>CP106714.1:106393630-108893630 GCA_025503065.1 Gossypium bickii
CCAGCACGTTAGGATATAATGCCTTTATCCTCTAACACCGAGATCATCTATGATCTTCAAAATATATAAAAAGGGTATTTGATCATTTAGTTGAACGAAAAATTAACACCCAGCACGTTAGGATGCAATTTTTCATGCTTCTAAACACACCAATATTGCCTTCTTTTTCAAATACGCGATATTAAAATTGGCTTAACATTCATTTGTAACGAAAGAAAACATTTAGGAAGAGTTCGAATCCATTTGAGTTTGAGATGAATAATAATAACTAATAACACAAGTGATTGAGCATGACCTAATATATAATCTCAACATCGCATCATCGAACATAATTATAGAAACAATTGACACACGAATATACCACAACAATCACATAATTAAATGGACACATTAATAATCGATATAATTCTACAAGATTCATGGCGGTGAACTAATATAACACATACTTTGAAATGCTAATAAATAAATTTGAAATAAAAGAAATAGAGCTCGAAATTGATAATTGATGCAACCATTTAAAATACAACACATTATGAATGAATTTGTGAATAAAGATTTTGAGATGAATCATAAAGATATAAGTATGTAATGAATTTCCAAGACAATAACATATAATGATATATATATTTACAAGAAACCGTACAAATATATATAAAATAATACATACGTACAATGAAATAATTTAAGTAAAATTTTATGAGTGAACATTTATATATATATGTATATATATAAATAATATGATAACAGTGACAATAATAACAAAAATACTAATAATAATAATAATAATAATAATAATAATAATAATAATAATAATAATAATAATATAGTGATAATAAAGTTTTGAGGAAAAATAAATGAATAATCTCCTTAAAATAGGTTGAAAACCAAATCGAAATCAAAATAAAAAAGCGAGGATCAAAACTGCAATAAATTAAAGTGGAAAAGGGGCAGGGACCAGATCGAGATTGAAAATAAACTAGGTAGCCGAAATCACAAAGTAAAATAGGGCCTAATCGAATGTCATCACCAAAGGGAAGGACCAAGCATGCAAATTTCCCATTATAGCAACAATGCGCGGATCCTGGGGCGGATCCGGGTCGACGAGCGGGTTGTTCACCATGCATGAAACGGCGTCGTTTCACTTATCTTATAAAACACCCCTTTTTAACACAAAAAAAAGTCTGACCCTTTGATTTTGAAAAAAAAAAGTTTGATTCTCTCTCAGAAACCTTCCCTCTCCCTCCATTTCTCTCAACAAATTTCAAGCCCCTCTTTTCTAAGACGTTTCAACTCCTCCATCTTCTCAATTGACCCTCGTCCCTTCATTTAACCACTAAAACGCCATCATCAACGGCGAATGGTGGTGCGCGATGGCCCGAATAAGTTGACCAACACCCTCGTCTATCCCTGATTGTGACGGAGAGACCGAAGACTGAGCCTTTTGACGGTAATCCCTACCCTTTTCCTCCATTTTTAATTTTCATCTTGTTTATAAAGTTTTTGAAATAAAAGAAAAAAATAAATAAATAAATGACAGTAGATGCCGAAAGCGAAAATAAAATCAACCTTTTAGCCTTTTCTTTTTTGATTGCTGATATTTGGGGAATGTTCGTGAGAAAAAAAAAAAGAGCCCTCGTTACAATCGTTTGCTTCGATTTTTATAACCGATTTACACATATTCGATTTTGCTGCTCTATTTTATTTTCTATTATGTCTGCCACTTTCTTCTTTGTCGTGTTGTTGCGTGTTCTTGGTCCCTGCAGGTGTCCGAGGCGCGTGCTGGTGTCGATCGAGGCGCGAGGGTGCTGGTGGAGTCTGACGGCAGAGGCATGCGGCGCCAACATCGGGGCTAGGGCTCTTTTGTTGGCTGAAATGCTTTAGGCTAAATGGGCTAGGGTTTCTAGGCATTTGGGCTTGTGGGTTTAGTGATTGGATTTGTAAAAGGGACTGGACTTTAATATTGGGCCAGGCAAAAATTGGTTATTACAAATGTTATTTATTCGCTAGTTTACGAGTGAGAGATAAATTCATTTTAATTGATAATTATTAATCATTCATATAACTTGTTTTGGAAAAAGAGAAATTTTTTGCTTATTTTGAAGAGGTCTTTTTTATAAAAAGTTTTTCCTCATCATTTTAATTTTAAGTTTAAATTTGTACTAATTATTTTTTATTTTATGTTTAATATTGTAATATATATAATAAATAAATTTTATTTCTTGTATTATTATAACAGTAACCAAACGTAGTATCATATATAATTTATTAAAAAATTCATTTTTATCATGTTGATTTAAACAATTTTCAAAACCTTTCATGATTAAAAAAGATACGTATAATCATTCTTACAAAAAAAAAAATTTAAATCATTACTTGATAATATGTATCGTATTGGTGTTCATAGAGTGGCAAAACAAATACAAAAAATGACACATGAATTGGTCTCTGACATGAAACTCAATCCTCCTCAGAATTTCAAACCAATGCTTATCTGTTGGGCCACTCTAATTTGCCTTTTTCTGCAAATACCCAACTTCTTTGTAATATATTAGCTTCAAGGTTTGAAGGTTTTTCCTCAATTATTCATATTAGTTTTACGGTTCATATTTAGGTTTGTTGTTATCTTTTCTAATAATATTATTTTCAATATTCGAATTTGCATTCTCATTTTGGGAGTGTAATGTGTCTTACCATTACATTCAACCACTTATTGGTAAAGTTAATGCTACATTGACCATTAGTATAGTACAATGATAAATATTGAGTGTAGTAGTAAGATACATTGTATTTTTGAAGAGAAAATTTAAATTCAAACTCTGGAAAAGATATTTTTGGAAAGGATGACTACAAACCCCAAAATTTTAGTTTTCATAGACTGTAAAATGAACATGTAGGATACATTGATCATACCAAAAAAAAAACTATTAGTCTATCACTTAAAAGCATGTGAGTTTTCTTGGATGTAAATAATTATACTCCTTAAAGTTTTATGTTTTAATCATGTGAGCAAAGAAAATAGCATGAAGAATCTTCCTTTTGTTTAAGGATCTAATTCGGTTTTAAATTTAATTAGAGTGTAATATAATTATTTGATGTTGAAAAAAGAAAACTTAGCTTTAACTGGACCAAAAAGTAAGATAATAGAGAGCATCATAAGCCAAAAAAAAAATCACATAAAAGTTAATAATCTCAATATTTGACTATTAATTGTCTCTAGATCACATGTTAGAAATTGATTTTTTGTTTTCAAGTGAAGAGTATTTGTACTTTAATTCAGAAAAAAGGTAGGTTATGATTATGATTGTGAAGAAAGAAATATAAGAACAAAATTCAACCCCTTGGTTTACATTTTGGAAGAAGAAAAGCATGAGAATTACCAAATGCCAATGATTATTGTTGAAATAAAACTACTTTTCATAAAATTACAATTACGCACCTGTTTTGGAGTTTGGACCACCCACCTAATTTTCCTGAATTTTTTTTTTAAAATTTTGGGTAAAAACACCTGGCTGATAGTGATAAGATACCAAGTATATGTGAATTGAAAAGTAGGCAAACCACACGAAGCAAAGCAAACGCGTGATAATTAATTATATTATAAACTAATATATGAAAAAGCCATCTATATATCGTATAAATTTAATGTAGTTTTATATTATTGTAAATAATGCATATAAAGTTTAAAATAAAGAAAATCTTTTAATTTTTTGTTTTATGTAAAAAGTTTTCAACTGTTACACACACACACATATATATATATATATATAAACAATATTTTAGGTCAATATGATAAAGATCTGCTAAATTATCACTAGAACGAATTTGTTGAACTTCTATGTCACTTTTCTTCTCAAGATCACGAGTAAAAAATAATTTTGGTGAAATATGTTTCGTTCTGTCACCTTTGATATAACCACCCTTTAATTGAGCTATACATGCTGCATTATCTTCGTATAAGATAGTTGGCATATTTTCCTGTAAAGGCAAATTACATATCTTCTGGATATGTTGGGTTAATAACCTTAGCCAAACACACATTCGGCTTGCCTCATGCATTGCAATTATTTCAGCATGATTTGAAGAGGCAGCAGGTAATGTTTGCTTTGTCGAACGCCATGATATGGCAGGACCTCCACATGTCAATAAATATCCCGTTTGAGATCGACCTTTATGTGGATCCGATAAATATCTAGCATCAACATAACCAACTAATAGGGATTTTGAATCATTTGAATAAAATAACCCCATATTAATGGTCCCTCTAAGATTTCTAAATACATGTTTAATTTCATTCCAATGTCTACGTGTTGGAAAAGAACTAAATCTTGCTAACAAGTTTACAGCAAAAGCTATATCAGGTCTTGTGTTATTTGCGAGATACATCAATGCTCTTATGGCACTTAGATATGGTACTTTAGGACCAAGAAACTCTTCATTATTCTTACAAGGACAAAATCGATCTTTATTCACATCTAACGATCGTAGAACTATCGGGGTATCCAATAGATGTGCTTTATCCATATAAAATTTATTTAAGATCTTTTTCGTATAAGTTGACTGATGGACATGAATTCCATCTTTTAAATGCTCGATCTGCAGACCAAGACAAAATTTTGTTTTTCCGAGATCTTTCATCTCAAATTCTTTCTTTAAATAATTTACTGCATTTTGAAGCTCTTCAGGAATTCCAATAATATTTAGATCATCAACATAAATAGCAATTATCACAAAGTTTGATTCAAACCTTTTTATAAAAACACATGGGCAGATTGGATCGTTTTTATAACCTTCTTTTAACAAATATTCACTAAGACTATTGTACCATATACGTCTAGATTATTTTAATCCATATAAACTTTTCTTTAATCTGATTGAGCAATTTTCCCGGGAAACACTATATCCTTCAGGGATTTTAAATCCTTATAGGATTTTCATATAAATTTCACTATCAAGTGTACCATACAAATAGGCTATAACAACATCCATTAGACGCATGTCAAGTTTTTCACATACTGCCAGACTAATAAGGTATCTAAACGTGATTGCATCCACCATAGGAGAATATGTCTCTTCATAATCAATGTCGGGTCTTTGCGAAAATCCTTGTGCTACAAGTCGTGATTTATATGTTACGACTTCATTTTTCTCATTTCGTTTTCGCACAAATATCCATTTATATCCTACCAGCTTTACATATTTAGGTGTTTGGGCTATAGGTCCAAAAACCTCGCGTTTAGAAAGTGAATTTAATTCTGCTTGAATTGTGTCTTTCCATTTTCGCCAATCTTTTATTTCTACATTTCTCAATAGATTTAGGCTCAGGATCCTCATTTTCTTTTGCTATTTCAATAGCAACATTATAAGCAAAATTATTGTCGGCAACTATATTTTTTCGATTCCATCTTTTTCTTGAAGTAACATAATTTATTGAGATTTCTTCGTTATCACCATTTTCAGGTACCTGAACCTCTTCTGGGGCTTTTTGATTAGTTATATCTTTGGCCTCTTCTGGGGCACTTGCCTCCACAATATTACCGTCTTGAATAATTGATCATTTCTTTTTACGAGGATTTTTATCTTTGGAATCGATTGGTCTTCCACGCTTCAGGCGTGGATTACTTTCTTTTGCACTAACAATTTGCTTTATTGGGATATCAATTCGTATTGGAGCATTTTCAGCTGGTATGTGAGATTTTGTAATTCTCTTTAGGTCAATAAATGAATCTGGCGGTTGATTGGCAATGTTTTGCAAATGTATAATCCTTTGAACTTCTTGTTCACATTGACTTGTACGAGGATCTAATTGAGATAATGATGATCCATTCCATGTAATTTCTTTTACCACTTGTATTTTCTCTCCCCCTGATGTTGGGAATGTTATTTCATTAAAATGACAATCAATAAATCGTGCAGTAAATAAATCTCCTGTTAATGGTTCAATATATTTAATTATAGAAGGAGATTCATAACCAACATATATTCCCAACCTCCTTTGAGGACCCATCTTTGTGCGTTGTGGTGGAGCAATTGGAACATATACTACACATCCAAAAATTCTAAGATGGGAAATATTTGGCTCCTGAAAGCCAATTGTAATGGGGAGTACTTATTATAACTTGTCGGCCTTAAGCGCACAAGTGCTGCTGCATGCAAAATAGCATATCCCCCAGCTGTAACAGGGAGATTTGTTCTCATAAGCAATGGTCGAGCTATTAGTTGGAGGCATTTGATAAATGATTCAGCTAAACCATTTTGTGTATGAACATGAGGTACAGGATGTTCAACTTTTATCCCAATTGACATACACTAATCATTAAAAGCTTGGGATGTAAACTCACCAGCATTATCAAGACGAATAGTTTTGATTGCATAATCTGGAAATTGTGCTCTTAATCAAATTATTTGAGCAAGTAGTCTCGTAAGCGCCAGGTTGCGAGTCGATAATAAGCACACATATGACCACCTACTAGATGCATCTATTAATACCATAAAGTATCTGAATGGTCCACATAGTGGATGAATGGGCCCACATATATCACCTTGAATGCATTCCTGAAATGCTAGAGATTCAATCTCAACTTTAGCTGGTGATGGTCTAATAATCAATTTTCCTTGAGAACAAGCGACACAAGATAAATCCTTGAATTCAAGAATCTTTTGTTTCTTAATGGGTGTCCAATTGAATTCTCGATGATTCTTCGCATCATAATAGATCCGGGATGGCCTAATCGGTCATGCCAAATAGTAAAAGTATGTGGTTCTACAAACTTCTGGTTTGTAGTAACATGTGACTCAATTGCACTAATATGTGTATAATATAAACCTGATGAAAAGGCAGGTAACCTTTTCAAAATATATTTCTTTCCATATTCAACATTTGTAATATATATATTCAACATTTTTGTCATTCATAGTCTCAATATGATATCCATTAAGACGAATATCTTTAAAACTCAATAAATTTCTTTGAGACTTGGTGGAATATAAAGTATCATCAATGATAAATTTTGTACCTTTAGATAATAATATAATAGCTCTTCTAGAGCTTTCAATAAGTTTTGAACTACCCGATATTGTATTAACATGGGCATTACTCATTGTCAAATGAGAAAAATATTTTTTATCTTTGAGTATCGTATGTGTTGTAGCACTATCTGCAAGACACATATCTTCATTGATTTTGGGTCCATCAAATTTTTTTTTGAATATTCATATTCTTCATAAAAACAAACAAAATATAATATGAGAAAGATTGCAATTATTTATTAAATATATAAATTATTCTTTATTCAAGAAAATAAAATATACTTAAAACAACATAAAAATGCCAAAATAACATCAATTTTTCTAATGATTCTCAAAGAAATCTGCCACATCTAGGTGAGCTATATTATTAAGATCATTAAATTATCATCCTCGTAGGCATGGTTAGTTTTATTATTATAGTGAATATCTTCATTTTTTGCCTCCATTTCATCATTTTGGGATATAAAATTTGTCTCCATATGCTTTCTCTTCCTTTTAATGGATGCTTGATAAAGTTTCACTAAATGCTCAGACGTACGACAGGTACGTGACCAATGCCCCTTCATACCACATTGGTAGCATATATTCTCAACAATCTTTGAAGGATTATTTTGACCACTTCTTTCTTGTCTTTCATTGTTATTCTTTTTCTGGTGGTTAGAAGTATCATTGTTATGACCACCATGATAGCGATTACTAATACGTCCTCGACTGTGTCCCCCACTACGTCCACGACCACGGCCGCGACTTCTATATTTTCTATTTTCATAATTATTGTGTACTGCTACATTCACTTCAGGGAATGGTGCAAAACCAATGAGACGAATTCCATGATTTTTCATCAATAGCTCATTATTTTGTTCAGCCACCAAAAGGCATGAAATCAATTCAGAATACCTTTTAAAACTTTTTTCACAGCATTGCTGCTGCAGGAGCACATTAGTAGTGTGAAAGGATGAAAATGTTTTCTCTAACAAGTCCTCATCAGTTATGTTTTCTCCACATAATTTTAGTTGAGAACTAATTTTGAAAAGTTCTGAATTGTATTCACTTACAGTTTTAAAATCATGTAAACGTAAGTGCATCCAATCATAACGAGCTTTTGGGAGTATCACAGTTTTCGGATGGTCAAATCGTTCTTTCAAATTTTTCCACAACTCAAGAGGGTCTTTCACAGTGAGATATTTCACTTTTAATCCTTCATGCAGATGATAACGGATAAAAATCATTGTTTTTGCCTTGTCTTGATTAGATGCTTCTTTATCTGCTAATATAGCATTTTCTAGACCTTTAGCATCTAGGTGAATTTCAGCATCTAACACCCATTACAAATAATTCTTGCCTGAGATGTCTAAGGCCGCAAATTCAAGTTTGGCAAGATTTGACATTATAATCACTTGAATCAAAATAAAAAATATATATATATTAGTAAAATAATAAGTATTCTCAATCGTGAAATAATTCAATTATATATACCAAATTTGCTAAATAATAATATGTATGTCAAATATTGGCATAAAGAGGAATAGTCATAATAATAACTTAACACAAATTAAATTAATTGAAATTTCTTTTAATAAAAAAATGTAAATAAAATTATCATTATTAGATTTTAGTTGTAAAAATAAATGTGCAAATGTTACTCAAAGCAAATATTTTATCTAGAAAATAAAATAAAAGAATTACGAAAATACGATATATAGTTTAACGGGAGTTATATAGGCAAATTATATAAAGTCGAAATGACGTGAACTTCACTATGAACTCGTAGAAGCTCGTGTTGATAACGTATTATAGAAAAATTAATAGAACAATAAATAAAAGATGATGGAAAATACGAGAGAATTTCATTGTTTTATTTTCACTTACAAGGTGCTATTTATAAGCTCATTTACATTCAATTAATAAAGGTATTACATTTAATGAATTAAAGTTTCTTAATTACTCTATTTAATAATCTCCTGATTATAAATTAAGTAAAGAGTTTTATCTCATTACTTTAATAAAGAGGGTTATGACATCCATTTAATTTACAACAATAAGAGCATTAATGTACATTATAGTCCTAAGCTTAACAATTAATACCTACTTGGTATTTAAACTTTTTTTTTTGACCTAATTGATACCTAAATTTGAATTCTGTTAATCAAGTGGGTACTTCTTTAAGTACGTGAGTAACATTGGTAGTTTTTTTTTTTTTTTTAACTTTTTAATGTTTTCTAATAATAAATATTAAAGGAGATTAAATATAATTCAATTTAAATTTTTCTTTTTTAATACACGTGTCGAAATTAACGGGATTACTCAAGTAGCTAAAAAAGATACTCAATTGATTAACAAAATCCAAATTAGGTATCAATTAAGTTTAAAAACAATTTAATTACCAAGTAAATAATAGTTGCCAAGTTCAAGGTTGAAGTGTCCTTACCCATTAAAAATCACCTATAATTTATTCTACAAGGCATGTGATCCCAAACGAGATAGTAAATATTTTATGGATAAATTGTATCCAATGTTATTATACTATTAATAAATTTATATTTTGGTCACTCAACTTCAAAAAGTTACAAAATGATCATTAAACTATTTAAAAGTTTTCATTCAAGTCACTGAATTATTCAAAAATTTTTATTTAAATCATTAGGCAACTAAGTTTTTTTTTTTTAAAGCTCGGCTAGTGAGTTTCAAGCAACGATTCGATGATCAGTACAATGGATCAGTACTCATTAATGAGTTGAAAAATATACATTAGATCTAAGTTGATTTGACAGTCAATGTCTAAGATTGAAAAATAAAACTGTTTAAATTTTGATTCGTAAATTTATGACATTCAATTTTTTTTTTAATGAAAAAGGGGAAAGAAGGGAAATTACAGTCAATGCCAAATTGTATTATTGATTGTTGAAAATGCTATCCTTTGATAAATTTATCTTTAGGGAATATGTCATCTATATCCATGGAATAGATTGAGCTTATGATGAGTTCGACATTGACTACCCCATTTTATTTATTTATTTATTTATTTTAATTTCTAAATAAAAGTAGAGGTAAGATAATTTGGTTCCATTGGATTAAATTTTTTTTTTAACAATTGATTTGATTATGATAATTTATTTTGGTTCTTGATTTTTATACTAATTCTAAATTTTATGTTTTTGAACTTATTTTTGATAAAAATAGACATTGTTTTATAGCTTTTGGATATTATTTAATGAATTTTTAAAGTTTTTCAATAAATATTTTTTAAAATTTATTTTTTCAAGCAATTAAAAGATAATAAATATCTTACATATATTCTTTTTGAAAATTAATTTTTTATATGAAAATTTTCAAGTCATTTTCACTATTTTAAAAATAAAATATTTGTTTTTACTTCATAAAAATAAAAAAATAATTATAAGTTAAATAAAGGGATAGAATTTCATCTGAATAATCACAAATTTTAAATTTAGGATAAGTTTATTTCACAAAAAATAATTTACGAAATTTTTTTATATTTTTTCTGTGTTTGTTTCATAAAAACAGTTTGCACAACAAAAAATAATTTAATCAATAGAAAATAAACCATTTTTTCTTAAAAATTGACTTGTGCTTTTGAACCAATCAAAATTCATCATGTGTCATTATTATTTATCTCTAATTAAATTAAATTAATTAATAAGAGATAAATTAAGAAATTAAATCCCTTTTAACTAATAATTATTTTATCTCTAATTAATTTAAAATAATATGAGAGAAAAAATAAATAAAATATTTTAATCCTTGTCGATCACTCAAATGAGAAATGTATATTCCACAATATCTCCCTTTTAATTAACTTACTAGCACTCTAAAGAAGATCACCGCCAAACCATTTAATGCTACTTGACAAAGTTCAAAAATCTAAAATTTCATAACTTGAAGCTTGGAGAGAAAATCATTTAAGATTAGAAGCTTTCTCCAAAAGCCCAATAAACTTCAAAAGAAGTTGAAGAGCTCAAAGAAATTCTAAAGAATTCTGTATTAGTTTTAAAGAAAATTGCTAACCAACCTTGTTCTAGAAATTAAACTTATTTTTAAGATCAAATCTCGATGATTATTGAAGCAAACAACATTAATATCAAGAAAATAACCCTTTGAATCAATCTTAAATAATATTAAGAAAACAACCTTTTGGATCAATCTCAAAAAATATAAATAAATAAAAACTACTCTCCAAATTTATTTTCAAGATCAAGTCTCGACTATTTTTAAATAAAATATATATTTATCTAATATCAAGTCTAGATGACACTTGAATTGAAGCCCAGTAAAGATAAAAAGATTTAACGAAAGATTTTAACTTAAAAAAAAGAGCATACCTTTTCATTTGTTATTAATTTTTTAAGTTCGTATTCCACACAATTTATGTATACATCTTTAAACATATTATGTTATTATTAAATTAAATTAAACTATTGTGAAAATATGTTTTATGTGTGTTTGAAATTTTCATTTCTCAGTATGGAGAGGAAATTTGAAATGAACTTTTTGACTATTTAAAGTTGAAATTGGAGGTTCACAAGGGAAAGGATGTGTCACCAAACCTACTCCTATCATTTGCTTGACTTGTGTACGTGGACTACCCTACATACAACTATGCCCCATGTTGAAAGGTTGGTTACTGCTAATTTCTTTAAACGTTGAAAATAGAACAAGAGAATATTGCTAATGAAATTGAGGAGAAAATCTACTAATGAAATTGATCTGTTTATGAATGAATCACTTGCCTTCTCTCTTTTCTGTACAATTGTTTTATAGTACTTGCTAGCTAACTGCTTTTAAGTGACTGAGCTAACAGCTTGAACAATACTGAACAATACTAACAGTTTTAACAGAATAACTGATACTCTATCATGCACCGATCTTCTCAATTGGTAAGACCTGAAGGAGATGTCGAAACTGAGAAAACATAGTAACAGACAGTGGTTTAGTGAAAATATCTGCCACTTGATCACATGCAAGAACCTCGCCAACTTGCAAAGATCCATCTGTAACTTTCTCACGGACGAAAAATAGATCAAGTTCTACATATTTGAACTTAGAATGTAAAACGGGATTGGCTGCAACGGCCACTGCACTAGAACTATCACACCAAATATTCAGAATATCATCAGACGTGACTTGTAATTCCTAAAGCAACGACAGTAGCCAGGTAACCTCACTCGTGGCAGCAGCCAGACTCCTATACTTTGCCTCAGCCGTGGACCAAGATACTACTTGCTGCTTCTTGGAACACCATGTCACAGGAGTCTGACCAAAATATACACAGTATCCGGATGTGGACCGCCTGTCGTCAAAATCTAATCCCCAGTTGGCATCGGCATACCCAACCAGTGACAACCAATCAGACAGACGAAAAACTAAACCAAATTCAAGAGTGCCACATAAATATCACAGAATGCGTTTGAGTGCCACCATATGTACTGTGGTATGGTTGTGCATGAACTGACAGACCCGGTTTACGGCATAGGCAATATCAGGCCTGGTCAACACAACATACTGGAGTGCACCTGCAAGACTTCTGTACTCAATAGGATCTGCCAAACATTCTCCATCATTTTTAGACATGGAAGATGAGCTGACCATCGGAGTGTGACCATTTTTTGCTGTGATCATGAAACTACGATCAAGGATGTCACGGATATATTTCTTCTGACAGAGATGTAAACAATCAGAAGATCGAGTTACTTCTATCCCGAGGAAATAGTGAAGATCGCCCATATCTTTAAGTGAGAACTTACTATCCAATAATTGAACAAACTAGTCGATAGAAGTTGGCAAGTTACCAATGATTATGATATCATCGACATATACAAGTACATAAAGAGTGGAGCTAGAAATTACCTGAACAAAGAGAGATGCATCAGATTTGGAGACAACAAACCCGAGAGAGACGAGAAACTGTTTCAGTTTCTCAAACCAGGCACGAGGGGCCTGCCGGAGACCATACAAAGCTTTCTTTAGACGACAAATAAATGGTTTGCCGTCGAAGTCATACTGTTCAATCCCGGAGGTTGCTGCATGAAAACAGCAGTATCGAGAACCTCATTCAAAAAGGTATTGTTCACATCAACTTGCCTTAGGGACCATCCTCTGGAAACAGCAATGGCCAAAATAACACGAATAGTTGCAGGTTTGACTACTGGACTGAAGGTTTCTTTGAAGTCACACCCAGGAACTTAAGAGCAACCTTTCGCAACTAACCGAGCCTTTCGCCGGGAAATAGTACCATCAGGATTTTTCTTGATCTTAAAGAACCACTTACACCCGATAACCTTACAATTAGGAGGTCGAGGAACAAGATCCTAGGTAGAGTTACGCATCAAGGCATCATATTCAGCCTGAGCTGCCGCACGCCATTCAGAATTAGAGAGAGCTTCCTCAATTGAAGCTAGTTCCAAAGCTTCAACTGTCAACGCTTTAGGCTTAAAAATTCCAACCTTTGACCGAGTCACCATTGGATGAGTATTAATTACAGGCACAATACTTGTTTGATGATCAGAAGGACACTCACGAATACTAGGGAAACGGATCCCACCATCATCACTAGGCAAAGAGCCCTGTGGTTCAGGAGCAGACCCAACTCCTGACTGCGCTGCAGCATGAGTAGAAGTGTCAGAACAGTCCACTGGTTGATGAGATGAGGAAGATGGTTGAACAGGTGGGGGGCTCCGAAGGCTGAGATGACATGTTCCGAAGTATTGGCACAAATGTGGAGACAGGCTGACCAGGATCTATTGAACTCTTTGCAGACGCAGACTCAGTTGATAGAAATTGATTCTCATCGAACACGACATGACGAGAGACAACAACCTTGCCAATCGGAAGAAGACACTGATACACCTTGTGTTGAGCACTATAACCTAAGAAGGTAGACGATTGAGAACGAAACTCCAACTTGTGTGCCATAAACGGTCCTAAATAAGGATAGCAACAACATCTAAAAACCTTTAAATGATCGTATGTAGGTTCACATCTGTAAAGAGCCTGAAACGGAGTTAATCCTTTTAACACTGGAGTAGGAAGTCGATTAATGAGGTGAACCGCACAACAGAATGCATAGCCCCAATATTCCATAGACAGATTCGCTTGAGCCAAAAGAGTAATGCCTATGTCAACAATATGACGATGCTTACGCTCTGCCACCCCATTCTGTTCGGAAGTATGTGGGTACGTCAATCGATGAATAATCCCTTGTGAAGCTAGAACAGACGTGAAAGCTCGATATTCTCCACCCCAATCACTCTAAAATTATTTTATCATCTTGCCAAACTGTGTCTTTACAAGTTGCTGAACCTGAGTAAAACACTGCATAGCTTGAGACTTTCGACGAAGAAGATATATCCACGTGAATCGAGTGCAAACATCAACAAACGACACATAATACCAATTATTCCTGTATGTAACAGAGGCAGGGCCCTAGAGATCAGATACAATTAAGGTAAAAGGATCACTATATTCAATAGTGGAAACCGAAAATGGCAATTTGTGAGATTTTTATTTTTGACGCGCAGTACATATTGCATCACAGGAGTATTTATTCGATTTAATATGGAATTTATCTAAGACAACTTTTACAACACTAGTAGAGGGGTGACCCAAACGTTTATGCCACAATGAAAAAACATTACACTCTCTAGACTAATTCTGTGCAACAAGCAAACCAGTATCAGAAGTTTTTGCCGACTGAGTAGACATTACTGGCACGGGGAAATGATACAGTTCATCACGAATGTGGCCCATCAGCAAAGTTCTCCGGGTCATTATGTCCTTAATAAGACAGTAGGTCGGGTGAAATTAAAAAAAAACACTATTATCATTTGCAAATTGAAAAACCGATAAAAGGTTCTTCCTCATGCTCGAAACACATAAAATATTAGATAGATGCAGCAATTTAGACTGAGTGGGTAAGAAACTATCACCAATTAACTCAATTAAGGCAGGAGTACCATCACCCATTAAAAGAGCAGAAGTACCTGAATAAGGAGTAGCGTGATGCAAAGCAGACGAATCCCGACACATATGATTGCTGGCACTCGAATCAGGATACCAAGAAATAGTGCCAACCGGGACGGGAATGTAAGAATCTGTACCACCACGAGACCCAACTTGAGCAGTGTTGACATTCGAATCAGAGGAGTCATAGTAGTCAAATAGATGAAGTTCACCGAGCCTTGGTAAACCAATACATGGATCAGACCCGGAATAAACCCGAGCACGTGGCTTAGTAGGCCACGAAAACTCCACATCATTATGCAAACCTACACCAAAACACGGATCAATTTGAACATTATTAGAGTTGGGTTTGGGGGGTAAATATGGTGCACTAGGCCGTGGGGGCCCAGGTGCTGGCCCAAAAGCATGCGACCGAACGTCATTATGAAAGTGGGAAGGAAATAGGCCATCTGGAGCTTGCGGCCCGGGTGCTATGCACCATCACATGGCCTACCAGAGATTTGACGTGAAATTGGTCCACCACTTGAATTTTGACCAAGGCCATTAACTTGTTGACCATCAACATTTGAAGCAAATCGTAGTCTTCTGTTTATCTGACCACTCCATCCATTTCCAAAGGCAAAGGAATTCGGCGCATAAAACGGAGGAGCAAAGGACTCGTCATAGCCCGACGGCGGAGCCACCACCGGAGCAATATCATCGCGATGATGGCGATAATAGCATCTTTGAGCCACATGACCATATTGTGCGCAGATCTGACACTGGAGTTGCAGTCGGAACCCCCTCCCACGGCCACGCAAAATCGTCTATACACCACGAGCAGAAGGATCCGTCGACTGGGCTGAAGAATTCTCTACAAGATTGGCCGCAAGGACCACATCGTGAACCGCTCGTTCCCGTCGACGTTCGCATTCAAGAAGAGCATCAACGATTCGTTGAAACGGGAGTGAAGATGGAAAGAGCGGCACCGTGGTAACGACGGGCTCAAAATTAGAGGGAAGACCGGCGAGAAGTATCTCAATCCGCTCAGTCTCAGAAATGGGCGATCCCGACGCATGCAATAGAGAACACAGGCCTTTCATCTTTGCAACAAATTCGGTTATGGAGAGGTTACCTTTGCGTAACGAATGAAGCTCGTGCCGCGACCGTGACTGTTTCGCATCGATATCCGCCGCAAAGAAAGTAGTCGCCGTTGTCCAGACATTCGACGCTGTTTGCACGTCGGTGAAAGATGAGAGAAGTGACGAACTGATGGTGGACAAGAGCCAGGACGTGAGTAGATTATCCTGTTGACTGAAGGCTAAGGCGGCCGGATTTGACACAAGAGCCCCCTCCGGAGCTTGAATGAACCGCGGTGGTGCAGCGACCGATCCATCAAGAAACCCGATCAAATCACAGCCAGCTACTATAAGGCGCATCTGTTTCTGCCATTGAACGAAGGTATGTCCATCTAACTTGATCACATCATGCCGCGGGAAGGAATTTACAAGGCGGTCGCCGGTGAAAGGAGTGTCAGAAGGCTCAACAAAAGCAGACTCGGGCGTGGTGGTCATGGCCAAGGACTACCGAGCGACTGATACCATGTTGAAAGGTTGGTTACTGCTAATTTCTTTAAACGTTGAAAATAGAACAAGAGAATATTGCTAATGAAATTGAGGAGAAAATCTACTAATGAAATTGATCTGTTTATGAATGAATCACTTGCCTTCTCTATTTTCTGTACAATTGTTTTATAGTACTTGCTAGCTAACTGACTGAGCTAACAGCTTGAACAATACTGAACAATACTAACAGTTCTAACAGAATAACTGATACTCTATCACCCCATTATATCATATCATAATCTTCATTTATTGTGTTTGCACGTTCGAAGTCTCGTGTTTGTTGAGATTTTATTATAATCGAAGATGCCTTTGTTGAATGGAAAAAAAAAAGATTGAAAATCATACAGGATCACAATTCCATAGGCATTCCATTGCCATGCGTTTGGCATGGTAAAAGCTTCTTCAAACTTTTATAATATCAGGACTCTACACTTCATTCATGAACATGAAATGAATTTATTTACTCAATTCCTATACAAAAGAAAACATTATATGTCCAACTAAGAAAAAGGCTGTGAACATATCTCTGGTTTTCAGATTTTTAAACTTCCAATCAAACAACAGGGCTCAAAAGGGATTATGATGCAGAGGGCAAATCAATAAAGCAGCATACTTGTTGATAACAATATGACTGATTTGATATTGAAATTTCAACACTACCCAATCCCCCATTCACATTAGTACTAATTCCAGTTTCTTCAGCTTTTTTATACTTCAACACCCAATTTCATACTTCACGATCGAGCGTGCAGATGATGGCCAAAGCTTTGATCCGAAAGTAATATCAACTAAAAAAATCAATAGAAAAATAATTACATTTATCTAATAATGAGATATTGATTGAGAGTTAGGATCTAAGAGCCGATAACTAGAAACCAATAGATAGCTGAGGAAAAAACAAAACAGGCTTAAAACCTGCTAAAAAAGGGATAGGAGGCTTAATAAATAAGCCTAAAAAAAAGTGAAAATTTTGAACTCGGCTGGGACTACTACGAAGATTGAGCAGCCAAACCGAGCCATGACTTGTCGTCGCCTGGCTTGGATGAAGATGCTGTGGAGTTACTTATCTGGTATGGTGCCCTTGTGGTCATCCTGTAAAGTGATCATACAAGGATATGAAAACATCAATAAGTTGTCTAATTAGAGAAGGGAACATCAACTAGGTTCTGTAAAAACTGCATTATGTTATTATCCTGATGAATACAACAAATTATGGGAAGACTCAAATCCTAAAGTCACCAAGATGTAACACTCACACCCTCACCCCTTTTTTCTATCAAATTTTCTAATATGACTATGAAAAGAATAAAAGAATAGTAGGATACATGAATCAAAAGAATCAAGGACACAAAAATTGTCTCAAATCACTATGTCAAAACAAATTACAAAAGGTTTTCTCTCAAGTATAATTTTTCCATTATTTGATCTCTAGATGCCTACCTATCCTTTCTCTTCTCAAGGAACCGGTGGAGTGAAGCTCTCCTTGCAATTGGTAGATCTGCAAAAAATAGACACCAACTAATAAGAGCCCTGAATACAACATGAAAATACCAAACCATAATTCCATCTTCAATGAGGCTTACCGCCGGGAATGGGTCGCTGAGCAGATCGTATGGATTCTTGAGTTACCGTGGTGCTGAAATTAAGGGTAGGAGGAACCCCGATACCGGACTCAATTGGACTTGTTGCTATGGTAGAAGTGAAGGGGGCATTGATGTGGGGAGGATTGGTGTTGAAGCTATTGTTTTGAGAGCTGCCTTTGCCAGCTAAAAGCATGATCTCCTTAGCTTTGTCGGCCGGGAAATCGTTGAATACAATCACTTGTCCACCATAAAAGATGGTCATCTGTGCAGTTTGAGGCTCCACTGAAGAACCCAATTTGTTCATGCTGCTTTTCAGAGCATCATCTTTAGGTGATGAAAAAGCAGCTTGATTAGGGAACAAATCCATGGATCTCAGTTTCCGAGGAGGAGGCGCCGCAAGGCAATCATCACCGGATTTCTCATTGACAGGAAACAAATTCATGGTGGGACGCAGCATCTCGGGAGTCCCTGCAACGTATCCATAAATAAAACGATACATTAGGCGTTTATGTTTCTGAAACTACCATCTTTACTTGTTGTATCCTTTCATAACAGAATTACTGGGGGTATTTATAATGGAAAAAGAAGAGGGAATTTTAGCAACAGAATATAAAATTGAGGGGATAAATATCGCAACAGAGTTTTGTTCCAAACATGATGATTCAAATCCCCTATACGCACATGGTTAATTTCTTTTCCTGGACTATTTTCAGGGGAGACCGAGAGAATAAAGGCCATGTTTTTTTGACTGTTTTGAACAATTAAATATGAATATGTCAATTTGAAATTTCTGATTTTCAGATCTGATTATTAAAACCCTTTTTTTAATTTTTTTATTAAAAAAAAAGAGATTAGAGCTTGAAGATTGATTCAATTAAACCGCTTTAAAACGGGCAATTAATCCAAAACTAAAAAATTTAACCAAAAACAACAAAGAACTATAGAACATACCATTAGCTTCAACGTTGCATGTCATACCCAGACTTAGATCTCCAAAGCTACCTTTCTCCTTCAAGTACTGACTCAACAAGTTACAAGTTTGGGTAAAGCTTGCCTTCTCCGGTGACCTCGCCGGTTTCTGAACCATAAATTCCGGTGAACACGACATATTCATAGAAACCAGAATTGAGAATCCCAACTATTTACCCCTTCTGCTCTTTTGGGGGGAGTCTTTTCTCAGAGAATGATCTTTAAAACTTTACGTACAGCTAAACTAAGGATCTGTTCGAAAATTATGATGTTAGGCTAAGCAAAGAGATTTTATTTATATGAGAAGAAAGAAAGTGGCTTTGTTTTTAATCTTAGAAAAACACAAAGCTGGTAGAGGAAGGTGGGTTAAAAAGCACGAGGAATAAATGAGGCTTTTTTTTAAGCTTGAAAAAAGAAAAAAAGAGATTTTGGGGTGCAGCTCCTAGTCCAACAGGTTCGTAACTCGTGAGGTTGCTTCACTATTATATCGTCTCGTCTCCTCTGATTGGGATTTTCAACACGTGTTCTTTAGTTTTTTCTTTTCTGTATCTGTGTCGACGGCGTTTTATCAGTTTATTTTTTTGTATTTTAATATTGGTAAAAGTATCTTCGAAATTCCTTGATTATGGGGATTTAATTAAATAATTATTAAAACAATTATAACTCATTTCACTTGAATTAAAAAAACAAAATATGGGGCTATTTTTGTATACCCAATTACTCTTTGTTTTTGTTTGTTTGATTAAACACTAGGAATTATAAAGTTGCATATTGGGAGAATAGAAATTATAAATTTCATACCAACTTTGATAGCAAAACTCAATTAGTCTTCGAGATTAGGTTGAAAATAAAAAATTTTTTTTGGTCATAACTGGTGTCTAAGTTTCTTTTTTCTCTTTGATATTTTGTTTGTTTAACCTTAATTAAAAATGGTTGTATGACAAAAATATTATTATTATTTATATATTTATAATATATTCCCCTTCTTTTTTCCTCTCATTTTAGATTTTTTTTTTTACAAATAAGAATATTTTGAGCTTTATGTTTTTGATCAAGGTTTTCAAAAGTTTATTAGTGGAGTGACACTCAAAGTCATGGTAGCAAGTAATTAATTAACTTTTTAATATTATTTTTATAAAGAAGTGATAGAATATTTTTCTGGAAACCTCTAGGCATTTACTTTTTACTTAAATAAGCAAAAAGGTAGTTGGCAAAAAATAAAAAAGCAAAAGAGGAAACGTTATTCTCCTCAAAATAAAAAAAGAAGATAAGAGTGAGAGGTGTTTGATTTTTTTTGGTTAGAAAACTTGAAAGTTTGATTTTACTGATGAGTAGTTTTTTCTGGTTACAATTTACTTAATTATAAGCATTAAGTTAAACATAAAAATTTAAACAGGTGTTTAAAGTGAAAAATGGGTAGTTTTGTAAAACAAGTCAGCTTAAATATAAAAATTTAAAATGAGTGCATAATCCTCATTTTGTGTGGGCGCCACAAACACCGCCTTCTCTTCTCTTGCCTTCCTTGAATCTCAAAAGAGGCAACCGCACGTTGCTTTTTCCGATAATAATTGCACATGTGCCAATCCACATGCCCCTTTCCCCAATAGGAGCCTGCAAACTTTGGATGCCTCCTGCGCCAAATATCCCTACACCATTTTTTTTCTTATTTACATTAATTTAGGATTAGTATATTTAAGTTTTGAGCACTTAATTTTAAAATAATTATAAAATGGTCATTAGATTGTTCAAAAGTTTTCATTTTAGTCACCAAGCTCTTAAAATCATTATTGTATAGCTTTCTTTATTCATACCACTTACACCAATTAAAAGCTTTCTTTCTCATTCTTTTCTATATTATAGTTATTTTTCATAAAACAACTTTTAACATCACGAATCTATGACCTAAATTCCTAATAACTTTTTGCTCCAATCTTCGACATTGACCGTTAGATCAACTTATATTTAAGGTATATTCTTCCATTCGTCGATGAGTATTAATTGTTGAATCATTGTTTAGAGCTCATTAGCCGAACTTTAAAAAACAACTTAACAATCTAGCAACTTAAATAAAACTTTCAAATAGTCCAATGACTTGAATGAAAATTTTTGAATAGTCCAGTGACCATTTCGTAACCTTTTAAAGTTGAATAAATAAAATGTAAACTTACTAATGATTCGATCACTTTACAGATAAATTATTCAATAATTTAAATGACTTCCAAATTTTAGTATGTGAATTTTATTACTGTGATTAATTTTGGGGTACTCCTTCCTATAAGATTTTCCTTCTTGAAACTTTTTTTACATATATTTATATATTTATTATTTTAGAATAAATATTTGTTATAATTTAAATAACACTATTATTTACTTTTGTTATACTTTAATCGATATATTTATTTTCAATCTTATTAATAAAATTTACTTATATTATATAAATAGCTCAATTATGTTTTCAATTTTCATACTTGAAATTTAGTCCTTCTACATTTAACTGTAAGAATTTAGTCAATTAATAACACCATAAAAAAATTCTATTAAATTGAATTATGTAACGGTTTTTAAAATATAAAATTACTCATCGACCAATATTACACACATGGATGGTCAAAGTAAGTAAATAAAAATGTTGAATTTAAATATAGATTTGCAAGATTTTTCAATATTGATTTAGAGAAGTAAAATTAAAGGTTTACACTTCTTTTCTTATATGGTTTCCAAGCAGCTTCATATCATGAGAGGAAAAGGGTTATTCTAAAATAACATATAAAACAATTTAATGAAATTGGCAGTATTTTTAAATAATAAATCAAATTTTGGAATAAAACATAAGAAGGACCAAATTTTAAAGAGTACAAGTAGTGAAAGCAAAATTAGACCACAAAAAAAGAGGAAAGGCAGAGTCAAAGTGATGTGAGAAACGCGGAGTAAGATAAGGTTGGTGGTGGGTGCACACGCACCGCACACCTCTTAAAGTTAAACGTGGCAGATATTGAGAGGGGGGGATTGAAGAGAACATTTTTCTCGTGAGGGTGACATGAGAATTGCCGCCTTTTTTTTTCTTTTTTCTTTTTTATTATTATGTATTTTTCTCCGGCAATGGTGGGTCCCCCTTTTTGCATGAGGTTGAGTTGAATTTCCTAAAAATAATATTTTTATTTGGAAAAGAGTCACGGGCGAGGCGACAGGTGAGGGTGAGGAGGTGTAAAAAGGGAGCACGTGATTGGTGTGTGGGTTGGGGTTCTTACTGATGAAACACCCTTCTATTTGGGGGAAATTACGGCACCATACCTAAACGAATCCTTTTTGGGTTGGGGTATTGAGGGAACACTTACTCCATTCTCATGAAAAGAGCGTGACACTTCCTTTTTCACATCATAGTTGTATTTGACTCTTTCTTCAATGTTTTCTTTCATTTTGATTTAAATTTTAAGTGTTTAATATAGTTATATAAAAATTAAAAATATAAAGTATAAAAATGTTTAAATGATTTATTATTTGATATATTAAATATAAAATTTAAAACTTTTAAGTAATTAAAGTACATTTTTGTAAAAATTTATTTGAATATTTTAGATATTAAAATATAACTATTACCAATTTCAATATATAAAATTATATATTTAAAAGAAATTTAAATGGGAAGACAATTATATCCCGATATGACTATTACATAAAAGGATATTGGATGATAAAATGAGGGTTAAAAACGTTGTTTAAACTCCAAAAGTGTTAATTATTTTTCCAAACACAAAAGTATTTTACGTTTAGGTTCAAAAATTTTACCTTTTGAGACAATGCCTTAATCTCTTTGTTAAATTTTGATATCAAACTTAATGAAAGCGGAAAAGCTAACCTAATTGTTGGTAAATACATGAAATTAAGCACTTGATTTTTGTTAATTTGTTACAAATAAATTATTGAATTATTGCATATAAATAATTGAACTGATATTTTGATATCAACAATTAATAGAATGATTTAGCGGTGTTACTTAACTATTATAAAAAATCAAATTTTAAAAATTAAAGTAAGAGAATTTTCTTCTCAAATTTATGAAATTCACAATTATGAGCAATTTTACAAAAGCTTAACGGTAAAAACCGCCTTCAGCAAATAAAAAAACAAATCAATTAATACTTCATAAAAAAATTCGCACAATGAAGCCAGTGATTATTGTTAACCAAATTTGACCATGAATTGTTGCTAACGTAACTAATCATCCAACCAAATAGTCACACAGTACCTATATCTAATATTACAAATATTTTTAAAAAAATTAAAAATCCTAAAAATATATAATTTTTATGATTATTTGAAAACTATGTCAATGATGAAACTGAACAAATGGTGGTTCATGTTCATCCTAGATATGATTATTTAAAATAATTATAGAAAACAATTTATAAAGTATTAAGACTTATTAAAATTATTAAACTTAATAAAATTATTAAAAATCATGTTTAGAATGTATTTAGATAAATGGTTGTTCAAGTACAAATGAACTTAAACAACTTCTTTTCTAGATTCAATTTGAATGTGATTTAAAAAATTATGAAAAAATATACAAAATTATAGTAAATTATTTTTAAAAAAAATAAAAACTAATAAAAATTATTATGAAAGGTTACATATATACGTGTGTCTATATTTTAACTATAAAAAATTATGAAAAAAATTAAGAATTGTAAGAAATTAATAGAATAGAATTCATCAATTTGATTAAAAAGATATATATATATACACACTTGAATTCCTCAAATGTGTTACATGTGCATGTATATAGTTTTTATAATTTTTAATTTTATTTATAATTTTTTATAATTCTTAATGTTTTTAAAATAATTTTCTATAACTTATTAATATTTAAAACAAAAACTATTTTAAAATGAATGTGGACAAATAGTTGTCTAGATTCATAGCTTTTATAAACTATAAGTAGATTGTCATTCAAATGACACATCAATGCCGTTAAAATTTTAATAATTCAGTCAATTTTCTATTTAAAGGTAAGCAATTTAACTAAGTTCTAAAGGTTGAGGGCTAAAGGACCTCCAAAAAAAAAGAATAAGAATCAAAATGACAAAATAAATAAATGTATAGACTAAATTTATTATTATGCTTGTCTTTTTGTGATATTTGACATACAAAAATTTAGTAATGTTATTTTTATGTATTTATATAAATATTTTAATTAATTATTTTGGAACTACTTTAAATTCTTTATTATATTCAATGACAAATAGTTTTTAATAAATTTGTTAATAGTTAATTCAAAGAATTGTTTGAAACAAATGAGATGTCAATGATGTTTGAATCGAATATGTTGAATAGAAAATTGATCAAGATACAAGTTTAGATAATGACTTTGAATTGGTTAGATTGGAAATCAGTGCGGATCAGTTGAATTGGTTAAAAAAATCGTTAGAATTGAGTTTTTAATATTTTGTAAAAATTTTTTAATTAAATTGATTGGACCGATTAAATCGAGAAAATGACGATGACCTAATTAATTTAACCATCATTTCGATTCTAAAATGGTTGAAAAATACTATAAAAATATATATTAAATTTGGAAATAGAAATAAAATATATAATTGTGAAATAAGTGTCCGTATATGGAGTACATTAAGTATGTATACCTTAATTACAAGTCATGATGTTGTGTTTCCTTTCCTTAATCATTTGATGTTTTTTCAGTGTAGTGTCATGTCATGTGAGGTTTTTAGTGGTTGGCATATCGTTTCATTACCAACTAGTTTTTTTGGCCATCAAATTATGCTAAGAATAGTGAAATCTTTTCCCATAATCTGAAAAGATAGCAGCTTAGGTTTTCTTTTTTCCCTTAATCAAATTATTTTGATCTTTTACCTACTTAATACCACCAGTTGGATTGCTAAATCGGTGATCCGTACAAACATGATGGTTGGTAATTGGTCAGGTTAGATTTATGTCGTTGTCACATTTCATTTGTATCAATAAACAAATCAACTTGTTTAAAAGAAGATATAAAAGCTCTATTGGTCATCACTCATCACTAGAGTTAAGAGTTATAGACAATGGCGTACTTAAAAAATTTAACGCTATGTATTTTTACTATAATAAAAATATAATTTTTTTATTTTAATAGATTATATATATTTTAAAAGATTAAATCAAATTTTTATTATTTTTAGAAGATATTATTATTAATTTAAAATTTTAAAAATTATAAAGGGTGTAAAAATTTTCCATGCTAGGATAGTCAAACCCCTGCTTACCCTCTTAACTCTACCACTGGTTATAGAGATTGTTTGCTTATATTGTATGCAGTATAAATAATATGATATTATCGAGAATTGTAAATATATATATATCAAAATTAATTGATTGAATATTTATTAATTATTGATAAATATTAAAATTTTAGTTTCATTGATAATTCTATTTAATAAATAACTTGTAAATACTACTTTTAATATTTTATAAGATTAACGATCTTGAACTGAAATAACATCTCTTCATCTAAATTTTTATTAAGAAAAAACACACAAAAATTGTAAATTTTTTCATCTCTAACATATTAAATGTGAAAAATAATCCAGAGTACTATATTTTTTATTTTGAAAAAAAGAAACATACATCAATTACTACATTGGTTGTTAACATATTTCTGTCTTAATGAGGATTTTTGTTCAACAAATTATGCACTTTTAGCATGGGGAAAAAACCTCTAGAGAGAGAGAGAGATCTGGCATGCAAGAAACTTAAGGCAGACGCTGAAGAAGAAACTGAAATTGGCACTAACTACCACCCATTTTTCTTTATCATTATTCTCTTTCCCAATGTGGTCCAGTTAATCTCATCACTATTTTTATTGGGTTCTTAAACGATTTTAATTTTTTTTAAACAAACACTAATTTTATTATTTTTTATAAAAAAATTATAAGAGTAATTGTTGAGGATTGTAATTACAAATAATCCGAACCAGTTATGAAATATATACAACATGGTTTATAATGGTAGTTCTTAAATCTTATTATTAAGCTATAGCTTTATTGACTTAATGTTATTATTTTAAAGTATAATTGTCGAAAATACTCTTAATGTTTATGGGTTTGAACTCTTAATTTTTTTTTTATTGGCACCTTCAATGTTACGCTTTTTTATAAATAAGCCCAATTTTAACAAGAAATATGAGTTGACCGTTAGTCAAATCACATGTCCACAAAGTAACCTATGTGGCATGCCATATAAGTACGAGGTGACATCATCTATAAACAAAATTGTTTAACATTTTTTTTTCATTTTGCTTCAATCTTCTTCTTTCTTCTCCTTTTTCTCTCTTCCCCTCTAACTACTATCATCGTTGTGTACAATCCTCATTGCCACCATCTTTCCTCTCACTTATCACTCTTCCAACCCTTACCACCTCTCCCTTCCCTCTCACTCCTCACCATTGTATAAGGAGGACTCACTATTGTAACTCATTTTAGGGTTTTAATTTTCTTTTAAATTAATTAAAAAAATAGAAAAATTAAACGTTGCTTTGTTTGGTTTAGGTTTGCTTGCTTTCGGTATATTTGATACCTTCTTTGTTTTTCAATTCATCTACTCATTTATTGCTTCACCTTTTCTAATTTTCTCAGGAACCAAACAGGGGAAATTTGGTTCTTGTTATGAAAATTAAATGATTTTCAATGATGACGAGGGAGGAGAAGTTGGGAATTTTACTTACCTTTCTAGGGTTATTGGTTGCTGTTTTCTCAAACGGGTTGGCACTTTTTTAAAGGATAAGATCAATACATTTTTTTGATCCCCAATTTCATGCCTTTGTTGTATTGCTCCGTTTTATGGTCTATCTAGACTGTTGATGGTTAGGTTTATTCTGGGTTTTCTTTCTTTTCTTCAAATTTTGTCAATAGGATAAAAGATAGTTGCACGCGCAAAAAGCTTGTTCCGATTGCAATTGATGAGGCAAGGGAAGTGAAAAGGTTTCCTTATAGGTGGAAGATGATAATTTTGAAACTGGAGCGAATCCTTTCATGCTTATTGGACTTGTCGACCCATCTCCTTTCATGCTTATTGGACTTGTCGACCCATCCTTACTTTTCGAAAAATGCTCTTTGTAAGGAACAATTACATGTTTCGAAAACAAAGTTTTTGCATTTTTTGAAGTCATGCATACTTATAATTTTAATTTTTTTTATAATTTTCAAAAATAAATTATGAATTTCTAATTTTTTTTAATCATTTTCAGTGTTTAAAGATTTTTTTGGATTTTTTTTATTTTTAATGATTTTTAGTTTTGTTTATATTTTTTAAAAAAAAATTAAGTGAAATTTTTACTTTTCCCTGACACGCAGCAACATCTCATTGGTTGATTAGAATTTTTTAATGAAAATTTGGATTGGGGTAACAGGGATTACAAAATGAAAATATATAGGTTAAACTAATACAAAAAATAAAGTACAAGGGCCAAAACGATAAAAAAAACATAGAACATGTACCAAAGTGATAATTTAGCTATAATATATGGGCTAAAATATGTATTAAGCCTTAAATTTTTAACATTTCAGTAAGTATATTTATTAAAAATAGCAATTCAACTCTTTTATAAACTCAAGGGCCAAATTTAGCTAAAAAAATGGTCAAATTGACAAAAAAAGTAAATGTTAAGAGTTAAATTTGTTATTATGTCTTTTTTAAACAATAAATATTATGTCCATTAAAATTTAATCATATTTGATTCTTTTTAATAGTAGAATAACTAAATTAATTTATTAAGTAATAAAGCGACTAATTCAATTCGAGCCTTATAATAAAACATTTTAAAAAAATGTTAAATGTGATTGGTTATATATAGAAAATTTGTGAAATTATTAAAATATCCTTACTTTAAAGGGTAATTAATATTTTTTATAAGAGTATTTTCATATTTTCATGTTTTTAGATAATCTTAAAAAACAACAATTGAAAGACATTATTTGGGAATCAAACACAAGACCAGTAAATTCTTATAAAAAACTGTTGTCACTCTACTAATAATCATTTGTTGATATATTTTTATAAATATATATTCTTTAATATAAAATATTTTTGTTTACCTACATCATGGGTGTCATAAAATATAGTTCAAACTACCTCATGTTAATGTAAATCAATACATTGGAAAATGTAAGTGAAAAATTAATAGTAAGACTATAGTATATAACTTTAAGGGTTAGTATATGGTACACTAGCAGTGTGCTTCTTTTATTCTACAAGTAACCTTAAAAAATTATCATGTGTCACTTTTATTTTTAATATTTTACTATACCCTTATAAGACACTTGTCAACTCCTGACCCTATTTATGAAATTTAAAAACTCTACTGAAATTGTACCAAATATTACCCCTAACTTTAATAATAATTTCTACATATTTTATTAATAGTGGTTTCTATTTTGATAATGAAGTTGACAAAATAGACTGAGAGACCAAGAAGTTTGTTTTGATTTGAAATTGATTTCTTTTTCTTAAACTTATTTTTGTCCTTTAGACACCAATAAATTATAATAGGTAAAATTTTAGCCTTTTTTTTAAACAAAGCTTTCGATCATAGAAAAGAATTACAATCAATTAAGGAAAAAATCCCATACAAATGTATGATCAATACAAGAGCAAATAAGGGAAAAAGTCCTTCCTGATATGTTGGTGTTCAACCATCAAGGCAAACAAGCCACCATAATGTATAGAGTCCTGTCACGCTCTTGCCTCAATTGCAATGGACATGCCTCTTGTTAACCTAAAATAATATATGCGAAAAAGTTTAAAAAATTAGGCAATCTTAGGATGCCCAAAAACTCCCAAACGGGAACCAAATCCTTGACATAGCGCCATCATCGAAATACATATTCATAGAGGTGATATTTTCACCAAGGAAGTCAAAATCCACCACAATAGTTGGGGAGCCGAAAGTGTAACACCCCTAACCCATATCTGTCACCGAAATAGGGTTTCGGAGCATTACCGATGTTTATCGATCAAACAGACATAAAATTCAAACATTTCCTATCATAAAATATTCAGATCTGAAACCAATTAAATTCATACACACTGTCCCTTATTTGAGCCATGGAGGCCCAAAATATGTGTTAGAAATAAATCGGGACTAATTCGAAAACTCAGAGAATTTTTCGAAAAATATTAAAAATTTTCAAAACTACATGATTCACATGGCCATATGGCCAAAATGAACCTTAAATAACAAGTTTACCATTCCCTGCAAACTTGAACAATAAGCAACTAAAAAATCATTCATTTAACCAATTCAAAACACGATCAAACACATTCAAAACATGTCAAAACAATCATCCTAGATGTCTAACCAATGTACCCTTATAGGTACCATAATTATATCATCAAAACTATTCATCAAAGCATTAATTTAAATCCATCTATTTTGCCTAATTTATGAACATACTTAATTCCATCTATTTTGCCTAATTTATGAACACTTAAACACTAGTTTAACTTGCCATAATATAGCTTTAACACAAACACATATTTATATGTTTATGACCAACCAATATTAAACTTATAATCTCATTTACAATCAATCCACAAAATAATTATTATTTAAACACCCTAGATACATACCGACACATTTCAAAAGGATGAACATTACCACGTTTGAGTTAAGGATCGTTGTTGGATGTTGAATCGGCGATCAAAATTAAGTACCTAACCTACGCACGGAAAACAAAACCGTACACTGAGTGAAAACTCAATGGTATTTCTATAATCCGAATATTTAAAGATAATAAATTATAAATATACAATTGAAATATAAACACATATTAATATTTAAATGTGACAACAACCATAAATCTCAATTCTCATACTTGTTATATAAATAGCTTTATTTCATTATGCAATTGCATTATTCATTCCATATTCATTTCATGAGTATATAACTCATATATTCATATATTTGCAACATATTTCACATTCTATTTTCAATATACTATTTCACTTCCTTTTTTCATACCATGCCAATTCAATATCAATCATAAAACTTTATTATTCATTTACCCCTATTAACACGATTCAGACTCAGACGGATACACGAATCCAACCAAAACACACCAGTTTAGCACCCAGTGCCTTATCAAGTAATTCGAAGTAATAGATTGACACCTAGTGTCTCATCGGCTAAATCGAAGTAAATTGGCACCCAGTGCCTCATCGAATTAATTTGAAGTAGTAAATTGACACCTAGTGTCTCATCGACTGGAAGTCGAAGAAATCCCTGAACTCTTCCAATTCTATGGCATGCCATCTATATCCGACTCAGCCCGATACAGTTAATAGGGTTCCAATTCACTTTTCAAATACAACCAATATTCATTTCAATTCAAATAATCAAAATATTCAATATATATACCAATTCAATCAATATAAATTCAATAAATTCATCACATACTAAATCAATCAATTTCAATTGCAAAACACAATAATTCTTACCTCAACACTTACCATGTACATTAAATTGAATTATAAAAATTAACAACTAAATTTGGATTATAGAAATACAAACCAGGAACTCCGAGCTATTCTTCATCGACTTTATCTTTTCCCTTTTTAGTCGAGGGTTCCGGTACGACGTTAGCTACAGAATTAAAACAATTAAAATTCATCAATACAACACAATTCAATCTCATATTGAATATTTAAATTTTGACTCAATATTTACCTAAATTCCAATTTAGCCCCTAAACCGAGACTAATTTTATTTCTTCACAATCAATTTTATATTTTTATACAAATTCCACTTTAGACTAGATTTAACTCCCTAATTTCACTTAAATCCTTAAATTTCAAAATTTTCACAATTTAGTCCCTATTACTCAAAATTTACAATTTATTCTACAATTCAATCTTTTTTCATTTCTAACTTAAAAATCTATCAATTTAATCCCTAATACTAAAATTATTCAACATAGACAACACTTAAAAACTCAATAATTTCTAAAATTTTGACATGAATTGAGTAGTATTAAATACCGGGATTCCAAAAACATAAAAATTACAAGAAAAATGGACTACATTGACTAACCAATTGAACAATTGAAACCCCTATGGCCTTCGTCTCCTTATTTCTCTTTTTTTTCTTTCTTTCTCTTTCCTTTTCTGTTCCGTTTTTGCATTTATTCTTTCTATTTCTATTTCTTTCTTTATTATATTTACTTATTATAATATATAATATAATATATATACTTAATAATTAAGATATAATATTATAATATTATAATATATATTTTTTAACTTTTAAGTTTTATAAATATCTATCTTATGCCGCCTCATTTATAAGCAATGGCATAATTGCTTATTTAGTCCCTTTAATTTTTATTTAATATATAATTCAACTTTCACCCTTTATGCAATTTAATCCTTATACCTAATTACTCCTAAATCATACAAATTCACCTAACCAAAACCTAATTAACCACACAACTAACTTTGTAAATATTTATTGAGTTTGATCTATAAAAACGGAGTCCTAGAAATGCACTTTTCGACACTCGTGACTATCAGGTCGTTACAATTCTCCCACCTTAATAAATTTCGTCCCCGAAATTTACTTGAAAAGAGGTACTGAGATCTCATTGTCTCTTCCAGTTCCAAGTCGCTTCCTCAACACTATGACCACGCCACAACACTTTCACTAACGGGACTCGCTTATTATGCAATTCTTTCACTTCTCGTGCTAAAATATCAACTGGTTCTTCTTCGTACAACAAATCAAGTTGAATTTCAATATCCTTTGTCGAAATAACATGAGATGGGTCTAGTCGATATCTTCTAAGCATTGAAACATGAAAAACATCATGAATATTCTGTAATTCCGTAGGCAAAGCTAAACGATACGCAACTGGTCCCACTCTTTTTGTGATCTCATACGGTCCAATAAATCAAGGACTCAGTTTCCCTTTTCGGCCAAATCTCAAAATTTTCTTCCAAGGCGAAACTTTAAGAAATACTTTATTGCCAACAGAATATTCAATATCTTGACGTTTCAGATCTGCATATGATTTTTGTCTGTCAAAAGTTGTTTTCAATCTATCTCGAATTTTATTAACAATGTCTTCAGTTTCTTGGATCAATTCTGACCCAATTGTTTTTCTTTCACTCAATTCCATCCAATAAATAGGTGATCGACATCTACGACCATATAAAGCTTCATATGGAGCCATTTGAATACTTGATTGAAAACTATTATTGTATACAAATTCGGCTAAAGATAAGTAACGCTCCCAACTTGATTCAAAATCAATAACACAAGCACGAAACATATCTTCCAAAATTTAAATAACTCGCTCAGATTGTCCATCAGTCTGTGGGTGAAAACCTGTACTAAAATTAAGTCGCGTACTAAGAGATTCATGCAACTGTTTCCAAAATCTTGAAGTGAACCGCGGATCTCGATCAGAAATTGTCGACATAGGAGCACCGTGCAATATCAAAATTTCTTGAATATAAACTTCAGCAAGCTTTTCAAGTGACCAATCAGTCTTGACTGCTATAAAATCTAGTCTAAAGTGGAATAACACCGAGCTTTTCTTCGACAACTTTATCTTTTCCCTTTTTAGTCGAGGGTTTCGGTACGACGTTAGCTACAGAATTAAAACAATTAAAGTTCATCAATACAACACAATTCAATCTCATATTGAATATTTAAATTTTTACTCAATATTTACCTAAATTCCAATTTAGTCCTTAAACAGAGACTAATTTTATTTCTTCACAATCAATCTTATATTTTCATACAAATTCCACTTTAGACTAGATTTAACTCCCTAATTTCAATTAAGTCCCTAAATTACAAAATTTTTACAATTTAGTCCCTATTACTCAAAATTTACAATTTATTCTACAATTTAATCCTTTTTCATTTCTAACTTAAAAATCTATCAATTTAATCCCTAATGCTAAAACTATTCAACATAGACAACACTTAAAAACTCAATAATTTCTAAAATTTTGTCATGAGTCGGGTAGTATTTAATATCGAGATTCCAAAAACAGAAAAATTACAAGAAAAATGGACTAAAATGACTAACCAATTGAACTTTGAACAATTAAAACCCCTAAGGCCTTCGTCTCCTTTCTCTTTTTTTTTTTCTTTCTTTCCCTTTCTATTTCGGTTTTGCTTTTGTTTTTTTCTATTTCTTTTTCTTTCTTTATTATATTTACTTATTATAATATATATACTTAATAATTAAGATATAATATTATAATATTATAATATATATTTTTAAGTTTTAAGTTTTATAAATATCTATCTTATGCCGCCTCATTTATAAGCAATGACATAATTGCTTATTTAGTCCCTTTAATTTTTCTTTAATCTATAATTCAACTTTCACCCTTTATGCAATTTAATCCTTATACCTAATTACTCTTACTTCATGCAAATTCACCTAATCAAAACCTAATTAACCACACAAAAAATGGAGTCTCGAAAATGCACTTTCCGACCCCCGTGACTATCGGGTCATTACAAAAAGTGTTGTTTGTAAGCACATTATTCTTCTGAAAAGGAGATAGTCACTTTAACACCCTATACCCGGTCCGATCGCCAAATTCAAGTATTAAAATGTTACAATTAAACTCAAATATCTAAACATGTTTCTAATCTGGTTTAATTACATACTCGAAGAAATCTCAAAATTTACAATTTTATTTCCACTAAACCTCATATCATGTGAGTACATATTTTTATAGTTTTATTCCTTTCATACTCCTAATAGTTGTTTACAAATTTAATATTTAGACTCTAACACAGACTTATTTGACTTAATCCCTAAGGCGTAGCCTCCAAGGTGCCATCTATATACGTGAAACAACTATCATTCCACCACTAGAATTTGGCAGTGTTTGGCTTGGTCCTTACACTCGATAACCGAGTCATCATCTACCCAGCATATTAGCAACAAGCTTTATAAGTTCAAGAGAACTTGGTGAGATCCTTCACTTTCATTCTCATGGGATATTTCTTGGAAAATTAATGAATATGGAACTTAAAGCATAGACGAGAAACTCCCTGGAATATGTAGGTATATCTGAAATCTCCTCTGCCATAACCATTGGCTTGTTTTTCTTTGAGCGAATGTTGTGTGTAAATACGTAATGAAAATGTGGAAGTGTACATGTCGATTTAAGTAATATAATGATGAGTGAATATTGTCTCCACAGGGATCGAAAATTGATTACAATTGGTAAAGTATTACTGTAGACTTAACTAATTAAACTATGCCAAAAAAATAGAGTATAAATTGATGAAAGAAATTAATGAATGAACTAATAATATCAATTATAACTGAAAAAAATGAAAAATAATCTAAATGTCGTGGCAATTCACAAAGTAGAAGTAGAGAGTATTTCTACTGTTGAATGGTAAATATTGGAATTACTTAGGGAATATTTTCATAACATAATAATGCCATGGCAGAATTTTGACTAACTATTACCTAGAGAATTACTACTGCAGGCTATTTTTTTCGAAAGTTAGACTTTAGTTATTATCCTGAGTTTGTGTATGTCTAGACTTATGAATGATAGCCACACTAATGTTCTTCACCTGTACAAATCGCAACTTCTATGTCTAGAGTGTTGCAATTATTCTTTTAAATACTCGCATGTATCAATTGATTAATAACCTGATGTATTTAATCTTTTTAGATTCAAATCCATCTAAGAACATAACATATAGCTAAGTATGTCTAGAGCTTGCATGCATGCATTCAAAATAAGCATAAATCGAATGAAATAATAATTTTAATCAAAATGATATCATGGGCAATACAGACAATTCAATATTCACCCAGATAATTGCAACCCAAAGATAATTAGCTCATGGGTTGGGAAATGAAATCTAAAATTAAATCATTCATGAACATTCTTCAAGTTTTACGAATCACAGAAATTAAAACTAAGAAAAATAGAACAAAGGCAGAACTGTAGGAATTTCTCGTTACACTCCAACTTCTTCTCAAGATTTTATGCAAAACCTAGGGCAAATTTCTCTTCCCTTTCTTCGTGTCTGTGATCTCCTTTTTTAGCTGCTACCATATTTTTCTCTTCTGAATTTTCCATGCAATTTCTCCACAGGATTCTGTTGTAGAGAGAGAAACCACTCTTTTTATTTTCTTTTCTCCTTACAGTTCGTATGTCCTTCTTCTCTTCTCTTTCCTCCTTTTATAGGGAAGATATGTCCCTCTTAGCATACATATTTTGCTCCTCTTTTTCAGGGTGATTTATCTGGTACACGTACAGCTGGTTGAGAGTGACATGTATTGAGTGCTGCGCCTTCTTCCTAGAATTTCCATGATATTTCTGTTAGCAATCTATCCCACCATTTGCCAAGGCAATGTTTCACCTCATTCGTTCGTTTTTCCTTCTTCTTGCTTCTTTCATCCTACCTGTACTTACTACCAAAGACTACCAAACCTCTTTTCAGCAATTAAAAGTAACATAAATTTACAGTTAAAACACAATCCAAACTTTAGTATGTAATTCTATAGTAATAAGTCTAAAATGCAAACATATTTTCTTAATTACAAGCAAATACGTCAGTTTAAAGGCCTGAAATATAACTCTTTTCAAGTGTTATCACACCCTCAAACTTGAATTATTGCTTGTCCTCAAGCAAATATGTATGAGTATGCATGAATGCAGGTATGCATGAGTTTGCCAAAACATTACAATTACCTACTCTATTATTGGACTATCTAAAATATATTTTATATCTCCATTCTTAGCAATCTTGTATTCAGAAAATTGGTTCAAATTTTATAGGCATGTTTAACAAGTGAGGTGCAGAAAATATTACCAAAAGAAATAAAAAAATCCTAAAAATTTCATGCAATTATGATTATAGCAAACATCTCTTCACATTCTCAGTATAACTATCCTCTAAAGTCAGTTTCTCTATTTACAACAAATTCTATTCTCTGGATATGAACAAAAATTTTTTAAGGAATTCATCTTATCACATGATTTCTATACTTGACAACCTCAATGGAGCAAACATTAGATTGTCAGATATTACATCATGGCACAATTTGAATGGAATTCAATTATGAAGATAAGATTTTTAACTAAAAAAATGGATGGAGCAAACAATTACATCCTTAGCTACTCAGCCTAACATTACAGTGGAATGTCCTTACTTTTTTTTAATCACTCTTATTTGAAACTGTTTTTCTAATCAATAATGTAATGGAGCAGACAAAACATTACTGACCTACTAAACAGGTCCTAAACATTGGAGTGTTCAATGTATTTTACTATGATAAACATTATTTGTTAATGCCAGCTTACTGAATTTAGGTTCAAGAAACCCTAAGTGTATTAAAAGAAACCTACTATAAATTAATTGCACTTATAAGTAGGACATTCTACTCTTAAGGATCAATTTTCAAATAGCTATCCTAAACTAAACAGACCTAATTACTCGTATAATTTTCTAAATTTATCAAAGAGTTATTATCCTCATCGAATATTATAGACAAAAATATACTTAGCAAAGTCTGGCAATTATTTGGCAATTGTATGTCATGGAAAAATAAATGACAAAATAAAAAATATTGACATACATATCTAATGTAACCATATGCACAACACAACCCCAAACCTAAGGGATGCATTGTCCTCAATGCATAAAAAAAATGAAAAATGTCAGAAAACAAAACACATATTTACAAATATGGAAATGCAATGCCAGAAAAAAAATGAATGCATGAATTAGAAGTAAAAGCTTGGAAAGAATATTGCTTACTCTTAATTTGGTTTGGTTGACTTCTTGGTTGCATGTTTGTAATGCTGCTGTCTCTCTGTTTCACCACTATTAGCTTGAACTACATTTCTAGCAACTGTCTTGTAACACTTTCTTTTAAGTTGATTAATAGGTACCTATTTTTCATCATCAAAATCTAATTTTGTGAGTTCATCAATCAGTTGATGAACTGCACGTTCTTATGCGATCATTGGTGCTTTCGATCTTGGTATGGTGGCAGTGGTAGGTGGTGCAGAAGTATGTTGTCACTCATCTTCCTCTTTGTTGGACTCAATATGTATAGATTCAATTCGCTCTTCTCCTCTCTCTTTTTTCTACTGTGGTAGGTTCTTCATCGTCATTATTTGGTTCTAACAACAGTTTCTTTGGAAAAATAGGGAATGCGAGAATTGGACGGGTAAATTTCTTTTGAAGAGACTTCTTAATGGCTTTATTCCCTTTTTTAACATAGCCCTAGAATATTGCCATTTCTTCTTGAGCTTTGCCAAGATCAATGGCTATTAGCCGTTGCTGTTTTTCCAATTTCTAAAATTGTTGATACAAGACCTCTAGAGTCTTGATCGCCTTCTGCTTAAATGCATTCTTAGAGGTTGATGGAGCAGCATCATTGAGCTTGGGTGAAGAAGATGTTGGAGAAGGATTCGAATGCCATGGCAGTTCCTGGCTAGAAAATTTCAGAGCAATGTGCTTTGTGATAGTACCTTTGTTAAGGATTTTGTCTTTATTGGCTTGAAGAGGAATGTTGACCTTCTAACAAAGTGCAGTGATAAGTGAAAAAAAGTTCAATGTATCGACATTTTTCTGAGCACAGTGGTGCACCTCTCGAAAGATAATGTTCCCAACATTTACCTTTCGTCCCACCATAATCGAATAAAGTAGCAACAGACGGTTCTTCGAGTCTGTAGAATTGTGGGTGGATGGAATGAGATGAGTTTTTAGGAAATGATACCAAACCCTGAAGTGGGGCTTCAAAGTTACTCTGTCAATGGTGTAGCAATCATTCCTTGAGATCCTCCATTTTGTGCCCTCAACACATACATCATTAAGCACGAGATTTAATCTTTCTGCTGTCATTGTCTTGACAAAATCAGCGTATTCATCGAGACCATCAGACAACTCGTATTGTGCATTTATCGATTCGACATCAAACAATACTGAAGCACCCCGTACATATATAAAAGCATTTTCAGGGGAAGTAAAGTGAGTGTAGAACTCATTTATTACTTTAGGGAAAACATCGCCAAGATGGAGATAGAAAATCTACCATCCATGTTGCTGTACAACTAAGGAAATGGCTTCAGTATAGCCCATAAAAAGGGCATCTTGAAAAAAGAATCATTTTTCCATGCACAGAGGGTGTTTGGAGATGTTTTCGTGGTATTTGGTTTCTGTTGTGTTTCTGAAGATTGTATGCAACTGTGTAACAATAGAAGTAGATGGTGCTTAACAAGCCATTGCAAAGAAGATGGTAATTGTCAGAGTGAAAAAACTGAGACCTTTAAAAGTTTAGGATGAAAACTGAAAGAAAAATAACATATAAATAAAGTGAAAGGTAACGGTGAAGAGGAAATTGAATCGGCTAAGGTAAAAACTTGAAAGGAAAAAACTTGTGATGTGGATGATAAGATTAGGCCTTAATCATGGTCTGACATAAATAATAGTAAATATTTAAGCGGGAAAAATGAAATATTAAGTAAATTTATTAAACTAAAAAGTGGCTAATAGAATGAGTGGGCTGAGGCCTACAAACTTGGGCTGCAACGTACTTGTAAAAAAGAAAATGAAAGTTAAATAAATTTACTGATTCAACTGAAACAAAGAAATTAAAAATAAAATAATTGAATAAACAGTGCAAGAGAGAAATATTAATTAGTTTGAAAAATAATGAAAGTTTTATCACGAATTATAAGAGCTCAAAAGTAATGCTTTAACAGTTGGACATTGACAAAGTAGACCCATTTTGTTCGTCTTTGATGTTTACCTTTCTATAAGGATATACCTGAACAACTTTGAATGGATTAGACCACCAAGAGCTTAATTTGTCAGGAAACAATTTAATTCTGGAATTGAAAAGCAAGACTTGTTGTCCAGGAACAAATTACCCTGGCAAAATTTTGTTGTCATGCCATCGTTTAGTCTTTTATTTGTACAACTTGGCATTTTCATATGATTGAGTTCGAAATTTGTCTATCTCATTTAGCTTCAGTAAGCGATTATTTCCAGCAGATTTTCAATTGATATGCAGTTTCTTGTTTACCCAAAATGCCTCGTGTTCTAATTCAACAAGCAAGTGGCATGGTTTATCATAAACAAGCTAAAGAGGTGACATACCAAATGGTGTCTTGAAAGCTATTCGATATGCCCATAAAGCTTCATCCAGTTTTGTTGACCAACTTTTTCGGTTGGGATTGACTACTTTCTCCAGAATTTGTTTAATCTCTCTATTAAATATTTCTATTTCTCCATTCGTCTGGGGATGGTATGCCATGAAAAATTTATGTCACACATATATTTGTTAAGAGTATTGGCAACTAACTTACAATCAAAGTGTGAACTTTCATCACTAATTAGAGCACGAAGGGTATCAAACCGCGTAAAAATATTTTTATCAAGAAATTTCAGTACCGATTTGGCATTGTTAGTTGAGCAGCAGCTTTAACCCACTTGGGGACGTAATCAACAATGACCAATATATAGATATTACCCCAAGAGGGTGGAAATGGCCACATAAAATCAATTCCCAAACATCAAATAATTCCACTTCTAAAATATTATGCAAGGGCATTTCATATCTCCTAGATAGATTTCCAATTCTTTGACAGCGATCACAGGCCTTACAGAATTCATGAGCATCTTTAAACATGCTTGGCTAATAAAAACCAGACTAGAGAACTTTTGCAGCAGTTCGTATACCCCCAAAATGGCCTCCCTATGGTGTTGAATGACAGTGGTGCAGAACACTCTAAACTTCATCATCCGAAATACATCTTCGAATGATTTGTTCTACACACTGCTTGAATAAGAGTGGCTCATCTAGTAGTACTGCTTAACATTGTAGAAGAATTTCTCTTCCTTGACTAGAGAGCTCGGGTGGCAGCAATCCACTGACCAGAAAATTAACAATATCAACATACCATGGTAATACCATGGCAGTCAACAACTCCTCATCAGGGAATTCATCTTTAATCATCTGAATATTACCATATTCATTCCCTGCTTTTAGGCGTGATAAATGATCAGCCACATGATTTTCTGTGTCCTTCCTATCTCTAATCTCCATATCAAATTCTTGCAGTAGCAATATCTATCGAATTAATCTGGATTTGGCATCTTTCTTGGTCACCAAGTACTTAATAGTAGAGTGGACCGTATACACCGTGACTTTAGTGCCCACGAGATAAGCTCTGAATTTGTTGAAGGCAAATACTGCAACTAACAGCTCTTTCTCAGTGGTGGTGTAATTTAGCTGTGAATCTATCAACGTACGACTGACATAGTATATAGCATGATATATCCTGGCTTTTCTTTGTCCCAGGACTTCTCCTATGGCAAAGTCACTTGCATCACACATCAGTTCTAACAGTAAAGTCCAGTCTGGTGTAATGACTATTAGTGCTGTGATCAATCACTTCTTCAATTCCTCAAATGCTTGCAAGCATGGCCCATCAAAATTAAAAGATTTGTTTTGTTCCAATAATGTGCAAAGAGGTTTGGATATTTTGGAAAAGTCCTTGATAAATCGATGATAGAATCCTGCGTGACCGAGGAAGCTTTGGATACCTTTTACTGAAGTAGGTGGTGACAATTTTTTAATAACCTCAAATTTTTTTGTCAATGAAAATTCCTTACAGTGAAATCTTATTTCCTAGTACAATGCCCTCACAGACCATGAAATGACACTTTTCTCAATTCAACACAAGATTGGATTCTTGACATCGACAAAGAATTAACTCCATATTTTGAAAACAGTATTCAAATGTATCACCAAACACTGAGAAGTCATCCATAAACACTTCTAAGAATTTCTCCACAATATCTTAAAATATTGCCATCATGCAACGTTGAAAAATTGTAAGGGCATTGCATAATCCAAATGATATTCTTCGAAATGCAAAAGTTCTATATGGACATGTAAATGTGGTATTCTTTTGATCAACATGAGCTATGGCAATCTGATTGTACCCTGAGTATCCATCTAGAAAGCAATAGAAGGTTTTCCTTACTAGTTTATCCAACATTTGATCGATAAATGGTAGAGGGAAATGGTCCTTCCTTGTTGCTTTGTTGTGTTTCTGATAATCCATACAAACCCTCTATCCCATGACAGTATGAGTGGGAATAAGTTGGTTGCTATCATTGCTTACCACAGTGACACCCCTATTTTTAAGCATACACTGAACAGGGCTTACCCAAGAACTATCAGAAATTAGGTATATGATTCCAACATCTAGCCATTTGATAATCTCCTTTTTCACAACTTCCTTCGTGATGAGATTTAGTCTCCTCTGCTGCTCAATAAATTTGCCATGGCAATCCTTTAGTATTATATTGTGCATACAAATTGTTGGACTGATTCCCTTGATATCTACAATTGACCACCCAAAGGCTTTCTTAGATTTCCTTAAAACTTTCAATAATTGAGCCTTTTGATCTGTTGTTAACTCAATAGAGATAACTACTGACAACGTGTTATTATCTCCCAGATACGCGTACTTTAAATGTACTGGCAAGGGCTTCAATTCCAGCCTAGGAGGGTCTTCTATGGATGGTCGATGAGGTATAAAAAAACAGTCGGACAGATTTAATGATTCAAAAATTCTCCTTGATCCATTTCCAATTTACTGAACTTCCATAAGTTTATCAAAATCTATAATCATGTATGCATCAATTAACTTACATACATCTGTATCATTTTTTGAATTGTTAGAACAAAAATTTTTAATTTTTCTTGTACTGCTGTATCAATAATCTCAATAACATGGCATTCTTTATCAGTATTTGCACACTTCATAGCATCAAAGATATTAAGAGTTAACTGTTGATCATTATCATTAACTCATAGTTAATTCACATTTTTGAACATCAATTAATGTTCTACCCGTTGCTAAGAAATGTCTCCCAAGTATGATTGGTACCTTTTTATTAGCCTCACATTCCAGAATAATAAAATCTGCTGGAAAAAAATAAATTTGTCAAATCTTACCAGCATGTCTTTGATTTTACCTTCTGGATGTGCATAGGATCTATCAACTAACTGTAATGTGATAGTTGTGGGTCTTTCCTTTCCTATTTCAAGCTTCCTCAAAACAAACATAGGCATTAGATTTGTGCTTGCACCCAAATCACATAGTGCTTTGCCTACATAATGATTTCCAATAGAGCAAGATATAGTAAAACTCTCTGGATCCTTTAGTTTTGGTGGCAATTTGTTTTTGAGCATTGTTGTGCACCCTTCAGTGAGAGCAACAATTTTAAATTCTCCTAACCTTCGCTTCTTTGATAAAATATTTTTCATGAACTTCACGTAGTTAAGTATTTACTTCAATTCTTCCACCAATAGTATATTAATATGTAATTGTTTCAGGACCTCTAGGAATTTCTTGAATTGAACATATTGCTTGGATTTTTGGAACCGTTGAGGAAAAGGTGACGGTGGCCTTCCTTCTATTTGTCTAAATTGTTTTATCTTGACATTTTTATCAGCAATACAAGTTGCATCTGCTTCAACGTTTTTCTGGTTGCTCGTTTCTTTTGTAGCTGCTCCCCTACTGATTCTGAATTCTTTTCATTTTCAAAAGTTGAAATTCCTTCTTCAGTAATGGTGTCATGCACAACTCTTGGTGGCTATGTACCACTTCGAAGTGTAATGGCTTTGCACTGTTCCTTCCTTTGAGATCGAAAACTTTCAGTGTCACTCAGCAATGCTCCTTGCTGTCTGGAATTCAATGCAATTACAATTTTCCCTACTTGATTTTCCAAAGCTCTTAAAGATGCAACTTGGCTCTAAATAATAGCATTATTATTGGCCATAAAATTTTTCAATAAAGCTTCCATAGATGAACTTGAAGCTGAATTTTGCTAGGCATTTTGCCGTAGCAAATATTGATTGTACCCAGGTGGTACATTCGCAGCATTCTATCAAATGACATTATTGGCATTTTCCACCCCTTGATTACTCCAACTGAAATTAGGATGTTGTTTCCACCCTGAATTGTATATGTTGGAGTATGGGTTGTTATTGTTGCAATTAAAATTCCCTGTATAATAAAATGAGGTTGGGTTCGATAGGCATTCGTCAAAAACATGATCTTCTCTATAGTAAACACATGCTAACTCTGTTGCTTCCATTTCCTGCACTGCAGATAGCTTTTTCAGTATTTTAATCATATTTGTTAAAGATGATACCTGAGCTGTTAGAGATGTAATTGCATCAAGCTCCATTGCTCTTGTAACTCTTTTATCGATTCCAACTCTGGTAGTGGGGTAGTGATAATCGTTATTTGCTATCTTTTCTAGAATTTCATAAGCCTTATTGTCTGATTTATCGAGTAAAGTCACATTGGTAGATGCGTCGACAACCATTCTTGTATGAGCATTCAATACATTGTAAAACATTTCCATTTGTGTCTAATACTGGAAACCATGCATTGAGCATTTTCTCAGTAGCTCATTGAATCACTCTTATACTTCATATAATATTTCATCCTCTGATTGTCTAAACGATGTAATGTTGTTGCTAAACTTAGCATGCACGTTAAGAGGATTATATCTTAGCAGAAACCTCTGACACAGTTCATTCCACGATGCCACCTGTACCTGACGGCAATGCATTTAACCATGCACTAGCACGATCTCGCAATGAGTAAGGGAATAACTTCAATTGCAGGGCATCTTCAAGAACACCTTGTTGCTTGAATGAATCGCAGACTTCCAGAAAAAGTTGTAAGTGAAGTCGTAGATCTTCCGTAGGCAATCCACTGAACTACCTTAAAGTTTGTAGCATTTGAAATATCACTAGCTTTAATTCAAATTGTTGAGCCTGAATGTGTGGCCTAACAATTCCTAGATTCAGAACATCTAAGATTGGCACTACATGTTCTCTGATAAGTCTGTCTCTATTATCTACAATTCGAGGAATATTAGCATCCCTTCCATTCTGAGGTACTAGATCTTCTCTACCTGGATCATTTCTAAATCTTTCCATTTCTCACAACTCTTTTCTCCTTCGCCTTATGATTCTTTCAATCTCTAGATCAAAATAGTACTCTGTATTCTCTAGAATATTTCTATGCATGCACTAGCACGTACCTGAAAAATAAAGATCAATACAACTAATTAAACTAAACTAACATAAATTAAACAGATAATGACAAACCAATTTTTACCAATGTTGCCAATCTCCAGCAACAGTGCTAATAACTTATTGCGTGTAAATATCTAATGCAACTGTACAAGTGTACATGTTGATTCAAGTAATATAATGATGAGTGAATATCGTCTTCATAGAGATCGGAAATTGGTTACAATTGTAAAGTATTACTGTAGATTTAACTAATTAAATTGTGCAAAAGAAACAGAGTATAAATTGGTGAAGGTAATTAATGAATGAACTAATAATATCAATTATAATTTAAAAAATGACAAAACAATCTAAAAGTTGTGGCAATTCACAAAGAATAAGTAGAGAGTATTTCTGCTGTTGAATTGTAAATGTTGGAATTACTCAGGGAATATTTTCATAACATAATAATGCCATGGCAAAATTTTGACTTATTACTACCCAGAAAATTACTACTGTAGTCTACTTCTTTCAAAAGTCAAACTTTAGTTATTATCCTAAGTCTGTGTATGTCTACAAGACTCATGAATGTTAACCATACTAACGTTCTTCACCTATACAAATTGCAACTTCTATGTTTAAAATGCTGCAATTATTCTTTCGAATACTCGTCTGTGTCAATCAATTAATAATATGATGTATTTAATCTTTTCAGATTCAAATCCATCTAAGAACATAACATACAGTCAGCTATATCTAGAGCTTGTATGCATGCTGATAAACCATAATAGTAACATATTTTAATCCCACATTTAGTATGCTTTTGGATGATTTATCCTCTGTTTTATATAAAAAGGTACTCTTAATCCTTTTTTTCATGTCTTATACCCAGGAAAGCACCTGAGGATAAAAAGAAGGGGAAACGGGCCCAAAACGGAGTAAATTGGGCCAATGAAGAAATCGACATGGCCTGGACTTAAGCCCACACGATCGTGCCTCACTGATCATCTAGAACACGGTCTCACCCTGATTTATACGGCCGTGCCTCATTAAAGAAATCCGAACACGGCCTGAAGACCGACCACACGGGCGTGTGACATGGCCGTGTCCCTGTCGTGGCAAAAGACAATTTCATTCGGATTTGGATACTTTGGGGCAAAGAAACCTATTTCAAAAGCCTATATAAACCCCTTAAGTGTCAGCTGAAAAGGGGGGCAGTTAGCTAGGCCAAGGAGCCAAGCCGAAAAGGTTAGAATTGTGGGAATTACTCGAAGATAGCCAGTTGATCCAACTCAAGAAGCCAGAATTCTACTCAAGACGGCATATCTCTCCTTCAATTCCTTTAGGGAGCTTTAGGGATTTCTTATGTTTTGATTTTATCTTTTCTCTTGAGATGTTTTCTTCATTCGTTATGGACTAAATCCTTCAGATACCTGAAGGGGATGAAACCTAGATGGATCTTGTTATTGTTTTCAGTATTATATGATAAATACTTAGTTTGTTCTTAATTATGTGAGCTTAGTCCAAATTTAATGTGCTTAGGTGGAGGAGGAATAGACTCTGCCTAAGAGTAGATCTGGCATAATTAAGCGGAGTTGATCGCACGCCTAGAGATAGGGTGACGAGATTTTGCCGGACTAGGGTGAAACCTAATATGTGAGTCCATAGATCGATTTACTGCTATTCTAGGGGTTATTAAGTGAGAAAGAGATTTCCGTTAATTAACCTAGGGTTAGACGTTATTCGCCTCGAGAGAGGGTTTAATATACGTTACGGAGTCTTACGGATCAAACTAAGTGAATAAATCATATGGTTCAGGGTTAAATAACAAGTGAAGTCTAGGTGGATTTTTCCTGAGGGTATTGTCTTAATCAACTGAGTTTTTCCTAAAGTTATTTCTTCAATTCATCCGTTTTGTCTTTGTGTCTTTAGCTTAGTAGTTAATTTAGATTAGATTAAATCAACTTCACTTTATTTTAGACTAAATAATAAAAAGAAAGTTAGTATTAGTACTTTTAGTTCCTTTGGGTTCGATAATCCGGTCTTGCCTAAGCTATGTTATTGTTCAATAGGTACACTTGCCTTAAAACATTGTCAGAGTTAGTTTCCAGGTTCGATCATTCTCTTCATAAATTTTAAAGCTCTGATTCACAGCGATCAAGATTTTGGCGCTGTTGCCGGGGAACTAAAATATTAAAAAATCTCCATTTTTATTACTTTAGCCATTATTTTTATTACTTTTCGCAATTTTTTTATTTTTTAATTTTTCTAAATTTTTCTTTTCTTTTCTTTTCCTACCAGGTACCTCTAGTTTATGACTAGAAGGAACCCGACAGGACTGTTAGTATACGACAGTGATATTGAAGCAACCGCTCGAAGGAATCGTCGAGAAATTAGGCGAGCCCTAAATTACACAGACGAAGAGCGAGAATCCAATCCTACTGAAGGGATGGACAAAAATAATCCACCACGACATGATGTAGGGGAAAATAATGCTCCACGTACCATGTTCGATTATGCTAAACCACATCTAACAGGAGCAGAATCGAGTATTGTTAGGCTTGATATAGCTGCTAATAATTTTGAATTAAAGCCTAACACAATACAAATGATTCAACAATTTTTTCAATTTGATGATTTGCAGGACGAAGATCCAAATACACATATAGCTAACTTCTTAGAGTTCTGTGATACCTTCAAAATAAATGTTGTTTCTGATGATGCCATATGTCTTCAGTTATTTCCCTTTTCATTAAGGAATAAAGCCAAACAGTGGTTAAACTCATTACCACGAGGGTCAATCACTACATGGGACCAAATGACCAAAATTTTTTTATTAAAATATCTCCCATCGGCCAAAACGACCAAATTACGGAATAATATCTCTTCTTTTGTGCAGATGGATTTAGAGACATTATATGATGCATGGGAGAGATATAAGGATCTCTTGAGAAGGTGTCCGCACCATGGTTACCCTTGTGGCTACAAGTCCAAACCTTCTATAACGGTGTAAACCCCTCAACGAGACAATTAATTGATTCAGCCACCGGTGGAACTCTGAACAACAAAACTCCTGAAGTAGCCTACGAGTTTATCGAAGAGATGTCGCTGAATAACTATCAATGGCAAGTTACAAGGATGAAACCGACAAAATCAGCCGGAGTTTTCAATCTCGATACAGTAACCATGCTATCAACACAGATGGAGATGATGAATAAAAAGCTTGATAGTTTGTGTTCTTCGCAGGTACATCCAGTCATGCAGTGTGACGCAAGTGGAACTATGGCAAATTCTGAGTACCCACTGATCGCTGTGAAATTAGAGTTTTAAATATTTATAAAAGAATGATCAAACCTGGAGACTAACTCTGACAATGATGTTAAGGCAAGTATACCTATAGAACAGTAGTATAGTTTAGGCAGGACCGGATGTCGAACCCAAAGGAACTAAGTTGACTAATACTCACTTTCTTTTCACTAGTTAGCCTAAATAAGATAAAAATTGGTTGTGAATGGTAGTAACGATAACTAGACTTAAAGAAACAAGAACAAGAAGAGTAGATTGGGGATAACTTGAAAAAGACTCAGTTGATTTTTATGATACCCTGAGGAAGAGTCCATCTAAACTTCACTTTATTACTTAACCTTAAATTATACGATTTCTTTTACTTAGCTTGATCCGTGAGACTCCCTAACCTATGCTAAACCCTCTCTCGAGGTGAATAACGTCTAATCCTAGGTTAATTAGTGGAACTCTCGTTCGCTTATAATAACCACCTAGGAAAGCAGTAAATCGATCAATGGATTCCCATATTAGGTTTCACCCTAATCCGGCAAAATCTCGTAACCCTATCTTTAGGCGCCCGATCAACTCCGCTTAATTATGTTGGATCTACTATTAGGCAGGGTCTATTCCTCCTCCACCTAAGCACATTCGATATTAATTAAGAAACATAATTAAGAACAAACTAAGTAATTTATCATATAATCCAAAAATCAAATAATAAACATCTGTCTAAGCTTCATCCCCCTTCAGGTATCTGAGGGGTTTGGTTCATGAAAGAAAAATAAAACATCACAAGAGAAAAGATAAAACAAAACATAAGAAAAATCCTAAACCTCCCTATCGGGATTGAAGGAGAATTCCGCCGTCTTGAGTATAATTCCTGTTTCTTGGTAATCGACTGGCTATCCTCGTGTTATTCCCTAGCTCTGACCTTCTCGGCTTGGCTCCTTGGCCTAGCTTTCGACCCCCCTTCAAGGTGGTACTTGGGGTGTATTTATAGGCTCTTGGAATGAGATTCTTTCTCCCTAAGTATCCTTTTCCGGTTGAAATTACCCTTTCCAGCGTCAGAGGCACGGCCATGTCACACGCTCGTGCAAGTCGTGGCCTAACCGTGTTCGAATTTTTGTATTAGCACGGCCTTGTGCGGTGGTGGTGAGGCCGTGCTCCAAGTGTTCGTCGAGGCACGGCCATGTGGTCCTTGGTCCAGGCTGTGTTGATTTCGTGGAAAGGCCTTTTTCCTTCGTTTTAGGCCCGTTTTAAATTCTTTTCGTTCTCGGGTGCTTTCCTGAGTATAAGACATGAAAAGAAAAGATTAAAAGCACCTTTTTATATAAAACAAGGCTTAAAACTCTAAAAAGCATAAGAAATGTGGGATTAAAATATGTTATATTTTCGGTTTATCACCCACCTTACCAATCGGGCACAGAAAGCGAACAGATGAACTATATAGGTAATAATTTCAGATCTAATAATAACCCATATAGTAACACTTATAATCCAGGTTGGAAGAACCATCCAAATTTTTAGTGGGCAGGTCAAGGAAATCAAGGGAATCAAAGACAACAACCTCCTCAAAACTTCCAAAATTAGCCCTATCCGTAAGAAAATAAGCCAAATCTCGAAGAGATGCTGACAAAATTCATGGCAGCTATAGAAAACCGCTTCCAAGATACTGAGAAAACACTTAAACTCACTGAGTCAGTTGGGGAACTTGCTAAGTCGGTTGGACTACTTACTGAGATGATCTGTGAAATATGGGCAGAGATTTTTTTAAAAGGAACAGAACAGGTAAAGGCAGTTACACTAAGAAGTGGAAAAGAATTAGTCGAACCAAAGAAAAAATACCACACGAAGATAACAAAGCAAGAGATGAGGGAGTTGAGGATATAAATCCAGTACGCAACGAAAGTAAACCACCAATCCCATATCCAGCAAAGTTAAGGAAAGAACGGTTAGATGCCCAATACGGTAAGTTTATCGAACTTTTTAAACAAATATATATTAATTTACCTTTTGTTGAAGCCATTTCACAGATGCCGACGTAAGCGAAATTCTTAAAAGAACTCCTGACGAATGAAAGGAAGCTTGAAGAAGTATCGACGGTAGAACTTAATGAAGAATGTTCAGCCATCCTCCAAAACAAGTTACCAACCAAATTAAAAGACCTAGGAAGTTTTACTATTCCTTGTTTAATTGGTAACTTAAATATTAAGAAAGCATTAGCTGATCTAGGCGCCGGTATTAATTTAATGCCTTATAAAATGTTTAAACAACTAGATCTTTGGGGACCAAAACCCACTAGGATGAGTATTCAGTTAGCTGATAGATCTATTAAATATCCTAGAGGAGTTATCAAAGATGTCTTGGTGAAAATTGATAAATTTATTTTCCCTATTGATTTTGTTGCGTTAGACATGGATAAAGACATTGATGTTCCCTTAATTTTAGAGCATCCTTTTTTAGCTACTGCTAGGGCTGTTATCGATGTAGGTGACGGTAAACTTGTACTAAAGATATGCGATGAAGAAATTATTTTCAGATTTATGATGCCATGAGATATTCTAGAGAACAAGATGATTCCTGTTATTTTGTTGATACTGCTGATCATATCATTCAAAAATTTATTACAGGAAATCATACATGACGACACGATGGAACTGTGCCTGACTCAAGAAGAGGGGGAAGAAGATGAAGGCGATGAGATGAACTTGAATACATCTTCATTTAGACAAATGAAAGAAGAAAGCATTGAAAACAATGACGAATTAAAATAGAAAACCTCCATTGATGAGCCGTCCAATCTGGAATTGAAACAGTTGCCGAAACACTTAGAATATGCATTCCTCGGGGACAATTCTATGCTACCGGTAATTATCTCTTCCGAACTAGAACCTAAGGAAAAAGAGGAGTTGATACAAGTACTAAGAGAACATAAAAGAGCCATAGCTTGGAAAATCTCTGACATCAACAGTATAAGCCCATCGTTCTGTACCGACAAAATTTTAATGGAAGAAGAATACAAGTCATGTGTGCCGCCCCAGAGACGGCTAAACTCCAACATGAAAGAAGTGGTCAAAGTCGAGGTAATTAAACTTCTAGATGCAGGAATAATTTATCCTATTTCTGACAGTACTTGGGTAAGTCCTGTGCAGGTAGTTCCAAAGAAAGGAGGTATGACTATGGTGCCCAATGAAAGGAATGAGTTGATCCCTACAAGAACAGTTACAGGTTGGAGAGTCTGTATGGACTATAGGAAGTTGAACGATGCCACCAGAAAAGATCACTTCCCTCTGCCCTTTATAGATCAAATGTTAGAAAGACTATCAGGGCATATGTACTACTGCTTCTTGGATGGACTTTTCGGCTACTTCCAAATCCCAATAGCTCTAGAAGATCAAGAGAAGACAACATTTACATGCCCATACGGTACGTTTGCTTATCGTAGAATGCCTTTTGGATTATGTAATGCTCCTGCTACTTTTCAGCGTTGCATGTTGGCAATCTTTGACGAACTTGTGGAAGACATTATGGAGGTATTTATGGATGATTTCTCGTTATTCGGTAATTCTTTCCATCTTTGTCTTAAAAATTTAGAACGAGCTCTAATAAGATGTGAGGAAACAAACCTTGTTTTGAATTGGGAGAAATGTCACTTTATGGTTAGAGAAGGGATTGTGTTAGGACATAAGATTTATAGTAAAGGGATTGAGGTAGATAAACCAAAGGTTGAAACCATAGAAAAATTACCTCCCCCTTGCTCAGTTAAGGCTATTAGAAGCTTTTTAGAACATGCAGGGTTCTATAGAAGATTTATTAAAGATTTTTCTAAAATAACTAAGCCTTTAACAAAATTACTAGAAAAAGATGTTCCTTTCAATTTCAATCAGGAATGTTTAGATGCATTTAATGTCCTCAAGGATAAATTAATAAATGCTCCGATTATAATTGCACCTAATTGGAATTTAACCTTTGAACTAATGTGTGATGCAAGTGATTTTGCAGTAGGTGCAGTTTTGGGACAGTGAAAGGACAAGCATTTTCAGCCGATTTATTATACTAGCAGAACATGAACACCCACACAAGAAAACTACACCACCACAGAGAAAGAATTACCAGCTGTATTTTTTACTTTTGACAAGTTTAGGCAATATCTAATATTGTCTAAAGTTGTTGTTTACACTGACCATTCAGCTCTTCGTTATCTTTTAACTAAATCTGATGCAAAACCTCGACTCATACGATGGATTTTACTCTTACAGGAATTTGACTTGGAGGTACAAGATAAGAAGGGGGCTGAGAATCTTGCAGCAGATCACTTCTCTAGACTTAAGAATTCACATACCAAAGAGCTCAATGAAAGTGAGATAAACGACTCGTTTTTCGAAGAACAACTCTTTTCTATAACACATTCTGAGGTACCATAGTTTGCAAACATTGCGAATTATTTAGCTGCTAACATCTTGCCAAAAAGATTAACACATCACCAAAAGAAGCGATTCTTTGCTGATGCGAAAAACTATTTTTGGGAAGATCCCTTTCTTTTCTGCATATGTGCAGATCAGGTAATTCGAAGATGCATTACAAAGGCAGAAGCAAGCAAAATCCTGGAACATTGCCATTCAAGACCTTCAGGAGGCCACTACAGTGGCATCAAGACGGCACATAAAATATTCGAATCAGGTTTTTATTAGCCCACTTTATTTAAAGACGCCAACAAGTATGTCGCTTCGTGTGATAAATGCCAAAGAATAGGTAATATTTCTAAACGTGATGAGATGCCTCAAACATATATGTTATCATGTGAAATATTTGATGTATGGGGTGTTGATTTTATAATACCATTCCCTAGTTCATTTGGAAATAAATACATCCTAGTGGCAGTTGACTACAAGTTAAGATGGGTGGAAGCCGAAGCTTTACCTTCTAATGATGCTAGAGTGGTAGTTAAGTTTCTCAAGAAACTGTTCTCTCGATTTGGAACACCTAGAGTTATCATCAGTGATAGGGGCACTCATTTCTGTAATACTCAATTCGACAGGGTCTTAAAAAAAATATGGAGTACACCACAAGATAGCTACCCCATATCACCCTCAAACCAGTGGGCAAGTTGAAGTAGCAAACAGAGAACTTAAATGCATTTTAGAAAAAACGTTTGAATCAAACAGGAAAGATTGGGCATTAAAAGTAGATGATGCCTTATGGGCCTTTAGAACAGCATTTAAAACCCCTCTAGGGACATCCCCATACAAACTTGTATACGGGAAAAGCTGTCATTTACTATTTGAGTTAGAACACAAAGCTTTTTGGGCCATAAAGTTTTTAAATCTTGATCTTAAAACTGCAAGAAAGAAAAGAATGATGCAAATGAATGAGCTAGACGAATGGAGAGCTGAGGCCTACGAGAACTCAAAACTATACAAAGAGGCAACAAAGCGACGCCATGATGCTCGTCTAAAAAAGTCAAAATAATTTGAAGTATGAGACTTGGTCCTACTATATAACTCGAGGCTTAAACTATTTCCTGGGAAGCTGAAATCAAGATGGCTAGGTAACTCACCCCATTAAGGGCACATTCAAGGTAAATGGTCACCGACTCAAAATTTATAATGGTGCAGATTTTAGGGACATTAGAGAGGAGTTTCAACTCCGTGAACCTTCTTTTAGGAATGAAAATAGGGAAAGTCTAGCTTAAGACTATAAACGAACGCTTCTCGGGAGGCAACTCGAGCACTAATTCACTAACATTTTACTTTTAAGCATCTGACTCCATACTAACTAAATCGATGAAGTGCAGGTTAGGCCATACGGTCCTACACACGGGCGTGCCCGTGGCCGTGTGGAAGCCAGGGGATAAACCATGGGCGTGCCAGTAGTCGTGCACGACATAGAAAAATTTCATTTCCTAACACGGGTGGCGATAATAGTCCACGCCTGTGCCAACGACCCGTGCGAGGGTACTGACTTGTTAAGCACGGGCTAAACACGGTCATGCCTTCTAACCGTGCCAACATACTGACTTGCCAAACATGGGAGGAACACGCCTGTGCCCTATAACCGTGTCAACATTTTGACTTCTTGAACACGAGAGGAGCACACCTGTTTTAAATGACCATGTGAAGAAAGACACAGGTGTGCCACTACACCCACGGCCGTGCCCGAATACCCTGAACGTGCTCAAAATTCAAAATCACGAAAAACACGGGCTAATGAAAACTTAGCCCGGGCGTGGCCATTGACTGTGCCCCCACCCCTATTTAAGTAATTTAACCGCTCATCTCCCCCAAATTAACTCAAAACCAAATTTTAAGCTTTATCTCTCTCAAATCCTGCCACACTCAAACCCTCCACCGTCCCAACAAACCCTCGACCTTCCTTTCTTCCAAGAAAACCACACTAAAACCGTAAACACGTCCGCGCCACCACCGTGCTGCAGGAAAAACACACCCACGCCACCACCGTGCGCCTGTAGAAAACCTCACAGCACCATCGTGCTCCGCCCGTGTCCAGCCAATTTGCACCATCACAACCCCTGGTTGCCTTCACTACTTCATTTTCTTGACTTAAAGTTTGATAAATTTCATATTATTCCATTTTGTTTAGTTTTAGTATTAAGCATAATTTATTTTCTTTTAAAATTTATTTTAGAACTTGTTTCAATGTCATTTCCCATGAATGTTTATAGTGAAAATCTTGATTGTTAACTATTTGTCGCTATCTATCATTGTGAGATCAATTCTATATTTTATATTGATATTTTCCTATGTAAAATTAGAATAGGTTGCTCTAAGGTGAATAATCGTATTGGGCATTTAAATATCTTGGGTTTAGATGACAATTTAGCACAAACACTACTTGAATATACATTATTTCAGGTACAATGTCGTCATCACGAGGAAAACAAACCATGGCCGCCCTAACTAAGAAAAGAAAGGGACCCGGATCGTCCTCAGCCAGTGCTTTTTTCGAAATAAGACACTGCCTCCTTCAATTCACTCAAGAAGCTCAGGAAGAACGATATAAGGCATTCCAGGACAGATCGCTCGATACTGGCTGATGCATTGACTGGAATGCTGTGGAACAGGTCGGACTAGCATCCGATATTCGAGCCCTTATTTCGACCGAGCCGTGGGAGCAATTTTTTCTCTATCATAGAGCCCACGTATTTGGAACTCACACTCGAGTTCTGCACCACTTTCACCTTACAGATAGTGATGGCCCAATATGACGACCCGGGCACAATCCAATTCTGTTTAGGGGGCACGCAGATGCGTCGACTAAGCGTGCATCGCAATTCGCACAAAGACTCGTGATCGCATACGAAAAGAGTTCATAGCAGAGAATCCACTCTCTGAGTTAAATCATCAGCTTCACTGCACCCCCATCAACTGTTGGCGCAGCCTAGCCCCCACCACAGGCGTCTACGACCCCAGTCGCTCTAAGGCGACAGCCCTTGTCCCACCCTTGCGATATATCCACGCCATTCTAGCTCACACTATCATAGGTAGACGTGAGAGCACCGGCGTGGTGAATAAGCACGATGTATACTACCTATCGTGCATGTCAGAAGGGTACGTTTTTGACCTAGCATACTTTATCGCTTGTGCAATTCAGCACCAAACGAAGCCGCATAGGAGGAATTTTATCGATGGGGCCATACATCACATGGTTGGCTCGACATTTTGGCCTCCTCAACATCGAGGCTCAGACTACCTCCCTAACACTGATCGGCCATATGGTACCTCGGGGCATCCAAATGATGCTACATATGAGGATGATTAAACATCGTCGAGGGACTGACCCTCCTCAATACCGATTAGAGACCTCCACAGATGAGGGGGAGCCCGAAGACATTACTGATGATGTCCCACCACCATCACAGGAGACACTAGACCCAATCCAACGACCACCCTATACAGCAGCCTCATTGGTGGATATCTCTGCACGCCTCAACCAGTTCGAGTAGTATTTCGCTGACACCGCTAGACGTTTTGATGGGATTGAGGCCACCCTCCAGTAGATATGCCATCACCTCCATATCTCATCACCGACACCACCATAGGACCCGGCCGATGATGAGGACCTCTGAGTCCTTTTATCTAGTTTTTCTTTTACTTATTTTGAGTTTTTATTTTTTTAATTTTTCATTTATCTTAATTTCTATTTGTCTTAGTTTGAACTTTTTCTTCATACATTACAAACTTTTATCATGATTATCATTCACATCTAACCTTTGAGTATTCCTAACATATATTTATTTCATGACGCCTCCAAGATTTCTAACTGATGACTTAGCAGTTTCAAATGCACACTCCATATACACAAACACATCATTAGGAGCAATTACACAAGTCATCCAACACCATGACCTCTCCCCATCCTCCTTTCACTTCCGACTCAAGGAATCCATCCAAAATTCAGGGAGTATTCTATCCCCTTCTCTTTTGATTTATCCCTTAAATGTCACATTTGTCTTTGTACATTGAGGAAAATGTACATCTTAAGTGTGGGGGGTAAAAGTGCCTAACTTTCTGCATGATTCTCAAATCCCTGAGGATAAAAGTGCCTAACTTTTTTCATTATTCTCAAATTCCTGAATTTAGCCTTGTTCCAAAGTAATATCCATATATTACTAATTTGGATGAAATTTCTGATGATTTATGATTTTTATTGACATGTTTTAGAGTAAGTCATTGATAATTGTGCATTGATGATTAAATTTGAAGAATACTAGAGAATCAAGCGTGATAAGTCTATTTTTCAAAAACTTAAAATTTTTAGGTTGTTAACCTAAATTTGATTATTACTTGAAGTTTGAAATCTATAAGGTTGATGTCAAAAACACCCATAAATTTTTGTGAGTTTTTGAGCCTTATAGAGCATACATTCTTTTCCATGCTCACTTTATTGATTATGAGTGTGTCAACTATGAACTGTTATTCTAGAACTTGCCTTGATTATACATGTCAAGACCATAGTTATGATTTGATATACCGAGATGATAAAGGCACCTAGGTTTTAACCCACTTGCTCCACTAAAAAGCCCACCTTCATAATTAACCCCTAGTGAACCCCGTTGATCCTAACAACCCTTTTTATTGACTCACCCGCTAATATTAACCCAAAACCCCTTTGTTTTTGTTATCACCATTCTATTTGATTACCCTTATGTCAAGATTTGATTTGATCTGTTGCCTAGCTATGATCTTTATTTTAATAGATTCATTCATTATTATGTAATATTTAGTTTGTTCTTAAAAAAAAATCAAAGTATATTCAGTATTAGTATTATGAAAAGCGAGCTTATACAGTTAAAGTCTAATTATCAAAAGAAAAAGCTCGTATTATTAGGTCTATTACTTTTCTAGTTGAATTAATTATTATTGTCTCAGTATTTTTAGATAGGTAACTTGTCAATTCAATCTCGATTCTAACCTTCTAATTCAGCCTTTATCCACACCTTTAACCCTAGCCCCGTTACAACCCTGACAAGGACCTTTTGATTTGTTTATCATCTCATTATACAGTGGTGGAGATTTGATTTTAAGGCAAGCCTATGGGATTAACTTTTCAGATTCGACTTATGAGTGATCTTTTAACTTTGAACCTTAAACACTTTTTGAGTGATTTGAGTGAACCTTTTGTGAGGATGTCAATCCTTGAAGGTTTTGAATTAAAGGTAATTATTCAGATAAGGGGGGACACTTATGTTTTTGTGATACAAATACATGACTTATCTTGTTTGAATATTTAGGACTATTTGAGTTGAATTATCCATATATAAATTATTTATGAATTATGATGAGGCATTGTCGATAGGAATTATGAATTATGGAAAGTTCATTTTAATTGTAAGTTGAGAATTTTGCTTGAGGACAAGCAAAAGCTTAAGTGTGGGGGTATTTGATAAATCGTAATAGTAACATATTTCAATCCCACATTTAGTATGCTTTTGGATGATTTATCCTCTGTTTCATATAAAAAGGTGCTCTTAATCCTTTCTTTTCATGTCTTATACTTAAGAAAGCATCCGAGGATAAAAAGAACGAGAAATGGGCCCAAAACGGAGTAAATTGGGCCAAGAAAGAAATAGACACGGCTTGGACTTAAGCCCACACGGCCGTGCCTCACTGATCATCTAGATCACGGTCTCACCTCGATTTACACGGTCGTGCCTCATTAAAGAAATCTGAACACGGCCTAAAGACCGATCACACGGGCGTGTGACATGGCAGTGTCCCTGTCGTGGCAAAGGACAATTTCATTCGGATTTGGATACTTTGGGGCAAAGAAACCTATTTCAAGAGCCTATATAAACCCCCTAAGTGTCAGCTGAAAAGGGGGGCGGTTAGCTAGGCCAAGGAGTGAAGCTGGAAAGGTTAGAATTGTGGGAATTACTCGAAGATAGCCAGTTGATCCATCTTAAGAAGTCGAAATTCTACTCAAGACGGCAGATCTCTCCTTCAATTCCTTCAGGGAGTTGTAGGGATTTTTTATGTTTTGTTTTATCTTTTCTCTTGATATGTTTTCTTTATTCGTTATGAACTAAACCCTTCAGGTACCTGAAGGGGATGAAACCTAGATGGATCTTGTTATTGTTTTCTGAATTATATGATAAATACTTAGTTTGTTCTTAATTATGTGAGCTTAGTCCAAATTTAATGTGCTTAGGTAGAGGAGGAATAGACCCTGCCTAAGAGTAGATCTAGCATAATTAAGCAGAGTTGATCGCACGCCTAGAGATAGGGTGACGAGATTTTTCCAGATTAGGGTGAAACCTAATATGGGAGTCCATAGATCGATTTACTGCTATTCTAGGGGGTTATTAAGTGAGAAAGAGATTTTTGTTAATTAACCTTGGGTTAGACGTTATTCGCCTCGAGAGAGGGTTTAATATACTGATAACGGCCCGTCCCGGGTTAGGAGACGAATCGTTAATGTTGCCCGATCGTAAATTAGACAGTTTCTCGTCCAACTAACAAAGGGATAATTTTGTTGAAAAAAATAATATCTTCAAAAATAAATAAGGATAGGTGATAGGTTGAATGGATACGTATTTGAAACAAGAAAGAACCTTTAATAAAAATTAAAGACCCGAATCTTATAAGTTTCAAATTGATGGAAGGAGTTTCGGAATTTGAAACAAGAAAGAACCTTTAATAAAAATTAAAGACCCGAATCTTATAGGTTTCAAATTGATAGAAGGAGTTTCGAAATAAAACCGAGACCCACTATCTAGCGAGATAGGAACCGACGGTATGATATTTCGAAATAAAATCGAGACCCACTATCTAGCGAGATAGGAACCAACGGTATAGGTAGATGAACGCCACACCCGTGAGGATGATAAGTTCAAAACAAGGAAAGAATGACGCCACTAGAAAACTAGATAAGTCAATTCAAACCTCGAGAATAAGGAGAGTGAAAACTCACCAAAAGAAATTCTTCTTCTCATTCAAATTCAAGTTGTATCTTACAAATGAAAATATCATACTATTTATAGGCCAAAGTGCCTACCGAATTCTTCAAAGAAAATGCCAAGGTACAAGCTCCTAATTATAAAATTTATGCACGCATGTGGCTTGTCCTAATTTAAATATTTGGTCAAGAGTAAGAGGATCTTCACGTGGGCAACTTAGGTGATTGTCTTGGATTTGTGCCGTCCATGAAATTTGAAGTTTATTCACCAAATTGACTTATCCATCATGCATTGTCCTTATTGATTGCTCCACTAAACACCATGCTTAGTAATTATTTATTCTCCCATTATTCCAAAAGGTCTTGCCGTCCATGGTCTTGTGTATTGCTTAAAAAAAATTCTTTAATTGCATTCACAAATTAGTGGTGCCGTATGTTCAATTCAAGTGCTATTAAAATATGCCCATTTTCACATGTGTTATGCACCCACTTCTTCATGCCTTCCATTTGCCATTATTTAGTGTTCCATGTGCTTAATAATTTACCCACCTTGCCGTCCAAATGATCTTCACGCATGGAGGTCTTCCATTTACTTTAATTAATTTTTCTTTGGCCACTTGTTAATTTCCACCTTGTGCCGTCCAAGTGATTTTTATCCTACTTTCATCTTCCATTATTTTAATAAAACAAGCTTGCTTTATTTAAAAGGCCAATGTTTATGCCGCATATCCATCCTTTAAATTCCACCACTCAAAGTTTGCATTTCCACCATCATACCTAGTTGCCGTCCATCCACTTTAATTCCTCCATATGCTTCATTAGTTATCTGTTCCTCCATTAGCTAAGCACTCGAGCCGAATATCCCTAAAAAAAAAAATTGCACAATTAAAACTTATCTCACAATATTAACTTTATTTTAAACACACTAACATTTAACTAAAATGAAGAAAATGCAACAACTTCTGAAAATAATTTAACATGCGTAATTCAAGGTGTTGAATAAACTAGCAGTCGGATTGGCTGGTATATTCAACTTCAAGTAAGTTGTAATAGTTTAGCATGTTTTTGGGCTCTTCTCTAACGTCATTCCAAATTTGTGCCACCAAAACCATTGCGGCATTTTTGAATTGTTTGGTTTGGGAACGTGTGACTGGCCCATTAGGTAGCCTCATCGGGTCATGGTTGACGTCCGTCACAGGCTTCATAGGTGAGCTCGTATCATCCCCTCCCTCTTTAAGTTGATTCGTCCTCGAATCATCACCTATATCGAAAGGAGAAAGATTAGAAACATTAAAACTCGCGCTCACATTATAGTCACCTGGCAAGTCCAATTTGTACGAATTGTCATTTATGCGTTCAATGACTTGAAATGGACCGCCCCCCCTTGGGAGAAGTTTAGATCGCCTTTGTTTGGGAAACCTTTCTTTTCGCATATGAACCCAAACCCAGTCCCCCGGTTCAAAGAGAATGCGTCTACGACCTTTGTTAGCTCGTTGGACGTATTGCTTGGTTCTTGCTTCAATATTCTCGCGCACCTTTCGATGCAACTCTTTTATGTATTCCGCTTTTTTCCTAGCATCAGGATGGATAAATTTATCTGAAGGCAATGGCAATAAATCAAGAGGCGTGAGAGGATTAAATTCGTAAACAATCTCGAAAGGCGAAAATTTAGTTGCAGAATGAACGATTCGGTTGTAAGCAAATTCGATGTGGGGTAGGCGCGGTCTTCCCATGCTTTGAGATTTTTTGCACCAAAATTCGCAACAAGGTTGTTAGGACTCGATTTACTTACTTCATCATTCCATCCGCTTGAGGATGACACGTGGTCGAAAATAGTAGTTTCGTCCCTAACTTTCCCCACGAGTTCGCCAAAAATAACTTAAAATTTTTACGTCCCGATCGATACGATCGTCTTCTAACTCCATGCAATCGTATGATTTCCTAAAAACAAATTTGCAATATGCACAAATCGTCGGCCTTAGAACAAGGGATAAAATGGGACATTTTAGAGAAACGATCAACTACAACAAAAATCGAGTCCTTCCCAGTTTTTGATCTTGGTAATCCAAGGATGAAATCCATGGAAATGTCGACCCACGGAGTGTCTGGAATAGGAAGGGGCGTATATAATCCGTGAGGCTGGACCCGTGATTTTGCTTGTTTGCAAGCAATGCAAGGTTCACAAATTCGTTCAACATCTTTGCTCATTCCTGGCCAAAAAAAATGTTCTTGAAGAGTGGACAATGTTTTGTCTCGTCCAAAGTGACCCATAAGGCCACCACTATGTGCTTCTATCACAAGCACGTCTCGTATAGAACCTTGCGGTATACAAATCTTGTTTTCTTTGAAAAGGAATCCTTCATGCCTGTAAAACTTATCAAAAGCACCACTCTCACAAGCATTATAGACATTGCCAAAATCAAAGATCGTTAGCATACAATTCCTTAATATGATGGAAACCAAGTACTTTAGAATGAAGAGAGGTTAATAGATTGTACCTTCGTGATAACGCATCTGCTACAACATTTTCCTTACCTTTCTTGTACTTAATTACGTATGGAAATGATTCTAAATACTCGATCCATTTTGCATGTCGTTTGTTGAGCTTGTGCTGACCTTTAATATACTTGAGTGCTTCATGATCGGAATGAATAACAAACTCTTTCGGTCTCAAGTAATGTTGCCACATTTCAAGTGATCTTATTAGAGCGTACATCTCTTTGTCATACACGGGGTAATTGAGTGCACCTCAGTTCAATTTCTCATTGAAATCGCCACCGGTCTTCCATTCGAGTTAGAACGGCTCCGATCCCTACACCGATGCATCACACTCAATTTCAAAAGTTTTATTAAAGTCAGGAAGGGATAACAATGGAGCTTTAACAAGAAATTCTTTAATGGCATTAAAAGACCGTTCTTGCTCGTCGGACCAATGGAAAGCCGAATTCTTTTTGATCACGCTTGTTAAAGGGGCGGCTATCGTGCTGAAGTTAGGCACGAATCGACGGTAAAAACTAGCCAACCCATGGAAACTTCATACTTGGCTAACCGTTGTAGGACGGGGCCATTCTTGGATGGCTCTAACCTTCTCTTGGTCCACTTCTAATCCATTTGCATTCACGACGTATCCTAAGAAAAAATAACCTTGTTGTCGAGACAAAAAGAACATTTCTCGAGATTAGCGTATAATACCTCTTTTTTCGCAGTTGTTTCTAAGATCGCACGTAGATGTTGGAGATGATCCTCCAAAGATTTGTTTGTACACTAATATGTCATCAAAATAAACAACACATGATTTGCCAATAAAAGCTCGTAAGACATGATTCATAAGTCTAATAAAAGTACTTCGGAGCGTTTGTAAGTCCGAATGGCATTACCAACCATTCATACAAACCTAACTTTGTTTTGAAAGCCGCTTTTCCACTCATCACCTTCCCGCATCCTAATTTGGTGATAGCCACTTTTGAGATCAATCTTTGTGAAGATTCGAGCTCCGCTCAACTCGCCTAGCATATCATCAAGTCGGGGTATCGGGTGTCGGTATTTGATGGTAATTTTGTTGATGGCGCGACGATGACACACATTCGCCACGAACCATCCTTCTTTTTGGCACTAGTAGCACCCTGCAGATCGCGCATGGACTAAGGCTTTCTCGGATATATCCCTTTTCTAGCAATTCGATGATTTGCTTTTGGAGCTCTTTTGTTTCTTCTGGATTGCTCCGTGATGCGGTCGATTAGGCGTTGAAGCTCCCGCACCAAGTCAATTTGGTGTTCTATGCTCTCGAATGGGTGGTAAACCACTTGGTAACTCTTTTGGAAAAACGCCCTGAATTCTGAATCGAGACAACACGTAAGAAGGAAGATTCTCGGGTAAGTCGTTAGTATTCAAAAACGATTCCTTGTATAGTAAGACATCCATCGGTTGTCTTATACACAAAGCTTTTCGAATATCTCTTGCTTTTGCAAAAACACTCATTTTTCCATTTTCTTTTTCTTCCTCCTTTTCCTCTTTTTTTGTTCACATTCTCTCGTTTATCACTTATTTTCTTGTCCCTCTTTTTTTAAAATTCTTTTTTTTTTTTCTTTCTCATTTTTCCGCTTACTTTCTTTTGACTTTTCCATTGATGCTTTCATTTTCAACTGATCTTCATAAACTTGCTTGGGTGTTAGCGGAGCTAGCGTCACGTTCCGGCCCAAGTACTTAAAAGTGTACCGATTAGTGTAGCCATCATGGATTGCTCGCTTGTCAAATTGCCAAGGTCGTCCAAGCAAGAGATGTCCCGCTAGCATCGGAACTACATCGCACAAAACCTCATCTTGATACTTCCCTATTGAAAAGGAAACCAAAACTTGTTTTGTGACCTTAAGTTCTCCCGCGTCATTAAGCCATTGCAGCTTATACGAATGGGGATGTTTTGTGGTAGTCAAACCAAGTTTCTCCACCAATATGGTGCTAGCCACATTAGTACAGCTTCCTCCGTCAATAATGACGCAACAAATCTTCCCTTGTATTTGGCAACACGTATGGAAGATGTTTTCGCGTTGTTGCTCATTTTCGACACCTTGTAAGCTAAGGCTCCTTTTTACCACCAAGATCTCTCCACTTTCGGCTTGTTCTATCTCTTCCTCATCTTGGGATATCTCACTGGCATCGTCTTCCTCTTCACTTTCGGAATCGATCTCACCATTATCTCGAACAAACATAGTGTTTCGATTTGGACATTGACTTGCAATATGTCCTCGTCCCAAACATTTGAAACACCTAATGTCTCGGGATCGATTCGGAAGAGCTTCCATTTTACCTTTGCTTGTTTCTCCGTTAGGCTTGTTAGACTTGGGTGCGCCACTGATTTCTTTGGCTCGGTTCGGCATGTCCCTTTTGTTGGTCACTTGCCCCCACTTCGATGTTGAGGCTTGATTGGGGTTTGCTCTAGGCGTAGTTTTTCGTTTCAGCTGTTTTTCTACCTTTATAGCCATGTGAACCATTTCGACGATATCGATGTAATGAGGTAATTCTACAATATTTGCGATATCTCGATTGAGGCCAGCGCTAAATCGTGCCATGGTGGCTTCTCGTTCTTCTTCCACATTAGCTCGGATCATGGCCACTTCCATCTCCTTGTAGTAATCTTCTACGCTTCGGTGACCCTGGGTTAGGCTTTGCAACTTCTGATGCAACTCACGGTGATAGTAGGTTGGGATGAATCTTTTCCGCATTAATGCCTTCATTTCCGCCCATGTGGATATTGGGCGTTCACCATTCCGTCTTCGACTCGTCGTTAATTGATCCCACCAAATGAGGGCGTAATCAGAAAATTCGATGGCAGCAAGTTTCACCTTCTTATTTTCTTAATTCCACCTTCTTCTCCCACTCAAGGTAGGCTTCCGGATCGGATCGCCCTTGGAAAGCAGGAATCGTCATTTTAATGTTCTTTAAGTCGTCATCGGCCCATTCTTGATCCCTTCGCTCACGGGCTCGTGGATTTCTTCACCGTTCATCGTGTTCAAAAGCCGGGTTGCTGTCGGCTTCACTTGGTTCGTAGACTTCGTTGTCACGTAACCAAAGTTGTTCTCGTCCCCTTCTCGGAATTGGAGGGGTGTTTGCTCGAGGTCTTCGTTCCTCTCTTCGATCTAATTGTTCGGTGATTGTTCTGAACATACGTGTGATTTCTTGCAATACAGTTTGCACATCCTGATTTCTCCCTTCGGGATCATTTCTTCGGAGTTGTAATCCTCTCCCACCTCCGGCAGCATCGGATGCTTCGTCACTTATTACTCGATGTTCGGGGTTCCTAGACATGTTTTTAAACAAAATTAATGAATTCCTCACTACAATCCTTACTTGTTCACTCACAAAGAAAAATTATCAACACTCACACTCGTGTTTTTACTCAATTCTGGCTTTTTTTTTTGATGAATACACTCGTGCCTTTTACCGATATTTCTCACTCTCACAAATTCGTATTTCGTTTCGAAAGACCTATTGCGGCTTGAGGATCGGCTTTAAAATTGGTACAAGGGAAAATGAAGTTATGGGGTGGAGGTCGGCTGAAAAAAAAAATTGGTATAGTGGCGTTGGAGTGAAGAAGGGTGGTGAAGATCGGGAAAAGAAGTAATGAAACAAAACTCGCAAACTTTCACGCTTTCTTTTTTTTTAACCTTGATTTTTTTTTGAACTTTTTTTTTGTGTATCTCTTTTTTTTTTGTAACCTTTTTTTTATCTTTTTTTTTTTGAACTTCAAATACAATATATGCTAAATACAATGAAAATAAAATACAACTTTTTTTTTTGATTTTTTTTTTGAAACTTACTCGGAAAAACTTAAGACGATCAAAACGTGCCTAATTTAATTAGCTCTGATACCAGATGATAACGGCCCGTCCCGGGTTAGGAGACGAATCGTTAATGTTGCCCGATCGTAAATTAGACAGTTTCTCGTCCAACTAACAAAGGGATAATTTTGTTGAAAAAAATAATATCTTCAAAAATAAATAAGGATAGGTGATAGGTTGAATGGATACGTATTTGAAACAAGAAAGAACCTTTAATAAAAATTAAAGACCCGAATCTTATAAGTTTCAAATTGATGGAAGGAGTTTCGGAATTTGAAACAAGAAAGAACCTTTAATAAAAATTAAAGACCCGAATCTTATAGGTTTCAAATTGATAGAAGGAGTTTCGAAATAAAACCGAGACCCACTATCTAGCGAGATAGGAACCGACGGTATGATATTTCGAAATAAAACCGAGACCCACTATCTAGCGAGATAGGAACCAACGGTATAGGTAGATGAACGCCACACCCGTGAGGATGATAAGTTCAAAACAAGGAAAGAACGACGCCACTAGAAAACTAGATAAGTCAATTCAAACCTCGAGAATAAGGAGAGTGAAAACTCACCAAAAGAAATTCTTCTTTTCATTCAAATTCAAGTTGTATCTTACAAATGAAAATATCATACTATTTATAGGCCAAAGTCCTACCGAATTCTTCAAAGAAAATGCCAAGGTACAAGCTCCTAATTATAAAATTTATGCACGCATGTGGCTTGTCCTAATTTAAATATTTGGTCAAGAGTAAGAGGATCTTCACGTGGGCAACTTAGGTGATTGTCTTGGATTTGTGCCGTCCATGAAATTTGAAGTTTATTCACCAAATTGACTTATCCATCATGCATTGTCCTTATTGATTGCTCCACTAAACACCATGCTTAGTAATTATTTATTCTCCCATTATTCCAAAAGGTCTTGCCGTCCATGGTCTTGTGTATTGCTTAAAAAAAATTCTTTAATTGCATTCACAAATTAGTGGTGCCGTATGTTCAATTCAAGTGCTATTAAAATATGCCCATTTTCACATGTGTTATGCGCCCACTTCTTCATGCCTTCCATTTGCCATTATTTAATGTTCCATGTGCTTAATAATTTACCCACCTTGCCAGTCCAAATGATCTTCACGCATGGAGGTCTTCCATTTACTTTAATTAATTTTCTTTGGCCACTTGTTAATTTCCACCTTGTGCCGTCCAAGTGATTTTTATCCTACTTTCATCTTCCATTATTTTAATAAAACAAGCTTGCTTTATTTAAAAGGCCAATGTTTATGCCGCATATCCATCCTTTAAATTCCACCACTCAAAGTTTGCATTTCCACCATCATACCTAGTTGCCGTCCATCCACTTTAATTCCTCCATATGCTTCATTAGTTATCTGTTCCTCCATTAGCTAAGCACTTTGAGCCGAATATCCCTAAAAAAAAAATTGCACAATTAAAACTTATCTCACAATATTAACTTTATTTTAAACACACTAACATTTAACTAAAATGAAGAAAATGCAACAACTTCTGAAAATAATTTAACATGCGTAATTCAAGGTGTTGAATAAACTAGCAGTCGGATTGGCTGGTATATTCAACTTCAAGTAAGTTGTAATAGTTTAGCATGTTTTTGGGCTCTTCTCTAACGTCATTCCAAATTTGTGCCACCAAAACCATTGCGGCATTTTTGAATTGTTTGGTTCGGGAACGTGTGACTGGCCCATTAGGTAGCCTCATCGGGTCATGGTTGACGTCCGTCACAGGCTTCATAGGTGAGCTCGTATCATATACGTTAGGGAGTCTTATGGATCAAACTAAGTGAATGAATTGTATGGTTCAGGGTTAAATAACAAGTGAAGTCTAGGTGGATTCTTCCTGAGGGTATCGTCTTAATCAACTGAGTTTTTCCTAAAGTTATTTCTTCAATTCATCCTGTTTGTCTTTGTGTCTTTAGCTTAGTAGTTAATTTAGATTAGATTAAATCAACTTCACTTTATTTTAGGCTAAATAATAAAAAGGAAAGTTAGTATTAGTACTTTTAGTTCCTTTGGGTTCGATAATCCGGTCTTGTCTAAGCTATAATACTGTTCGATAAGTACACTTGCCTTTAATCGTTGTCAGAGTTAGTTTCCAGGTTCGATCATTCTCTTTATAAATTTTAAAGCTCTGATTCACAGCGATCACATGCATTCAAAATAAGCATAAATCGAATGTAACAGTAATTTTAATCAAAATAATATCATGGGCATTATAGATAATTCAATATTCACCCAAATAATTCCAACCCAAAGATAATTAGCTCATGGGTTGGGCAATGAAATCCAAAATTAAATAATTCATCAACATTCTTCAAGTTTTACGCATCATAGAAATTAAAACCAAGAAAAACAGAACAAAGGAAAAATTTTAGTAAGCTCTCGCTACACTGCAGCATCTTCTCAAGATTTTACGCAAAACCCAAGGTAAATTTCTCTTCCCTTTCTTCGCGTCTGTGATCTCCTCTTTTTAGCTGCTAACATCTTCTTCGCGTCTGTGATCTCCTCTTTTTAGCTGCTAACATCTTCTTCTTTTCTAAATTTTCCACGCAATTTCTCCACAATATTCTATTTCAGAGAGAGAAACCACACTTTTTTTCGACACACATATTTTGCTCCTCATTTTTAGGATGAATTATCTGGTACACATACAGCTGGCTGAGAGTGACGTGAATTGAGTGTTGTGTCATCTTCCTAGAATTTCCATGACATTTCTATTGGCAATCTAGCCCACCATTTGCCAAGGTAATGTTTCACCTCCTTTGTTCTTTTTTCCTCTTCCTCTTTTCTTTCTTCTTGCCTCTTTTATCCTACTTGCACCAGCTACCAAAGACTACAAAACCTCTTTCCAGGAATTACAAGTAATATAAATTTACAGTTGAAACATAATCCAAGCTTTAGTATGTAATGCTCTAGTGATAAGTCTAAAATGCAAACATATTTTCTTAATTACAAGCAAACACGTCAGTTTAGAGGCTCGAAATATAAATCTTTTCAAGAGTTATCAGCGAACTGTCAGAAGACATTACCGCCCGCCAAAACATCTTCAAAATGTTTCTTTCTTATATGGGTCTCAACTTTGTTTGTCTTTATCCCATACTTTCTTTGAACCTATCAAGGTATACCTTACTTGGAAAACCTGTGGATACCATCTTGGGTTTGGTAAATTTTTGGCATTTTAATCGAGACTTCACAATAGTTGTGAATGCCTTCCTTGATTCCCCTTTATCCACCTTAGGATTCATACCATTTTATCCACTTACTTCAGCGGAGATATTTTTTTTTACTTGAGCTACGCCTAATTCCCCTTTTTTGGATAAGGTTTCCTTTAATCCCATTATTCTGCGAACTCAAGAAGTAGTTGATTGAATCAGTTAGAACTTCCACCTTCTTGGTGGACTTGCATCTGCAATGAGACCTCTAGAATGTTTACTTTCTTGGGTTCAGGCTTCTTATGATGCCCCTGTAACAGTCCGGTTTATACCCAAGTCGGAGCAGTGGTTTCGAGACCACAAATTTGAGTCCGTAAAATATTTTAATAATATATTCTATACTGTTGATATATGGTTTAGCATGTGTTAAATTTCTGCAAGTTAATTTGATTGTCTGTGTGATTAATTTGACCAAAAGGACTAAATTGCATAATTGGTAAAAGTGGCCTCTTAGTTGACTAATGGCTAAATTGAGATGGCTTTATTAAAGCAAAGTCCTAAAAGGGCAAATAGCCCATTTTCATTTATAGTGGACGGTAACATGGCTTATTAACATGATTTTATATGTTATTTTTATATGTTAAAAGTTATATTATGTTTATTTTATAAATTATATTATATTATATTAAAAGAAACAAAAGTGATGGTGGATATTATTCATCCATAACACCACCGAATAAGCAAAGAAAGAAAAAAGAAATTCTAAGCAAAGGTTCGGCCATAGTTTTGGTTTAATTCAAGGTTAGTTTTTGATTGGTTTTTGATAATTTCTACGCTTTTGCAATCGTTGCTTCGTCTACTATCAAAACCATGTTTCAATTTTGTGTATTGATGATGTTTGAAAGTTATGCCATTAATGCTAGGTTGAGCTTTGTGATGCTTTAAGGTGTTAAATGATAGATTGGTGGTAGATGAACATGTTTTGTTCTTGAAGCTTTGATGAATTTAGCTAAATAGGGCTAAATTGAGAAAATGATAATTTGAGGGATTAAATGGTGAATTTGATGAAAAATGTGGGCTTGTATGTGATATGTATATATTCGGCCAAGCTTTGTATAAGTAGATTTTGTGAATTTGATGTTTTGAGAAAAATAGACTAAATTGCTAAGTTGTGCAAATATGAGGGTTATTTTGCAAATTTCCCTAAATGTGTGTCCTTGGATTGAACTGGATGAGTTAGTGAATAAAAGGGTTAATTCTGAATATGTTTAGATCAAGAACCGAAGAAAACGGACTTAGATCACGGGAAAGCGAAAGTTATCGAGTAGTCGTTTTCTATTCCGATAAACCGAATCCGAGGTAAGTCACTATACAAATAAATGAATATGTATGCATTTGTAATTATTCATATGTTTAATAATGATAATGAATAATTATAAGAAATTCTGTAATTGAATCCGAGATGAGTTCGGTATATTGACTAAGTCTGAGAAGCCTCGTACAAACCTTGATATAGGTATCTGTTCTGTTTTATCATGTAAGACCACGTCTGGGATGTTGGCATTGGTTTGAGATTCATGTAAGACCTTGTCCGGGACAGTGACATCGATATCTGATTATGTGTAAGACCACGTCTGGGACGTTGGCATCAATATAAACTCTACGTATAAGACCACGTCTGGGACGTTGGCATCATTATGACACTTACGTGTAAGACCCTGTCTGGGACATCGGCATCGTTTTGATTCGTATAAGACCCTATCTGGGACAGTGGCATCGATATCTGAGTGCATGTAAGACCTCGTCTGGGACGTTGGCATTGTACAATTATTCTGAGCTTTCTGAGTATCCCATTGGATTTATTACTGTTCAACGGGCAAGTCTATGATACTGATTGTAAGTCCGAGCTATGAACAAATATGTGATAGTAAATTCAATTCAGGTATGTTGATTATACACTAATTGTGTATACAAGGTAAGCATCAATATGATCTTATTATGATGCTATGAATATGGAATTGATGATATGTTGTATAAGGTTTTGATGAAATGAGATATGTGTTTATATGATCTTTGAATTGGGAATATGGCTAATGTGGTCAAAATTGTATGAATCAAAGCAAACATATGCTTTTTATGCTAAGTTGTCGTGTATTGACTTACAAAGCTTTTGGAAAGCTTACTCTGTGTGTGTGTTTAATCTGTTTTATAGGTCGTCAAAGCTACTGAAGGCTCGGGACTGTCAAGGATCGTCATCACACTACTAATATCATTTTGGTACACCTTGGATATGTATATAGCTAGATATGGCATGTATAGGCTAGTTCTTGTGATGATTTATAAAGTGAACTTAGCCATGTGATTTGGTTAGCTATGTTTTGGTATCATGCTTAGATGAATGTGATATGTGAATTTGTTATGATATGATTAGTTGATATATGGAATGGTTATTAGATCGTAAGTACATAGACAAATGGTATAGGTATAATTGAGTTTTAGTTATGCAAATTGGTATGTTTAGTATTGGTTTTGAATGTATTTATATTGAATGAAAATTTAATGTATAGTTGTGATTATCTTAGTGATCAAATGTGCATGATTTGGATGGCTATTTGTATGTTTTTGGTTGCTATATATGCTTGATATGTGTTCGTAAATGATGCTTATTGGTATGAACATTTTGGCCTTGTAAATGGCCTATAATGTCACACGGTTGTGGCACATGGGCGTGCCTTAGACCGTGGGTAAATTGGCAGGATGCAGCCTAAAATCACACGGCCTCGACACAGGCGTGTCACCTGGCCGTGGTATACAAGTCAGTAGCTAGCATAAAAATACACGACCTCGGTACGGGCGTGCTTGGTGGCCGTGGTGGGGAAGTCAGTATATGGCCTAAAAGTACACGGCCATGGCACACGGGCGTGCCTAATGACCGTGTTGGAATAGTTTGTATAACAAGGATGGTTACACGGGGGTGTCTAGAAGCCGTGGAGGGCACATGGTCTCCTCCCAAGGGCGTCTCTCCCCTGTATTTTAGAAAAGTTTCAAATTTTCATGGAATTTCATATGTGTTTCAGTTTAGCCCCGACTCAGTTTATAAGCATGCTTAAGGTCTCGAGGACTTGATTAAGGGACATTATGTCTGAGAATGATGATTGAATGTATGATTTTGTCTATGAAAGTTTCCGATCTGTCTGGTAATGCTCCTAACCTTAATCCGGCGACGGACTCGGGATAGGGGTGTTACAGCCCCATTTATTTCTAGTCCCTCCAATAGACTTTTTCCATCCAAGTATTCCTAGTAGTCTACCAATGGTAAACCCACAAGGTCTTACCTCTTTTTCTTCTTTCTTAGTAGGTCACTGGTGGACTTATTGCTCCAACTATTAGCTTAGATACTCTTCTATTGTCTCAACTATCATTCTTGACGTTATGTTTACTCATTTAACCACCGAGCTTCAACTGTAGGATACCCTTTTTGTAACACCCCTTACCTGTATTCGACGCCGGAATAGGGTACGAGGCATTACCGGAACACATACACTTGTAAACGTATTAAACAGAGTCGTAAAATATCATCCAAATTAACACTTTTCAATTTTCATCAACAAAGTCCTTAATATGGACCTATGAGGCCCAAAACATACTTTGGAAGCGGTCCGGGACTAAACCGAGAACTTTAAAAAATGTTGAAAATTTTCTTGAAAAATAGGGGCACACGTCCGTGTCCAAAGTCGTGTCCTTCTCACAACCATTCACATGCCACACTTTTCTTGTTTAATCATCATACACTCATTCGCCCAAATCATACATCTCATAAATTGCATCATCACAAACATATAACTTGAATAATACTAGCCAACATCAATGGCCTTATTCAAAATGAACTACTAATTATTAAAGGTCAACATTTTAGGCCAAACCAATTATGACACATACAAATGACTAAGTCATCTATAAATGCCATAAACATAAAAGGTTTGTATTCACTTTTACCCAACGATGATAGCTTGATAGTGTGATAACATCTCCGGCAATCCCCAACTCGAGCTAGCATACAACCCTATAAGATATGGGAAAGGAAGGGGGTAAGATACAAAGCTTAGTAAGTAAGTATGTAAATAATAAACAATTTATTAACATACTTTTAACAATTCTCATAATATGTACTCAAGATAATACAATCATAATTGCACATAGTTCCGCCATTTACTCATGTTCATCTTAAGTTGTCTACTCGTGTCATAGTCACTAAATTATTTATATCTCGAGCTAAAGAACTCCAAATTAAGATTTGTTAATTTTCCCTGAAACTAGACTCACATGTATTCTTACCATAAAATTTTCAGAATTTTTGGTTTAGCTAATAAGTACAATTTATTCTTTAAAGTATCTCCTATTCTGTTGTATGACAGTTTCGACCTTTCTAAACTAAAAATTAATTATCTCATTGTACAGAACTCGAATGATGTTACTGTTTGTTTCTATTAAAAATAGACTCATAAATAAATTCAAGGGTATAAATTTGATCCCATGATTATTTTTTAAAATTTTTAATGATTTTCCAAAGTCGGAAAAGGGGATTCCAACATCATTCTGACCCTATCTCACAAAAGTTCAAATATCACAGAATATGAAATTCTTTTGTTTACCTCGTTTCTTTTATGTGAAAATAGACTCATTCATATTTAATTTTGTATCTTATTCAACCTCTAATTCGATTTCCACCATTTTTGGGGATTTTTCAAAGCCACACAACTGCTGCTGTCCAAAACTGTTTTGTTGCTAAATTTACTCTTTCATAATTTCACTTATTCCATTTCATCTTACCGAAGGTTCGATCAAATATCGAGTACATTGTTCATAAATTTTCACACTTATACCTACACTTATTCATCACATAATCATATTCAATTACACTTAGTTGTTACACGGTCACATGTATTTTCACTTAGTAAATTTCCCGTTGAACTCATCGGAATAATAACAGATACACGGTGGCCTGCACATAGTACCACCCTTGTAGTCGAAGCTATCTGGTGCACATAGTAGCCTGCACTTAGTACTACACATGTGACCAAAACCATCACTTACACATAGTGGCCTGCACTTAGTACCACACATGTGATCGAAGCTATCGGGTACGCATAGTAGCCTGCACTTAGTACTACACATGCGACCTATTCGTCTGATACACGTAGTAGCCTGCACTTAGTACTACACACGTGACCTAAAACCATCTTGTAGCTCTCTTGTACACATAGTGGCCTGCACTTAGTACCACACATGTGATCGAAGCTATCAGGTACGCATAGTAGCCTGCACTTAGTATTACACATGCGACCTATCCGTCGGATACACGTAGTAGCCTGCACTTAGTTCCACATACGTGACCTAAAACCATCTTGTAGCTCTCTTGTACACATAGTGGCCTGCACTTAGTACCACACATGTGACCTAGCTACCTCATTCGTATCTTTTCTATTCTGAAGGTTCAACCGGGAATTCTCACTTTTCATTATTTTACCAATTCATCCATAATCAATCACAATTCATAATTTACATCAAATAATTACTCCATATTCAACCAGATCTCATATAATATAACAAAATATTAAAATATAAATAAAAACTATGTATTATTTACATACAAACTTACCTCCGTAGCACAATCGGTGAAAAGGACTTATTCGTCATATTCTTTATTTTTCTTCATTCTAGGTCCGAACCTCATTTTCTTTGATAATCGAGTTTGGAAGCTTGAAAAACCCTAGCCATGGTTTCTTCATGGTAATTTCGGCCATAGCTTGAAGATGGACAAAAATTGGCTTTTAATTTTGTTTTTAATTCATTTTAATTACTAAATGACCAAAATGTCCCTAACTTAAAAATATTCTATTTCACCTATTTCATGTACATTTTTGTCCAAAAAATTAACCAATGGTCTGATTACCATTTAAGGATCTCCAATTTCATAGCAATTTGACACCTCTAGCTTCTAGAACTCAAGTTTTGCACCTTTTACAATTTAGTCCTTTTGCCTAAATTGAGTGCCCAAATGTCGAAATTTTCGAACGAAATTTTAACGAAATTATTTCGCGAAATTGTAGACCATAAAAGTATAATAAAAATAAATTTTCTTACGTCGGATATGTGGTCTCGAAACCACTGTTTCGACTAGGCCCAAAATCGGGCTGTTACACTTTTCCGTCGCAAATTGGTGGATTTCCTTACTAACAACCTTATTCGTATCCTCGGGTACTTCTACTAACTATTCTCTTCTTCATAGTTTGGTGAATTCTCTTACTAGTCCGTTTACTCGCGTTTTCAGACTCACTGTAATTATTCAATTGTGTTGCTCCCAACATTGGCCTTACAACGACCTTTCTTTCCTTGTCTTGCCTGTTTCCCAGTTCATCTTTTTTACTGGCTTTATCTGACTCTATAGCCCAGCTATAGTCTTACATAGTGTACCCCATATTTAATGTCATGGTGGATTGCCTCGTGTTTATTGTCTTGGTGAACTATATTGATTGTCATAACTGAGCCATGGTTTACATAGTAAACCTCTTTTGAGGTGTCGCTCCGTAGGACTTTATCGCTGTTGCGGTGTCGCTTTATAGAGCCTATAGATTGCCGTCATGATGTTGCTCTAAAGAACTTATAAATCATCGTCATATTGTCGCCTCAAAGGACTAGTCGATAGCCGTCGTCATGGTTTCATTGCATCTCATATCTAACGTTGATGCTCAAACATCGTAGTGTCCTCTTTGCAAGGGTCGAGGCTTTGCACATCATGGTTTACACCCAGTAACACTAGATTGTAGAATCTAATGGAAATTCCTTTTTCCTATCCATCTGCCAATTCCTCTAATGCGCCAACTATGCCTATCTCCATCTATCTTGTCAAGGTAAATTCCTTCATACTTATCATATATAATGAACATGAATTTATCACAAAAATAAGACGATATTTACAAACACATAGTATGCTAAGTATTCAAACACTGTGGGGGTAATTATAAGAAAATCAACAAGCATTCAAACACTCTCATATTGATACAAGGTTATACACCCATAGCATACTCATTCATCACTTTCATACTCAATCATGACCTAGGACTCAACTCAGGACAACACAAAGGTAATTCGACCAAAAACATAGCATCGTTGGTCACCAAAAGGAAGAGTACAAAAACTCACTTGAATTCCTTTATCCTCATCAGCTTAGCAGGTCCAAACGCCAGAGTCTCCTCCGTCCTAGCAAGTAAGTATGACAACCATTTATCGGTTAATCTAAAAGTGGTAAGTGTTTAGAAATTCAGAATATTTAATTATACAGAAGCCTTTGAGAGTCCTTACTCTACTTCTTCCTTTAACCCACAAGTACAGAAAGATAAATAAGCTTACCAGTTTTCCAATTTGTCTACTTTTAGACTTCGATTCACACGACGGTTGCAACATGCAGAGCTCTCTTCAGCTACCTCTAATTTTTCATTGAAGCAGTCGAAGAAGACAGTGTTACAAAGAGAAAAATTGATAAAAAAAATTGAGAAGAATTTTGGGTCTACGCACACATATATATATACACTCTATTGACACAATTTGCACTGACCAATACAACCACTCATCCTTAATCATTCTGTCTCTCACTATAGAACCAACCGATTCTATCCTAAACAAACCATAATTGGAACTCAACAATTTAGAATTTTTCCCAAAATTCCTGGCAGAGTCCACCAACTTACCATATGTTCAATTAGGTCCCAAAATTTCCTTTAAATTTGGGTTCTTAAAGATATTCGAGTGTGATAGTCATTCCTATCATGGCGACAACTAGAGACTAGCAACGATGAAATTAAAGGAAGACAGGACAGGAAAAAAATGGGAGCAAAGAATAGAGAAAAATGAAAAGGGACAAAAAAAGGGGTCAACTATGAACTGAGGTTCCCACCGAAGTATTGTCAGCAACCTTGTTGCCAAACTAAAAAGGGAGAGGGGCAGAGTACATCGAAAAGGAAAAGGTAAGGAGGGGGAAGAATGAGAGAAAAGAAAATAAAGAGGAAAAGGGTAGCAAGGAAAGGGGTTTGATGAGTGACCATAACCATAACACTACTGTCGACGGATGAAATTAGGCGAAAAACATCATCTAGATTACAAAATGAAAACGAAGAATAGAGGATTAGGAGAGAAAAAAAAGATTTTAAAAAAAAGATTTTTGAGTTTTTTTTTTTAACAATCTCATTATAAGTTCTAATTGATTAGCCACAATTCATTTTAGCATATTAGACCAAATTATATACTTAACGAACTGGTCTTATAACAAATTAATATAGTTTTTATTAAGTTTCCCTTCTTATGACCTAGTGAATAAAAGGAACATTCTTACGTGTTTTATGACCTTTTAGGCCAATCTGGGCCTAAGGGAATACTAACATGTTGATTACATGTGCAAGATATTGTTTGAGAGCAAAAAGACAGTGGACTACTCCCGATGTTACAACACGGAGCTGGGATGTTGCAACACAGCAAGCAGAATACCCAATGAGTAGTCTGCCGAGGATGTTGCGACACATGCGAAACGGTGTTACGAGATAGCCCTTAAGGCACCAAGAATAAAAAAAATTACCTTTGATGTCACGACAGAGGCTTGAGGGTGTTGCGACACAGCTACGACGAGGCCAATTTAATGAGCAAGGATGTTTTCATCTACACAGCCTAAATTAACATGCTTAGTCATCCCTACTTGACCTAATTAGGTCATAATACATGCAATCAGTAAATATTAGCTCAGAAAAACATATTAGGGGGAGGATTCTTAGGTTTTTGTTGTAGTTCTTAGTTTTTACTTAGTTTACGTTATGTTCTTGTAACCAGAAGATCCTACTCCGAAGTGAGACTTTCGCAAGCGGAGATTGTTCTAGAGCCATGCTTTCATTGATAAATCGATGAGCATCTCTTTCCTTTATTTTATTCTTTATATTTCTTTCTTTAACATTGTTAATTGAATGTTTGTGTAAAGATTATAATGAATTTATACTTCATACATATTTCACATTTTTCAACTGTATCAACCTAATTAATCGATTGAAAGGTAGAATTTAATTTGGATTGGTTGGATCTGGTTGAGTGCAATTAGACCCTAAGATTGACGATCCTAATAATTCATTTATGTAGGAATTAACCCGAAATCAATATTGTCTACCAAGCATCACTTAGCAGATCAGTGGTTAAGGAAAGAAGAACTTAACCTAGGCTTGACGACCCTAGGAAATCATATAGGTGGGAATTAACCCGAAATTGGTATTGCCTATCCGTGAAGACCTTACCTTGCCCTGGTCTGAACTGTGTCATCGAGAGATGAGTAGTTCTTGCCGACTAGTTAGGTTAGTAGAAAGCTGAGAAGCCCTACTAGGATAATTAGTAGCCAACTATTAAGAACCCTACATCAATAATTAATCAGGTAAAACAATTGCATATAGGCTAAAGGAACTCACATAGTTGAAATCAGGAATAGGAGAAGTCGATATATAGACTTAGACATAGATTTAAGTTTAGTTCAAGTCATTTAGTTTATTATTATTATTATTATTATTATTATTATTATTATTATTATTATTATTATTATTATTATTATTATCTCGCTCCCAGTTTAACACTACTAATTCATGAATCGAGTAGCATAGTAATTATTTTCGATAATTTATTTAATAGCAGTTTTCCCCAAACTGTAATTTTTTGGGTACGATCTTCGAAGTACTCTCACTACTTAGTTGTACTAACATACTATATTACAATTTGACCCGTACGCTTGCAGACATCGCTTAATTTCCTATCTTTTGTAGCAGTATTTTTACTTACAATGTTAGTTCATCGGGAGGTGGTCGCTGGTCATATTTTCTCTTTTTAACAAGATGCCTAGAACTACCCATAACCTCTCCCCAACCTATAAATACGAGAATAATGCGCTTTAGCGCACTCGAAGCTACATCCTTCTGTATTGGCAACAATGCCCATTATATTCAAATTTTACTCTTTTTTTGGTAAATAAAACAACATTAAACGATTACAAAAGCAATCCAGAAATAAAAAAACCTATAATATCCTTCTGAACTAGCTCCCGCACAGAATGTGGGGAGTTCTATAAACACCTGGATACTTGTGAAACATGTGGCAACATCCTTGGCCAGGAAATCCGTAACTGCATTATGAGCTCTAGGAATATGATGGATACAGATCCTCTAATTTCTTTGTGCCAGCTTATGGATAGCTTGGAGTTCCATAAAATGACTATCAATAGCTTCTCTAGCCAAAATTATTTCCACCAAAAGGGCATTATCACATTCAACTTCAACCTGGCAAAATCCCTTATCCCATAATAAACATAGCCATTCTAATATTGACCTCGCTTTAATCCTAAACATTTCGTCCTTCCCTAATACCATCGAATAGCCACATAACCAATTTCCATCAACATCTCTAGTGAATCCCCCAATTGCAGCTGAGTAAGAATTAATCGAAACTGCACCATTTATATTGAGCTTAACCCAACCACTTTTCGGAGCTGGCCATTACATAGAGGTAACCATAGGTCTCGCATGAAAACTACGCATCGATGGTGGAGAGTAACTTCTCGTCCAACTGATACTTGTATCTACCACATCTTGGATGGAGCTATGACTACCAGAAAACAAACATATTCCTACTTTTCCATAGTAACCAGCACACTATGGGAAACAAAATTTGCCAATCTACTTCATGACTATCATAATCCCCTATGTTCTGCAGGTTACATACAATCCATTCATCAAGTGGTAACGATAGAAACAATACTTGTTCCTGAGGTGGTATAATTGAGCTCCAAATTGCCTGTAAAAAGGAATAATCCATAACAACATGTAACTCAAACAATGGCCCTCACAACCCGTATGTCTCCTAACTCTCTCCTCATTAGTTAACAATATGTTCTTCCACAGTAACCAAATTAATTTCCAAACATTAGAACTATCATCCAAACCAAAGTGATGCATACCTCTATAGGTTTCCGCGTGGAAAAAGAACTTCTAGTCGCCCATCTTAATGACAACCGATCATTCCCTGCATCTAGTGAAGGCAACAGCACCAAAGCTATTTGCATAATAATTGGGTCCGATAGGAAACTTCTAAGATGACTCCAATGCTAATGCATAAAAACAAATTCTTCCAAGCTGAGATGATACCAAGAAAGAAAGAGAGAGGGGTTTATATATTAGTTCAAAATTATGCATTTTTCGAAAGTTTTATTTTTTTTTCAACTCTATCAAAAAATGGATGGAAAGAAAATTAATTTTTCTTTCAAATTTTCTATCTTTTCTACCAAGCGCACTCATGGAAATAATTTTTTTTTTTCTATCTTTCTATTTTTCTACCTCTTCAATTTTCCATCTTTTTATTTTTTCCATTCTACTAAACAAAACCATAATCTTCATACTTAGCAACTTTTTCTAATTTGATCTTTTAAATATATTTGTCTAAATTATTTTTTGAACTTGATTTCTGTACAATTTAATGTTTGAAAATAGAGGACCGATGGGAAGCTGCACGTGGATATATTTGTCAAAAAATATACATTTAATTTAATTAATATATTTAATTTAATAAATAAATGCATTTAATTAAAATTACTTAATCAACTTTTAATTTTATTTTAAAACCCAAAATATCCTTATGAATTCCCATTCTCTTTTGTTCTTTCAACATTAAAAAAGAAAAGCTAATAGTCCTTTTTGTCTTCTTCAACCGATTTTTAAGGTTGGTTTTAGCAAGACAGCAGAGGGACTGTCGGCTGGGGCTGAAGGTGATGGCCTGATGGGTGTGGGGGCTGGGGTGAGTAGGTCACGGGTAGGTTTAGATTTTTTGTTTTTATTGTTTAATTATTTTTCTTTTATCCTTTTTCCACTTGGGCTGAATTCTTTAAAAAGAAGTTGAGCTTTTGTATTGTTGGGCCATTTTTAGCTCAACCCAGCCTCATGGAGCGCAAAATTTCCAAAAACTGGTCCGATTGGTTCAAACAGGCTTTTGTTATTGTTTGGATCGGTTACCCAGCTGGTTCTGAATTCAATCGGCTGGTCCAATTTAATTCTTAAAACACCTTGCATACTTGTAATTTTAAAAAATAAATTATGATTTTTTAGTTTTTATAATAATTTCTCGAGTTTAATTTTTGGGGTTTTTTAATGATTTTTTTAGTTTTGGTATATTTTTAAATGATTGAAGTGAAAATTTAATTTTCCTTGACATGTGGTAGCATGTGATTAGTTAGTTTAAAATATTTTAATGAAAAATTAAGTTGGGTAAATAAGATTATAAAATGAAAATATAGATGCCAAACTAATAAAAAAAATAAAGTAGACAGATAAAAAATAGTATTGACATCGAAGTGAGAATTTAATTATAATACAAGGGTGAAAGAGGTTGGTTTCATGTATTTGCTTGGTCCAAAAACCTAGAGAATGATTTCATGTTGTATTAAAAGCGTTTTCGAAGTTTTGAAATGGGCAATTGACCCAAAAATACCAAAAAATAAAAAAATTTACGGAAAAGGGCCGGATTTGGGAAAAATTAAGGAAAAGGGCCGAATCCCCCAAAAACGCGGCCACGCCAGCGCGTTTGGGGATAGGACCAAAACGCCTCCTGACGCGCGTTTTGTCACGTCAGCCAAAAACGCGCCCACGTGGATGCACCTTGCTGACGTGGACAAAACGCGTCCAGCAGGGCGCGTTTTTGGTAGGTTAAAAAGGGGATTTAGGTGAAGGAGCCCTTAAGAAAAACTTTTAGCAGGCTATGGCATAAGAAATGCCTTGGTAAAGTGGTTTTCAGGCCTTACTTAAAGGGTTGGGAAGGACGCCTCTAAGGGCATGGGTTCGAATCAAGGCGGCTACAAGCGTGTTTTGTTTTTTCTTTAGATGGCGTTAAAATTGAAGGAGGCTTTAAAAGAAATTGTAGGGGGTTTAAGTCGCAAAAGAAACGCCTTGGCAGAGTGGCCTGGGGCGTTACCAGTAGTGAAGCTCCAGCAGGTCTGGGGTTCGAGGAATGGACGCAGCAGCTGGGCATTTTATTTTTCGCCTTTGGCGTTAATGCGTGAAGGAGCCAAGGAATGAATGTTTAAAAGATCTTGTGACTGGTTTATGTCACGAAAGGACGCCACAACAGAGTGGCTGGAGGCGTGGGGGCTTCTCCATCGTGTCGCGGGTTCGAGACCTGAGGTCGCACATGGGAGTTTAATTTTATTTTTCCCAAAACGCCTGCTGAGGCGTTTTGTCCACGCCGCCAAGCGCCGTCCACGTGGCGCTTTTTCTCGGCGTGGACAAAAACGCGGCCCGGGGAGAGCGTTGGTCCCTATCCCCAAAAACGCTACCGACGTGGCGCGTTTTTGGGGGATTCGGCCCTTTTCCGTAATTTTTCCCAAATCCGGCCCTTTTCCGTAAATTTTTTTATTTTTTGGTATTTTTGGGTCAATTGCCCTTTTGAAATTGTTGAAATTCATTTTATGGTATTTTGTTAAGTTGAGCAAATGTTTTGTCAACATAGCTAGTATCTGTGACGATGGTTTATCTAGGTCAGGGGGTATTTCAATAATATATTTTATTAAATATTTTAATGTGGTATTTTTATTTTCAAAATGTCTATTATAATACTTACTTTTGTATTGTTTATTAATGTAATACTTCTGACTAATGGTATTAATTTTTGACGTATTAATACATATTAACTCATTAAAATGAACCCATGTGCTCTAAGCAGTATTGGTAATCAAGAAAATTCTGTATATCACTATTAACTTGATGGCAACTATTATAGTTAACAAAAAAAAATTACCCAGGATTACTTAGTACATTGAAATCCCCTACTATAAGCCAACGGTTTTTTTTCTTCCAATTCTCCCTTGTAAAGCACCAATTTCATCCCACAGCAGCTTCCTTTTTGCACTATTATTGCTTTTATAAATAACTATCAAAAACAAATGTTGACCGTCATTGGTAGCAGAACAAGTTAGAAGCTGATCAATAAAACCAAATGCATCAATTTGTGAATTACCCCTCCATGGCAAACAAATCCTTCCATTTATAGTATGACAAAGATTATGCAAAAACTTCCTTTCTACTAAAGCTTGGGTATTGTGCTTTCACCTCTAGTTTTCAAAAGATAAAGAATGTTACTTTTAGCTAATTCACCCTCTAAATTATCTTACTTTGCTTTAAGGGGTTGTTTGGCCCCTTTGTATTCTAGTCATAAATATTTGGAAGGAGTAGGACTACCTCTAAGTGCCTTGTACACCTTTCTCTCTTTGTTTTCTTTACTACTTGACCTTTCCCTGTTGGTTTGAGTTGGGACATCAACTTAGCCACTTCCCTTGCTGCATTTCTTTCTAGGAGTATCATCTCTATCTATAACCTTATCCACACTTCTTGCTTTTGGGGCACTGTCAGAATTCTAAAGTTATCTACATCTGAAACTTCAATAGGATTATTAACTTCAACAACATTAATTTCTTTTCCTTAAGCTCTCCTTGTTGTAGTGTCTTTTGGGGGGCATTGTTTTTCATGGTGGCTAAAAGAAGTGCATTGCATTCACTTTGGAGATATCCAAGTTGCTTGCTTTGACACTTTTATCAAATCTCCTTCATTCATTCCAAGGCACCTTAAACCTTACATCACTCTCAACATAGATCTTAGCATATTCCAATTGCTATCTAAGAGTAGTATCTGTATTATTATACAATGGTTTACCTTAAACACTAGCTAAGTACCTTAGGCCTTTTTTGTGTGTAGAGCTCCAACGGAACATGTCCTACCTTAAACCGAAGAACTCATTGGTTGTTTAAATTATTAGATAATAATTTTGGTAAAGAACCATTAAAAATATGGTAAAATAGTCCTAGATATTGTGATATTAAATTAGAAAATCTCAATAAAACTATTAGAGTTAAACCAATGATCTATACTAAACAAGATATAGATGAATTTGACATACAAATTAAAGAATTATTAGAAAAATGATTAATAGAAAAAACTAATGGTCCACATTCTAGTCCAGCCTTTATGGTTAGAAATTATGCCGAAATGAAAAGAGGAAAAGCTAGAATGATTATTAATTATAAAATATTAAATCAAAATATTATTTTTTTATGGTTATTTTATTCCAAGAAAGGATGTTCTAATTAATCAAGCTAAACAAGCAAAACATTTTAGTAAATTTGACTGTAAATCAGGATTCTCGCAAATTATGCTAACAGAAGAGTTCAAACCTTTGACAGCTTTTAGCGCACCCAATGGACATTATCAATGGAAAGTAATGTCATTTGGATCATGTAATGCATACAAATCTTTCAAAGATGGATGGATTCTATATTTAATAAATATAAAAATTTTTTGTGTAGTTTATATAGATGATATTTTTGATATTTTCAGACACATTAGAATTACATACAAAACATTTAAATATTATTTCTCAAGAATTCATAAAACATGGAATCATACTAAGTGCTAAGAAAATAGAGCTAGAAAAAACAGAAATAGAATTCTTAGGATTAAAATTATTTGCAGGTGGTCTTAAACTACAAGATAATATTATAGGAAAAATAAAAGAATTTCTTGAAACAATTGAAGATAAAAAGCAGCTTCAACAATTTTTAGGAATTATTAATTATGGAAGAAATTCCTTTCCTAACTTATCTGAAAAAATAGGAATGTTATATGAAAAATTAAAAAAGGATAAACCATTTATCTGGTCTAAAACAGACTCGGAAATCATAAAAAAAAAAATTAAAGTCTGAAATTAATCAAATTCCAAAAGTTTATTTACCTAAACAAGGTGATAAATTAATTTTAGAAACAGATGTTTCACAAAAGCTAGAACAATAAATAACGAAGAATTAATATGTGGATATAGTTTGGGAAAATTTAAACCAAATGAAATTAATTATGTCATATATGAAAAAGAATTATTAACAATAAAGAAAGGAATAAAAAACTTTCTTATATATTTAGCACCTGAAAGATTTATCATAAAAACTGGTAATCAGACAATTAAATATTTCCTTACTAATAAAAGTTTGGAAAGTATACCCAAGAGAATTAGATGGTATAATGAATTATGTACTTTTAATTTTGAAGTTTTATATGTAAAAGAAACTGACAATATTATTGCTGATTAACTTAACGGGCTATATGGATAGAGGTAAACAACCTTTAGAATAAGTTGGTGAATGGACTACTGTTCATAAAAGGCCTAACAAAAGGAACACTTTCAAATCAATAAATCCTAATCAAGGATTTGTGACAAAACCTTCTCAAGTACCTTTTTATCCTAACCAAGGATACTACATTCCATATCCAATAGTAAGACAACCAGTTGGAACTCGATTATCATTTACACCACAACCGGTAAGTCAATTACCTTGGTCTCAAGATCCAAATTCAGCATACCAAGTCAGTTATGCTGAAACCATAAAAGGAGCAGAAAAGTTTTGTGCATCACAAAATTTGTTGAAACCACAACAAATTCAAGAAATAAAAGATTTTATAATCCAAGCTTATCATTAGAATTATATAATTTTATTAATGAAATATGGAAAACCCATATTGTTGAGAAAAGAGCTAATTTCAGAAGAGCTCTTACTAAGCTTTCGCAAATTTTAGTTGAAAAAACAACTAAAGAACAAGAAGCTCATGATTTATTATTAAAATCTATTTTATATCGAGATTGGGAAGAACTAGAAATTAGTTATTTAGATATTAAGGAGATAAACAATCTTCTTAATATATTTTAGTATTTTATTAATAAGGGAACTAATAACTCGATTATTAATAAAATGTTTAGGTTATATTTATATAATAAGGCTAGGAATATTCTGCCTGTAGAAATATTTACAAAAATAAATGGAACTATTTGCAACCAACAAGCTTAATTTCAAAAAGCTTTTTCAGAATACTTTCTACAAGCTTATGTTTTCACAAATGATTTAGGCTGTGTTTGTTTACCTGTAAAATATTTTACAGAAAATATTTTCATTCTTTTCTACTGTTTGTTTGGTGGAAAATGATTTCCTACTATAAAATCATTTTAAAAACACGGGAAAAGAAGCCTTTATTTTAGGAAAATGTCTTACCCGTTTCATTTGGTAAGACATTTTCCAAAAACTTTCTCCTCACCTGCAAACGAGACCTCTTCCCCTTCCCCTTTCCTTCCCACCTCGATTTAATGCTTGCCGCCAGCCAACAATGGTTCTCAGCACCAGTCGCCGGTGTGGATATTTGATTTACCCTTTTTCACCTTTCATTGTTGAAATCTGCACTACACCAGTTGGTGACGATGTTCATCTTCCTCTCTCGAAGGTAAGAAAAACTAAAACTTTCATGGATATTTACTGGAAAAAATGAAAAAAGAAAAAAAAACCAACCTGGAAAGCAGAAGAGGCTGTCCCAAAAATGAAGCCCTTTGGGAAACTGACTCTGCTAATATTCTATGAAGACCCAGCCTGGATTTCCAAAGCTAGTAACAATTTAATAATTGGCAAAGCAATGGCCTTTAGCACCAAGTCTTTAATTCGACTATTAAAGAAAATTGATATGAGAAAGAGTGTGAGAGAGAGAGATGGATAAAGATTTGGGTTTGGGTTAATGATTATTTATAAAGGAAATGTGCGGAAAATAAAGAAAGAGGTTGTTAAGGAAAAAAGAGAATTTAATCGTTGATTTTAGCATAAGTTTACGTTTGTTTGTTGGTCTGTAGATGTATTTTGATTCAATTGAATGATAGTGTTTAATTTTGTGTCCCAGATAATCATTCCCTTTTTTCATATGTTTTTGGAGTAAATTTCATACCAAAAATGTGACAGACCAATTTGGACCCTAGTCGGAACGGTGGTTTCGGGACCACGAATCCGAACCCAATAAATATTTTTAACATTTTATTTTCTGTCTATTATGAGTGAATTGATGTGTGTAAATGTTCCATAGAAAAATTTTAACCATTTGAGTGATAGATTAGCAAAGGATTAAATTGCTAAAGGAACCAAGATAGCAAACATGAAACATATCAAGGGGCTAAGTGAATTGTGACTCAAACATAGGGATTTGCATGTCAAATTCCCCATGTTAGAGAGGTGGACGGCAAGCTTGTAATAAAATAACTTATGGCTTTAAAATATTGTTTGTAAGGCATTATTTTAAGTAAGCATGCTAAGAATATTAAGCTTTTCTAAATATATTATAAACATTAGTAAAATATTATACTAAAAGCATGCTAAAATAAGGTGTTAGTGATATTAAACAAAAAGGAAACTATTTTACATTTTTTTCTTTCCTCATTCATTTACCCGAATCTTACCTTCAAGAAGAGAGGAAACTCATCTTCTTCATTCGGCTGATGCATGTGTCTTTAAGGTGAGGTATCAAGCTTCATTTTTTGATGATTTTGCATGGTTGTGTGGGTAGTCTTATATACTATCGATTTCTTGTGCAAAACTTGAGATTTAAGCTCCCTTTTGATTCGGCCATGATCTAGTTCTATGGCTTTTTCATGTTCGATGGAAACATGTTAGCTATGGTTAGTCAAATCGTTTGCTAAAAAAAAAAAAAAAAAAAAAGGTGGGTATTTTAGCTTGATTTTTAATAAGTTGTTTTATATAGTAATTACTTGCGTTGGATACTAATAAAAATCAAATTAAAATTTTGATTTTTAACAAGCTAATATTCGGCTGGGCATAGGATGAATAAATTGTGGTTAATTGGCTTGTTGCTTAGCATTATGTTAAAGAAAATGCATGGGTGCAATGAATTTTAATCTATGTTAAGGTATATATATATATATGTTAAATAGAAGTAAGATTGTTAAATTACTTAAAGCCGAATGTGATTGGTTGCTTAAGCTATGTGCTAGCCAAATATAAGGTTGATGTATACATGAGTACTTATAGATCGAGAGGTAGTTAATTGTGGAAATTATAATAGCTAATGGTTGTATTTGATATGTGACTATACGTGTTTAATGAGTATAGCCAAATGTGTGGATGGTTTCTATGTGAGATTTTGATTGGCATTGGTTTGGGATAAACAACTATAAATTGAATAGTTATTTTAGTATGTATGTATGTATATATATATATATATATATATGGGTGTAGCCGAATATGGTATATATAAAAAAAAAAAAAAAGATCCAAATGGGGTAAATTTATATTGTGGTGTGCAATAGGTTAAATTGAATAAGTTAAATGTTTGATTTGGTATGGCTATTGTTTTAAATTGAATAAATGAAATAGGGATTCGGTTCCTAGCTATCTTGAATTGAATTATGTGCAAATTGTTTTGAGTTGATCAAATGAATAGGAAGAATATGAATGAGATTTACTTGGCTTTTTAGATCGGGAACAAAAAGAGAAAGAACGAGAGCGAGGAAAAACAAAGGTTCTCGAATAGCCGATCCACACGGCCTATCGACAACCAAGGTAAGTCTTTCAGTTTTAGTGTATTGAAGAATTAAATTATGAATCTAGTGGACGATGATGTTTGATAAATTCTAGTATATATATATAATTTTACCATAGCTTAATGTATATAAGCCTAATTGAAATGATTTCGATTGTTGATGTAAATAAGCCAAAGTGAATTTGATATTTAACATAGTCATGAAAAGTGTTAACGATGATCAATTGTATTAATGTGGTTCGGGCTTTACGCCTAGCAGGCCTTGTGCCGGTGTACTTATCGGGCTTTTACGCCTAGCAGGCCTTGTGCCGGTGTATTTATCGGGCTTTTACGCCTAGCGTGCCTTGTGCCTGTTACATATCGGGCTTTTATGCCTAGCGCGTGCTTGATGCCGGTGATGTAATTTACAAACTAGAAACCGAAATTTGTGGTCAAGGTGAATTATGGCAAAAATATCAAGTTGAAGGCTCAGCACGCATGTAAAGTAGCGAAGTACTTCTTACTTATTTAAAACAAAGTAATCAAATGATCCAGTGATTCATTTCAAATGGTATATGTTACGAGGAAGTGGGTACATATATATATATGGTTATAATATTATTACCGGTTTTATTAATGAATGATATGGATATCGTGATATTGATTTCTTATTGTGTGGATACTATGTTATAATAATTGAAATGTAAGTATATGAATGTTGGTATCTCATGTTACAAGATGACATTTTGAGTTTGAAAGATTGGATCATAAATATGTGAGTAACGAGAAATCTCCCTATGAATTCATACTTATTTACATGAGTATGAAATTGAAAGTTTGACAATAAATACGAGTACAAGCTTCCTACAAGTTTGACTTGTAGAAATTCTTAATTGTTGGTAATTGAATGTTATTTATTTTTTTGTAATTAGGACTTACTAAGCTAGCAAGCTTACTGTGTGAAACGTTTCCTCTGTTTTATAGATTAAGTGCAAGCTACAAGCTCACCGGGATCGTTCGGAAAACCACTCGCACTATCAACCTACATTTTGGGTACTTTTCATTTTGGGTTTTAAATGAAGGCATGTATAGGAAAGACGTAGTTTTTGTTTTGGTGAACTCGAGATTTATGTATATAATAGCCATGCGAATATGGCTAAATTTTTAGTAAGTACGACGCTGTGTCTCGATATATGTATGTTGGTTCATGATGGCAATGTTATGAAATTCTTAATCCGGATTTAAATCATTTCTTTTGTTAAGAGATGTTTGTATACAAAATGCAACAAACAGTTTGTAGTAGTAGCAGTGATATGAGTTAGAAAAATCACAAAAAATAGGTTATATTGAATTTGAAGGTGTATGAGATATGAAATTAAACCTTGTTGTGTCTATTTTTACATGAAAGAAACAGAGTAGGCAAAAGATTTTTATATTATATGATAATTAAGATTTAGTGAGACCTGTCCTGAATGATTTCGTGAGTCACTGTTCTGTTTTTGAAAAATTGTCAGAAATTGTAAAAAAATAATTAGGAATCATGGTTTATATGTGTAGAACCCTTAATGAGTCTATTTTTCATTGGTATAAACAAGAACAGTATATGAAAATTGTGTAATGAGATAACTGCATTTTTGTAGAGACAGGTCAGAATTGTCAAGCTGTGTAATAAGGGTAACTTTGATGAATAAACTGTACTTTTAGGCCACATGAAAAATTCTGGAAAAATTATGGCAAAAATTTATATGAGTCTAGTTTCAAATAAAATTTACGGATCTAAATTTCGAGTTTTGTAACTCGAGTTATGGTCAAATTATTCGACATGACGCAGTTTGACAGCTTTAAATTTTTATGTCCTGAACTTGTAGTCTAGTCTTGTAATGCCTCTTACTCGACTTCGGCGATGGACTCGGGTAAGGGGTGTTACATTTGATTGGTATCAGAGCTTACAGTTTAGTCGATTCTAGGACTACCGTAGTGCATGTGAGTCTAGCTATACATGCCTTTATTATATGTTGATAGTGTGGTGACTTCTGACAGCCTGAATTTTGTTTTATATAGTAAATGGACACCGATCCTGAAAGAGCTGTAGCTGATGATGTGGAGAGCGTGGCGCCTGACCGTACCCACGGATCAGCGCCGATAGACTCTCGACCTGTTTCGGGTAGCCACGAAGGAGAGACTAAACAAGCCTTTTATCGGATGATGAATGAGTGGTTTGCCCAATTTGTTCAAAATAACCCAGCTGTATCCCAACCTCCACCCCCGAATAATCCAACTCCAGCCTCCTTCACTCCCCAATGATAGATCCGATGAGATCTAGTAGGCCCCAATTGATAAAATCCAAAATATGGGGTCGAAGAATTTAAAGCTAATGACGATGATGACGCTGAGAGAGAGCCGAAATGTGGTGGATAACACTATTCGGTACTTGATGAGTCGTCTTGTACTCCTGATGAATGCTTGAAGTGTGCTATATCTTTGTCATGCGGGACACCGCATATCACCGTGGAATACACTAGTATCGCTGGTTCCGAAAGAAAAGTGATATGGGACTTCTTCCGAATGAATTTCGTAAGAAGTACATCACCAAAGATTTATTGATCAAAAACGAAAGGAGTTCCCGAGTCAAACAGGCGCAGTGATCAGAATGTGAATATGAAAGAAAAGTTGTCGTGCTCAAGCAGATATGCTAGAGAGTGTGTTTCCACGAAGCTATTATGTGTAAAAGATTTGAAGATGGCTTGAATGAAAATATAAGAATGTTTGTTGGCATTCTTGAAATTCAAGAGTTTGTGACTTTAGTTGAGAGAGCTTGCAAAGTCAAGAGCTCGGAAAGAGAAAAAGAAAGGTGAGGTCAAGCTAGAGACTTTCGTAAAAGATCTTCTGCAAGGTCTTCCATTCCACAACCAAGAAGTCCAGGGATGACTACAACAGATATAAAGCTACTACGGATCCACCTAGATGGGATCGACTCTCCTATGAGCTCTCGAGCTACCTCGATAGCAGATGTTGGTAACGCTCCACAAAATAGAGTTGAATGCAAGCACTGTGGGGAAATGGCACTCGTGGAGTTGTAGATTTCATGATCGGTCTTGTTATAAATGTGGATCGTCGATCATTTTATTAGAGAATGTCCGAGGTTAGCCGAAGCGAGAATGCGCTTCGTAACACTGCCGAGCAACACGTCAATACGAGGTAGACCACCCGGACATTCCAAAGAATGTAGGTGGTAGTCGAAAAGGAACTAAGAACACTACGCTTCGATCGAGGCTAGAGCTCCGCCTAGAGCTTATGCTTTGCGAGCCGCAGAGGATGCTTCCTCCCGACGCCATTATCGGTACTTTCACTCTTTATGATACTACTGTGATTGCACTAATTGATCCTGGTTCGACTCATTCTTATGTGTGTGAAACTTTAAAATTTGGCAAGACCCTGCTAGTTGAGTCTACCGAGTTTGTGATCCGTGTGTCCAACCCTTTGGGTAGGTGTGTGCTTGTTAATAAAGTGTGTAGAGATTGCCCGTTGATGATTCGAGATTTTTGCTTCCCAGCTGATTTAATGTTGTTGCCCTTTGACGAATTTGATATAATCTTGGGTATGGATTGGTTAACTTCGCACGAGGCGGTGGTGGATTGCAAAAGAAAGCTTATTGATTTGAAATGTCGAAACGCGGTGAGACCATCGAAATTAAATCTCGTGACATAAATGGGTCGCCACAAAGAATATCTTCAATGGTAGCCCAAAAGTATGTAAGAAAAGGGTGCGAAGCTTATTTGGCTTACGTCTTCGGACAATAAAATGTCCGAGAAACAAATGGAATCGGTATTTAGTTGTATGTGAATACACCAATGTGTTTCAAGAGCTACCGGGTTACCCCAAAGACGAGAGATTGAGTTCGGCATTGAATTAGTGCTTGGATGCGACTCGATTTCGATGGCTCCGCATCGAATGGCGCCTCTCTCGAATTAAAAGAATTGAAAGCGCAGCTTGCAAGAGTTGATGAGATAAGGGCTTCGCCCGATCGAGTTTCTCTCCTTAGGGTGCACCGGTTTTATTTGTGAAAAGAAGGATGGAACTATGAGAATGTGTATCGATTACCAAAGAACTAAATAAGGTGACTATAAAGAATAAGTACCGTTACTTCGGATTGATGATTTATTTGATCGGTTGAAAGGGGCTTCGTGTTTTCAAGATAGATTTGAGATCGGGCTATTATCGATTCATAGTCGAGAGATTCAGATGTGCCAAAAGACCGCATTCAACGAGGTACGGACATTATGAGTTTTTAGTTATGCCATTTGGGCTCACTAATGCACTCTTTGCTTTTATGGATCTAATGAACCGAGTCTTCCGGCGCTTTTGGATCGGTTTGTAGTAGTATTTATTGATGATATATTGATCTACTCCAAAAATGAAGCGGAACACGCGAAAGCATTTGAGAGTAGTACTACAAACTTTGAGAAACCAACGGTTGTATGCAAAATTCGATGTAAGTGTGAGTTCGGATGAATGAAGTCGACTTCCTAGGTCATGTGATTTCGGTGTCGTGTATTCGGGTGGATCCAAACAAAATAGCAAAATGCCATACTTGATTGGAAACCACCAAAGAATGTTTCGAGATCCGGTTTCGGGCCTTGCATGGATATTATAGACGATTTGTAAAAGGTTTTTCCAAAATAGCTACACCGCTGACGAGACTACTACACAAAGATGTCAAATTTGAGTGGTCGGAAAAGTGTCGAAAAAAAGTTTCAAAAGTTGAAAGCCCTTTTGACCGAGGCTCCAGTGTGTTAACTCAAATTTGAATCGGGTAAAGAATTTACTATTTTTAGTGATGCTTCCTTGAATGGGTTGGGTTGTGTTTTAATGCAAGAAGGCAAGGTGATAGCCTACGCTTCAAGACAATTGAAGCCACATGAAAAGAATTATCCAACTCACGATCTGGAATTAGCAGCCATTGTATTCGCATTGAAAATTTGGTGTCACTATTTATTCGGTGAAAAATGTCATGTTTATTCAGATCATAAAAGTCTAAAATATTTAATGACTCAGAAAGATCTAAATTTGAGACAACGTCGATGGTTAGAATTGCTGAAAGACTATGAATTAGTGATTGACTACCATCCGGAAAGCTAATGTTGTTGCGGATGCGTTAAGTCGAAAATCATTATTTGCTCTTCGTGCTTTAAACGCACGGGTGGCTATGTCGATGATGGTTCGATCATAGCCGAGTTACAAGCAAGACCAATGTTTATTCAAAGAAATTTGTGATGCACGCGAAAAGTTGATGAAAAGTTAGTTGCTATTCGAATTCGGTGTGAAAACGCTACAGAATCAGATTTCCAGATGGATGAAAATGACGGTTTGAAATACAAAATTCGGTGGTGTTTCCTACGAACTCGATTTGATTCGAGATGATTCTCGAGTGAGGCCCATAATGGCCGAATGTCGATACACCCGGGTAGCACGAAAATGTATAATGATTTGAAACAGCTTCTACTGGTGGCCCGGCATGAAACGAGATATATCCGAATTTGTCTCCAAGTGTTTAATCACAACAAGTAAAAGTGAGCATCGGTACCATCCGTTTACTTTCACCAATCATGATACCCGAATGGAAATGGGATAGAATTACCATGGATTTTGTATCCGGTCTCCTATGACACCTAGTAAGAAAGATGCCGTGTGGGTTATTGTGGATAGATCGACCAAATCACTCATTTTGTACCGCAAGACGTACTCGACTATTCACTTGACAAACTTGCCGAATTATATATGTCGCAGATTGTAAGATTACACGGTGTACCGAGTTCCATTGTTTCAGATAGGGACCCAAGATTTACATCGCGGTTCTGGAAGAAATTGCAAGATGCTTTAGGTACTAAACTTCATTTTAGTACATCTTTCCATCCGCAAAAGCAGACAGTCACCATCGAGCGAACTATTTTGATACTTGAGGACATGTTGAGGTGTTGCGTTCTCGAGTTTGAAGGTACATGGGAACGATACCTACCTTTGATCGAATTTGCTTACAATAATAGTTTTCAATCTAGCATAAAAATGGCGTCTTATGAAGCCTTATATGGTCAAAAATGTCGCACACCGCTGTATTGGGTGAGCTCGGTGAGAATAAGATACACGGGTTGATTGGATTAAAGAAACCGAATGTAAGGTGGTTGTAATCGTAAGTAATTTGAAAGTCGCCGGATCGCCAAAAGTCCTATGCCGATTTAAAACGCAAGGACATTGAATTTCGTGCCGGAGATCGGGTGTTCTTGAAAGTTTCTCCGTGGAAGAAAATACTTCGATTCGGTCGAAGGCAAGTTGAGTCCGAGATTTATCGGACCGTATGAAATCATCGAGCGTATAGGCCTGTTGCTTATCGATTGAAACTGCCTCTTGACTTAGAAAAGATACACAATGTATTTCACGTTTCGATGCTTCGTAGATACAGATCGGATCCGTCCCCATGTGATCACCCCGTCGAGATTGAAATTGATCCGACTTGACCTATGATGAGGAACCGATCCTTATCTTAGCTCGGGAAACGAAAGAATTGAGACATAAGAAGATTCCTTTGGTGAAGGTATTATGGAATAAACACGGAGTTGAAGAGGCTACATGGGAGCATGAGGATTCGATGAGGCAACAATATCCGACCTTGTTTAACGGTAAAATTTTCGAGGACGAAAATTCTTAAGGGGAGGAGAGTGACAGACCAATTTGGACCCTAGTCGGAACGGTGGTTTCGGGACCACGAATCCAACCCAATAAATATTTTTAACATTTTATTTTCTGCCTATTATGAGTGAATTGATGTGTGTAAATGTTCCATAGAAAAATTTTAACCATTTGAGTGATAGATTAGCTAAGGATTAAATTGCTAAAGGAACCAAGATAGCAAACATGAAACATATCAAGGGGCTAAGTGAATTGTGACTCAAACATAGGGATTTGCATGTCAAATTCCCATGTTAGAGAGGTGGACGGCAAGCTTGTAATAAAATAACTTATGGCTTTAAAATATTGTTTGTAAGGCATTATTTTAAGTAAGCATGCTAAGAATATTAAGCTTTTCTAAATATATTATAAACATTAGTAAAATATTATACTAAAAGCATGCTAAAATAAGGTGTTAGTGATATTAAACAAAAAGGAAACTATTTTACATTTTTTTCTTTCCTCATTCATTTACCCGAATCTTACCTTCAAGAAGAGAGAAACTCATCTTCTTCATTCGGCTGATGCATGTGTCTTTAAGGTGAGGTATCAAGCTTCATTTTTGATGATTTTGCATGGTTGTGTGGGTAGTCTTATATACTATCGATTTCTTGTGCAAAACTTGAGATTTAAGCTCCCTTTTGATTCGGTCATGATCTAGTTCTATGGCTTTTTCATGTTCGATGGAAACATGTTAGCTATGGTTAGTCAAATCGTTTGCTAAAAAAAAAAAAGGGTGGGTATTTTAGCTTGATTTTTAATAAGTTGTTTTATATAGTAATTACTTGCGTTGGATACTAATAAAAATCAAATTAAAATTTTGATTTTTAACAAGCTAATATTCGGCTGGGCATAGGATGAATAAATTGTGGTTAATTGGCTTGTTGCTTAGCATTATGTTAAAGAAAATGCATGGGTGCAATGAATTTTAATCTATGTTAAGGTATATATATATATGTTAAATAGAAGTAAGATTGTTAAATTACTTAAAGCCGAATGTGACATTGGTTAAGCTATGTGCTAGCCAAATATAAGGTTGATGTATACATGAGTACTTATAGATCGAGAGGTAGTTAATTGTGGAAATTATAATAGCTAATGGTTGTATTTGATATGTGACTATACGTGTTTAATGAGTATAGCCAAATGTGTGGATGGTTTCTATGTGAGATTTTGATTGGCATTGGTTTGGGATAAACAACTATAAATTGAATAGTTATTTTAGTATGTATGTATGTATATATATATATATGGGTGTAGCCGAATATGGTATATAAAAAAAAAAAAAAAAAAAGAATCCAAATGGGGTAAATTTATATTGTGGTGTGCAGTAGGTTAAATTGAATAAGTTAAATGTTTGATTTGGTATGGCTATTGTTTTAAATTGAATAAATGAAATAGGGATTCGGTTCCTAGCTATCTTGAATTGAATTATGTGCAAATTGTTTTGAGTTGATCAAATGAATAGGAAGAATATGAATGAGATTTACTTGGCTTTTTAGATCGGGAACAAAAAGAGAAAGAACGAGAGCGAGGAAAAAACAAAGGTTCTCGAATAGCAGCGATCCACACGGCCTATCGACAACCAAGGTAAGTCTTTCAGTTTTAGTGTATTGAAGAATTAAATTATGAATCTAGTGGACGATGATGTTTGATAAATTCTAGTATATATATATAATTTTACCATAGCTTAATGTATATAAGCCTAATTGAAATGATTTCGATTGTTGATGTAAATAAGCCAAAGTGAATTTGATATTTAACATAGTCATGAAAAGTGTTAACGATGATCAATTGTATTAATGTGGTTCGGCTTTACGCCTAGCGTGCCTTGTGCCGGTGTACTTATCGGGCTTTTACGCCTAGCAGGCCTTGTGCCGGTGTACTTATCGGGCTTTTACGCCTAGCAGGCCTTGTGCCGGTGTATTTATCGGGCTTTTACGCCTAGCAGGCCTTGTGCCGGTGTTACATATCGGGCTTTTATGCTCAGCGTGCTTGATGCCGGTGATGTAATTTACAAACTAGAAACCGAAATTTGTGGTCAAGGTGAATTATGGCAAAAATATCAAGTTGAAGGCTCAGTACGCATGTAAAGTAGCAAAGCAGTACTTCTTACTTATTTAAAACAATGTAATCAAATGATCCAGTTGATTCATTTCAAATGGTATATGTTACGAGGGAAGTGGGTACATATATATATATGGTTATAATATTATTACCGGTTTTATTAATGAATGATATGGATATCGTGATATTGATTTCTTATTGTGTGGATACTATGTTATAATAATTGAAATGTAAGTATATGAATGTTGGTATCTGTTGTTACAAGATGACATTTTGAGTTTGAAAGATTGGATCATAAATATGTGAGTAACGAGAAATCTCCCTATGAATTCATACTTATTTACATGAGTATGAAATTGAAAGTTTGACAATAAATACGAGTACAAGCCTACAAGCTGACTTGTAGAAATTCTTAATTGTTGGTAATTGAATGTTATTTATTTTTTTGTAATTAGGACTTACTAAGCTAGCAAGCTTTTCTGTGTGAAACGCTTTCTCTCTGTTTTATAGATTAAGTGCAAGCTACAAGCTCACCGGGATCGTTCGAAAACCACTCGCACTATCAACCTACATTTTGGGTACTTTTCATTTTGGGTTTTAAATGAAGGCATGTATAGGAAAGACGTAGTTTTTGTTTGGTGAACTCGAGATTTATGTATATAATAGCCATGCGAATATGGCTAAATTTTTAGTAAGTACGACGTTGTGTCTCGATATGTATGTTGGTTCATGATGGCAATGTTATGAAATTCTTAATCCGGATTTAAATCATTTCTTTTGTTAAGAGATGTTTGTATACAAAATGCAACAAACAGTTTGTAGTAGTAGCAGTGATATGAGTTAGAAAAATCACCAAAAATAGGGTATATTGAATTTGAAGGTGTATGAGATATGAAATTAAACCTTGTTGTGTCTATTTTTACATGAAAGAAACAGAGTAGGCAAAAGATTTTTATATTATATGATAATTAAGATTTAGTGAGACCTGTCCTGAATGATTTCGTGAGTCACTGTTCTGTTTTGGAAAAATTGTCAGAAATTGTACAAAAATAATTAGGAATCATGGTTTATATGTGTAGAACCCTTAATGAGTCTATTTTTCATTGGTATAAACAAGAACAGTATATGAAAATTGTGTAATGAGATAACTGCATTTTTGTAGAGACAGGTCAGAATTGTCAAGCTGTGTAATAAGGGTAACTTTGATGAATAAACTGTACTTTTTGGCCACATGAAAAATTCTGGAAAAATTATGGAAAAAATTTATATGAGCCTAGTTTCAAAGAAAATTTACAGATCTAAATTTCGAGTTTTGTAACTCGAGTTATGGTCAAATTATTCGACATGACGCAGTTTGACAGCTTTAAATTTTTATGTCCTGAACTTGTAGTCTAGTCTTGTAATGCCTCTTACTCGACTTCGGCGATGGACTCGGGTAAGGGGTGTTACAAAAAATGTCAGCTTGTTTTTCATGGCCTAATCTGCAAATTCAAACAGAGAAGTTAGGAAAAAAGATAATGAAAAAAGGAGGGTTATTTGTCATTCCACTTCAATCAAATGTTACTGGTCTAGATATTCATATACATTGATGAGTTTAGTTCAAGAAAATGGATGGCATGTATTTCTTGATGCAACTACATTAGGTGCTAAAGAAATGGAGACTTTAAGGCTTTCATTGTTTGACCCTGATTTCCATATTTGTTCATTTTCCGTTTTTTTTTTTTTTTTTTTTGTGAAAACCCATTAGGGTTTTGCTGCTTGCTTATCAAGAAATCCATTGGTTTATTTGTTTTGAAAGGTTCAACCACTAACGCTGGGATCGTGAGCCTTGTTCCACCATTGAAGCTTGAAGCACCCAAAGGAAAGGCACCATTGCATGAAATCGAGGAAATAATAAATTCAAGAACCAACAACACCCTACAATGCAAGCCCTTGGACCACGCAGATTCATTAGGTCTTGTACTAATAAGTAGTAGAACAAGGCTAGTTGGTCAATGCATTGATGAGTCTCCAACATCCATATTCAGAAAATGGAATCCATGCTGTCAAAATCTATGGTCCAAAAGTAATGTTTGGTCGAGGTCCAACAGTGGCTTTCAATGTATTTGATTGGAAAGGGGAAAGGATTGATCCTACATTAGTGCAAAAACTGACTAATAGGAACAATATTTCATTGTGCATTGGGTGTTTACTGTTGGAAAATATGGACATCACATATATAATAATGGTAATTACATGTTATTATTTACTATCATGATAGGTTAGCCCAAATTAAAAGTGATCTAATTTGGTTAAAGTTTTATTGGGCTTTAATTATTAAATAAAGTATGGGTCAAATATATATAGATGCTCTAGTAATTGAGTTCTAATCAAATTCTAATTAATAATGGGCTAATTAGGAATTAGAACTAACATGTCAATGTTATAAATATTAAGGTTATGGTCCCCAAATTACACACAAGATATCTATTCTAATATCCCATCCTTAGGAAAGAGAGAGTAAATATTCTTTGAATTTCTTGTGTGCTAATTTGGAAGATCAAAACCCCAAGATCCAAAAAATTTCAAGGAATCCATGGATTCAGGTACGCTTCCGCGTCTAGTTCTGTTATTTATTTATTCTTGATGATTTGACATGATAGATTCTGATTTACAGTTCTAATTTTACATTAGATATTATTTAAAATGCTAACATTTACAACACATTTGGTTCAGTATTAAACATGAAGAAATGAAGGAAAAAGATGAGTTTCAGCCTGGGATAGATGTTACAGCTACAATTGGGTTCCTCACTAATTTTTAAGACATTTATAGGCTTTGGGTATTTGTTTCAAGGTTCTTGGATGCTGATTTTTTAGAGAAAGAGAAATGGAGATATAAAGCTATTAATTAAAAAACAATTGAAATTTAGTCCAAGAACTTGTTAATTCTTTCATTCTTTGTATATTATTGTCTGGTATGAACTTTAGTCCAAAAATTATGATCTGGTATCAAAATTTGTAATATTAACTGTGGTTTGGAAGTTAATTTATTATTATTCAATCTTTGTTTTTTTATTTTTTATTTATAACACAATTAGGAATCATCTATTTTTTTTTTTTGGTTGTTTTCAATTTATGATTGTTAGTATATTTAATTTAATGTATTTATTTATAAATAAATCATTGCAATATATGTAAAAACAATGTAAAATATAATTATTAATACTTAAAATAATAAACTCGGGATGAAAAAATAATAAATCTGAAATGTATATTTGTTTCATTTAAAACATTTTTTATAAAATATTTTTGAAAAATTTACCAAACACCAGAAAATATTTTATAGAGATCTATCCAAACACTAGAAAATATTAACTTTTCCAGAAAAGTAAGTCATTTTCCAGAAATTATTTTCCGGAAACCATTTTCAGTCAAACAAACAGACCCTCAAATGAAAAATTCCCTACTATAAATTTTAGACTTGATCATGAACCATTTGATATAAGCAGTATTGAATGAGGTTTCTTTAAAGAAATAACAGTTCAAAATTTTTCTTTTCATTTATTAAAAAATATTTCTGCATTTATTAAAACTATGTTATTACGTATGGTATATGAAGATGATTTTTATTATTATTTTCATCTTGAAATCAGCAATCTTATTGGTACAGCCATATCAAATTTGGATTATTAAAAAAATGATTGGAGGTCACAACCTTTCAGCAACTAAAGAGGAGAAAGAATATTTGACAAAAAATATTGACAAGTGTTACAATAATCCCAGTTATTATCAAATCCAAACATGAATAGATTTAAACACTAAAGCCCAATATTTACTTCAACAAAAATCTTATTGCCTCTGGATTGATGGAAGAAGAATATTGGCATATGATACTAAAGTTGAATATACTCAGGATGATAGAAATAAAGAATCTGTTCAACTATTAAAAAAGATAGCTTACATGGAGATTAATGATTTTCCATCACACATATGGAAGACATAAAAAATACGTGGGAAAATTGAAACTCACCAAGACTGTTAATCGATACATTACATCTAGATGAAATTGAAGAAATGAATTTAGATAATATTCAGGAAGGATAAAAAAACAAGCCAATTGGAAGAAACCAATAAAAGAAAAACATCAAGAAAGCAACATGGGAAAGCAACATCCATGTCTAAACAAAAAAAAAAAAAGAACCAACTTGGGAAAGCAACATCCAAGTTCAAGCAAAAAAATGAAGCAACTTGGGAAAGCAACCTCCAGATTCAGATAAAAAAAGAAGTAATGTGGAAGCAACCACATAACGACAAAAACCATCAAATCAATGATGGGATATTATCCTTATTAGAAAAAATGTGTGGAATTCAAAAAAAAATTAAACAGAGTTCAAGAATTCCCTTATAAATAGAGACGAAGGAAGCCTAAGAAAGGCATCGATGTTAGTTTGGAAAATCTTTCCCTATCCACTTCTCATCCACCATCCACCATCCACCATCCACCATCCTATCTTTACTTTTCATCCAGCATCCTTTCTTTGTAAAAAACATTTTCCTTACTACTAGTTTTATTTTGTAAAATAAGAGCCTCATGTTGGATATGCCATGGTCTAGTCATTAAGACCCAATCCTTGGTTCTCTGAGTGGGAAACGATATTAACTAGATATTAGACCCTAGGAACTTGATTCCTAGGTTTTTGAAACAAGCTATATTTTGGAGATCTTCCTAGGAATTGCGTTAAACCAATATTTTCCCATTACGCCACGCCACGCCACCTCCTCATCAATCACCTTCTTATGAGGTTGCACAATAAAAGTTCCCATTTCTTTTTACAGGGGAAATTTGTATACCGGTTGAAATAAAGATTTCCAAGTTAAAAAATGATTGCCTATAGCAATAAATTTTATATCAACTGACCTCCCTAACGAAAGCCGCGCCCTAGCAACCTTTTTCAATCCCTCAATGTCTCTGATTTGTAAAGGAGGAAAGTCGAAGCCATGAAAAACAAGGCTCAAGCCTCATTCTCCCCAAGAAAAGAAACATGTTCATACTGAATGTCTAAAGACTACAAATGTAGAAGCAAAGGAAACCAATAAAGATGATTGAAAAAATTGGAAAGAAAGGACTGATTCCTCTAGGCTCGTGTTAAACCCGCTAACATGCACCAAACAAACCAAAACCCGAGCTCCTAATTAATTAGTTATTCAATGGAAGATACTACCCTTTCCCTCAACAAAATTTTTTTGGTCTACAAAACTTAAACCCCAAATCTTAAAGCATCTAAGTCCTTATTACTCAACCCAACTTAACATTTATTCATGGATTCGGGTCAAACTTTTAACATTCATATCCCAAGCCATGGCATCCAAGAAGGTCAGAACAACGTAATTGAAAACTACTAGCCTGGTGTACCCAATGTTATTAGAACCAAACCAAATCAACTGGATGGATCGAAGATTCGATTTAAAAGGTAACTTTAAATCGATTAGATCAAGAATGAACTGATTGAATCGATTAAAAAATCAATTGAACCGACAAGTGAATTGATATTTTTAAAATTTTTTTAATTGAACCGATTGAATTGAACAAACTAACGAACCAATTACCTGTTTGGTTCAATCACCAATCTGATTTAAAAAACATTGGCTGTACCATTAAACCAGTGACCCACCAAATTATCACTAAACCGCTTCCTTTTTTTTTTTTTCCTTTCATTAATATTATTGTGCAAAAATCTACGATAAAATCATACTATGAAAATGCATTTCAATGTATAAACTATAAATTTTCTGTACACAACTCTCTGAATCAAACAAGTTATAGAAATAAATGGAGCAAAAGAAAGGGCATGAAATGAAGGGGAATAAAAAGCCCCACTGCTCCAATATGGTATTGCAAAACTTTGCCTCATTTCAAGCATATACAGTTTTAAGCCTTCGGATTTTGTTCCCAGAAAGAATGGTTGACAGAAACTGCAATCCACCATCTTCTCATACTCCATAATCTATATCTGTTACATTCTGGGCCGTTGAGAGCTTTACAGGCCTTTCTTCTTCATCATATATATCAAGGTTTTCACAAGGCGCAGGGAAGATGGTCCCTATTACACGCCCTTGAACAAAGGCGCACTGGAATATATGCTTTTTCTTATATGTTATCCCCACGTTCATATCCCTAAACGTCACGTTTCTCACAGGAATCTCCTTGCTACCATGTATACGAACAGGTACACGGACTCCTTGACCATGTATCCCGGTGAAGCTTATGTTTTCGAGTATTGGGAAAGCATTTTTGTCAAAATCCATGTCGGGGTGCTCGTTGTAGTCTGTCTTGATAACAATTCCAACTCGGGCATCATCAAATGTCAGATTTCGGTACATTATATGTCTGACATATCCACCTCTTCCAACAGCAGTCTTGATTCGAACTGCACGCCTAGAACTCCAGACAGTGACGTTCTCCACGGCGACATTAGATACCCCGCCAGACATCTCGCTGCCTATTGATATGCCAGCACTGCGCATATGTTCAGCCAAGTGTGACAATGTGTACTTACCAAATGAACATTACAAGTAGGGATAGATAAAAAAGTAGGAAAAGCAATATCCTAAATTTTGGATGACCCAAACTGCAGAGCTGTTAGGGACCTTTGTTTTTGCATATGAAGTTCGAAAAATACATGCATACTATTTGGGACCTTTTTTTTTTTTTTTTTTTTTTCTTTGACATGGAAGCAATCGGGCAGTAGAATATTCATGAAGACGGAGGAAATTAATTCAAGAAACTTTACCTGACCATAGAACGGACAATGAGGTTTCGGATGAGAATGTTTCTCGAAGGTCGTCCATAAACGATGCCATATTGATCCCAACCGCTCTTTATTGCAATTGCATCATCACCAACACTTATGTAGCAATCCTCTATCACTACATCCTCACATGAATCTGTTTATGCCATAAATGACTTGTAATAAGTTACATTCAGCGTGAATTAATCTCCCTTCTTTCCCACAGCAAATCAACAAGCAGAAACGTGGTTTATCTAGGTGTATATTTGAGCTGGCTACAGCGTGGTGTGGTGAGCAAATGATATTTGCTCCATTTACAAAGATGCATTTGCCATGTGAAGATTCTTGTATGTGTTAGAGAGGAATGGGGAAAAGGAGAAAAGACAAAATAATGAAAGCAAATTTGTTGCAATTTGCCCACACATTTCATTGAATTCAGCTCAGAATACCATATTCATACATTTTACATCTAAGTTCTCACCTTCCTGCTTCTATACGTTCCAACAAAAGCACAGTCGTACTTTACTAATGTATATAATAGCCTCTGCAAACCTTCTTTAATTATAGTCTTGAATTCATTCTACAGATTTGTCAACCAAGCTTGCTCAATAAGCGACTTATATATGTAGAGTGAGCATTTCTATACAACTACTAGTAGCATGAATGAGAATTGAGTCTAGAGCCTTAGCTACCAAAATTTTTCATAGACAAAAAGTTCAAAATTTATAATCAGGGATTACTTACCAGGATCAATTCCATCAGTATTTGGAGCTCCAAATACAGGTGCTAAGATGGTTGCTTTCCTAACGGTTACATTCTTGCAATCATATGGATGAAAAGTCCAAAATGGAGAATCACGTAAGGTTATATTAGAGATTACAATGTCAGTTGACCACATTATCTGCACAAGTGGACCCCTTGTGTGGTTGAGTAGCTTCTGACGATACTTTGTCCACCATGATTGACCCTGACCATTTATGGAACCGTTGTGCCCTGTTGGTTTGTAAAGATAAACGGTAAAATCAGACTCGACCAGCATTGAAAGATCCATATAGAACAAAGACCAGAATGTTATTTGTAATGAAAAAATGATAAATCAGACTCAAATCTAGCAGCCAATCGAATTTCACTATTAATTATCATTGTTGGAAGTGCTTATTCATCCAAAACCTTGAAAAGGCCGTTTCTTTCCACATTTCTCCATACGAAAAAAAAGAAATAGCAACTACTTTGAATAAGCAGTATGCACAGGGTATAAAGGGTGCAGAAAACAGGTTCAGACCAGTCTAAAATTGTATTTTTGAGACATCGACAATTAGGTGCAATGACATAGAATAGGTAAATTGGCTGGCTCTACCAGGTGAGCAACCTTTTCATTCAAACAATTTAATGAGAAACCTATTAGGGGCAGGGGTGAAGAAGCTTACCAGTTATAACAACATCTACGAGGTTTTGGCCGTGGATCAAACTTCCATACCGAGGTCCATGATGCTCTCTTCCGTACCCGTATGATGGCAATGGAGGCATTAATGGCCATCGCTTCTCGTCCTGTATGATAGCGGGAAAACAGCAAACAACAAGATTGAATCCACCAAAATCCAAAGTTTTAAACACAACAGCCGGATAACACAGAGAAATCAGGAACACCGTCATATTTGCATGGAAAGGATCAAATGTCACTAAATATGGCCATGATGTGATTTTTTTGACACTAAATATTGGTCCCATTTCATCACAAATCACAACCCATAAACGACTAAACATGTTAAATAACGAGGGAGAATATCATTTTTCATTGCCAAAATTCATGAAAATGGAAAAACCAACCTGGATTCCAAGAATCTCAGCATCCTCAGCAAGGAACAAAGTCATATGACTAGTAAGATTAAACGGCGCCGTAAGCCATTTTCCAGGCGGGACATTGAGCTGACCACCACCTCTCTTCCCAAGCTTCGAGATGGCCGAGATAGCCCTCTCAAACGCTGCCGTGTCATCCGTTACCCCATCGCCAACCCCGCCAAAATCCGTAATATTAAACTCGAAAGGCCGGGACCCAGACATAGACCGACCCGGCCCAGCTTTTCCGAACACCGAGAACCCGGCCCCAACTATATCCCGTTGCCATAGAAAAACAGAACCGAAAGCCGAGATCCAGAGAACAATAAACAGAGTTTTATGCGAAGAAAGGAATGCCGGAAATCCCCCAACCGGCAATGACTCAGCCATATTGGGTTTAGCGAATTTGGTTAAAAGAAACAATTTCTGGCCCTTTTAGTAAAAGGGGTGTAGTGCTTTGTTGGTGAGATGTCGGCGATGAGTAGCCGCCAGATTTGGTCGATTGGAATTGGAGTAGATTTCAATTCAAGGGGAGATCGCAATGGTCAATGGAGAACGAAGTCCATAGTTTCTAGCTTTGGGCAGGTCGACGTTCTTGAGTTGAATGAAACTAGATTTTTTTTACTGGGGGTATCAAGTTGCCTGCGTGGTTTATTTGAAGGATGTAATTGGATTTCGGATTGTGTGAGGTTTCAGTCACGGCAGGGAGAAGCAATGTCACATCAACATCGTCCGGTAGTAGGTGAATAGTTGAAGAGTTGCAATCTGACCATTTTGAAAACAGTAGTTGAGATGTTGGCATCAAACACGAAAACTCTTTCGTTATACGAAATTTTCGGGTTGTTGACCTGTGTCAACTAAAACCTGGATCTTTATTTATGTGCCCATCTCACACTGTTTGTTCGGCCTTCACACTTTACACCCATCTTCCGCTTGGGCCCCGATTTAATGGCCACTTTCTCGTTTCTTTTCCTTTCATTTTACTCGCCTAAAAATAAAATTTTTGTAGTTCCGTCACTATAATTAGTGAACGTTTTTATTGTAGTCAGACAGCAAGTTCGAATTTACCATTGGTCAGGAGGATTCTCCGATTGTTAAAGTGAGTTTGGTATTGGAGAATAAAGCATGGAGGAAAATATAATTCCAGATTCGTTAATTTCTAACAAGAAGGAAGATATCTGGGTCTTTGAGAAGGTTCTAGGGGAACTCATACATCTCTTGGAATTCAACATGGATAGAAATGGTGTTTATTTGCATTAATTTGATCTAATTGTTTGCTTACCCTAATGGCCGTGCCACATCATATCTATATATTTTATTTTAATCATTCAACTTTTAAATTATTTTCATTTTGACCACTCAAAAAAATATCATTTTTTTAAGTATTAATCTGTATAAAAAAATAAAAATTAAAGTGAAAAAGTGATATTAAATCAATTTTGTAGATTGTTAGGAAAAATTATCTTTTGATCGTGTCAACCAATTTGTTACTTTAAAATTGAAATTAATTAATTTAATTAATTTAATCACCCTCAAAAAAATAATATTTTTTTTTATATTTCTAAGTTATCCTTAACGAACTCAACTCAAACAAAACCCACAATTTTGTTGATTATATGATGTTGAATCTCTCACGCTAATTTAAAAGAAAAAGAAATCCTTGCAATTAATTAAATTAGTTAATTTGATCTTTCATGCCAAACAAAACCCTGAATTTTTTTCATCACTTCTTTACCCATACCAAGAACATGCAATCAATTTAATTAATTGAAAATAAATTCTTTGCTTTTAGCATAGCACGTGGGATTCATTGAGTTGATTTCATTAAGGATAATCTAGAAACAAATCGATTCATATTATCAAGGGATAAAAATTTTAACAATTTATTTAATTGATTTTGATATTTTGAAATTTCAAGATTTTAAAAAAGAAATTCAGAATTTTCAATAATGAGATAAACAAGTACAGTTTGACAATTTTAAATGCATTATTTTATTTTTTTATTGCTTTTTTACTTTACCCAAATCAAGACTTAAAAAAAAGATTTTTTTTTGGGTGATCAAAATGAAAGTGACCTGAAATTGGGTGATTAAAATGAAAGTGTAAACATGATATGTAGGGCGAGGGGAAAAGGGCAGGTAAGGGCTTTACCCCACGGTCCCAAATGGAAAATTGTTGTTTTAGTCCCCCAAAATTTATAAATCTTAAGTTAATATATGGTAAAATTATAATTTGGCCCCTCCAAAGGCTAGAATTTCGATTTAGTCCTCTTGAAAACCATAAAGATATAAGCCAATACAAGCGTAAAATTGCCATTTTAGTTCTCATAAAAATATATAACTTAATCTCGCCCTCCTAAAAAAATTTATGGCTTCACCCCTAATGATGTACATAATTTAGCATGTACAGTTTATCATCGTTAAGGATTTAATTCTTGAGTGACTAAAATAAAAACCTTCTTTAATAGAGATGATGAAATTGAAAGAATTTTTTTTAAGGTGACTAAAATGAAAGTTCCCTGAAAGTTAGACGACCAACTAGGTTGTGGAACCCCACACCCAACTCGAACGATGGATCTAAATCTGAGATGTCACATTCGTTGATGCAGCAACTCAGATTATCATCAATCATTTTCCTTGAAATTAAACAAATGAGCATGGCATAATTCATAAATGTCATGTTGTGTACTTCTATGAGGCCAAATGGGCCCACATATAGTAACTCGGGGGTCATATAAGGTTATACACGGAGTTTGAATAAGAATCCTAACTCGAATTGTTAAAATAAAGAGTTGTGTCTCAAGGCAGTGAAGTCGTGTGCTGATAAATGCCTCCCTTACTGTTAATCTTTTACTTCAAACTATACTGTCTCGAGATAATGACCCTTATTGTAACGATCCAAAATTCAATGGTGTCGAAAAATATAGTTTCAGAACCCGATTTCCATAAACCGAGCCCATAAATATAAAATAAAAATATATTGAGATTCGATTAAGTAATTTAGCCAAAAAAGTAGTTAATTAAGGCTTAAGGATTAAATTGTAAAAATTCAATCGCTTTAGAAATTTAATTGACAAAAGACTTGAGGACTTGAATGTCAATTAGTCAAAGGGTCAAAATGGTAATTAAATCATTTGCTATTAGGAGATAGTGGACATTGATGATGTTGGCCATTTATGTTAATTAATAATGAGATTTACTTAATTATGCTTAGTTTAATTAATAAAATTTGATTAACTAAACCTTAATTAGTGTATATAAACATTGGTTAGTGGGAGGAGAGATGAAACATCTTTATCTTCTTTATTAGCCACCATCCTCCATCAAAGTAAAAAGAAGAAAAACTATTTTAGGTGTTTCAACATTTGGCCACCTAATTTGGTGAGAAATTTAAGTTTTTTTCTTGTAATTTTTATAGATTTATGATCATGAGAGCTTGATTTAGGTAGCCCATGTATCCATTTGATAAACTATTAAAGTTTAGGAAAGTTTCCATTATTGATTAATTGATGAATTAGGCTTGAAAATGATAGATTAAAGCTTAGATTATGAAAAAAGCTAGATTGTAAAGTTAATTTAGCTTGTTTGTCAACATTGTTACATTTAGGGACCAAGTTGAATAAATGTAAAAAATGTCATGAAATTATGTTAGAAATAAAAAATATAAGGTCCCTAATGAGAATATGTGAAACATGATTTAATTCGAAGCTTTATATCAGAAGTTATGCTTGTCCCGATTTTAAGGACTAAATTGGATAAAATGTAAAATATGTTTAACTTGATGTTTGAACGTGAATCAATGAAAATTAATATTTTATTTTACCATGTTATCGTACGTAGCTAATGTTAGTGATGAGAAATCGAGAGAGAAAGGAAAAGCGAGAGTAGAAGACGAACGACATGAAATCTCGATTTGTACTTTTATGATTCGGGATAGATTTAATTGCTTGCATATACATGTTAATTGCATGATTGAACATTGAAGTCAGTATATGATTTCCATATGAATTGATTTGTTGTGATTGTTATTGAATATCGTGAAAATGAACTGAATTTAATGAAATGAAAAATTCGTATGGTTTTATGGAAAAGTGATGTGTGTTATGAGAATGAATTGAAACATGTTATATGGTATGAGTTATTTGTGTGTCAATGATTAATTGGGATGAAATTATGGAATTGAATGTGAAGATATATATATATACACGAATTGGTTTGAATTGAATTGAAATAAGCAATTGCTATGTGATTGTACAGTGTACAAGGTATGATAGGTAGTTGTAAATGATTATAGAGTAGAAATATGCGAATTTGAATAATTAAAGGGTGTGAAAATACAAATGTTACTGATCACAGGGTATAAACATGTGAAACCAGTTGATTTAGGGATGTAAATGAAAATATGTATAGTTGATGCGCATGTGAAGTTAGTAAAATGTTTGGATACAATTGACATGGTAATAGTGTAACACCCCTAACCTATATCCGTCGCCGGAACAAGGTTACGGAGCATTACCAAAGTTTACAGAACAAATATAATTAATTCATCTAATTTACTATTCATATCTGAAACCAATCATATTCAATCATAATGTCCTTTAAATGAACCCTCGAGGTCCAATTTATGCATTTGAAACAAGTCGGAACTAAATCGGGAACTCAGAGAATTTTTTTACAAAATTTCAAAATTTTTCTTAGGTCTAGGGGACACGCGCCCGTGTGGCCAGGCTGTGTGACTCACACGGCTAAGTGATACACCCGTGTCTCAGGCTGTGTGGGCATTTGATATGAGACATACGACCATTTCCATACCCGTGTAACTTTCTAGCTTGGGTCATACGACCAACCGCACGCTCGTGTGCTAGGCTGTGTGAACAATTTAATATTCAATAATTAAGTGCAGGGGTCACAAGGCCAAGTCACACGCCCGTGTGCTAGGCCGTGTGACACACATAGCTGAGACACATGCCCGTGTGAGCAATTCGAAACATTCTGTTTTTCAAAATTTAAGATGCAGGGGACACACGGCCAAACCACAAGCCCGTGCGCATGGCCATGTGTCACACACAGTTGAGACACATGCCCGTGTCTCTGCCGTTATGGACAAAATAAGGCTATTTCCAAGCCTTATTTCTCACCCAAACTTTTATTCCACCTACATCAACATTTTTAAACATTCACCAACCAATTTAAGGCATTAAAACCAAGCCAAAATTAAGTCTTATGCATGGTATATCATGTTATTTGTTTAATCATCCAACTTACTTAAATGATCATATACTCACTTAAACAAGTTTATACTTAAAATTCCAATCCAAGCACACACACATACATAACATAATACAACATTATGCATATATACATCAAACATACCATCATTAGCCATTCCAATGGCTAATTACAACCAAAACATTTCATTATTTAGCCTAACTTAGTTTATACATGCCATTATGCTAAAAGTAATATACTAACTATACCAAAGTGAGTTGAATGATAGTGTGATCTTGCTCCGACCCGCTTCCAACCTTTATGAACTATCGAGTACTATAAAATGGAGGAAACAAATAGAGTAAGCATTTAATGCTTAGTAAATTCATATAACAAGAATTTAACTTGCCAATCATATTCATTTAAAGTAAGCATACAAAACATGCATCCAAATTATTTTGGCCAATTGTCTAAACACATGTACTCATCAAAAAGTTAGTCATGTAACTCACATGAATAGCAAAAAAACAAAGATGAGCCCATCATATAATAATTTCCAAGTATTTTAGGGATATTCAAGAAATAATTCATTTAAAACTCATATTTTCTTACATTAGGATTTTTTTTTGTTCGTTGAATCATTGAAATATCGATAGATACCTGGGTAGTACACACAAGGTGTACAAATCAATGATCCATCAATTCATATTCGAGGGTGCTTATTAAAGCACATAATCAGGAAGCACTCTCTCGAGCATATAACAGGAAGCTCATGTGAGCTATGTAAGAGGAAGCTTATCCGGGCTTAATAACAGGAAACTTCTAAGAGTTTAAAACATGAAGCTCATTAAGCTTAATAGGTAACTCCGAAGAGCTATTATTAGGAAGCTCCGGATAGCCATATATCAGGAAGTTCAAGCGAGTCATATTAGGAAGCTCACAAGGAGCCTATATCGAGACGCTCATTAAGAGTTGCGGTATGTCTGTAATACATGCAGGATCAATACCGATCATATAACAATACGCTCACAAAGAGCTGCAGTATGTCCGCGACATATGCAGAATCAATACCGATTGGGATGCTCGTAGTAACCATGTAACAGGAAGCTCAAGAGGGCTTATAATGGGACACTCGTAAGAGCTATGGTGTGTACGCAACATATGCAGGACCACAACCAATACTAGAAATCTTGTATCCATCGAATTTCATCTATTCAAACGAGACTTATAACTTATCTTGTATAATCGGATAAGTGATCAATTTCATACATACGAAATTTATACAATTCACATATGCAACATCCACTTAAAACATATAAATATAAACAATTTAGTTACACAAACTTACCTCGATAATTGTTCGTGTTCGTAGGCTATTAATCCGATACTTTTTTTTTTCCTCGATCTAACTCTTTATTTGATCTTTCCGAATCTATATAAATGAATTTAACATCAATTTAACACATTTCATATTCAATTCAATTCAATTTACATCTTAGGAAAAAAGTACCATTTTGCCCTTATACTTTTAATTAATTCCAATTTCGTCCCTAGGCTCGGAAACATGAAATTCATGCAATTTAATCCTTATTCCAAGCCTAGCCAAATTTTTCATATAACAATAACAGTCCATGTATTTCACAAAAATTAGAAATTTTCCATAAATTTTACATCTTTACATTTTAGTCCATAAATCATAATTTCATGAAAATTTCCTTTACAGAAGTTGTTTATCTATCAATAATCTTTCATTTTCTACCATAAATTTCAAAATTTTAGCATACTCATCCATGGAAAAGTTTTAATACTTTGACAACTTTGCAAATTAATCCCCAAAATAGTTAGATTAGGTTATTACGATCTCGGAAATATAAAAATTACTAAAAACGGGACAAGAATGCTTACCCAATTTAGCTTGCTTGATGTCTTTTCTCTTAGCTAGGGTTTCCATAGAATAATTTTGGGGATGAAGATGAAATAAAATGATATTAGTTTATTATCATCTTTAATTATTTCAATTTCTAATTTAGTCCTTTTCTTTTTCTAATTTTCCATGGATGAATCATCATAAATATCTACTAACTTCTCTTAATGGTTTATTTGTCTTATAAGGACCTCAAAATTTGAATTCCATAGCTATTTAATCGCTCTAGCTATTAGAATTCAACTTTTACACTTTATGCAATTTGGTCCTTACTAACAATTAAACATGAAATCGGTAGAATTTTCTTATCAAAATTTTCATATGTCATTCCTATCATAATGCAGACCATGCAATAATATTAAAATAAATTTTCTTTCTCACTCGGATTTGTAGTCCCGAAACCACTGTTCCAATTTCACTGAAAACGGGCTGTTACAAATAGGGTCATATGTGCGCTTGCACGAGATATGTGATTATATGAAAATTATTACATGTTTAGGTTGGAATAGTAACTTGATGTGATATAGGTTTAGCTTGGAAGGTTAACCTAATATAATTTCAGCTCGGACGAGCAACTTGGTGTGGTGTATTTACCCGTGTATTCGAGTATGTTTTACTAGGGTTTTATCAAGTGAAACATTATAAATGAAATAGGAAACTTGAAAATGTAATGAAATAGATTGATAATAGAATATGGTAATGAAATGAACTCTGTGTGTAACATCCCGAAATCGGGCTTGAAAGTTTTGGCCTCTCAAGTGAGGGTTCGCCAGTGTTGCGACGAACAAAGATTTCGCCAGTACTCCAACAAGCTAGGGTGTTTGCCAAAAGAGTATCAGCAAGGAGTTCGCCAATGTTTTAGCATTGTAGTATACGCCAAAAGATGTTGTAAGGGGATTTTTGTAACATCTTGGATTATAGCCTATGCATTAGTATGTCTTATGTGTTATGGATGTGATGTGTGCATTTTTAGAATCTTGGAAATGTAAGGAAATGTCTTGTCTTAGAAATGTAAGGAAATGACTTGGAAATGTAAGGAAATGTCTTGTCTTGGAAATGTAAGGAAATGTCTTGTCTTGGAAATATAGGGAAATGTCTTGGAAATGTAAGGAAATGTCTTGTTTTGGAAATGTAAGGAAATGTCTTGTCTTGGAAATGTAGGGAAATGTCTTGGAAATGTAAGGAAATGTCTTGTCTTGGAAATGTAAGGAAATGTCTTGGAAATGTAAGGAAATGCTTTAGAAATGATAAGTTTAAAGTTTAAAAGGGGGACATGAAGCAAGGTGGTCTTAAGAGGAATTGTATGCAAAACATGACACACAAATGAGCTTGGAAAAGTGGCTTGGAGGCACCACTTAGAGCTCTGGAAATGACGCCACATGCTAGGGGGAAGGACTTGTGTTCGAGTCGCGTGGAGAGTAAAATTTTAAAGCCTTTATTTTGCTAAGTGGCGTCAATAAGAGGGAATAGGGGGACGGCACATGGCTAAATTTTAGGAGTTTTATCCCTTTTATTTTATTTAAGGATAAAAGATGATAAATGAGGAATTATTCTTTAATTAGGAAAATAAGGGAGAAGTGATGGCCAAGTAAGGGACTTTGAGTTTAATAATTTCGGCTAAGTAAGGATAGTTGCTGAATTATCTTTTATTTTAGGTGATAATTAAAGAGATAAAGCTATCAAAATAAAAGAGTGATGGCCAAGTAAGGGATTCTAAGTTAGTAATTTCTGGCTACTAAAGGAAAAGAGGCCATTCATTCTTTCTTTCAACTCTCTCTCTCACGAATTCTCTCTAGCAAATAACTCCTCTCTTCTCTTTTATTTTTGCCAAGCCAGAAATACCTTGTGCTCTAGCTGAATCCTCCATCTTTATTCTTCTTTCTCTTTTCTTTCTACCAATCAAAAGCCAAATCAAGATCCTTCTAGCCTACATATAGTTGAATATTGTTAAAGGTTCAAGCAAGGATTGCCGATTCCTAAAGTAAGGGTAAGATCTCATTCGGTTTCATCCTTTTTCTTTTAAGATTTGCCAAATCTAGGACTAACCCCATTAATATCTTGTTGCCGAAACTTTGAAGAGATCTTTCGGATTTACTAAGTGTCGACTACAAGGAAGGAGAAGTTCTTTTCCGAAGGTACACCATAGTACCGCGTGTTCCCTAGTTATTCGGTGAGTTTCGGGATTTAAAATCCACAAGGTAAGTGTCTATAGCATTCGCCAAGGGCCATTTATGATGATTTAATGTTAGAATCGAATCTAACATATGTGTATAGTTATTTCGACAGATAATTAAGACAAGGGATACTTTCGGGATTTGAAATCGCAAGGTGAGTGCATAAGTACAATCGGCCAAGGTTTATTTTGGTAATTAGATCTATTCTTTATTTGTTTAAAAAGCTGAAACTAATCAAGTTAAATGATCTAGCATTGGCCGATTGAAGGGAGGAGTAGCACAAAGTTTTCGGGATTTGATTTATAGTGAAATCGGCACCAAGGTAAGTTTTGGGTTACAACAATCCTAATAGGATTTGGTTTTATGGCCGAATGGTCTTCATTAAATTTTTAAGTAATGGCCGAATGTAGGGACTAAGGATCTAAGGCTTTAGATCGGATTTTCGGGATTTGAAGTGAAGTTGCTAAGTTAATTAGGTGTTTACCCCACACTAATCTTAATAGATTTATGGCTTAAACTTGATATATGTGTTAATATGAAAGTGTAAGAATGTGGCTAAGGTACCATGATATGGTACAAAGTACTCAGGTACGTTTCCTACTCCTACTAGGATTATGAAATATGTTATATTTAACATGTGATAAGTAATAAGAATGTGAAATTTGGCATGTTAATGCATAATATGTATGATATGGGGCATATGGGTTATTGAAAAGGGGAAGTGAATGTGGTGACCTAAGACCACGATATTTGAATGTGGTGACCTAAGACCACGAGATCTGAATGTGGTGACCTAAGACCACGATATCTGAACGTGGTGACCTAAGACCATGAATACTCATAAGGGCGATGACCACGCCGATCGCAATGATCGCCTTCGATGGTGTGTAGCGGATGGAGGGTTGACTTAGTAGTCCCCACGGTGTGCAGGATGGTACTGGTGATGTGTAGCGGATGGCATATAGGTTTGGGTTTGGGTTGCATCATATGTTTATATCTGATATATGAATGTGTATGTAATATGATAATGTATGCCTGAATTTATTAAGACTTAGTGTTGTGGTACACATTGAGTCAGTTGACTCACCTCGTTGTGGGAACATTTTTCAGTGATGATCGATGAATGGACCTGGCCTGGCAGAGCTCGATGGTGGCCATGCCCAGCAAGGAAATTATTATGTGGACTCTTTATTTTTTCTAAGTACCTTAAATTTCATTTTGGGTTTTTATTTGATGTAATAAGGCCATGGTGAACTATGTTATTTTCTGTTTTACTTACTATGTTACGAAATTTTATTTATTAGAGATGAAGTCAATTTAATTTAAAATAAACTTTAAATATTTTGTCACTTGAAATTAAATGGGTTTCAATATAAAATAAATTTGTTTTCAACTCGAGCCCAACCCACCAGCAAACTATCTTCAAAACACACAGATTTCCAAAGTAATAAAAGAATTTTTAACTGGTTTACTTCGAGAAACATACCAGATCCGGTCTAGGCTCGTGGGCCGGGTATGGGGTGTTTCAATTTTCCAGTCTGTTTGGCGAGGTGGTGTTCGCCAGTGTGTTTGGCAAGCTAGTGTTCGCTAGTCTATTGGCAAGTCGGTGTTCGCCAGTGTGTTTGGTGAACTACGGTTCGTTGGGTAAGTTGCAAATTGGGGGTTCGCCAGTCAAAGATTGAGTCAGACTTAAATTAGGAAATAGAGATATGGTGTATTTAGGAATACTTTTCATGCAAGTAACATCTTTCCTAAGTCAAGTAGGGTATTTAAGATTTTTAGGACACTTTGGTCTATAAATACGACCTTTGTTCCATGAGAATTCTCTCATCGAATATTTTATCATTAAGTCTTTGTTTCTGAACTAAGTTTGTAGCACCCAGGGTAAGTCTCTATCTTGCTAAGGTTTGATTGTCTAGAAATTTAGGTTCGCTTGCATGTGTGAATTCTGTAAGTTCTGTCTGTTTAAATAATCTGAGTGTTTATATGCTGCAAACCATCTGAACCATCTACTAGCAAAGATAAAGACAAAGCCAAGCTTGTTTAATTCTTAGTTTATCGGTGAGTGGTTAAGAATTGCTTAAGTGTGCTAACTATAATGTTTTTTAGTATGGAAGCTCAAGGAACTTATGTGTGAATTGTTATGATTTTTATTTTAAAACTAAGTTCTAAGAGTAAGTTTTCTATAAATTCTATTTTAAGCCTCTACTTTTAAGACATGTTTTTTAGTTGTTTTTTGAAGTATGTTTTATGTGAGCTTTTAAGCAAGCTATGTTTTAAAATTACGATTTTATAAACTATGTTTTTATTTTACAAGCTTTTGTGGGAGCTCTAAGTGATAAGATTTTGTGCGAACTCCTTTACGAGCCTAGCTCTTTATGCGAGCTCTTTGTGATAAGTCTATGTATGTGCTCCTTCGAGAGCCTTATGTTGGATATATTGGTATACCAAAGGATTGTGAGTACTCACCTCTCTGTTTTTGTGATTTTGGGCATTGAGGCCCTAAGACATGTGGAAAGATAAGAGAATGTAGAGCTATGCTCCATTCACTAGGACATATTGGTGTATAAGAGAGTGTATTGCTTCACGTTGCACTTATAGGACATGTTATAAGGACTCTATGAGTCATTATGAGGCATTATAAGGAGATCTGCATAACCAACAAGACTAAGCTAAGTGTGTTAAGTATAAGAACATATATTATGTTCCTCAACCATTCTGATAAGATAAGTGTGTGAGCATGTTTCATGCTATATAAGATATGTTTTCAAACAAGCACAAGCTAAGTTTTTACGTATGATTTTCAGTAAGTTATGCAAAACTATTTTAGAAGCTTATGTTTCTTGACAAATAGAATCTGCGAACTAGGTCTCGCAATCTCCTTTACGAACCCAACATGCTAAATAAATTTCAAATTAAGTCTTCTTTTTGTTTTTAACTCTGCATTTTTAAGCATACGCTGATGATTCCTGATTATTCACTGAGTTTGCAATCAACACACCCACTCTTCTCTTACTTCGTAGGTAAGTAGGTCCCGGATAGTAGTGGCGAGGTAGATGACTTGGCGAGGCTCCTCTTTGATTAGATATTGGCTAACTTGGGAAATAGGCGCAGGGTTTTTAATTACGAGAGTTCTAGACTTATATTTTTTTATTCTGTTATTAAAAAAATTTCCTTAAGTTTAAGTTTATTTTGATCTGTTTAAGTCTTTGTTATTGCGAACTATACTCTAAGATATATGCTTGATAATCTATTTCTTTTTAATAATAAAGTCGATGTTTACTTACTTCCTCATTTATGTATGCCATGTTGATTTCTCTACCTAAGTATGTAATAATATCATATGAGTGTCTATTTTACTACGAATTACTATCTTCTGTGATCTAAAAAGTTTCGTGTGTACCTCTATTAGTGATAGTCTATGAACCCAGGTAAATAGTGTGAACCCATGCATGTATGAAAACCCATGTATTTATGAAACCCTACTAAAGTATGATAACCCTTGCATGTATGTTTTTTAGTTTGCGAAGTCTGTTTATTTGCGGAACTATATTGCATGTTGTGAACTTAAGTACTATGGAAACGTAAGTTGTAAACTTTTAAGTCTTGCTATTATTAGGCATGCAAATCTTTCATTTGATGTGTGTAAGCTCGCATGCTTTACATTTTGTGTTTGAATTATTTTCGCTGTTGTGTTATTATTTAGCACAATAATTGTTGGCCATAAGTGGTGTGTTGGAGGTTAGGTTGGGAGTCAACAAAGAGTCACTTCCGTGGGTAATGTGGCACACTAGATTTAGGTCGAACCTATTTGGCCAGGTCTGGGGTGTTACAATGTGAAATTAATATGAGTTTGTGAATTGATAAATGTATATAGAACTATATGTTTGCATATATGTGATTCGTCATTAAGAGGGTAAACAATAGAGATTATATAAAACTATTGGAAACGAGCCCTGGGTGCCAACTTGAATTCGAATGAGTAGATAGACTTCGAAAATAGATTTGAATGATATATTAATAGTTTATTGATGTTTTATGAATATGGAATTGAATGGTATAATGTCGGGGTATAATTGTTTGATTCATGAATGATATTAAATGTTTAATGGCTTAAAGATAGCTAATTGACCAATAAATTGAATTGGTTAAATATGTTGCAATGTTTAATGGATTGGTATATTATTTTCTATATGTATACTCATATGTGTATGTGATAACGAAATTGCTTGGCATTATAGGATATGTAATAAATAGAAATTGAGCTTATATGCATTATGACAATTGTTAATGTTTAAGCTATACTATCTTGAATCATGAAATTACAATTGAGCTTTATCGCTCAGTGTACGATTTGTTCATTCCGTGTGTAGGTTAGGTTAATCTCGAAGATCCGAATCGTGATTCAGCATCCAACTATAGATATTCGACTCAACAATATTTGTATGATTTCCTTTCGTTTTGATATATGGCATGTACATAGGTCTCGAGTTGGTTTTGTAAAGGTTAACTTGATATGGTCAATTGATATTGTAAATATCATGTTTGAGATGGTTGGAATTGAAATTATCATGCTATGTTATGTTAAATGGAATGGTTTGGTACCTAATGTTCAAATGTTTCAAAAAGGTAGAAATTGTCATAGGTATCTATGTATTAAGTGATATATATTGAATTATGTATATGTTAAATGATGTTTTATGGTTAGAAGTGAGTAGATGAAGTGACATTTTTGGTTAAATGGTTGAATGAACGAATTGGTTAGGTGTTTGAAAGATTTAAATAGGTACCAAACGAACTTTATAGAAACAGGCGGTCACGTTGCGATGTCGGCCCCTTAATGTCGCAATGAGACCAAGTCAGTGATTTGTGTTGTGATGAATCCCCAAAGTTGTGACGTCAACTCGATATTTTGCAACTTTTATAGTTTGGTCCTTATTCGATCTCGAGTCACCTTAAAAGCTTTCGTAGGCTTGTAAAGTACCTGAAAATGAATGTATATCATATCATGAATGAATATTATAACTAATAGCATGTATGCATGGTTAAATTGGATCTTGGTTGATCGTAGTTGCTTTGGCAAAAAATGTGGCATCCTATAGCTTGGACCCGACAATCGGGTCAAGTAAGGGATGTTACACTTATGTCTCGAGATATATCTTTCGTATATCGAACCCTTGACTTTGATGTTGCCTATCTCGAGCCTGTAACAGCTTGATTTTCAGTGGTGTCAAAAATAATGGTTTTGGGACCACAATTTCGACGTAATAATCTATAAATATTATTTAATTAATATTTACGAGGCCTTTAAGGTCATATTAAATTTTGGCTAGGAAAATTTATCATTTAGATAGTTTAATAGGTAAAAAGGACTGAATTGTAAAAGCTGCAAAAGTTGAGTTTATTTAATTAAATGGACCAAATGAATAATTTAACCAATAGGGCTTAAGTTAGTGGATTAACATGATTGCTATTGCATGTGGATAAACTTAATTAATGTTAATAGTGATTAATTAAGGCTTAATTAGGAAAGACTTAAAAATTACAAAAATACCTAAGTATATATATTAAACTTAAATAAAGAAACGATTATATTTTTGTTGAAAATCACTTATCTTCTTCACGACACATAAGGGGAAACTAGGGTTTCCATAGTTCAACCTTGAAGCTTTGATTGGTAAGTAAATCCTAGTCCGTTTCTAGTAAATTTTATGCTTTTGAGCTCGTGTTAGCTTAATCTAGCTAACCCAAGGACTAATTTGTACAATTGTCAAACATTTTAGATTATGTCATTGATGTGTTTGGGTTGTTTTTAAAGTTTGATGGAAGATTATTGAGTTTGGTTGTCAGTTAAGACTATTTTGTAAAGTAAATTTTTATGATTTTAACGTTTAAGGATTAAATTGTTAAAGTGATAAACTTTCGAGGACTTGTGGTGAATTAATCACAAATATAAGATGAATTTGGGGTGTTGACATTCGACTAGGATGGGTTTTGAATAAAATTGGTTTAATTGTGAATTTTGGGCCTATAGACTAAATTGAATAAAAATGAAATATTGTGGGTAAATTTGTAAAAATGTTAAAAATGAATTAATTGCATAAAATGACTTAATTTTTCTATTGATTTAGTTAATTGGATGAAACTATTGTTTTAGATCAAGAACGTGTTGACGATCATGGAAAAGAAAAGGTTGCAGAGTAGTCCCTGTATTTGAGTCGTTATAGCAAATTAGTCTTGTAAATTTCGTATTGTTATTTCTATATTATAAATGTAAAAATTCCATGGTTATCATAATTATATTCAATGATATACTTAACTGTGGAATGATTGGAGAATTAATGATAAATGAAAATGGATATTAACTATTAGGCCTTGAGCCAGTGATACAGACCGTAGCGATGGCTGAGATCCTGCATGGGTTGCGGATTCTCTACAGCTTGTGTGAGTAACATCGTGAGCCGGTGGTTACTTAGCAGGTACTATGTACTAGTGATACAAACCTTAGCGATGACTTGAAATCTTGCATTTGTTGCGGATTCTCTGCAGCTTGTATGAGTAGCATAATGAGCCGGTCAAAACTCTAAAATTAACTCGAATGAGTGTGTAACATCCTGAAAAGGGCCTATGCATTTTCGGTTTAATTGTACGAAATGACATGTCTTATGTGTTATGAATATATTTTGAACATTTTTTGAAACCTGGAAATGTATGGAAATGTTAGGTTTAAAAGAGGAAAGTGAACATTTTTGGGAACTTGGAAATGTAAGGAAATGATTTAGAAATGGTTCAAAAGAGGAAAGTGAACATTTCTGGAAACTTGGAAATGTAAGGAAATGTCAAGTTTAAAGAGGCAAACGAAAATTTTTGGAAACTTAGAAATGACTTAGAAATGTCGAGTTTTAAAGTTTAAAAGAGGAAACTAAGGCGAGGTGGCCTTAAGAGAAAATGTATGTGAAATATGACACACAAACGGGCTTGGAAAAGTGGCTTGAAGATGCCACTTAGGGCCTCAGGAAATGGCGCCACATACTGGGGTATTGGGCCAAGGTTCGAGTGCAGCAGGAAGCAAAATAAAAGTTTTATTTTGCAAACAGAGAGAGAAGCAAAGAAGGGACTGCACAAGGCTATAATTTAGGAGCCTTTATTCTTTTATTTTTAAGAGATAAATAGTGGATAAATAAGGGATAAATAATGGATTTATTTTAGATTATTTTCAAGAGATAAATGAGGAATTATTCTTTAATTAGGAAAATAAGGGAGAAGTGATGGCCAAATAAGGGACTTTGAGTTTAATAATTTCGGCTAAGTAAGGATAGTTGCTGAATTATCTTAGGAGATAATTAAAGAGATAAAGCTATCAAAATACAAGAGTGATGGCCAAGTAAGGGATTCTAAGTTAGTAAATTCGGCTATATAAGGAAAAGAGGGCCATTCATCATTTTTTCTCTCAACCCTTCTCTCTGCCGAATTTCCTAGAGCATTTGTTCTTCTTCTTTTTGTTAGCCAAAGTCGAAAATTCAAGATATCACCATTAGCCAATTTCTTTTCTTTCCAATCCATCAAAAGCCAAATCTTTGAGGGGCTTCAAGCATAGGTGCTGTCGATTTCTTCAAGAAAGGGTAAGAACAAGTTTTGATTTTTATTCTTTTCTTTTAGATTTGTCGAAATCTAGGACTAATCCCATCAATATTCTTATTTGCCGAAATTTGGAAGGATTCTTTCGGGATTTTTGCCATAGTCGACTATAAAGGAAAACATCTTCTGGATTTGACCATCAAGGTAAGTCATATTCGACATTCGCCAAAGGCCATTGATTGTGATTAAAGGTTAGAAGTTGATCTAACATGTGGTTTTAGGGATTTCGACAGAAGCTATAACCAAGGGATAATTTCGGGATTTAAGATCCTTAAGGTAAGTGACTATGAATATTCGGCCAAGGCCTATTTTAGTAGTCAGATCTATTTTTATGTGTTTTAAGCCGAAAACTAACCGATTCAAGGGATCTAGTGATTAGCCGATTTCAAAGGGGAAGAATACAAGTTTTCGGGATTTGATTAATTATCAAATCGGCAGCAAGGTAAGAAAGTGGATACGATAATCCTTCGGGATTTGATTAAATTAGCCGAATAGGCTTTTCCTTAAAATACTAAATGTGGCCAAATGTAGGGATTTAGGATCTAAAGTGATAGATCGGTTTTTCGGGATTTCAAGGAATTCGTTAAGCTAATCAGGTGTGTACCCCACACTATTTCATAATATGTTTTATGGCTATGTATAATTAATATATGTGATATGAAGAATGTGAATATGGCTAAGGTACCATAATGTGGTACAAAGTACTCAGGTACATTTCCTACTCCTACTAGGAACATGAAATATGTTATTTGTAACATGAGAATAAGAATGTGAACTTTGGCATATTAATGCATATTACAAAATAGGGCATATGGGTTATTGAAAAGGGAAGTGAATGTGGTGACCTAAGACCACGAACACGGTGACCTAAGACCGTGGTATCTGAATGTGGTGACCTAAGACCACGATGAATCAATGCGGTGACCTAAGACCGCGATACCTGAATGTGGTGACCTAAGACCACAAATGTGGGGACCTAAGACGGCGATATAGAGTGTAGCGGAAGGAGGGTCGACTTAGTAGTCCCCACGGTGTACAGGTTGGTACGGGGGAGTGTAGCGGATGGCTTATTAGGTTTGGGTTTGGGAATGCATCATAATTTGTATGCTATGATATGAATGTGTAATATTTTTTATGCCCGATTCTATTATGATTTAGTGTTGTGTACACATTGAGTCTGTTGACTCACCCCGTTGAGGACCTTGTTTCGTGTGATGAACAAGAATGGACCTGACTACGAGAACTTGTGGTGGCCATGCTCAACATGAAGTTTTTATTTTTATGGACTATTAATTTTTAAGTGTCTAATTATTTGGATTTACTTGATGTAATAAGGCCATAAGGCCATAGTGCACTATTTTATTTCTGTTTTTATTTATTATGTTACGAAATTTTTATTAAGTTAAAGATTAAGTAATTTACTTTAAATGTATTCTATATGTTTTATCACCTAAAATTTAAAAGGGTTTTCATTATAAAACGATTTTGTTTTCTACTCGAGCCCAACCCAAAACAATATTTCTTTCAAAACACACTATTTTCCCAAAGTAACAAAAGAACTTTGAACCAGTTTACTTGAGGAACATACCAAATCTGGTCAAAGCTCGTGGGCCGGGTTTGGGGTGTTTCAGAGTGATACCCTCTGATTACCTGAGTTGATATCTTATTAATATGTTGACTGAGAATATGATGTGAATTAATGCATTGTGTAATGCTTATCTGTTGTGAGCTATGATTAACAGGAACTACGTTATTTAATCTTATAATTTGATCTGTTATGTTTAATTTGGTAAGACTTATCGTTTAATTTAGTAAACTTACTAAGCTTAAAATAAGCTTACTTGTGACTTATCCTTTGTTTTGTAGATTATATTTTGAGATCGGGAGATCGGATCAACTTGAGGAATCACACTACCCCGAGGACTCCTTTGGTAGATTTTGTAAACAACCTGGCTTATATGGCATGTAATAGGGCAAATGATTAAGTAGTAATGTTTCATAGCTTTGTGCGGTGTTATAGTATGTTTGATGTTGTGAAATGGTAATCCTATAAGGTATGGTCATTAAACTAAATTAAGCTTGAGTGTTTGACCATGGAATGGTAAGTTCCATGTTTAAGCTTGGGGTGATGTGGTTGAAATAGGTTAGATTGTGTGAGTATGTTTGTTTGAACGTAGTAGCTATGATAATGAAAGTAGATGTGTCCTATATTGTGTTTAAATGTACGATGCATTGGTAAAGTCTTAGGTGGTTGGAAATAGGCATGTTTTGGTTGCTTTTAGGTGTGGTTGTAGTCTTGGAATCATGTGTTATGAATTTTTTTAGGTTCCTATGTAATTGGATGAAAAATGAGCATGATTTTGGTCACTTTTGGGTACACACGGCCTGGGACACGGGCTGTCACATGGCCGTGTGTCACACACGAGCGCATGCCCTTAGTGTGTTGGGTGTAGAGTTTACACGCGCTAACACACGGCCTACGACACTACCATGTGACCCAAGTTAAAGAGTTACATGGCCCATATACATGAGTGTATAGGATGACCACACAGCCATGTCTAGATACACACGGGCGTGTCCCAAACTACACGGGCGTGTGACCCCTGTACATGGAAAAAAAATTTTAAGTTTTGTAAAAATTTCCTATGTTCTCGGTTTAGTCCCGAACCACTTCCAAAGCATGTTTTGAGCCTCGTAGGCTCGTATTAGGGACTTTATGATTGAATACAAATGGTTTTTAATTAGGATGCAAATTTATGACTCAGTTTGTATGTTCGCTTACGATGTATGTCCGGTAATACCTTGTACCCTGTTCAGGTGTTGAATACGGGTAAGGGGTGTTACATGACCCCTGTTTTGGAACTTTTTCATTTTTGTCCCAAATCTCCTGTTTGCTCCGAATTGATCCCTGATTATTCCTAAACTATTTTTATGGCCTCGCAAGCTCGATTTAAGACCTGTGAATGTATGTCTTGCTTCATTCTGAATTTTTTTTATGAATATTGTTAATTAATTTGATGATTTGGATGCTATTGTTATGGAATGTTCTGAATTGTACAGTAAAACTCTGTAACTTTATTTCGGCGACGGAAATGGGTTTTGGGTGTTACAGAGCCAAGGAACCACATGTCTTGAGACATGCTTGAAATGTTTCTAGACCATTGCCCAGAATTACACGAAATGGTCTAATTTGTTCTTATGTCTCGAGACACTAATGCAAATATGCAAAATTTTAACATTGAATATTATGTAAAAATATTCTTAGTTGCACTAAAACAAGACCGACATGACACCAAGTCATGGTACACTCAATTGACATACAAAAGCAACTTTAGTACACACAAGATCACAACAACCAATATATTATAGCATAACTTACAAAACTATTATATTTCATAACATGGAAGCATACATAATGAGATTTAATTAGAAATAAAAGTTCATCCTATGAATTATTATAAGATCAAAACATACCATCATATATACACATGATCATAACATCCTAAGTAGCCTAAATTTATTTATAAAGACTCATAACACTTTAAGACTTAGGTACATGCCATTTACTTATCAACTTCAAAATGAACATTACAGTGGCTTGGATGAACTGAAATGTGAGCCTTTGGATGCTAACAAACTTTAGGACTAATACAAAACGTCTACTCAACACCTGCGCTTAGAAACAAATACATCCACACCTGAGCATGGAAAGCTTAGTGGTGCTAACATAATTTGAATTCTAAGCATAAAAGAATAAATTAAATAAGCATACTATGTTAGCATCGTAATATAGCACTAAACCAATTTTAAAATTATTTGAAAATGATCAAATATTCACATAGTATCATATCAGTCCACCCTTAGGGTATTTAAACAACATTGTTAATGATCTTGCATGTATATGCATAAGTACCGTATCTCATTCTCATTACCAATTTTATACCATAAATGATACGAGCGGCCCGACCTTGTAATATCCTTTTTTTTAGTGATGTCAGAAACAATGATTTTGGGACCACAACCCCGATATGTGAAGTGTTTTATTATTTAATTAATGCTTATAAAGTTATATGAGGGTCAAATTAAAATATAAGAAATTTTAGTGTTTAGATAGTTAATTAAGTGAAAAGGATTAAATCGTAAAAGTGGTGAAAGTTAGTTGTTATTATTAAATTGAGTTTTATAGCTATGGAAACTTAGTTGTTGGCCTGAAATGGTAATTAAACCATTACTAATTATGTTGGACGACTAGGGATAAGAATATTTGATGTTTTATAAGTTTAATTAAAGGGCATTATGGTAATTTAATAAAAATAATAAAAGAAACAAAAATATGATAAAGCTATCATCTTCTTCAATTATTTCCTTCCATTACCAAAAATACCATGTTTGTATAAGGGTAGGGTTTGACCAAGCTTTGGAGGTTTGCATCTGAGTAATTTTTATACCATTTCTTGTAATTTTTATGTTTTTTAGATCGTTACAGCTAGGTCTAGCTAACTCGAACCTTCATTGTTGAAAATGTTAAAGATTTTGAATGTTGTCATTAATGAATGTTGATGGTTCTTGATGATAATGATGAGTTTGAAGTCTTCCTCCAGTCTTCATACTTGTACTCTTGGTGGAAGTTAGTTGCCATGTGTCGGATGCAATAAACGGATCTTTATGGAACATTGGGACACCTAATGGTGGCAATTATTCCCTTCCCTCTATCGGATATGATGAAAATATTATCGTCTCTAACAACATACATTCGCAGGTTCATGAGGAAGAGTTCCTATGATTCCATGTTCTCCTTGTCTACAATGGCAAACGTTATCAGGAGCACATTATTTTTCCTGTCTTGAGCAACCGTAATAAGTAGGATTTGCGTATATTTTTCGTATAATCAAACATCCAAAACATCAGATGGAAAGTTCTTCTTCTTGGTTGTAGTTGGTCATTCGGGCCATAATAAGGTCATGCCTCCAACTCAATGACAGTCCTTAGCACATACTCCTACATAGCGACTATCCATCCCTGTAGTGTTGGAAAAACGGGTTTGGAAACCGCAATGGAAAATAAATCTAGGGAAAAACTAGATTTTACATTTTTTTTTCCAAAACAAGATCTTGGTTGTGATATCTAAAGTAATAAACACTTAATCAAAATTGTATGTTTTCGATTAATCTAGGATGAGTGCTTCGACCAACGAGTCTTCTTAGCTATCCTCAAGCTCACGTCTGCCGAGTGTGGGCTCGCTTCGAATTAGAAAATTTTTTCACAAAAATTACCAGTGGGGTAATTTTTGAATTTCTCTAAACTTTTGGGTCAAGTTGTAAATCAGAGAAATATCTCTAGAAATTTTTTGAAATAATCTCTTCAGAGAATTTTCTCTCTACAACTTTCTCTTGAATTCAAGTATGTGTAAATAATGACCCAATGCTCTCTTTATATAATGAGAGTTTAGAGAGTTCAACTATGACTAAACTTAATCACTTTAATATTAAATTAAAATAATATTTATCTTGATAAATATTATTTTAATTTATTATTATATCTTATTAAAATAATAAAATGTTTATCTTGTAGATAAATATTAAATTTAATTTAATTTTAAGATAAGTATGAAATAAAATCTAGTATTAAACTATTAAAATAATATTATTTTTGAAATAATTAATTTGAAATCAAATTTTCTAATAGAGTTCCAGTAGGAGTGTAACTCTTCCACTGCTCAACCACCGACGACCAACCGCCGTCGGCCACCAGGACACTACCGTCGCAGCCATCGTCACCACCGTGTCTAGTGATGCAGGTGCGGCACCCTTACAGCACCCCCTAGTCGGTTCGGTTGCTGCCAATTCGGTCCGAGTCAATGACGACCCGACTGGTCTAGTTTAGCCACCGATTGGACTATTGGCTTGGTTTCACACACCTAGCCCGGTTCGACCAGTTTTGGGGTATTAATCTCAATTTTGGGCTCGCGGGCCCAATTTACAATCTTAGATTTAATTTTCAAGTTCAATTACTCATTGAGCCAATTGTTTGACTTGAAAATTAATTTTAAAAAATATCATATTAATTTTAATTAATTTGATTAATTTAATTTTACTTGATCAAAATTAATTTTCTAAAAAACATTTAGATTTTCTAAATTAATTTTTCAAGAAAATTCTTTAATCAAATTCTCTAGTTGAACAATCTCACGACCACATAATTTAATTCCACATCGAATAAATCGACTCAATTGAATTATTCCTAAAGTCGTAGAATTTTCTTTTGATTGAAATGCAGTCCGATCGAGCTTTTGTTGAGCTAGCGGAGGGATCAATCGGACATATACAATTAGGCTCTAGTGATTGCAACTGTGTCCAAAAGTATCATTCCGATAATTCGCAATTACTTAATCATGGAGTCAGTCCACAAGAAGTACCATGATTGAAAACTCCTTATTGTATACTCTTTACGAAAGCAATTCATCCAATTTCCTTGTCCAATGACCTCGTCATGTGTCTGTTACCTTCATTTGATATCCTTGATTCCTTTGAGTTAAATCTGTTCACTCAATACAATCCTATTTTATCTCATTTTCACCATTATGTCTTCTTAATGATTAATATGATCACTGTCAACAAAAAAATGTGATAAATTTTTTGTTCAAGAACAAGCAACCCGTGGCCACGTTTCATATTTATCAATCCACTCAATTCCAATGAGAGGTTATCATTAACTCTTTAATTGAGTTATAAATTCCATTGTTACTAGTAAAGCCATGCCATACACAAGTCATGTACCCAACATACCGGCTATGGGCTCGATCATCTTTAGAGCATAAGCCTCCACTTATATCAAAGCACACGAGTTGAATATGTAACATCCCAAAAATTAGGGGTTTGTAATTTTTGCATAATTGCATGTCGTGCTTGCTCAGCGGGCTATTTGAGTGTGTTTGAGGGTTCTAGGGAGGCCTGGTTCGAGTTAAAGTCCTGGAAAAATTTTGATTTTCGGGCCTTCAGTGGAGAGGGTTGTTGGAAGCAGGATTTAAGTAAATTAAAGTGTGTTTTGCTAACAAAAGCTGGCCATGTGGTAGGATGGTTGTGGCGTCAATGGGAGAGCAAGGGGGGAAGGGGTTCGAATCCCACAAGCTGCATATGAAAGCTTTTATTTTATGCTTTGGGAGAGGAGAATGTAGATTGGGATCTAACTCTGCTATGGGAGTTGGAGACTAAGTCAAATGGTTTCAAATGGATGAAGGGGAGGAGATTGAGGAGGGAAAAGGGGAAAAAATCGTGGGATAGGGGAAAGTGGTAGGGTTGGCCGAATTTGGGAGTGTGTGGGGATGAGAATTTCGGCTGAAGAGCTGCTTGGGTAGCATATTTGGCCTTGAATGGAAAGGGTGCCGAATTTCTCTAGTTATTCTTTGGTGTTTTTGCATTTCGGGCACCTTTTCCTTGAGCATTTCAGGTCTTTTCTCTGCTTTTCTGACTTTTACCAACTTCTTTACTTTCATCTCTCTTCTTCCTCCTACATTTCTTCTGCTAAGTGCCGATTTGGTAAGACTATCCTTCTTTTCTTTTTGTTCCTTCTACTCAATTATCTTCTTTACCTTTAAACCGTGCCAACACATCTTTCTTCCCTTTTTTTCTATCATACTTGGCAATTTCTTTCTCTTTCAAAAGCTGAGTTTCCACACTCTCTTCTACGTCCATCATTGGTTCGTGATGCTATCCTCTGTTACCGAAATCTTCTTTTCCATTTGGCTTATCCCTGGTCAAAGGCCGAACCTATTCAATCTTCTCCATCTCAAATCATTTGTGTTCCGATTGGTGAGGGCCGAAACTCCTTGGGGGATCAACTACCGAATCTTTCTTCAACTAGTGCTTGTGTTCTTGATGCTCCTCTTTTCACGGTACTAAGCTAGCCAAGTTGGGGTAGGCCAAATCTATTTCTTCTGGTTCCTTGTGCGTTTCTAACCTCTTCCTTTTTCTTCCTAGTTAATTATCATCTCTGAGGGCCGTGAGTGTTTAACTCTTTTTGTTCAAGGAATCTGTCTTTGCCGAATCTAAGGGTAAGTAGTACTAATCATTGCTGGATTTCTCTCTATTGCCGAATATGGGTGGATGCTAACTCCCTTGCACATCAATCAATTTAGGAGTTTGCTCGCCTTAGAAAACAAGAAGCGAAGCCAAATATTGTCACTCGATTGAAGGATGTCACGTCTTGTGGTAAGTGGTGTTAGTTGATTATTCGGATGCAATATTTGGATATGCCTTATCAGGGTTGAGACTAATGGATTGGAATGTATTGATTTCATAGGTGCGTAATCTCGGGAGTTTCAATCTACGCTCGTAACAGGTGTGTAATCTCACACCATTGTTTGAGATAATGTGATGTTCTGTGGATCGGCCAAAAGCCGAAATGCTAAAAAGCCGGAGAACCGGGAACCGAGATCACTCGAGCATGGGAGCACTCGTGGTGATAAATCGATTCATTAGTGGGAGTGACAGACTGCTAAGAGGGTATCACGGACACTCTCGTGAAACTGAGGCCGTAATGGGCCTTATCGAGCCATAACGGGCTAAGTGGGCCCGATGGGCTAACGGGTCACATGAGAAAAACTGATGGAAAATCGCTGAATAACTGTTGTGACTGCGAAGTCTGAAAAATCGAGACCAAAAACATGCTAAATGATCCCCATGAGCGTATGGGCCGAAAAATGGATACTAGGCCCAATTACACCGTAGAGACCCGAAAGGGGTCCTGTGTCGCTCGAGGTGACAGTAGGCCTCCGGAAAGGCCGTTAGACGACTAAAATTACTGAAATATCCTCAGTGGATAAAATTACTGAAATACCCTTGGTGGGTGAAATTTCTGAAATACCCTCTAAGGGTGAAATTATTGAAAAGCCCTCATTGGGTGAAATTACTGTTATACCCCTGAAGGGTAAATTACCGTTCTACCCCTACTGACCAAGTTACCATTGTACCCTTAGGGGTAGATTTAGTATGTTTGTGTGTAATCTATTTAATTGCTATGATGGTACATTATTGCATACACTGAATTATTATGTCATGACATGTTTCATTGGGTTGGGTTATGTATTCGGAGGAAGTACTGTACTGGTGGCTATGCCACGTTATACTAATTCAGTGGCTCTGCCACGATATATTGATTTTAGTGGCTCGGCCACATCACTACAGGAAAATAGGGTTTTAGCGGCGTTTGGACAAAAAACGCCACAAATATTAAACATTAGCGGCGTTTGCAAGAAAACGCCACAAAAAGTTGAGCAATAGCGGCATTTTTGGCACAGACGCCGCTAAAAATAGAGCAATAGCGGCGTTTTTGGTACAAACGTCTCTAAAAAACAGTGCAATAGCGGCGCTTTGGTGAAAAAGCCGCTAAAAATAGGGCAATAGCGGCGTTTTTGGCACAAACGCCGCTAAAAATAGTGCAATAGCGTCGCTTTGTTGAAAACGCCGCTAAAAATAGAGCAATAGCGGCGTTTTTGGCACAAACACCGTTAAAAAACAGTGCAATAGTGGCGCTTTGTTTAAAACACCGCTAAAAATTGAGCAATAGCGGTGTTTTTGGCACAAACGCTGCTTTACGCCGCTAAAAGTTGAGCAATAGTTCTATTTTCATTTAGGGTAACCGACACTCGTTTCTATTTGATTCGATTTGCTTTTCATTTTTTTTCTTATTTTTGTTTTGAATTTAATTTGATTTTGTTATTTGAAACTGACTTAATTATGAAAAGTTACAAATTGATAACTAAACTATTTAGAAGTTTTGCTTTATCAAAACCCCTAAACCCTAACTAGTTATATTAATTAAAATACAATTATTTTTAATTGAATATTTATATTCTTCAAAAAAAAATAATGACACGTAGAAAAAAAATTTGAAAGTAAAAACATAGAAACACATATGTTAAAAATTAAAAAAAATTAAAATACTATTATTTAAAATAAATTTAACTTTAAGGTTAAAATGTGATGTAAGTTTAACTTTAAGGTTTCGGTGTTAGATTCTATAGTTATGACAAGCGTTTAGGGTTTTAGGGTTTAATGATTTAAGGTTTAAGGTCTATGGTTTTAGTGTTTATGGGTTTGAGGTTTAAGGTTTGTGTTTAGGACTTAGGGTTTTAAGGTTTATGGCATTGATAAAAATGTCATAGAAAATCATTTGTGGTTTAGGGTTTTAGGGGTTAGGCTAGTACAGTTTAAGGGTTTGGGGTTTTTTTGATAAAATGATAAAAAATCAATTTATTTTAGGCATCGAAACCATTTTTTGATTAAGTAGTGTCTATGATTCAGGGCTTATGGTTTAAGGTTTGTAGTTTAGTACCTGTTTGGGGTTTGGGTTTGGGGTTTAAAGTTTAATTTTTAGGGTTTAGGGGTAAATATGGTGAACTACTTGTGTATCTTGGAATTTTTTTATAATACAAATCTAAATAAGATAAATATAAATTATTATTTTAAAAAATATAAATCAAAATGGGTTAAATCCCAAAAGCATACGTGATCAACAATGGTTTAGTGTGCAATTGATCTAGTTCTTGTAAATTATTAACACAATTACTGATATAACATCATTTTATATTTATATATTGCATAATATTTATATTTATTCAATATATAAATATATATGATGTATTTATTTTTTAAAATTGTGTATGATTAAATCAAAATTAAAGTTTCAACTATACATTTAAACCACAAATAGAATTTAACGTCTAAAATTACACATTAAACCGAAATTCATTTATATATAATTCTGAGATGTATCGCTATCAAAATTTAGGTGTATACATATAATTAAATGTTATTTTTTTATATGTTGATTCAGATCTTGTAAAATATTAATAACACAATTATTGATTTAATTAACATCATTTTTTATTTATATATTGCATACATAAAAATTTATATTTATTCAATATAAAAATATATTGATGCATTTATATTTTAAAATAATGTGTATGATTAAATCAAAATTAAAGTTTCAACTATACATTTAAACCACAATTAGAATTTCACATCTAGAATTACACATTAAACCAAAATTCATATATAATTATGAGATGTATCTATATCAAAATTTAGGTGTATACATATAATTAAATGCCATTTATATAAAAATTTAAACAAATAATGCAGACCATACTTAAAAGAATAATGTTGATGTAAAAAGAAAGAAAAAAGAAATTCGTAAAAGAGTTGATAATGATAATTAAATTTTTAAAATTTAATAATAAAAAATTAAAAACTTAAAAACTTAAAAACTTAAAAACTTAAAAACTTAAAAACTTAAAAACTTAAAAACTTAAAAACTTAAAAACTTAAAATTTTAATATTTAATATTTTAGTTAAAAAGTTCAATACTCAAAATATAATAAAAATAAAAATTCAAAAAAAAAATGATAATCTCAACACAAAAATTTTGGAAGAAAAAACATAGAAAAATATAGGTTAAAAATGGGAAATAAATTAAAATTGTTTAATAGAGCTATAGTGGCGTTTTTAGTAAAAACGCCGCAAAAAATAAGCTATACTGGCGTTTTATTAAAAAATGCCGCAAAATTTCATACACAAAACGGTGTCGTCATCTTTTCTCTGCTAAAAAACTAAGTTCATTATCTTTATAATCCCGATTTTTATTTCCCCAAAACCTAAATTTCCTAAGTCCCCAAAATTTCCCTATATTGGTTTCCCAAAATCCCCAAACCAAAATCCCCCAAATTGGTTTCCCCCACCGATCTTCCTCATTCTATCTCAATTTCTCCCTCTTTCTCCCTAAATGACAAAGTTCAGGAAGCTTAATCGACCCACTGGTCATCGCATGTCCATGCTCAGGTTCTTCATTATCCTTTATAAAATTGGTTGTTTGGTTTTTTCTCTTTTTATATTGTTTCTTTTATTCTTCAATTGCAGAACAAGGGTTTCCCAGTTGGTAAAGACAAGCGCATTGAAACTACTGTTTCAAAAAATCGAACAAAAAATGGCGATGGCGAGCTTGCAATCTGGTCTCCTCTGAACCGCCCTTCGCGGTGGATCTCGTCCTCCTGCTCCTCCCAAGCAAGGCTTTTCTTCCTCTTCTAATCACGACGATGCTTGTATGTGAGGTTTTCTCTCTCTTGTTTATCTTTTTTTGCAAAAATTCAAAATTTTTTTAATTTTTTTCTTTATTCATCTATTAATTGCTTATATTTTGATTTTATTCAGTTTTTGATGTTTTTAGAGTCTTATTCTTTAGTTTAACCTTGAGATTTTGATCGTATCTGTATTAGAAATAGAAATAAAATGGTGACCTAAGAAAGCAAGTTTATGGTTAAATTCCAAACAGCTTTTAAAAAATATGTAATTATTCTTTTCTACATGATCTTAGAAATTATAATTTTATCTTTTTCAGATGAAACGACGAAAAGGGAGAAGATAACATATTTAGGCATTTTAACCTACACTGGTTTAGCGTTTATAACCTATCAAAGGGTCATCCCACTATGAAGATCCTCCTGTGAGCTTATTTTCATTATGTTTAATTTTTTTCATTTTTTTCCTACAAATTTCTATTCACATTTCAAAGATAAATTACTTTGTCACAACTGATTGTTGGATGTGTTTTGTTGTGTAAAATTTTGCAGCCATACCCCTATTTGCACATTCGCAACAAGGAGTTCCCATGGGGTATGTTGTCGTAATTGTTATGGGTATCAATTTATTTAGACTCTATTTGATTTTATTTTTTAAATTCAGATTGGATCTTTCCATGGCGTTAATAACATAGCTGGATTTTCATTTCCTTTATTTTTTCTCACTCATTTGGCTGCCATAGCTGGATAATCATTTTCTTTGTTTCTTCCCACTCATTTGGTTAGGACTCTTGGATCGGTAGGAGTTCTATGAAAATTTAGAGAATCTAGGGTGTATCCAAATCCGACTAAACAAACAACAACCACCCACACCCCCCCCAAAAAACCAATGTTTAATGTTTATATTTTATTTAACGTTCATAGAAACAAAGCAAATTTGGATTCTTGTCTTTGAACAATAAATCTAAAGGCAGACATCTTTTTGGGAAACCTAAGGGAGCCATCATTGTCTTGTGGCAATTAATTATTAGGCTTTGTTAGTTATTTGATATTTAGAAGCATTGTTGTTGGTTTGGTGGAGTTGGCTATTGCTGAAATTTATCTACTTCCTTGTATAAATTGTGCTTGTTTCAACTGAGGGATAAGCACATTTCAGTTATTTATAATGATTATTCCACTTTGTAATAGTAATTTATGCTAATAGTTTAACTAGTTGTCAAGTTGGTCTCTATGGATGTGGTAGAGGCCAGTTCTATTATTTACTTATATTTCAAACAGAGTAGTAATGAAAACTTCAGCGTACGGTTATATTGGTATTCTATTGATTAAGAGTGCAAATAGAGATTTACTTTCTGCCTTTTTGTTACTCTTTGTACCAGACTTTTCTCCATCTTTTTTATTCAATCTGGTCTTTTATAACTCACCTTACGAGTGTTGTAACACCCCATACCCGAGTCCGAGGCTATGACCGAATACGAGACATTATTATGCTTGAAATTTCTTAAACATGTACTTACGGGCTATAAAATTTCGTTCCAAATTAAAAACTTCTTTTTCTTAGTCAGGTCATACGTTTCATGGGCCTACGAGGCCTCAGATTTATGTCCTGAAACTTTCAGAACTCATCTGGAAACTTTCTATCGAAACAGGGGTCATACGCCCGTGTGACTTGGGACACACCCGTGTCTTTCACTCGTGGCGGACACTGTCAAATTACACACGGCCTTGACATGCCCGTGGCCCTAGCCTGTGTGTCACACCTTGACATACTAACTAAATCTTATACCAAAACTTCTGTATAAGTTTTGGATTCATCATCATTCAAATTCTATCTCAATTAGGAAATATCAATAACGGAAATCTTATCCAACCTGGATTTTACTACCTTAAATAAACTCATTCAGAGCTTATTTAAAATACCATTTACTATATCACTTCCGAACTCCTTTGTTTTGAAATGAAGACTCACTATAGTCATTAACCTTACTGAAACTAGGATATTACCAAATAGAGTCAACCGAGTAACTAACTCACGTTTCTTAACATGGATCTTTCATTCAGACATCTGTACTATGTCTACTGTCTGAGTAGTATTACAATAACTATACACACTATTGTAATAGCTCAAGCCACTTCCACTATTTCATCTTCAAAATGTTCTGTAGCATATGATACTCTCACTCATTAAAGATTCAGAAAATACACATCGATTTTTCCCATGGATCATTACAACACATCTAACTCTCAACACAGATACAAAAGTGATCGTCTCTAGATCACCAACCTGTCAACTCTTTTTCTCGATTCAGACTGAACTCAATACTAGAACTTTGAATTAATAGTTCCTTCTATAGCTTTCAACTCAATCATCACGTTTTGAATATTTAGATGAGCATATCTTTGTATCATGCTCCCTGTTCACGTACACGTAAAATTTTATTCTCTTTATTGACTCATGCGTGAATATACACAGAACTCGAATCATATCTCAATATATTAATCTACTCTTTTCTCCATACTGAGAACATATTTTAAGCACACTCTTATATGAGTTTCTATTGCTATGCCAATCTAAAACCTTTACTATCATCATATCTCACGATAGCAGGGACATCTCGATCGAATTCATTAACTCTATTCAACTTACTTGAAAACTCATCATACAACGTGAAACTTGTGATTTCACTTCTTATACTGGAATCATCACCAACTTCCTCCTCAAAGTACCCGAATAGGGTTACGAGGAAATAAAGAAATGTCAAGTTCAATTAACTAAATCGACAACCATTTTTTCTAATTTTTACTATCAGCTAACATTCCCACACAATCATGGTCTATGGAAAGAACAACAACATCAGCCCTGAAAGGTAACAGATATTAGTACATAATACTCGAGGGGATTATTATAATTCATCCATGGCATCAACTAACCATGCACAAACTACAGGTTTCGAGCCAACTTACTCATACTTGCCATTTATTTAGCACATATCATGTCATACATCGTACTGGTTTCTTTTTGACTCGTTCACAAGTGCCTGTATTCACCCATTCACATGGCTTTAGTACAATTCTCATTTCTACCTTTAGACTCATCTATCTGTCCCATTGATCACTAAAGATAATCAAAGACGCATATTCATCGTCATTCATGTAGGTACGAAACCAATGCCACATCCCCGAGGTGGTCTTATATGGAGTCACCTCAAATGCCAATGCCATATCCCGGATAAGGTCTTATATGGACTTCCACATCAAGTATCGATGCCATATTCTGAATATGGTCTTACACGATTCTCATATTCATTACCGAAGCCATATACCAGATATGGTCTTATACGGGATCTCAATCGGTGCCGAGGCTATGTCCCGATCATGGTCTTATACAAGACCTTATCTATTTCATATCTCAATGATAACCTTTTCATTTTAGTCCTCTAAGACTTCAACCTCATGCTCAACAACAATTACTCTATTTAGTAGAGTATTATGTATCGATGTGATACAAGGCATTCTTAATTATGCTAACATAAATATTGCATTGATCAAATGCAAACTCACTCAACTTAACTCTCATAACATCTCATCATAATTCAATAGTGGTAAGGGGGCGAGGTTGCAGAGTCTCTTAGCCCTACTCTCGTGACTACATACATATGATTTAATATTCATCATCAATGAAATATCATCATAATCACACAACTTGCTCCAAGTGCGTATTCACGTTTATCGTGCTACAATCGTTTCTATTACTCATACTTTCGAACAATGATTTCACTTACTCAAGTTCCACATTAATAACTACTCGAGTACTCCACATTCAACTCTACTTTCTCTTATTATTGCTTATTAATTTAAAGAATGTCTTACGGGTTTGAGTACGTCGCTTACTTGATTGCCATAGCCCAACTATGGTCTTACTCGTATCACACATCATAGCCCAGCTATTTTCTTACATGTCATCATGATGCCATAGTCTCTCTATGGACTTACACGAAATCTCATATCAATACCAGTGCCATATCCCTGATACAATCTTACATGGAACTCATGTCGATGTCGATGCCATATCCCAGATATGGTCTTATACGGGATCTTGTAACTCGATGTCGATGCCATATTCCAGATATGGTCTTATACGAAATCGTACTTAGATGTCGATGCCATGTCCCAGACATGGTCTTACACGGGATCGTGTGTCGTTGCCAATGCCATGTCCCAGACATGGTCTTATATGGGACCACATGTATTGTCATGGTCCTACCATGGTCTTATTAATGAATTTATTATTAAATGACCGTACTCATCTCCTGCATTCTACTTAGTCAAGTTTCTCAGTTTAATTCCCACTTTATAATATGTGTGACTTCATAACAGAGTTATAAAACAAAACATTATACATTCTCTACTTTAACAGTCACACGTGAGATTTAACCATGTAGACATATTTATAAAAAACAATGGCATCACAAATCTCAATTGCTTATTTACTCTTACTGATTATTACATACATCATGGAACTTACTAGTCTCATGTTTATAAGCTAAACAAGATAACTGTAACATTTGATCACATAGATAAGTATAAATTGCTACTGTAAGCATAATCTCAACATCATCATTGATAACATGAATAATACTTCTTAGTCAGCTTTATCTAGCATGACGTGATATCAATTTTACTAAATTAACTTCTTGTTATCTCATTTAAGTTTTACTCGTTTGCCCGATGATTTACTATGAATGACTGAGGATATTGAATCTCATCTCACATTTAACTTGATGCCAAAGCCATATCCTAGATATGGTCTTACATGGGATCTCTCAACTTGGTATCGATGCCATGTCTTGACATGGACTTACTCTAAGTCTTCCTTGGGTGTTCCCTTGGGAACTTACCATTGCCATGTCTTGACATGGTTTTATTTGGTATCTTTACTCATGAACTGGTCAATGCTGAGCCTTGGCTTGGACTTATATGGGAACTCTATCACATGATAGCTTTTCAATGCCAAGACTTGTCTTGGACTTACATGATAACTTGCTTGATTGCCGATGCCATGTCTTGACATGGTCTTATACAGACTTTCTCATGCTTAATCTTATTGATTTCTTTGTTTAACAGATCATTGAACATTTTCATAGAAATAATATGCATTTAATAACATATCTAGCAATTCAAGGAAAATATCCATGAAGCTTGAAAATCATACAAACTTACTGAAATTAGCTCGGTTGGGAATCATCTCTGTCTTAACAAAACAATTTCGTTAGAGCCGGGAGACATCACACTATCACGGTCCACATATGGCATGTATAGCTAGACTCTTACTCACGCTAGGTTAGTCCTAGAACTGACTAAACCATAGCTCTGATACCACTAAATGTAACATCCCATACCCGAATCCGAGGCTAAGACTAGATATGAGACATTACTATGCTTGAACTTTCTTAAACATGTACTTACGGGCTATAAAATTTCTTTCCAAATTAAAAACTTCTCTTTCTTAGTCAGGTCATATGTTTCATGGGCCTACGAGGCCTCAGATTTACATCCTGAAAATTTCGAAACTCATCTGGAAACTTTCTCTCGGAATAGGGGTCACACGCCTATGTGACTTGGGACACACCCGTGTGTCCCTAAGACATGCCCGTGTCTTCCACCCGTAGCTGACACTGTCAAATTACACACGACCTTGATATGCCCGTAGCCCTAGCCTGTGTGTCACACATTGACATACTGACTTATTCACACAGTCTGAAACACACGCCCATGTGCCAATCGTGTGTATCACACGGCCTGAACAAATGGCTGTGTGATTAGCCCGTGGTCTATTCTGACTTAAGACACTAAGGTGTAGGAGACACACGGCCGAGACACACGCCCATGTGTCTATCCGTGTGGGTACTTAGAGGCTATCTACCAAGCCTTTTACCACTCTCATTTTGCATACATTCATATATCATCACATAATTTCGCATAACTTCAATATAACTCTTGAATTAAAGACATTTAATCATAGGAGAAATAAAGCCTTCATCCCATACACTAGGGAGAACTATATCCGATACAATTACAAACAACTTAAGCCACCATGTATGGCTATACACAATCAAATTATAAATTCTCTTAAGCCAACACAACTTGGCTACATCAAATAGAACTTTATCAACCTTCAAAGAATCCCTATACATGCCATGACTCAAAAGAACTTGAAACACCATACCAGGAGTCTACTCGATAGTGTGAAAACATCTCCGAGGGTCTCCAACCCGAGCTAGTTAAAAACCTATAATGGATGGGAAAGAGAAAAAAAGTAAGCAAATATGCTTAGTAAGTTCATCTGTACATAACTGACAATTTCTAATATTCATTGAATATCCATGACTACAAGGTATTATAATGAATTTTCTCATAAACTCATGGTTACTTAACCACTTTTAAACCTTACTCATTTTATCTCTTACCACATTCTCACCATGCCACAAGCCAATTGCTCGTTTAATTAGCATACATTCCTGTACTAGAGGTGTATCGATTACACATAACCTACTAGAGGTTCATCATATACTGAATTCATTTCAAATTGTTAGATAACACTATTGAGTCTCATACACATAGTGTCACATTGACATTATACTCTAATAGGGTCTTATATTAACATATCGATGGCATGTCCCTGACATGGTCTTATACAAATTCTTATACGAGGCCATATTCCAATATGGTCTTGCACGAGACTATAACTATCATCATATCATGCTATATACATTTCGCATTACTCCCAAATTCAATTCTTTTGGCATCTCATTAAAAGATATTTTATACATTCATAGAGCAAATATACATTCCATACAACATTGGAATATTAAATTAACTCGTACGTAATAGAACAATGGAATTTACTAATTTAATCACTTAATAATCATAATATACCATAATATACACTTTATGCAAAAATGACTATTTTCCCATACACTTTGGCAAAATTATGATTTTGCCCCTAGGCTCGTAAATAAATTTTTATCACATTTTCTCGTTAAAAAAACCTAGCTAAACATTTAATCCTCTTACAACTATTCACAAATCCATCCATTTCATGCCTTAATGAACAAATTACAACTTTTGCATTTTAGTCCCAATTAGGTGTTTCCATGACAACACATTTCACAAAAGTTGTTTCTCATCATCCTATCATTCATTTTCTTCCATGAAAATTCATCAAACAACATAAACTCTCTTATGTCAAGTCCCTATACTTTCAACCATGTTGCAAATTAGTCCCCCCATTAGCTATCTTAAGCTTTGGGGACTCCAAAAGTACAAAAATTATCAAGAAAAATCATCAAAATCACTTACTTGTGAGGAGAAATATTTTGCTGAAATTTTTGAGCTCCATGACCCTTATTTCTCTTCAATATTCGGTGGATGAAGGTGAAGGAATAGTGAAAAGATGATAACATCTTTATTCATCTTATTTTATTCATTTAAACCACCTAACATCACCAAATTTTGACCATCATTTAATGCCTTTGTGCCCTTAGCACCCTATGGCCGGCAACTCACTTAACAAGGCCAAATTGCACATTTGGGACCTCTAATTTATATTCCATAGCTATTTTGCACCTTTAGCAAATAAAATAGAACTTTCGTACTTTATGCGATTTAGTCTTTTTTCGCTATTTAGCATGAAATCGCTAAAATTAAAGCACCAAAATTTCCATACATCATTATAAACATGCTATAACACATAACATAACATGAAAATAATTTTCTCCAACCTTGAATTAGTGATTCCAAGATCACTGTTCTGACTAGCCCCTAAATAGGGCTGTTACAAGTGTACAAGAGGGTAATAAGATCATAATTCTTTTACATTGTATGCAGTGTTTTGGTTCATAGTGGTGGGGTGCATGGTGGGCATTACTATGCTTATATCAAGCCAACCCTCTCAGATCTGTGGTGCCTATCATGTTTTGTAAATTTCTCAGTTCCAGGCTTTTATGCTAATTGCCTGTCATAACTTTCTGCCGCAATACCTTTTTTCTGTTTGGTAATAGCTACCTAAATTATTATTTGAATTTTGATCCATATATTTAATCTTAACAGTTGTTCATTGACTTTTCTTAATCTTGCTCATTTGTTCTAATATTGATAAGAATATTCCCTATAAATTATGAAACTATCATATGAAATGCTTTATGATAATTGATATGAGTATTTTGTCTTTGGACCTGCACTGATGTTCCCATGCACCAATTCCTGATTTGTGAGGTTGCTTATGTTTGCAATAGCATGGCAGCCATGCTCTTTGCAGATTACTTATTCTATACTAAATTCAGCTGCATTCACATGTCTTTTTTTAGGGGGCTTTTTGCAGGTGCTATTTCTAATGTACCATTATTTTGCTGCGGCAGAGATATATAATGCAATACGTGTCTTCATTGTTGCATATGTTTGGATGATGGGATTTGGCAACTTCTCATACTATTATATCAGAAAGAACTTTAGCCTAGCATGTTTTGCTCAGGTGAAACTCTATACCATTCTAGCATTCCAGTTATTAAGGGTTATATATATATATTATATACACTTTATGCATATCAGTAAACCTCTTATCCTTCTATAACTTCTATTTGATGCAGATGATATGACGACTAAACTTCTTTGTGGCATTTTGCTGCATTGTTCTCAACAATGACTATATGCTTTACTACATCTGCCCAATGCACAGCCTTTCACTGTAATAGTGTATGGAGCTCATGGGATTTTCAACAAGTATAATGAGATACCATCGGTGATGGCTGTGAAAATTCTTGCATGCTTTCTTGTAGTTATCTTTATTTGGGAAATTCCTGGAGTTTTTGAAATATTCTGGAGTCCACTAGCTATCCTATTAGCTTAGAATATTCATGTCCTTTTCTGATGCCTTTCGATATGCTTCAATATTTTTTAATCTTTTTTGGTCATTTATTGAAGGAAAAAATGTAGATTGATGTGACATAGAATGTGGTGTTTGGGTACCAAACAAATCAGAGATCCAATAGTAATGAAAAATTTTTAATTTTTTTAATTTTTTGATATGAAGAAAAATATTTTAATTTTTTTATTTTTCATGACCAAATTAGGGCATTTGTAAAAAAAAAAAAAAGTGACGCTAAAGACAATTACTTATAGTGGCATTTTTCGTAAAGTGTCGCTAAAGACCATGACCTTTAGCGACATTTCTTATAGAAACGCCGCTAAAGGTCATTGTCTTTAGCGGCGTTTTATACAAAAGCGCCGCTAAAAATCGTGGTCTTTAGCGGCGTTTTCTAAAAAGCATCGCTAAAGACTAGGACTTTTAGCTGCGCTTTCTGTAAAAGCGCCGCTAAAGACAATGACCTTTAGCGGCGCGTTTCTATAAAAGCACCGCTAAAGACCATGACCTTTAGCGGCATTTTCTATAAAAGCGTCGCTAAAAGTCATGATCATTAGCGACGTTTTTTCAAATAAATGCTGCAAATTTTAGCGGCATTGTCTATAGCGGTGTCTTTTGCGCCGCTTGTGAAAGCGCCGCTAATAGTTTTAGCGGCACTTAGAAGCGCCACTAATAGTTTTAGCGGCACTTAAAAGCGCCACTAAAGGCAAAAAAAAATGCTGCAAAAAGTCTATTTTCCTGTAGTGTGTATACTGCTAGTGACAGCTTTGCTACGTTGATACTGGCAGCTCGGCTGCAATCTTGGTGGGTAGGGCTGGGTGGGTTGACTTGGTCCCCACAGGTGTGTAAGGCTGGTACGGGTGGTGTGATGGTTGGATTGGGTGGGCTGCATTTCTGGTTTGCATTACCATGATTTTGGGGCTTAGGCCCAAATCGATACTGCATGGGCTTGAGCCATACTGTGACTGTAGCTTGGGATTACACACTGAGTTCTCGTAACTCACCCCTTTTCCTTTAACTGTGCAGGTAATCCCTAGCCTTAGAGGATTTGAAGCCGCGAGGGACCCGGAGATTGCCACACGTACTGCGTGTCTCGAGGGTGAATTTAATATTTTAATTTAGGGTTACTATGCTCTTAAGTACTGGGTTTTATAATTGTTGTAATAAGGCCATTAGAATTGTTTTAACTTTTACTCGGTTTTTTTAAGCACTACAAATTTAATCAACACGGGATTTTCAAAATAATAGACAACTGATTTTCAAATATCACGCCTTTGAAATTATTAAGACCAACCTTCTGTAACTAACACGGTTTTTAATAAACAAAATAATACGTGCATTTTTTTAAGAGTATTACTCGAGTAAACTTCTTTGTGAATAAGCAACAAAAAATGAATTTTTGGAACGTATAAGTTAGAGTTTGACAATGTGTTTTTCAAACATACACGAGGTTTTAAACATCACCTGATGTGGCACGCTAGATCAAGTCGTAATGTTTAGGCCGGGTTTGGGGTGTTACATTTAGTGGCATCAGAGCCAGGTTTGCAAAACCTCAGCTGTGGAATGGGTTTTGAGAATTGTTTACATTTGTTTAAAGTCTGGGTTAGAAAAGTAGTAGTATCACTGAACGTGTAGAACACCGAGTCTCCGGCATCCGAATCCGTAAGTTCCTTTACTCTATACTTGATTATATGATGAAATGACTGTAGTAAGAAACTACTAGAGTTAGTGGTAGTACACTAAAACTTTTAGCTGTGGAAGCTAAGACTGTGGAGACTGAAACTTTAGTAAAATCGATCTGCGGAAACTACTCTTACCACTGTTCTCTTTTCGTAAAACATTTTGCAACGATAAGTTGATGCATAAAACTCTTAAACAAATTAATACGTTAAATCGATATGAGTACAAGAGGACGCGGAAGAGGTACACGTGACTGTGGTAGAGGCCGAGGTACTAGGGCTGGATCCTCAGCATCAGAGCATATGCCTGAAAGAGACGCACTGGCATCGCCAGTGACTGAGACGGGGTCTCATGATTGAGTTGGGGGGACGATGCTTTGTCCCAAGCTGTGCTACGGGTTCTAGAATGGGTTGCTGGAGCGAGTCTTGGTCGGTAGCCCGAGGATCAATTTCTAAGCGACTTCGGTCGAACGGGGCTAAAATCTTTAGGGGCATCTCTGGTGTAGCCCCAAATGTAGTCCAGTACTGGTTGGAGGCGGTTGAGCAGATCATGGATGACCTGGACTGCACAATGGAGCAAAAGCTGAAAGGGGCGGTGTCCTTACTGCGTGATGAGGCATATCAATGGTGGTTCACTGTGAGGGAAGGCACATAGGCGGACTGATTAACATGGAATTTCTATAAAACGGCCTTCCAGGGGAAGTATGTCGGGGCTAGTTATATGGACGCCCGGAGAAAGGAATTCTTAAATCTTGTTCAAGGGAATAAATCTGTGGTGGAGTATGAGGCAGAGTTCCTGTGCTTGAGCCGGTACGCTCGAGGTATAGTTGCAACATAATATGAGCACTGTGTGCGATTTGAGGATGGTCTTCGAGACGAGTTGCGGGTACTGATAGCCCTGTAGAGGGAAAGAGATTTTGCTACTTTGGTGGAGAAGGCCAAGATTACTGAGGATGTGAAACGCTCTGAGCGTCAGAACCGTGACAAGGAAAGGGGAAGAAATAAGAGAGATTTTAGGCCTTCCAGTTCTTCAGATATATTTCATAAGAGGCCTAAATTTGATGGGCCGTTCTGAGTGGAGTTTGTTGCTGGCAGACCGCAGCCTTGCGCAATGTGCGGGTTATCTCATCAGGGTAAATGTTGGAAGAGAACTAGGGCGTACTTTAGATGTGGGTCAAGAGACCACAGAATTAAAGACTGTACGCAGAAACCGAGTCCGATGCCAGTTACGGGTTAGGGATACAACTGGTACATTCCAAAATAGTCGTTACTCCGACATCTTTACTCTTAGCCATGAACCTCCTTTGAGTTTTTAATTCACCGAACTTTTCTATTTTCCGATCAAAAGCGAAGAGTTTAGCCAGGGAGAGGTGGTCAACAGCCACCGAGAGGCTGTGGGCTAGCCCGAAGGGGAAATGGGTTTGGACGGGGTTGTGGAGCACCGGGCAGAGGTGCTGGTAATACAGATGCGAGACAGCCAGGGTTGGTTTATGCTGCTCAGCGACGAGAGGATGGCGACGCACCTGACGTAATAACCGGTACGTTTCTGATTCATGATGTACCATGTTTTGCTTTAATTGATACTGGGTCGACGCATTCATATGTTGCATGTAATATGTCTAGAACTTTGAACATACAATTCAAACTTGTTGATAAAGAAATGTCGGTGATTAATCCTTTAGGACAGTCTGTTGTAGTGAATAAGTTGTTTAGGAGAGTGCCGTTTGGCGAGTTTGATCTCATTCTAGGCATGGACTGGTTAGTGAAGCATCGTGCGAATTTGGACTACGCTGCTAAGCGTATGATATTGAAGTCTTCAGAGGATGAGGAAGTGGTTGTGATAGGGAAGTGAAGGGACTATCTAACCAATGTAATCTCAGCACTAAGGGTCGAGAAACTGGTTCATAAGGGTTGTGAGGCGTTTCTAGCTTATGTCAGCTCATCTGATACTAAAGAATTGTCTGTTGGAGAGGTCAGGACCGTAAAAGAATTCCTGGATGTATTTTTTGAGGAGCTTTTGGGGTTGCCACCAAATCGTGAGGTCGAGTTCGGCATTGAGCTCTTATTGGGAATGGCTCTGATGTCCATCGCCCCTTATAGAATGGCACCGAAGGAGCTGGTAGAATTAAAGGCTCAGATCCAAAAGCTTCTGGATCGAGGGTTTATCTGACCGAGTGTGTCTCCGTGGGGAGCACCGATATTGTACGTAAAGAAGAAGGATGGGTCAATGCGCATGTGTATTGACTACCGTCAGTTGAACAAGCTAACGATTAAGAACAAATACCCACTACCAAGGATAGACGATCTGTTTGATGAGTTGCGAGGAGCTTCGGTTTTCTCTAAAATAGATTTAAGATCAGGGTATCATCAGCTAAGGGTCAAGGAGGCAGATATATACAAGACTGCTGTAACAGCTCGATTTAGGGGCTAGTCGGAATAGTGATCTTGGGATCACTAAGATTAGAGAAATTTATTTTCATGTTATATTATAAGTCAGAGCATGATAGAATATGTGCGTGAGAATTTTAGTACTTTAATTTTAACGATTTCATGCTTCATCGCAAGAAAGGGTTAAATCACATAACGCACGAAAGTTCCATTCTATAGTTAAAATTACCAAATGGCCATAGATTGTTAATTGGATGTCTTTAAAAGGTAATTATACCCCCAAAACTAGCATGGCCGACCATAGGAGACAATTTTGTCAAAATTGGTCAAAGTTGTTGACAGTAGGTGGACTAAATTGATGTTTTATATTAAAATAAAGAAAAAGAAGATATCATCTTTTTCTCTATTCTTCTCCACCAAAAATTGGTAGCAAACTAAGGGGTTTGAGAGCTCAAATTTTCAGCAAGCTTCTTTCTTTGCTAGTAAGTGATTTTAATGATCTTTCTTGAAGAAAATTGTACTTTTGAGACCCCTAAAGCTTAAGCTTTCTAATGAAGGGATTAACTTGTAATATGGTGAAGAGTTTAGAGTTTTTCCATGAGAGCTTTCATTGTTATTTACTGCATTTTTATGGAAGAAATTGAGTCTTAGTTGTTAGATGAACAACTTTTGTGAAAGGTGTTAGTATGAAAACACTAAATAGGACCTTGATGAAAAGGTTACAAAATTTGGTAGTAAGTACGTGAAATGTTGAGTTTTGATGATAGTCATACGAGTATCAAATGTTCATCTAGGCTTGTTGAAGGTAGAAATACAATCAGAATTTATTTCCGAGCCTAGGGGCAAAATGGTCATTTTGCCAAAGTCTAGGGGCAAAATAGTAATTTTGCCTAAGCATGATTTTTGAAATGCTGTTATTAATATAGTGATTAAAATGAGTTAAATTGCTATTATAGAGCAAGAAGAACTGAGGACCCGCCTTGAACGGGGAAAGAACAAAGTCTCGGACTAGATTGACAAGCTAGCTCATTTTGAAATCGAGGTAAGTTTGTATGTGATTTGAGTAACATTTATATTAGCATGTTGAGATATGCTTGACCTTATGTTAATGCATGATGCACCACTAATTTGAGTAGTTAACTTGAATGAAATGTTGAAAGCTTAATGGGCTATATTGATTATAGAAATGCTATCATTGAAATATGAAATAAATAAGGTCCCGTATAAGACCATGTGCGAGACATGGCCTCGGTGCCGAGCTGAGATCTCATATAAGGCCATATCCGGGATATGGCTTCGGTGAGGGATATGAAAAGCGTATAAGACCATATTCGGAATATGGCATCGACTCATGCTAGGAAATTCCATATAAGACCATATCCGGGATATGACATTGGTGTTTAGAGGTAATCCCATATAAGATCATATTTGGGATATGGAATTGGCAGTTAGAGGTGACTCTATGTAAGACCACCTCGAAGACGTGGCATTGGCTTTATACCTATAGTAGTAACAATAAACACAGGTCTTTGACTATCCCTTGAGAATAGTGGGATAAGTAGATGAATTTAGAAGTAGAGATGTGAATGATATTTAAGTCATGTGAATGAGTGAATACAGGCACTCGTAAATGAGTCACAAAAAATCGGTTGCGATATGTGGCACGGTATGTGATAGATAAGGGCAATTGTAAGTAAATATTGTCAAGAATCCTTGACTCGAGTACGGTTAGCTAATACCGTGGGTGGATTATTTTATGAGCTTATTATTGTTAATTATTTCCATGCAAACTTACTAAGCTTTATGCTTACCCCTTTTTCATTGCCCTTCTTTCTTGTAGTATTGCTAAGGTAACTCGTGGACCGTAGACATAGGAGTTTGGAAATCACACTATCGACAGCACTTTGGTATAACAATTTCAGACTTGTTTTTATTATGGCATGTATAGGGCTCAAGTATTTTGCTAAGCTGTAATTGTTAGTCAAAGTGTTAGCTATGTAAGTTTGTAAAAGTCATTTTTGTAGATGGCCTATTGAGTTAGGCAAGTTACTTGGCAAACTCTTTTGCTTAATGAAGATGTAATTCAAGAAGTGTATGTCCCTTTTTATTATCTTGTAAGTTAGAATGAGCTCTTAGATTTGTTTGGGGCTAAGAAGTGGTATTGTGCTAAATGGAGGTATGTATGTGCTCACTCTAAGGTGACAATGACTTGGTATATAGCCTGTTAATTGCCATATAGGCAGACACATGGGCGTGTGTCTAGACCGTGTGGGAGGCACAGCTAGCACATGGGCGTGTGCCCAGGCCGTGTGACGTCTGCACCTTGCACTTGGAATTTGAATTACCACACAGCTGGAGTACACGGACGTGTCAAGACCGTGTGAAATTAGTCAGTGTCGACCACGGGTGGGAGACACGGGCATGCCTCAGCGGCACACGGGCGTGTCTCTAGGCCTACACGGGCGTGTGGCCCCTGCTTTGTTAAAAAGGTTTCTCGAACTCGTGAAAGTTCTCGGAAAGATTCCGATACTTCTCAGGAGTATGTTTAGGGCCTCTTAGGCCGAGTATGTGTGAGCGACGGGGTGAAACAAAATTTTATAACCCCATTCTAGAAGTTCAAGCAAGTTTAACTATGTAATGCCTCGAACCCCGTTCCAGGTCAAATACGGGCAAAGGGTGTTACATTAAGTGGTATCAGAGCTACGGTTAGTCGATTCTAGGACTAACATAGCGTAAGTACGAGTCTAGCTATACATGCCATATGTAAGAGTGTCTGCGTAATGATAGTGTGATGAATCCTGACGTATAAAATTTTATTTTATGTAGTAGATGGATTCTAATCTAGATCGAACTGCAGCCGATGATGCTGCGAGTAACGCACCGACTCCCGCTCAAGGGACCGCGCCAGCTAATATTAGACCTGAGACCTTGAGTCTGGGGGAAGAGGCTCGAGAAACCTTTCTCCACATAATGAGCAACTGGTATACTGAGTATACCCGAGTGAATCCTAACACTCAACCTCCTCCTCCCCCACCTATCCCTTAACCTGCTCTAGTAGCTCCTCAAGTGGTTGAAGTGGTGAGAAGAGAAAGGCCTCCGGTGGATAAGACTCGAAAGTAAGGAGTCGAGGAATTTCAGACGAATAAGGATGACGACCTGGATAAAGCGGAATTCTGGCTTGAGAATACTATCCGGGTATTCGATGAGTTATCCTGCACGCCTGAGGAGTGCTTAAAGTGTGCGGTGTCACTCCTGAGAGATTCAGCCTACCGATGGTGGAACACCCTGGTGTCGATGGTGCCAAGGGAGAGAGTTAGTTGGGAATTCTTCTAAGAGGAATACCGGAAGAAGTATATCACCTAGAGGTTCATCGACCACAAGAGAAAAGAGTTCTTGGAATTGAAGTAAGGTCGTATGTCAGTGACCGATTACGAACGAGAGTTCGTAAGTCTTAGCAAGTATGCACGAGAGTACATGTCTACTGAAGCCATCATGTGCAAGAGGTTTGAGGATGGATTGAATGAAGATATCTGCCTATACGTGGGAGTTCTCAAATTAAAGGAGTTTGTAGTGTTGGTGGATAGGGCCTGTAAGCCGAGGAGTTGGCTAAAGAGAAGAGAAGAGCTGAGTATGAGTCTCGTGATTCGAGGATGAGACTACTGAATAAGTCTTACCAATCTTCATCTAAGAAATAGAAGGATTCCACTACTCGATCAGTCACTTTAGCGGGGTTTTCAACCCGAAATAAAGGCAAGCAATTCTCGGGATCGAAAGGGCAAACCACATTAGTTGCTAGTGTGGGAAACGTTTGACCGAGTAGACTGGGCAGGTGCCATTCTGGTGAGTGTGGCAGGTGCTATTCCTGTGAGTGTCGGGCTAATGAGAAAGCCTGCTTCAGATTTGGGTCCTTAGACCACTTCATTAGAGATTGTCCTAAGGTGGACGAGAAAAAAAGCCCCAGAATGCAAGATCGGGAAGTACCACTAGGGGAAAACCATTGAGAAACCGGGGATTGAGATGGGAAGCAAGAATTAATCTAGAGTTGAGGGTAGAGCACCGGCGAGGACATATGCCATTCGTGCTCGTGAAGAGGCATCTTCCCTCGACATGATCACGGGTATCTCCCATAATACTCGTGTTATAGCTTTAATTGACCCGGGGTCTACCCATTCATACATACGCATAAAATTAGTCTCTAGCATGAGCATACCTATAGAGTCTACCGAATTTATCATAAGAGTGTCTAATCCCCTAGGCATGTGTGTGTTGGTTGATAGAGTTTGTAAAGGGTGCCCTTTGATGATTAAGGGTCATTGTTTCCCGGTCGATCTTATGTTGTTACCGTTTGACGAATTTGATGTCATTCTCGAGATGGATTGGTTAGTTACCCATGGTGTAATTGTGAATTGTGGGAAGAAGCATATTAAGTTGAGAGATGAAAATTGAAAATTTATTCGTGTTGAATCAGATAAACTGGATAGGTCGCCAATAGTGATATCAACCATGTCGGCTCAGAGGTACCTAAGGAAGGGGCATGAGGCTTATCTTGCCTTTGTGTTGAACACTAAAGAGACTGAGTTAAAAATCGAGTCAGTACCCATAGTATGCGAGTACCTAGATGTTTTCCTAGAAGAGTTGCCGGGGCTACCTCTGGATAGAGAGATTGAATTTGGAATTGAATTAGTTCCGGGTACTGCCCCTATTTCTATTGCTCCATATAGAATAGCTCCAACCGAGCTAAAAGAACTGAAAGCACAGTTGCAAGAAGTAACAGATAAGGGTTTAACGAGGCCGAGTTTTTCTCCGTAGGGTGCTCTCATTCTGTTCGTGAAGAAGAAAGATGGTTCCATGAGACTATGTATAGACTATTGACAACTCAATAAAGTGACGGTGAAGAATAAGTACCCGTTGCTGAGGATCGATGATCTATTTGACCAACTGAAGGGAGCCACAGTATTTTCCAAGATAGATTTGAGATCTGGGTACTATCAGTTGAAAGTCAAGGACTTTGATGTGCCGAAAACTGCATTTAGGACTAGGTATGGCCATTATGAATTTTTGGTCATGCCTTTTGGTCTAACGAATGCCCTTCAATCTTCATGGATTTGATGAATCCCATTTTTCGACCATACTTGGATAGATTTGTTGTGGTCTTCATCGACGACATACTGATCTACTCTCGAGATGAGAACAATCATACCGAGTATTTGAATATGGTTCTACAAGTTTTGAGAGAAAAATAATTGTATGCCAAATTCAGTAAGAGTGAATTTTGGCTCAAGAAAGTAGGATTTTTGGGACACATTGTCTCCGGAGGTGGGATTAGAGCCGATCCGAGTAAGATTTCAGAAATTGTGGAATGGAAACCATCGAGGAGAGTAACTGAAGTGAGGAGTTTTCTAGGCCTAGCCGGCTATTATAGGTGTTTTGTCAAGGGGTTTTCCATAATAGCTACACTGATGACGAGACTTTTGCAAAAAGATGTAAAGTTTGTTTGGACAGAAAAGTGTCAACAGAGTTTTGAGAAATTGAAGACACTGTTGACTGAAGCTCCCATTTTGGTGCAACTAGAACCAGGAAAAGAATTACTGGTTTATAGTGATGCGTCCTTGAGCGGGTTGAGCTGTGTACTTATGCAAGAGGGTAAAGTGATTGCATACGCCTCTAGACAATTGAAGCCGCACGAGAAGAACTACCTGACTCATGATTTTAACTTGGCCGCAATTGTGTTCGCGTTAAAAATTTGGAGACATCATATATATGGTGAAAGGTGTCGGATTTTCACTTATCACAAAAGCCTAAAATATTTGATGACTCAAAATGAATTGAATTTGAGGCAACGAAGATGGTTAGAGTTGGTTAAAGATTATGAGCTAGTAATTGACTATCATCCGGGAAAGGCAAATGTAGTCGCCGACTATTTGAGCAGAAAATCATTATTTGCACTAAAAGCCATGAGTGCTTTGATGACCTTACTGGAGGATGGTTCCGTTTTAGCCGAATTGAGAGCTAAACCATTATTTCTCCAAGAGATTTGTGAAGCTCAGAAAGATGATAACAGTTTGCAAGCCAAGAGAGTTTTATGCGAGTCGAGCATTGAGACAGACTTTTGAGTAAATCTTGATGGATGCCTAACATTTCGAGATTGAGTCTGTGTACCTAGGAATGTTGAGCTTATTCGCAAAATTTTACATGAAGCATAAAATGGGTGTTTGAATGTACACCTAGGCAACACCAAAATGTACCATGATTTGAAGAAATGGTATTGGTGGTTTGGTATGAAGAAAGACATTTTCGAGTTTGTATCCAAATGCCTGATTTGTCAGCAAGTGAAGGCTGAACATCAAGTACCTTCAGGTTTACTTCAGCCCATTATGGTTCCTGAGTGGAAGTGGGACCGTATTACTATGGACTTCATGACGGGCTTGCCGTTGACTCTAAAGAGGAAAGATGTAGTATGGGTAGTGATTGATAGACTCACTAAGTAAGCCCACTTTATTCCAGTGTGAGTCGACTATTCGCTTGATAAATTGGCAGACTTGTACATGTCTGAGATAATAAGACTTCATGGTGTACCATTGTCGATCATCTCAAATAGAGATCCAAGGTTCACCTCACGGTTTTGGAAAAAGCTGCAAGAAGCTTTGGGAACGAAATTGAGTTTTAGTACGACTTTTCATCCACAAATTGCGTTTTAGTACGAAATTGTGTTTTTGAATTCCATGGTAATTGGTAGAAATACTTACCATTGGTGGAATTCGCTTACAACAACAGCTTTCAATTAAGTTTGAAGATGGTGCCTTATGAGGCATTGTATGGGCGTAAGTGTCGAACGCCCTTATATTGGTCAGAACCCAGAGAGGAACAGATACACGGGGGGTTAAGGAAACTGAAGAGAAGGTAAAAGTGATAGTGACTGTTTGATAGTCGCCTCAGATGGACAGAAGTCCTATTCAGATTTAAAAAGGAAAGAAATAGAATTCAAAGTTGGTGATAAAGTGTTCTTGAAAGTATCACCTTAGAGGAAAGACCTTAGATTTGGTCGGGAGGGCAACTTGAGTCCGCACTTTATCGGACCTTATGAAGTTACCGAAAAGATAGAACTGGTAGCTTATCGGTTAGCCTTGCCACCTGAGATAGAAAAGATTCATGACGTCTTTCATGTTTCTATGTTGAGCCGATACCGTTCAGACCCTTCACATGTCATAGAGCCGACAAAGGTAGAGATACAACCGGATATGACCTATGACAAAAAACCAGTTAGAATTTTGGCTCATGAGGTCAAGCAGTTAAGAAACAAAAGCATAGCCCTAGTGAAAGTTCTATGGAAAAGGCACGGTATAGAAGAGGCTACATGGGAACCCGAAGAAATGATGAGAAACCAGTACCCCAATCTTTTCACCGGTAAGATTTTCGGGGACGAAAATCCTTAAGGGGGAGAATTGTAACAGCCCGATTTAGGGCCCGATTTAGGTCTTTAAAAGGCAATTAGACCCCCAAAATTAGCATGGCCGGCCATAGGATATAATTGTGTCAAAATTGGTCAAAGTTGTTGATAGTAGGTGGACTAAATTGATGTTTTGTATCAAAATAAAGAAAAAGAAGATATCATCTTTTTCTCTATTCTTTTCCACCAAAAATTGGCAGCAAACTAAGGGGTTTGAGAGCTCAAATTTTCAGCAAGCTTTTTTCATTGCTAGTAAGTGATTTTAATGATCTTTTTTGAAGAAAATTGTACTTTTGAGACCCCTAAAGCTTAAGCTTTCTAATGAGGGGATTAACTTGTAATATGGTGAAGAGTTTAGAGTTTTTCCATGAGAGCTTTCATTGTTATTTGCTGCATTTTTATGGAATAAATTGAGTCTTAGTTGTTAGATGAACAACTTTTGTGAAAGGTGTTAGTATAAAAACACCAAATAGGACCTTGATGAAAAGGTTATTACAAAATTTGGTAGTAAGTATGTGAAATGTTGAGTTTTGATGATAGTCATAAGAGTATTAAATGTTCATCTAGGCTTGTTGAAGGTAAAAATACGATCAGAATTTATTTCAGAGCCTAGGGGCAAAATGGTCATTTTGCCAAAGTCTAAGGGGCAAAATAGTAATTTTGCCTAAGCATGATTTTTGAAGTGCTATTATTAATATAGTGATTAAAATGAGTTAAATTGCTATTATAGAGCAAGAAGAATCGATGACCCACCTTGATAGGGGAAAGAAGAAAGTCTCGGACTAGATTGACAAGCTAGCTCATTTTGAAATCGAGGTAAGTTTGTATGTGATTTGAGTAACATTTATATTAGCATGTTGAGATATGCTTGACCTTATGTTAATGCGTGATGCACCACCAATTTGAGTAGTTAACTTGAATGAAATGTTGAAAGCCTAATGGGCCATATTGATTATAGAAATGATATCATTGAAATATGAAATAAATAAGGTCCCGTATAAGACCATGTCCGGGACATGACCTTGGCACCGAGTTGAGATCCCGTATAAGACCATATCCGGGATATGGCTTCAGTGAGGGATATGAAAAGCGTATAAGACCATATTCAGAATATGGCATCGACACATGCTAGGAAATTCCATATAAGACCATATTCGGGATATCGTATTGGAAGTTAGAGGTGACTCCATGTAAGACCACATCGAAGACATGGCATTAGCTTTATACCTACAGTAGTAACGATAAACTCACGTCTTTGACTATCCCTTGAGAATAGTGGGATAAGTAGATGAATTTAGAAGTAGAGATGTGAATGATATTTAAGTCATGTGAATGAGTGAATATGGGTACTCGTAAATGAGTCACGAAGAATCGGTTGCGATATGTGGCACGGTATGTGCTAGATAAGGGCAATTGTAAGTAAGTATTGTCAAGAAGCCTTGACTCGAGTACAGTTAGCTAATACTGTGAGTGGATTATTTTATGAGTTTATTATTGTTAAATATTTCCATGCAAACTTACTAAGCTTTATGCTTACCCCTTTTTCATTGCCCTTCTTTCTTGTAGTATTGTTAAGGTAACTCGTGGACTGTGGACATAGGAGTTCGGAAATCACACTATCGACAGCACTTTGGTATAACAATTTCAAACTTATTTTGATTATGGCATGTATAGGGCTCAAGTATTTTGTTAAGTTGTAATTGTTAGTCAAAGTGGTAGCTATGTAAGTTTGTAAAAGTCATTTTTGTAGATGGCCTATTGAGTTAGGTAAATTACTTGGCAAACTCTTTTGCTTAATGAAGATGTAATTCATGAAGTGTATGTCCCTTTTAATTATCTTGTAAGTTGGAATTAGCTCTTAGATTTGCTTGGGGCTAAGAAGTGGTATTGTGCTAAATGGAGGTATGTATGTGCTCACTCTAAGGTGACAATGGCTTGGTATATAGCATGTTAATTGCCCATATAGGTAGACACACGCGTGTGTCTAGACCGTGTGGGAGGCACGGCTAGTACATGGGCGTGTGCCCAGGCCATGTGAAATCTGTACCTTGTACTTGGAATTTGAAAAACCACACGGCTGGAGTACACGGGCGTGTCAAGGCCGTGTAACTGTAGTAAGAATAGACCACGGTTGGAAGACACGAGCGTGTCAAGGCCATATGAAATTAGTCAGTGTCGACTACGGGTGGGAGACATGGGCATGACTTAGGGGCACATGGGCGTGTCCCTAGGCCTACACGGGCGTGTGGCCCTTGCTTTGTGAAAAAGGTTTTTCGAACTCGTGAAAGTTCCCAAAAAGATTCCGATACTTCTCTGGAGTATGTTTTGGGCCTCTTAGGCCGAGTATGTGCGAGCGACGGGGTTAAACGAAATTTTATAACCCTATTCTAGAATTTTAAGCAAGTTTAACTATGTAATGGCTTGAACCTCGTTTCGGCTCGAATATGGGCAAGGGGTGTTACAACTATATTCCGAACTTGTTATGGGCATTACGAGTTTCTGGTCATGCTGTTTGGATTGACGAATACAGCAGCTGCTTTCATGGATATGATGAACCGAGTTTTCCAACCCTACTTCGACCGATTCATGGTGGTGTTTATAGATGATATTCTGGTATATTCAAGAACCGAGGGGGAGCATGATTCACATCTCAGGGTGGTTCTGCAAATTTTGAGGGAAAAACAACTCTATGCTAAATTCAGCAAGTGCGAGTTTTGGCTGCAAGAGGTGACATTTTTGGGATATGTCGTGTCTGCTGAAGGGATTAGGGTTGATCCTTGGAAAGTTGAGGCTGTATTGGGTTGGAAGCCACCAAAGTCGGTATCAAAAATTTGAAGTTTTCTAGGCTTGGCCGGGTACTATAGATGGTTCGTTGAGGGGTTTTCATAGATCGCTGCGCCCCTAACTAAGTTACTGCGTAAGGGGGTACCATTTGTTTGGGCGGATAAACAGTAGGAGAGTTTTGAAAAGTTGAAAAATATGCTGACTAATGCTCCGGTATTAATACAGCCAGAGGCTGGAAAAGAATTCGTTGTCTATTGTGATGCATCGCACACGAGTTTGGGTTGTGTGCTGATGCAGGAGGGGAAAATGGTGGCGTATGCATTTCGTCAACTTAGGTCACACAAGGGGAACTACCCCACTCATGACTTGGAATTAGCTGCGGTAGTGTTCGCACTAAAAATATGGAGACATTATCTGTATGGGGAAAAGTTGATCATCTACAATAACCATAAGAGTCTTAAGTATCTCCTTACCCAAAAGGAGTTGAATCTTAAGCAACGAAAAAGGATAGAGGTTCTAAAGGATTATGATTGCTCGATTGAGTACCACCCAACGAAAGCTAATGTGGTGGCAGATGCACTAAGTCACAAGGTGGTATCTGATTAAAGAGTGATGTTTACTCGACTCAGCCTATTTGAGGATGGTAGTTTGTTGGCAAAACTGCAGGTGAAACCATCTTGGGTGGATCATATTAAAAAGAAGCAGTTATTGGATGAGTCGTTGAGTTCTCGATTTCAGTAGGTGAGAAGCGGAGAGACTGTGGATTTTGGGCTGAATAGTGAAGGGGTATTATGTTTCCGGGGAAGAGTTTGTGTACCTAGGGACTCTGAGTTAAGACAGTCGATTCTGCAAGAGGCGCATAGTAGCCCATACGCTATGCATCCTGGTGGGAACAAATTATATTGAGATCTGCGTGAACCGTATTGGTGGCCAAGACTTAAGCGTGAGGTTACCGACTTCGTATGTAAGTGTTTGACGTGCCAGCAAGTGAAGGCTGAGCATCAACTACCTTCTGGATTACTGCAGCCTGTTAAGATTCCACTTTGGAAGTGGGAGAGGGTAACCATGGACTTTGTTAGTGGGCTGCCTCTGATGCCTACTAAGAAAGATTCGGTATGGGTAATTGTTGATCTCTTGACTAAGTCCGCTCACTTCATACCGGTTCGTACCGATTACTCGTTGCAGAAATTGGCGGGGATTGTAAGGTTACATGGGGTGCCGGTGTCTATCATCTCAGATAAGGATCCTAGATTCACATCTTGGTTCTGGAGAGTGTTGCATGAGGCTCTGGGTACAAGGTTAGATTTCAGCACAGTGTTTCATACGCAGACTAATGGTCAGTCAGAGAAGGTAGTACAGATTCTGGAAGATATGCTAAGAGGTTGTGTGATTGATTTTAAAGGTATTTAGGAAGACTATTTACCGTTGGCGGAATTTGCTTACAACAACAGTTACCAATCTAGCATTCAGATGGCACCATACGAGGCATTATATGGTCGTAGGTGTCGTACCCCTACGTGTTGGACAGAATTGGGTGAGCGACGATTGTTGGGTCCAGAGCTAATTTTGGAAACTGAGGAGAAAGTGAAATTAATTCGGGGTCGGTTGAAGGAAGAATCTGATAGGCAAAAGTCGTATACTGACTTAAAGCGTAAAGGGAAAGAATACTCTGTGGGGGATTATGTTTTCTTGAAGGTCTCACCTTGGAAAAAGATCCTGATATTTGGTCAGAAGGGCAAGTTGAGCCCTAGATTCATCGGACCTTATCGGCTATTGAAACGGGTATGACCAGTTGCCTATCAGCTTGAGCTGCCTCCTGAGTTAAACCGGATACATAACATATTTTACGTTTTTATGCTGGGACGCTACCGTTCGAATCCTTCTCATATAGTACCGGTGGAGGAGATCGAGATAAGACCTGATCTGACCTTTGAAGAAGAACCAGTGCAGATTCTGGATCGGGATGTTAAGGTACTAAGAAGGAAATCTGTTCCATTAGTCAAGGTACTATGGCGTAATCACAGTTCGAAGGAAGCCACATGGGAGTCTGAGGAGGCTATGCGACATCAATACCCTTATCTCTTTTGATTAAGTAAAATTTCGAGGCCGAAATTTCTTTAAAGGGGTAGAATTATACCATCCCAAAAATTAGGGGTTTGTAATTTTCGCATAATTACATGTCGTGCTTGCTCAACGGGCTATTTGAATGTGTTTAAGGGTTTTAGGGAGGCCTGGGTTCGAGTCCAAGTCCTGGAAAAATTTTGATTTTAGGGCCTTCAGTGTAGAAGGCTGTTAGAGGCAGGATTTAAGTAAATTAAAGTGTATTTTGCTAACACAAGCTGGCCATGTGGTAGGATGGTTGAGGTGTTTGATAAACCGTAATTGTAACATATTTTAATCCCATATTTAGCTTACTTTTTGATGATTTATCCCTTGATTTATATAAAAAGGTGCTCTTAATCCTTTCTTTTCATGTCTTATACCCAGGAAAGCACCCGAGGATAAAAAGAACGAGAAACGGGCCCAAAATAGAGTAAATGGGCCATACCACGAAATTGACATGGCCTGGACCAAAGCCCACACGGTCGTGCCTCAACTGATCATCTAGAACATGGCCTTCTCCCGATTCACACGACCGTGTCTCATTAAAAAAATCTGAGCACGGCCTGACCACGATCCACACGAGCGTGTGCCATGGTCGTGTCCTTGTCGCTGGAAAGAAAAATTTCACTCGGATTTGGACACTTAGGGAGAAAGAAACATATTTTTGAAAGCCTATATAAACCCCCTAAGTGCCACCAGAAAAGGGGCGATTAGCTAGGCCAAGGAGCCAAGCCGAAAAGGTCAGAGTTGTGGGAATCACTCGAAGGAAGCCAGTTGATCCATCTCAAGAAGCCGGAATTCTACTCAAGATGGCAGATCTCTCCTTCAATTCCTTCAGGAAGTTCTAGGGATTTCATATGTTTTGTTTTATCTTTTCTCTTGAGATGTTTTCTTATTTTGTTATGAACTAAATCCTTCAAATACCTGAAGGGGATGAAACCTATGATAGATCTTGTTATTATTTTCTAAATTATATGATAAATACTTAGTTTGTACTTAATTATGCATGCTTAATCTAAATTTGATGTGCTTTGGTGGAGGAGGAATAGACCCTACCTAAGAGTAGATCTAGCATAATTAAGCGGAGTTGATCGCACGCTTAAAGATAGGGTGACGAGATTTTGCCGGATTAGGGTGAAACCTAATATGGGAGTCCATAGATCGATTTACTGCTATTCTAGGGGGTTATTATAAGTGAACGAGAGTTCCACTAATTAACCTAGGGTTAGACGTTATTCGCCTCGAGAGAGGGTTTAATATACGTTAGGGAGTCTTACGGATCAAGCTAAGTAAATAAATCGTATGGTTCAGTGTTAAATAACAAGTGAAGTCTAGGTGGATTCTTCCTGAGGGTATCATCGTGATCAACTGAGTTTTTCCTAAAGTTATTTCCCAATTCATCCTTTTTGTCTTTGTGTCATTAGCTTAGTAGTTAATTAGTTTTAGATTAAACAACGAATCACTTAATATTTAGGCTAGACTGTAACACCCCAAACCCGGCCCAAACACTACAACTGGATCTGGTATGTCACTAAGGAATTTTTATAAAACATGTCACATTTTGGAAAACGAGTATCAGGTTTAAACATTTTAACCGGAAAACTTAGTAATTTAATATTCTGTATAAAATATAATTTTAAATGATGCCTTGGTGAATTAGGAAAAAAAACTAAGTTGTTACATGTCTTAGCTTAATTTTAGCATGAAATTTAAATGTCTAGTAATAAAAACCCAACATAAAACCCAAAATAAATATGAGTCTAGTGGCCCATGGCCTTATTACATTGAAACTTAAAATCCACTAATAAAAAAATATTAAAATAACTAAATAATGAAAAGTCCTTTGTTTGAATCCAAATACTCTCTCACATGGCCACCTTGCGCTCCTCTCAAACCAGTTCGATGCACTAGGTGCTACTCAAAATGTTAAATAATAGGTTGAGTCGCGAGACTCGGTGTAAACCCTCATGCACCATTAGATTTGGGCCTTAGCCCCACGTAACGTAATAAAGATTAATATATAACAAAAATTATGCAAGCCCAACCCAAATCCTAGGTTTCCATCCGCTACACACCACCCTTACCTGCCAGTCACACCATTGGGGATTTCTACAATCAACCCGCACCACTATACACCATCGATAGTAGTCATGCTGCTCATCGTCAGATAATGGCCGTAGCCACTACAACAGGTCACGGCAAAAGCCGCTACAATAGGTCACGGCAAAAGCCGCTACAACAGGTCATGGCAAAAGCCGTTACAGCAAGTCACGACAAAAGCCGCTACAACAGAACACTTCTCCTTTCATCAAACCCAACCCCATGCAATCACAGAAATCAGCATACTTATCACATATGTCATCTTAACAGGAACATTCACTTAGGAATGACAGAGATCACTAACCTGGTGATTCGCTTTTACCCTCCTTGGGTTTCATCTGTTATGCTGGGATTTTGGCATTTTATAGAATATTTCAGATTAATAAACATATTTTTAACAGGCAATCTAAATGGTGTGGAATGTTACACACTTGGTTACCGTTAGGATGACACTCTCTATGTCGACACTATCAGAAGCTGCTAAAACTGCTATCTGTATAAGATTTTGTTCAGATGCCGGTCCACAACCTCATCGCCAATCCCGAATCACGACACCGCCGCTTTTAAACTTAGGGATTGGTTTTACTGATCCAATCCCTCCTTTGCTCGATCCATATTTGATTCCATCGAGGACCTTATCGATTCATGACCATCGTAACATGTGGTTGTTAATCCATAACATAGGGTTAAGATTACGAATACGATAATATAACGTAACAAAAATCTAGAGAAAACTACCTTACCTTAAAATCCTGAAAAGAGGTATTATACTTAGAGACTAACGATTTTCAGCTTTTAGATCTAGACAATCAGGTCTCCTTCAAATCCCGGAATAACGCCCTCAACACAGGGAATTTGGCTAGCACTTGGGGAGATTTCGGCAGTCTTATGATGATTCAGCTTTTAATGAAAAAATCAAATGGGGTCTATGTTTTCGGCTTAATGGAGAAATCGTCACAAGAGAAAAAAAATAAAGAAGAGAATGAAATAAAAGGTTTCGGCTTCTGAAGAATTCAAAAGAAAAGATTGCAGAAAGCAACTAGGGTTTTGGCTTGTAGAAGAGAATGAGAGAAAAGATTGAGAGAATGGGGTTCAAATGCCGGGATTGAAGAGGTATCCTCTCTATTTAAAGAGAATTTCGGCACCCATATATATACTAAAATAAATAAATAAATAGATAAATAAATAGATCTACACTCCCTAATCGACTCAAACTTATCACCAATTAAATTCCTTTATTATCTCAAAAGTGTATCTTCATCCTCATCCAAAAATTCCTTTATTTATCCAAAAATCCAATTTGAATTACATTCAAATTGCCTTCCCCAAACAACAGCCATTCTTTGGGTGTTTCGGTCCACTTCAACCACCTTCCCCACGCCTGCAGCAAAATAGAAAATTATTGTGCACAAGGCAACTTGAACCCGAGACCTCCAAGCACAACCACACGTTACCAGCCACTGCACCAGGACTCCTCTTATGATATGTTTCATTCTCAACTTCTCTTAAGGCCTATTTCACAACGACCAAATCATCCAAAGAAATCCCAAAAATATTCGACAACACCAGGCTTCGAACCTCCAACCTCTTCACCATGGTACACGCCCCTGCCACCATCTGCGCGTATTTTATTTGAGTCACATTTCCTCCCTACTTAATTATAAACCTTCTCACAGACTCCAGTGTTTACTTAAAAAAACACAACATTTAGCGCACGCCGCGACTAGAACCCCTGCTCCCCCTCCTGCTCCTAACGCCTTTGCCACTGGGCCAGTCGTTTCTTTGTGTTGTAAATTATCCCCAACTAATTATAAGGTCTAAACTCTAGCCTTCATACTATTTATGCGCAATAAAAATTTTTGCCAAGTCCAGTACTTGAACCTCTGACCACCAGCTTATTCCAAACGCCCCAAGCCACCAGACCACCTACTTCTTTGTGATATCTTTTAACCCAACAATATTTTAAAAGCCTTATGACTACCACCAACCTCCCTAAAAAAACAACATTTTTGCTAAAGCCCTAGATAGAGCCTAGGACTTTTCCAACACTACCAACCCTTCCTAAACCTCCTAAAAATTAAACTAAACATGAAATAATAAATTTTTTTAAAAGAAAATGTCCATTCAAACTTTTCATGATAAAATAATTTATTTCTATTTGAATAATATTTTTAAGAAAAATTAACTATTTAAATGTATTAGTGACATTATAAAAGTAGAGGGACAATCTATGTAAAAAAAATAAAGCATATAAATCAAATCCCCAAATTTTAGCATAATCTAAGGGTCAATTAAAAATTGACCATTATCTTATTTTAGTATAAACCACATATTAATTCTTTTTTTACGACAAAATCCATTCTCTCGACACACGAACCAACTTATTCTAGCCCAAATTCAAGGTGTTACATAGACAATAGAAAGAAAGTTAGTATCAGTACTTTTAGTTCCTTTGGGTTCGATAATTTGGTCTTGCCTTAGCTATACTACTGTTCGATAGGTACACTTGCCTTTAATCATTGTCAGAGTTAGTTTCTAGGTTCGATCATTCTTTTATAAATTTCAAAACTCGACAAAACAACGATCAGTGTCAATGGGAGAGCAAGGGGGAAGGGGTTCGAATCCCACAAGCTGCATATGGAAGCTTTTATTTAATGCTTTGGGAAAGGAGGGGCAGAGTTGGGATCAAACTCTGCTATGGGAGTTGGAGACTAGGTCAAATGGATGAAGGGGAGGAAATTGAGGAGGCAAAAGGGGAGAAAATCGTGGGATAGGGGAGAGTAGTAGGGTTGGCCGAATTTGGGAGTGTGTGGGATGAGAATTTCGGCTGAAGAGGGGCTTGGGTAGCATCTTCGGCCTTGAATGGAAAGGGTGCCAAATTTCTCTTGTTGTTCTTTGGCGTTTTTGCATTTCGGGAACTTTTTCCTTGAGCATTTTGGGTCTTTTCTCTGCTTTTCTGACTTCTACCAACTTCTTTACTTTCATCTCTCTTCTTCCTCCTACATTTCTTCTGCTAAGTGTCGATTTGGTAAGACTATCCTTCTTTGCTTTTCGTTCTTTCTACTCAATTATCTTCTTTACCCATAAACCGTACCAACACATCTTTCTTCCCTTTTTTCTATCATACTTGGCAATTTCTTTCTCTTCCAAAAGTGGAGTTTCCACACTCTCTTCTACATCCATCATTAGTTCGTGGTGCTATCCTCTGATACCGAAACCTTTTTTTTCCATTCGGCTCATCCCTGGTCAAAGTCCAAACCTATTCACTCTTCTCCATCTCGAATCATTTGTGTTCTGATTGGTGAGGGTCGAAACTCCTTGGGGGATCAACTGTCGAATCTTTCTTCAACTAGTGCTTGTGTTCTTGATGCTTTTCTTTTCATGGTACTAAGCTAGCCAAGTTGGGGTAGGCCAAATCTATTTCTTTTGGTTCCTTGTGTGTTTCTAACCTCTTCTTTTTTCTTCCTAGTTAATTATCATCTCTGAGGGCCGTAAGTGTTTTTTTGTTCAAGGAATCTGTCTTTGCCAAAACTAAGGGTCAGTAGTACCAATTGTTGCTGGATTTCTCTCTATTGCTGAATATGGGTGGATGCTAACCCCCTTGCACATCAATCAGTTTAGAAGTTTGTTCGCCTTAGAAAACAGGAAGCAAAGTTGAATATTGTCACTCGGTTGAAGGAGGTCACATCTTGTGGTAAGTGGTGTTAGTTGATTATTTGGTTGCACTCTTTGGATATGCCTTATCAGGGTTAAGACTAATGGATTGGAATGCATTGATTTCATAGGTGCGTAATCTCGGGAGTTTCAATCTACGCTCGTAACAGGTGCGTAATCTCACACCATTGTTTGAGATAATGTGATGTTCTGTGGATCGGCCAAAAGCCGAAATGCTGAAAAGCTGGAGAACTGGCAACCGAGATCACTCGAGTGTGCGAGCGCTCGTGGTGATAAACCGATTCATTAGTGGGAGTGACAAACTACTAAGAGGGTGTCACGAACTCTCTCGTGAAACTGAGGCCGTAATGGGCCTTATCGAGCTAGAGCGGGCTAAGTGGGCCCGATGGGCTAATTGGCCACATAAGAAAACCGATGGAAAATCGCTGACTAACTGCTGTAACTGCGAAGTCTGAAAAATTAAGACCCAAAACGTGCTAAATAGGCCCCACGAGCGTATGGGTCGTTTGGGCTGAAAAATGGATATTGGGCCTAATTACACCGTAGAGACCCGAAATGGGTCCCGTGTCGCTCGAGGCGACAGTAAGCCTCCAAAAAGGCCGTTAGATGACTAAAATTACTGAAATACCCTCGGTGGGTAAAATTACAAAAATACTCTCGATGGGTGAAATTACTGAAATACCCTCTAAGGGTGAAATTACTGAAATGCCCTCATTGGGTAAAATTACTGTTATACCCCTGAAGGGTAAATTACAGTTCTACCCCTACCGACCAAGTTACCATTGTACCCTTAGGGGTAGATTTAGTATGTTTGTGTGTAATCTATTTAATTACTATGATGGTACATTATTGCATACATTGAATTATTATGTCACGACATGTTGCATTGGGTTGGGTTCTATATTCGGAGGAAGTACTGTACTAGTGGCTATGCCACGTTATACTAATTCAGTGGCTCTGCCACGATATACTGATTTTAGTGGCTCGGCCACGTATACTGTAATTGGCAGCTTTACTGCATTGATATTGGGAGCTCGGCTGCGATCTTGGTGTGCAGGGTTGGGTGGGTTGACTTGGTCCCCACAGGTGTGTAGGGCTGGTATGGGTGGTGTGATGGTTGGATTGGGTGGGCTGCATTTCTGGTTTGCATTACCATGATTATGGGGCTTAGACCCAAATCGATACTGCATGGGCTTGAGCCATACTGTGATTGTAGCTAGGGATTACACACTGAGTTCTCGTAACCCACCCCTTTTTCCTTTAATTGTGCAGGTAATCACCAGCCTTAGAGGATTTGGAGCCGCGAGGGACTCAGAGATGGCCACACATACCACGTGTCTTGAGGGTGAATTTAATATTTTAATTTGGGGTTACTTTGCTTTTAATTACTGGGTTTTATAATTGTTGTAATAAGGCCATTGGAACTGTTTTAACTTTTACTCGGGTTTTCTTTAAGCACTACAAATTTAATCAACACGGGGTTTTCAAAACAATAGACAACTGATTTTCAAATATCACGCCTTCGAAATTATTAATACCAACCTTCTGTAACTAACACGGTTTTTAATAAACAAAATAATACGTGCATTTTTTTAAGAATATTACTCGAGTAAACTTCTTTGTGAATAAGCAACAAAAAACGAATTTTTGGAACGTATAAGTTAGAATTTGACAATGTGTTTTTCAAACATCCACGAGGTTTCAAACATCACCTGATGTGGCACGCTAGATCTGGTCGTAACATTTAGGCCGGATTTGGGTTGTTACAGAATACACATGGTCAGTAGCTAACTTAGGATTTAGGTAAATCACACCATGAACTTCACAAGTGAATTAATTCACAAACGGATTCAGAATTAATTCATCTTGGGTCTAGTCCAATGTATCATTCTACCAATGAATACATCTATGCCTCTACTCGTGGAGTCAACTGCTCCGATAGCCAAGAATAGCCATCTCCCCAATTGGAATTGTAGACAACAGAATAATCGTTTTTAGTATTTGAATCAAATGTTCATTTTGATTCTTTTACGGGATTACGGACTTATTTAGATTATCTACTGAAGTAAGTTGCCTTTCTCGCAATGCAAATGTTCTTTACAATGCCAGTTATTTTCAGTTTAACTTTAGACAATTAATGAGCTAATATTTGCTTGTCACAATTTCGTTATGCATGCAAAATATAAAAGATAGAAAATAGAAAAGACATTATATTGAAATGTGAAATTAACTTTATTTATTTATTCATCATTTAAATAAATAGAAAATAGTTATATGTTTACTACAATATAGGCACAATTACCAATAGTCTCCCACTTGCCCTAGTGAAGTAAATGTGTCATGTTTCGCATTCTCATATCCTCGATGTGTTTGTTAAAACCCCTAGTTACAAGAATCTTAGTAAACAGATTGCATAAAGTTATTTTTAGAAGCTACTTTCATCACATCTACGATTCCTTCGGCTACTGCCTCTCGTATCAAGTGATACTTCCGATCAATATGTTCAGTACTCTTGTGACTTCTCATTTCCTTGGTATTTGCTATTGCAGCACTGTTATCACAATACAGTGTTATAGCTTTTTTCATACCAGGAATAACTTTAAGTTAAGTTAAGAACTTTCGAAGCCATATTGCTTATTTCATTCCTTAGAAGGAGCCACATACTCGACATCCATACTAAAGTCATTAATGCAATTTTTTTTACACTTCTCCATATTATGGCTTCACAGCCTAAAACGAATACATTTCCCGATGTCGATTTCTTCGAATCTTTATAGGTTTGATAGCCTAAGTCTGTGTATCCAATAGGAGTAAGGTTCTCTCCAAAATACACAAGCATATAATCCCTAGTTCCTTTAAGATACCTTAATATATGCCTTACAGGTTGCCAATGTCTGAGACCTAGATTCACATGATATTGACTAACCATTCCTACTGCGAAATAAATATCTAGACGTGTGCAAAGCATCGCATACATAAGGTTCCAACTGTCGAAACATATGGAACCTTACTCTTATGCTCTCTTTCTTTCGCTGTCTTAGGACAGTCATCTAAAACAAGATGAAAACCTGATGCAGTTGGCTGAAAGCCTAGCTTCGCATCAGTCATTGCAAAACGTTACAGTACCTTATTAATGTATGAAGCTTGAGATAGAGTTATCATTTTGTTCTTTCAATCCCTAAGGACTCAAATTCCAAGAATATAACTAGCTTCACCCAAGTCCTTCATGCTAAATTATTAAGCTAACCACAGTTTAACCGATGACAATTCTCCTACATCATTTTCGATAAGTAGAATATCATCGACATAGAAAATGAGGAACCCAACTTTTTGTCCTTTATACGCTTATAAACACAAGGTTCATCAGTGTTTTGCTTAAATCCAAAAGTCTTGATTGTTTGATCAAATCTTTTATTACATGAACGAGAAGCCTACTTAAGTCCATAAATGGATCTTAGTAGTTTGCAAACTTTCTGCTCCTTTTTTTTATAACATAGCTAGTGGGTTAAGCCATGTAAATGGTCTCATCAAGATAGCCGTTCAGGAATGTTGTCTTGACATTCATTTGCCAGATCTCATAATCGAGAGCAGCGGTAATGGATAAGAGTATGCGAATAGACTTGAGCATGACTACTGGAGAAAAGGTCTCATCATAATCAATGCATTCTTTCTGTGTGTAGCCTTTCCATACAAGTCTAGCTTTGTGTGTTTTCACTTCCCCTTTTGCATTTTTTTTCTTCTTATAGATCCACTTACACCCTATAGGTTTAATCCCAATTGGCAAGTCTACAAGTTCTCACATTGTATTAGATCTCAAAGAATCCATCTCGACATCAATGTCCTATTTCCAGAGCTTGGAATCAATGTCCTGCATAGCCTCCTCGTAAATGAGTGGAATATCATCCTCATGATTAGATCCCGTATTATAAATATTACCATCATAATGAAGAAGTCTGATTTCTTAGAAACTCTCCCATTATGATGGGTTCCCCTATGCTGTTGATTGTTAGCAGGTCTTTCTACAACTTCCTCGAGAATTGAACTTGGTGATTATTTTACCACTCCCAAAAGTTCCTCGAGTACCACTTTACTTCGAGGCTTAAAGTTATCCATGTAGTTTTCCTCGAGGAAAGTAGCATAAGTAGAAACTTTAATCATATTATCTTTTGGATTATAGAATAATCCTCCTTTTGTTCATATTGGATATCCTACAAACATGCACAATTCTGTCCATGCGTCTAACTTCTTTGCATACTTATCAGAACGTATGCTGGACAACCCCATTTTTTAAAGTGATTTAGAGCGGGTTTCTTTCCATGCCACAATTTATAAGGTGTCTTACAAGCAGACTTAATTGGCACATCATTCAGAATATAGCAAGTCTTTGTATCGCATATCCCCAAAAGGAAGTAGGAAGTTGTGAATAGCTTAACATTGAACGAACCATGTTAAGCAAGGTTCTATTCATTCTCTTAGCTAAGCCCTTCTATTGTGGAGTGCTCGGCATAGTCAATTGGGATAAAATCTCATTCTCTATGAGATGTCCTAAGATCTCATCAGACAAATATTCCTCACTTCGATCAGACCGAAGATTTTTTATGGATAAACCTAATTGTTTTTCCATTTCTGTACGACACTTTCAAAATTTATGAAAGGTTTTGCTTTTGCGGTGCATCAGATACACATATCCATATATAGTTGTTGATAAAAGTCACCTAATAATTGAAACTTCCTCGAGCATTGTGCTCTTGGGACCACATACATCAGTGTGCACAAGTTTTAAAGGTTGGTTGGCCCTTGTACTTTTCCATTAAAAGACCTCTTAGTCATTTTACTTTCCAAGCAAGATTCACATTTTGGAAGACTAACTTCCTTAAGCATACTTTAGGTACAATCTTTTATGAGTCTAGTGATTCTTTCTTGGTTAATATGACCAAGTCTTAAGTGCCATAGGTACCCCTCATTAGAGTGAGAAGTTTTAAGTTTTTTATTCACTATTTCAATTTGAAGTATCGAGTAGTTATTTGGTTTGATAAAGTAGAGATTGTTTTTCATCCATCCATTACATATTAAAGAACAATTTCTGTGAATAGTAATCCCTTTATTAAATGTCACATTATAACCATCATAAAATAAACATATTATAGAAATTAAATTCCTCTTAAAATGGGGCACATAAAACACGTTCTTTAAAACAATCTTCCTAAAATTACCAAAGTGTAATATAACTTCTTCCATTGTTTCGACTAAAACATAGCTCTCATCTCCGGTCCGTAATGAGAGGCTCTTTTCAGCAGACTTCTCGTTTCACTGAACCCTTATAGAGAAACACACACATGATTAGTGGCTCCAGAATCAATAACCTAGTTGTCAATTGATTCTTCCACTAAGCAAGCTTCAACCACAAAGAGTTCCATACCTTTGCCCTTTTGGGCTAGGTAATCCAAATATTCCTTACAGTTTAATTTGAAATTCCCTTTTCTGTTGCAAAAGAAACATTTGATCTTTTTATGATCTTTTGAATACTTAGCCTTTTTTCTATCCACACGAGGTGGAATTTAAAACTTAGTTGGTTTCTTTGGTTTCTTCTTTCCCTTTGCTTTCTATTTCCCCTTAAAGGACGAGAGGCCCACAACTAAGTTTTCCTTAGGTTTCTCTTGAACCAGCTTACCACCATTCAACATCAATTCATAGGATTGTAATTCCTTCATGAGCTGAGTCAAGTTGTTCCCTAAGTTGTAAACAGCCCTAAAACCATCAAACTCCTTGGTTAAGGATTTGAACACTATTTCAATTTGCGTGTTCACGTCTGGTTCAACCCCATTGTCCTTCGATGCCACAAAAAATCCCATTAGCTTAAGTATATGTTCTTTGACCGGAGTGCTGGTTTTTTTGTTGAGAATTAATCAAATTTGTAATAGTGGATTGTCTAGCCAATGTGACTTGGCCTCCGAGCAAACCCTCCAAATTTGTCATGATCTCTTTGGCAATACGAAAATTGTCGTGTTGCTTTTGTAACACACTACTCATGCTCGCTACCATATAACATCGAGCAATTGAGTCAGAATCTCTCCAACGATTTCTCGCTTGGGGCTGAGCTTTAGGAGGACACGTTTCGTTAAGAATGAATTTTTGTTTCTCATAGCTGAGAACTATAAGCAAGTTTCATTTCCATTCTCGAAAGTTATCCCCATTTAATTTATTCTCAATAAGAATGCTAATAAGAGGAGTAGGAGACATAATTGAAATGAAAAAAATAAAGATTTCACTAATTACTATTTTTGTATTAAGAAAATATTTTTAATTTTAGCAACATATCAAGAATGCAGTATGATGCATGCGCTTGTTTTAAAACCTTGAAAAAAATTTGTTGCTACATCATTATCAGACCCATCAACCATGTCGCCTCAAGGTCCCATAATTAACTAGCAAGAACATGGATTACAGCCATTCAGTTTGTGAATATTAATTCTCAAGACTCCACACGAACTAATGATCGTTTAACGTTTGACCATCATCTCTAGCTTAAATATCATTTCTTGGGAAACTATTTAATAATAGATGATCTTGAGTGTGTAACCATTGAATCAACACCCATCATGAACATGCTTTCATTTGTGAGTCATCTTAGGACAATCTCTTTGAAATTCATGCATGACTAGTTGTCCTGTAACACCCCCTAATCCTTATCTGTCACCGAAACAGGGTTACGGGGCATTATCAGACTATTCAGATCAATTATGAACAATAAACAAGTTAAATAGCAAACACGTCATAAATTAATCATATTGTCCTTTTTATGGGCTCTCGAGGCCCAATATAAGTATTTTAAACGAATCGGGACTTAATCAGAAACTTTGAGAATTTTTCACAAAATTTCAAAATTTTTACTAGGTACAAGGCTCACACGCCCGTGTGGTTTAGGAACACGCCCGTGTGACCCAATGACATGCCCGTGCTTCAGGCCGTGTCCTACCCCATGTAACTCTTTGACCCTCACATGGCCAAGCCACACGCCCGTATGCTAAGCCGTATGGTCAATTTATTTTTTGAATTTTAAGCGCAGTTTTTACAACTGCTGGGCACATGCCCTTGTGCTAGGCCGTGTACCTCACACGACTAAGACACATGCCCGTGTCTCTGTTCGTGTGACAATACCAGGGCATTATGTTTCTAAAATTTTAAATTGCAGGGTACACACAGCCTAACCACACGCCTATGTGTAAATCGTGTGTCTCACACGCCCGTGTGTCAGGCCGTGTGGACTCAAATTGACCCTTATACAACAAGTTTACCAACCCTGCAATTCTTGAACAACAAGCAACTCAAATACCATTTATTCAACCAATCCAAAATATAATTAAGTACATCTAAAACATGTCAGAACTATCAATATAATGATCTAACTCATGTATGTTCTTAGATATCTAACATAAATTATCTAAACATGTAACATCCTAAAATTGGGGCTATTTGAGATTGAATTATTTTCTTGTGTTTGAATTGCTGTGATATTATTTATGGAATGATAAGGCTTAATTAGAGGTCTTGAGTAGGCTCGGAATGGTAGAAAAATATTTTTTTTTTGTAAGCTTTAAGATAGGGAGCCTTAGTAAGTAGGGGTTACAAGAATAAATGAAGGATTATTTGACACAAAAAAAGACATTGGAAAAGTGGCAAAAGGAAGGCCACTTAGGAGCTGCAAGTGACGCCACAAGGAGCAAGGGGGAGCCTGTGTTCGAGTCGCGAAAATTTCCTTTTTGCTCTTTAGTTTAGACAGCATAGGAGGGAGAGAATTTCTCATCTCAAACTCTTTTAGATGATAAGGGATAGTAAGGATAATATTAGCTTTTAATTGGATTTTATTTGATTATTCCAAGGAGAAATATAGGCTTTTGATTTATTTTGAATGTTTTCAAAATAATTGGTCAAGAGCAATTCAAGGAGGTTGCCAAAATTTGAACTCCTCATGAGAGGAGTGGACGGCAAGGTGATAGGGGGAGGGTGCCGAAATTTCCTTAAGCTATTCATCTTTTATTTTTTCTTTTTCCTTCTTTTCTTCACTTGATTCCCAAACTCTCTCATCTTCTATCTTTTCTTTTTCCCTTTTCCATTCTCTCCAAAATCGAAAACTCCCATTAACATCTTTCTCTCCTTTTTGTTTTGCTGAAACATCAAAATCTCCCCTATTCTCTCCCTTGCCGAAACTCCATCTCCTTTTCCATTGTTTTTCTTTCTTTCCTTTAGCCGAATATACTCCTTGGTGTGCCGAAATTCCCCTCTTCTTTTAGCTTTCACCTTGGCCGAATACTAAGTGTGGTGTTGGTCTCTTTGGATTTTGTTTTCCAATCGGTTGGTGGAGGTAAGTGTGTTAGGCCGAATGCCTTTTCTTTGGTTCTCTTGTTCTTGTCGACTTTTAAAGGAGTAAGAGCCGATTCCGGCACTTGTTAGCAAGGGTGCTAATCACCTGCTTGAACCGATTTGTTGTAGGGTCCCCGGGATATTTGGAACAAGCGATCTAAGCCCTATTCTCTGGCAGTCGACCTTGATAAGTAGTGGTAAGAATCTATTCTGGTGAGTTATTTCTTTAGTGATTGAGAAGCCGAAGGCTATTAACATGTGACTGTCGATTTAGGGAAGCAGAAGCACTTGGAGTGTGGTGGCTAATATTCAAAGGCAATTGGGTAAGGTTTCGGGTTCACAAGGAACCCTTTGCAATTATTTTGGTTTGGCCGAATAGGCCATGGCACTAACCTTGTGTTTGGCCGAATATAGGAGCAAGAAGGCTAGTGTGGCCGATTTGGTTCTTCGGGATTTAGGGCTGTCGATTGGCATCAGGTGTGTACATACACACTTTATAATAAATTAGTATGTTAAGTGTTTGTTAAATCTGACTTGTGTAGATGCGAGGTTTAATACCGTAATGGTATAAGCGAGAAATCAGGCAAGTCTCGTGGTTATGACTCTTTTTATGATGCTTTCGGGAAGCATGACATGTTGTTATATGTGGTTATGGCTAATGGTAACTTTATGGCATGATCTCTGTTAAATGTGTATCCTTGATTGATGTGGGATATGTGAGTGGAGGGGGAAGTAATATTCGTGTCGACGGACACCAGTGGTTTGGTACCACATTGTGACTACGGTCACCAGAGGTTTGGCACCTCCAGAGGTTTGGCACCTCATAGCGTCTCGTCCCAGTGGCTTAGCACCATAGTGGGTTGGCCCCACGGATTATATTAAGGGATTGACGCCAGTGATTTGGTATCACATGATGGGTTGGCCCCATCATCTAATTTGTGACTACGAGTCACCAGTGGTTTGGCACCACAAGTATTGACGGATATCGTGACTATAAGTCACCAGTGGTTTGGCACCACCAGTGGTTTGGTACCACACGGGGTAGAGAAAGGTGTTACGGATGGCTAGGTTGGGCGCATGATTTCGTGCATGTTAATTTGTTATAAATTGTGTATGTTGTCGCACTAAACCGGGGGAAGGGTTACACATTGAGTCTTGGTGACTCACCTTCTCCTTTCACATTTTTCAGGTGATTCGTAGATTGCGGATGAGGAGCCGGATGGACTCGAGGTGGCCATGCAGTGGAATTTGATATAAATGAACTTTGGATTTTAGTTATTTATTTTATTGTTGGTTTTATTTTATTCAAGATGTAATAAGGCCTCCTATGACTTTACTTTGACTATTTTACATGTTTTGGATAAGTTGTTTTAAACTACTTAATGATATTAAAATAAGTACACATGTTTTCTTAAATTCAATCGAAAAACGTTTTATCGTGCCATCGGGTACATTTGAAATCTATAACAACTTGACTTAATAAGTATTTTCGAACAAACTAAGTATGGTTTTAGTAAGAAAATTTAAAATGAAGGTTTTCAACAAAATTTACAATCGGCTTAAAGGGATTTCACAAATGTTTTCCTCTGTAACAAACCAAATACGGTCGTAATGTTTGGGCCGGGTTTGGGATGTTACAAAACAATTCTTTTAAATACCATTCAAACCAACAATCCAAATTAAACCATGTAAATGACCATATTATAAGACTTATATTTGTATATTTAAATCAACCAATATCATCTTATACACCATTAACATTCACATCTCAAAATTGACATCGAAAGACAACCTAGGTACATGCCATTTCAAAAGAGAAAATACTTCACCACGTATTTGAGTTTGAGATCGGCCTTGGATGCTGATTCAATGATCGAACTTTACCTAACATGCGCACTGAAACAAACCGTACGCCGAGTATAAACTCAATGGTATTTCTATTATCTGAATACTTATTAAGCAAAAACTCATAATGTTTAAGTACATATTCATACATAATAAAAATCATCAACCAATAATTAATTTCATAAACTCATCGTCCATATCACTTCAATAATCATATTTTCTATTTCAATCTCACAATTGTTATTCAATAGCATTTCATAATAAAATTCCCTATTCAATTTCAATATCAATATCCATTTCTTATTTAAAATCATTCAATGTCAATCATTTGGTCAATTCATTCATATATCCCTATTAACACGGCTCGAACTCAGACAGATACGCGGATCCAATCCAAACACACCAGTACGACACTCAGTGCCTCATTGGCCATGCTGAAGTAAAACAATACAGTACTTAGTACCTCATCGAATTTATCCGAAGCAATAATAATATGACACATAGTGACTCATCGACTTGAAGTCGAAGTATCCCTGAACATTTCCAATCCTATGGCATGCCAACTATATCCGACTTAGCCCGACATTGTTAATAGGGTATTCAATTTACTTTTCAATTTCCTTTCAATACACAATTCAAATAAACTCATAAATTCCAATTCAATACAATACATTTCAACTCAATTCAATTTTAATACTACAATTATCCAATAGTCAAATATCACATCAGTCACGAATTCACATAAATTAAATTCAACATAAAAAATGCTAATACTTACCTTAATATCTTACCATAAATATTTAAATAAAAATTCAACAATTATAATTAAATTCGGATTATAGAAATACAAACAGTAATTTTCTGAGCTAATCCTCGTTGACTTTCTCTTTCCCTTTCTTAACAGATGTCTCCGGCTCAATATTAGCTACGGAAATCAAAACAATTGAAATTTATCAATATAATACAATTTCATACTACATATTTCAATTAATACACATCTTTTGCCAAAATTCCAATTCAATCCCTATTCAATTCTAACTTTATTTTCTTCATAATTTTATTCTCTATTTTTCATTCAATTATCACTTAAAACCAATTTCAACTCTCTAATTTCACCATAAAACCCTAATTTTGAAATTCTTTCAACCTATTACTCAAAACTCATAATTTATTTTTCAATTCAATCCCTTTTTCACTTCTAACTTGAAATTCTATCTATTTAACCCCTAATTCTTCAATTTATTCAACATGAACAATATCTAAAAATTCACTAACTTCCAAAATTTTAACAAAAATCAAGTAGTATTTTGTTCTAGGATTCTAAAAACATCAAAATTACAAGGAAATGGGCTAAATTGACTTACCAAATTAAGCTTGAACCCTTAGAACCTTAATTTTCCGTTTCTTTTCTTTCGCCTTTCTATCCTTCTTTTTTCGTTCTGCTATTCTGTTTCTTTTCTATCATTTTATTTCTTTTATTTCTTTATTATAGTTTTATTATTTTAATATTATATTAACTTAATAATTATTATTTCTTATATAATAAGTAAATTCATATATATAATACAAATGTATGTATATTTTTACTACACATGGATTTTATTTTAACCATACATTTGGCACCTATGGCTTAATTACTACTTTAATCCCTTGATTTTTCTCCATTCGATAATTTAACTTTTACACCTTATTCAATTTAATCCTTATACCCAATTAACCTTAATTTAAACTAATTGTAACACCTCAACCCGGTCATTCACACCACGACCGAATCCGGAATGTCACAGGGAAAAACGAGTCACTTAAAATAGGTTACCAATTAAAATTCATTTGAGAAAACTCCTTGTTGTAGTTAAAATCCCTAGAATGATTGTTCGAAACTGATGGTGCATTTTAAAACTCGGAACTTTAGAAAATGTAGGTGTATCCATAAGTAAAACGATTTCATACCAATTAAAAATCCAAGTAATTTCATTTAGTTGCTTAGAACATTATGACCTTATTGTGCAAAAATCTTGAGTTTGGAAAACATTTGAGTTTCATTCATTTTACTTACCGTGCTCTACCCGATGGTAGAGTTTAAAACGTATCAGCGTTGTAGTTTTGAAAGCCCTTTAATTCCAAGTTTTATCGGATTATTAAAGCATGATAATTTGTTAAGGCATCTTCAAAATAACATCCAAGCATATAAATATCCAAAGCATAATTTTAAAAGGCTTTTACAACCCAAAATAACCCAAATGAGAAATAAACAAAATAAAATACCAAGTTTAAAACAGTGCAATTCCAAATTTATTCCTGGCATGTCTCGAGTCCACCCGGCTCCACATCCGCTAGCTATGTGTCACACTGAAATGATAAGGAGAAGGTGAGCCACGGGACTCGGTGCATAAATCCTTCCCTGCTGTTAATGCAACATGCTAACACACACCATAACAGAGCAATACAAATAATGCACCCGGTCCTAACCAACCATACTCTTTATCTACCCCGTGTGGTACCAAACCACTGGTGGTGCCAAACCACTGGTGACCCAAAGTCACGATATCCATAAGTGTGGTGCCAAACCACTGGTGACCCAAAGTCACGAATAATCCAATTATGGGGCCAACCCATCGTGTGATACCAAATCACCGGCGTCAATCGATAAAGATAATCATCGTGGGGCCAACCCACATTGTGCGAAGCCAAGCCACCGGGACGAGGCGCGCTATGAGGTGCCAAACCTCCGGTGTCCCAAAGACACGAGTGTGATACCAAATCACCGTGACCGAAGTCACGAATCCAATGATGGGGCCAACCTATCGCGTGATACCAAATCACTGGCGTCGATCCCGTAATATCAACCGTGGGGCCAACCCACCGTGGTGCTAAGCCACTGGGACAAGACGCTGAGCTGCCAAACCTCTGGTGACCCAAAGTCACAATAAATCAATCTGTGGTACCAAACCACTGGAGGTGCCAAACCTCTGGTGTCCCAAAGACACGGATATCATATTCCCCCTCCTCTCATATCACCCAATAACATCTCATACTGATGCAAAATCATGCAACTCATGCAATCATACTAACATGTTTAATGCTGCATCTCATAGCACATATACCATAATCATGATATCAATATATATCAACAACATAGCTCGTAATGAAACGGACTTACCCGTATCCGTGCTCATACCCCACAGGGTATCATATCAATCACCCATACTGTATCGGCTTATTAACAATCAGGTTATTAACATATTACTAAGCAAGAGTGTGTTAGTTTACACACACAAAACGAAAGCCTTAAACCCAACGACCCGATCTAAGCCCCTTGATTACCCCTGCTCCTATAATCGGCCAAACATGGGGTTAGTAACCTAGACCATTCGGCCATAGCTATTAAATCGAATAGGTTAATGTTTGAACCCTCACCTTACACCTGATTTGGTTTCCTACCAAATCCCGAGCCCACCGATGGTTCTCCTTCAATAATCGGCACACCCTATTAAGATTAAAGATTAGTCCTTCGAAACTTTGACTTAACGAAAACAAAAGAGTAGACCAACAAAACCAACACTTGCCACCACTTACCAATCGATCACCCACAGTTGAAGGCTTCAATTGATTGCTTCGAAATCCCAGTTGCCCTATAATGAAGTCGGTTCCAACATAAGAGGTTAACTCCTTTCAACCAATACCCGAAATCGGCTTTTAATCAAACCAAAATCAAACAAGAACGAGAGAGAGAAGAAATGGCCATTAGGCCAAGCACTTACCCCACTCCAACCGATTGAAACAAGAACTCCAACAAGACCAACACCCTTCTCGGCAAAGATGGTAACTACTAGGAGAGAAAGGATCCGGCTAACACTTAAACAAGAGAAGAATAAGATTCGGCTTTAGGTGTTTAACACCCTTGTGTTCGGCTTTGAGTGAGAAAAGAGAGAAAGAGGGTGTGAAATGGGTAGAGTTTCGGCTAAGAGGTATTGAGAAAAGAAAATGAAAGTTTGAGAGGACAAGATGATATGGTTTCGGCTCAATAGAAATGGAAAAAATGAATGGAGAATTCGGTTTAGAAGAAAATGGTAAGTTTCGGCACTTATGAAAATAAAGAAAATATGGGAGGAAGAGAATGGCTATTTCGGCTTAGCACAAATGAACAAAAGAAAAGGAAATGGGAGAGAAGAGAACATTCGGCTACTAAGAAGGTTGAAAGAAACAAAGCAATTTGGCAAAGGTTCCTTGGACATTCGGTTTCAAGAAGAAAATGAAGAACACTCTTGAAATTTTCGGCTAGCTAAACAAAAGGAAGGATTCTGCTTTGACACCAAATGACCGAATATGCACCAAAATTCAAAATGAATTTCGGCACTCCCCACTTCCCACTTACCAAACCGTCCACTCCCCCCATGAAGTCCCCAAGTTTCGGCCATCACCTCCAAACACTCCCCAATATTCGGCCACTACCGACATTTGCTCACAACCATCCATTCAAACTAGTTTGAACTAGTCAACCTCCACCATTTACTCGCCACCCATCATTTGAATATTTGACTTGGTCCATGACAGAGTTTGAACTGCCAACAACTTATCCCCTCCATGCCGTCAAAATAGAAGCAAAATATGAGGTCTTTGCAGCTTGAACACAGGACCTCCTCCCCATGCAGTTGACGTCACACACAAGCTCCAAGTGGCGCATGCTTTGCCACTCCACCAGCTTATTTCTTGTGCTAACATTCACCAAAATTAATTTATAAACCCCACTCCTTGACTCCTCACATAACACTTGAAACTAAAATTTTTCCAACCTCTCAGGCTTACCCCAAGCTCCTAACTAGGCCCCAAAACAATCAAAACATCACAATGCAACCCAAACACATGCAAACGAATGCAATAACAAAATAACCCCTAACCCGGGATATTACAGTTCTACCCTCTTAAAATAATTTCGGCCTCGAAATTACAGTCAAAAGAGTTGAGGTATTGCTTTGTCTCATCACATCCTCTGGTTCCCACGTAGCTTCTTCCACGCCGTGATTCCGCCAAAGTACCTTTACCAAAGGCACCGACTTCTCTGTGAGAACCTTCACATCCCGATCTAGAATCGCATGTGTTCTTCCTCCATGGTCAAATCGGATTTACCTCGATCTCTTCCATTGCCTACGACATGCGATGGATCGGCCGATAACGCCTAAGCATCGAAACGTGAAATACGTCGTGAATCGACTCAACTCTGCTGCAACAACTCAAGGCGATCACGCCATCGTCCCCCCCTCGTCTCGCATTCTATACGGCCCAATAAACCTCGGACTCAACTTGCCTTTCCTCCCGAACCTCAACACTTTCTTCCATGGTGAGACCTTCAGAAAAACCTGACCTCCCACAGCGAACTCTATATCTCTCCGCTTGAGATCGGCATACGACTTCTGCCTATCCGAAGCTTCTTTCAGTCGAGCCTGAATCAACTTAACTTTGTCTTCAGTCTCTGCAATCAACTCTGGTCCTAACAACTGACGTTCTCCCAACTCCGTCCAACACGTAGGTGAGCGACATTTCCTACCATACAACGCCTCGTATGGAGCCATCTTGATGCTTGCTTGGTAAATTATTGTAGGCGAACTCAGCTAATGGCAGAAACTCCTCCCAACTACCTCTGAAGTCCAGAACGCAACCTCTCAGCATATCCTCTAAGATCTGAATAACCCTTTCCGACTGCCCGTCGATCATGGGTGAAAAGTCGTCTTTGAAAATCCAAACGCGCGTGCCAGAGCTCGATACAACGCTCTCCAGAACCTTGACGTAAATCTGGGATCCCTATCCGAGATAATCGAAACTGGCACTCCATGCAGTCTCACTATCTCAGACACATACAGCTTCGCCAACCTCTGAAGTGAGTAATCAACCCTTACCGGAATGAAGTGAGCTGACTTAGTCAAATGATCCACCACTACCCAAACTGAGTCTTTCTTGCTCGGCGTAAGAGGTAAACCACTGACGAAATCCATAGTTATCCTTTCCCACTTCCACTGAGGAATCTTCACTGGCTGAAGCAACCCTGACGGCAACTGATGTTCTGCCTTGACCTGCTAACATGTCAGACACTTTCCAACAAACTCTGTCACCTCTCGCTTCAGACCTGGCCACCAAAACTGCTCTCTTAGATCCTGATACATCTTACTACCTCCAGGATGCATAGCGTATGGACTGCTATGTGCGTCCTGAAGAATCTTCTGCCTTAGCTCAATGTCCTTTGGCATACAAGGTCTCCCTTGAAAACACAGCACTCCATCACTGGACAAACTGTAACCCTCCAAACAACTGTCCTGCACCTGAGACCTACGCGCACTCAAAACCTCATCTTCCAACTGTTTCTCCTTGATCTGCTCCACCCAAGTAGGCTTAACCTGCAACTCTGCCAGAATACTTCCGTCGTCATACAAACTCAAATGGGCAACCATCGCTCTTAAGTCCGAAACAACTTTACGGCTCAACGCGTCTGCTACTACGTTAGCCTTGCCCGGGTGATACTCAATCGAACAGTCGTAATCCTTGAGCAACTCAATTCATCTGCGTTGCCTCAGATTTAGATCCTTCTAAGTCAAAAGGTACTTCAGACTTTTATGGTCTGTATAGACTATCGATCTCTCTCCGTACAGGTAGTGCCTCCAGATCTTCAAAGCGAAGACTACAGCTGCTAATTCCAAGTCGTGCATCGGATAATTGACCTCATGTGGCCTCAGTTGCCTAGAAGCATACGCCACAACCTTCCCTTCCTCATCAGCACACAACCCAATCCCGTATGTGATGCATCGCAGTACACTGTGAATTCCTTACCTGCCTCAGGTTGAATTAAAACAGGAGCTTCAGTCAAAATCTTCTTTAACTTGTCGAAACTCTCCTGCTGTTTCTCAGTCCAAATAAATGGAACTCCTTTCCTTAACAACTTAGTCATCGGCGCTGCGATCAACGAAAAACCCTCTACAAACCTTCGATAGTATCCTGCCAAACCCAGAAAACTCCGAATCTCAGCCACTGACCTAGGAGGCTTCCAATCCAAAACTGCCTCAACCTTCCGAGGATCCACCCTAATCCCCTCAGCTGACACTACATGACCCAAGAAAGTCACTTCTCTGAGCCAGAACTCGCACTTACTAAACTTAGCATAAAGCTGTTTCTCCCTCAGAATTTGCAGTACCACTTGCAAGTGTGCATCATGGTCTCCTTCTATCCTTGAATACACCAAGATATCATCTATAAAAACCACGACGAACCGATCCAAATACTGTTGAAACACCCTATTCATCATATCCATGAATGCTGCCGGCATGTTAGTCAACCCAAACGGCATTACCAGAAATTCGTAGTGCCCATACCTAGTACGAAACGCTGTCTTGTGGATATCCGCCTCCTTTACCTTTAACTGATGGTACCCAGACCTCAAATCGATCTTCGAGAACACAGATGCACCCTTCAGCTGATCAAACAAGTCATCTATCCGTGGTAACGGATACTTGTTTTTAATCGTCAGCTTATTCAACTGGCGGTAGTCTATACACATCCGCATCGTACCATCTTTCTTCTTGACAAAATCTATCGCGGTGCTCCCAAGGTGAAACACTTGGCCTGATAAAGCCTCGATCCAACAACTCCTGGATCTGAGCCTTTAATTCCACCAATTCCTTTGGTGCCATTCTATATAGAGCAATTGACACTGGTGCAGTTCCTGGTAACAAATCTATCCCGAACTCCACCTCACGATCCATTGCAAACCGGAAGCTCCTCCTAAAACACATCAACAAACTCCTTAACTGTTCGGACCTTCTCAACAATGAGACTCCTTAGCCTCCAAGGCATACACATGAACCACATATGCTTCACAGCCTTTCCTGACCATCTTTTCAGCTTTCAGAGCAGATACCACGTTGGACAGGTAATCTCTTCTGTTACCTATCAAGACCACCTCGTCACCCTCAATCGTCTTAAGAACCATGCGCTTAGCCGCGCAATCCAACATAGCCTGGTACTTAACCAACCAGTCCATCTCGAGAATCAGATCGAACTCCCCAAACGGCAGTTCCATCAGATCAGCCACAAACACTACCCCTTGGAGTTCTAGGGGTACATCTCTATATAGTTTATCTACGACTCTGAGTGACCTGAGGGCTAATTCATCATCATCTGCCTCGAAGTAGTTTCAGAGTCTAAATCCATGGTCTCAACTATGCTACTAGCAACGTAAAAATGCGTTGAACCCAAATCAATCAAGGCAATATATGGAGAACCAAAGATCAAAAACCTACCGGTTATGACGTCCGGTGCGTCGCCCTCCTCTCGGCGCCTCGCTGCATACACCAAACCCGGCTGTCGTACCTCAGAACTTTCCGCACCTCTGCCCGGTGCTCCGCGGCCTCTACCAGAACCATTACCTCCTCTGCCATTACCACGACCTCTCTGCGGTGGCGGTCCATTATTCCTAAACTGAGTACGGCCCTGACTCTCAAACTGAATCCTAGCCAACTTACGCGGGCAGTCCCTCACACGGTGATCCAGTGAACCACACTCAAAACATCCTTTTCCACCGGTCCAGCATCCTCCCCAATGAGATTTCCCACAACGGTTGCACTGGGCGGGTCCCTGATTAACAGCAACAGGCCTACCAGACTGATTCGGCCCACTTGGTCTAGCCCTTTTCTGAGGATTACCTGACGAACCAGAAGATCCAAAACTCCTCTTATGCTTGTTCCTATCCATATTTTGCCTCACAGATTCCTTAACACCCTCAGCTACCTTAGCCTTCTCAACCAGGACGGCAAACTCACGTTCCTGCTGTGGAGCAATCAGCAGTCTTAATTCATCTCTCAGACCATCCTCGAATCGAACACACCTCTCGTGTTCAGTGGCCACAATGCCCCTAGCATACCGACTCAGCTTCAAGAACTCTGCCTTGTACTCGGACACAGACTTACTCCCCTGAACTAGCCTCAGAAATGCTTTTCGCTGCGCGTCAATGTAGCTAGCTCCAATGTACTTTTTCTGATAAGCAGCCCTAAAATAATCCCAAGTAAGATCTTCTGCTGCAATACTGTCCCGAACCGTGAGCCACCACTGGTATGACTCATCCCGAAGAAGCGATACTATCCCCTTCAGCTTCTCCTCAGCAGTCAGGTCCAGATCATCCATGATCCGCTCCGTCGCCTCCAGACAATACTCAGCAGTGCTGGAAGCAACACCAGAAACACCTCGAAAAACCTCAGCCCCGTTTGCTCGGAGTCGCTTCGGCACAGATTTTCGAGCTCCTCCGCCTCCACCTATTCCAGCTACCCTTTCCAAAACTCGCAGCATCGCCTGAGACATCGCGTCATCACCAGTCTGATCCTGAAACTCACCACCTCTAACTGGTGGTGGTGCCGGTATCTCATTCTCTGACCCCTGACCAGACCCTACTGGTTCAGAAATTGTCATCCTACCCCGACCATGTCCACGTGTATTACAACCACGTCCACCTCGAGTGCTCATGACTAAAGTCTCAACCTATCTGTTTTAGGAGTTTTATGCATCAGTAATTATTCCACTGTCTTTTAAAGCAAAGTCTTATGAATATTGTTTATTAAAGAAGTTTCGTTTTCGCAAGTCCCCAGAGTCTTATCAGTTTCAGTCTCTAAAGTAAGCCACTATTGCTAGTCATTCAATCATATCATACTCATATCAAAATCATAAGCAATAGTAAGGGGTACTTACCTGGGCGGATTGGTGCCGGTGTCTCGGGCGATGCCTTTCAAACCATACATGTCCAACAAAACACTTAAAAACCCATATTTAAAACATTTTGGGCCTCGAGCCCATGGTCGAGCCTTTGAACTGAGCTCTGATACCACCATTGTAACACCCCAACCTGGTCATTCACACCACGACCGAATCCGGAATGTCACAGGGAAAAACGAGTCACTTAAAATAGGTTACCAATTAAAATTCATTTGAGAAAACTCCTTGTTGTAGTTAAAATCCCTAGAATGATTGTTCGAAACTGATGGTGCATTTTAAAACCCGGAACTTTAGAAAATGTAGGTGTATCCATAAGTAAAACGATTTCATACCAATTAAAAATCCAAGTAATTTTATTTAGTTGCTTAGAACATTATGACCTTATTGTGCAAAAATCTTGAGTTTGGAAAACATTTGAGTTTCATTCATTTACTTACCGTGCTCTACCCGATGGTAGAGTTTAAAACGTATCGCGTTGTAGTTTTGAAAGCCCCTTTAATTCCAAGTTTTATCGGATTATTAAAACAGTAATTTGTTAAGGCATCTTCAAAATTACATCCAAGCATATAAATATCCAAAGCATAATTTTAAAAGGCTTTTACAACCCAAAATAACCCAAATGAGAAATAAACGAAATAAAATACCAAGTTTAAAATAGTGCAATTCCAAATTTATTCCTGGCATGTCTCGAGTCCACCCGGCTCCACATCCGCTAGCTATGTGTCACCTGAAATGATAAGGGAGAAGGTGAGCCACAGGACTCAGTGCATAAATCCTTCCCCCGGTTAATGCAACATGCTAACACACACCATAACAGAGCAATACAAATAATGCACCCGGTCCTAACCAACCATACTCCTTATCTACCCCGTGTGGTACCAAACCACCGGGTGGTGCCAAACCACCGTGACCCAAAGTCACGATATCCATAAGTGTGGTGCCAAACCACTGGTGACCCAAAGTCACGAATAATCCAATTATGGGGCCAACCCATCGTGTGATACCAAATCACTGGCGTCAATCCCGTATAATCATCTGTGGGGCCAACCCACTGTGGTACGAAGCCACTGGGACGAGACGCTATGAGGTGCCAAACCTCTGGTGTCCCAAAGACACGAGTGTGATACCAAATCACTGGTGACCGAAGTCACGAATCCAATGATGGGGCCAACCTATCGCGTGATACCAAATCACTGGCGTCGATCCCGTAATATCAACCGTGGGGCCAACCCACCGTGGTGCTAAGCCACTGGGACAAGACGAGAGCCGCCAAACCTCTGGTGACCCAAAGTCACAATAAATCAATCTGTGGTACCAAACCACTGGAGGTGCCAAACCTCTGGTGTCCCAAAGACACGGATATCATATTCCCCCTCCTCTCATATCACCCAATAACATCTCATACTGATGCAAAATCATGCAACTCATGCAATCATACTAACATGTTTAATGCTGCATCTCATAGCACATATATCATAATCATGATATCAATATATATCAACAACATAGCTCGTAATGAAACGGACTTACCCGTATCCGTGCTCATACCCCACAGGGTATCATATCAATCACCATACTTGGTATCGGCTTATTAACAATCAGGTTATTAACATATTACTAAGCAAGAGTGTGTTAGTTTACACACCTGTTAAACGAAAGCCTTAAACCCAACGAACTGATCTAAGCCCCTTGATTACCCTGCTCCTATAATCGGCCAAACATGGGGTTAGTAACCTAGACCATTCGGCCATAGCTATTAAACCGAATAGGTTAATGTTTGAACCCTCACCTTACACCTGATTTGGTTTCCTACCAAATCCCGAGCCCACCGATGGTTCTCCTTCAATAATCGGCACACCCTATTAAGATTAAAGATTAGTCCTTCAAAACTTTGACTTAACGAAACCAAAAGAGTAGACCAACAAAACCAACATTTGCCACCACTTACCAATCGATCACCCACAGTTGAAGGCTTCAATTGACTGCTTCGAAATCCCGGTTGCCCTATAATGAAGTTGGTTCCAACATAAGAGGTTAACTTCTTTCAACCAATACCCGAAATCTGCTTTTAATCAAACCAAAATCAAACAAGAACGAGAGAGAGAAGAAATGGCCATTCGGCCAAGCACTTACCCCACTCCAACCGATTGTAACAAGAACCCCAACAAGACCAACACCCTTCTAATATTCGGCAAAGATGATAACTACTAGGAGAGAAAGGATCCGGCTAACACTTAAACAAGAGAAGAATAAGATTCGGCTTTAGGTGTTTAACACCCTTGTGTTCGGCTTTGAGTGAGAAAAGAGTGAAAGAGGGTGTGAAATGGGTAGAGTTTCGGCTAAGAGGTATTGAGAAAAGAAAATGAAAGTTTGAGAGGACAAGATGATATGGTTTCGGCTCAATAGAAATGGAGAAAATGAATGGAGAATTCGGCTTAGAAGCAAATGGTAAGTTTCGGCACTTATGAAAATAAAGAAAATATGGGAGGAAGAGAATGGCTATTTCGGCTTAGCACAAATGAACAAAAGAAAAAGAAATGGGAGAGCAGAGAACATTCGGCTACTAAGAAGGTTGAAAGAAACAAAGCAATTTGGCAAAGGTTCCTTGGACATTCGGTTTCAAGAAGAAAATGAAGAACACTCTTGAAATTTTCGGCTAGCTAAACAAAAGGAAGGATTCTGCTTTGACACCAAATGACCGAATATGCACCAAAATTCAAAATAAATTTCGGCACTCCCCACTTCCCACTTACCAAACCGTCCACTCCCCCCATGAAGTCCCCAAGTTTCGGCCATCACCTCCAAACACTCCCTAATATTCGGCCACTACCCACATTTGCTCACAACCATCCATTCAAACTAGTTTTAACTAGTCAACCTCCACCATTTACTCTCCACCCATCATTTGAATATTTGACTTGGTCCATGACAGAGTTTGAACTGCCAACAACTTCTCCCCTCCATGCCGTCAAAATAGAAGCAAAATGTGAGGTCTTTGCAGCTTGAACACAGGACCTCCTCCCCATGCAGTTGACGTCACACACAAGCTCCAAGTGGCGCATGCTTTGCCACTCCACCAACTTATTTCTTGTGCTAACATTCACCAAAATTAATTTATAAACCCCAGCTCCTTCAGCTCCCCTCACATAACACTTGAAACTAAAATTTTTCCAACCTCTCAGGCTTACCCCAAGCTCCTAACTAGGCCCCAAAACAATCAAAACATCACAATGCAACCCAAACACATGCAAACGAATGCAATAACAAAATAACCCCTAACCCAGGATATTACACTAATTCACCTATCTAAAACCTAATTAACCTCACAACTGACTTCATAAATATTTCTAATAAATATTTACGAATCCGTTTATGAAAATGGATACCCGAAAATACACTTTTTCTATACCCATAAACTTCGGGTTGTTACATGTCCTTAAAAGGAAATCCCATCTAGTGAACCCACATGACAAAGTTTACCTTGGGGTGCGAATAGAGTAGGAATTGGCTCGAAACTATATCATGCTATCACTTAGGGATCACCAATGGAGGTCGTAGGTCTTGTTCAAGGACCTTCTCCCACTCAATATTTTAAAAACATGCAAGGTTTTTTTTATCCCAAATTTCAAGAATGATCATACAATAGTCCTAGTGGCATTTTTACCTAATCTAAATGACATGCCTCCAGTATATGCATGTCATGCTATGGCAATTTCATAATATCCATTCATAAGAATCAATCAATCTTAAAACAAATAATTTTAATTCTCCACAGTTTTTCTTTTAAGGGAAAAATAAAAGAAATGAATGAGAACCGTGCACCAGTAGGGTCCAAGGAAAGGGAGGTGAGTCAAATTTTCCAGCTTAAAAACCAAGCCTTTCCTAGCCAGAGCCAATCCTAGACATACATATTCTCATTACCACAATTCTCACAGTTGTCGAATAGCCTAAAAAGTGAATAGAACAATACAACGCATGTATTTTCGCATTACCACACTTATTATTTTTAATCGATCAAATGTGGATCATCTCATTTATATATCACAGTTATAACATTATATAATATAAATATTAAAAACAATTATAAAACAGATATACAACGATATAGATAATTAAAATAAAATTGCCAACCAAGGTTTCCATGGTTCTATTTTTAGAAAATAAATGGAAAAAAATTACACAATTTTTCACCACAAGACATTCCTTGGGTCTTCAATCGCCATCGTATCTTTTACTCGTCATGAGCTCTGTTTGGAAAAATTACATTTAAATCCTATGTATGTTTCCGGCTCATAAGAATTCTATTATTTTTTTAAAAAAAAATAGCCCTATGTGGATATGATAGCCCACGATCTATTTCCTAAGAACCACAACCTCGACAAAAAAAATTATATAACAAATATATAATATCGCATTCATTCTCAAATATAACTTAAAACATGCATAAGATCTAAAGAATATCACTTTCTATGTAATCAAATCATTTAAGAAGAAGAGAAATTTATTTTGATTACTTGTTTATACTTATAGATAGAACACAACCTGGCTCATGATACCAATTGTTTGAAAAATGAGTTTAGAAAACACAGCAAAAATTAAATTTAGGGAAAAATCCAAAGTTTAAAATTTTTTTCCAAAACAAGATCTTGGTTGTGATACCTAAAGTAATAAACACTTAATCAAAATTGTGCTTCGACCATGTAGTCTTCTTAGGTATCCTCAAGCTCAAGTCTGCCGAGTGTGGGCTTGCTTCGAATCACAAATTTTTTTCACAAAATTACCAGTGGGGTAATTCTTGAATTTCTCTAAAATTTTGGGTCAAGTTGTAAATCAAAAAAAATATCTCTAGAAATTTTCTAGAATATTCTCTTCAGAGAATTTTCTCTCTACAACTTTCTATTGAACTCAAGTGTGTAAATAATGACCCAAGACTCTCTTTATATAAGGAGAGTTTAGAGAGTTCAACTATGACTAAATTTAATCATTTTAAAATTGAATTAATATAATATTTATCAAGATAAATATTATATTATATTTAATATGAAATCTTATTAAAATAATAGAATGCTTATCTTGTAGATAAACATTAAATTAAATTTAATATGAAGATAATCACTTTAATATTAAATTAATAAAATACTATTAAGATAAGTATTAAATTAAATTTAAATTAAACTATTAAAATAATATTATTTTTGGAATAATTAATCTGAAATCAAATTCTCTGGTACAGGCCTAATAGAAGTGTAACTCTTCTACTACTCAACCATTGATGACCAACCGCCGTTGGCCATCGGAATGCCCCGTCTCAACCATTGGAATAATTTAATATGCGTCGTTGCCCAATCACCATGTCCAATGATGCAGGTGCGGCACCCTTACGACACCCTAAGCCGGTTAGGCTGTGTCGATTTCTGGGTCAATGACGACCCGACCAGTTTGGTTTAGCCACTGGTTGGACCGTCGGCCCGGTTTTACAAACCTGGCCCGGTTCGACTAGTTTTTGGGTCTTAATCTCAATTTTGGGCTCCCATGCCCAATTTACGATTTTAGATACAATTTTCAAGTTCAATTACCCATTGGGCCAATTGTCTAACTTGAAAATTAATTTCCAAAAATATCATATTAATTTTAATTAATTTGATTAATTTAATTTTACTTGATCAAAACTAATTTTTCCAAAAAACACTTAGATTTTCCAAATTAATTTTCCAAGAAAATTCTTTAATCAAATTTTCCAGTTAAACAATTCTCACGACCACCTAGTTTAATTCCATATCGAATAAATTGACTCAATTAAATTAACAATTTAATTCCATCGAATAAATTGACTCAATTAAATTATTCCCAAAGTCACAAAATTTTCTTTTGATTGAAATGCAGTCCGATCGAGCTTTTGTTGAGCTAGCGGATAGATCAATCGAACATATACAATTAGGCTCTTGTGATTGCAATTATGTTTAGATTACTTAATCATGGAGCCAGTCCGCAAGAAGTACCATGATTGGAAACTCCTTATTGTATACTCTTTACAAAAGTAATTTATCCAACTGCTTTGTCCAAGGACCTTGTCATGTGTGTGTTACCCTCATATGATATCCTTGATTCCTTTGAGTTAAATCCGTTCACTCAATACAATCATATTTTATCTCATTGTCACCATTGTGTCTTCTTAAAGACTAATATGATCACTGTCAACAAATAACTGTGATAAATTGCTCATTCGAGAACAAGCAACCCGTGGCCATGTTCCATATTTATCAATCCACACAATGCCAATGAGAGGTTATCATTAACTCTTTAATTGAGCTATGAATTACACTGTTGCTAGGAAAGCCATGCCATACACAAGTCATGTACCCAACATACCGGCTATGGGCTCGATCATCTTTAGAGCATAAGCCTCCACTTATATCAAAGCACATGAGTTGTATACGTATGGTCAGTGATTAACTTAGGATTTAAATAAATCACACCATTAACATTACAAGTGAATTAAGTGACAAACGGATTCAGAATTAATACATCTTGGGTCTAGTCCACTGTATCATTTCACCAATGAAAACATCTATGCCTCTACTCGTGGAGTCAACTGCCCCGATAGCCAAGACTAGCCATCTCTCCAATTGGAATTGTAGACGACAAAATAATCCTTCTCAGTATCTTAATCAAATGCTTACTTTGATTCTTTTATGGACGGGCTCATTTAAACTATCTACTGAAATAAGTTGTCTTTCTTGCAATGTAAACGTTATTTGCAATGTCAGTTTTCTTCAGTTTGAACTTTAGACAATCAATGGGCTAATATTTGCTTGTCACAATTTCGCTATGCATGCAAAATATAAAAGACAGAAAATACAAAAGACATTATAGTGAAATGTGAAATTAACATTATTTATTTATTCATTGTTCAAATAAATAGAAAACAGTTACATGTTTACTACAATATGGGCATAATTCCCAACATGTAGCTCATTGTATGATTGATAAACCATAATTTATACATATTTTTACCCCATACTTGGCTTATATTTGGACGAATAATCATTGAATTTGATGAATTCGATGCTCCTAATCTCTTAATTTCATGTTTTATACTCAGGAGAGCTTAGGAAGTCAAAAAGAACGAGAACCGGGCCAAAAAGGTACAACATGGGCCTGCAGAGCCTGAACCACTTCACACGGGCGGACCACACGGCCGTGTGTGACAAACAGGATCGAACACGGCCTGGATTATTGATCACGGGCGTGTCCCTACCTGACCTGAATTTAATTATATTTGGAAAAGGTTATTTGTGGGCCAAAAAAGGCATCTCCAAGCCTATATAAACACCCTAGGGGGCACCCTAAAAGAGGAGGTCGATAGGATGCCGAATAGACGCCGAGTAGAAGGTAAAAAATACTCCAAGACAGTCGTAGGGAACAGCTTAGGAGAAAGATCTCCATCAAGACTGAAGATCTCCCATCAAGTTCTTTAGAAGTTTTTGGGTTTTCTTATGTTTTGTTGTTTTCCCTATTTTAAGATGTTTCCCTCTATCAGTATGAACTAAATCCCTTAAATACCTGATGGGATGAAAGCTAAGACAGATCATATTATTATTTGATTTATAAGATAAATACTTGTTATTATTCTTAATTGTGAGTTTTTATTCTTGTCTTTATAATTCAGGTTATTGATTCAAGTCGAATGTGCTTATTCAGTGGAGCAAAAGTCTCTGTTTAAGAGTAGATTAACACAATTAAGTGGAGTTGATTGCAACCCTAGAAATAAGGCACCAAAAATCTGCCGGATTAGAGTCAAATCTAATAAGGGGATCCATAGATCGAGTTAATGCAACAATAGGGGTTTTAATTGGAAAGAGATTTCAATTAATCAACCTAGAGTCAGTTATTTTTAGTCTTGAAAGAGATATTAACATAAATCAGGGATTTCTACGGATTAAGTCAAGTGAATAAATCGTATGAATCAAAAGTAATAAATGAAGTCTAGGTGGATTCTTCCTTAGGTATTGCCTATCTCATATAAGTTGTCTAAAAGTATTTTCCAAATTCTCTCTCTGTCACGTTCATAATTATTTAGTTAGTTAAATTTAGATTAAAAATAAATCCCCTTAATTATTAGGCTAGATAATAAAAAGATAGTTATTACTACTTGAGGATACGATATTCTGGACTCACCACAACTATACTACTGTTCGATAGGTGCGCTTGCCTTTGTCAAAATAATAGTTAGTTTCGAGCCAATCAATGATGCATCCTAATCTCCGTACAATTGTCCATTGCCATCTATTTAAGTATCCATGTTTTCTGGTATGATATTCAATACCAGAATCGTGATTGCATTTCAACAATCAGTACCGAAATAGAAAAGGTCGGCATGTCATTCACCATTGGCATGATGTAAGTGCAGATAGTTTTGGAATCAAGTTTCCTTTGATCTTGTGTCATACGTGTTGAAGTGTATGTGTGAGGCCTAACAAATTTTTAGATCTCCCACATTTGTGACTTTAGATAAATGCTGTTCGTACACGCCAATTAAAGCTATCTGTCCACCTCCAACACTTCCTAATATACAATGTTGGTTTAGACACGACAACTTTGTAATCCACCGACACATTCATGCTATACCGCTTAATGAAAAATACACACTCTTCCTTGGTTGCAGATTTCTAGCCAACGAACAACCCCTCAGGTTCGAAATCTATGGCCAGTCGGTGAGCAATTAGTATATTAAGGTACTCTAGGAAGTCGACTACTTGCAGCGCATTGGGGTCCGTAAGTGACATGTGTGCCCCAGGATCATTGCATATCATAATGTGTCAAATCGGGTTCCCTACTAAAAACATGTTAACATTTTCGTCGTTATTCGTGCCTTCATCGTCAATATCATTCGGGACCTCGTCCAGATCGGGATCACTATAATCTACGACCTCGTGATTATAAGGATCACTATTATCATGTTCATCATCACCATCCGCATCAGTCTCAAACACCACTAGATGTATTTGTAAACGGGGTCCCAGGTTAAGGTTCTCAGATGCAAGTGCAACATTAAGATCAATGTAGATTAACAAAATTAAGCGGAGTTGATTGCAACCCTAGAAATAGGGCGATGAAAATCTGTCGGATTAGAGTCAAATCTAATAAGGGGATCCATAAATCGAGTTAATGCGACAATAGGGGTTTTAATTAGGAAGAGATTTCAATGAATCAGCCTAGAGTCAGTTGTTTTTAGTCTTGAAAGAGATATTAACTTAAATCAGGGGTTTCTACGGATTAAGTCAAGTGAAAAAATCGTATGAATCAAAAGTAATAGGTGAAGTCTAGGTGGATTCTTCCTTAGGTATTGCCTATCTCATACAAGTTGTCTAAAAGTATTTTCCAAATTCTCTCTCTGTCACGTTCGTAATTATTTAGTTAGTTAAATTTAGATTAAAAATAAATCCCCTTAATTATTAGGCTAGATAATAAAAAGATAGTTATTACTAGTAATTTTAGTCCTTGAGGATACGATATTCCGGACTCACCACAACTATACTACTGTTCGATAGGTGAGCTTGCCTTTGTCGAAATAATAGTTAGTTTTCGAGCCAATCAAGTTTTTGGTGCCGTTTTCGGGGACTAGATATTAGGAAAACTAAATTTTTATTACTTTAGCCATTTTATTTATTTGCAATTTATTTTTATTTTATTTTAACTTTGCTAATTTTTCTTTTATTTGCTTATGGCAGGAACTTTTAGTTTATGACTAGAAGTAAACCGTCAGGACCATTACTTTTTAACAGTGATATAAAAGGTACCGTTCGCAGAAATTATAGGGAAATAAGGCGAAGCCTACAATACATAGAAGAAGAGCAAGAGGACGATACTAATACTACCGAGGAGATGGCTGATAATAATCCGTTACCTCTTGTGGTTGCCGCAAATTCGGTGAATCAAAATCCTGCTCCTCGTATGATTATGCAAAACCTAATTTAACATGAACTGAGTCAAGTATTGTTAGACCTACTATTGCTGCAAATAATTTTGAACTGAAACCTAACAGTATTCAGATGATTCAGCAATTTGTTCAGTTTGATGGTTTGCAGGATAATGATCCAAACAATCACTTAGCAAATTTTCTAGAATTTTGCGACACTTTCAAAATTAATAGCGTTTCTAATGATGCCATTCGCCTTCAGTTGTTTCCCTTCTCATTGAGAAACAAAGCTAAACAGTGGTTGAACTCGTTACCACGAGGATCAATCACTACATGGAACCAAATGACCAAAAAATTTTTGTTAAAATATTTTCCGCCGGCTAAAACGGCTAAGTCGAGGAATTATATTTCTTCTTTTGTGCAGATGGATCTACAAACACTCTACGATGCGTGGGAGAGATATAAGGGTCTACTAATGAGATGCCCCCACCATGGGTTACCTTTGTGGCTACAGGTTCATACATTTTATAATGGTGTGAACCCCTCAACTAGGCAGTTGATTGATTCAGCCGGCGGTGGAACCCTAAATAACAAAACCCCTAAAGCGGCTTATGAGTTTATAGAGGAGATATCACTGAATAACTATCAGTGGCAAGTTATAAGGAAAAGCCAACAAAAGCCACCAGTGTTTTCAACCTCGAAGCAGTGACCATGCTATCAAATCAGGTAGAACTGTTGAATAAAAAGATTGATAGTTTGTTTGGTTCTTCATAGGTACATCCAATGATGCAGTACGATACGAATAGAGGAGGGATGAGTAATACAGAATATCCATCCTACAACCCTGGAATAGAAAGTGAACAAATAAACTATACGGGTAATAATTCTAGACCTCAAAATAACCCTTATAGTAATACTTACAATCCAGGTTGGAGGAACCATCCCAACTTCTCATGGGGTGGCCAGAGACAACAACCCCTCCCAAGCTTTCAACAACAACCCTACCCACAAGAGAAGAAGCCGAACCTTGAAGAGATGCTAACAAAATTCATCGGGGTGTCAAAAAATCTTTTCCAAAACATTGAAACAACACACAAAAATTAGTAAGCATCGATTCAAGTGCTCGAGAACCAATTAGGACAACTTGCTAATCTATTCTCTGAACGACCACAAGGAAGCTTGCCAAGCAACACAGAAACTAATCTAAAATAGCAACTTCACGCCGTTACTACTCACGATAGTAAAAGGTTAGATGAACCAAAATTGAGGCAAAAAAATTGGTAGAGGAAGGTAAGGTTGAGGTAAGCAATGATAAACCAAAACCGGTAATTACAGAGTACCAACCTCATGTACCATACCCCAATGTAATGAAGAAAGACCGCACAGATGAACAATTCGGTAAATTTCTTAAACTTCTAAAAAAATTACATATTAACTTACCATTTCTTGAAGCTCTTTCGCAGATGCCCAATTCAAGGAAATTTCCCAGTAGACTTTGTTGTTTTAGATATGAATGAGGATAATGATGTTCCTTTAATATTAGTACGGCCCTTTTTAGCAACTGCTAGGACCATTATCGATGTTGATACAGGGGAAGTAACACTTCATGTATGAGATGACATGATTAAACTCAAAGCACGTGATTCTGACGGAATATCTAATGATCAATAGAATACAAGTCTTATTAATATAAATAAACTTAACGTTTAATCTTCTTTGCAGGAAATCTCTCGGGAAAAGATAACAGAGCCGGGGTCTAGTGTTCATATTGAGAATAAAACTGTTCATGAGGAACGAAGATTACAAATCGAGGAACTAGATGAATGGCAGACACACGTCAAAGAAAAACCGAAAAAACACGATGAACCAACGCAAATCCATGTCAAACTTACGGATGGGACAGCCCAATTTAAGATCGGAGATCAGGTATTGTTGGATAAGAAAGACCCTCGAATCGCCACTTCAGACCTTAATACAAACGAAGAGATCCCTTTCACAGTACTGAATGTCTTCCTATACGGAACAGTTAAGACTAATCTTACATTCGGCACTTTTAAGGTAAACACCACTCGACTTAAACTATATATCGGTAACCAAATTGATAGCAAGAATGAGGAGTTTTAACTCTTCAAACCACCATGATAATGTGAATGAAAGGTAAGTCTAGCTTAAAACTTTAAACGAGCGCTTCTCGGGAGGCAACCCGAGCACTTACCCCACTAACGTCCATATTTTTGATTTTTAGCACCTAGCTAACAACTAACCAAGTTAATAAAGCGTAGGTTTCTTTCTCCACACGGCCTTACACACGAGCGTGGCCATGGCCGTGTGGATACCACGAATAGGCACATTGGCGTGGCAGAGACCGTGCGAACCAGGATGAAAATCCCCAAAAACACGGGCTGCGATAAAATGCCACGGCCGTACGATTTGGCCATGGTCGACACTGAGAAATCTACATGGGCATGCAACTCGCCTGTGCTTTTAGGCCGTGACCGACACTGATTAAGCAACATGGGCGTGGAAACCTCTAACAAGCGCCGGAGAAACGAACGAAGCACCACACGACCGTGCAATACGGTTGTGTTCACTAACACGACCATGGCACATGGGCGTGGGCAGCAACCAGGTTCCTGATTCCTATTTAAAACCCCATTTCTTATCACTTTCTCCCCAAATTCTTCTTCTCCCAAACCCTAACCATCACATCCCTTTCTTTTTCTATTATCTTTCCCCTTTTATTTTCCTTTCCCCATTTTCTTCATTCTTTCTTTACACCACCATCCCCATGTCGAAGAAGCGAAAGGACCCTACCACGGTCTCTCCGTGCGAGACCAATCTAAATAAGTTCATGCTGGTCGCTTCATTAACTCGACAGGACAAGGACCTTTTGAGTCCATCTATTTTTTCTTTTCTTTTATTTTCATTTTTAAATTCTTTTCATTTATCTTTCTTGTCTTTAATTTATATTATTATATTTTGATTTCTTTAATTTAGGTTCAAAGGGCTGTTAAGGGATGACTACACCCCCACCAGAGTATCCACCTCCACCTTCACCTCTGACCAACCTTCCGTTTCTTTTTCTTGACTCCATCTAAAATTAAGGAAGTTCACGTCTCTCCTTATCTTATGATTTTATATATTGTAGATATCTATCTTTGTATATTGAGGAAATGCACATCTTAAGTGTGGGGAGGTGTCAACAATTCTGAATTATACCTTGTTCTTAAGTAATTTTCTCATATTACTATTAGAATGAAACTTCCAATGATTTATGATCTTTATTGATATGTTTTGGATTAAGTCATAGATAATTGTGCATTAATGGTTTAAACTTTAAGACATTAGAGAATCAAGCCTGATAAGTCTATTTTCAGAATTAAAAATTTGTTAGGTTGTTTCCCTAATCTTTAAATATTACTTTGAAGTTTGAAATTTACAAGGTTGACATCAAAAACCATAATTTCTGTGAGATTTTGAGCCTTTTAGAGCATATATCTTTTCTTGCTCACTTTATTGATTATGAGTGTGTCAACATTAATTTGTTATTCTAGAACTTGCTTCGATTATACATGTCGAGACCACATTTTTTATTTGATATATTTTAATGATAAAGGCACCTAGGTGTTAACCTACTTACTCCATAAAAAGCATACCTCTATAATTAACCCCTAGTGAACCCCTTTTAGCCTAATAAACCATTTCTTGACTCACCCATTAATATTAACCCAAAACCAAATTTTTACTTCCCCTAATCTTTTGATGTCCCTTTTGTCGAGATTTGATTTGAGCAGTTGCCTAACTATGTTCTCTATTTCCGTTGTTAAGTTCTTTCTTATTAATTGTATTTATTAATAAAAAAAGAGTTAAAAGAATATTCATTATTAGTTCTATTTTTTATGAGAGTAAACAATTAAATTCACATCTTTAGAAGAAGCTCTTGTTATTAATGTAATTATTCATCATTAGTTCATTGTTTCTAGTTAGGTAATTTGTCAATTCAATCTCGATTCTAACCTTCTAATTTAGCCTATATCCACACCTTTAACCCAAGCCCCATTACAACCTTTTAAAGACCTTTTGATTTGTGTATCATCTTATTTTATAGTGGTGGAGATTTGATTTCAATGCAAGCCTATGGGATTAACTCTTCATGTTTGACTTGAGTGCTTAATTTGAACCTTAAACACCTTGAGTGATTTGAGTGAATCTTTAGTGAGGATGTCAATTATTGTCGGTTTTAAATTAGAGGTAATTATTTAGGTAAGGGGAAACACCTATGTTTTCATGCTATAAAAATTTATGGCTTAGATTGTTTGAATCTTTAGGACTCTTTTAGTTAAGTTATCAATGTATAAATTATCTATGAATTATGATGAAACATTATTAATGAGGATTATGAATTAAGAAAGTTAATTTTAATTGTGAGTTGAGGATTTTGCTTGAGGACAAGCAAAGGCTTAAGTGTGGGGATATTTGATAAACCATAATTTATACATATTTTTACCCCATACTTGGCTTATTTTTGGACGAATAATCATTGAATTTGATGAATTCGATGCTCCTAATCTCTTAATTTCATGTTTTATACTCAGGAGAGCTTAGGAAGTCGAAAAGAATAAGAAACGGCCCAAAAAGGGACAAAATAGGCCTACACGGCCTGAACCATTTCACACGGGCAGACCACACGGTCGTGTGTGACAAGCAGGATCGAACACGGCTGGATTATTGACCACGGGCGTGTCCCTACCAGACCCGAATTTAATTCTATTCGGAAAAGGTTACTTGTGGCCCAGGAAAGGCATCTCAAAGCCTATATAAACACCCTATGGGGCAACCTAAAAGAGGAGGTCGATAGGACGTCGAATAGATGCCGAGTAGAAGGTAGAAAATACTCCAAGACAGCCGTAGGGAATAGCTTAGGAGAAGGATCTCCATCAAGACTGAAGATCTCCCATCAAGTTCTTTAGAAGTTTTTGGGTTTTCTTATGTTTTGTTGTTTTCCCTATTTTAAGATGTTTCCCTCTATCAATATGAACTAAATCCCTTAAATACCTGATAGGATGAAACCTAAGACAGATCATATTATTATTTGATTTATAAGATAAATACTTGTTATTATTCTTAATTGTGAGTTTTTATTCTTGTCTTAATAATTTAGGTTATTGATTCAAGTCGAATGTGCTTATTCAGTGGAGCAAAAGTCTCTGTTTAAGAGTATATTAACACAATTAAGTGGAGTTGATTGCAACCCTAGAAATATGCACCAAAAATCTGCCGGATTAGAGTCAAATCTAATAAGGGGATCCATAAATAGAGTTAATGTGACAATAGGGGTTTTAATTAGAAAGAGATTTCAGTTAATCAACTTAGAGTTAGTTGTTTTTAGTCTTGAAAGAGATATTAACATAAATCAGGGATTTCTACGGATTAAGTCAAGTGAATAAATCGTATGAATCAAAAGTAATAAATGAAGTCTAGGTGGATTCTTCCTTAGGTATTGCCTATCTCATATAAGTTGTCTAAAAATATTTTCCAAATTATCTCTCTGTCACGTTCATAATTATTTAGTTAGTTAAATTTAGATTAAAAATAAATCCCCTTAATTATTAGGCTAGATAATAAAAAGATAGTTATTACTAGTAATTTTAGTCCTTGAGGATACGATATTCCGGACTCACCACAACTATACTACTGTTTGATAGGTGCGCTTGCCTTTGTCGAAATAATAGTTAGTTTCGAGCCAATCAATGATGCATCCTAATCTCCGTACAATTGCTCCATTGCCATCTATTTAACTATCCATGTTTTCTGGTATGATATTCAATACCAGAATCGTGATTGCATTTCGACAATCAGTACCGAAATAGAAATGGTCGGCATGTCATTCACCATTGGCATGATGTAGGTGCAGATAGTTTTGGAATCAAGTTTCCTTTGATCTTGTGTCATACATGTTGAAGTGTATGTGTGAGGCCTAACAAATTTTTGGATCTCCCACATTTGCGACTTTTAGATAAATGCAGCTCATACTCGCCAATTGAAGCTTTCTGTCGACCTCCAACACTTCCTAATATACAATGTTGGTTTAGACACGGCGACTTTGTAGTCCACCGACACATTCATGCTATACCGTTTAATGAAAAATACACACTCTTCCTTGGTTGCAGATTTTTAGCCAACGAACAGCCCCTCAGGTTCGAAATCTATGGCCAGTCGGTGAGCAATTAGTATATTAAGGTACTCCAGGAAGTCGACTACATGCAGCGCATCGGGGTCTATAAGTGACATGTGTGCCCTAGGATCATTGCATATCATAATGTGTCAAATCAGGTTCCCTGCTGAAGACGTGTTAACATTTCCGTCGTTATTTGCGCATTCATCGTCAATATCATCCGGGACCTCGTCCAGATCGGGATCACTATAATCTACGACCTCGTGATTATAAGGATCAATATTATCATGTTCATCATCACCATCCGCATCAGTCTCAAACACCACTAGATGTATTTGTAAACGGGGTCCCAGGTTAAGGTTCTCAGATACAAGTGCAACCTTAAGATCAATGTCGATCCCGTGTATGGTCGATCGACTATCAACGTACACAATCAAAACCATCGTACACATATCTTGAACTCCATGTTCTTCACCTAATTGAGTGGAATCTTTAATTGGCTCCACATCAGCTAACTTAGCAAATAACTGAATTGGTGCATTTTGGTGTCTCTGATTTACACAATAAAAAGCAACCATTGTCTCCACGTCATCATCGTCTACAAGTTCCATCTCAGTGAATTTGATGAGATTTGTCGAAACTGGAAACTTGTAAAATAATTTCGAGATCCTTTTCCCACAACGTCTAATAATTTTTGCACTAATCTTTTCCTTCATATCATCAATTGAGACGTTTCTATTAAATCTCATTGTTATTTATTGGCAACATTCAAATATACATTCAATTGCTGTTGTCAAAATTACTCCATTGAAATCAATGCATACGAAAAATTGATTATCCATCTTCAATACTAAATCTGTTAAAAAAGAATTAAAAATTCTCAATACAATTTCAAAAAAAATACTATAAAGAATTTAAACTCATATCTACTAACTTTGTGAATTCTTTTACAAAAAAAATTTCTGCAGAATTATTTAATTTTTGCTATTCTTGAATCTTCTAATTTTTTTTGCATAAAACACAGGCTAAATACTGGTATGGTGCCGCCTCTGGCGAGCCCTCAACCAGTGCCGCTTTTGGCATGCCCTCAATCAGTGTCGCCTGTCAAGAAGGCACCACTAAACCATACCATTTGGTCGACCTAAGCCCATATTTAACCATTATAAATAACTCATTTTGGTACCGCCAATCAACAAGCCTCCACTAATATAATTTTTTTTTTTTTGCTTAATGGTTGTTGACAGGTGTTGGAAAAAACGGGTGGTGCCGCCTTTCCACCACCCTAAACATACCATTCCCGTATTTAATGGTGGTGGGATACCTTTTTAGATATTTATTATTTATTTTATATTATATGGGCAAAAATCCCCACAAATCAAAATTATCACTCTTCGCTCGCCTTCTCCTCTCCTTTTCTTTCGAGACTACGTTTTTAACTTTGTAGAGAAGCTTATTTACAATGGAGGTTGGAAGCATGCAATTTTCTATCTTCTCTATGTTTCCTTCACGGTTTGGAGAGAAAGAAATCAAATCAACCATTTCATTCATCTCTCCACTAAGGGCCTTGTTAAACTGCACACTTAGGGCTTTACTTAAACTTGCATCTAATCTCCTTCATGTTTGCTACTTCTAACAATTTAATTTTTATGTTTAAGTTACTAGGTTTTCAAACAGCTTATTAATTCCCTTAATATGTCACTTAATAGTTTTCCTTTTCATTTTCATTCTTGCTTTGGAAACCATTCGATCTAACATTCTGGAATAACTTGATTTAAGAAATTTTACTTCGAATTGGATTTATTGTCACCAGCAAAAATCAGGCCGTTACATTGATAGTTTAACCTAATTTTTTTTAAAAAGTTTTACATGTCTCATTATAGATACAAACAAAAGTGTTTATGGGCTGGACTTGGGCTCATATTTTTCAACCCGGCATGGCATGATCCATTGTATTGTTTTTAAATAATAAAAATATAAAAATATATATTAATATTAATATTTTTAATAATTAAATTTAAATAAGTAAAATAGGTCTTTTCGGCTACCTTATCTTGAGCTTGGATTTTTTTTTTTTTTGAAACTGAAACTCGACTTGACTTGACCTATGAACAATTTTAGATACGAATCATAAGTATAAATAACAAAAATATATACGTTTAATAAATTAGAATTAGAAAATTTCGTACGATGCATAACTAATTGAAAATCAGAATATATTCAAACCTAAATCATAATAAATTTAAATAAAACTCAGATATGGTAAAATTTAAACTTTGAATAATCTAAAGAGAATCCACGCATAACATTTACCCATGATATTACTTAAATCTAAATACTTGACGCTACTTATGCCTCATTGGTGGAAGTTCATGTATTTGATAATTACATTATTTAATAATTTAATAGATGAAAGAAAAGTTATTATAATATCTATTTTTATTAAATATAAAAAATATTAGTTAAAATATTTTGATATAATATATTAAATATTATATGAACTTTATTTGTAATTTGATCTGAAATATTGTAAAATAGGAGTATTCCTTAAAACTCGACTCAATATAGAGGTGTTGGCTGTCTTGGTTTATTTTGGTGGACAGGGTCCTTGACACGTTGGGAACTTTTAATTCATCCACGTGCTACTAAAAGTTTCTCTTCAACCCCAACTTAATTAATAATACTAAGAAAAATCAATCTCGGAGCCGCAACTTAGGCGACGAACGACGGAGCGTAAATGTATCGAACGGTGGTGAATCGCATCCTTCTAGCCAAAAAAACCGGTGGAGGCCGCCGCTGCCTCCTCCGATTCCCTGATCTTAGAACTGCCGTTACCTCTTCTCGTTTCTCCACTACAACGGAACCTCAAACGTTCCCTAATCTTCCCCTTAATCCAGCTGATTCTTCCACGTCATCTTCGTCGACGAGTTTCCAAACATCATCTGCGGCTGGCGATATTCCGCGTCAGGAGAGAAAGAATCCGCAAGCTGAGTACCAGGGGGAGCAAGCTCGGGTTCTTCAAGCCTCACTACGACACGTCGTCCGTACACTATGTTCTACTATTTTGAAACTATGTTCTTATTTTTATGATTTCCTCAAGAGTTAAAAATTGATTTTTTTTGGTTCATTTTAAATACAGTTAAGATTGGGATGGAGTGAAGAAGCGATGATAGCAGGAGCAAAGGAAGTTGGGATTTCTCCTTCCATTGTTGGATCTTTCCCCCGAAAAGAAGCTGCCCTTGTCGAGGTACTTTTTGGGTTAAACAAAGTTTCAGTCTTTATAACCTCTGATTTTACTCTTTTATTCATTTACTTTTTCAAATTTATTCTTTGATTATGATGGTTATCGATTCTGATTCGGAAATTTTAGTTAGGGAATTGCAGTTTAAGGACAATCTAATTGTATTTCTTATGATATAAAGCTACTTTCCTCATCATTATCTTATTGCATGCTGTCATGTTTCTGTTTTTTTTTTTTTCTCCCGTTTAAGGGCCATGGTTTGATTAAATCCAATCTAAAAAACATTTTGGAGGCTGTTTTTCTAGCAAGGGTTTATATCTTTGTTTTATGTTACTCGAACTCTGGCGTGAACGATGAATAGGGAATGTATCTGTTACGGGTATGGTTAGATTTTTCTATGTTTTTCTTTGTATTAAGAGGATCCTTAGAGGTTATGTCGGCATATCCATGTGTCTGACATGAGTATTGGACACGAGCCCTTCAAGAAAAGTGAAGGGCTTGAGCAACATAGTTTTTAATCCTTCTTTGTAGCATTCTTGATTTGGTTCTATTACTTTGTTTATTGCTTGGGTTCTTTTATTACTTTGTTTATACCACCTTGCTCAAGGTTGGTCTATAACACTAGGTTTTGTAGGAAGGAAGAAAAATAGAGGGAAGGGAAAAGGTGAAGGAAGGAATTTTTTTTCCGTTCCATTGCAATTGGCATGATTTATGGGTAATAGAGGGAAAGAAAGAGACTATGGGTAAAGCTGTAAACAAATTTGTTGATTAAGTTGAATTAGTGTTTTCTTTCCACATGTGGAAGTATTGCGTTTGGAGAGAAAGGAATACTTCAAATCCACTCATTTTCCTGCCCTCTACGGAACCAAGAAAGTGGTGGAAAGGAATTAAATTATCCTTCCACCTCTTCCCTCCTTTAGACATAGTGCAAGAAACCGGTAGATGCTGGTTTCCTAATATCGTACGCATTTGATATTTGTATCTATAAATATCTTACTGTCTGATGCATACTCAGCTTTGCTAATTTCAGCTCGTGCGATGTGTTCTCTTTCTTTGTCCAACAATGACTTGAAGTAAACTTTTTTCCCTTCTCTGCAGTTTTTCATGGATGGCTGCTTACAAAGGCTTATTGATAGAATTGACTCTGGCGAGGAATTACAAGACTTGATTCCTAGCCAGCGTATCTACAAGCTTGTAAGGTTTCGCCTTGAAATGCAAGCACCTTACATATCAAAATGGCCTCAAGCTCTCAGCATCCAAGTATTGATTCTTATACCTTTTTCTTTTTTTTCTTGTTAATAGACTAGTTTATTTAGTTGAAGCCATCACATTTTAATACAAATGTTTCCTCAATTCTTTGTAGGCACATCCATTGAATGTTTCAACAAGTTTTAAGCAGCGGGCAATGCTTGTCGATGAAATCTGGCATGCAGCTGGTGATGAAGCCTCTGATTTAGATTGGTACGTGAAGCGCACTGTCCTTGGAGGGATATACTCAACAACAGAGATTTACATGCTGACAGACAGTTCCCCAGGTTCATCTTTGTTCTATCGGTGACCTTGTTGTGGAGATGCAATGTTTTAGATAGCATTTCGTTTACTAGTCATTTTTGTTCACAGAGTTTCGTGATACATGGCTGTTCTTGGATAATCGCGTGAAAGATGCATTTGATTTGAAGAAGACAATTCAGGAGGTATTCTCTCCCTCCATTCCTTTTCCTCTGTTTTTTTTTTTTTTTTTTTTTTTTTTTTTTTTTTTTTTTTTTGAGGGGGATTGGACTCAATAAAGTGAGATATGATTGCAGGCAACGTATTTGGCAGAAGCTGTAGGTGCTGGAATGGGGAGCTCTTTGCAAGGCTTTGTTGGCAAGGTGATTCAGAGATAAAAGGTTAAATGAAGAGAGTATGTATGATCGGCTTCAGACTCAAAAATATTTTCTCTTTGAGGAGCAATGGAAACTTTTAGTAGGTCAGACTTAGTGTTGATAACATGGTACAAAGCCATTGAGGTTTAGGTTCTACAATAAGAAGTTTACAGAGCAGGTGCCCTGATTCATGTCCTTGGCAGTTTGATTGAGTTAAAATTGTAGCGAGGACCGAGGAGGGCACAGTAATCATTTGTTTACAGGATAAAGTTGCTTCATAATTTATATGATAATATTTTGGCGTAATAATATCAATATATTCGGGTTGCTTGTAGGCTTATAAAAGCCTATTCAACTTGGTTGTAAAACTTATTTTATACTCTAAAATAAGGGATAAAGCAAAATCGAGTATCAACTTTAAAACTTTTCTGTTAACTTCTATTTTGTTCATGAATTTGAATTCTGTTAAACAATTTAAAAATTTTTTATTTGTGTTTATTAAAGTTATATAAAATTTTAATAACGATCTATGTAATAGCGAATCAAGACCCAAAAATAAACAGAGATGAAAACCCAAAATAAATCTTAATAATCCATTATTAGTGTCCCTTCTGACCCAAATTAATTACAACCCTAGCCCAATTTATCAGCCCATTACAAGGGAAATGAAACAGCATCAGCCACCACTCCCAAGCTTCACAGCCGCCGACCCTTCGTCTCCCGCCACCACGCGCACCGACCCCTTTCGCACGCCTTTGACGCCCCACGTCACCTGCAAATGAAACACGCAACAACCAAAAAATAAAGAAGAAGAGGAAAACAACAAAAATGACAGAAAAACAAAACAAAGCGAACAAAAACGGATCTCAATCACCCGGTTATAAAAAACCAAAGCAAACCCCTTGTACTTTTTTTTTTTTTACGAACACTTAGAAATCAAAATAGAAGAAGAGAAACTTTCAAGGTTAATTTCATTTTTATTTTCTTTATTATTTACTGTCGTTTTTTATTTTATTCTATTATTTTAAAACCTTTACAAACGAAATCGAAAAAGAAAAGCAAAGGGAGCCTTACCTGAACCCAACTCCTCTCCGTCGTCGAAGCCGAGCTGAAACCCAAAACAGAGGGGTTCCTTCTCTGGGGTTTTCGGAGCACCAGGGCTGGCCTTCGAAATAACGGCCTTGAACGGGGCATTGAGGCCTATCTCCATGCAACGTCGGCCACCGGATGCGGTGGTGGTACGACGAAACACCGGAGGGAGACCAATCGGTCGACAGAAAAGAGGGGGAGAGGGAATGGCTGCTTTTTTTTTTTAGATTAGGGCTAGAATATGATTTCATAAAAAAAATTTAGGCCTTAAAAATAACAACTTAAAACGGCACCGTTTCAAGCCCTTCCCCCAAGACCCCAAAATGGCGTCGTTTTGGGGGGACCCGAGACCCGACCCGACGGGTAAGAGGATCCGGGTGTTTCTTAAAGAAGGGGGTATTTGTGTGCGCGCCCCTCCGCCTTTTTAGACTGTTCTATTTTAGTCCCAATTTGCATTTTTCTTTTTGCAATTTTGCCCTATTATTTCTATTTCATTTTAATTCGATCTGTGCCGTGGCCATTCAAACGCTGCGCATCAGGGGCTGGGTTATTCACCCATTTGGTCCCCGTGGGTTTATGCGCACGACGTTGTGGTCCTTGTTCGCCTTTTTTTAGTTTATTGCAATTTCAGCCCCCTGACTTTTATTTAGATTTCAATATAGTCCTTGATTTGCTTAGTAAGTTTATTTATTTATTTGTTTTCTTTAAAAATCATATTATTATTATTATTATTTATTTTAAGCTTTTATATACTACTTTTTTAAAAATTAAAAAAAAAACTTTTTTATGTGTTGTTTATTTTTAAGATTTTTTTATACATTATTTATATATATTATTTATTTAAATAGATTTATTATTTATTTTAAGATCTTTTCACATTATTATTTTATACTTTTACATATAGGTATATATATGTGCACTATCTTATTTAAAGTTTTTATACATCATTTCCTAAAAATTATTTTGTATATTATTTATTTTAAAACCTTTTTTACATTATCTATTTTAAACTAATTTATTATCATCTCAAAGTTCATGTTTTTACATTTTATCTATTTTAACTTGCCTTTTACTTATTGCAAATTGTTGCATATGTTGTTTAATTTATGTGTCTTTGATTATTAATATTGATATTTAAATAGTGCAAGTTATGTGATTATCATTCTTATATGTATTTTAATTTGCTTACTCGTATTTTCATATCATTGTTGTTCGTTCGTATAGTATCTTATTCATGTATTATTGTTCCATGATCATTATTGTTTTCGTATTATGCCATCACATTGTGTATTAAGCCCCGACGTGTTAATCCATGATTGTCCATTCTGTTTTAATCCAAACAAATAATGCATGCCATTCAAATATTGCACTCACTATCGTTTTAAAAGAAAACTCTTCAAAAAGGAAACAAAGGCAATATTTCGCGTTTCGAGAATTTGAGAAATCGTGCCCTAACTTACGGGGTTTCGGTTTTGCTCGTTAAACCTAAATAGCTAAATATCCTTTTAAATTTCAATCTATTAAGTTTCAAAAATTTAAAGGCGAACTTGCTCTCGAGGGTTTCAAAAGGTCGTATCCTAACTTACGGGACACGACATTTCGTTATCTCGAGACGAGTAAGCTTTTGAAGCTCGTTTCAATTCAAATTAAGCTTTTTTTAAAAAAAGGGTGAACACTAAATAAAAAGATCGTATTTTAAATTCGTTCTCGGTTTTCAACTTTCGACATTAAGACACTAATTAATCAATTTGGTAACAATTTTGGGTGTGACGAGGGTGCTAATCCTTCCTCGCACGTAATCGACTCCCGAACCTATTTTCTCGAATTTCGTAGACCAAAAACACCTTTTTAGTAAACCAAAATGTTTTATTAAAACAAAGGTGACCCGATCACACCTCATCAAGAAAGATTGGTGGCGACTCCCTGTTTTATTTTTGTTTTCAAAATCCTAGTCGATTCCTGTTTTCAAAAAAATGGTTTCGACTGCTTGGCGACTCCGCTGGGGACATAAGAGAGTCGAGCCGTAAAATTGGTTATTTTCTATCTTGTTGTCGAAAATTGGAATATGATTTGAAAAATTACGATCCTATTATTGCATTTGTTCGTATTGTTATTTCATAATTATTGTGGTTTGAGTCTCGCATCATATTGCATAGGGACCATTTTGGTCTTACCCCTTTAAGTGGGAGTGAGAAGCTACTCCTTCGTGAGGTTTTCACCTCCGTGCAGGATAGTGGATCGCTTTCGGGATACATCCGTACCTATGTCTTCGTGAGATTTTCATATCCGTGTAGCCATAGGGAAATGTATTACCCTGAACTGAACTCGGTCCGTATGAGCCTATAATGGATGAGGATAAAGGAATCTGCTGATTCAGGTACCTCTCTTTAGAACCAAATCGCATATAGTGAGCCTTAAGAGCCCGCCTTAGGTAGAACTGCGCCAAACCCTAGTGGTCACCCATTTAGGTAATCTATTTTGTTGTTTATTTTTCTTGTGCTAACGTGTTTTGTTTTGTTTATGATTGCATTACATTACATTGCATTGCATCGCATTATCTTAAAAAGGAGGTGTTGATTAATATTCGATTGCTAAGTAGAAGTGCTTGTCATAGGAAAACGAACTTCTTGATATAGTGGAATATAGTATGGTCGTCCGAATAAGGTCCAAGTAAACACAACGAAAGAAGACTGATAGTCCACGGAAGGATACGCGACTTTGTGTCGTTGTCCAAAGATTCAAACCGAAAAAGATTATTTGAGAACTGTCACGCCCCGATGTTCTTGAAGAAGCTAACGAGCATCGCGAGGATAAGTGAGCAACGAGACGTGGCCCAGATTAAGCAAAAGGAGCCAGTAGAGACATCCATTGGAAGTTCGCAAGATTTGACCTGACATCCGGATATGAAGAAAAGGATCAATGTCTTCAAGGCCGCATATATTATTCGCTTTATGTAAAGAAATTTGTTTTCTAGTAAAGTTCTTCTAACAGAATTGAATCAAAATCAGTGCCTCTTTGTGCATTCATGCATCTGCATGGCATTATATCATATGCATTAAGTTTCATAAAAAGACCCTGATTAATTAAATTATGACAGTTACCCTAGAAACCAACCAAAATCCACCGACTAAATATCACTACAATACCCGCCACAGAACGAAAGCAATGGATCAAAGACTAGAAAGATTAGAACAGATGCAAAAAGATATGCAGGATCAAATGCAAGAACAATTGGCTAAAATGCAACAAGACATGAGGGACCAGATGCTAGAATTCCAAAAGAACATGATGGACCAATTGGCCTGGCTAATGAATAGAGGGCTTGATAAAGGAAAGAGCCTCGTAACCAATCCTGGGAATGACAATGAAGAGCCTGCCTATCCTCCGGGTTTTACCCCAACAAACACTCAAGCACAACCAGAAATGTATCCGCAAGGAGTACCTATCACTATTAGATCCCAATATCAAGCGGGTGCATCAGCACCGATAAACTTTCCAATGGGCTCGAGTTCTAAACCAGGGGATAATCCAACTAATCCCGTTGTCCCGGATCTTGACGATGTGGCAGAGATGGAAAAAACGAGGAGGGATCTACCAAAACAACTTGAGGACCAGTGCCGATGGTTAGAAAAGAAGTTTAGGGCAATGGAGAACACCGATTATCATTGCGGAATCGATGCAAAAGACTTAAGCTTAGTCCCTAACTTGGTACTCCCGCCAAAGTTTAAAACTCTGAAGTTCGAGAAGTATAATGGGACTAGCTGCCCTGAAGCTCATATTACGATGTTCTGTCCGTAGATGACAGGATACGTCAACAATGACCAACTGTTAATCCATTATTTTTAAGACAGCCTGATCGGATATGCGGTCAAGTGGTATAACGAACTGAGTCGTGCCCAAATTGGTTCATGGAAGGACTTGGATCAAACTTTCATGAAACAATATGGCCACGTGACGGACGTGGCACCCGACAGAATCACGCTACAGAATATGGAAAAAAAATCGAGTGAGAGCTTTAGGTGGTATGCCCAACAGTGGAGGGAGGTAGCAATGCAAGTCCAACCACCAATCATAGAGAAAGAAACGACCATGCTCTTTATCAATGCTTTGAAGGCCCCATTCATCACTCACATACTGGGAAGTGCCACAAAAAGTTTTGCGAACATAGTGATGACTGGAGAGATGATAGAAAACCCGATAAGATGTGGAAGGATTGAAGCAAGAGAAAGCACTAGAAGGTCAGCCCCAAGAAACAAGGAAAATGAAATAAATATCTTGAGCATGAATTTTAAATCGGTCACTATAGGCCAATCGAGAGCTGTAACCACTGACTATCAAGGCTCTTCAAGGCAAGAATCCAACTCTAGGCCAAATACAGAAAGGCTACAGTTCACACCCATCCCGATGACATACAATGAGCTCTATCAAAATCTATTTAATGCGCATGTGGTGTCTCCTCACTACCCAAAACCAATGCAGCCCCCATATCCCAAATGGTATGATGCAAAAGCTCAATGTGAGTATCATGCGGGGACTATAGGGCATTCAATAGAAAACTACCTTGCTTTCAAAAAGTTGGTCGAAAGGTTCATTGAAATGGGAATTGTGAAGTTCGACAATTCTTCAAAACCTAATCGCTCTGACAAAGCAGTAAATGCGATGGTTGAAAGTGGGGGCCAAAGGGTTGCAATGCTTTGAATAAGACAAGAGCTCGGAAGGAATATAGGAAAATCTAAGACACCAATGGCGTATCCGAAGAGGGAATCGAGGAATAAAAGTTTTCCAAATATCTGCCTTTATATACTTGGGAGTGTTTTGAACAATGGGACTGTGGAAGATATCCCTGTATTTTTAGAGCTAATTCGGAGTAATGTCCAGAACACGCTTATTGCTCTAAGCCTAGGAGCAATAAGAATCTTTTTGTGAAATAAGCTTATGTTCAACATCTATATTTTCAATGAAAATGCATTTTTGTGTCTCACTTTGAGCAAATATTCTTTTATTCATTTATTTCATTCATGTTCATACCACATAAATAATTATTCTTAGATTCATTTTTCCTTTGAATATTCTTTTGTACCTACAACAAGTCCCTAGATATCAACGGCATGAGCCATGCTGCTACTGACTCAAAGTCTACTGTTGAGCAAGATATGTGTCTAGAGGGATCTCAGGACTTTAAAAATGACAGAGATTATAGCTTATCTACCTGATTCATTAACAATGGTAGGGCAAGATGAAAAATAGATCCTACCTTACAAAGGGTCAGTGCACATTGCGAGCCTAGGAAAGAGAGTCTAGCTCACCATAAAAATAAGGTGAGACATTATTTCAAAGATGTTTTCGCACCATCATATCAAGATACGCCTGAACTACTGAGACGTGGGTATGCTGCTAAGGCTAATGAAATCCTAGAAGAGGTTCATAAGGGTATTTGAAGATCACATGCTAATGATTTCACAATAGCTAAGTTAATCATGAGATTCAGATTCTGCTGGTCCATCATAGAAAGGGATTGCATCAGTTATGCCGTAAATGCCAAATTTATGAAGACAAGATTCATGTACCTCCTTCATTTCTTCGTAGACCTTATCTATGTGGGGCATGGAGTTTATTGGGACGATCTCGTCGGAAACTTCTAGCAGGCATTAATTATTTCGCTAAGAGGGTAGAAGTAACTTCGTAGGCCAATATTACAAAGTCGATAGTCATTAGAACAAAAAAAGAGAAAAAGAAAGAAAGAAAGAAAAGGGTCAAAAAAATCACATTTAACCGCACAATGTCAAAAGTTTGCGGTCTATTCAAAGACCAGGTGCCCCATCACAGGCAGCAAAGTCAACCAAAAAAAAGTAACAAAACAAGGATCATTAGGAAGATGACCTAGACTTGTAAAGATTGGCATAAAGAAGTTACATTTATCCTCTATGCTCATCAAACATTGGCCAAGACCTTCGCCCAGGCAATGCCTTAATTTGTGGAATAAAAGCATTTTGTCTATTGAAGTCGACATTCTTTTGTTCGAGCCTTGTTAGAACTGAAGTTGGAAGAGGTAGAATGGATTTAATCCCGATATGATCGGTTGAAGAGAAGATGTTAAAAGCTATCTGTCACGGTCAGATGATGCAAGCTTACAACAAAAAGGTTCGCCCTAGAAAATTTCGTGGTAGGGCTTTGAAGAAGATTTTTCCCATGCAAAAGGGACTTCAAAAGAAAGTGGATGCTAAACTGGGAAGGACCTTATGCAGCAAAGAAGGCCTGTTCTGGGGAAGCATGGATATTGACCGAGATAGATGACAATGACCTGCCCAATCCGGTAAATTCAGATTCAATAAAAATTAAAAAAGGGGGGGGGGGAAGAAAGAAAAAAGAAAAATGAGAGCCAAGGCGAAAACCCGCAAAGGGCGCTTTGAGACCAAAGGGGATTTGAGTTGAAAACCCGAAAAGGGCGGCTCAAATTTTGATCAAAAGTAGGGCATACAATAGTCTTGCTACGCCTAAATTAACAAGGAAGAAGTATGCTACGGCTTGGGGCATCGATAAAGTACTCTAGATCCCCTAAACAAGTATTGAGCTCAAAATGGTCTTCAAGAAGTTGGTACAGAAAAGCTCAGGCTGCGATATCTGGGGCACCTAGTTTTCATCTTACCCATATTGAATTTGCTATCTTTGATTACTTTTTTCTTTTCAAATTTTATTTGTTATCTTGATTAATTCATTCTCATTTTGTGTTTTTTTTTTCAAAATTTGATATCTTGATTAATCTATTCATTTCGAGCTTTGCTCTCAATTAATTTCCTTCTTGCCCATTATTTTTCAAGAATTTTGCATTGAAATAACGATTAGTTGACTAATAATACTTTCATAAAAGGAGTTTCGCATATTACTTTGAAAGCTTCAAAATAATACAAGAACCTGAAACAGGACCGTTGTTCAGAACTCACCAAAACTAAGGGTTGGAAAGGAGTCTAATTTGAGACTACCTGTTAAGATTTTTTGTCAAAAGTATCAGTTGAATAAAAAGGCAAGATATTGCATCGGTAATACAGCTTCGACAAATAATGAGTAACCCAAGCATTAAAATAGGATTATTCTCAAAGAAATTCGACATTCATATACATCCAGTCATGACACCCAGGGAATGGAAGGTGTAGCAGACCAAATTGATTACCCCTGAGTCGTAGTGGGATGGATTAAAGATGATACAAATTCTATACCCTTGAGTAACAGTGGGATGGATTGAAGATGACCCAGATCCTATCCCCCCTGAATTGCAGTGATAGGGTCTGAAGATGGTATAAGCCTTAAAGTCTGAGAGGTATCATGGAATGGACCTTGAAGTTACATTGGGGCAAACCAGTTGAGTAAAATACGATCGTTTCTTCGAATTTTGGTCAAAATACCACCCAAGCAAGAAGACAGCGTAATACGTCAGTGATAAAGATGAACAACGAGGAGTGACGCCTTAAATATTAAAAAGGATCATTCTGCATTCATGCAAATGTCATCCATAATATCATTTAGTTAGGAGCATTTGATTCTTTCCGATTATTGCATCACAATCATTATACATTCTCATGACATTCTGCATTCATGCAAATGTCATCCATAATATCATTTAGTTAGAAGCATTTGACTCATTCCGATCATTGCATCCTAATTATTATACATTTAAAAAGGGGATCATTCTCATTTTTGTATTCATATATCATTCATAACACATCTAGTTAGGAGCATTTGATTCATTATGATCATAGCATCCTAATCATTTGGCATAAGCATAGGCACATGAAACCGATTCTACAGATCATATCCCTAGAGGATGATGTAGCAACATCGGTAAATTCACCAGATCTTATCTCTCTGAAGTTACAGTAGAGCAGATCACACCAGACCTTATCTCTCTGAAGTTGCAGTGGAGCAGGTTAAAAATAACAGATCTTGTCTCCTTGAAGTTGCAGTGGAGCAGATCGAAGACAGCGGATACTATCTTTCTGAAGTTGCAGTGAAGCAGATTGAAGCCACCAGCCTTATCTCTCTGAAGTTGCAGCGGAGCAGACTGAAGATAGAAAGATCGATTGAAGCTACAATTCTGGCGAATCTTATCTTCCCGAAGTTGTAGTGAAGCAGAATGAAGCCACCAGCCTTATCTCCCTGAAGTTGTAGTAGAGCAGACTGAAAACAGTGAATCCTAATTCCCTGACGTTGTAATGGAACAGATTAAAGCTACAAGTTACTAACCTTATCTCTCTGAAGTTGCAATGGAGCAGGTTAAAAATAGTAGATCTTATCTCCTTGAAGTTGCAGTGGAGCAGATCGAAGACGACAAATCTTACCTTCTTGAAGTTACAGTGGAGCAGATTGAAGCCACCAGCCTTATCTCCCTGAAGTTGCAGCGGAGCAGACTGAAGATAGCAAGATCGATTGAAGCTACAATTCTGGCGGATCTTATCTTCCCGAAGTTGTAGTGAAGCAGATTGAAGCCACTAGCCTTATCTCCCTGAAGTTGTAGTGGAGCAGGCTGAAAACAGCGAATCTTAATTCCCTGACGTTGTGGAACAAATTAAAGCTACAAATTACTAACCTTATCTCTCTGAAGTTGTATTAGAGCAGGTTAAAAACAGAAGATCTTATCTCCTTGAAGTTGCAGTGGAGTGGATCGAAGATGGCGAATCTTATCTTCCTGAAGTTACAGTGAGCAGATTGGAGCCACCAGCTTTATCTCCCAGAAGTTGCAACGGAGCAGACTGAAAATAGCAAATCTTATTTCCTTGAAGTTCCATTAGAGTTGATCGAAACTACAAATCTCTTCTCCTTGAAACCACATTGGAGTGGCTCGAAGCCACATTTCTCATCTCCTTGAAGTTCTAACGGAGTAAATCGAAGTTGCAAATCTCTTCTCCCTGAAACTACATTAGAGTGGATCCAAGCACCAATTTCTATACTCCTGAAGTTACAGTGGGTTAGAGCGAGGCTACTTGAAGAAGAAGAAAAAAAGTGCCGAGACTCAGCAAGACCGGGCAAAATTGGCTCTTTTAAAGTCTTTGCTCCATTCTCGTTACACGAAAATGATCAAAGAGGGGCAGCTGTAATAGCCAATTTTGGCCCAGACCCAAGACCCAAAAATAAACAGAGATGAAAACCCAAAATAAATCTTAATAGTCCATTATTAAGAGTCCATTTACATATTAAACCACCCTTCTGACCGAAATTAATTACAACCCTAGCCCAAATTTTTAGCCCATTACAAGGGAAATGAAACAACATCAGCCACCACCCCCAAGCTTCACAGCCGTCGACCCTTCGTCTCCCTCCACCACGCGCACCGACCCCTTTCGCACGCCTCTAACGCCCCACGTCAGCTGCAAATGAAACACCCAACAACCAAAAAACAAAGATGAAAACAACAAAAATGATAGAAAAACAAAACAAAGTGGACAAAAATGGATCTCACTCGGTCATAAAAACCAAAGCAAACCCCTTGTACTTTTTTTACGAACACTTAGAAATCAAAAAAGAAGAAGAGAAACTTTCAAGGTTGATTTCATTTTTATTTTCTATTATTATTTACTGTCGTTTTTTATTTTATTCTATTATTTCAAAACCTTTACAAACGAAATCGAAAAAGAAAAGCAAAGGGAGCCTTACTTGAACCCCGGAGGCGCGTCGTCGAAGACTCCTCTTCGTCTTTGAAGCCGAGTCGAAACCCAAAACAGAGGGGTTTCTTCTCTCGAGTTTTCGGAGCACCAGGGCTGGCCTACGAAATAACGGCCTTGAACGGGGCATTGAGGCCTATCTCAGTGCATCGTCGGCCACCGGATGCGGTGGTAGTGCGGCGGAACACAGGAGGGAGACCAATCGGTCGACAGAAAAGAGGGGGAGAGGGAATGGCTGCTTTTGTTTTTTTAGATTAGGGTTAGAATATGATTTCATAAAAAAATTTGGGCCTTAAATAACAACTTGAAACGACATCGTTTCAAGCCCTTCCCCCAGACGACAAAACGGAGTCGTTTTGGGGGGAGGACCCGAGACCTGACCCGACGGGTAAGAGGACCAGCGTGTTTCTTGAGAAAAGGGGGTATTTTCGCGCGCGCCACTCTGCCTTTTTACACTGTTCTATTTAGTCCCATTTTGCATTTTTCTTTTCGCAATTTTGCCCTGTTATTTCTATTTCATTTTAATTCGATCCATGCCTTGGCCCATTGAAACGCTGCGTATCAGGGGCTGGGTTATTCACCCATTTGGTCCCCGTGGGTTTATGCGCACGACGTTGTGGTCCTTGTTCGCCTTTTTTAATTTATTGCAATTTCAGCCCCCTGAATTTTATTTTGATTTCAATATAGTCCTTGATTTGCTTGATAAGTTTATTTATTTGTTTGTTTTCTTTAAAAATCATATTACTATCATTATTATTTATTTTAAGCTTTTATATACTACCTTTTAAAAAAAAAAAACTTTTTTATATGTGTTGTTTATTTTAAGATTCTTTTTATACATTATTTATTTCAAAATCTTTCATATATTATTTATTTAAATAGATTTTATTATTTATTTTAAGTTCTTTTCACATTATTATTTTATACTTTTACATATAGGTATATATATGTGCACTATCTTATTTAAAGTTTTTATACATCATTTCCTAAAAATTGTTTTGTATATTATTGATTTTAAAACCTTTTTTACATTATCTATTTTAAACTAATTTATTATCATCTCAAAGTGCATGTTTTTACATTTTATCTATTTTAACTTGCCTTTTACTTATTGCAAATTGTTTTATATGTTGTTTAATTTATGTGTCTTTGATTATTAATATTGATATTTAAATAGTGCAAGTTATGTGATTATCATTCTTATATATATTTTAATTTGCTTACTCGTATTTACATATCATTGTTGTTCATTCGTATAGTATCTTATTCATGTATTATTGTTCCATGATCATTATTGTTTTTGTATTATGCCATCACATTGTGTATTAAGCCCCGACGTGTTAATCCATGATAGTCTATTCTGTTTTAATCCAAACGAATAATGCATGCCATTCAAATATTGCACTATCGTTTTAAAAGAAAAATCTTCAAAAAGGAAATAAAGGCAATATTTCGCTTTACGGGAATTTGAGAAATCGTGCTCTAACTTATGGGGTTTCAGTTTTACTCGTTAAACCTAAATAGCTAAATATCCTTTTAAATTTCAATCTATTAAGTTTCGAAAATTTAAAGGCGAACTTGTTCTCGAGGGTTTCAAAAGGTCGTATCCTAACTTATGGGACACGACATTTCGTTATCTCGAGACGAGTAAGCCTTTGAAGCTCGTTTCAATTCAAATCAAACTTTTTTTTAAAAAAGGGTGAACACTAATAAAAAGGATCGTATTTTAAATTCATTCTCGGTTTTCAACTTTCGACATTAAGACACTAATTAATCAATTTGGTACCAGTTTTGGGCGTGACGAGGGTGCTAATCCTTCCTTGCACGTAACCGACTCCCGAACCCATTTTCTCGAATTTCGTAGACCAAAAACACCGTTTTAGTAAACCATAATGTTTTATTAAAACAAAGGTGACCCGATCACACCTCATCAAAAAAGATTGGTGGTGACTCCCTATTTTATTTTCGTTTTCAAAACCCTAGTCGATCCCCGTTTTCAAAAAAAAATGGTTTCGACAATCTAAATATATGTAATTAGAAATTTATGAAAATTATAAATTTATAAAGACTACAAATTATAAAAAGATTATAAAAAATTGAAAATATAAAAAAGAATTTATAATTTTCTTAAACTATAAAAATAAAAAAAAAATCTATAAAATTTATAAATTCAATGTTGATTTGATATCTGTGTATCAAATTTCTTAAAAAACACTGTAGTGTTGAATTCTTAAGGATATAATTTATAAATTATAAAAAAATGTTTTAATAATTTTTGATAAATTTATAAATTTTTAATAATTTTATAATTTGATAATTTTTTATAATTATATACATCGAATTCTTTTTATTTTTTTTAAAAAAATTATATATTTAAAAATATTTAAGTGATAATATGTTGCAATCTTAAAGTGACATATCATCACTTCTTAATGATGTTATAAAAAAAGGATTAAACTATTTGATAGAATCCAAGTTTAAATACTTTAGAGGGCTTTTTTTATGGAGAGAGAAAGCGTTGCAAATAAGTGAACTGGATGTATTTAAAAGAAGACGGAGAGGAAGACTAGAGCAAATCTAGTAACATTGAGTGCAACGATAGGTGATGGTTGATAAGGTGAAGAAAGAGAAATGTGGTTGATGATAAGGTTAAACAAATAAAATAAGTTAGAGAGAACCTTGAAAGTTCAAATTTTAAAGTGTTAAAAGTTCTTTAATAAGTTGTGAAAGGTTATTTTTTATAATATGTCAAAAAATTGAGAGTTACAAAGTTGGTAATTAATAGGAATAATAGAATAAATTTCACTTACAATGACATTAATGGTTAAGATGATATAATGAAGAGTTTTGTTGGTGATGGTAATGGTGAATAGTGAAGAAGAATTCAATATATTTCTTAAAAGAGAGAAAAAAATACTCAGCGTTAGAAAATGTTAAGAATAAACTCTTAACTACCTCCTTATCTGTTCTACTAAGCCAAGTTCTTCGGAATATTTTAAAAGTGAAGATAGCCTAAGAACTTTATTGTATTCTGGGGTTGCTTCCACTTCTACTCGTGAAGAAGTACTATGTGAAGAATCTTTTATGGAACATCTCTTGAAATGTAAGACGACTATTATTTTTAGATGAGAGTTGTTTTTGAATAAATAGTTATTTTGACTTGTTTCAAAAGTGAGTTCTTCTTAACATAGTTGTTCTCGATATAGAAGTTGTTTCTTAATAATGGCTCTTTCGGAAAAATACAGTTGTTCTAAATATAAGCTGTTCTAAACAATGGTTGTACTAAACAAAACTATTCTTGAAAAATGTCATTATTCTAAACAAGGGTTATTTTGAACTTTAGTTGTTTCCAATAGTAGTTGTTCTAAAATAACTACACTAGACGACAGTTGTTCTAATCGAAACTGTTTCTAGACATAGCTATTCTTGAACAATAGTTGCTTTGAACAATAATTATTCTAAATAAGAATTGTTGCCCCAGAAGAGATATGCATGGTAGCACAATTTACTGAAATATAATATTCTTTTATATTAAAACTTAATATTTGAAAATAATAATAATAACACATGTAATATTTTCGAAATTAAAATAAAAAAATTAGTTTAAATTCTAAAAAAAAAGAAATTTAAATAGATAAATACATCAAATTAAGAACATTAAATTCACTCCAAATATTTATGATACTGTTGTCATTTTCTTTTTTGAGTTGATATTGAGTTAACTCATGATATCAATTCAATTAACAGTGTTATCAATATATATATATATATAAACAATGCGAGTGAAAAAAATGTGTAATAATATTAAAATGTATAAACATATCAAAATAAAGTTTTAATTGAAGTGATAAAATAAATTATAAAATAGTGAAGAAATGAGTTCAAATTTTATTATATACCAAATTCTTATTGATTTTATTAAAAATATAGAACGACAAAAGTAGCATTACAATAACATAATGTATTTTTATACATAGAAAAATATTTCTGTAATTGACATATAAATATTTAGTTTCAGGTAGTTTTTAAAAAGAATCGTACTTTTAGGTGTTAGGTGGGCTTGACTTTGCTAAATTCCTGAATTTAATTTGATGCAATGTAAACGTAAGGAGTGACGTTATAGCAATAGGGAGCAGCTAAATTCACCCCCAAGAAAAAGACAGGTTTCTTAGTGGTGTCTGAAACCTTAAAGCAGCAAAGTCCCAGTATCTAAGATTAAGGGAAAAGCATGGCTTCTGCATCAGAGATTGCAGCCAAGTTGAATCTGGTGCCCAACCCTGAAGGTGGTCACTATACCGAAACTTTCAGAGATACCTCCATCGTCCTCTCCAAATCTCAACTTCCTCCTCACTGTAATAACCAAATGCCTTCTTTCTCTCTCTCTTTTTTTTTTTCCCCTCCTTTAATTCTGATGTTACATATTCTGTACTCCATGTTTTTATTTATTTACGTGATAAAACAAACTGTGGATGTCAAACTCCCAACATATTTTGTCTGAACAACAAAATTTTACTAGTTAATTGTGTACTGCAGACAAAGTTGATCGTCCTGTTAGCACAAGTATTTACTTCATGCTACAATCCGGGAATGTGTCTCGCCTTCATCGAATACCATGTGCTGAGACCTGGCATTTTTATTTAGGAGAACCTCTTACGGTAATAATGGCTTAAACATCACAGATGAACTTGATTGGATTCTAGATTAACTAAGCGTATTTGAACAGATTGTAGAGCTGGATGAGAAAGATGGGAAGCTGAAACTAACATGCCTCGGACCTGACCTGGGAGATAATCAGCAGGTGCAATATACAGTACCTCCATATGTTTGGTTTGGTGCATTTCCAACCAAGGATTTTCATATTTCCAGTGACGGCAGGGCGGCCAAAGCTGAACCAAGGGATGCTGAGTGTCACTATTCCCTCGTTGGATGCACCTGCGCACCTGCCTTTCAATTTCAAGATTTTGAGCTCGGAAAACATTCCGAGCTTGTTTCCACCTTTCCGAATTATGAGCCTATCATTTCTTTTCTCACCAATACTGATTGACTTGCCGTCTGATTTCTCCTGTTCTCAGCTCATTGGTGCCAACAAATTTTCATGTTTTTGATCCCTAGATTGCTACTTCTGTAATTTACAGTTTTTCCACAGCTCAAAGAAGCATTAAGCTTTGTATCAAATGCTGTTTTCCATGCACCAAGATATTGTTCGATAAATTCGTGCCGTGAAAAATTTGCTAATGATCTATTATCGAGCTTCAAAACTGAGAAGGCAAGTTAAGAGTAAGAGAAATTGAAGAAACTTCTGCATCAAATGATCATCAAACATAGCTAAAAGGGTTACATATAAAATGAAAGTGAAACTGCCATTAGAAAACGTGGCACAAAGCAACAAACCATGGAAATTTTGAGCAACTTCCAAACAAATGAACTGTAGAAGCCTAGGAAGGAAGTAAAGAGAAACTAAACCAAAGGGAGCAAAGACAGTTTTGGGTATAAACATCCAATGTTCAAAATCCTTTAACTGATTGGAGAACCTAATGTAGCTAATGCACTTAAGAGTTATTGCCTGTTCTATGGAGGTATCCGGAAATCATCTTCATTGCTACTTAAAAACGTAAAAGAATAAACTTCCTCTCCTCAACCTCTTAGCAGAGACGCTCTTCCGAAGTGGTTAAGTTTCCTCCTTATTCCAGCTTCCTCCAACAACAGAAATGAAGTATGGACTTTCATGCCTATCCCCACCCTCGTTCAAAACTTGGGTCAGAGTTGCACTAATATTTGCGATGGCATGAAACACTAACAAAATGACAGGATCTATTAATCAAAATCAAGGAACTCCATTCTTTTCCTCATGGAGCCCTTCAGATCTGTTGCTTCCCGTTCTGCTTTCTGAGCCTGGAAAAGGGTAGAGAGATAAATTTATTCATGTAGTTCAAAGAACATCAACAGGAGGAATTTATATTTTATATATTTACTAAACCTAGATACATGATCTATTCTGTTGACGTCTGACAAAGCCTCATGTTGTGTTTTATTTGACAAATTACAAAAAATAATTACACTTCAATAGTTCTGCATGTGATTTTTTATGTAATTTTAGCAGCCAAAATCAGACGAAAAATGAGGCATATGTGGCAGGAAAGAAACATAAGAAACCAAACCCCTTGTAAGTGGAATAATCAACCTAGCCTTCCACAAGATGGGTTCTCACAAATAGATATGGCAAACAGGAAAAATATGCAACAAATGAGAATTCAAACAAGTCACCTACCCTTTTAATCTCGGCTTCCGATACAGGATTCATACGTGAGGGAAGCTCCTCCTTTTCCAAGTCCTGTGTAGCAAATAGCAATTTATAATGAAAAAGAATAACATTGTAGGACAACAACTCCACATGACAACCAAAGAAAAAAGGGCTAAAGAAGATGGCATAAAACGGCATACCAGCTCTCCTATTATGACAACATTCTCCCCACGGATTACATATAGACCTAAGGGGATGTCACAGTACAAATCTCCAACGATAACTCGCTCACAGGCTCCTTCTAGAACAACATTAGCTGTAAATATGGAAGGGTAGACATCACTGATTATAAGCGGAAGAAAAAGGAAGAAAGAAAATATAAGGGAAACAAAGAAAAGCAGATAAGAACTTATCAAAAGGAATAAGATTAGGACAAGCTACCAAATTGATCAAAAGAACGCAACAATCCCAAAAGCTTTCGGCCATCTCTGAGCAGGACAAGGAGTTTCTCTATAAAAATAGATAGATCTCTTGAGGCATGTTTTACAACCATTAAAGATCTCAAGCACAGGTAAGTTACTAAACAATTCTTGCAATGTAAAACCAAAACATTTAAGGGCATGATGGGAATAGGCGCATAGTTTATGCTGTCAAAATCTCACTGTGAAACACCTTGTGCAAGAGAATTATCATGTCTCAATCACAAAAATTTGATTAGGAACAAATGCCAAATTGCAACCTAGAATTTTGAGAAGTCAATCAAGTACCCAAGATGGCAATTTTCATTTTAGGAAATTCCAAAAGACCAAAAGTTCAAAGCTCGTGACTTTAAACACAAAGGGAGTCTTTCTCAAAAAGCCAAATGAGAAGTATACAAAGCCTTTTTACTTGAACAAATTCCTTAAAGAAACTCAAGTTAAAAAAAAAAATAAAATCCAAGGACATGAAAGAACAGAACTTCACAAATGGAAATAACCCATTACAGTAAAGTACACAAAACAGGGAATAAACTGAATCAAACAGTGTTATCAAACAAACCCAAAGCTCACTTCGAAAAAAAGGACATAAATAAATAAATACATACTGCACATAATTTAAAAAAATCAAATAATTCAACAGCATTGGCTTATTAGTACATATAAAGCAGAGAAAAAGAGGGAGATTACTGTCAAGATAGGTGGCAAGAGAAGTGGAGAGAAAGATATCATCAGGGCCAGCCCAAGACATGGAAATCAGTCTTCTCTGATACTTCAATCCCAAATTCCCAAACAAATAGCATTGGCCAGAAGAGATTACCTCGAAATCTGTAAAACAAAACCCTAGGTTTTTTTTTTTTTTTTTTTCTTTTTTACAGAAAGCTTTTATTAAGGGGACAAAAGAATAAAAAGAGGAAGCCTTTGTTTCGTTTTCGTGGATCTATCATTCTTTCCTTTATATATTTGTATTTCATAATTTACCAGAGACAGAGTAAAAAACAAAGTGAAAAAGTAGTGTTTTACAAACAGAAAGAGTTAAAACTCAACTCCCTTTGACCTTGGGAAAGCTAAACAATTTTATTCTAGTGGGATTTCATTTTCTTAATAATGATGATTTGTTACTTTAATTATTGGTTCTGAACCGTTGGTTCTAGCATATCATGTCATGCCCTGCCAATTTATATTCTATTGCATATATTTTAATTTTAATCAGGTAAAATTGATATCAAATAACTTTTTAAATAAACTATATTTAATGTTACTAAATTATTAGTAGATTCATATTTTGGTCACTGAACTTGAAGTTACAAAAATTATATGAATGAATGGAAACGTAATGGTAAAGCTTGATTATATGAAACGTGGATTCGATGATATGAGGGACTAAGTGTGCGAAAAATGAGATAGCTACGGCTACAAAAATGGCACTAAGTGTGCGAGATCAAAACAACGTTGGCTGAATAATGAGCACTAAGTGTGCAATACCAAGACCATTTTGGTTTAATGTGATGGCACTAAGTGTGCGATATTATTATAGCTTTGTCCAATCGATTGGCACTGAGTATGTGAGTATATTGAACATTTAAAAAGGATCGAATGGATTAATGTATCGAGCATTGTGGTGGTAAAAGTGATAGATAAATACGTAATGTACAGGTATGTGCGGAACCTATGTGGTTGATGATATTGAGTATGAATGAGATGAAAGGTTATGAGAATGAATAATGAAAAGAGTTGGAATGAGTGGCATTATGAATGCTTGTTTACAAGTTTAAATGAATGATATGAAAGTAAGAGATAGTATGGTTGAGTTTGAGTAGAGATATGTGTTAAACTATGTGCTAGTTAATTTGGTATATTGCATATGAATTATTGAGTTTGTGTTATATTAAGAACTTACTAAGCTTTAAAGCTTACTGTGTGAAGCCTTTCTCTGTTTTACAATGTCATTAAAGCTAACTTGGATCCGGGGATTGTCAGTGACTCAATCACACTATCGGACATCTATTTTTGGTACCTTTTGGAGGTTGTATTTATGGTATATGGCATGTATAGGCTAGTGAGGTTATGGAATGTTTTGAGATGTATAAATCTTGCTATGTGATATGACTTGATAATGGAATGATTTTGGTACATGTTTTGCTATGTGAAAATGGTGTATGTGATGTGTATATATGGGCTTGTGTAAATGGCCGTTATGATACACTTTGGTGAAATAGAAATGGTAGGTTTCATACTTGATTTGGTATTTGAGAATGGTGAATGAATTGTATGTTAATTGATATTGGTTTGATGCTTGTATGACTCAATATAGGTGGTAATTTGGCCTCGAAAATGACCTATAATAGCCCATACGGTTGAGCACACGGGCGTGTGACTCGACCATGTTCTTCACTGACTCAATTTGAAGTAAGTCCAATTTGCACAAGGGCCAGACACACGGGCGTGTGACAGGCCGTGTGATTCTAGTCAGTGTTACACATGAGCCAGACACACGGGCGTGTGACAGGCCATGTAATTTCAGTCAGTTTTGCACACGGGCTGAGACATGGTCTAAGGCACGGCCGTGTGAGGCACACGGCCTAGCCACACGGGAGTGTGCCCTATTTTGAAAGAAAAATTTCTAAGTTTCGCAAAGTTTCTGTATGAGATCGATTTAGTCCCGAACATTCTTTAAAGCATGTTCAAGGTCTTGTAGACCTTCTAAAGGGACTATGTGGGTATGAATCATTATGAAATGACATTGTATGATTGATGTTATGAAATGAGTGTAAAATGTTCCGATATGTCCAGTAATGCCTCTTAATCTTGATCCGGCGACGGATACGGATTAGGGGTGTTACACCCAAACCATCCACTAAGGAGGAGAAGGCCCAATCGTCCATTTTGGTGCCCAAATTAGCCACCTAAGGCTTGGTAAAACATTGAAAATCAACTACAAAATTTATGTGACTGTCCAACTCCCTTCCCCATTTCAAGATTTCTCTCCAATGAATCAAGCAAAAATTTCAAAGTCATCCACTCACTTTCCTTAAAATAAGGGTCAACCATATGAGAAGAGATTTTCAAGGCTCTCATTTGCTAAAAATAGCCAGCCTCTACAAGGATAAATATCCCATAGCTATTCAATCGTTTCACTCATCCCTCACTAACTATTTCTTCTCTCATTCTTCACCCTTTCACCTCCCATTTGAGAGAGCAACACAAGAATTGAGAGAAGAATTTCAGAAGTCCTTTGAGTAGCAAAAATACAGCATTTTGAAGGCAATTTTGCGAAGGAGTAAAGCAGAAGGAAGGATAAACAGAAGACAAGATAAGCTATGGAGAAACACCGGATTTTTCTTCTAATTCTTTTCCCTTTTAAATTTTTTATTTTGTTCTGAATTGATGAACAAGATTGCTAAATATTTTTTCTGCTTTTAATATAATTAAAATGTCTTAATTTCGTTGTTGTTAGATTGATTGCATTCTCTTAGCTTAGATTATTAAAATCCTATTAATGATGTTATGTGCCTTGGTTGCTTATTCATTCAGATAACATCATGAACATGCTATTCATGCCTTAAAAATGTAGGGATTCAATTGAATTAATTATTTAATTAGGACTAGATTGTAATTAATTTACACAATATCTGAATGGTGCATGTTTGATCTGTTTGTGATAGATTAGGTCAAATTAGTAATAATATCGAAAAAAAAAAATATTACCTTCCATAATTTTAGAATTAATGTGATTAAACTGTTTCAGTATAGAAATATCACTGTTACCCTACATAATATGATGTCTACTTATAATAATTTAATAAGTGTAATTTCATGGGTTAATAAATAGTCGAGTTGCCATGAATTTCTTTCGTAACATCATCCATACTGTTTTAATAATTCTAAGTCAGAAAAGACAATTAATTTAACTCTTTTTTGTCATAATAATTAAACTTGTGAATTGTTGCTTACTATTTTGTATTTACATCTTTCATTCATTTTTAGTATACTTAGTTTTTAGTTAAGTTAATTAGTTAATTCAATCTACCCCTAATTATTTCTATCACCAATGTGCTAATTATTTAATTTCACAATTTTTGCCTTGCATATACAATCCTCGTGGAGATGAAAACTTTATACTTACTACTTTATTACTTGTTGACGACTGTGTACACTTGCACATCATTTGAATATATCACGATAATAGTTGACCCAAACTTTTCTTCCTTGAACTACTCACATAGTTTTTGTTAAAAAAAAAAAGAAGAAGCTTAATTCATGATTTGGCTCTTGAAATATACATGTTTTCCCATTTGGTACCTAAACCTTTTTGTGTAATTTGGTACCTAAAGTATGCATTTCTTATTTTAATCCATTTGGTACCTAAACTTTTTTATTTAATTTTAAAAATATATTAATTATTTTAATTTCATGTAGAGTTAAAAAATATTTCCATTTATATAATTTTATAATTTATATATTTTTCTGAATTTTTATATATTAATTTCTATTTTTATAATTTTTAAAGTTTATATATTTAATTAAAAAATATATTTTGTAAGAGAATGCCATGAAACATTTTCCTTTAGTCAAAACATGCCATGTGACGCATTTGCATTGACCAAAGCTGTCTAATAGTTTTTCTACTCGTGTCTGCTACAAAACGGATTTAAAACATAAGAAATGCAGACTTTAGGTACTAAATTGGGGAAAAAAAGTTTAGATACCAAAGTGAGAAAATATATATACTTCAAGGGCCAAATCGTGAATTGAGACTAAAAAAAAAAGAGTTAATATATTTTTTGGTATTTGAGTTTTTTCTCAATTAAGTACCTAAGTTTGACGTTGATGTTCAATTTGATACTTGAGTATGTTCTTTTTCTTGATTAAGAACCTATCTTTTTTTACTGTAACACACATGTCAAATGTTCATTGGGCCACATAATACCATTTGGTATGGATACCGAATTGAACATGAAGCCAAACTCAGGAAGCAAATTAAATAACAAAGCCAAACTCAAGTATCAAATGATAAATTAACCCTAAAAGTATTTTTTTTTTTTGGTATTCTCATGTTGGTTTTGAAATTTCATTTTTCCTTAGAAAATCTTGTTGGTAAAAAGTAAATAATAAAACAAAAATAAAAATATGAAAATACAATTTCAATAAATTTGGTTTCATTGTAATGTAGTCCGCTATTTTATTTATGTTAAGTATGACTCCTATTTCAGTCAAATTTGAGAAGTAATCTTCTAGTTAAACTCTGTTATTTGTTTCAATCAAACACTGATTAGTTTAGATTATTTTATTATTATTTGACCTATGAATTTAGCCTATAAATAGAATCTTTTACAACCTTAGAAAACACACCCATTAGATATTAGAACTCATAACACATTTAGAGAGAATTTTGTGTTTACGTTTTGAGGGTTCTTTGTTTTTGGGTTTTCGGGGTTTAGTTTTTATCTCCATCTTTTGTACTCTTCGTTCTTTTGCCATTATAGTAAAATTATCTTTGCCCGTGGTTTTTTATCCTCTTTGGAGGGGTTTTTCCACGTTAAATTTGTGTGTTCAATTTCTCAATTTATTCCGCTATTAATTTCTTGTTGCTTAATTGGGACGATCCTAACAAGTGGTATCAAGAGCTAGTTCAATTTTCATAGATCAACCTATTCAGATATAGCAGCAACAAGGTTTGAAATTGAGAAGTTCGATAGTGAGATCAATTTCAATCTGTGGCAAGTTTGGATGATGGCAATTCTAGTTCAATCATGTTTGAAAAAGGTTGTTATCAGGAAAAAGCCTGAGAATCTAAATAAAATAGAATGGGAAGAGCTTGATGGAAAGGCCTTGTCTGCAATCCAGTTGTGCCTCGCGAATACGGTATTACAGGAGGTATTGATGGAAAAGACCTCATCTACCTTGTGGAAAATGTTAGAAACTCTTTCTGCGACTAAGTCTCTAGCTAACCGTTTAGTGTTGAAACAATGTCTGTTTATGTTTCGCATGAACAAAGGTGAGCTTCTTAGAGATCACATCAGTCAATTCATTACTCTTTTAAATGATTTAAAGAATGTTGAGGTTCATATTAACAATGAAGATCAGGCTATGCTATTATTGTGCTCTTTACCGCATTCATACAAGTCTTTCAGGGAGACCCTGATTTATGGCAGAGATAAACTTTCATTCGAAGATGTGAAGGGTCATTTGTTAAGTAGAGACAAACTCGACAATGAGCTTCATTTGGATAGCAAGGCAGATAGGCAAGCTGTAACATCCTGAATTTATGGGCCTGTGCATTTTGTGTAGTGTATGTTAAAAATATTGATTTAAGGTTTTGAGGTGCAAATGGGGCTCAGGTTTGGGCTGAAGCTTTGATTAAATATTTTGTTTAGACACTCTAGGGGCTTAAAGTAAAGTTTTGGTAGCTTATTTGACATAGTGGGCTTGTGGCCCAGAGGAAAATGGTGCCACTAGGAGGAAGGGGAGTTAACGTTACTAGTGCATGAGGAGGGCCCAAATTTTGGTTGCTTGAAGCCCAAGCTATAGGGCCAAATTTCGGCACCTAAAAGGGGACTAGGAGGGGACGGCACAAGGCTAATTTTTAGGGAATTTTATTATGTTTAAATTATGTGGATAATAAGCAGATAATGAAGAGAGGAGTTGGTGCTAATTAGGGCTATTTTTGAGGAGATAATGGATCAAGATAAGGGAAAAGATGAGAGCTTATCCAGGAGGTTTGAGTTGGCCGAAAATCAAACTCTGTGAAGGAGGGGAAATCGGTTTAGTATAGACTAAGTATGTGCCGAAATTTGCTATCAGGGTTCTCATTATTTTTCTCTTTTCTCTACCGAAATTCCTACTCCATTCTCCCTTTCTTTTCTTTTTCTTCAGTTGGCCAAATCCTCTGATAGATTCCTTTCTCATCTCTTTCAGACACTTTAGCTGAATCTTCAAGCTTCTCTTTGTTTTCTTTTCACTTTTCTTTTTAATCGAAACCACATCAGTTCATCTTTTCTGGGATTTTTATAAAAGCCGAAACCGTGAGATCTCGTCTCCTACGATTGCCGAAATCACTCTGAAGTGTCTGCTTGTGCCAAAATCTGAAGGGAATTTTAGGTAAGTATTGATTTGTGGGATCCTAATCTTTTTCGGCTTTTCCAAAGTCTCTAGCCGAATGGCTATTTAGTGACTAATCCATTGTTTTTCTCTTATTTTCGGCATTCCGGGATCTGAAGTGGAGCCAATCGCATAGATCTCTAAGTCATAGTTTGGTAACACTCGAATCGTGCTACTTTTGGGATTTCAAGGTAAGAAGATCTATTAGTTTCAACGTGTAAATTTGGGTATTTATTAACCCTTGGCTGAATGTAGGGGAGTCCAAATCTTCGTATTCTTCCGGGTTTTGAGCAAGTTTTTAGACTAAGGGTTGTAGATCCGGATAGCAAGGATATTGACTAAGAGTGTAGTACTACGTGATATCAGGTGTGTAATTTCTCACACCATTAGATTGATTGCTAATATATATATGTAATAAATCTTCTATATTCTGTTAAATGTCAAAATCGCGGCATAATGTTTGGAAACCCGAGAAGGGTAAAGGCTAAACATCAGGTTAGTGATTTCTGCCATTCATCAGTGAATGTTTCTGTTAAAAACGATATGTTTTATATGTCGATTTTTATATATGCTTGGGGTTGGGTAATTGATGAAAGGGGAAGTGATCTGTTCTGGTGGCTTATGCCATTTCAGCTTGGTGACTCTGTCACAACTCTATTTCTGGTGGCTTTTGCCATTTTATCCTGGTGACTCTGTCACGACTTTGACGACGAGCAGCTAACTGCAGCATGACTGCCATCGATGGTGTGTAGCGATGCGGGTTGATTGTAGAAATCCCCAATAGTGTGATTGGCAGGTAAGGGTGGTGTGTAGCGGTTGGAAACCTAGGATTGGGTTGGGTTTTATGTATGTTATCTACTGTATTATGTTCTATATTCTGATCTGTGGGCTAAGGCCCAATCTGATGGTGCACGAGGGTTGCACACCGAGTTTCGCGACTCACCCTATTATTTTAACAATTTCTGGTAGCGCTTAGTGCATCGGACCGGGCTGGAGAGGAGAGCAAGGTGGCCATGCGATAGAGTACTGAGGATTCAGCAAAAGACTTTACTTTATTTATCTATTTTTAAGAAACTTGTTTTAAGTGGATTTTATATTTTGTTGTAATAAGGCCTTGGGCCACTAGACTATTATTTATGTTTTGGTTTTATGTTGGGCTTTCATTTATGGGCATTTAAATTTTATGTTTGAACTAAGCTAAGACATGTACGAAATTTCAGTTTCTATTTAAAATTCACCAAGGCATTTTATAACTTTATATCCTATATGAATTGATCAATTCTTAAGTTTTCGGTATAAATATTTAAACCTGCTAATTGCTTTTTGAAGTGCCATATCTTTTCGTAAAATTTCCTTAGTGGCATACCAGATCTGGTTGTAGTGTTTGGGCTGGGTTTGGAGGTGTTACACAAGCTTCCGTTTTGATAGCATCAAAGAAATGAGACAAAAGGTGTCGCTATTGTAAAAATTTAGGTCACGTCAAAGCAGATTGTTATAAATTGCGAAAGAAAAGAGCTACTGAGAGTAACGAGGAAGATGTAGCTGGTGCTGATTTGGCCGATGAAAGCGGTGATGATTTCTTGTTAGTGTCAACGAGCGATAACTCCAAGCTCAAGTCCGAGCGGGTCCTAGATTCGGGATGTTATTTTCACATGTGTCCCAATAGAGAATGGTTCTCCACATACAGTTCGGTTGAAGGTGGAGTTGTCTGCATGGGAAACGATTCATCTAGTAAGGTAATTGGTATTGGTACTGTTAAAATTAGGATACACGATGGGACGATTAGGACACTCTCAGATGTCAGGTATGTACCTGATTTACGAAAGAATCTCATCTCCTTGAGTATTTTAGGCTTGAAAGGATACAGAATCAACATCGAGTCGAGCGGCATTAAAGCATCTCATGGAGCTCTCGTTTTGTTAAAAGGTAAAAGAATTGGCAGTCTTTATATTCTGGAAGGTTCTACAGTGACCGGTTAAATCGGACGTTCCTCGTCCGTTACAGAGTCGAAGTCAACTCATTCAGAGCGGAGGCAACTTGGTCATAGGATGGAAAAAGGTATGACCATTTTGTTGAAGAGAGGTTCTCTTTTGGATGCAGGTTTTGAAAAGTTAGGGCACTGTGTTCGTGAAAATCAAACCCGGGTTAGTTTTGATTTGGCAGTGTACAAGTCGAAGGCTAGAAGTCTTCCAGTTTCTAAGCACAGATTTGACTCAGTTAATTCCCTGCATGGTTCAAGATAGGCTCATGGCGGGCTTTGGCAAAGATGGCATTGTGGAAATATGAGTCAAGGTGGAGATTTGTTAAGTATGACTCCTATTTCAGTCAAATTTGAGAAGTAATCTTCTAGTTAAACTCTGTTTATTTGTTTCAATCAAACACTGATTAGTTTAGATTATTTTATTATTATTTGACCTATGAATTTAGCCTATAAATAGGCTCTTTTACAACCTTAGAAAACACACCCATTAGATATTAGAACTCATAACACATTTAGAGAGAATTTTGTGTTTACGTTTTGAGGGTTCTTTGTTTTTGGGTTTTCGGGGTTTAGTTTTTATCTCCATATTTTGTACTCTTCGTTCTTTTGCCATTATAGTAAAATTATCTTTGCCCATGGTTTTTTATCCTCTTTGGAGGGGTTTTTCCACGTTAAATTTGTGTGTTCAATTTCTCAATTTATTCCGCTATTAATTTCTTGTTGCTTAATAGGGACGATCCTAACAATTTACAAATTGTGATTCTTTATACGTTTGTTAATAAGTTGGTATCATGACCTGAAAAAGAATCAATTTAGTCAGTAAATATATATATATAAAATTAGATTGTGACACACTTATGATGTAGGTGTAAAATTTTATATTACAAATTTATAATATTGAGGTAAGTTTTTGAAGTGGCTTGCTAAATGCTTGTAACGACTCATTTTCTAATGGTGTCGAAAAATACAATTTTGGGACCCTGTTTCTTAAACCAAGTTCGTGAATATTAAATAAGAATGTTTATGGAGTTAGTGTATACATGAATTGAAATTTGGATTAGTAATATAATCAAAATTGTGAGTAATAATGGCTCAGGGACTAACTTGTAAAAAAATAATCACTATAGATTTCTAATTAGATTAAGGCTTGGAGACTTAAATAGAAATTATCCAAAGGATTAAAATGGAAAATAAATCTATTTTAAATAGACGATAGTGAGATGTGTTGTTAAATGTCATTAGTTTAAGTTAATTAAAAATTAAAGCTTAATTAAACATGATTAAACTAATTAATTAAGTTTAATTAAAATTAAACCTACTATATGAATAATGAGATAATGGAAAAAGATGAAACATATTATTCTTCATCTTTCACCACCATCCACCATTGAAGGGTTTGGGAAGCTTGGTTTTTAACATTTGGCCCTTAATTTCAAGTAAGTCCTTAGTTCTTTTTCTTTAATTTTTTTTAATAAATTTTAGGTCTTGGGAGCTTGAATTAGCTAGCCCATGTACTAATTTGTAAAACTATTAAACTTTTGAAAGTTTTCAATTTTGAGAATCGAATGAAATTTGTGTGAAATTGTTAGAAATTAAGTTTAGTATATAAAAAGGACTAAATTGTAAAGCTTAATTGTTAGTTTTGTACATTAGAGACTAAAATGAGTAAAATGCAAAACTATCATGAATTAATTTTAGGGATAGAAAATAGAGGGTCTCTAGTGAGTTTTAGTGAAATTAGATTTTTAATTGAGGTATTAAATTGAAAGTTATACTTGTCCCGGTTTTAGGGACTAAATTAAATAAATTGAAAAATATGTAAAAAATTGGTATTGATCTTGATTTGGCTGGAACTTGATAATGTGATATGTTTTATGATTATTTGTAACTAGCGACAACATCAAATCATTGAGAGGGAAAGGAAAAGTGAAAATCGTCGATGAATGATGCGTGAAAACTCAGTTTGTACAAATAAGATTCAATGTTGTTTAAATTGATTACAATTTCAGGTTATTTGTGTAACACCCCTTACCCCTATCTATCGTCGGATAAGGGTACGAGGCATTACAGCAATCTTATACACTTCTCCGATACATACTACCAATAACTAAATCTCTATACATGCCATTCACTTGAAAATAATTAGGAATTTTCGTGATTCCAACTTGACAAATTGATAGTGTGATGATACCTCCAACGATCTCCAACCCCGAGCCAACCTGACAACACTAAGAGAAATGGGAAAATGGTGTAAGCTTTATAGCTTAGTAAGTTGGCATATTAATAATAATAAGCAATTTAATTAACAATAATAACCCATTTCTCAATAAATATACTCAATGAAATAGAATCAATATTCACATAGTTTCACCTTTTTCTTAAGTTCAGCTTAGGTTGTTTTTCTAAGTCACAGTCAGTAATTTAATTATTTATATCTCGAGCTAAAGAACTCAAAATTAAGATCCGTTAAATTTCCCTAAAATTATACCCATATACCTTCTTTCCATAAAAATTCCAAAATTTTTGGTCTAGCCAATCACTACTAGATTATTCTTAAAATTTCCCTTATTTTACTATTTGATGGTTCTGACCTATCTTAACAAAAACTCAGTTATCTCATTATACAGAATTCAAATAATGTTCACGTTTATTCCAATAAAAAGTAGACTCATTGAGGATTCTAAGCATATAAACTATGATCCATGATTTTTTTTTTTACAATTTTTAATAATTTTTCCAAGGTAGAACAGGGAATCATGAAGTCATTCAGAACTAGTCTCACTAAAATTTAAATATCTCATAATTTCCACTTCTTTTGCTTACTCTATTTCTTTTATATGAAAATAGACTCAATGAGCTTTCAATTCATATCTCCTTCACTTTCTAATTCAATTTCGACTATTTTCGGTGATTTTTCAAAAGTACACAATTGCAGTTGTCCAGTACTATTTTAATGTAAGTTTCACTTTTTCATGATTTCCATGTATTCACTTTCTCATGATTTCCATGTATTCACTTTCATTTTTACACATATGCACAAAAACATAGTATAACTTAGCATATAACTATCATTTGATCATAGTCACATCTCACTCATTTGCATCCTTACAATTGATGCATCATAACCCAAACACTTTATTTAACATATAAATCATACAATAGCAATTTCATACATATACCTCTATTATTTGTTCATACGATTTCTTACTTAACTTCATACCTGCACTTCACTTATACAAACGATTTCATATTCACACTTACTCATATAAATGCATCAATTACAATGTTCACTTGCACATTATTATCAAATGATTAAATCCTTTTCACATTCAATCACTTTTCATTATATCAATTTAATATCCGTTGAACCATACGCAATACTAAAGGATACGCGGAATAAGGCATAGAGTGCCATACTATAATATGGCCGGTTATCATCGTAATGTAGCCGGCTTACCATCGTAATGTAGTCGGCTTACCATCGTAACACCTGGTTACCTCGCCCGCTCACACAAGTCCGCCGCTTAAAGGTTAATATACAATCTTTGCTCGCCACACAAGCCGTCGAGAGTCTGCAACACATGCACGATCACCCAGCCATTGATATAATACAATGAACCAGCATCCGGGGAACACTTTCACACTAAAAACACTGAAATTCCTAGTGACGTGTCACTTGTATCCTAATCGTTTCCTAAGGTTCAATCGGGACTTTTTCACACTTGTTAACACTTAGTCAATATTCACTTAATCACTTGTCTCATGATAACACTAATTCACAAATTACTCATTACATTCATAATCATAGAAGTCACATTTAAGTACAATATTTCAATGCATTTCCATGTACCATAGACATATTTTAAATCAATTTATAAACTTGGCACATTAAACATTTAATTTAACACAATTCAATTAATTCACTAATTTAGCTTTCAAATATAAATTACAACATTATTGCATTATTTTTAACACACCAACTTACCTTGGTGCAAAATATGGAAAAATTTGCAATTTAGCCCGTAACCTTGCCTTTACCTCGTTCAAGGTCGATTCCACTTTCTTCTCGATCATGAGCTTGGGAAGTTGAGAAAACCCTAGCCATGTCTTCTCCTGGTAAATTTCGTCCATATGAAGATGATGGACAAATTTGGCATTTTAATTTTGTTTTTAATTCATTTAATTACCGAATTACCAAAATGCCCCTAACTTAAAAATATCCCATTTCACTTATCTGATGTCCATTTTTGTCCAAGAATTTAACCAATGGTTAAAATTTCATAAAAATTGGACACTTTTAACATGTAGAACTCAACTTTTGCACTATTTACAATTTAATCCTTTTGACTAAATTGAACTAAATTTAGTGCCCAAACGTCGAAATTTTCGAATGAAATTTTCACAAAATCTTTCCGTGAAATCGTAGACCATAAAAATATAATATAAATAAGATTTTCCTCAATTAATTTGTGGCCCCAAAACCACTATTCTGATTAGGCCCAAAATCGGGCTGTTACATTTCTCCCCCCCTTTAGGGATTTTTGTCCCCGAAAATCTTACCAGAATGAGGTTTAGTATCTTTTTCATAATTTCCAGCATCACTAAATAATCTTTTTCAAGACGACACTTTCAGAAACACTCTATCATTGATCTTAATCCTAATAGAACTCAGTGAATTCTGTCAAACAAGGAATCGATACATATTGAAATTATTATGCTAATTCTGTCAAACGTTTGAAAACAACCCACTAGCATTTCTCTTGATCTGAAGATTGAGGGAAACCCGATACAAAATTCACAATAGTCCTATCTTATTATCATTTTAATATTATCACTGATATCATTAATCCTGAATACACTTAACATTCAACTTAATTCTGTCGACATATCAACATTTGAATACAGAGTCAGAAGTACCAGGTTCATATTCATATGCCCAAAACATTTACTTCAAATCACTACACTTATTGGTTACTCCTTGAATGGATAAACCAAATATTGCTACTAATAACTCTAAACAGAATTTTCTACATAAATCCAGAGTTCCATAGTACATAAAATCCACCTCCAAATAATAATAATAATAATAATAATAATAATAATAATAATAATAATAATAATAATAATAAAATCCATTAGGTTTTAACTCAAGCGAAACGTAACATCTTACTTGAGCTTACTGAAAAATATCATAATTACCCTAGGAAACAAAATCATTATATCATTGGAATTTGACTGTCACAATTCACACTTTTGTTGATACCGATTCAATGATAAGTCACATTTGATAAGTAAACAATAAGGATGGAAAAGAAAACCAAGATAATGAAATCCGAGATACAAGACCACACTGAATATACTGGAATATCATTCATACTAAATAATATAAATCTTGACGGTTCCGTAAAGAAAACCAGAAGACAAAGAAACACGGTTCATATGTTCCAAAGTCGATTATAACAGAGATAAAACATATTCTATACAGATATAAACAAAACAATAGCTAGAAGAAACAGTAGAATCATTTCATATAAGTTCACTATCAACTCTTATCTCAGACGTAACGGAGTTAAAGTCCAATAAAAGATAGTGGAATACCAATCATAGATCAATCAAACTGACGATTCTTTACTCAGGAAACAAGCAATCATAATTGTCTCTGAAAAGATACGAACACATAGAATGCCCAGAAGAGATAGTCATAAATTGATCAACTATGACTGTCATACTTAAACATCTTCACATGTCAAACATCATTCTTTTGACTAATTCTGCCCTTACTAATTTCCACATTATTCCTTTCACTAAAGAAAATCAGTTCAGAAAAAATTCAGTTAATACTTCCTTTCAGTATCTTATCTGAATAAGTTGATTTATCAAAGTTAAAATTTTCACTAATTATGATATTGTATAAACCAAATAATTCTTGAGTCAATCTGATATTTCTCTAATTCTGTCCTTCACTTGTCAACCATCCTCAGTCTTTGATCATATCTATAGTTATTCTATAATTGAACTCTTTAATTCCACACTTAGGAGCTTAGTCAACATGATTCTCATGAATTTCCGTTTATAAACACCTCATCGGTAAGGGGGTGAGGTCGTAAAGCCTCTAACTCAATTCTCACACAAATATATACATATGGCACATCTTTTATTATCAACATATGTCATTATAACTATACTACCCATTTCGAACAATTTATCATTCATATTTGCCATACATAAAATTTCCAATTATCTCATTCAAACAAGTGCACTCATTCATACATTCTGTGAAATTTGAATAACTTACTTATCACATTCACTAATCAATTTTAGTCAAGCATGCTATAGTATGTGAAAGTCAGAAAAATATGAATAAGAATATTACTGTATAAACTTTCATTTCACACATTATCACATATACACATTACGAATTCTTATTCATACTTTTTCGAGTTTAACTCATCATAGCTACACTTTATTCAAATACTTCAGTATCACTATCAAATGGTCGGATAAAGCTCGGTTGGAGAGTACTTCTCTTCTAACAAAATTGTCCTCAATCGCGTCGGAAGGCATCGCACTATCACATATTGATGGCATGTATAACTAGAATCTCACACTTGCTATGTTAGTCCGAGAACCGAGTAAACCATAGCTCTTATACCACTAAATGTAACACCCCTTACCCCTATCTATCGTCGGATCAGGGTACAAGGCATTACAACAATCTTATACACTTCTCCGATACATACTACCGATAACTAAATCTATATACATGCCATTCACTTGAAAATAATTAAGAATTTTTGTGATTCCAACTTGACAAATTGATAGTGTGATGATACCTCCAACGATCTCCAACCCCGAGTCAACCTGACAACACTAAGAGAAATGGGAAAATGGTGTAAGCTTTATAGCTTAGTAAGTTGGCATATTAATAATAATAAGCAATTTAATTAACAATAATAACCCATTTCTCAATAAATATACTCAATGAAATAGAATCAATATTCACATAGTTTCACCTTTTTCTTAAGTTCAGCTTAGGCTATTTTTTTAAGTCACAGTCACTAATTTAATTATTGCTATCTCGAGCTACAAAACTCCAAATTAAGATGCGTTAGTTTTACCTGAAATTAGACCCATATACCTTATTTTCATAAAATTTCCAGAATTTTTGGTCTAGCAAATCAATACCAGATTATTCTTAAAGTTTCCCTTATTTCACTGTTCGATGGTTCTGACCTATCTTTACAAAAACTCAGTTATCTCATTATACAGATTCAAATAATGTTCTCGTTTATTCCAATAAAAAATAGACTCATTAAGGATTCTAAGCATATAAACTATGATCCATGATTATTTTGTTACAATTTTTAATAATTTTTCCAAGACAAAACAGGGAATCACGAAGTCATTCAGAACCAGTCTCACTAAAATTTAAATATCTTATAATTTGCACTTCTTTTGCTTACTCTATTTCTTTTATATGAAAATAGACTCAATGAGCTTTCAATTTATATCTCCTTCACTTTCTAATTCAATTTTCACTATTTTCGGTGATTTTTCAAAAGTACACAATTGCAGTTGTCTAGTAGTATTTTAATGTAAGTTTCACTTTTTCATGATTTCCATGTATTCACTTTCTCATGATTTCCATGTATTCACTTTCATTTTTACACATATGCACAAAAACATAGTATAACTTAGCATATAACTATCATTTGATCATAGTCACATCTCACTCATTTGCATCCTTACAATTGATGCATCATAACCCAAACACTTTATTCAACATATAAATCATACAATAGCAATTTCATACACATACCTCTATTATTTGTTCATACGATTTCTTACTTAACTTCATACCTGCACTTCACTTATACAAATGATTTCATATTCACACTTACTCATATAAATGCATCAATTACAATGTTCACTTGCACATTATTATCACATGATTAAATCCTTTTCACATTCAATCACTTTTCATTATATCAATTTAATACCCGTTGAACCATACGGAGTACTAAAGGATACGCGGAATAAGGCACAGAGTGCCACACTATAATATAGCCGAAGCTATCACTGTAATGTAGCTGAAGCTACCACTGTAATGTAGCCGGCTTACCATCGTAATGTAGCCGGCTACCATCAGTAACATCTTGGGGTTACCTCGCGCTCGCTCACACAAGCTGTCAGTTCAAGGTTAATATACAGTGTTGCTCACACAAGCTGTCAGGTGTCTGCAACACATGCACGATCACCCAGCCACTGATATAACACAATGAACCAGCACTCGGGGAACACTTTCACATTGAAAACACTGAAATTCCTAGTGACATGTCACTTGTATCCTAATCGTTTCCTAAGGTTCAATCGGGACTTTTTCACACTTGTTAACACTTAGTCAATATTCACTTAATCATTTGTCTCATGATAACACTAATTCACAATTACTCATTACATTCACAATCATAGAAGTCACATTTAAGTACAATGTTTCAATGCATTTCCATGTACCATAGTCATATTTTAAATCAATTTATAAACTTGGCACATTAAACATTTAATTTAACACAATTCAATTAATTCACTAATTTAGCTTTCAAATATAAATTACAACACTATTGCATTATTATTAACACACCAACTTACCTCGGTGCAAAATATGGCAAAAATTGCAATTTAGTCCGTAACCTTGCCTTTACCTCGTTCAAGGTCGATTCCACTTTCTTCTCGATCATGAGCTTGGAAAGTTGAGAAAACCCTAGCCATGTCTTCTCCTGGTAAATTTCGTCCATATGAAGAAGATGGAAAAATTTGGCATTTTTATTTTGTTTTTAATTCATTTAATTACCAAATTACCAAAATGCCCCTAACTTAAAAATATCCCATTTCACTTATCTAATGTCTATTTTTGTCCAACAATTTAACCAATGGTCTAATTGCCATTTAAGGACCTCCAATTTAAAATTTCATAGAAATTGGACACTTCTAACATGTAGAACTCAACTTTTGCATTATTTACAATTTTGTCCTTTGGACTAAATTGAACTAAATTGAGTGCCCAAACGTCGAAATTTCGAACGAAATTTCCACAAAATCTTTCCGTGAAATCGTAGACCATAAAAATATAATAAAAATAAGATTTTCCTCAACTAATTTGTGGCCCCAAAACCACTATTCTGATTACGCCCAAAATCAGGCTGTTACAATTTGCATATGAGAGTGTAACAACCCATTTTCAATAAAATAAGAACAGTGGTTTTGGGACCACAAATCCGAGTCCGAAAAGAAAAAATTATTTTAATACTATTTTATGATCTACAGCATAATTATAATATTGTGTAAAATTTTCGTAAAGAAATTTTACCGATTACATGTTTAATTTGATAAAGGGCCAAATTGCACAAAGTGAAAAAATTGAGTTTTAATAGCTAAAAGGATTAAATAGCTATAGAACTTTAAAGTGGATGTCCTTATATGGTAATTAGACCATTAAAATTACTTAGTTGTTAAGGATGATGATTGATCCATGGAAAATAAAATCAAAGAAAAGGACAAAATTGGAAAGATGAAAAATAAAGATGAAAAATAATAAAAAGATGAAAATATCATCATTTATCATCATCATCCCCAAATAATTTGCATGGAAACCCTAAGAAAGAGAAAGCAAGCTTTCTTGGCCAAATTAGATCTGGATAGACCAAATTCGGAGTTAGAATGAGAAAAAGAGGAAAATGTCAGATTAGCAGATTTTACGTACACGAACATTTGTCGAGTAATTTCAGAAGCTCGTTGGATTGGAAGCATTGGCGGAGATCACTCACACTATTCTCAGCCCTTCTTGGTATATATGGTAAATTAATTATGGTTATAATGGCATGTATAGGTTAATTAGCCAATGTTGGCATGTAAATATTTGGGTTATAACTAGCCATTGGAATGACTAGTGATGGACATGTATGGTATATGCTTGAAATGGTTGATTGATAAAAATTATATTGGCATATTGATGACCGAATTAAGTTAGCATATTTGATAAAATATGTATATAAGTGAATATGGTAATTTAGGTAAATCTGTATACTTAGTTATATGAAGTATAATATCATGTATATGTCTTGGATTTTAAGTTGGTTTAAATGAACTATATTGGCTTGTGAATATGTTAAAGTGTTGGTATAGGCGGATGACAAATTGGATCAGAAATGTGGCTTGGAAAATAGTCTATATTCGTCCATATGGGCAGAGACACGAGTGTGTGTCTCACCGTGTGTGACACACGGCCTAGCACATGGGCGTGTGGCCTGGCCGTGTGTCCCCTGCATCTTTAAAATATCAAAAAGAATGCTCAGAATTGATCGCACGGCTTGGCACACGGGCGTGTGGCTTGGCCGTGTGACCCCTGCACCCATACACGGCCTAGCAGGCGGGCATGTGATTTGACCGTGTGATCCAAGTCAGAGAGTTACATGGCCTAAGACACGGGCATGTCCTTGGCTGTGTAAGCCACACGGCCTGACCACACGGGCGTGTGACCCCTACACCTAGGAAAAAAATTGAAATTTCATGAAAAATTTTCTGAGTACTTGGTTTAATCTTGACCTGATTCTAAAGCACGATTTAGGTCTCGAGGGCTCATGCAAGGGACTATATGATGAAATTTGATTGGAATTTGATATGAATACTAAAGAATTATGAAATGTTTGGTATTTGTTCTGTAAATTTTGGAAATGCTTCGTAACCCTATTCCGACGACAGATTCGGGTTAGGGTGTTACAGAGAGTATTAAGGTAAGTATTCAGTGATAAATTTAACTTTTAGATTGAGTTTGAATATGAATAGATGAAATGGAGGACTAAATTGAATAAAATGTAAATTAGCATGATTTGTTTGAAATGTGCTATGTATTATGGAATTGGGTGAAAATATGTATTGAATTATATGAATTACACATGATATGTTAATGAATTGAATTATGATAATGAGTATGATTAAAAAATGACATGTGTACTAAATTGGAAATGGAGTGGGATATTGATACCCTATTAACTAGTAGGGCTGATTCAGATATAGTTGGAATGTCATAGGATAGGACTGGCTATGGGATTATGCACCAAGATGCATCTCATGTGCCAGGATGCACTCCGTGTGCCAAATATGCATTTTGTGCTCTAAGATGCGTTTCGAGCGCTATTAAGCACTTATGTGCTAGTTTACCCTATTTCGGTTTATCCGGTGATGCACTTCAATGCTAGTTTTGTGTGTTGATTAGACTATTTGAGTATCCGTTCAAGTTTGAGTCAGGTTAACAGGGGTTACAAATCATAAGTTAGTAAATAATCTAGATATGGTAATATTTAATGCTTTTGGGCAAAAAAATGTAATTATGTGAATTGAAATAAAGAAGATGTATGGTTATATTGTGACTTAGTTGAAAATGAGCCATAAGGGCTGAAATGAATATGAATAAGTCATCAGACTCCAGAATCAATCTGAATGGTATAAAAACCAAAGCAAAAGAGATGAATTTTTTACAACTTGATCCTATTTCAACCTCGAGTTATCAAAAGAGCTTTCATAAGCACGTATAAGACCCAAAAATGATTATGTATCATTTTATACTCATGCTTTAGTTATAATTGATTGTTTTAACCGTTTTAATTGAATGTAATGTTATCATAGTTTCTTCGAAAACAAATGTAGCACCTTGTAACTTGGACCTAGCAATTGGGTTGGGTAAGTGGGTGTTTCAGTGCTAATCGAAAGTGACCACTTCCGTCATCCCTGGGAGAGGATGCTACTTGTCATATTTAGAATTAGAAATTTATTGAAACAAAATATTTTGGATTTGAATTGTGTTGATATTTTTTATATATGCAAGTTCAGCTTTAAAGACTATTCCATTTGAAGGAACTATCATTGAATATTGGATTGGATCATATCAAACAATTGAATCCATTGGATTGTATGGAGAATGGATTAAGATTGCATTAAAGATACCATTATAGAATGAATCTCCAACAGTCCACTTACATTAGTCTTTTTTAGTACTGTAACAAGTTCGATAATTCATCAAAATACTTTAGAGATTTATTTAAATATCATGAATCAAAATCCATTCATTATTCATAGAAAACAAACAAAAACAAGATGTAAATCGAGCTTATGGAACTTTAAAATCAGTTTAGAAACAAAAAAGGGACTAATTTGAATCAAAATAGAAAAATATGGTAAAAATTGAAAACAGGTGTCACACAGCCGTGTGGCTCAAAGACATGGCTGTGTGGTCAAACCGTGTAACAAACTGTGTCCGTGTGATTCAGGGTTACACAGCCGTGTCGCTAGGCCGTGTAACTCACTCTGACAATGTGGACAAACTTGCACAAAAATCATATAGGCCACATGGTCATGTCATGCAACCGTGTGTGGCATATGGACGTGTGACAGACCGTATTCACCTAAAAATACCTTCAAAAACAAGTCATTTCAAACCAAATCTCTTAGACTACAAGTTATATTATAACTATCCATTAACCTATCCAAAATACATAAAAATGTAAAAATATACCACATAATATTCAACCTAAGTGCCTAACCTATATGCTCTTATTAGTACCACAATTCAAACATTAAACCATTCAAATAAAACTACTTAACATTTCGTGTTTATTTAACCATCAATTATACTCATTAATCATGACCAAAATCATCAACCAAAATTTATCAAGTTACCTATTACATTTGTACCAAATCAACCATTCAAAATGCATTTTAAACCAAAAACATACCATTGCCATCACACACCAAAACCAACCAAAATTCAATGGTTACTAGAAACAAAAGGGCCATTCGACAACAAGATATCAATATAGACATGGTAGGATATTACCAATTGATGTTACCAAAACAACCAAATGCAAAGTTTACATCTTAAATGACACAAAACATTATCACTATATTCATTAACATATACATACCAAAAACCTATTTACATGCCACTTATAATCGAGCCAAAATAAACAAATAACTACCGAAAGATTTGACGGATACCGTGATCTCCAAAAAAGATACAATCGATAGCACGAATCCGACAATCTACAATGAAGAAAACGAAACAAGGTAAGCTTACTTTAAGCTTAATAAGTCCGTATTAAACTTAAACTTAAACTTATTGTAACTGTTGTAAGTAAAACATTTTGCAATTAATTTTATAAACAAGGTCATGAGTTCATTTATTTCCTATACACACCACAGATCTCACAAGGTTAGTGAGTTCACATATTCGAAACATATAACTTTATCATGTCATAAACATTACAAGTAAACACATTTAAAACTCAATTCAACTATCACCTATTCATTTAACAACTAACATTTTATTTCAACATCTATATCCAATGTTCCATTTCATATACCAATTTCCATATAATTGGTTCATATAACCATTTCATTTATTCATTTTCTTTCACTTGATGAACCAAATGAAATAATGTCGGATACATGGGAACGATGCTCACATAAGTTGTAACTGTAAACGCTCAAACAAGCTATGAAATGGGTATGCTCATATGAGCTATGGGTCGAGATGTTAGGCTATACGATGCTGCTAACACGAGCTGTGGAGAATCTGCAACAAATGTAGGACTTCAGCCATTGGTAGGACACCTAAGACCAACACTCGAAACGGTAAATAACCCTAATGATATGTCATTTGTATCCTAAGCATTCATGAGGTTCATACGGGTCACGTTTCATATCAATATAATTTAATTATATGTATACATTACTTCATCACAAGAACTCATCTATATAGTTTTCCATTTTCAATCATAACCTTTAATTTTATTAACACTACAACTTAACCTATTTCTCAATTACCATTTATGAAGAAAATAAACTCAATCACAACATACACAGACAATTATTAATTCAAAACTACAGGAACTAATTAATTTAATAAATTTACGAACTTACCAAAACACAGTAGCTACTGACACCTCGACGATGACTACTCGACAACTTTTTCCTTTCCCGCGATTATCAACTGATTGATCCGTTTCTTAATCTAAACATCATAATTTAATCCAATTATCTAATTCAAATATTTTAATATACTTAAAATTCATGTAATTGACACTTTAATGATATTTTTCACTATTACCTTGAACTTTTACCTTTTATTTAATTTAGTCTCTAAACCCGAAACTTTCTAATCTATTACAATTTAACCAAATCAATGCTAGCAAAATTTATATAACCCCTATATAGCCCATACTTATAAAAATTTCACAATAATTCATGTAACTTTACTATTTTAACAATTTAGTCCTTAAAATAAACCAAAACCACTCTACAAAATAGTCTTGTTTAACTATCAAGCTTATAAATCTATCATCAAACTTCAAAAACATCACAAATTCATCAATAACATAACTCAATACATTAAACAGTTTTATGAATTTGTCCTTGGGTTAGCTAGATTAAGCTACAACGATATCAAAAACATAAAAATCACTAAAAACAGTCTTAAATATCGTACCATGCAAGAGGAAATGACTTGGCTGAACCTTGGTGTTCTCTTTGCTATGGTGTTTTGGTGGAAAGAAGATAGAAAAGAAGATGATAATTTTGTTATGTTTTTCTATTATTATTTGTAACACCCCTAACCCGAAACCATCGTCGGAATAGGGTTAAGAGGTATTACCTATCAATTAGAACATTTAACAATTAAAAATTATGACACAAAGTCAATCATCTTCAATCACATTCATATACATTCATGTTGTCCCTTATCAAGGTCTACAAGACCTATTCACATGCTAAAGATAGGGTTGGGACTAAACCGAATCACATACAAAATTCTCGAGCATTTAAAAAAATTTCTAAGATTCAGGGGATACACGCCCGTGGGAGGAGACTGTGTGCCCTCCATGGGTTCTAGACACCCTCGTGTGTCCTTCTGTGTCCATATACTGACTATACTAACACGATCACTAAGCACGCCCGTGTGCCATGGCCGTGTGCTAATAGGCCATATACTGACTTCCCCACCATAGCCACCAAGCACGCCCGTGTACCATGGCTGTGTACTTTTAGCCAGCTACTGACTTGTACGCCACGGCTAGCTGACACCCCCGTGTCGAGGCCGTGTGCTACTAAGCTACATTCTGCCAATTCACCCACGGTCTTTAGGCACGCCTGTGCTCCTAGACCTTATGACATTATAGGCCATTTACAAGGCCAAAATGCCACCCATAAGGGTCAAACCTACAAGCCATATTAACCAAGGCATCTCATGCACCTATTACCACCGAAAACATACCAAAATAGTCATTTAAACCATGCATTCAATACCAATCCCAACCATGACAATTTCAAAGACTAAAACTCTTATCATCACAACTATAATTCATTCATTAGCAAACATCATTCCTTTTCAATATCACTAATTCATACTAGCATTTTACCAACACAAAGTTACCATTCATAAGTCAATTTATCAACTCATAATCCATACCAAAAGATGCATCATATAAATACCAAAGTCATTCATGCCAAAACTAGCACACATCTAGCCACATCTCATGGCTACTACAAATTTCAAACATGATTCAAATGACCAGCCTATACATGCCATATTTTAACTATGTACATCTTTCCAAAATACCCCAAAATAGATTGCAGATAGTGTGACTGAGATGCTGACGATCCCCTGATCCGAGCTAGCTTTACTGACACTGCAAAGCAGAGAAATAAATCACACAGTAAGCTTTCCAAAGCTTAGTAAGTTCGACATATAATACAATTATTTGATCAAATGAAACCAATGTATATAATAAAAAATCACGTAGATCTACTATCTCATATTCATGCTCTCTCATCCATAGCCAAAATGCTCATTCACTCACTCATAGCTTGCTTATACTCATCAACCAAAAAGGTTCGATACGTACCTTAGCCACACATAGTTATTAAACCTCCAAACTATTCAATGCTCGATATTACTTGCCGATCATTCTTAATTTTCATTCAATATGATCACACACACAGTGCTATATACATAATCGTAACATATTTGTCATCGCACACTTAGTGCCTATTCTTTTAACGAACCTATCTCGGTATTGCACACACAGTGCCAAGTCAATAAGCCGTAGCTTTCATATCATCGCACACCAGTGCCATTCATTTCTGTTTCAGTTTACATTTTCGTACACTTAGTGACATCAACTAAATCTTGCACATAGCATCTCAACTTCATACACAAATACATATTCAATTCATAATACTAAAACTTATCTTAATAATATGTATTATATCCGAACTTACCTCGGGCATCGACTATCGATACGGTCGATTAATCGAGCACTTTATCTTTGCATCGATCTCGATCCGAACTTCTTCTCTCTTGGTCTATACACATTTAAATTCAATCCATTCAATCACTAACTCATTCAATTTAGTCCACACACACACATTTAGGGCATTTTACAAAATATCCCTCACATTTTCACATTTCGACACTTTAGTCCCTATTTCACAAAATCATCAAATACACAAAATTTCAATATACATGTGCTTAGCTGAATTCTTCTTATACTTATACAAATCCACACATTTCATTTATTTCACAATCTAGTCCTTCAAAATGCTATTTTCACAATTTATCCCTAATTAGCTAAATTCATCAAAATTTCAAGAACAACACATGTTAATCCAACACCAAGTTCTCATATTTTACTATCAACTAGCACATAGCTCAAGCATTCATCAATGGCTCATCACAAAAACATCATCAATTCACAAAATTACAACATGGGTTAGCTAGAGCAGGAAGCAACGATTACGAAAACGTAGAAATTATCAAAAACCGAGGCCAAAACATACCTTAATTTATGCTTCAAGCTAGCCGAATGCTTCAAAGTTTCTAACCCTTTTTCTTCTTTCAAATTTTCAGTGAAACATGGAAGAAGATGATGACTATTCCATGTTTTTAGTATATTAATTAAACATAATTATTAAAGTACAAAATTAACCTTTAACATAAAATACATAAATCATATCATACAAGGTCATTCTTGACCATATTCATCCACTATCATATTTATGGCATAATTGCCTCATAAGGCCTCCACAATATAAAGACATCAACACTTAGGTACTTATAAATTAGCACGTAGCTTTTACTCACTATGCATTTAAGTCATTTCTCTTAATTTGACACACAAACGATCAAATTATCACACAGACTATGTCACATATCATTTACACAGAAAATATCATTAAAATATTTTTACAACCTCGGATTTGTGGTCTCGAACCATTGTTCCGACTAGGGTCTAAACCGGGCTGTTACAACTCTCCCCCTTAAGGATTTTGTCCCTGAAAATCTTACCAGTGAATAATGTAACGACCCAAAATTAGGCCTAATAGGATTGGGGCCAATGGGCCTTGGGTGTAGGAGTGTTTAAAATTTTTGAGAATAAGAGAACGACATTATTTCAAGTTGGACTTATTAGGAAAATAATTTTGGAAAGTTACGGGGTCCTAGGAAGTTCCAGATTCAAATTGGGCCTTAGCAAAATTTTTATGTTTAAGCACTTTAAGGAGAGAAGGTAAGTGGCATCAATGCTTATGGAAATAAGTGAGTAATTTGCTAGCACAAGGAGTTTATTGGTAAAGGTGGAAAGTGGCGTGTGGAGTGTACTAATGGTCTGAGGTTCGGATCCTATCTCTTGCAAATTTTGGATTGGTTTTTGTGCTATTGGGTAAGTGTCAGCCAAGGCTTAAATAAGGTAAGTAAGACTTTTTAAATTATGGAAAGGTGGCTAAGGATTATGGAAAGGAGGAAGATAAGGGATAATGAAGGAAAGAAATGAAAGAAAAGGCAAGAGTAAGGGAACATGTTGGCATATAGTGTGGAAGGTGTTTTGGAAAGATTTTATTTGGTTAATGTTCATCTTTTAGTAAAGATGATAATGGTTTGGGAGGGGGTTTTAGGGATAGCTGAATTTTCTATATGCAATTGGCAAATTTTTGGTGCTTGAGAGGTTGTTTTCTCCTTAGCATTTTGGTGTCTTTTGCTTTCTCCAATTTCTTCTCATATTGCCGAAAATCTAAAGCCATTAGTGAGTATTTTTCTTTCTTTGTTTTGTCGAAACCACCTAGCCTTTGTGACCAAGTTATTTTCACTCATCCTCTCTTTGAAAATCGAAACTAGTTAAGCACTCCTTCTCCATCTTTCTTTTCTTTTTCACAAAATTCTTCAACCTTTCTTTCTTCTTCTCTAATCCATACTCTCATAGTCAAATTTTCTTGTTCATTTTTCCTCCATAGCCGAACCTTTCAACCCATAATCTCTCTTTCTCATTTTCTTTCTCATTTATGTTGACATCCTCTTCTTTGATCAAATAGTGGGTGGCCGAATATCACAACTTTGACTATTCATCTCAAGTCATAAGCCAATCGGTGGGAATCAGGATTTTGATCGAGTAAGGTAAGGAGTCTTTTCATAGTCCATTTGATATTGCTACTCGATTATTGTGTTAATCGGATTGATGTTTCGACTAATCGATTATGTTTTAGGGACGAAATCACTCGATATATTCTATTTGCTAAACCTTCGGATATAGTGGTAAGTGATTCAAGTGTAAGTAATACGTTGGGTATGAAATCTTTTGGAAATTCAAGGCTAAGTTTTGGTTGGTATTGTTCCAAGGTCAACGAAGATTGGTTCTTTAGGAAATCAAAATCAGGTGTGTAATCCCGTACCTTCCGAATACATGTTTGAAATGGTGTGTAATCTCACACTTGTCTGAAAGTTTAAATGAAATGTTCTGTGATTTGGTCAAAATACCAAAGAAAATAGGAAACCGGCATCTGTGACCACTTGGACGTGCGTAGGTTCGTAGTGGTAACCATATTTTGCAATGAAACAGTTTGGTCAGCAGCAGTGACGTGAATTTGAAAAATCACGAAAACTAGGAGAAAGAGAATTAGAAAGTGAATTAGATATCTAATGAAAGCTTACTGTGTCTATTTTTATATAAAAGAAACAGAGTAGGAAAAGGAAGTTTATATTCTGTGATATTTTAATTTTAGTGAGACTGGTTCTGATTAACTTCGTGGTTCCCTGTTCTATCTTGGAAAAGTCGTTTAAAATTGTAAAAAGTGAATTATGAGTTATAAATTATATGTATAGATTCTTTAGTGAGCCTATTTTCAATAGAAACAAGTGGGAGCAACATATAAGAACCGTATAGTGAGATATTTGAATTTCTGGTAAGAGAGGTCAGAACCGTTGGACAATGAAACAAGGAAAACTTTAAGGAATAAACTGTACTAAATGGTTAAGCCAAAAATTCTGGAAAACTTATAGTAAGAAGATATATGAGTCTAGTTTCAAGGAAAATTTACGGATCTAAATTTTGAGTTTCCTAACTGATAAATCGTAAAAGTAGCATATTTTAATCCCACATATAGTATGCTTTTGGATGATTTATCCCTCGATTTATGTAAAAAAGTGCTCTTAATCCTTTCTTTTCATGTCTTATACTCAAGAAAGCACTCGAGGATGAAAAGAACGAGAAACAAGCTTAAAATGGACCAAATTGGGCCAAGAAAGAAATCGACACGGCCTGGACTTAAGCCCACAGGGCCCTGCCACGCCAATCATCTAGAACATGGCCTTCTCCCGATTTACACGGCCGTGCCTCATTAAAGAAGTCCGAGCATGGCCTGGCAACGATTCACACGGGCGTGTGCTATGGCCGTGCCTCTGTCACTGGAAAGAGCAATTTCAGTCGAAAAAGGATACTTCGGGAGAAAGAATCGCATTCCAAGAGCCTATAAATATACCCAAAGTACCACCTTTGAAGGGGGCGAAAGCTAGGCCAAGGAGCCAAGCCGAGAAGGTCAGAGCTAGGTAGTAACGCGAGGATAGCCAGTTGATTCATCCTAAGAAGCCAGAATTATACTCAAGACGGCGGAATTCTCCTTCAATTCCTTCAGGGGGTTTTAGGATTTTTCTTATGTTTTGTTTTATCTTTTCTCTTGTGATGTTTTCTTTTTACATTATGAACTAAATCCTTCAGATACCTGAAGGGGGATGAAACCTAGACAGATTTTATTATTTGTTTTTTTAAGTTATATGATAAATTACTTAGTTTATTCTTAATTATGTTGCTTAATCCAAATTTAATGTGCTTAGGTGGAGGAGGAATAGACCCTGCCTAAGAGTAGATCTAACATAATTAAGCGGAGTTGATCGGGCGCTGAGAGATAGGGTTACGAGATTTTGCCGGATTAGGGTGAAACCTAATATGGGAATCCATTGATCGATTTACTGCTTTCCTAGGGGGTTATTATAAGTGAACGAGAGTTCCACTAATTAACCTAGGATTAGACTTTATTCGCTTCGAGAGAGGGTTTAACAGAGGGTAAGGAGTCTCACGGATCAAGCTAAGTAAAAGAAATCATATAATTTAAGGTTAGATAATAAGAGAAGTGTAGGTGGATTCTTCCCGAAGGAATCATAAAAATCAACTGAGTCTTTTTCAAGTTATCCCCAAATTCATCTTTTTGTCTTTGTTTCCTTAGTTTAGATGTCATTAATTTAGTTTAAAAGCAACCTTTATCTTAGTTAGGTTAAATAATAAAAAGAAAGTAAGTATTAATACTTGTAGTTCCTTTGGGTTCGATATCCGGTCTTACCTAAGCTATACTACTGTTCGATATGTACACTTGCCTTAATATCGTTGTCAGAGTTAGTCTCCAGGTTTGATCATTCTTTTATAAATATTTAAAACTCTGATTTTTCAGCGATCAAGTTTTTGGCGCCGTTGCCAGGGAATTACAATATTAAGAAAGCTCTATATTTATTACTTTAGCCGTTATTTTATTCGCAATTTATTTCTTTTGTTTTCTTAGGTTAAATTTTAATTTTTCTAATTTTAATTTCAATTTTTTTATTTCTTTCTCTTTTCTAGGTACCTCTAGTTTATGACTAGAAGGAATCTGAGAGGACCTTTGGTATACGATAGTGATATCGAAGCAACCGCTCATAGGAATCGCGGGGAAACCGAGCGAGCCCTAGATTATACAGAAAGAGAGGAAGAAAACAGATCCAATCCTACTAAAGGGATGGGTGAAGACAACCCACCACTACGCGATGTGGGCGATCACAATGCTCCACGTACAATGTTTGATTATGCGAAACTGCATTTAACAAGAGCAGAATCTAGTATTGTTAGGCCTGCTATATCTGCTAATAATTTTGAATTAAAGCCTAACACAATACAAATGATTCAACAGTTTGTTCAATTTGATGGTTTGCAGGACGAAGATCCAAACATACATATAGCTAATTTTCTAGAGTTCTGTGATACCTTCAAAATAAATGGCGTTTCTGATGATGCCATTCGTCTTCGGTTATTCCCTTTTTCATTGAGAAATAAAGCCAAACAGTGGTTAAACTCGTTACAACGAGGGTCAATCACTACATGGGAGCAAATGACCGAAAAGTTTTTAATGAAATATTTCCCACCGGCCAAAACGGCCAAATTACGTAACGATATCTCTTCTTTTGTGCAGATGGATGTAGAGACACTATACGACGCATGAGAGAGGTTCAAAGATCTCTTGAGGAGGTGTCCACACCATGGTTTACCCCTATGGCTACAAGTCCAAACCTTCCACAACGGAGTAAACCCTCAACGAGGCAACTGATAGATTTAGCCGCCGGTGGAACGCTGAACAACAAAACTCCTGAAGCAGCCTACGAGTTCATTGAGGAGATGTCGATAGACAATTATCAGTGGCAAGCTTCGAGGACTAAGCCAACAAAATCAGCAGGAGTTTTCAACGTCGACACCATGACCATGCTATCAACGCAGCTAGAGATGATGGATAAAAAGCTTGATAGTTTGTGTTCTTTATAGATACATCCAGTCATGCAGTGCGACGCTAGTGGAACTTTGGTGAATCCTGAGTACCCACCCTACCAACCAAGAGCAGAAGATGAATAGATGAACTATATAGGTAATAATTTCCGATCTAATAATAATCCTTATAGTAACACTTACAATCCAGGTTGGAGGAACCACCCAAATTTTTAATGGGGAGGACAAGGCAATCAAGGAAATCAAAGGCAACAACCCCCCCAAAACTTCTGAAATCAGCCCTATCCACAAGACAAGAAGCCAACCATCAAGGAGCGCATCCAAGAAGCTGACAGAACAATCAAAAGCAACGAAAGCCGAATTGATGAAATTACTAAGTCAGTGAAGGAAATCACTAAAGCAGTCAAACAACTTGCAAAATCAATGTCAGAACGACCGCAAGGACATCTACCTAGTAACACGGAGATTAACCCTAAGGAGCAAATTCAAGCCATCACAGTCCAGGGTAGCAAGGAGTTAGATACACCCAACCCAACTCCAGAAAGTAAGGTAGGCGAAGGTATAACAGAGGAAGTACAAGAAAAACCAAAGCCGATAGTCAAAGAGTACAAACCTCGCATACCTTATCCCACAACATTAGACAGAGATGATTCAGAGGAGCAGTTTGGTAAGTTTCTTAAACTTTTAAAGAAATTACATATTAACTTACCTCTTCTTGAAGCTCTTTTCCAGATGCCAGACTCGAGGAAATTTTTAAGACAGCTTTTAGCCAACAAAAGTAAAATAGATGAAGAGCATCACGTGGAATTAAATGCAACATGCTCAGCAATGTTACAAAATAGACTACCACAGAAGCAAAAAGATCCAGGGAGTTTTACAATTCCATGTTTAATTGGTAGTTTAAATATTGATTATGCGTTAGCTGATTTAGGGGCTAGCATAAATGTTATGCCTTATGCATTGTTTAAGCGACTAGGTCTAGGGAAGCCCAAACAAACTAAGATGAGCATTCAATTAGCTGATAAAACTGTTAGAATTCCTAGGGGCATTATTGAAGATGTTCTCGTAAAAATCGATAAATTTGTTTTCCCAGTAGACTTTGTTGTTTTAGATATGGATGAGGATAATTCAATCCCCTTAATTTTAGGAAAACCTTTTGTAGCAACTGCCAAGACTAAAATTGATGTTGCCACAGGTGAGTTCATACTTTGTGTAGGTGACGACTCAATTAGTCTTCAAGCCCTCGACTCAGCTAGGTCATCAAAGAATCATCCAATTACACCTTCTTTTCAGGTACCTCCAAAAAAGGGAACGATTGAACCAGATCCTCAGTTCAGTGCCAACAAAGAAACAACTCACGAAGAATAAAGGACCTAAATCGATGACCTAGATGAATGGAAAACACACTTTAAGGAAAAACTAGGATTACACAAGGAAGAACAAAAAACACAGGTCAAAGAAGAGCCAGATTCACACAACGTAAAACCGGAGGAACCACCAGAAGAGCTCGTGGGGACATCCAATCACTATAAAATAGGAGACCAGGGTCTGTTAGATACAGCCAAGCCGCACATCACCACAACAAACCTGAAGGAAAAGAGAGAACTTCTTCTTAAGGTACACGATATTTTCCCACAAGGAATAGTCGAAGTAAGCAATCCAACATTTGGCACTTTCAAGGCAAACGCTTCTCGACTTCATTTTTGTCATAAAACTAAAACTGTAGACATGAGGGAAGATATTCAAAGTTTTAAACCTCCCCAAAAATTTTCAAATACGAGGAAAGTCTATCTTAAGACTATAAACGAGTGCTTCTCGGGAGGCAACCCGAGTACTAACCCTATTTCTTTTTTCATTATTTTACATTTTCTTTTCTCTTTTTCTTTTCCTTTTTAACTAACCAAAAGTGCAGAATTCCAGGCGACACGGCCTTACACACGGTCGTGTCTGTGGCCGTGTGGACCACCAAAACAACCACCCTGACAGGGCAGCAGCCGTGCAGTTAGCCCAACCACCACCCTAACATTACAGATCCAACCACTCTCGACATGGGCACCGACAAATAAGGCACGACCATGGCACCAACCGTGTGAGGCTATTGACTTCTATACCACGGACAGAACACGCCCATGCCACAAACCGTGTGAAATTACTGAGGTTACTGACTTATCAAGCATGGGTTAGACACGCCCGTGTCAGACAATCGTGCCAACAAGAAAAACATCACGAGCACGAGCGTAGACGGATCAAGCACGGGCATAGGGTGACAACACCTTATATAACACGACCGTGCGAGGAGGCCGTGTAATTCGACACACCCTGAGACCACAGCCGTGTCGGAGTAGAACATATGAACATCTATTTAAACCCCTCACCTCTTATCTTTTCCCCCATCTGATTTCATCCTTATTTTCTTTGTTTTCACTCTCCTCCATCTCAGATTCTCCACTTGCTAAGGCTCTAGATCCTTGAGCAAGCCAACACCATGCCAAAGAAGCGTAAAAGGCCACATTCTGCAAAGGAGAATAATCAACATGAGTTCATGCCAGTAGCTTCGTCTCAACACTAAGCCAATGATCTATGAGACCAATTAGTTTTTATTTTCATTTCCTTTTCCTTTCATTCTCATTCTCTTCAATAATCTTATGTTTAAATTAGTTTAACTTAGTTTAGTTTCTTAGTGCTAGATTCTAAAGGCTGCTTGGGAATCACGCCACTTCCGCCACCACCAGCACCTTCGTTGCCTTAGAAGTCACACCCACCTCACGAACCACCTACCAATAAGGATTCTCAAGCCCCTTTATCTCCTAGCCTTAGTCTATTTTCCTTCTTAGTCTCTTTCTCTTTATCTTTCTTGTCTTTATTTATATATTTAGTTTATTTTTATTAGGTCTTAATAAAGCCTGACTGCTTCTCAAAGCGCTACCCAATTTCTTCATCTAGTGCAGGAACGTTATCCCGACTGACCATCACCGCCACCAAAGACACTTATTCGAGAAAACATCCACAAATCAGGGAGTAATTTTTCCTCCTTCTCTTTTGATTTATCTTTAAAAAGTCATTATCTATCTTTGTACATTGAGGGCAATGTACATCTTAAGTGTGGGGGGTGAATAGTTATTCTGAGAAAATGCCAAATTTTTCATTATTCTCAAACCCTGAGGATAAAAATGCCTGCATTGTTCTCAAATCCCTGAATTTAATCTTGTTTTAAAGTAATTTTCTCATATTACTAATTAAGATGAAATTTCTAATGATTTGTGATTTTTATTGATAAGTTTTGGAATAAGTCATAGTTAATTGTGCATTGATAATTAAATTTGAAGAATATTAGGGAATCAAGCATGATAATTCTAATTTTCTAAAAATTAAAATTTTAGGTTGTCAACCGGAATTTGAATATTATCTTGAAATTTGAGATTTATAAGGTTGATGTCAAAAAAACCCATAATTTTTGTGAGAATTTGAGCCTTACAGAGCATACATTCTTTTTCATGCTCACTTCTTGATTATGAGTGTGTCAACTATGAATTGTTATTCTAGAACTTGCCTCGATTATACATGTCAAGACCACAGTTATGATTGGATATACCAAGATGATAAAGGCACCTAGGTTTAACCCACTTACTCCACTAAATAGCTTACCCTTATAATTAACCCTTAGTGAACACCGTTGAGCCTAACAACCCTTTTTATTGACTTACCCGCTAATTTTAACCCAAAACCCTTTGTATTTGTTATCACCCTTTATTTTGACTACCCCTTAATCGAGATTTGATTTGAGCTAGTTACCTAAGTTTATTATTCTAGTAGCTAAATTTATCTTGTATTTAGTCTTTTCTTAAAAAAAAATTCAAGTTTTCGATATTAGTAAGTATGAAAAGTGAGCTTACGTAATCAAAGTCTATTTCCAAAAAGAAAAAGCTCGTATTAGTAAGTTTATTTTTTCTTAAGTTGATAGAATTTCAGAAACGTTTTTAGGGAAGGTACTTGTCAAGTCAATCTTGATTCTAACCCTCTAATTTCAGCTTGTGACCACACCTTTCACCCTAGCCCCGTTACAGCCTTGGCAAAGACCTTTTGATATGTTTATCATTTCATTTTACAGTGGTGGAGATTTGATTTTCAAGCAAGCCTATGGGATTAACTTTTCATATTCGACTTATGAGTGCTTAATTTTGACCCTTAAACACTTTTTAAGTGATTTGAGTGAATCTTTTGTGAGGATATCGATCCTTGTCGATTTTGAATTAAAGGTAATTATTTAGATGAAGGGAAACACCTATGTTTTTCGTGCTACAAATTTACGACTTATCTTGGTTGAATTTTTAGGAATCTTTGAGTTGAATTATCCATGTATAAATTATCTATGAATTAGGATAAGTCATTCTTGATAGGAATTATGAATCATGGAAAGTTTTTTTAATTGTAAGTTGAGAATTTTGCTTGAGGACAAGCAAAAGCTTAAATGTGGGGGTATTTGATAAACCATAAAAGTAACATATTTTAATCCCACATTTAGTATGCTTTTGGATGATTTATCCCTCGATTTATGTAAAAAGGTGCTCTTAATCCTTTTTTTTCATGTCTTATACTCAGGAAAGCACCCGAGGATGAAAAGAACGAGAAACAGGCTTAAAACGGACCAAATTGGGCCAAGGAAGAAATCGCCACGGCCTGGACTTAAGCCCACACAGCCGTGCCATGCCAATCATCTAGAACACGGCCTTCTCTCGATTTACACGACCGTGCCTCATTAAAGAAGTCCGAGTACGGCCTGGCCACGATTCACACGGGCGTGTGCTATGGCCATGCCTCTGTCACTGGAAAGAGCAATTTCAGTCGAAAAAGGATACTTCGGGAGAAAGAATTGCATTCCAAGGGCCTATAAATATACCCTAAGTACCACCTTTGAAGGGGGCGAAAGCTAGGCCAAGGAGCCAAGCCGAGAAGGTCAGAGTTAAGGGGTAATGCGAGGATAGCTAGTTCATTCATCCCAAGAAGCCGAAATTATACTCAAGATTGCGGGATTCTCCTTCAATTCCTTCAGGGGGTTTTAGGATTTTTCTTATGTTTTCTTTTATCTTTTCTCTTGTGATGTTTTCATTTTACATTATGAACTAAATCCTTCAGATATCTGAAGGGGGATGAAACCTAGACAGATTTTATTATTTGATTTTTTAAGTTATATGATAAATTACTTAGTTTGTTCTTAATTATGTTGCTTAATCCAAATTTAATGTGCTTAAGTGGAGAGGAATAGACCCTGCCTAAGAGTAGATCTAACATAATTAAGCGGAGTTGATCGGGCGCCTAGAGATAGGGTTACGAGGTTTTACCAGATTAGGGTGAAACCTAATATAGGAATCCATTGATCGATTTACTGCTTTCTTAGGGGGTTATTATAAGCGAATGAGAGTTCCACTAATTAACCTAGGATTAGACGTTATTCGCTTCGAGAGAGGGTTTAACATAGGTTAAGGAGTCTCACGGATCAAGCTAAGTAAAAGAAATCATATAATTTAAGGTTAGATAATAAGAGAAGTCTAGGTGGATTCTTCCCGGAGGTATCATAAAAATCAACTGAGTCTTTTTCAAGTTATCCCCAGATTCATCTTTTTGTCTTTGTTTCCTCAGTTTAGTTGTCGTTAATTTAGTTTAAAAGCAACCTTTATCTTAGTTAGGTTAAATAATAAAAAGAAAGTGAGTATTAATACTTGTAGTTCCTTTGGGTTCGATATCCGGTCTTGCCTAAGTTATACTACTGTTTGATAGGTACACTTGCCTTAATATCGTTGTCAGAGGTAGTCTCCAGGTTTGATCATTCTTTTATAAATATTTAAAACTCTGATTTTTCAGCGATCACTAACTCGAGTTGAACACCCCAAACCCGGTCAACACACCACGACCGAATCTGGTGTGTTACGGAGTGAAACCATTTGCATAAACAAATCATCGGTTAAATTATGTTGAAATCTCTTTGTCGTTTTTAGTTTTAGAAAACATAATATGAAGTGAAGTTTGGAATTATTTCTAGTAGCAAAATCATTCTTGAAAAGTCTATTTGTTATCCTTAATTTTAGAAAACATTTGGTATTTATGAAAAACAAAGTGTGACGAGTATAGTCAAGTTTAAAACCATTTGCCTTTGCAGTTGTTTGAAAATTTGTAATCGTAAAAACATTCAAGTTACCCTTCTTATTATTTTATGAACTTTGTTACCCGATGGTAACGTTTGGAAAACCCGAAGAGATATAACTTTGAAAACCATTGCTTTTTACCGGTTAATTTATCAAGTCATTACTTTCAACAAGTATAATATATTCAAAGTAAAAGCAAATTATAAAAACCAAAAGAATAAACTTAGTGGCCTTATTACAAACCCAAAACCAAATTTAAAGAAATAAATAAAACCAAAAATGTAGTTTAAAGTTAAACCAAACTAGGATGCATGGCCACCTCGAGTCCTCCCCGGCTCCATATCCGTGATCTATGCCTCATCTGCAAAATATAAGGGAAGGGGTGAGTCACCAAGACTCAGTGTATAAATCCCCAAGCCGAGAATTCAAGCACTTACACAGATCATCAGTAAAACATGCAGATTATGCAACCCATAACCTAGCCATCCAATCTCCTTTAACTACCCGTGTGGTCAAAACCACTGGTGGTCAAAACCACTGGTGACCGAAGTCACAAATATATCGACGTGGTCAAAACCACTGGTGACCGTAGTCACAAATCAAGTGATGGGGCCAACCCATCGTGTGGTCAAAACCACTGATGACAATCCCATAATATATCATGTGGGGCCAACCCACTGTGGTGCCAAACCACTGGGACGAGTCACAATATCCATGTGTGGTCAAAACCACTGGTGACCGTAGTCACAAATATCAATAGTGTGGTCAAAACCACTGGTGGTCAAAACCACTGGGACTTAGTCACAAGTAATCATAATGTGGTCAAAGCCACTGGTGACTGTAGTCACAAATCAAATGATGGGGCCAACCCATCTTGTGGTCAAAACCACTGGTGACAGTCCAAATAGATCATCCCCCTCCTCTCATAAATCCCATCATCATCATGCTCATATCATCCATGTCATAATATCATGTATCATGCAATAAGGCATAGCGTAGCATTTAACATAACATGAATGTACATATATCGTGAATCACATAACAGGGGACTTACCCAGTTTCCAAGCTCATGCCCGTACGGCACATTCACTGATTCAATAGTTATAACGGTAACATAATATACATATTATACTAATAAAGTGTGTAAGCGTTTTACACACCTGACTATACGTAGATCTAGCGAAAATCCCGAAACTACTCGAATCTAGCGAAATCCCAAAGCGTTGTTTCCCCTTCTACAATCGGCCAATGTTAGTTAGTAACCCAAAAGCCCATTCGGCTCTATTAGCAAATCCCGAAGGATATGTCGCATGAACCCAAATCCTTACCTAGTGCTGATTTGGTTTCCAACCAAATCCCGAAATTATGTGATGATCTCCCTTGCAATCGGCCACACTATCACATGGAAACAGTTAGCCTTCGGCTTTTGATCAATTAAGAAACGGATATTGTGAGAATAACACCCTTACCTAGATCACTTAACCAAATCCAGAAGATCCACAGCGTTAGATTGCACTCCTCTCTACAATCGGCCTTAAGACATCAATATGAATCATAGGGCCATTCGGCCATTGTATAAATCCCGAAAGAAGAAAAGAGTTGCCACACCATTACCTTAATGATAGATTCGACTAATCAAACACCAATGCACGGAACCCCTAAATGATCTTAAAGGTTTCGGCTCCCTTCAAAGAACAAGAACAGAGTTTTTGATACTTAGGTATAAAGTGGACAAAGAAGATAGAGGAGAGGGGAATTTCAGTCATTGCCCAAACTAATCAAGAAGAGAAACAAAAGAACACTTACCAAGAGATTCGGCTATGACTCCCAAGAAGAAGAGAACTCAATTTCAGCATTTCAATAAAGGCTAGATTACGTGTGAAAGGAAGAGAATGAGGCTAAGGGTATTCAGCCAAGTCTTTTTGATGAACCGCAAGAAAACACCAAGCTTTCGGCTTTTGAAATCAAATAGAAAAGATGGAAGAAGATGGGATTAAGATTCGGCTTTTGAAGGTGTTAAAGGTAAAGAGAAAGATGAGATGATAGAGAGGGGATTCGGCAAGGAGAAGGTGGTAGAAATTTCGGCACAAGGTATTTTGAAGGAGAGGAGAAAAGATGTCAAGTGAGGGAGGGGTTCTTAGTTTCGGCTTTGATCAAGAATGAGAGAAGAAGAAGTGCCAAGGTAATTTCGGCACTGAGAGGCTAACAAAGGTGAACCGAAAAGAGAAGAGGAGAATGGCTACTAAAGTTTCGGCTACTCACAAATAGTGCCCAAATGATTCGGCCAATACAAGAGTTGCCAAAGAAAAAGAAAGGAAAGAAGATGCACTTTGGTGTTTCAGTTTCAAGCACAAAATGTAAAGGAGACCTCTAAGCTAGCCGAAACACCCCCCTTAACCCCTATTGACATTCGGCCACACCAACAACTCCCAAAACCGATAGCATCACTTGCCCAAAGTCCCTTATTCGGCCAACACTCCTCAAATGAGTTTGAAATTATTCAAACTCCTACATTTACTCCCATCCATCAATTCAAATCTGTTTGAACGAGTCAAAACTCCTAAATTTTCTCCTCCTCATCCATTCCAGAGAGTTCCACCTGGGCACTCCTCCTCTAGCTTGTGGCGTCAAAAAGAAATAGCAGATAGTGCAATTCCTGCTCCTCGAACACAGGCACTCCCTCCCTGCATGTGGCATCAACTCCTTGGTGCCTAAGTGGCGCCTCCTTGCCATTTTTCCCACTGGTATTCTTGTGTTTTAAACCTCCAAATAATTCTTTTAACCCATATTTCCCTTAGCTCCATTTCCTTAAGTGCTAAAACAAAATTCTTAGCCCTAACTCAGGCGTAACCTAGGGTTATAACTAGACCCCAAAACATGTTAAATCAACATTATAAACAATTCAACACATGCAACACCAACAAAATGCAGAACCCCGATTTAATGATGTTACAGTTCTACCCCCCTTAAAAATAATTTCGACCTAGAAATTACCTGATCAGAAGAGTTGAGGGTACTGTTGTTGCATTACATCCTCTGGTTCCTACGTGGCCTCCTCCGTGCCATGATTCCACCATAATACTTTCACCAAGAGAACTGACTTCCGTCGCAGAACCTTGACATCCCGATCCAAAATCCGTACTGGTTCCTCCTCGAAAGACAAATCAGGACTCACCTCTATCTCCTCAACTGGTACCACATGTGACGGATCTGATCGATAGCACCTAAGCATTGAAACATGAAAGATGTCATGAATCTGACTTAACTCTGCTGGTAGCTCGAGCTGATATGCTACCATTCCCACTTGCTTCAACACAGTATAAGCCTCGATAAATCTAGGGCTTAGCTTGCCCTTCCGACCAAATCTCAACACCTTTTTCCAAGGTGATACCTTCAGAAAAACCTTATCACCCACTGCAGACTCAATATCCCTGCGCTTAAGATCAGCGTAAGACTTCTGCCTGTCCGATGCTTCCTTAAGACGAGCCCGAATCACCTTAACCTTATCCTCTGTTTTGCGCAATAGCTCGGACCCAACAACCGCTGTTCACCCGATTCGAGTCCAACACGTAGGGAGTACGACATTTTCGTCCATATAGTGCCTCATATGGTGCCATCTGAATACTCGCTTGATAACTGTTGTTATAGGCGAACTCTGCCAATGGAAGATACTCCTCCCAACTACCACCGAAATCCAAAACACAGCCCCTTAACATGTCCTCAAGAATCTGGATTACCCTCTCAGACTGCCCATCGGACTGCGGATGAAAAGCCGTGCTGAAATCCAATCTGGTACCCAAAGCCTGATGCAAAGCTTTCCAAAACCTTGACGTAAACCTGGGATCCCTATCCGAAATAATTGACCCCGGCAATCCATGCAACCGTACTATCTCTGCCACATACAACTTGGCTAACTTCTGAAGTGAATAATCAACCCTCACCGGGATGAAATGAGCTGACTTAGTTAGACGATCCACTATTACCCAAACTGAGTCCCTCTTACTAGGCGTAAGGGGAAGCCCACTGACAAAATCCATCGTAATCCTTTCCCACTTCCACTGTGGAATCTTTACCGGCTGCAAAAGCCCTGACGGTAACTGATGCTCAGCTTTAACTTGCTGGCATGTCAAACACTTGCTTACAACCTCGCCATTTCTCGCTAAGACTCGCCACGGTTGTTCCTCAAATCACGATACATCTTACTGCCTCCAGGATGCATAGCGTATGGGCTGCTATGAGCTTCCTAAAGAATCCGCTGTCTCAATTCAACATCCTTAGGCATACATACCTTCCCCTGAGACCGCAGTACTCCATCACCATCCAAGTTGTACCCCTCAGATTCACCATCCTGCACTTGTAACCTCCAAGCACACAAAACCTCATCTGTCAGCTGTTTCTCCTTAACCCGATCAATCCAAGACGGCTTAACTTGCAAATCCGCCAAAAGACTTCCATCATCATAAAGACTGAGGTGAGCAAACATCGCTCGCAAGTCCGCTACCATCTTACGGCTTAACGCATCAGCTACTACGTTAGCCTTACCCAGATGATACTCAATCGAACAGTCGTAATCTTTCAACAATTCAATCCACCTTCGCTGCCTCAAATTTAAATCCTTCTGAGTCAAAAGGTACTTCAGACTCTTATGATCCGTGTAAACTATTGACTTTTCTCCATATAAATAATGCCTCTAAATCTTCAAGGCGAAAACCACTGCAGCTAACTCCAAGTCATGTGTTGGATAGTTACCTTTATGAGGCCTCAACTGTCGAGATACATAAGCAACCACTTTTCCATCTTGCATCAGCACACACCCTAAACCCGTATGTGATGCATCACAATAAACCGTGAATTCCTTTCCTGCCTCAGGCTGAATCAAGACTGGAGCTTCAATCAGAATCTTCTTCAACTTGTCAAAACTCTCTTGTTATTTCTCAGTCCACATGAACGGAACCTGTTTTCTCAATAGCTTAGTCAACGGTGCTGCAATTAAGGAAAACCCTTCTACAAACCTTCTGTAGTATCCAGCCAAACCTAGAAAACTCCGAATCTCTGCAACTGACTTGGTTGGTTTCTAATCCAACACCGCTTCAATCTTTTGAGAATCCACTCTAATTCCCTCAGCTGATACAACATGACCCAAAAAAGTTACCTCCTTAAGCCAGAACCCGCACTTACTAAACTTGGCGTACAACTGCTTTTCCCTTAGAACCTGCAGAACCACTCGAAGATGCGCATCATGTTCCTCCTCAGATTTCAAGTACATCAGAATGTCGTCTATAAATACTATGACAAATCGGTCGGATCACAAACCAAACACCCGATTCATCATGTCTATGAATCTTTTGCCAGTCGTTGGTCAAACCAAAAGGCATTACCAAAAACTCGTAGTGCCCATACCGAGTACGGAATGCCGTTTTATGAATATCAGCCTCCTTCACTTTGAGCTGATGATACCCCGGCCTAAGGTGATCTTAGAGAAAACTGATGCACCCTTGAGTTGATGAAACAAGTCGTCAATCCTAGGCAATGGATACTTGTTCTTAATTGTTAACTTGTTCAGCTGGCGATAGTCTATACACATCCGCATCGTACCATCCTTCTTCTTAACAAAAAGCACTGGAGCTCCCCAAGGTGATACACTCGGCCGGATGAAACCTCTATCCAACAATTCCTGAATCTGGGCCTTCAACCCCACAAATTCCTTTGGCGCCATCCTATATGGAGCAATAGATACTGGCGCAGTTCCGGGTAACAAGTCTATACCAAACTCAACCTCGTGGTCAGGCGGTATACCGGGGAGTTCCTCTGGAAAAACATCGGCAAATTCCCCTACAGTTCAGACATTCTTCACAGCTGCATCCTTATCTTCCAAAGCACAAACATGCACCAAAAATGATTCATAACCCTTTCTAACCATCTTCTCAGCCTTCAGTGCGGAGACAACATTAGATAAGTAATTTCTCCTATTACCTATCATCACTACCTCGTCACCTTCCAAGGTCTCCAACACCATGCGTTAGTTGCACAATCCAAGCTAGCCTGATATTTTACTAGCCAATCCATCCCGAGAATCAGATCGAACTCCCCAAACGGCAGTTCCATCAAGTCAGCCAGAAACACGACCCCTTGGAGTTCTAGGGGTATATCAATATATAGTTTACTTACTTCTACAGAGTAAGCTAGAGGGCTTATCACTGTCATCTTCCTAGAAGTAATCTCAGAGTCTAAGTTCATAGATTCCACTATGCTACTGGCAACATACGAGTGCATCGAACCAACATCAATTAAAGCATTATAAGGTACTCCAAAAATTAAGAACGTACCGGTTATAACGTCCGGTGCGTCGCCCTCATCTCGACGCCTCGCTGCATAGACCAAACCAGACTGTCTCGCCTCTGTACCACCTGCACCTCTGCACGGTGCTCCACGGCCTCTTCCTGAGCCATTACCTCCCCTGACTGAACCACGGCCCCTCGCGGCGGCGATTATCCTCTCTAAATCGTATGCAGTTCGATCCTCGGACTGCAGCCTAGCTGATTTCTGTGGACAATCCCTAACTCGATGCCCCATTGAGCCACACTCAAAGTATCCCCTGCTACCAGTCCAACACTCTCCCATGTGAGACTTTTCGCATCGAGCACACCGCGGCGGCCACTGAGTATTAGTAGCAGCAGGCCTAGCAGCTTGATTCAGCCCACTATATCTAACCCTTTTCTGCTGATTCCCAGAAAATCCAGATGATCTAGAACTCCTCTTATTCCAACCCCTATCCTGATTCCGCTTCACAGACTGTCTTACCCCCTCAGCAACCTTATCTTTCTCGACTAGAGCAGCAAACTCTCGTTCCTGCTGTGGGGCAATTATCATTCGCAGCTTGTCTCTCAGCCCATCCTCAAATCTGACACAGCGCTCATGCTCGGTACCCATAATACCCCGGGCATACCTACTCAACCGAAGGAATTCTGCCTTATATTTTGCTACAGTCTTATTACCCTGAACCAAGTTTAAGAAAGCTCTGCGTTGCGCCTCAACATAACTAGCCCGTATGTACTTTCTCTGTTATGCTGCCCTAAAGAACTCCCAAGTGAAGTCATCTGCCATCGCTCCATCCCTAACTGTGAGCCACCACTGATATGACTCATCTCGCAGCAGTGATACTATTCCCTTCAGCTTTTCCTCAGCTGAAAAATCCAGGTCATCCATGATGCGTTCCGTTGCCTCCAACCAATATTCTGCTGTACTAGGTGCCACCCCAGACACACCTCTAAATACCTCTGTACCATTAGCCTTGAGCCGCTCAGTCACAGATTTTCGAGCTCCAATTCCTACTCCTGCACTCGCAACCCTCTCTAATACTCGCAGCACAGCCTGCGACACTGCATCATTACCCCCCGTCTGATCCTGATATTCCGCGCCCACAGCTGGTGGCAATGGTACCTCGTTTTTCGAACCATGTCTGGACCCTACTGGTTCCGAGACTGTCATCCTACCCCTACCTCGTCCACGAGTGTTACGCCCATGTCCACGTGCACTCATATCTACCGATATATTCGAGCTGATTAAAAGTTTTATGCATTAGACTTTTATTCCACTATCTATTAAAGCACAGTCTTATGAGGGGGTTTAATAAGAGTTTGTTTCGCGAGTTCACATCATTCTATGGTTCATGTCTCTAAAGTATTCCCTACTACTACTCAGTCATGTCATCATCATATCCATATAATTATATCATCACAAGAAATAGTTCAGGGTACTTACCTGGGCGGATTGGTGCCGGAGACTAGGTGCCATGCTTTCATCGCTGTACGTTTTCCCATAAAAGCCTTTTATAAACCATTTTAAAACATTTTTGGGCCTCGGCCCACAGCCGAGCTATTGAAACTGGCTCTGATACCATAATTGTAACACCCCAAACCCGGTCAACACACCACGACTGAATCTGGTATGTTACGGAGTGAAACTGTTTGCATAAACAAATCACCGGTTAAATTATGTTGAAATCTCTTTGTCGTTTTTAGTTTTAGAAAACATAATATGAAGTGAAGTTTGGAATTATTTCTAGGGTTGCTTTAAACCTAGCAAACTCATTCTTGAAAAGTTTATTTGTTATCCTTAATTTTAGAAAACATCTGGTATTTATGAAAAACAAAGTGTGACAAGTATAATCAAGTTTAAAACCATTTGCCTTTGAAGTTGTTTGAAAATTTGTAATCATAAAAACATTCAAGTTACCCTTCTTATTATTTTATGAACTTTGTTACCCGATGGTAACGTTTGGAAAACCCGAAGAGATATAACTTTGAAAACCATTGCTTTTTACTGGTTAATTTATCAAGTCATTACTTTCAACAAGTATAATATATTCAAAGTAAAAGCAAATTATAAAAACCAAAAGAATAAACTTAGCGGCCTTATTACAAACCCAAAACCAAATTTAAAGAAATAAATAAAACCGAAAATGTAGTTTAAAGTTAAACCAAACTAGGATGCATGGCCACCTCGAGTCCTCCCCGGCTCCATATCCGTGATCTATGCCTCATCTGCAAAATATAAGGGAAGGGGTGAGTCACCAAGACTCAGTGTATAAATCCCCAAGCCGAGAATTCAAGCACTTACACAGATCATCAGTAAAACATGCAGATTATGCAACCCATAACCTAGCCATCCAATCTCCTTTAACTACCCCGTGTGGTCAAAACCACTGGTGGTCAAAACCACTGGTGACTGAAGTCACAAATATATCGACGTGGTCAAAACCACTGGTGACCGTAGTCACAAATCAAGTGATGGGGCCAACCCATCGTGTGGTCAAAACCACTGATGACAATCCCATAATATATCATGTGGGGCCAACCCACTGTGGTGCAAAACCACTGGGACGAGTCACAATATCCATGTGTGGTCAAAACCACTGGTGACCGTAGTCACAAATATCAATAGTGTGGTCAAAACCACTGGTGGTCAAAACCACTGGGACTTAGTCACAAATAATCATAGTGTGGTCAAAACCACTGGTGACCGTAGTCACAAATCAAATGATGGGGCCAACCCATCTTATAGTCAAAACCACTGGTGACAGGCCAAATAGATCTTCCCCCTCTTCTCATAAATCCCATCACCATCATGCTCATATCATCCATGTCATAATATCATGTATCATGCAATAAGGCATAGCGTAGCATTTAAAATAACATGAATGTACATATATCGTGAATCACATAACAGGTGACTTACCCAATTTCCAAGCTCATGCCCGTAAGGCACATTCACTGATTCAATAGTTATAACGGTAACATAATATACATATTATACTAATAAAGTGTGTAAGTGTTTTACACACCTGACTATACGTAGATCTAGCGAAAATCTCGAAACTACTCGAATCTAGCGAAATCCCAAAGCGTTGTTTCCCCTCCTAAAATTGGCCAATGTTAGTTAGTAACCCAAAAGCCCTTCGGCTCTATTAGCAAATCCCGAAGGATATGTCGCATGAACCTAAATCCTTACCTTAGTGCTGATTTGGTTTCCAACCAAATCTCGAAATTATGTGATGATCTCCCTTGCAATCGGCCACACTATCACATGGAAACAGTTAGCCTTCGGCTTTTGATCAATTAAGAAATGGATATTGTGAGAATAACACCCTTACCTAGATCATTTAACCAAATCCCGAAGATCCACAGCGTTAGACTGCACACCTCTCTACAATCGGCCTTAAGACATCAATATGAATCATAGGGCCATTCGGCTATGGCATAAATCCCTAAAGAAGAAAAGAGTTGCCACACCCTTACCTTAATGATAGATTCAGCTAATCAGACACCAATGTACGGCACCCCTAAATGATCTTAAAGGTTTCGGCTCCCTTCAAAGAACAAGAACAGAGTTTTTGATACTTAGATATAAAGTGGACAAAGAAGATAGAGGAGAGGGAAATTTCGATCATTGCCCGAATTAATCAAGAAGAGAAACAAAAGAACACTTACCAAGAGATTCGGCTGTGACTCCCAAGAAAAAGAGAACTCAATTTCGGCACTTCAATAAAGGCTAGATTACGTGAGAAAAGAAGAGAATGAGGCTAAGGGTATTCGGCCAAGTCTCTTTGATGAACCGCAAGAAAACAGCAAGCTTTCGGCTTTTGAAATCAAATAGAAAAGATGGAAGAAGATGGGATTAAGATTCGGCTTTTGAAGGTGTTAAAGGTAAAGGGAAAGATGAGATGGTAGAGAGGGGATTCGACAAGGAGAGGGTGGTAGAAATTTCGGCACAAGGTATTTTGAAGGGGAGGAGAAAAGATATCAAGTGAGGGAGGGGTTCTTAGTTTCAACCTTGATCAAGAATGAGAGAAGAAGAAGTGCCAAGGTGATTTCGGCACTGAGAGGCTAACAAAGGTGAACAGAAAAGAGAAGAGGAGAATGGCTACTGAAGTCTCGGCTACTCACAAATAGTGCACAAATGATTCGGCCAATACAAGAGTTGCCAAAGAAAAAGAAAGGAAAGAAGATGCACTTTGGTGTTTCAGTTTCAAGCACAAAATGCAAAAGAGACCTCTAAGCTAGCCGAAACACCCCCCTTAACCCCTATTAACATTCGGCCACACCAACAACTCCCAAAACCGATAGCATCCCTTGCCCAAAGTCCCTTATTCGGCCAACACTCCTCAAATGAGTTTGGAAATATTCAAACTCCTACATTTACTCCCCTCTATCAATTCAAATCTGTTTGAACAAGTCAAAACTCCTAAATTTTCTCCTCCTCATCCATTCCAGAGTGTCCCACCTGAGCACTCCTCCTCTAGCTTGTGGCGTCAAAAAGAAATAGCAGGAAGTGCAATTCCTGCTGCTCGAATACAGGCACTCCCTCCCTGCATGTGGCGTCAACTCCTTGGTGCCTAAGTGGCACCTCCTTACCATTTTCCCCACTGGTATTCTTGTGTTTTAAACCTCCAAATAATTCTTTTAACCCCTACTTCCCTTAGCTCCATTTCCTTAAGTGCTAAAACAAAATTCTTAGCCCTAACTCAGGCCTAACCTAGGGTTATAACTAGACCCCAAAACATGTTAAATCAACATTATAAACAATTCAACACATGCAACACCAACAAAATGTAGAACCCCGATTTAAGGATGTTACACGAGTTATAGTCAATTTAGTCAGTATGACCCAGATGGACAGTTTCAATTTTTATGCCCCAAATTAGTAGTTAAGTCCAGGGTTGCAAAATTACCAAAATACCCTTGGAGGGTAAATTATCGAAATACCCCTAGGTTACGAAATTACCAAAATACCCTTGGAGGGTAAATTACTAAAATACCCCTAGGTTGCGAGATTATCGAATTACCCTTAGTGTGTAAAATTACCAAATTACAAAAATGCCCCTATGGGCCGAATTACGAAAATGCCCCTATGGGTCGAATTACGGAAATGCCCCTAAAGGGCCGATTTGCTAGAATGCCTTAGTGGGCTGAATTACAAAGATCTATAATTGGTCGATTTATCATAATAAATCTCTGGATTAATGATTGTTGTTTATATTTGTAATTGTTATGCTTTATTATGTATGTTGCATTTACATAATTTCGCATGGGATGGGAAAAATGTTGAAGAGAAGTGTAGCCTGGTGGCTCTGCCACAAATTCTGATAATGGCTATGTGCCTGACATATGAATTAACGACTCAGTGTCGATCATAGTCACCCAAGGCTGTGTGCCGGTTATATTACCGTATATGATATTCTTGTGGCTCTGCTACAATCTGTATAGTGGCTATGCCATGCATAATTATGACTCTAGTAGCTCAGCCACAAATATATATTAAATGGCATCTTGCCTGCAATTGGTGTGTTTGGCGGGGTGGGTTGACTTGATCCCCACAGGTGTGATGGGATGGTACGGGTGGTGTGTAGCGGATGGATTACTAGGATGGGGTGGGTTGCATACATTCATACATTTCATTTTAATATTGTATTGTAAATGGGCTTAGGCCCAAGTTATTGCTATATGGATTCAGGCCTAGTGGATAAATGAGCATATGGTAAGGGGATTATAGACTAAGTTCTTGTAACTCACTCCCCCTTTTTCTTAACCCTTGTAGGTAATGCTCAGTGACGAAGACTTGGGGCCATGGATGACTCGATGGGGGTCATACTTCAGAAATGGTTTTTATTGAACTTTAAATTTCTTATCCATTTACTACTTTTACTATTTGGGTTTTAAAGTTGTAATAAGGCTTCTAAAATGTTTGACGAACTTATTATTTTGCTTAAATTAATTTAAATGGGAAGTTTTCTTAAAACTTAAATAAAGATTTTTCAAAATAGATTAACATATGGATTTTATAACAAACTTCTACGAATATTTTAACTCAGAAATTTTCTCTCGGATTATCAAACGATATTTTCAAAAGTCACGGTTCATAAAATCTCTAGTTCAAATTTATCGATTTATCAATCAATCTTCGAGGTTAGTAGTAATTTTATCAAATATTTCAAATCAAACTTGTTTTCTTGATTTTAACAAATCAATACCTATTTTAGTACGAATGAAAAGGATTTAACATGTTTTTCTCATGTGACATGTCAGATCCAGTCATAACGCATGGGCCGAGTTTGGGGTGTCACAAATAATTTCGGATGTTGCTCTCATATAACATTCTCAGGCACCGACGTAGCCTCTTCAATTCCGTGTTTGTGCCATAATACTTTCACAAAGGAAATTTTCTTATTTCTCAACTCTTTAGTCTCTCGTGAAAAGATTCGGATCGGTTCTTCACTATACGACAAATCTGATTGAATTTTAACCTCAGTAGGAACAATCACATGAGACGGGTTTGATCTGTACCATCGAAGCATTGACACTTGGAACACGTTATGAATCTTTTCTAACTCAGATGGCTATCTCAATCTATAAGCAACTGGCCCAACTCGTTCAATAATCTCATATGGTCCGATGAACCTCAGACTCAGCTTGCCCTTTAGGCCAAATCGAAGTATTTTCTTCCACAGAGACACTTTCAAAAACACTTTATCACCAACCTCAAACTCAATATCTTTTCGTTTCAAATCTGCATAAGTCTTCTGACGATCTGAGGCCGCTTTCAAACTGTCACGAATTACTTTCATTTTCTGCTTAGATTCTAATATAAGATCTACCCCGTGAATCTTATTCTCACTCAGCTCAGTCCAATATAATGGAGTACGACATTTTCGACCATAAAATGCCTCATATGGCGCTATTTTAATGCTAGATTGAAAACTGTTGTTATAAGCAAACTCAATCAATGATAAGTGCTTTTCCCACTTTTTGTCAAATTCAAGTATGCAACATCTCAGCATGTGTTCAAGAATCTGAATGATTCGTTCGGATTGACCATCTGTTTGCGAATGAAAAGCAGTACTAAAATGCAGTTTTGTGCCTAAAGCATCTTGTAATTTCCTCCAAAATTGCGAGGTAAATCTCGGATCTCTATCAGACACTATAGACAACGGTACTCCATGCAATCTCACAATCTCATCGATATACAATTCATCTAATCTATCTAGTGAATAATCTATTCTCACCGGAACGAAATGAGCTGATTTCGTCAATCTGTCAACTATCAGCCAGATTGCATCTTTCTTTCTCGGAGATAAGGGCAAACCCGACACAATGTCCACTGTAATTCTTTCCCATTTCCACTCAGGAATCATAATCAGTTGTAACAAACCAGACGGAACTTGATGTTCAGCTTTGACTTGCTGACAAACTAAACATTTTGACACAAAGTCAGAAATGTCTCTTTTCATGCCACACCACCAATAGAACAGTTTCAGATCATTATACATCTTCGTGCTCCCCGGATGTACAGTCAAATGACTATTGTGAGCTTTAGTTAAAATCATCGAAATCAACCCTGAATTTCTTGAAACACAAATCCGGTCTATAAATCTTAGACAATTATCACTATCCACTCGAAATTCTGATTTAGCATTTGATTCACACAGAATTCGTTTAGCCATCATTTTAACATCATTTTTCTGAGCATCACAAATCTGCTGTATAAACATCGGCTTAACTCTCAATTCAGCTACCATCGTATTAGCATCGCACATATCTATCTGATTATTCAAAACTTGCGAAGCATATAATGATTTTTGACTCAAGGCATCAGCTACAACATTAGCTTTACCCGGGTGGTAATCTATCACAAGTTTGTAATCTTTCAACAACTCTAACCATCTCCTCTACCGCAAGTTCAAATCTTTCTGAGTCATCAAATACTTTAAACTCTTATGATCAGAATAGATGTGACATTTTTCTCCAAACAGATAGCGACGCCAAATTTTCAAGGCAAACACAATCGCAGCCAATTCAAGATCATGCGTTGGGTAATTCTTTTCATGCAGTTTTAACTGTCTCGAAGCGTATGCAAAGACTTTCCCTTCTTGCATCAGCACACAGCTGAAACCATTCAATGATGCATCACTGTAAACTACAAATTCTTTGCCCGATTCAGGTTGAATCAACACTGGTGCTTCTACTAACAACACTTTCAACTGTTCAAAACTCTGTTGGCACTTATCTGACCATTCGAATCTAACATCTTTCTGTAACAATTTCGTCAATGGGGTCGTAATCATCGAGAAGCCCTTCACAAATCGTCTATAATACCTTGCTAGTCCCAAAAAACTACGGACTTCAGACACATTTCTCGGAGGTTTCCGTCCCAAAATAGCAGATATTTTACTCGGATCGTATCCCAGCAGCTGATACAACGTGTCCCAGAAAACTAACCTCACGCAACCAAAATTCACATTTGCTAAACTTTGCATACAACTAATTTTCACGTAGTGTTTGTAGCACGGTTTTCAAATGTTCGACATGCTGTGTCTCATCACACGAATAAATCAAAATATCATCAATGAACACCACCACAAAACGATCCAAATATGGTCTGAATATCTGATTCATCAGATCCGTAACACTGTAGGAGCATTTGTTAGTCCGAAAGGCATCACTAAGAATTCATAATGTCCGTACCTCGTTCTGAAGGCATTTTTTGGTACATCAGATTCTTTAACTCTCAACTGATAATAGCCTGATCTCAAATCTATCTTTGAAAACACTGTAGCTCCTCTCAGCTGATCAAACAAATCATCAATACGAGGCAATGAATATTTATTCTTTATTGTCACTTTGTTCAACTGTCGATAATCAATACACATTCTCATAGTTCCATCTTTCTTTCTCACAAATAACACAGGAGCTCCCCAGGGTGAGAAACTCGGTCGTACAAATCCTTTGTCAATCAACTCTTGCAACTGTAACTTTAGCTCTTTCAATTCTGTTGGTGCCATTCTATATGGAGCTATAGAAATGGGAGCAGTTCCCGACACTAATTCAATACCAAATTCCACTTTTCGAATTGGAGGTAATCTCGGCAGTTCTTTAGGAAACATATCTAAAAACTCACATACCACCGGTACAGATTCAACTTTCTTTTCCGACCCTTTTGTATCAATCACGTATGCCAAATAAGCTTCACAACCCTTTCTCACATAGTTCATAGCCTTCATCGCAGATACAACACCTGGTAATCCTTTCATATCACTGGATTCAATTCGAACTAGCTCACCGTTCTGACTTCTCAATTCAATACTCTTTCTTTTACAATTCACGATGGCATTATGTAGAGTAAGCCAATCCATACCCAGAATTATGTCAAATTCATCAAAGGGAAGCAACATCAAATTAACCGAAAAACATATATCATGAAACATCAATGGGCAATTCTTGCACACCTTATCCACCAAGACATACTTGCCTAAAGGATTCGACACTCTAACCACAAATTCAATAGACTCAACAGGTAGAGTTTTACCTAATACTAGGTTCACACACAGATAGGAATGAGTTGACCCCGGATCTATCAATGCAATAACATCAATATCAAATAAAGTGAAAGTACCGGTGATGACATCTGGAGATGATGCTTCCTCTCGTGCACGCATAGCATTGGCTCGGGTAGGAGCTTTCGCCTTCGATCTCATAGCTGTATCAGTTGTCACTCTCTGGCTATCATTCACATTTCTGGTGTTTTTGGGTGGTCTACCTCTAGCCGTCACATTACTCGGTCTTTCATTCGGAACATTTTCCTCTTCGACCATTTTCGGGAAATCTCGAATAAAATGATCTTGGGATCCACATTTATACCAAACTCTATTGTTGTACTTACCCCAGCACTCTCCTACATGTTGTCTTCCACACTGTTTGTACTCAGGTTTGTTACTCCTAACACTGCCAACACTTGATTCATTCGGAGCTTGAATTTGTAGACTAGTACTTTATCTTGAACGATCTCTACTTGGATGTCCCAACGTAGCATTTGAATGATTGTTGGCATCTCTAAATCTCTTCGTTGAAGGTTGAGAAAACTTACTCATCGATCTCTTTCTTTCATTACGAGCTTCAGAATCGGCTTTCTTCTTTTCTTTACTGAGCTCTTCAGCTTTGCACGCTCTCTCAACTAACACAACAAATTCATTTATATCAAGTATCCTAACCAATAATTTGATGTCTTCATTTAATCCCTCTATAAAACGTTTACACATAGTAGCTTCAGTCGAAACACATTCTCTCGCGTATTGACTCAATCTTACAAATTCTCGTTCGTACTCAGTAACAGACAAACGGTCCTGTTTCAGCTCTAAAAACTTTTTACGTTTCTATTCAATGAAGCATTGACTAATATACTTCTTTCTGAACTCGGCTTGAAAGAAGTCCCAAGTGATTCTCTCTCTCGGAACCATAGATATCAATGTTTTCCACCGGTTGTAAGCCGTGTCTCTCAACAAGGAAATTATACACTTAATGCACTCATCAGGGTTTAACGACATTTTATCAAATACTCTGATTGTATTCTAAAGCCAAAACTCAGCTCGCTCAACATCATCATCAGGTGTGGCCCTAAACTCTTCGGCCCCATACTTGTGAATCTTATCCATAAGAGGTTTATTCAATCTGATCGGATCTACAGCTTGTGGCACAACAGGTATTTGTGGGGGTGGAGGTTGTGGAGCAGCCAGATTTGTTCGAACGAACTCCGTAAACCACCCAATCATCATTTAGAAGAAGGCTTGCTTAGCCTCTCTTCCCTCACCACTATCATTCGACCTAGATGTGGCCGGCACTGTCCGGTTGAGCAGGAGCAGGCGTATTACTCTCTACATCATCAGCAATTGCTTGATCGGGATCCATTACCATATGAAAACACATTTTAAAATGTCAGATTTTGTCGTACTATCGCAATTTCAAATATGGCATGTATAGCTAGACTCACACTAGCTACGTTAGTCCGAGAATCGACTAAACCGTAGCTCTGATACAAATAAAATGTAACACCCCTAACCCGAAACCATCGCCGGAATAGGGTTAAGAGGTATTACCTATCAATCAGAACATTTAACAATTAAAAATTACGACACAAAGTCAATCATCTTCAATCACATTCATATACATTCATGTTGTCCCTTATCAAGGTCTATGAGACCTATTTCACATGCTAAAGATAGGGTCGGGACTAAACCGAATCACATACAAAATTCTTGAGCATTTAAAAAATTTTTAAGATTCGGGGGATACACGCTCGTGGGAGGAGACTGTGTGCCCTCTGAAACACCCCAAACCCGTTCCACGAGCCTCGACCGGATCTGGCATGCTCCTCGAGTAAAACATCTCAAAAGCTTGTTTGTTACTTCAGAAAATTTGGATCATTTTGAAAAGAAATTGCTTTGAGTTGTGATTGAATTGAAAATGGTGTTGTTATAGAAGTTTATAATTAATTAAAACTTTATTTTCGTATTTGAAAACTATAAGTTAAAAAAAATGCTGAGTTGTTTAAGAGTTTACTATTAAATTAAAAATCATTGGTGTTTAAGTGTCAAAACATTTAAAATTCATTTTTAAGAAATAGTTATTAAATGTTGATTTAATAATAATCGTATCATAATAAAACAAATAAAATGCATGCATAAAACAGTCTAATAGTAATGGCCTTATTACATCAAAGCAAAACCCGAAATAAATCCAAAACTTAAATATAAAGTCTCAAAATAAAATAAATGATGAGCTGAGCATTGGCCACCACTAAGTTCCTGCCGACCCGGTCCATTACTGAGTGTCACCTGCAAAATGTTAGCCCATGAGGGGTGAGTCAAACAGACTCAGTGTGTAACAACCAACACCTACTCCCAAACGACTTAGGCATATCAAATCATACGTAACATATATAGGTAATGATGCAATCCCAACCCCACCTAAGTATCCATCCTCTACACATCACCCGTACCAACCAATCACACCGTGGGGATTACTAAATCGACCCTCCATCCGTTACACACCATCGAAGGCAGTCGCTGCAGTCAACTGCACATCGCCCTTATAAATTGTTGCATAGCCACCAGATAATGTGACAGAGTCACCAGATATTGTGGTAAAAACCACCAGATCACTTCCCCTTTTCAATATCACCCATATTGTAACATCCCAAACCCGGTCAATACGCCATGACCAAATCTGGCATGCCACAGAGGAAAACATTTTGAAGTAAAACGAATTAACGATTTAAATTTTGGTGAAAAACTCTTTGTTGTTCTATATTTGTAGAAATCGGTGTAAAATAAGTTAAAACCCGAAAATTTACTTGAAATTTCATAAATAAAAACTTTAAAACTTAGTTGATAAATCATAGGATAGAAAACATTTATATCTTTTAAGAAAAATCTGAATTTTTACTTTGGAAACCGATTGCATTTGAGTATAGAAACTTGAATTTTGGAAATCACTTAAATTGTATAAAACACTTAATTTATAATTTTGCCAATAAACAATTTGTATTACCCGATGGTAAGATTTTAAAACTATTGCGATTTTATAGTTTAGAAAACTTTGGGTTCAATTATTAAATTAACCAAGTAATTTATAAATCACATTTTAAAACATGTCCAAAACATATAAATAATCCAAAAACATAATTTAAAGAGGCCTTATTACAAATCCATAAAATATGAAAACCAAATAAAATAAGTACCCAAATGGAAGTTCATATAAAACCAACTTTTATTGCATGGCCTCCTCGAGTTCATCTGGCTCCTCGTCCGCAATCTCACGAATCACCTGAAATGATAGGGGAGAAGGTGAGTCACCAAGACTCAGTGCATAATCCCTCTTTCGGATAAATGCCACATACTTACACAAATTATAACAAAGCAACATATATGTATAATGCACCCAACCTAGCCATCCATAACTCCTTTTCTACCCCGTGTGGTACCAAACCACTGATGGTGCCAAACCACTGGTGTCTCAAAGACACAAATGTGATACCAAATCACTGGTGAGCGTAGTCACAAATAATCCATTTGTGGGGCCAACCCACGTGTGATACCAAATCACTGGCGACGATCCCATATCTCAAAAGTGGTGTCAACCCACGGTGGTGTTAAACCACAGGGACGAGACACTATGAGGTCCCAAACCTCTGGTGTCCGAAGACACGAATGTGATACCAAATCACTGGTGGTGCCAAACCACTGGTGACCGAAGTCACAAATCATCAAGTTGTGGGGCCAACCCATGTGTGATACCAAATCACTGGCAGACGATCCCATATCTCAAAAGTGGGGCCAACCCACGGTGGTGTAAAACCACAGGGACGAGTCGCTATGAGGTGCCAAACCCCTGGTGTCCGAAGACACGAATGTGATACCAAATCACTGGAGGTACCAAACCTCTGGTGTCCGAAGACACAATATCAATCTTCCCCCTCCTCTCATATTGCCCATACCAATGCAATAGATAAACAAATCATGTCACATACTTTGATTATAATAAATATATCATAAATTGTAGATCATGATTTCAGTCCACGTATAAGGACAACAAATATCGAAACGAACTTACCCGTATCCTCATTCATACAATCACGGTATCATATCAAGATCTCATGTTTTTCCCACTTTGATAAAAGATTAGTAATAACACACATATACATACATATATAAACCAAGTTATAAAGTGTGTAAGATACACACCTTTCACCAAACCAAAAACTAACTTCCGGAGATCCGATCTATCGCACTAGATCACTTGTCCTACAATCGGCCAATACTAAAATTATGAACAAAGGTCATTCGGCCAACATCAAAATCCCAAAGAATTTTCCTTCGAAATACCAATCTTACCTAAAGGCTTACCCAAAACGATCGATAAAGATACGAGGCTTAGATTGATTGCTTCCAACGTCCCGAGAAGCCTAAAAGAAATCGATTCCTAAAATGTTTAAAACCTTGCAAACCAATGCCCAAAGATTCGGCCTTTGACCACAAGAAAGTGATATAGAAAAGAGAAAGAATATTAGGAAAATCGGCCAAGAATACTTACTTATAACCAAAACCGATTGAAGAAATCAAATGAAGTCCTACCCTTGAATATTCGGCCAAAAATAAATCAAAAGAATATGAGAGTTTCGGCTATATGGTGAAATAAAAAGAAGAGAAAAATAGAATGTAAATGGGTGTTTTAACTTTGAGTAAATGAAAAGAAATGGGATTTGAGATGAAGAATGATTCAAAGAGAGTGTAAAGGAAAATGTGATTTGAATAATATTGAAAGAAAGAAAAGAGAGAGAGATGTGGAGAGATTCGGCCAAACACTTCTTTGCCAAAAGAAAGTGCACAAAAATGCACAAAGATAGATTGTAGTTTCGGTTTCAAAAGAGCAAATGAAAGAAAGGAGAATGGTATGATTTGATTCAACCAAATGAGGCTAAAATCAAAAGCAAAATGCACCAAAATGCAAGACAGATTCGGCCAAGGAGGGAAGTTTTTGGAGAGGAAAAACAATTGTAAAAAGATGTTCAAATGACAAAAATTGGCCAACTATCCCCCCAAAGCTACCTATCACATTCGGCCACCTCCCTAGACAACCATGCCGTCCACATACATGCACTAAAGGCCTAGGATTACTTTCCAAAACATCCTCCATATTCCATGCCTTTTGTCCCCTCATAATACCATAACTTCAAGATTCTTATCCCCAACATCATGCTTTCCTTAAACAAAAATTCAACTTACCAAAAGAAATAGTCCAACCTATCATGAATAAGGTTTGACCGTCCATCAATGCTAGAACACAAAAAATATGCAAATTGGTATCAGAGCCAAGTTTAAAGGCTCGGCTATGGGCCCGAGGCCCAAAATGTTTTAAAGTATGGTTTTAAAATGTTATTGTTTAAAATTTTATGGTTGGAAAAGCATGGCACCGAGTCTCCGGCATCAATCCACCCTGGTAAGTACATCAAACTGTTGATTTTGATGATATGATATTGTTGATATGACTGTATAGTAGTAGGAACTACTTTAGAGACCCAAAAAGAAAACTGTAGGTTTGGTGTGCTCGCGAAACAACCTCTTATTAAAACTTTTCATAAAACTGTGCTTTAAAGAAAGTGGAATAATGACTATTGCATAAAACTTTTAAATTAGATAAGTTAAGACGTTAGACATGAGCACTCGAGATCGTGGTCGTCGTGGATGTGGTAAAGGCCGATGTGCTAGGGCTAGATCTTCGGCACCGAGGCATCTTTCAGAAAAGGAGGTGTAAGCATCGCTAGTGGCTGAGACGGAGTATCATGATCGAGTTAGGATTGTTGAGCTGACTCAGACAGTTAAAGAAATCAGTGAAGCACTTTGAGTTGGGTCTGTGGACTGTAAGAAGAATAGAGATCACGGTTCTTTAGGGTCACAATCTCGTTCTGTAAAACATGTCAAGGCATGGTCGAACTTTTTGGCTTGCGATTACTGTAGAAAGTGTCATCTGGGAGAATGTTGGAGGAAGATAGGAGTATGCTTGAAATGCAGGTCTAAGGAGCTTAAGGCTCGGGATTGTTTCCTCACTCTCAAGTTAGGTATGTTTTGGTTGGAAGTGATGGTTGAAAGTAGGAAAATTTTTGGTATAAGTGTAAGTGTTAGATAATGGTTTACTATGGTGGATTAGATGTTTGGTTATGTGGAAAAGGATTCAAGATTTTGTTAAAAGTACATTGTGGTTTTATTAAGATCAGAGTGCGCAGCAAGAGCGTAGTATGGTGAGTTAGACTGTATGATTGATCGTTAGTAAGTAATTTCGAGGACGAAATTATTTTTAAGGAGGGTAGAATTGTAACATCCCAAAATTGGGCCTAGCAGGTTTGGGCCTTGGGCTTTAGGAAAATTAGAATATTATTTATTATTGTGTTGGCTTGGGTATGAATTTTTTTTAAGGGTTAGCATAGTCTTGTGAAGTCTTGATTTTATTTAGGAAGTTAGAATAATTTTTTTTAGTATGGTTTATTTAATGAAGTGGATTAAGTGAGCTTAGCACTTAAGTTAATTTAAGTGTTAATTAAAGCATATGAGGAGTAAGTGGCAAGTTGGTTAAGGAGCTTGAAAAGTGGCTTGAGGTTAGAGGTTCGAGTAGCATGTGTAGCATTTTGAAGACTTTATTTTTTGTGTTCTAGCATTGATGGACGGTCAAACCTTATTCATGATAGGTTGAACTATTTCTTTTGGTAAGTTGAATTTTTGTTTAAGGAAAGCATGATGTTGGGGATAAGAATCTTGAAGTTATGGTATTATGAGGGGACAAAAGGCATGGAATATGGAGGATGTTTTGGAAAGTAATCCTAGGCCTTTAGTGCATGTATGTGGACGGCATGGTTGTCTAGGGGGGTGGCCGAATGTGATAGGTAGCTTTGGGGGGGGGATAGTTGGCCAATTTTTGTCATTTGAACATCTTTTTACAATTGTTTTTCCTCTCCAAAAACTTCCCTCCTTGGCCTAATGTGTCTTGTGCATTTTGGTGCATTTTGCTTTTGATTTTAGCCTCATTTGGTTGAATCAAATCATACCATTCTCCTTTCTTTCATTTGCTCTTTTGAAACCGAAACTACAATCTATCTTTGTGCATTTTTGTGCACTTTCTTTTTGGCAAAGAAGTGTTTGGCCGAATCTCTCCCACATCTCTCTCTTTTTCTTTCTTTCAATATTATTCAAATCACATTTTCCTTTACACTCTTTTGGCTGAATCATTCTTCATCTCAAATCCCATTTCTTTTTCATTTACTCAAAGTTAAAACACCCATTTACATTCTATTTCTTCTTCTCTTTTTATTTCACCATATAGCCGAAACTCTCATATTCTTTTGATTTATTTTTGGCCAAATATTCAAGGGTAGGACTTCATTTGATTTCTTCAATTGGTTTTGGTTATAAGTAAGTATTCTTGGCCGATTTTCCTATTATTCTTTCTCTTTTCTATATCACTTTCTTGTGGTCAAAGGCCGAATCTTTGGGCATTGGTTTGCAAGGTTTTAAACATTTTAGGAATCGATTTCTTTTAGGCTTCTCGGGACGTTGGAAGCAATCAATCTAAGCCTCGTATCTTTATCGATCGTTTTGGGTAAGCCTTTAGGTAAGATTGGTATTTCGAAGGAAAATTCTTTGGGATTTTGATGTTGGCCGAATGACCTTTGTTCATAATTTTAGTATTGGCCGGTTGTAGGACAAGTGATCTAGTGCGATAGATCGGATCTCCGAAAGTTAGTTTTTGGTTTGGTGAAAGGTGTGTATCTTACATACTTTATAACTTGGTTTATATATGTATGTATATGTGTGTTATTACTAATATTTTATCAAAGTGGGAAAAACATGAGATCTTGATATGATACCGTGATTGTATGAATGAGGATACGGGTAAGTCCATTTCGATATTTGTTGTCCTTATACGTGGACCGAAATCATGATCTACAATTTATGATATATTTATTATATGATTCATATCAAAGTATGTGACATGATTTGTTTATCTATTGTATTGGTATGGGCAATATGAGAGGAGGGGGAAGATTGATATTGTGTCTTTGGACACCAGAGGTTTGGTACCTCCAGTGATTTGGTATCACATTCGTGTCTTCGGACACCAGAGGTTTGGCACCTCATAGCGACTCGTCCCTGTGGTTTTACACCACCGTGGTTGGCCCCACTTTTGAGATATGGGATCGTCTGCCAGTGATTTGGTATCACACGTAGGTTGGCCCCACAACTTGATAATTTGTGACTTCGGTCACCAGTGGTTTGGCACCACCAGTGGTTTGGCACCACCAGTGATTTGGTATCACATTCGTGTCTTCGGACACCAGAGGTTTGGGACCTCATAGCGTCTCATCCCTGTGGATTAATTCCACCATGGGTTGGCCCCACTTTTGAGATATGGGATCGTCGCCAGTGATTTGGTATCACAATTGTGTCTTTGGACACCAGTGGTTTGGCACCACCAGTGGTTTGGTACCACACGGGGTATAAAAGGAGTTATGGATGGCTAGGTTGGGTGCATTATACATATATATTGTCTTGTTATAATTTGTGTAAGTATGTGGCATTTACCCGGGAGAGGGAATATGCACTGAGTCTTGGTGACTCACCTTCTCCCTTATATTTTCAGGTGATTCGTGAGATCGCGGATATGGAGCCGGATGAACTCGTGGAGGCCATGCAATAAAAGTTGGTTATTATGAACTTCCATTAGGGTATTTTATTTTAATTTGGTTCTCATATTTTTATGGATTTGTAATAAGGCCTCTTTAATTATGTTTTTGGGATTATTTCTATGTTTTGGATTTTATTTAAATATGGCTACAAATTATATGATTGAATTAATGGTATGTGTGCAAAGTTTTTCTAAACTACACAACGCGATGGTTTTTAAAACGTTACCATCGGGTAACATAAATCATTTAACAACTTAAGTGTTTTCAATAATTTTAATGATTTTCAAATATTAAATTTCTACATTCAAATGCAAATGGTTTTCGACGTAATAATTCAAGTTTTTCTTAAAATGATATAAATGTTTTCTAATTTACGATTTATTCACTTATTTTAAAGTTTTATGTAATTTCAAAGTAAATTTTCAGTTTTAACTTATTAAACATGTATTTTCTACAAATGTAGAATTTCAAAGAGTTTTTCACAAAAATTTAACTGTTAATTCGACTCTTTCAAAAAAAATATTTTCCTCTGTGACATACCAAATTCGGTCATGGTATATTGACCGGGTTTGGGGTGTTACAAATTGGTATCAGAGCCAAGTTCAAAGGCTCGGCTATGGGCCTGAGGCCCAAAAAATGTTATTGTTTAAAATTTTATGGTTGGAAAAGCATGGCACCGAGTCTCCGGCATCAATCCGCCCTGGTAAGTACATCAAACTGTTGATTTTGATGATATGATATTGTTGATATGACTGTATAGTAGTAGGAACTACTTTAGAGACCCAAAAAGAAAACTATAGGTTTGGTGTGCTCGCGAAACAACCTCTTATTAAAACTTTTCATAAAACTGTGCTTTAAAGAAAGTGGAATAATGACTATTGCATAAAACTTTTAAATAAGATAAGTCAAGACGTTAGACATGAGCACTCGAGATCGTGGTCGTCGTGGATGTGGTAAAGGTTGATGTGCTAGGGCTAGATCTTCGGCACCAAGGCATCTTTCCGAAAAGGAGGCGTAAGCATCGCTAGTGGCTGAGACGGAGTATCATGATCGAGTTAGGATTGTTAAGCTGACTCAGACAGTTAAAGGAATCGGTGAAGCACTTTGAGTTGGGTCTGTGGACTGTAAGAAGAATAGAGATCACGGTTCTCTAGGGTCACAATCTCGTTGTGTAAAACATGTCAAGGCATGGTCGAACTTTTTGGCTTGCGATTACTGTAGAAAGTGTCATCCGGGAGAATGTTGGAGGAAGATAGGGGTATGCTTGAGATGCAGGTCTAAGGAGCTTAAGGCTCGGGATTGTTTCCTCACCCTCAAGTCAGGTATGTTTTGGTTGGAAGTGATGGTTGAAAGTAGGAAAATTTTTGGTATAAGTGTAAGTGTTAGATAATGGTTTGCTATGGTGGATTAGATGTTTGGTTATGTGGAAAAGGATTCAAGATTTTGTTAAAAGTACATTGTGGTTTTATTAAGATCAGAGTGCGCAGCAAGAGTGTAGTGTGGTGAGTTAGACTATATGATTGATCGTTAGTAAGTAATTTCGAGGACGAAATTATTTTTAAGGAGGGTAGAATTGTAACATCCCGAAATTGGGCCTAGCAGGTTTGGGCCTTGGACTTTAGGAAAATTAGAATATTATTTATTATTGTGTTGGCTTGGGTATGAATTTTTTTTAAGCGTTAGCATAGTCTTGTGAAGGCTTGATTTTATTTAGGAAGTTAGAATAATTTTTTTTTGGTATGTTTTATTTAATGAAGTGGATTAAGTGAGCTTAGCACTTAAGTTAATTTAAGTGTTAATTAAAGCATATGAGGAGTAAGTGGCAAGTTGGTTAAGGAGCTAGAAAAGTGGCTTGAGGTTAGAGGTTCGAGTAGCATGTGTAGCATTTTGAAGACTTTATTTTTTTTACATTTCGCTTTTGTAGGGATTCGAACACAGGACTTCAAGCATAATAACACTCCACTTATCCACCGGACCAGCAGGCCCATGCATAATACAAAACATGCAGAAATCATGCCATATACCTTATTCCATATTTATAACAAATTCACATGTGTGTCATATTCAGTGTTCACAATGACATTATTGACATAGTAGTAGTAGTAAGTTAACGTACCTGAATACTCTGTACTATGGAATGGTACCTTTAGCCATATTTTTCATATTTCCATTAACATATACATAATATTAATACCATAGATCTATTAGGAATTAGTGTAGGGCTACACACCTGATTACTAATGTTTTCAATGTGTCCCAAAAGTCTACCGAAACAGATCGTACTCCTCCCTAAAAATCAAAGTTAGAATCGGCCAATTACTAACACTTAATATGACCTTGGCCGGATATTCATACTCCCTTACCTTGTAGATCTAAATCCCGAAATCGTTACTTGTCTGTGGTATCTGTCGAAATCCCTACAAGCACTATGTTAGATCCAATTCTAACATTTAATGAATCCAAAACAATTGATCTTTGGCCTAAAATCATATTCACTTATCTTAGATCTCGAAATCCCGAAATATCTCCCCTTAAAGTCGGCTACAACCAAATCCCGAAACCTTCTTCATAGTTTCGGCCAAAAACATTATAGGATTAGAGTCTTAATTTTGACTAATCCAAAGAAAGAGATAGGAAAGTTAAATGCCACGAATCTCTTACCAACTTAGTCGAATATCCTTGCTTGAAATAGAGAGTTTCGGTTCCTGATTAAATGATCAACTCGACTCCAAAAAGGGGTAGAGGAGCATTCGACTATGGCCACAAAAATAGGGAATTCAGCTTAAAAGAGAATAGCAAGGGATTATAGATTCGGCTTGATGAACACTAGGGAGATTCGGCTTCAATAAGAAAAAGAAAAGGAAAAGTATGAGGCTTTAGGGGTTGCGGCAATGAAGAAATAGGGAGAAGAAGATATCGGCCTTAACAAATGGAAGAAAAGATATGAAGAGAGGTTCGGCAATGGTGGTGTTTTTACTTAAGAAATTTTGGCACACTACTAAAGGAAGAAAAGAGAACCGAATATGTACTTATCCCCTAAAGAAATTTCGGCTACTCCTCCCTACTAACTTGACCGAAAATGTCTTCAAGAAAGTCCCTAGGCCGACCAACTCTTCTCCCCTTATCAGCTTCCTCATTTTTCTCCTACTTCGTCACTTCTTTACCCATTCAAAAATAATTTGAATAAATCACCAATTATCTTCCTACCTTAGCCGAATTTTAAAAGGAATTTGACCACATCTAAAGCTCATCCTCCCAGTCTCTCAATGCCGTCCAACTCCCTTCCTTCCTGACGCAAAAACACTCCCAAAAGTTCTCCCCTTGCTGCTCGAACCTAGGCCCCCTTGCACTGCTTGTGGCGTCATTTACTAAGGCCCTAAGTGGCGCCTCCTTGCCACTTTAACAAGCCCATTTTTATGTCCAATTTCCCCTACAAATTTTCTTAAGGCCTCATTTGCCTAGCTCCCCCTTTAAGATTTAAAACCTAATATTTTCTAAGGCATTCCCCTATACTCTAAAATTCCCAAAATCTACAAAACACATTCAAAACACACATAGGTATACTAGTACATACAATCAAGCAAAAATGCACAAGCCCTAAATCCCGGATATTACAGTTTTACCACCTTAAAAATAATTTCAACCTCGAAATTACCTGGCTAAAATAAGTGAGGGTATTGTTATCGCATTGCTTCTTCCGGCTCCCACGAAGCTTCTTCCGATCCATGATTACGCTATAATACTTTGACCAGAGGAACTGATTTCTTTCACAACACTTTCACATCTTGCTCCAAGATCTGAATCGGCTCCTCCTCGTAGGACAAATCTGGCCTCAGCTCCACCTCCTCAACTGGCATGTACTGGCACTACATGAGATGGATCCGATCTGTAACGACGTAGCATGGAAACATGGAATACATCGTGCATCTGCTTCAACTCTAAAGGCAACTCTAACTAAATATGCTACTGGTCCAACTCGCTTCAATACTTGATAAGGTCCTATAAACCTGGGACTTAACTTCCCTTTGCGACCAAATCTCATTACTTTCTTCCATGGCGAAACTTTAAGAAACACTTGATCTCCCACAGCAAATTTTATTTCCTTCCGCTTGAGATCCGCATACGGCTTCTGCTTATCAGATGCCTCCTTTAACCGTGTCCGAATTACCTTAACCTTCTCCTCGGATTCTGCCACAATTTCTGGACCCAAAACTCGACGTTCCCCTAATTCTGTCCAACACGTAGGAGTGCGACACTTCCGTCCATACAGCGCTTCATACGGTGCCATCCGAATACTAGCTTGATTGCTGTTATTATATGCAAATTCCGCTAGAGGCAAATATTCTTCCGAACTTCCTCTGAAATCTATCACACAGGCCCTCAGCATATCCTCTAACACTTGGATCACTCGCTCAGACTGACCGCCTGACTGCGGATGAAATGCCGTACTGAAATCTAGTTTGGTGCCTAAAGCCTGATGTAGTGCTTTCCAAAATCGAGATGTCCCTATTTGAAATAATCGACACTGGTACTCCATGCAATCTCACAATTTCTGCCACATACAACCTCGCCAACTTCTGCAATGAATAATTAACCCGTACTGGAATGAAATGCGCGGACTTTGTCAATCGATCCACTACTACCCATACCGAATCCTTTTTAATAGGCGTAAGGGGAAGCCCACTAACGAAGTCCAGGTGATTCTCTCCCACTTCCACTGTGGAATCTTTATCGGCTGAAGCAATCCTGACAGAACTTGGTGTTCAGCCTTGACTTGCTGACACGTTAAGCACTTCCCTACAAATTCTGTAACTTCCCTCTTAAGACCAGGCCACCAAAACTGTTCCCGTAGATCTCTATACAACTTACTACCTCCAGGATGCATAGCATAAGGGCTACTATGCGATTCCTGAAGAATTCTCCGCCTTAACTCCTCATTCTTAGGCATACAGACCTTGCCATGAAATCACAGCACACCCTCACTGTTAACACCATAGTTTTCCAACTCCCCTCTCTGCACTTGCTGCAACTTAGCACTTAGATCATCATCTGCCAACTGTCCTTCCTTCACCTCATTCAACCATGATGGCTTAACCTGCAACTCTGCCAGCAAACTTCCATCGTCATACAAGCTAAGATGTGTAAACATCACCCTCAAATCCGACACTACTTTCTGACTTAGGGCATCTGCCACTACATTCGCCTTGCCCGGGTGATACTCTATAGAACGATCGTAGTCCTTTAATAACTCCACCCACCTTCACTGTCTCAGGTTCAGCTCTTTCTGAGTCAGCAGATACTTAAGGCTCTTGTGGTCTGTGTAGATTACTGACTTTTCTCCATATAAATAATGCCTCCATACCTTAAGAGCAAAGACCACTGTCGCCAATTCCAAGTCATGTGTCGGATAGTTAACCTCATGTGGTCTTAACTGCCGATATGCATAAGCGACTACCTTCCCATCCTGCATCAGAACACATCCTAATCCTGTGTGAGAAGCGTCACAATACACCACAAAATCCTTCCCTGCCTCAGGTTGAATCAAAACCGGAGCTTCAGTCAAAACCCTCTTAAGCTTCTCAAAGCTCTCCTGTTGCATATCTGTCCATACGAAAGGTACCTCCTTTCTCAACAACTTTGCCAAAGGTGCGGCTATTGATGAGAACCCTTCCACGAACCTTCTGTAGTAGCCTGCCAATCCCAAGAAACTACGAACCTCAACCACAGACTTAGGTGGATTCCAATCTAACACTGCCTCAATCTTCTGAGGATCCACCCTTATCCCTTCTGCAGACACCACATGTCGTAAGAACGCAACTTCCTTAAGCCAAACTTCACACTTGCTGAATTTGGCATATAGCTTCTTTTCCCTTAACACTTGTAACACTATCCGGAGATGCTCATCATGTTCTTCCTCAGACTTGGAATACACTAAGATATCGTCTATGAACACAACGACGAACCGATCCAAGTAAGGTTGGAAAACTCGATTCATCATATCCATAAACGCGACTGGGGCGTTCGTCAACCCGAACGGCATTACTAAGAACTCATAACGGCCGTATCTTGTCCGAAAAGCTGTCTTATGGATATCTGCTTCCTTCATCTTAAGCTGATGATATCCCGATCGTAAATCTATCTTTGAGAATACCGCTGCCCCTTTAAGGTGATCGAACAAGTTGTATATCCTCGGTAGAAGGTACTTGTTCTTGATGGTCAGCTTGTTCAACTGACGATAATCTATGCACATACGCATAGTCCCGTCCTTCTTCTTCACGAACAAGACCGGTGCTCCCCATGGAGACACACTGGGTCGAATAAACCCACGATCAAGCAACTCTTGGATTTGAGCCTTGAGCTCAACCAACTCCTTTGGTGCCATTCTGTATGGAGCAATTGACACAAGAGCTGTGCACTGGCGATGAAGTCAATTCGAACTCCACCTCCCCCGTCGTCCGGGGTATCCTGTAACTCCTCCTAAAAACATCCACAAACTCCCTTACAGTTCTGACCCCTTCAATAGTTGTTTCCTTAGCTTCCAAGGCACTGACCAACACCAGAAAAGCCAGACATCCTTTCCTTACCATCTTCTCCGTCTTAAGAGTAGATACTACATTCGACAAATAGTTCTGTCTTTCGCCCATCACCACAACTTCTTTATCGTCAGAAGTTCTCAACGACATGCGTTTAGCAGCACAATCCACATTTGCACGGTACTTCACTAACCAGTCCATGCCTAAGATTAGATCAAATTCCCCGAATGGCAGTTCCATTAAGTCAGCTGGAAACTACGTCCCCTGAACATCTAAAAGCACTTCCTTAAAGAGCTTATCTACCACTACACTCTGCCCTAAAGGACTAAGTACAGTTATCTTCCTAGGTATAGTCTCAGAGTTCACATGCAGAGTTTCAGATACTTCACTAGCAACATAGGAATGAATTGACCCTATGTCTATCAAAGCAATAAAGGGTAACCCAGAAATAAGGAACGTACCCGTTATCACATCAGGTGCATCGCTATCTTCCTTCCGACGAACTGCATATACCAGACCTGGCTGTCTAGCTTCTGTATTACCAACACCTCTGCCCGGTGTTCCTCGTCCTCTTCCAGAACCATTACCTCTTCCAATCGGACCACGACCCTACAGTGGCTGCTGCCCACCTCTTTCGGCTTGATTCAAACCCTGACCTGTTGGTCGGCTCCCGTCTGTTTTCATGGGACAGTCACTAATCATGTGATCCTTGGACCCACACTTAAAACATCCCCCTGTCTTCTTCCAATACTCTCCTAAGTGCATCTTGCCACACTGAGCACAAGTACGATACTGCCCTCCTGTAGCAACCTGCTGACCTCGCGACCCATCAACTCTATGCCTCCTTTGAACATTCCTGGACGACCCTGCTGATCCAAAACTTCTCTTTTGCCTATTTCGATCCGTATTCTGTCTCACAGATTCCTTACTCCCTTCGGCTACCTTAACCTTCTCTACTAACACGGTAAACTCCCGCTCCTGCTGTGGAGCTATCAACAATCTTAGGTCATCCCTCAGTCCGTCCTCAAACCGGACACATCGCTCATGCTCCGTAGCCATGATTCCTCGAGCATACCGACTCAACCTTAAGAATTCTGCCTCGTACTCTGCTGCAGACTTATTCCCTTGAACCAGCCCCAGAAATGCCTTTCTCTGCGCATCAATATAACTAGTAACAACATACTTCTTCTAATACGCCGCCTTAAAATACTCTCAAGTGAGATCCTCAGCTGTAGCACTATCCAGAACCGTGAGCCACCATTGATATGACTCATCACGGAGAAGCGACATTATTCCTTTCAGTTTCTCCTTAGCGGTCAGATCCAGCTCATCTATGATTCGCTCTGTCGCCTCCAACCAATACTCAGTCGTACTGGGCGCCACACCAGATACACCACGGAATACCTCAGCTCCATTGGCTCAGAGTCACTCGGGTACAGATTTTTGAGCTCTCATACCTCCACCTGCTCCAGCCACTATCTCAAGAACCCGCAGCATCGCCTGCGATACTGCATCATCCCCCGTCTGATCCTGATGCTCAACACCAGCAGCTGGTGGTGGTGGTGGTACCTCATTTTCGGACCCTTGACCAGACCTAACTGGTTCTGATACGTCATTCTGCCTCTACCACGCCCTCGCACATTACGACCACGTCCCTTAGAACTCATGTCTACGACCGCGATTTAATCTGGTTTAAGAAGTTTTATGCATTAGTCTTTGTTCCACTGATTACTCACGAAGAAGTTTTATGTAAAGAAGTTTAGTAGTAGTTCTTTCGATCATTTCAGGGCTTTCGTTTTGAGTCTTCTACCCTAGTTCAGAGGAACACATTCATTCAATAGTATCTACTACACACATTCATCACTCGAACATCTTCGTCCGTTCTAATTCCAGGGGTATTTTCGTAATTTGTCTTATAGGGGTATTTTGGTAATTTTCAAAATCAAGGTATCTCAATATTTTGCAAAATAGGGGTTTTTGGTATTTTTGTAAAGTAAAAATATTTTAGAAAAAGTTGAGGGTAGTGTGGTAATTTTATAAACCAAGGGTATTTTAGTAATTTTACAAACCAGGGGTATTTGGGTAATTTTGTAAACCAGATTTTCTTTTTAAAATCTAAAATAGTTTTTTTTACAAACCAAAGGGGTAATTTGGTGATTTTAAAACTAAGGTTTTTATAAAACAGTGTAGCTAGTCCCTTTCGGGTTTTAATTATTGAATTTAGCCTGTGAATGAGTCCTCTTGGTTAGGGTGAACCGTCACTACGCACCAGGTAGGATTCGAGCGAAGAGGAGGTGAGTCACTAGGACTGCTTAAATACCAAGCTCTCCCTGAATCCAATCCTAGACATGCGCACAATGGTTGCCACACCCTAACTCGGCGACTTACTCATAGGTTTGTTTGATTAAGCTTTAAAATTTTATGTAATTCTGTGTTGCGGTAAACTAACCCTAGGGTTCATTAACTCCTAATGTACTAATCTACGATCCCATAATACCAAATCATAATACAAATCATACAACAGTTAGGGGTACTTACCTGGTGGACTTCGGGTCGGAGACTTAGGTGCCATGCCAGAAGACCTGCTCAATTCCAAAAATTTTCTCAAAAACTTATTTGGGCTTAATCTTGAAAACATTGTGGGCTTTAAACCCAAGGCCGAGAGTTTAAAACTGGGCTCTGATACCAAATTGAAACACCCCAAACCTGGCCCACGAGCCTCAACCGGATCTGGCATGCTCCTCGAGTAAAACACCTCAAAAGCTTGTTTGTTAGTTCGGAAAATTTGGATCATTTTGAAAAGAAATTGCTTTGAGTTATGATTGAATTGAAAACGGTATCGTTATAGAAGTCTATAATTAATTAAAACTTTATTTTCATATTTGAAAACTATAAGTTAAAAAAAATGTCGAGTTGTTTAAGAGTTTACTATTAAATTAAAAATCATTGGTGTTTAAGTGTCAAAACATTTAAAATTCATTTTTAAGAAAAAGTTATTAAATCTTGATTTAATAATAATCGTATCATAATAAAACAAATAAAATGCATTCATAAAACAGTCCAATAGTAATGGCCTTATGACATCAAAGCAAAACTCGAAATAAATCTAAAACTTAAATATAAAGTCTCAAAATAAAATAAATGATGAGCTGAGCATTGGCCACCACTAAGTTCCTGCTGACCCGGTCCATTACTGAGTGTCACCTGCAAAATGTTAGCCTACGAGGGGTGAGTCAAACAGACTCAGTGTGTAACAACCAACACTACTCCCAAACGACTTAGGCATATCAAATCATACATAACATATATAGGTAATGATGCAATCCCAATCCCACCTAAGTATCCATCCTCTACATATCACCCGTACCAACAAATCACACCGTGGGGATTACTAAATCGACCCTCCATCTACTACACACCATCGAAGGCAGTTGCTGCAGTCAACTGCACATCGCCCTTATAAATTGTGGCATAGCCACCAGATAATGTGACAGAGTCACTAGATAACAATATGTGACATAAGTCACCACATTCAGATTAAGTGACATGAGTCACCAGATATTGTGGTAAAAACCACCAGATCACTTCCCCTTATCAATATCACCCATATGCCCATGCATAATACAAAACATGCAGAAATCATGCCATATACCTTATTCCATATTTATAACAAATTCACATGTGTGTCATATTCAGTGTTCATAATGATATTATTGACATAGTAGTAGTAGTAAGTTAACGTACCTGAATACTCTGTACCATGGAATGGTACCTTTAGCCATATTTTTCATTTTTCCATTAACATATACATAATGTTAATACCATAGATCTATTAGGAATTAGTGTAGGGCTACACACCTGATTACTAACATTTTCACTGAGTCCCGAAAGTCTACCGAAACAGATTGTACTCCTCCCTAAAAATCAAGGATAGAATCGACCAATCACTAACACTTAATATGACCTTGGCCGAATATTCATACTCCCTTACCTTGTAGATCTAAATCTCGAAATCGTTACTTGTCCGTGGTATCTGTCGAAATCCCTACAAGCACTATGTTAGATCCAATTCTAACATTTAATGAATCCAAAACAATTGACCTTTGGAATAAAATCATATTCACTTACCTTAGATCTCGAAATCCCGAAATATCTCCCCTTGAAGTCGGCTACAACCAAATCTTGAAACCTCCGTCATAGTTTCAGCCAAAAACATTAATAAGATTAGAGTCTTAATTTCGACTAATCTAAAAGAAAGAGATAGGAAAGTTAAATGCCACAAATCCCTTACCAACTTAGTCGAATATCCTTACTTGAAACAGAGAGTTTCAGCTCCTGATTAAATGATCAAATCGGCTCTAAAATGGGGTAGAGGAGCATTCAGCTATGGCCACAAAAATAGGGAATTCGGCTTAGAAGAGAATAGCAAGGGATTATAGATTTGGCTTGATGAACACTAGGGAGATTCGGCTTCAATAAGAAAAAGAAAAGGAAAAGTATGAGGCTTTAGGGGTTGCGGCAATGAAGAAATAGGGAGAAGAAGATTTCGGCCTTAACAAATGGAAGAAAAGAGATGAAGAGAGGTTCGGCAATGGTGGTGTTTTTACTTAAGAAATTTCGGCACACTACTAAAGGAAGAAAAGAGAACCGAATATGCACTTATCCCCTAAAGAAATTTTGACTACTCCTCCCTACTAACTTGACCGAAAATGTCTTCAAGAAAGTCCCTAGGCTGGCCAACTCTTCTCCCCTTATCAGCTTCCTTATTTTTCTCCTACTTTCTCTCTTCTTTACCCATTCAAAAATAATTTGAATAAATCACCAATTATCTTCCTACCTTAGCCGAATTTTAAAAGGAATTTGACCACATCTAAAGCTCACCCTCCCAGTCTCTCAATGCCGTCCAACTCCCTTCCTTCCTGACGCAAAAACACTCCCAAAAGTGCTCCCCTTGTTGCTCGAACCTAGGCCCCCTTGCACTGCTTGTGGCGTCTCTTACTAAGGCCCTAGGTGGCGCCTCTTTGCCACTTTAACAAGCCCATTTTTATGTCCAATTTCCCCTACAAATTTTCTTAAGGCCTCATTTGCCTAGCTTCTCCTTTAGGATTTAAAACCTAATATTTTCTGAGGCATTATCCTATACTCTAAAATTCCCAAAATCTACAAAACACATTCAAAACACACATAGGCATACTAGCACATACAATCAAGCAAAAATGCACAAGCCCTAAATCTCGGATATTACACCCTCCATGGCTTCTAGACACCCCCATGGGTTTTTTCGTGTCCAAATACTGAATATACTAACACGGTCACTAGGCACGCCCGTGTGCTATGACCGTGTGCTAGTAGGCCATATACTGACTTCCCCACCACGGCCACCAAGCACGCCTGCAGTGCCATGGCGCGTACTTTTTAGCCGACCATCGACTTGTACACCACAGCTAGCTGACACCCCGTGTCGAGGCCGTCTGCTACTAAGCTACATTCTGCCAATTCACCTACGGTCTAAAGGTTATCTTCTTATTCGAAAAAAATTTAATAATTGGTAGTTTAAATAATATATGCCTTTATAAATTAAAAACCCAAATTTAAATACCTGCATTAGTTCAATAAGAATTTAAATAACTAAAAGTAATTAAAGCCTAAAATAAAACAAAACTTAAACTAGTGGCCCATGGCCTTATTACAATAAGATTTAAAATCCATTAATTAAAAATATAAAGTATTAACTTGAGTCTTTTTACTGGATCCAGATGTTCTTTTGCATGGCTACCTTGCGTTCCTCTCCAGCCCGGTCCGAAGCACTAGGTATCACCTGAAAGGTTAATTAATAGGGTGAGTCGCGAGACTCAGTGTGCAACCCTTACGCACCACTATATTTTGGCCTTAGGCCCATAAAACAGATTAATAATTTCATTTATAAAGAAAAATAACAAATAATATGCAAGGCCCAACCCGTTTGCCTAGGTTTCCATCTACTACACGCCCCGTACCAGCCAATCACACCATTGGGGATTTCTACAATTGACCCACACAGCTACACGCCAAGATGACAGTCATGCTGCTCATCAACATAATATGGCCGAAGCCCTTATAGCAGATCACGGCATTAGCCGTTACAACATATAACAGGTCACGGTATAAACCGCTACACATATAACGTATAACCTCTTCCTTTCATCAACCCAACCCATGCAATCATAAAATCAATATACTTTTATCATATAAAGTCAAAACATTCACTGACCTGGTGATTTGCTTCACCCTTTTCGGGTTTCCAACATTAAACCGAGATATCGGTATTTATCACAACATATAAACTTATGAACATACATTAATAATCAGATCTAGATGGTGGGGAAGTATTACACACCTAATTTCGTGAAATCCAATATTCTTAGTCGATGTCCTTGCTATCCGGATCTATTATCCTCAATGTAAAGCCTCATTCAAAAGCCGAAAAAACACACAAAGATTTAGCCCCTTCAACAATCGGCCAAGGTTAGTAAATCCCAAATTACACATTAAAACTAATAGATCTTCTTACCTTGAAATCTCGAAAGTAACACGATTCGAGTGCTACCGATCTTTAACTTAGAGATCTATGCGATTGACTCCACTAAAGTTCCCTTCAGATTTCGGCACAAGTAGGCACCACAGAAGCGATTCGGCAATCACAGGAGATGAGATCTAGGGATTTTAGCTTTTAGAAAAATCCCGAAAAAAGTATGAACAAGAGAAGGCTGATGTGTCTTTGGCTTTTAAAATACTTGAGTGAAGAGTTTCGGTTTCTGACAGGAAAAGAGAAGAAGAAAAGAAAACAAGGAAGAGACTTGAAGATTTCGGCTAGGAAGAAAAAGAATGGAAAGAGTTTCGGCTTTTAAATCAAAGTGAAGATGAGGGATTAGGCTTAGAGATTTTGGCTTTTGCAGAGAATGAAGAAGAAGATGGAACTTTAGGAGTTTTCGGCTTTTACTCAGAGAAGAAGAGAAAAGAATGAGAGAAAAACCCAAATGCCGAAATTGAAGAGATATTCCCCTATTTATAGAAATTTCTAAGACTTACCTAACCTTGCAGATAAATCCTATCTTTTCTCCTTTATCTTAATCTAGCTCATCTAAAAGAGACTTAATTATCTCTAACTCCTCCCTCATTTATCAGCATATTATCCACATATTTTAATAATGAAAATCCCTAAATTTTAGCCTTTATCTGCTTATTATCCACATAAAATAAATTCCTAAATAATAGTCTTTATCTGCTTATTATCCACATATTTTAAACATTAAAACCCTTAAATTTTAGCCTCACTCCACCTAATCCTAATGCCTAAAATGTAGCTAACTTAAATTAAGAGAATTGGGCTCCATAAAACTTAAATTTGGGCCCCTTACTCCCTTATGTGGCGTCACCTCCTAAGATTGGGCCACAAGCCCACTTTGGTATTTTAAACATAATTACCACTCTTTTAACTCTATAATGCCCAATCTAATAATTTAACCAAGGCCTTTGCCTAATTCTAAGCCCAATTTGGACCCCTATTTCTTAAATTAACATATTAAACATATTCACCTATTAAACGCATAGGCCCAAAAATTCAAGATGTTACAGTTCTGCCCCCTTAAAGAAATTTTGTCCTCGAAATTTCCAGCTAACTATTAATCGTACTACCTAAGTCTTACTACCATGCTTTCGCTGCGCACTCCAATTCTAAACCCAAAATCAACACTTAGTACACTATGGTATAGTACGCACCGGTATTCACATCTAGAGCATCCTCGTCCCCTTGTACTCATGCTATTGGTTCGCGTTTATCTAATTAAAATTCTTTTATGAATTATTGGTTTTCTTCCACTGATTATCCACGAACAGTCTTATGATTAGTAGTGTTAAGAGTAGTTCTTTCGAATTCGCAATTCAGTCTCAAGTTCACCTTTCCTAGTTCTATAAACTACATACATTCAACAATCAACATACAGACAACATCCATACATCCACACTTAATACATAAGGGTATTCTCATTATTCCATTACCCAAGGGTATTTTCATACTTTATCCTACAGGGGTATTTTCGTAATTTTTGAAAATAGGGTTCCTTGGTGATTTTATGAAATAAGGGTATTTTGGTAATTTACAATCCGAGTGTATTTCGGTAATTTTGAAATCCGGGGGTATTTTAGTAATTTTGAAAATCAAGGGTAATTTAGTAATTTACAAATTAGGGGTACTTTGTTCATTTTACAAATCAAGGGTAATTCGGTAATTTTACAAATCAGGGGTATTTTGGTCATTTTACAAGTCAGGGGTTTTTCAAAAAATTTTGTAGTGTTCAGGTGTTTGTGGGTTTTTGGTTGTTGTCGTGTGTTGTATGTGTTTTTTTAAGGAAAAAATTTTGTTGACTTTGTAAATCGGGGTATATTTGCAAATCATGGTATCTTGGTACTTTTTTTTCAAAATAAGGGTATTTTAGCAATTTTGTAAAAATAATATGGCTGGTCCCTTTCAGGTTTTAGTTATGGATTTTGGCCCGTCAACAAATCCTCGCGGCTAAGGTGAACAGTCACTACTACGCACTGTAGGATTCCAGTGAAGAGGAGGTGAGTCACTAGGATCGCTTAAGTACTGTGCTCTTAGGATCTAATCCTAGACATGCGCATGCCTGTTGCCACACCCTAGTCTTGCAACTCGTTCATGGGTTTGTTTAGTGAAATTAAGTCTTATGAGATTTAGCAAGTTGTTTGAGTTAGGCCTAAAGTCCATCAAGTTCTAACCTATATAGTCTACGTCCCACAAAGCCCATCAAGCCCACATACATATATAACACACAAGGAGTTCAGAATACTTACCTGGCGGACTTGGGCCGGAGACGCAGGTGCCATGCCGAGCTAACAGACCTGTTACCATTTAAAAACATGCATGTTTCAAAAGCCCATTTTTAGGAAACATTTTGAGCCCAAAACCCCAGAGCTGAGTTTTGAACTGGGCTCTGATACCAATTTGTAACACCCTAAACCGGCCCAAACACCACGACCGGATCTGGTATGTCACTAAGAAAATTCGGTAAAACACATGTCGTATTTTCAAAAAATATGTTTCTAAAGTTTATCTTCTTATTCGAAAGAAATTTAATAATTGGTAGTTTAAATAAAATATGCCTTTATAAATTAAAAACCCAAATTTAAATACCTGCATTAGTTTAATAGGAATTTAAATAACTAAAAGTAATTAAAGCCCAAAAGAAAACAAAACATAAACTAGTGGCCCATGGCCGTATTACAACGAGATTTAAAATCCATTAATTAAAAGTATAAAGTATTAACTTGAGTCTTTTTGCTGGATCCAGATGTTCTTTTGCATGGCCACCTTGCATTCTTCTCCAGCCCGGTCCAAAGCACTAGGCATCACCTAAAACGTTAATTAATAGGGTGAGTCGCGAGACTCAGTGTGCAACCCTCATGCACCACTAGATTTTGGCCTTAGGCCCATAAAACATATTAATAATTTCATTTATAAAAAAAATAACAAATAATATGGAAGGTCCAATCCGTTTGCCTAGGTTTCCATCCGCTACACGCCCCCGTACCAGCCATTCACACCATTGGGGATTTCTACAATCGACCCACACCACTACACGCCAAGATGGCAGTCATGCTGCTCATCAACATACTATGGCCGAAGCTCTTATAGCAGATCACCGCATTAGTCGCTACAACATATAACAGATCACGGTATAAACCGCTACACATATAACGTATAACTTCCTCCTTTTATCAACCCAACCCATGCAATCATAAAATCAATATACTTTTATCATATAAAGTCAAAACATTCACTGACCTGGTATTTTGCTTCACCCTTTTCGGGTTTCCAACATTAAACCGAGATATCGGCATTTATCACAACATATAAACTTATGAACATACATTAATAATTAGATCTAAATGGTGGGGAAGTATTACACACCTGATTTCGCGAAATCCAATATTCTTAGTCGATGTCCTTGTTATCCAGATCTATTATCCTCAATGTAAAGCCTTACTCAAAAGCTGTAACAACCCAAACCCGGCCCAAACTTTATGTCAAATTTAGTTTGTCACAGTGGAAAAATATTTTTGAAAAATTCTTTTTTTTCTAAATCCATTTAAGTTGTCGAAAACCTTTCATTTGATTGTCTTGTGAAAACCATACTTCGTGTTTAATTGGGTAATTAATTAAGTCAAGTTATCATAAAATTCCAAATGTGCCCGATGGCATGATAAAACATCTTCCGTATTAATTTGGGAAAACATGTGTATTAAATCTAAAATTAATAAAATAGTTTAAAACAGATTATCCAAAATATGTAAAGTAACAAAGTAGAGTATTAGGAGGCCTTATTACATCCGAAATAAAATTTAACCAACAGTAAAATAAAAATAACTAAAGTTTAAAGTTCATTTAAATCAAGTCCACTGCATGGCCACCTCGAGTCCATCCGGCTCATTATCCGCGATCTACGTGTCACCTAAAAAATGTAAAGGAGAAGGTGAGTCACCAAGACTCAGTATGTAACCCTTTCCCCGAATTTAAGCAATTTCATACATAGGTTATAATTAACAGTCATGTACCAAGGCATGCCCCCAACCTAGCCATCCAAACGCCTTTGTCTACCCCGTGTGGTACCAAACCACTGGTGGTGCCAAACCACTGGTGACATATAGTCACGAATGTGATGCCAAATCACTGGAGGTACCAAACCTCTGGTGTCCGTAGACACAATCAATTGATGGGGCCAACCCATCGTGTGATACCAAATCACTGGCGTCAATCCTGTAATATCAACTGTGGGGCCAACCCACTGTGGTGCTAAGCCACTGGGACGGGACGCTATAAGGTACCAAACCTCTGGAGGTGCCAAACCTCTGGCGACCGTAGTCACAATGTGGTACCAAACCACTGGTGCCCGTCGGCACGAATATTACTGCCCCCTCCTCTCATCAACCCATATCAAAGAATCACAATATTCATGCCATCATATGTTCAATCACATATGTCAAATTTATCATTAGTCATAAACAACACATCATGCTTTCCAAAAGCATCATAAAAACCCATAATCAATCAGGGACTTACCCGGATCCTTGCTTATACCGTTCATGGTATTAAAACCAAATCTACACAGATCAGGTTAGCACACACACAACAGTTTTAGTACATTTAGTCGATTATAAGTGTGTATGTACACACCTGTCACCACGATAGTCCTAAATCCCGAAAAGAGAAGTCGGCCACACCAGATCTCCCTGCACCTATATTCGGCCAACCATAAGATTAGTACTATGGCCTGTTCGGCCAACCCAAAATAATTGAGAAGGGTTCCTTGTGAACCCGAAACCTTACCTATCTCCTTTGAATATTAGTCACTGCTCACCAAGTATTTCTGTTTTCCCTAAATCGGCAACCACATGTTAGTAGCCTTCGGCTTTTGATTACTAAAGAACAATCTATTTAGAATAGATCCTTACCATCTACTTACCAGTCGATTGATCAAAGAATGGAAGATCAACTTCTCCGCTTTGAGATTCCGGAGCACCTAGACAGATTCGGTTTTTAAAACAGATACTTAGCATCTTTGTAAATAAATGCCGAAATCAGCTTCTTACCAATATCCAAGTCGACAAGAAAAAGAAAGGAGAACATAAGTATTCGGCCTAACATGCTTACCCTCCAAAAATCGATTAAAGAATTCCTCCCCCTCCTTGCTCAATATTCGGCCAAGGTGTTTAATAAAAAGGAAAGAAATTCAGCACTTTCAAGGGGTGTATTCGGCCTAAGGAAAAGAAAGAAAATAATGGAGAGGAGATGGAGTTTTGGCTAAGGGTTTGAGAAGAGAAAAGAAAGGAATGGATGGGAGATTATGGTATAGAAGATTCGGCCAAGGTCTTAAGAGGAAGAGAAGGGTTTTTGGTTTGAGAAAATGGAAAAGAAAATCAAGGGTGGAAGAGGAGTTGGAAATTTCGGCTACTATCAAGTGAAAAGGAAAGAAAAAAATAAAATAAAAGATGAGTAGCCTTAAGGGAATTTCGGCACCCCTCCCTTCTCTAGACTCCCTTGCCGTCCACCCTCTCCAATCAAGGAGTTCGAATTTCGGCAAATTCCTTAAATTACTCTGGACCAATCGTTTGAATAATTTGAATAAATTAGAAGCCTAAATTTCCTCTTGCAAAATCTTGCTGATTAATCACCTAATAATCCAATTAAAACTTAATAATATCCCTTATTATCCTATTATTAAAAAAAGTTTAAAGAGAGAAAATCTCTCCCGCTTGTGCCGTTCAAAATATAGTGCAAAAAAAGGATTTTTGTGACTCGAACCAAGGCTCCCCTTACTCCCCCTTGTGGCGTCACCTACAACTCTTAAGTGGCCTCACTTTTGCCACTTTTCCAAGGCCTCATTAGTGTCAAAAGTTCCCTATTTAATCTTGTAACCCCTAATTACTAAGGTTCCCTTCCTTTAAAGCTTATAAATAATATTTTCTACTATTCCGAGCCAACTCAAGGCCCTTAATTAAGCCTTGTTATTCCACGATTAATACCATAGCAATTTAAACACACGAAATAATCGTTCAATCACAAATAGCCCCAAATTTAGGATGTTACAGTTCTACCCCCTAAAAAAAAATAATTTCGTCCCCAAAATTACCTGGTTAGAAGAGGTGGGGGTATTGCTGCCGCATCACATCTTCGGGTTCCCACGTAGCTTCCTCTGCACCATGGTTCCACCATAGCACTTTTACTAGGGGCACTGACTTCCTACGTAGAACCTTTACATCTCGATCTAGGATCTGAACCGGTTCTTCTTCAAAGGACAAATCTGAGTTAATCTCAATCTCAGCCACTGGCACAATGTGCGATGGATCTGACCGATATCGCCTAAGCATCGACACGTGGAAAACATCGTGAATCTGACTCAGCTCTACCGGCAGCTCCAGCTGATAAGCCACCGGTCCCACTCGCTTCAACACCGTATATGGGCCAATGAACCTTGGGCTTAGCTTCCCTTTTCGTCCAAATCTCAACACCTTTTTCCATGGCGACACCTTCAGAAAGACCTTGTCTCCTACATCATACTCCATTTCCTTACGCTTGGATCAAGATAAGACTTCATGCATGCACGGCGCTTCTTTGAGACGAGCCCGAATCACCTTAACCTTGTCCTCGCCAGATGAACCAATTCGAACCCAAAACTTGTCGTTCTCCCAACTCCGTCCAACATGTAGGGGTACGGCATTTCCGTCCGTATAGTGCTTCATATGGAGCCATCTGAATACTCGCTTGATAACTATTGTTATAAGCGAATTCCGCCAATGGTAGATACTCCTCCCAACTACCGTGAAGTCCAAAACACAACCCCTCAAAGATATCCTCTAAGATCTCAGTATAACCCTTTCCAATCGCCTGTCATTTCGTGGGTGGAAAGTCGCATCAAAATCAATCGTGTACCCATCGCTTTGATGCAACGCCTTCCGGAACCTTGACGTGAACCTCGGATCCCTATCCGAGATAATTGACACGGGCACACCATGCAATCTTACTATTTCAAATACACATACAACTTTGCTAGCCTTTGAAGAGGATAATCCACTCTTACCGGTATGAAGTGAATCGACTTAGTTAGGCGGTCCACAATCACCCAAATCTGCGTCCTTTTTATCAAGTGAGTGAGGTAGCCCATCGACAAAATCCATAGTGATCCTCTCCCATTTCCACCGAGGATCTTTATTTTGGTTAAAGTAGCCACGATGGTAATCGATGTTCACGCCTTAACCTGCGACACGTCGGACACTTTCCTACAAATTCGCCACTACCTCACGCTTTAACCCCGCCACGAATCTGCTTTCCGTAGATCTCCATACATCTTGCTTCCTCCTGGATGCATAGCGTATGGGCTGCTATGTGCATCTTGGAGAATTTTCTGCATCAATTCTGTATCCTTCGGCATACAAGCTCGCCCTTGAAAACATAGCACTCTATCCCTAGACAAACTGTACCCTTCTAATCCACCATCCTGAACTTGCACCCTCTTAGCATTCAACCCTTCGTCTACTAACTGCTTTTCCTTAATCTCCTCGACCCAAGTTGGGCCTAACTTGAAGCTCTGCCAAAAGGCTTCCATCGTCATATAGACTCAGACGAGCAAACATCACTCTTAAGTCTGTCACGACCTTCCAGCTCAACGCGTCAGCCACCACGTTAGCCTTACCCGGATGATACTCGATTGAACAGTCGTAGTCCTTCAACAGTTCAATCCATCGGTGCTGCCTTAGGTTCAAGTCCTTCTGAGTCAAGAGATACCTTAGGCTCTTGTGATCCGTGTAGACTACCGACTTCTCCCCATATAGGTAATGTCTCCATATCTTCAAAGTGAAGACAACTGCTGCTAACTCCAAGTCGTGAGTTGGGTAGTTAACCTCATGCGGTCTTAACTGACGGGATGCATAGGCTACTAACTTCCCTTCCTGCATCAACACACATCCCAAACCAATGGGGACGCGTCACAAGAAATCAGAAACAACTTCCCGCTCATGTGTTGTACCAAAACCGGAGATTCCGTCAGAATCTTCCTTAGCTTATCAAAACTTTCTTGTTTCTTCTCCGACCATACAAATGGAACACCTTTCCTTAGTAACTTAGTCAATGGCGCTGCAATAAGAGAAAATCCTTCCACAAATCTCTGATAGTACCCCGCTAGACCCAAAAAGCTTCGAATTTCGACCACTGACCTAGGGGGTTGCCAATCCAACACCGCTTCAATCTTGCGGGGATCCACTCTAGTCTCTTCCGCTAACACCACGTGACCTAAGAAAGCCACCTCCCTAAGCCAAAATTCGCACTTACTGAATTTGGCATATAATTGCTTCTCCCTCAATACTTGTAGAACTATACCTAAGTGCATATCATGCTCCTCCTCCGTCTTTGAATAGACCAATATGTCGTCTATGAACACCACGACAAATTGATCCAAGTACTATTGGAATACTCTATTCATTAAGTCCATGAACGCCGCCGGTGCATTGGTCAACCCAAATGGCATCACTAAGAACTCGTAATGCCCATACCGAGTTTGGAATGCCGTCTTGTGCACATCAACCTCCTTCACCTTAAGTTGATGATAACCCGACCTAAGGTCTATTTTCGAAAACACCGACGCACCCTTCAGTTGGTCAAACAAGTCATCGATCTGAGGCAACGGATACTTGTTTTTGATCGTTAACTTGTTTAACTGATGGTAGTCGATACACATCCGCATAGAATCGTCCTTCTTCTTGACAAACAATACAGGTGCTCCCCACAGAGATATACTTGGTTGGATAAACCCTCTATCCAAGAGTTCCTGAATTTGAGCCTTCAGCTCCACCAATTCCTTTGGTGCCATCCGATATAGTGCTATGGACACAGGTGCCGTTCCGGGTAGCAAGTCTATATCGAATTCAACTTCTCGGTCTGGAGGCAGACCCGGAAGTTCTTCTGGGAACACATCAGTGAATTCCCCAACCGTTCGGACCTTCTCCACTCCTGATTCCTTAGCCTCCAAGGCACAAACGCGAACCAAATACGCCCCACAACCTTTCTTGATCATCTTCTCAGCCTTCAAAGCAGAGACCACGTTGGATAGGTAATCCCTTCTATTACCTATCATGACCACTTCATCACCCTCAGCCATCTTAAGAACCATGCGCTTAGCCGCACAATCCAATCTCGCCTGATACTTAACCAACCAATCCATTCCAAGGATCAAATCAAACTCCCCAAACGGTAGTTCCATCAGATCAGCCACAAATACTACCCCTTGGAGTTCTAGGGGTACGTCTCTATATAGTTTATCTACGACTACAGAGTGGCCTAAAGGGCTAATTACAGTCATCTCCCTAGAAGCAGTTTTAGAGTCTAGGTTCATAGTCTCTACTACACTACTAGCAACGTATGAGTACGTCGAACCCACATCAATTAGTGCAACATAAGGAAGACCAAAAATTAAAAACGTACCAGTTATGACATCCGGTGCGTCACCCTCCTAGCGACGTCTCGCTGCATAAACCAAGCCAGGCTGCCTCGCCTCTGTGCTGCCTGCGCCTCTACCCTGAGTTCCGCGACCTCTATTAGGACCATTGTCGCCCCTACCGTTACTGCGACCTCTCTGTGGTCCTACATTTCTATTCTGAGTGCGGTTCTGCACCTCTGACTGATTTTGAGCTCGCTTCCGGGGACAATCCCTCACACGGTGATCCAAAGACCCGCATTCAAAGCAACCCCTCTCACCGGTCCAACAACCTCCCCAATGGGACTTTCCACAGTGATTACACTGAGCCGGTCTCTGATTATTAGCCATGGGCCTTGCCGCCTGATTTGGCCCACTCTGCCTAGCCTTTTTCTGAACATTACCTCTTGTCCCAGACGACCCAAAGCCTCTTTTCAGCTTATTCTTATCATAATTCTGCCTCACGGACTCCTTGATCCCTTCGGCTACCTTAGCTTTCTCCACTAGCGACGAAAACTCACGAACCTGCTGTGGAGCAATTATCAGCCTCAAGTCATCTCTAAGCCCATCCTCAAAGCGGATACAACGCTCATGTTCGGTAGCTACGATGCCTCTACCATATCTACTCAGCCTTAAAAATTCCGCCTCATACTCCGACACTAACTTAGTTCCTTGCACTAACCCCAGAAAAGCTTTCCTCTGCGCGTCAGTGCAGCTAGTACCCACGTACTTCTTCTGAAAAGCAGTTTTGAAGTAATCCCACGTGAGATCATCTGTCGTGGCTCCATCTCGGACCGTGAGCCACCACTAATACGCTTCATCCTTCAGAAGCGACACCGCTCCTTTCAATTTCTCCTCATTAGACAGGTCAAGGTCGTCCATAATCCTTTCTGTAGATTCTAGCCAGTATTCCGCTGCACTGGGTGCCACTCCCGACACACCCCGAAATACTTCAGCTCCGTTAGACCGAATTTGCTCGGGAACAGATTTCCGAGCTCCCAGATTCCCACCGGCCCCAGCCACAAACTCCAGGACTCGCAACACCGCTTGCGAGCATCGCCACACCCGATGCGATCCTCGATCCTCAGCTCCAAAAGTTGGGGGTGGTGGTGGCGGTACTTCATTCTCAGAACCCTGACCCGACCTAACGGTTCGACACCATCATCCTACCCCTACCGCGCGTCCACGACATCCACGTCCTCTCTCTAGAGCTCATTCTAACTCATCGCGCTTTAATCGATTAAGAAAATTTTATGGATTAGTACTTGTTCCATTTGATTATTCATGAGGAAATTTTATGAAGAAAGTTTAGTTAGGGATTCTTTTGAGCAAACAAGATTTCAAGTCTTCTATCCTAGTTCACACAAAAGAGTACATCCATTCCCTAATACTTTCCATACTTATTCACTCCTTGACATTCTGTCCCGTTTCTATCCTGTGGTATTTTCGTCATTTTCCTACAGGGTATTTTCAGTAATCAATCGGAGAGAATTTTAAAACTTTTAATAAATCAGTCACTTTGGAATTTCCAAAACTGGAGGATATTTCTTAAAATTTGCCAAATTAAAGGTACGGCCAAATTTTGGAAACCAGGGGTATTTTGGTAATTTTGTCAATCAAGGGTAATTTTGTAATTTTGTAAATCAGAGATGTTTTAAACAGTTGTAAAACTTCGAGGGTTCTTTTTGAGAGTTTTCCTTTTCAAGTGGTGATGTTTGTAAAGATTTCGAAAACCAGGGTCATTTCGGTAATTTTTCAAACCAAAGTATTTTATTGATGATGAGCAAAGTAGAGTTGTTGGATTTTGATAAAATAATGAAATTTTTGGGCAAAACCATTGAGTTGATGTTTTATGAACCAAGGGCAGTTTAGTAATTTTACCCCCAAGGGCATTTTTGTAATTTTCGCAGAATTTTCGAAAAATGTTGTAAAGATGATTTTTTTTCTCAAATTTTTGAAGGAGAAATTTTAATAGTTCTGAAAACTAGGGTTTTGTTGTTTCTTCTTTTCCAAAAACATGGCTAGTTCCCTTTCGGGTTTTAGTCACTATGTTTAGCCTATGACCGAGCCCTCTTGGTCAGGGTGAACCAAAGCTACGCACCAGGCAGGATTTGAGTGGAGAGGAGGTGAGTCACGCGGACTGCTTAAATACCAAGCTCCCACTGAACCTTTCTAGACATGCGCACAGAGGTTGCCACACCACTGAGCCCTCTGAGTTAGGGTGAACCGAAGCTATGCACCAGGTAGGATACCTGCGAAGAGGAGGTGAGTCACGAGGACTGCTTAAATACCAGGCTCTTCCGGATCCAATCCTCGACATGCGTACAAGGGTTACCACACCCTAGCTCAGTGACTAAGTCATAGGTTGGTTTAGTTCATTAAGGCTTATGTTCTATTTGTGTGTTTGAGTAACGTAATCCTAGGGTTCAAGTTCCTATAAGTCTATCTATGTTCCATGCTTCCTACCCTTCTACAGAAAATAATTCACAAAGAAGTTCAGATGTACTTACCTGGGCGGATCGGTGCCGGAGACTCGGGCCATGCTGTTCAAAAACCAAAAATTATTCCATAAGGCCTACCAAAACATTTTTGGGCCTTGGGCCCCCACAGTCGAGCTTTGAACCTGGCTCTGATACCAATTTTGTAACAACCCAAACCCGGCCCAAACTTTACGGCCGAATTTAGTTTGTCACAGTGGAAAAATATTTTTGAAAAATTCTTTTTTTTTTTCTAAATCCATTTAAGTTGTCGAAAACCTTTCATTTGATTGTCTTGTGAAAACCATACTTCATGTTTAATTGGGTAATTAATTAAGTCAAGTTATCATAAAATTCCAAATGTGCCCGATGGCACGATAAAACATCTTCCGTATTAATTTGGGAAAACATGTGTATTAAATCTAAAATTAATAAAATAGTTTAAAACAGATTATCCAAAATATGTAAAGTAACAAAGTAGAGTATTAAGAGGCCTTATTACATCCGAAATAAAATTTAACCAACAGTAAAATAAAAATAACTGAAGTTTAAAGTTCATTTAAATCAAGTCCATTGCATGCCACCTCGAGTCCATCCGGCTCCTTATCCGCGATCTACGTGTCACCTGAAAAATGTAAAGGAGAAGGTGAGTCACCAAGACTCAGTATGTAACCCTTCCCCCGAATTTAAGCAATTTCATACACCGATTATAATTAACAGTCATGTACCAAGGCATGCCCCTAACCTAGCCATCCAAACGCCTTTGTCTACCTCGTGTGGTACCAAACCACTATTGGTGCCAAACCACTGGTGACATATAGTCACGAATGTGATGCCAAATCACTGGAGGTACCAAACCTCTGGTGTCCGTAGACACAATCAATTGATGGGGCCAACCCATCGTGTGATACCAAATCACTGGCGTCAATCCTGTAATATCAACTGTGGGGCCAACCCACTGTGGTGCTAAGCCACTGGGACGGGACGCTATGAGGTACCAAACCTCTGGAGGTGCCAAACCTCTGGTGACCGTAGTCACAATGTGGTACCAAACCACTGGTGCCCGTCGGCACGAATATTATTGCCCCCTCCTCTCATCAACCCATATCAAAGAATCACAATATTCATGCCATCATATGTTCAATCACATATGTCAAATTTATCATTAGTCATAAACAACACATCATGCTTTCCAAAAGCATCATAAAAACCCATAATCAATCAGGGACTTACCTGGATCCTTGCTTATACCGTTCATGGTATTAAAACCAAATCTACACAGATCAGGTTAGCACACACACAACAGTTTTAGTACATTTAGTCGATTATAAGTGTGTATGTACACACCTGTCACCACGATAGTCCTAAATCCCGAAAAGAGAAGTCGGCCACACCAGATCTCCCTGCACCTATATTCGGACAACCATAGGATTAGTACTATGGCCTGTTCGGCCAGCCCAAAATATTTGAGAAGGGTTCCTTGTGAACCCGAAACCTTACCTATCTCCTTTGAATATTAGTCACTGCTCACCAAGTATTTCTGTTTTCCCTAAATCGGTAACCACATGTTAGTAGCCTTCGGCTTTCGATTACTAAAGAACAATCTATTTACAATAGATCCTTACCATCTACTTACCAGCCGATTGATCAAAGAATGGAAGATCAGCTTCTCCGCTTTGAGATCCCGGAGCACCTAGACAGATTCGGTTTTTAAAACAGATACTTAGCATCTTTGTAAATAAATGCCAAAATCAGCTTCTTACCAATATCCAGGTCGACAAGAAAAAGAAAGGAGAACATAAGTATTCGGCCTAACATGCTTACCCTCCAAAAATCGATTAAAGAATTCCTCCCCCTCCTTGCTCAATATTCGGCCAAGGTGTTTAATAAAAAGGAAAGAAATTCAGCACTTTAAAGGGGTGTATTCGGCCTAAGGAAAAGAAAGAAAATAATGGAGAGGAGATGGAGTTTCGGCTAAGGGTTTGAGAAGAGAAAAGAAAGGAATGGATGGGAGATTATGGTATAGAAGATTCGGCCAAGGTCTTAAGAGGAAGAGAAGGGTTTTTGGTTTGAGAAAATGGAAAAGAAAATCAAGGGTGGAAGAGGAGTTGGAAATTTTGGCTACTATCAAGTGAAAAGGAAAGAAAAAAAATAAAATAAAAGATGAGTAGCCTTAAGGGAATTTCGGTACCCCTCCCTTCTCTAGACTCCCTTGCCATCCACCCTCTCCAATCAAGGAGTTCAAATTTCGGCAAATTCCTTAAATTACTCTGGACCAATCGTTTGAATAATTTGAATAAATTAGAAGCCTAAATTTCCTCTTGCAAACTCTTGCTGATTAATCACCTAATAATCCAATTAAAACTTAATAATATCCCTTATTATCCTATTATAAAAAAAAGTTTAAAGAGAGAAAATCTCTCCCACTTGTGCCGTCCAAAATATAGTGCAAAAAGGGGATTTTTGTGACTCGAACGAAGGCTCCCTTTGCTCCCCCTTGTAGCGTCACCTACAGGTCCTAAGTGGCCTCACTTTTGCCACTTTTCCAAGGCCTCATTAGTGTCAAAAGTTCCCCATTTAATCTTGTAACCCCTACTTACTAAGGTTCCCTTCCTTTAAAGCTTATAAATAATATTTTCTACTATTCCGAGCCGACTCAAGGCCCCTAATTAAGCCTTGTTATTCCACGATTAATACCATAGCAATTCAAACACACGAAATAATCGTTCAATCACAAATAGCCCCAAATTTAGGATGTTACAAAAGCCGAAAAAACACAAAGATTTAGCCCCTTCAACAATCGACCAAGGTTAGTAAATCCCAAATTACACATTAAAACTAATAGATCTTCTTACCTTGAAATCTCGAAAGTAACACGATTCGAGTGCTACCGATCTTTAACTTAGAGATCTATGCGATTGACTCCACTAAAGTTCCATTCAGATTTCGGCACAAGTAGGCACCACAGAAGCGATTCGGCAATCACAGGAGATGAGATCTAGGGATTTCGGCTTTTAGAAAAATCTCGGAAAAAGTATGAAGAAGAGAAGGCTGATGTGTCTTTGGCTTTTAAAATACTTGAGTGAAGAGTTTCAGTTTCTGACAGGAAAAGAGAAGAAGAAAAGAAAACAAGGAAGAGACTTGAAGATTTCGGCTAGGAAGAAAAAGAATGGAAAGAGTTTCGACTTTTGAATCAAAGTGAAGATGAGGGATTAGGCTTAGAGATTTCGGCTTTTGCAGAGAATGAAGAAGGAGATGGAACTTTAGGAGTTTTTGGCTTTTACTCGAGAGAAGAAGAGAAAAGAATGAGAGAAAACCCAAATGCCAAATTGAAGAGATATTCCCCTATTTATAGAAATTTGGCACTTACCTAACCTTGCAGATATATCCTATCTTTTCTCCTTTATCTTAATATACTAGCTCATCTAAAAGAGACTTAATTATCTCTAACTCCTCCCTCCTTTATCAGCATGTTATCCACATATTTTAATAATTAAAATCCCTAAATTTTAGCCTTTATCTGCTTATTATCCACATAAAATAAATTCCTAAATAATAGTCTTTATCTGCTTATTATCCACATATTTTAAACATTAAAAACCCTAAATTTTAGCCTTGTTGCCATCCACTCCACCTAATCCTAATGCCCAAAATTTAGCTAACTTAAGTTAAAAGAATTGGGCTCCATGAAACTTAAATTTGGGCCCCTTACTCCCTCATGTGGCGTCACTTCCTAAGATTGGGCCACAAGCCCACTTTGGTATTTTAAACATAATTACCACTCTTTTAACTCTATAATGCCCAATCTAATAATTTAACCAAGGCCTTTGCCTAATTTTGAGCCCAATTTGGACCCCTATTTCTTAAATTAACATATTAAACATATTCACCCATTAAACGCATAGGCCCAAAAATTTAGGATGTTACAACATATCATTCACACAGAAAATATCATTAAAATATTTTTACGACCTCGGATTTGTGGTCTCGAACCACTATTCCGACTAGGGTCTAAACCGGGCTGTTACATTATTTGTTTTTACTTTAACATAATCAATTTAATTAATATAATTTAAACATTAATTTAGTACATAATTCATCACTAACCTCCCAACATCAACAATTATGACATATTTTCCATTTAAAACCATCAAATTATTCATTTATACCCATTTAGCCTATAAAAATTAATAGCAATTAGCTTTTACAACTTTTATGATTTAGTCCTTTTCCTTTAATTAACTATCCAAACGTTAAAATTTCTGGACCAAACTTCAATACACCTATTTAATAACTTCGTAAATATTTAATAAAAATATTAAACATTTATGGGCTCAGTCTGCAGAAACCACGTCCTGATACCTCATTTTCCAAAACCATTTGACTTTAGGGACAAACCACTTGTACTTAACTATTCATTCAATAAACAAAAATTATCAAATAAAAATTCAATATAATATTATATTTTACTCGTAAATATTAAATAATAATATTTACTGACTCACTTGTCAAATTTGTGGTCCCAAAATCACTGTTTCCGACACAACTGAAAAATGGATTGTTAAAAGCATATTGTATTTTGCTATTTTATAGCTTAAGGGATTGGATTGTAATTGATCTCTAGTATGTTAGCAAGTCTCAAAAACTTATATATAAACTTGTATATGTTTTATAAAAGAGCATAGAAAGTATTTTACTATTCATTGAGGAACATATTGTAACACCCCTAACCCGTATCTGTTGCCGGAACAAGGTTTCAGAGCATTACCAAAGTTTATAGAATAACTATAGACAAATCGTGTCAAAATACTATTCATATCCGAAATGAACTATAATGTCCCTTGAATGGACCCTCGAGGCCCAGTATGAACAGTAGAAACAAATAAGGACTAATTCGGAATTACTGTGAATTTTTTGCGAAATTTCAAAATTTTTCCTATGTACAGGACTCACACGCCCGTGTGGTCTAGGGACATGCCCGTGTGACCCTTAGACATGCCCATGCTACAGGCCATGCCTTACCCCGTGTAACTCTCTAACTTGTGCCACACGGCCTGCCAAACGCCCATGTGCTAGGCCGTGTGGTTAATTTAATTTCCATAAAATAGGTGCAGTTTTCACACGGCCAAGTAACACGCCCGTATTCTAGGCTGTGTCTCCTACAAGGCTGAGACACATGCCCGTGTGTTCAATTTTGAGCATTCTGTTTCTCAATTCTAAGATGCAGGGGACACACGGCCAAACCACATGCCCGTATGCTAGGCCGTGTGTAGACACACGCCCGTGGGGACAAAATAAAGCCATTTCCTAGCTTTATTTCTCACCCAAATTTTTACTATTAACCTGCATCAAATCACACCAACATATACCAACCAATTCAAACATATTTTCAAGCCAAATTACAACATCCAATATGATATATTATCACATACATTCATGTTTATAAACTTACCTTTACTTAGTCTACACACCATGTAAAACTTGGATGGTCAATTTATCCTATACATGCCATTATGCCAAAACTAGTTTACTTTTTATACCCAAAATCATTTACGAACCATAATTTGGTCAATTTAGCCTATACATGCCGTTATGGCAAAACTAGTTTACTTTTTATACCCAAAATCAACAGGTAGATAGTGTGATGACTGCTCCAACCAATCTCCAACCTTCCCGAGCTTTTGAGCACTATAAAATAGGGAAAAGAAAACCTAATAAGTAATTTATGCTTAGTAAGTTCATATAACTAGAATAAAGCTTACCATTTACTTTCATTAATATCAAACATACAACAACATGATTTCCACAACATTAGCAATTTGCCTAAACACATTCACCAAATTAAACAAGTTAGTCATATAATTTTTGCAACGCCCCGAATTTTTGGGCCTAGATGTATTGGGCTTTGGGTCTTAGAAAATTTTGCAAGTGAGCGAGAAAATAACAATTGGCATGTGGGCTGTGAGGGTTAATGAATTTGGAGTGTCTAGGGGTGTTGGAGATGTCCTGGGATCAAGTAAGGGTATACGAAAATTTTGGTTTTAGACCAAGGGAACTGTGACTTTAGTTAGTAGGACTTTTAAATAAATGAAGAAGAAAAAAGACACAAAAGAGCCTGCGGTGTAGTGGCAAAGTGGCGCCACTTAAGGAGCAGAAAGGTGGCGTCATTAGTAGGCAAGGGAGTCCAAGGTTCGAGTAGTGGCATGGTATTTTGTTGGGGTATTTATTTTGCCGTCAGAATGGCTAGAGTTTGTGTTGCAGTGAAAGTCTGATGGATGAGAGGTTTGAAATGGTCATAGAGAGATTGTAGGAGCTTATCTTATAGAAAATTTAGGATGAGATTGAGGAGTTATCAGGGAGAAAAGTTAGGAGCTGATAAGTGTGAAGAGTTGGTGCTGTTTTGGGAAGTGGGAAGTGTATAAATTCGGCTTAGGAGGGTAAATGAGTGCCGTTTTTGGGTCTTTTAGGGCGTATTTCAGATTTACATTATAGCTTTCGGCATTTGGAGAGTTTTGCAAATAGGTCAGTGTAACACCCCATACCCAAGTCCAAGGCTGAGACCGGATATGAGACATTACTATGCTTGAACTTTCTCAAACATGCACTTACAGGCTGTAAAATTTTGTTCCGAATTAAAAACTTCTCTTTCTTACTCTAATCATACATTTCATGGCCTACGAGGCCTTAAACACATATCTGGAAACTTTTAGAACTTAATTGAGGACTTTTCCTTAAAACAGGGGTCACATGCCCATGTGGCTTGGGACACGCCCGTGTACCCCTTAGACACGCCCGTCGACACTGACTAATTACACACGGTCTTGACACGCCCGTGGGCTTAGACTGTGTGCCATTCCTTGATATACTGACTTATTCACACGGCCTGGGGCACACGCCCATGTGCTAACCGTGTGTCCCACACGGCCTATACAAACGGCCGTGGGATTAGTCCGTGGTCTATACTGACTTAAGACAAGAACATGCGAGAGCACACACCTGAGACACACGCGCGCGTGTGTCTATCAAATATGGGCACTTGAAGGCTATTTACCAAGCCAATTGCCACCCTGAAATCAAGATCAATCTCATATTCAATTCAACAACTCAATTTACTATATCTTTCATGAACAATACTACATGCTTCATTGATATCAATAAACATACATACTTAGTCAATCCTTGCCAAACACTTAGCCATATACAAAAGAATAATAAACTTGATAGCCCATACTTTTTCCCTTTTTAAGACATATTCTCAAAACAAAATGTTTCCTATACATGTCATGCTTAATATAAACATCTTGGCTATACCAAAATAGTGATTGATAGTGTGCTCCGAGCTCCGATGACAATGATCCACGAGATTAGCTTCGCGAGACTACATGGAAAGAGAGAATAAAAGACGTAAGCATTTAGCTTAGTAAGTTTGCATATAATGCATATAGCAACATACTTGTTTAACATAAACCATTTGGCATAAACATTGGCATCATAAATTCAACTATTTAAGCTTACTTACTCTCACTGATTCCTACATATCTCATGATACTTACTAGTCTCATGCTTGTGAGGTAAACAAGGTACCTATATCACTTGATCACATAGATCATCATACTTTACTATAATAATCATAATCTCTAATTCATCATTCATAACATGAATAATACTAATATCCAACTTGATAATAGCTTTGCTTACTTAATTTTCTTGCTATCTCATTTAAGCTTTACTCATTTGCCCGATGAATTTCTATGAATAACCGAGGATACTGAATCTCATCCTACATATAACTCGATGCCAAAGCCATATCCTAGATATGGTCTTACATGGGATCTCTCATCTTGGTATCGATGCCATGTCTTGACATGGACTTACTCAAAGTCTTCCTTGTGTGTTCCCTTGGGAACTTACCATTGCCATGTCTTGACATGGTCTTATTTGGTATCTTTACTCATGAACTGGTCAATGCTGAGCCTTGGCTTGGACTTACATGAAATCTTCCTTGTTACTCACCAATGCCATGCCTTGGCTTGGACTTACATGGGATATCTATCTCATGATAGCTTTTCAATGCCAAGTCTTGTCTTGGACTTATATGACATCTTTGCTTGGAGACTCACCAATGCCATGCCTTGGCTTGGGCTTACATGGGTCTTCATCTCATAATAACTCTTTAATGCCAAGACTTGTCTTGGAGTTACATGATAACTTTGCTTGATTGCCGATGCCATGCCTTGGCTTTGTCTTATACGAACTTTCTTATTTCATGTGGTAGATCGAGTATCCTAAGTAATTCAACTTCAATCGGGACTTTCTCATGGTTAATGTCATTGATTTCTTTATTTAACATAGCATTAAGCATTTCTATGGTAATAATGTACATTATACTAAGCAATTCAATGATAGTAATCATAAAGCTTAGAAATCATACAAACTTACCTCGATATACAAAATGCATGTAGATATGCAATTTAGTCCCCGACTTTGTTCTTGCCTCAGTTTCTATCCGGGCTTTGTTTTTCTTGATCTATAATAATAATTTAGATCATTTAAAAATAACATTGACTAAATTGACTTTTAACCCATACTTTGGCAAAATTATAGTTTTGCCCCTAAACTTTCTCATAATTACACTTTGCCCCTAGGTTCGTAAAGTGATTTTCATTAAACTTTCTGACTCTTCATGCTCAGCCAATTCATTGTCTCAACTATAGAAATAACCAATTCTCACTATTTCTACCATGTATGACAAATTTCATAACTATTACAAACTAGTCCTTACTAGCATTTTTCATGAAATTCATTTAGGAAAAGATGTTTATCTAACATCAAACTATCATAATCTTTCTTAAAACATCATTTTACAAACATGTCATACATGGGTAGATTTTTGAACATGCATCTTAGCTCATCTTATAGCTAAAATTAGCTAATTTATAATACGAGGACTCCAAAAATACGAAGAATATTAAAAACGGGGCTAAAATGAACTTATTAGCAAGCTTGAAAAATTGAAGAACCCTAACTATGGCTTCCTTCAAATTTTCGGCACTTGGGGAAGAAGATGAGAATGATTTTTGTCATCTTTTCCCTTATTAATCATTTAATTGATAAATGACCAAAATGCCCTTCTCTTTAAAAATTCACCATTTACTAACTCATGTCCATTTTTGTCCAAAAATTATAATTTGAGAAAATTGCTATTTAAGGACTTATAATTAATATTATAAAGCTATTTACAAAAAGATTCTAGAAACTCATATTTTGCAACATTTGCAATTTAGTCCTAATGGACCCTTTAATAGAAATTTTCATAAAATTTTTACATGAAACTTTCATAAAATCATGCAAACATCTCAAATACCTTAAACACTCATATTACTACTTTGGATTTGTGGTCTCGCACCACTGTTCTGACAAGGCCCTAAATCGGGCTGTTACAATTCTCCCCCTTAGGAATTTTCGTACTCGAAAATCTTACCAGCAAATAGGTTTGGGTTCTGATTTCTTATACTTTCTTCTGGTTCCTATGTAGCTTCTTCTATCCCATGTCTTTGCCACAATACTTTCACTAGGGCAATACTTTTATTTCTTAACTACTTGACTTCTCGAGCTAAAATATTAACTGGTTCTTCACCATAAGTCATGTCGGAATGAATCTTTATCTTTGACGGGGTAATTACATGTGAAGGATCTTATCGGTAGTGTCTCAACATTGACACGTAAAACACATCATGTATCTTTTCTAACTCAGATGGCAAAGCCAATAGGTAAGCTACCGACCCAACTCTCCCAGCAATATCATATGGTCCTGAAACACCCCAAACCCGGCCCACGAGCTTTGACCAGATTTGGTATGTTCCTCAAGAAAATTAGTTTCAAATTCTTTTGTTACTTAGAGAAAATTTGTGCGATTTTTTTAAAAAAATATTGTGTGGGTTGGGCTTTTATTGAAAACCAATTTATCTTACATTGAAATCCATTTATTTAAGGTGATAAACATTTAGGGTTTATTTCAAAATAAATTTACTTGAATCCATAAATAATAATTTGTAAACATAATAAATAAGAGTAAAAGAATTAAAGAAAACCAACTATGGCCTTGTGGTCTTATTACATCAAATAATTCCCCAAACTTTAAGTTTAAGTACTTGATAAAAATAAAAATCCATATTAATTAAATTCCTTGCTGTGCATGGCCATCCCTAAGTTTCTGCCGAGCCCGATCCATTACTGATCGTCACCTGAAAATAGTCCCACAACGGGGTGAGTCAAACAGACTCAATGTGTACACGACACTTAATGTAACAGACCAATTTTGACCCTAATCGGAACAGTGGTTTCGGGACCACGAATCCGAGCCTAAGAGATATTATAATATTAGGTATTGTGTTTGTTATGTGTGTTTTAGTGAGTGTGAAAATTTCGTAGAAAAATTTAGTCATTTAAGTGTTCAAGTTAAAAAAAAAAAAAAAAAAAAAAAAAAAAAGGATGAAATTGCAAAGGTGACCAAAGTTGTGAGCATGATTAAAAAGGAGTAAAGTGAATTGTTTAAGGGACTTTAGGATTTGCATGTCAAATCTCCCACTTTTATAATAGTGGACGGTAAGCATGCCATGGCTATTATAATTTAGTATATTATAATTAAAATATTATTTGTCTAATAAGCATGCTTTAATGTGTGATAATTTTTAAGCAAAAAGAAAACATTTTTAAATTCTATTTTGTCTTCTATCCTTCATCTTCTTCACCGTTTGAAATTGAAGAAAAGAAAACATAGAACCACCATTGTTTCGGCTGGACATGTGGTAGTGAGATCAAGAACAAAAGGAGAAGAATTTGGAGCGAGGAAAAGCTAAACTAAACGAATAGTTGGAGATCTCGAACCTATCGACTTCTAAGGTAAGTCCTATAGCTAAAATATGTAAATAAATTAATTATGAATTTAGTGGATGATAAATTGTGAAAGTTTAGAGTATAAATTTATGATATGACCGAATGTGATGATGATGGATTGGATTGATTTCAAATGTATTGTTAATGAAATGTGAATAAATGCATATAGTTTGATATGTGATGATGGAATGTGAAAAGCATGTAAGATTATTCTTATCGGGCTTTTACGCCCTAGCGTGCCTTGTGCCTGATTCTTATCGGGCTTTTACGCCTAGCGTGCCTTGTGCCTGATTCTTATCGGGCTTTACGCCTAGCGTGCCTTGTGCTTGTGATTCTTATCGGGCTTTTAAGCCTAGCAGGCCTTGTGCCGGTGTTACTTATCGGGCTTTTACGCCTAGCAGGCTTGATGCCGGTGATGTGTTTTACAAAATAAAATTTGAAAATTATGATCAAGGCAAATTAAAGCAAATTTATCGGGTTAACGGCTCAGGTGAGTATGTAAAGTAGGAACGAGTTTCTTACTTAATTAAGATAAGGTAAACTAGTGATTCAGTGATTATTACCGATGGTATGTATTTTCGGTTCTATTGATAAATGATGTAGTATTGTGACTTTGGCTGTTTAATATGTAAATATAAGACTAGGTGTATTCGGCCACAAGGGTGGTTGTATATTTAATAACATGTTATAATAATTGATATCCAAGCATATGAATAATGGTACCTATGGTTATGTGATGACACATTGGGTTTTAAAGATCGGATTACGAACAAATATTTTGATCATAAATATGTGGGTAAGGAGAAATTTTCCTACCAATTTCATACTTAGTTACATGGATATGAAATTGAAAGCTTGATGATGAATATGAATATAAGTACAAGTTGAATAGTAGAAATTGAATAGTTAATGTTCGAATGTTATATTTTATAAATTTAGGACTTACTAAGCTAGCAAGCTTAACGTGTGAAATGTTTCCTCTGTTTTATAGATTAGGCAAGCTACAAGCTCGTCGGGATCGTTCGGAAAAGTCGCCCACACTATCAATCTACATTTTGGTACTCTTTCATTTTGGTTTTAAGCGAAGGCATGTATAGGAAAGACTTAGTCTTTGTTGATGAACTCTTAAGGTTTATGTATGTAATAGCCATGCGAATATGGCTAAATTTTTAGTAAGTATGATGTTGGGTTTCGATATGTTTGTTAGTTCATGATGGCAATGTTTATGACATTCTTAATACAGGTGTAATCGTTTTTGTTAAGAAATGATTGCATACAAAATGAATTCTTGAATTTGGGATATAGGTAAGTTCGGTTAGGTTAGAGTTAAACTTTCATAAAAATGTAACAGAACAGCTTGTAGTAGCGGCAGTGATGTGAGTTAGAAAAATCACCAAAAATAGGGTATATTGAATTTGAAGGTGAATGAGATATGATATTAAACCTTATTGCATCTATTTTTATATGGACAAAACTAAGTAAGCAAAAGATTTTTATATTATGAGATAATTCAGTTTTAGTGAGACTTACTCTGAATGCATTCGCGAGTCACTGTTCAGTTTTGGAAAAATTGTCAAAAATTGTACAAAAATAATTAGGAAGCATGGGTTATATGTGTAAAACCCTTATTGAGTCTATTTTTCATTGGTATAAGCTAGAACAGTATATGAAAATCGTGTAATGAGATAACTGTATTTTTGTAGGGACAGGTCAGAACTGTCCAGCAGTGCAATAAGGGTAATTTTGAAGAATAAACTGTACTAATTGGCCACATGAAAAATTCTAGAAAAATTATGGTGAATAGATATATGAGTCTACTTTCAAGGAAAATTTACGGATCTGAATTTCGAATTTTGTAACTCGAGTTATAGCCAAATTAGTCGGCACAGCACAGTTTGACAGCTTTAAGATTTTTATGTTTTGAACTTGTAGTCAAGTCTAGTACTGCCTCTTACTTAATTCAGGCGATGGTCTCGAGTAAGGGGCGTTACATTTGATTGGTATCAGAGCTTACGGTTTAGTCGATTCTAGGACTACCGTAGCGCGTGTGAGTCTAGCTGTACATGCCTTTATTATATGTTGATAGTGTGGTGACTTCTGACAGCCTGAACTTTGTTTTATATAGTAAATGGACACTGATCCTGAAAGAGCCGTAGCTGATGATGGGGAGAGCGTCGCGCCTGACCGTGCCACGGATCAGCGCCGATAGACTCTCGACCTGTTTCGGTAGCCACGAAGGAGAGACAAAGCAAGCCTTTTATCGGATGATGAATGATTGGTTTGCCCAATTTATTCGAATAACCCGAATATGCCCCAACCTCCTCCGCCCGAATAATCTAACTCCGGTCCACTAGCTCCCCAATGATAGATCCAATGAGATCTGGTAGGCCCCCGGTTGACAAAATTCGAAAATATGGGGCCGAAGAATTTAAAGCCAACGACGATGATGATGCTGAGAGAGCCGAAATGTGGCTTGATAACACTATACGGGTACTTGATGAGCTATCTTGTACTCCTGGATGAATGCACGAAATGTGCTATATCCTTCTCGAGGACCACTGCATATCACCGGTGGAACACACTAGTATCGATGGTTCCGAAAGAAAAAGTGACATGGGATTTTTTCCGAATGAATTCGCAAGAAATATATCACCAAAGATTCATCGATCAAAAGCGAAAAGAATTCCTTGAGTAAAAACAAGGGCGAATGATCGTGACGGAATATGAACGAAAATTTGTCGGACTCAAGCAGATATGCTAGAGAGTGTATTTCTTACGAAGCTATTATGTGTAAAAGATTTGAAGATGGCTTTGAATGAAGATATAAAGATGTTTGTTGGCATTCTTGAAATTCAAGAGTTTGTGACTTTAGTTGAAAGAGCTTGTAAAGTCAAGAGCTTGGGAAAGAGAAAAGAAAGGTGAGACCTGAAGCTAGAGACATTCGTAAAAGATCTTGGGTAAAGTCTTTCATTCTACGACTAAGAAGCCCGAGAGACGACTACAGTAATGTGAAGCTAATACTGAGATCCACCTAGACGGGATCGACCTCCTATGAGCTCCCGAGCTACCTCGATAGCCGGCGTTGGTAATGTTCCACAAAATAGAGTTGAATGCAAGCACTTTGTGGGAAGTGGCACTCGGGGAGTTGTAGATTCCGTGATCGGTCTTGCTATAAATGTGGATCGTCGATCATTTTATTAGAGAGTGCCCAAATTAGCCGAAAGCGAAATACGATTCGTAACACTAAACCGAGCAACGTGTCAATGCGAGGTAGACCACCCAGGCATTCAGGCAATGTGGGTGGTAGTCAGAAAGGAACGAAGAACACTACAGATCGGTCTGAGGCTAGAGCTCCGGCTAGAGCATATCTGCGCGAGCTAGAGAGGATGCTTCCTCCCCCGACGTCATTACCGGTACTTTCACTCTTTATGATACTACTGTGATTGCATTAATTGATCCTGGTTCGACCCATTCTTATGTGTGTGAAACTTTAAAATTTGGTAAGACTCTGCTAGTTGAGTCTACCGAGTTCGTAATTCGTGTGTCCAACCCTTTGGGTAGATGTGTGCTTGTAAATAAAGTGTGTAGAGGTTGCCCGTTGATGGTACGAGACTATTGCTTTCCAAATTGACTTAATGTTGTTGCCCTTCGATGAATTTGATATAATCTTGGGTATGGATTGGTTAACTTCACATGAGGCAGTGGTGGATTGCAAAAGAAAGCTTATTAATTTGAAATGCCGAAACGGTGAGACAATCAGAATAAAATCCGGTGATGTAAATGAGTTGCCTACAGTGATATCCTCAATGGTAGCCCAAAAGTATGTGAGAAAGGGGTGTGAGGCCTATTTGGCTTATGTCTTTGGATAATAAACTGTCCGAGAAACTAATGGAATCGGTACCAGTTGTATGTGAATACACCGATGTGTTTCCTGAAGAACTACCGGGCTTACCCCCAGTACGAGAGATTGAGTTCGGCATTGAATTAGTGCCGGATGCGACCCCAATTTCGATAGCTCCGTACCGAATGGCGCCTACTGAATTAAAAGAATTGAAAGCGCAGTTGCAAGAATTGACAGAGAGGGGTTTCGCACGACCGAGTTTTTCTCCGTGGGGAGCACCAGTCTTATTTGTGAAAAAGAAAGATGGGACAATGCGAATGTGTATCGACTACCGGCAACTAAATAAGGTGACCATAAAGAATAAATACCCGTTACCTCGGATCGATGATTTATTTGATCAGTTAAAGGGGGCTTCAGTGTTTTCGAAAATAGATTTGAGATCGGGCTATTATCAATTACGAGTCAGAGATTCCGATGTGCCAAAGACGGCATTTCGAACGAGGTACGGGCACTATGAGTTTTTGGTTATGCCTTTTGGGCTTACTAATGCACCTGCCGTTTTTATGGATCTAATGAACCGGGTCTTCCGACGGTTTTTGGATCGGTTTGTAGTAGTGTTTATTGATGATATATTGATCTACTCTAAAAATGAAGCGGAACACGCTGAGCATTTGAGAGTGGTACTACAAACTTTGAGAGATCAACGGTTATATGCAAAGTTCAGTAAGTGTGAGTTCTGGATGAATGAAGTTAGCTTCTTGGTCATGTCGTCTCGATGTCGTGTGTTGGGTGGATCCAAACAAGATAGCAGCTATACTCGAGTGGAAACCACCAAAGAATGTTTCGGAGATCCGAAGTTTCCTAGGCCTCGCGGGATATTATAGACGATTTGTAAAAGGTTTTTCGGTGATAGCTGCACCTTTGACGAGATTACTACAGAAAGATGTCAAATATGAGTGGTCAGAAAAATGCCAGAAGAGTTTCGAGCGGTTGAAAGCCCTTTTAACCGAGGCTCCAGTGTTGACTCAGCCTGAATCGGGTAAAGAATTTACTATTTTTAGTGATGCTTCCTTGAATGGGTTGGGTTGTGTTTTAATGCAAGAAGGCAAGGTGATAGCCTACGCTTCAAGACAATTGAAGCCACATGAAAAAAATTATCCAACTCACGATCTGGAGTTGGCAGCCATTGTGTTTGCATTAAAAATTTGGCGTCACTACTTATTCGGCGAAAAATGCCATGTTTATTCAGATCACAAAAGTCTGAAATATTTAATGACTCAGAAAGATCTAAATTTGAGACAACGCCGATGGTTAGAATTGCTGAAAGACTATGAATTAGTGATTGACTACCATCGGGGAAGGCTAATGTTGTTGCGGATGCGTTGAGTCGAAAATCCTTATTTGCTCTGCGTGCATTAAACGCATGCGGATGAAGATGTCTCGAGGATGGTTCGATCATAGCCGAGCTACAAACAAGACCGATGTTTATTCAAAGAAATTTGCGAGGCACAAAAAGTTGACGAAAAGTTAGTTGCTATTCGGATTCAGTGAGAACGCTACAGAATCAGACTTCCAGATAGATGCAAATGACTGTTTGAAGTATAAAAATCGATTGTGTGTTCCAATGAACTCAGATTTGATACAGATGATTCTGAGTGAGGCCCATAATGGCCGAATGTCGATACACCCGGGTAGCACAAAAATGTATAACGATTTGAAGCAGTTTTATTGGTGGCCCGGCATGAAACGGGACATATCTGAGTTTGTCTCCAAGTGCTTAATCTGTCAACAAGTGAAAGCTGAGCACCAGGTACCCTCCGGATTACTTCAGCCGATTATGATACCCGAATGGAAATGGGATAGAATTACTATGGATTTTGTATCCGGTCTTCCTATGACACCGAGTAAGAAGGATGCCGTTTGGGTCATCGTTGATAGACTAACTAAATCAGCTCATTTCGTGCCGATACGTACCGACTATTCACTTGACAAACTTGCCGAGTTGTATGTGTCGCAGATTGTAAGATTGCACGGTGTACCGAATTCCATTGTTTGAGATAGAGACCCAAGATTTACCTCGCGATTCGGAAGAAATTGCAAGATGCATTAGGTACTAAACTTCATTTTAGTACTGACCTTCCATCCGCAAACAGATGGTCGATCGGAGCGAACTATTTTGATACTTGAGGACATGTTGAGGTGTTGCGTTCTCGAGTTCGAGGTGCGTGGGAACGATACCTACCTTTGATTGAGTTTGCTTACAATAATAGCTTCCAATCTAGCATAAAAATGGCGCCTTATGAAGCCTTATATGGTCGAAATGTCGCACACCGTTGTATTGGGTGAGCTCGGTGAGAATAAGATACACGGGGTTGATTGGATTAAAGAAACCGAATGTAAAGTGGTTGTGATTAAAAGCAATTTGAAAGCGACTTGGATCGTCAAAAGTCCTATGCCGACTTAAAACGCAAGGACATTGAATTTCAGGTCGGAGATCGGGTGTTCTTGAAAGTTTCTCCGTGGAAGAAAATATTCCGATTCGGTCAGAAAGGCAAGTTGAGTCCGAGATTTATCGGACCGTACGAAGTCATTGAACGTATTGGACCGGTTGCTTATAGATTAAGATTGCCCTCCGAGTTGGAAAAGATACACAATGTATTTCATGTTTCGATGCTTCCAAATACGGATCGGATCCGTCCCATGTAATCACCCCGTCGAGATTGAAATTGATCGATTTGACCTATGATGAGGAACCGATCCGTATCTTAGCTCGGGAAACCAAAGAGTTAAGAAATAAAAGAATTCCATTAGTAAAGATTCTATGGAATCGTCACGGAGTTGAAGAGGCTACGTGGGAGCACAAAGAGTCCATGAAGCAACAATATCCGAACCTTTTTAACGGTAAGATTTTCGGGGACGAAAATCCTTAAGGGGGGGAGAGTTGTAACAGACCAATTTTGACCCTAATCGGAACAGTGGTTTCGGGACCACGAATCCGAGCCTAAGAGATATTATAATATTAGGTATTGTGTTTGTTATGTGTGTTTTAGTGAGTGTGAAAATTTCGTAGAAAAATTTAGTCATTTAAGTGTTCAAGTTAAAAAAAAAAAAAAAAAAAAAGGATGAAATTGCAAAGGTGACCAAAGTTGTGAGCATGATTAAAAGGGAGTAAAGTGAATTGTTTAAGGGACTTTAGGATTTGCATGTCAAATCTCCCACTTTTATAATAGTGGACGGTAAGCATGCCATGGCTATTATAATTTAGTATATTATAATTAAAATATTATTTGTCTAATAAGCATGCTTTAATGTGTGATAATTTTTAAGCAAAAGAAAACATTTTTAAATTCTATTTTGTCTTCTATCCTTCATCTTCTTCACCGTTTGAAATTGAAGAAAAGAAAACATAGAACCACCATTGTTTCTAATTGGACATGTGGTAGTGAGATCAAGAACAAAAGGAGAAGAATTTGGAGCGAGGAAAAGCTAAACTAAACGAATAGTTGGAGATCTCGAACCTATCGACTTCTAAGGTAAGTCCTATAGCTAAAATATGTAAATAAATTAATTATGAATTTAGTGGATGATAAATTGTGAAAGTTTAGAGTATAAATTTATGATATGACCGAATGTGATGATGATGGATTGGATTGATTTCAAATGTATTGTTAATGAAATGTGAATAAATGCATATAGTTTGATATGTGACAGTGGAATGTGAAAAGCATGTAAGATTATTCTTATCGGGCTTTTACGCCTAGCGTGTGCTTGTGCCTGATTCTTATCGGGCTTTTACGCCTAGCAGGCCTTGTGCCGGTGATTCTTATCGGGCTTTTACGCCTAGCAGGCCTTGTGCCGGTGATTCTTATCGGGCTTTTAAGCCTAGCAGGCCTTGTGCCGGTGTTACTTATCGGGCTTTTACGCCTAGCAGGCTTGATGCCGGTGATGTGTTTTACAAAATAAAATTTGAAAATTATGATCAAGGCAAATTAAAGCAAATTTATCGGGTTAACGGCTCAGGTGAGTATGTAAAGTAGGAACGAGTTTCTTACTTAATTAAGATAAGGTAAACTAGTGATTCGATGATTATTACCGATGGTATGTATTTTCTGGTTCTATTGATAAATGATGTAGTATTGTGACTTTGGCTGTTTAATATGTAAATATAAGACTAGGTGTATTCGGCCACAAGGGTGGTTGTATATTTAATAACATGTTATAATAATTGATATCCAAGCATATGAATAATGGTACCTATGGTTATGTGATGACACATTGGGTTTTAAAGATCGGATTACGAACAAATATTTTGATCATAAATATGTGGGTAAGGAGAAATTTTCCTACCAATTTCATACTTAGTTACATGGATATGAAATTGAAAGCTTGATGATGAATATGAATATAAGTACAAGTTGAATAGTAGAAATTGAATAGTTAATGTTCGAATGTTATATTTTATAAATTTAGGACTTACTAAGCTAGCAAGCTTAACGTGTGAAATGTTTCCTCTGCTTTATAGATTAGGCAAGCTACAAGCTCGTCGGGATCGTTCGGAAAGTCGCCCACACTATCAATCTACATTTTGGTACTCTTTCATTTTGGTTTTAAGCGAAGGCATGTATAGGAAAGACTTAGTCTTTGTTGATGAACTCTTAAGGTTTATGTATGTAATAGCCATGCGAATATGGCTAAATTTTTAGTAAGTATGATGTTGGGTTTCGATATGTTTGTTAGTTCATGATGGCAATGTTTATGACATTCTTAATACAGGTGTAATCGTTTTTGTTAAGAAATGATTGCATACAAAATGAATTCTTGAATTTGGGATATAGGTAAGTTCGGTTAGGAGTTAAACTTTCATAAAAATGTAACAGAACAGCTTGTAGTAAGCGGCAGTGATGTGAGTTAGAAAAATCACCAAAAATAGGGTATATTGAATTTGAAGGTGAATGAGATATGATATTAAACCTTATTGCATCTATTTTTATATGGACGAAACTAAGTAAGCAAAAGATTTTTATATTATGAGATAATTCAGTTTTAGTGAGACTTACTCTGAATGCATTCGCGAGTCACTGTTCTGTTTTGGAAAAATTGTCAAAAATTGTACAAAAATAATTAGGAAGCATGGGTTATATGTGTAAAACCCTTATTGAGTCTATTTTTCATTGGTATAAGCTAGAACAGTATATGAAAATCGTGTAATGAGATAACTGTATTTTTGTAGGGACAGGTCAGAACTGTCCAGCAGTGCAATAAGGGTAATTTTGAAGAATAAACTGTACTAATTGGCCACATGAAAAATTCTAGAAAAATTATGGTGAATAGATATATGAGTCTACTTTCAAGGAAAATTTACGGATCTGAATTTCGAATTTTGTAACTCGAGTTATAGCCAAATTAGTCGGCACAGCACAGTTTGACAGCTTTAAGATTTTTATGTTTTGAACTTGTAGTCAAGTCTAGTACTGCCTCTTACTTAATTCAGGCGATGGTCTCGAGTAAGGGGCGTTACACTTAATCATAATAGAATTAGGCATACAAGAGTTACACATTCAAAACATAGAATACAAGTTATGATGCATTCCCAAACCCAAACCTAATTGTCCATCCGCTACACACCCCTGTGCACTGCCAAACTGCAAGTGGGACTACTAAGTCGACCCTCCTTCCGCTACACACCAAATTGCGGTCTTAGGTCACTGCATTCGTGGTCTTAGGTCACCACATTCAGATTACTGTGGTCTTAGGTCACCACTTTCAGATTACTGTGGTCTTAGGTCACCACTTTCAGATATCACGGTCTTAGGTCACCGTGTTCGTGGTCTTAAGTCACCACATTCACTTCCCCTTTCAAACAAACCCATATGCCCCATAATAATAATATGCGTAATATGCCAAAGTTCGCATTCTTATCATATTCTCATGTTACAACTAACATATTTCGAAATCTTAGTAGGAGTAGGAAACATACCTGGGTACTTTGTACCATAACATGGTACTTTAGCCACTTTCATATTCTTAATATCACATATTTTAATTAACATAGCCGTAATACATATTATGAAAAAGTGAGGGGTACACACCTGATTCGCTTAGCAAATTCCTTGAGATCTTGAAATCTGATCTATCGCTTAGATCCTTAATCCCCTGTAACAACCCAAACCCGGCCCAAACACTACGACTGAATTTGGTGTGCTACAGAGAAAATGCATTGTAAAATCCCTTTAAACCGATTTGGCTTTTTGATAAAAGATAGTGTCTTTATTTAAAACAGTGGAGGTATATAAAAACCATACTTGGGGTTATTTGAAATCTTATTAAGTCAAGTTGTTATGGATTTTAAATGTACCCGATGGCACGATAAAACATTTTTTTCTTCGTTTGAATTTAGAAAACATGCGTACTTGTTTCAATATCCTTAATTAGTGTAAATAAATCATTCAAACATGTAAAATAATAAAAGTAATTCTAGGAGGCCTTATTACATTTTAATTAAAATAAATCCAACAACCGAATAGTATAACTAAAATTTGAAGTTCATTAAGTCCAAAATTTCACTGCATGGCCACCGCGAGTCCATCCGGCTCCTCATCCGCGATCTACGAGTCACCTGAAAAATTAAAGGAGAAGGTGAGTCACCAAGACTCAATGTATAACCCTTCCCCCGGTTTAAAACAATCTCATACACAATTTATAACAAATTAACATGCATTAAATCATGCACCCAACCTAACCATCCGTGACACCTTTCTCTACCCCGTGTGGTACCAAACCACTGGTGGTGCCAAACCACTGGTGACTTAAAGTCACGAAATCCGTCATATTGTGGTGCCAAACCACCACCGTGACCAAGTCACAATCAAATGATGGGGCCAACCCATCGTGTGATACCAAATCACCGGGCGCTAATCCCTTAATATAAACCGTGGGGCCAACCCACTGTGGTGCTAAGCCACTGGGATGAGACGCTATGAGGTGCCAAACCTCTGGAGGTGCCAAACCTCTGGTGACCGAAGTCACAATGTGGTACCAAACCACTGGTGTCCGTCGACACGAATATCAATTCCCCCTCCACTCATATATCCCACATCAATCCATGATATACAACAGATTTCATGCCAACATATATTTAAATCACATATACCAAATATGTCATGCTTTCCAAAAGTATCATAAAGTAATCTCATAACAACAAGGACTTACCTGAATCCTTGCTTATACCATTTACGGTATCCAAATCTACATCATTCCAGATTAGCACACACAATGTATTTTAGCACCGTTAATTAAGTATAAAGTGTGTATGTACACACCTGCTTCTAACGCTAACTCCAAATCCCCAAAGAGTTAATCGGCCACCCTTGCTTTCTTGTCCCTATATTCGGCCAAACACAAGGGTTAGTGTCCTAGGCCATTCGGCCAAACCAAATTATCCAAAGGGTTCGTATTTGAACCTGAAAACCTTACCTAACACCTTTGAGTACTAACTTCAGCACACGATATGCGATTCTGCTTCACCTCCTACAATCGGCCAACATCAATACTAATAGCCTTCGGCTTAATCGAATACTAAATAAGAATAGATCCTTACCACCTTACCACAACCGACATTAGAGGATTGAAGATCTGTAACTTAACTACTTCCAAAACCCCGAGCCTACAACAAATCGATTTCAAAAGGGGTAAATAACACCCTTGCCATCAAATGCCGAAATCGGCTCCTACCTTCATCCAAGTCGACAGAGAATCCAGAGAGACAGAATAAAAAGCATTCGACCTTGGATACTTACCCTCCTTTACAAACCACTTGGAGAAAATCCTAGAAGAGATCACCTGGCTTTGATGTTCGGCCAAAACTAACCAAAAGAAAGAAAAGAATTCGGCTAATGTGAGGGTGTAGATTCGGCTATTGGAGAAAGAAAAAAAAATAATGGGAAAAGGAGGTAGGGGTTTCGATTTTGAGAAGATGAGGAAAGAGAGAAAATAATTGAAGAGGGGGAGTAAGGAAGAGATTCGGCTACTTGCAAAAATGGAGAAAAGAAAAACAAGATGATAGGTAGGTGCTTTTAAAAGAATTCGGCACTCCCCCTTATGCTTGCCGTCCACTCCTCCCATGAGGAGTTCAAATTTCGGCAATCCCCAAAATTTCCTCTAGGCCACACATTTGAATTAATTCAAAATAATTTGAATTAATCCCATGCCTATCTTTCCTCTTGCCAACTCTTAAAGATTATTCATAGAAAATCCCAATAAAAATCTAATTTAATCCTAATAATATCCTCATTATCCTACAGTTAAAAAAATGAGAAATTTTCTCCCCTTAATGCCGTCCAAAATAAAGACCAAAAAGGGAGACTCCGCGACTCGAACCCAGGCTCCCCCTTGCTCCCTTGATGGCGTCAACTCTAGCCCTTAAGTGGCCTCCCTTTTGCCACTTTTCCAAGGCCTTTTTAGTGTCAAATGTTCCCTCTTTTATCTTCGTAACCCCTACTTACCAAGGCTTCTTACCTTTAAAGCTTCCAAATAAAATTTTCTACTATTCCGAGCCTACTCAAGACCTCTAATTAAGCCTTATCATTCCATAAAAAATATCACAACAATTCAACACAAGAAAAATAATTCAATCTCAAATAGCCCCAATTTTAGGATGTTACAGTTCTACCCCCTTAAAAATAATTTCGGCCTCAAAATTACCTGATTAGAAATGATGGGGGTATTGCTGCCGTATCACATCCTCGGGTTCCCACGTAGCTTCCTCAGCACCATGGTTTCACCATAGCACTTTCACCAAAGGTACAGACTTCCTACGTAAAACCTTGACATCTCGATCTAAGATCTGTACTGGTTCCTCCTCGAAGGATAAGTCCGAGTTTACCTCAATCTCAGCCACTGGCACAACGTGCGATGGATCCAACCGATACCGTCTAAGCATCGACACATGAAAGACGTCATGAATCTGACTCAACTCTGCTGGCAACTCAAGCTGATAAGCTACTGGTCCTACTCGTTTTAACACTGATTATGGCCCGATGAACCTAGGGCTCAGCTTCCCTTTTCGCCCAAATCTCAGTACCTTTTTCCAAGCCGACACCTTCAGAAAGACTTTATCTCCTACTGCATACTCCATTTCTTTACGCTTAAGATCAGCGTAGGACTTCTGCCTATCTGACGCATCCTTGAGACGAGCCCGAATCACCTTCACTTTATCCTTAGTTTTCGTCACCAACTCTGGACCCAAAACCTGTCGTTCACCCAACTCCGTCCAACATGTAGGAGTACGGCATTTCCGTCCATACAGTGCTTCGTATGGAGCCATCTGAATGCTCGCTTGATAACTATTGTTATAAGCGAATTCCGCCAATGGTAGATACTCCTCCCAACTACCACTGAAATCCAAAACACACCCTCTCAAAGATATCTTCTAGAATCAGATGACCCTTTCCTACGCTTGCCGTCGATCGTGGATGGAAAAGCAGATCAAATCCAATCGTGTGCCCAAAGCCTAATGCAACGCTTTCCAGAACCTTGACGTAAATCTGGAATCCCTATCCGAGATAATTGACACTGGCACACCATGCAATCTTACTATCTCCGCCACATACAACTTTGCTAGCCTTTGTAGGGAATAATCCACTCTCACCGGTATAAAGTGAGCTGACTTAGTCAGGCGGTCCACAATTACCCAAATTGCGTCCTTCTTGCTAGGCGTGAGGGGTAGCCCACTGACGAAATCCATAGTGATCCTCTCCCATTTCCATTGAGGGATCTTCACACGGCAACTGGTGTTCAGCCTTCACTTGCTGACACGTCAGGCATCTACCCACGAATTCAGTTACCTCACGTTTTAACCCTAGCCACCAGAACTGTTTCCGTAAATCCCCATACATCTTGCTACCTCCAGGATGCATAGCGTATGGGCTATTATGTGCATCTTGGAGAATTCTTTGTCTCAATTCCATATCTTTCGGCATACAAGCTCGCCCTTGAAAACATAGCACCCCATCACTAGACAAACTGTACCCTTCCAAACCACCATCCTGAACTTGCAATCTCCGAGCATTCAAGCTATTATCCTTCAATTGTTTTTCCTTAATCTCCTTGATCCAAGTTGGCTTAACTTGCAGCTCCGCCAAAAGACTTCCATCGTCGTATAGACTAAGGTGAGCAAACATCGCTCTTAAGTCCGTCACGACCTTCTGGCTCAACGCGTCAGCCACCACGTTAGCCTTACCCGGATGGTACTCAATTGAACAGTCGTAGTCCTTCAACAGTTCAATCCATCGACGTTGTCTTAAATTCAAATCCTTCTGAGTCAAAAGATACCTCAGACTTTTGTGATCCGTGTAGACTGTCGACTTCTCCCCATACAAGTAGTGTCTCCATATCTTCAAAGCGAAGACTACTGCTGCTAGCTCCAAGTCGTGAGTTGGATAGTTAACCTCATGCGGTCTTAACTGACGGGATGCATAGGCCACTACCTTCCCCTCCTGCATCAACACACATCCAAAGCCAGTATGGGATGCATCACAATAAACCGTGAACAATTTCCCTGCCTCAGGCTGCACTAGTACTGGAGCTTCCATCAGAATCTTCCTTAGCTTATCAAAACTTTCTTGCTGCTTCTCCGACCAAACAAATGGAACTCCCTTCCTTAATAACTTAGTCAACGGCGCTGCAATTAAAGAGAATCCTTCCACAAATCTCCGATAGTACCCCGCTAAACCCAGAAAACTTCGAATTTCCGCCACTGACCTAGGCGGTTTCCAATCCAATATCACTTCAACCTTGCGAGGGTCCACCCTAATCCCTTCAGCCGACACTACGTGACCTAAGAAAGCCACCTCCCTAAGCCAAAATTCGCATTTACTGAATTTGGCATATAACTGCTTCTCCCTCAAAATTTGTAGAACTATACGCAAATGCACATCATGCTCCTCCTCCGTCTTTGTGTAAACCAATATGTCGTCTATAAACACCACAAAAAATTGATCCAAGTACTACTGAAACACCCTACTCATTAAATCCATGAATGCTGTCGGTGCGTTGGTCAACCCAAATGGCATCACTATGAACTCGTAATGCCCATACCGAGTTCGGAATGCCGTCTTGTGGACATCACCCTCCTTCACCTTAAGTTGATGGTAACCCGACCTAAGGTCTATCTTCGAGAACACAGATGCACCCTTCAGTTGATCAAACAAGTCATCAATCCGAGGCAACGGATACTTGTTCTTGATCGTTAACTTGTTTAACTGGCGGTAGTCGATACACATCCTCATTGAACCGTCCTTCTTCTTGACAAACAACATAGGTGCTCCCCACGGAGATATACTTGGTCGTATAAACCCTCTATCCAAGAGCTCCTGAATTTGAGCCTTCAGCTCCACCAATTCCTTTGGTGCCATTCGGTACGGTGCTATAGACACAGGTGCCGTTCCGGGTAGCAAGTCTATACCGAATTCAACTTCCCGATCTGGAAGCAAACCCGGAAGTTCTTCTGGAAATACATCAGCGAATTCCCCTACTGTTCAGACCTTCTCAACCGCTGACTCCTTAGCTTCCAAGGCACAAATTCGAACCAAAAATGCCTCACACCCTTTCTTGACCATTTTCTCAGCCTTCAAAGCAGACACTGCGTTGGAGAGGTAATCTCTTCTATTACCTATCATGACCACTTCATCTTCTTCAGCCATCTTAAGAACCATGCGCTTAGCAGCGCAATCCAACCTCGCCTGATACTTAACCAACCAGTCCATTCCAAGGATCAAATCGAACTCCCCAAACGGCAGTTCCATCAGATCAGTCACAAACACTACCCCTTAAAGTTCTAGGGGTACATCTCTATATAGCTTGTTTACAACTACAGAGTGACCTAAAGGGCTAATTACAGTCATCTCCCTAGAAGCAGTCTCAAAGTCTAAGTTCATAGTCTCTACCACACTACTAGCAACGTATGAATTCGTCGAACCCACATCAATTAATGCAACATAAGGAAGACCAAAAATTAGGAACGTATCGGTTATAACATCCGGTGCGTCACCCTCCTCGCGACGTCTCGCTGCATAGACTAAACCAGTGCCGCGCCTGTTGTTGCTGCACTTCCGCCTGAGTTCCGCGACCTCGATTAGAACCATTGCCTCCCCTACCATTACCACGACCCCTCTGTGGTGGTCCTACATTCCTAACCGGAGCACGGTTCTGACCCTCTGGCTGATTCTTAGCTAACTTTCGAGGACAGTCCCTTACACGGTGATCCAAAGATCCACATTCAAAACATCCCATTTCACCGGTCCAACAACCTCCCCAATGTGACTTCCCACATCGATTACACTGAGCTGGTCTCTAATTAGTAGCCATGGGCCCTCCTGCCTGATTCGGCCCACTCTGCCTAGCCCTTTTCTGAACATTACCACCTGACCCAGATGACCCAAAGCCTCTCTTCTGCTTGTTCCTATCATAGCTCTGTCTCACAGACTCCTTGACCCCTTCGGCTACCTTAGCGTTTTCCACCAGCACAGCGAACTCACGCTCCTGCTGTGGAGCAATCAGCAACCTTAACTCATCTCTAAGTTCGTCTTCAAAGCAGACACAACGATCATGCTCGGTTGACACAACCCCCCGAGCATAGCGGCTCAGCCTCAGAAATTCCGCCTCATACTCCGACACTGACTTATTTCCTTGTACCAACCTGAAAGGCTTTCCTCGAGCATCGCATGGGTGCCCACATACTTCTTCCGATAGCAAGCGCTTTGAAGTACTCCCAAGTCAGATCATCTGCTGTAGCACCATCCCGAACCGTGAGCCACCATTGTTATGCCTCATCCTTTAGAAGTGACACCGCTCCTTTTAGCTTTTCCTCATTTATCAAATCGAGATCGTCCATGATTCTCTCAGTCGACTCTAACCAGTATTCCGCTGCACTGGGTGCCACGCCCGACACACCCTGGAATACCTCAGCTCCGTTGGATCGGAGTCGCTCGGGAACAGATTTCTGAGCTCCCATTACTCCACTAGCCCCAGCCACCATCTCGAGGACTCGCAATACAGCTTGCGATATTGTTTCACCCCCTGTCTGATCCTGCTCCTCAGCTCCAAAAGTTGGGGGTGGTGGTGGCGGAGGTACCTCATTCTCCGACCCCTGACCCGACCTAACGGGTTCTGACACGGTCATCCTACCCCTACCGCGTCCACGATGTCCACGTCCTCTAGAGGTCATTCTAACTATCGCGCTTTAATCTGATTAAGAAATTTTTATGGATCAGTACGTGTTTCACTTTGATTATTCGCGAAGAAATTTTATGAGAAGCGTTTAACAGGGATTCTTTCGAGCAATCAAAGTTTTAAGTCTTCTATCCTAGTTCACACAGAAGAACACATCCATTCCCTAATACCTTTCATACCTATTCACTCTTCGGGCATCTCTGTCCGATTCTATCCCAGGGGTATTTTCGTCATTTTCCTACAGGGGTATTTTCGTAATAAAAGACATTTTAAACTTTAATAAATCAAGACATTTTGAAATTTCCCAAGACTGGAGGGTATTTTTTGTTTTTTGAAAATTTCGCAATTTACAGGTATAGCAGAATTTTTGGGAAACCAGGGGTATTTTGGTAATTTTGCCAATCGGGGGTAATTTTGTAAATTTAATAAATCAGGGATATTTTAACAGTTGTAAAACTTTGAGGGTTCCTTTTTGAGAGTTTTCCTTTTTAAAACGACGATGTTGCAAAAATTTTAGAACTTAGGGTCATTTCGGTAATTTTGCAAGTTGAGGGCGTTTTCATAATTTTCCAAAACCAAAGTATTTTTAATAATTTGCAAAGTAGGTTTTTGAATATTCATAAGATAATGAAATTTTGGCAAAACCCTTGAGTAGTTGGTATTTTGTGAACCAAGGGCATTTTGGTAATTTTACCCCCCTAAGGGCATTTTTGTAATTTTCACAAATCAAAATTTTCAGAAAATGTTATAAAGATAGTTGTTCTCAATTTGAAAAAGTTTTGAAAAACTAGGGTTTTGTTGTTTTTTTCTTTTTCCCAAAACATGGCTAGTTCCCTTTCGGATTTTAGTCATTATGCTTAGCCTATGACCGAGCCCTCTTGGTCAGGGTGAACCAAAGCTACGCACCAGGCAGGATTCGAGTAGAGAGGAGGTGAGTCACGCGGACTGCTTAAATACCAAGCTCCCACCGAAACCATTCCTAGACATGCGTACAGAGGTTGCCACACCACTGAGCCCTCTGAGTTAGGGTGAACCAAAGCTACGCACCAGGTAGGATACCTGTGAAGAGGAGGTGAGTCACTAGGACTGCTTAAATACCAGGCTCTTTCGGATCCAATCCTCGACATGCGTACAGGGGCTACCACACCCTAGCTCAGTGACTTAGCCATAGGTTGGTTTAGTTCATTAAAGCTTATGTTTTGTTTTTGTGTTTGAGTAGTCTAATCCTAGGGTTCAAGTTCCTATAAGACTATTCTACGTTCCATTCCTACCCTTTCTACAAGTAATAACTCAAAAAAAAAGTTAGAGGTACTTACCTGGGCGGATTGGTGCCGGAGACTCGGTGCCATGCTGTTCCAAAACCAAAAGTACTTCAAAGAGGCCTACTAAAACATTTTTGGGCCTTGGGCCCCCACAGCCGAGCTTTGAACTGGGCTCTAATACAAATTTTGTAACAACCCAAACCCGGCCCAAACTCTACGACCGAATTTGGTGTGCTACAGAGAAAATGCTTTGTAAAATCCCTTTAAACCGATTTGGCTTTTTGATAAAAGATAGTGTCTTTATTTAAAACAGTGGAGGTGTATAAAAACCATACTTGGGGTTATTTGAAATCTTATTAAGTCAAGTTGTTATGGATTTTAAATGTACCCGATGGCACGATCAAACAATTTTTTCTTCGATTGAAATTAGAAAACATGCGTACTTGTTTCAATATCCTTAATTAGTGTAAATAAATCATTCAAACATGTAAAATAATAAAAGTAATTCTAGGAGGCCTTATTACATTTTAATTAAAATAAAACCAACAACCGAATAGTATAACTAAAATTTGAAGTTCATTAAGTCCAAAATTTCACTGCATGGCCACCTCGAGTCCATCCGGCTCATCATCCGCGATCTATGAGTCACCTGAAAAATTAAAGGAGAAGGTGAGTCACCAAGACTCAATGTGTAACCCTTCCCCCGGTTTAAAACAATCTCATACACAATTTATAACAAATTAACATGCACTAAATCATGCACCCAACCTAACCATCCGTGACACCTTTCTCTACCCCGTGTGGTACCAAACTACTGGTGGTGCCAAACCACTGGTGACCCGAAGTCACAATCAAATGATGGGGCCAACCCATCGTGTGATACCAAATCACTGGCGTCAATCCCTTAATATAAATCATGGGGCCAACCTACTGTGGTGCTAAGCCACTGGGACGAGACGCTATGAGGTGCCAAACCTCTGGAGGTGCCAAACCTTTGGTGACCGAAGTCACAATGTGGTAGCAAACCACTGGTGTCCGTCGACACGAATATCAATTCCCCCTCCACTCATATATCCCACATCAATCCATGATATACAACAGATTTCATGCCAACATATATTTAAATCACATATACCAAATATGTCATGCTTTCCAAAAGCATCATAAAGTAATCTCATAACAACAAGGACTTACCTGAATCCTTGCTTATACCATTTACGGTATCCAAATCTACATCATTCCAGATTAGCACACACAATGTATTTTAGCACCGTTAATTAATTATAAAGTGTGTATGTACACACCTGCTTCTAACGCTAACTCTAAATCCCCAAAGAGTCAATTGGCCACCCTTGCTTTCTTGTCCCTATATTCGGCCAAACCCAAGGGTTAGTGTCCTAGGCCATTCGGCCAAACCAAAATATCCAAAGGGTTCGTATTTGAACCTGAAAACCTTACCTAACACCTTTGAGTACTAACTTAAGCACACGATATGCAATTCTGCTTCACCTCCTACAATCGGCCAACATCAATATTAATAGCCTTCGGCTTAATCGAATACTAAATAAGAACAGATCCTTACCACCTTACCACAACCGATTACTAGAGAATTGAAGACTGCGCTTGACTACTTCCAAAACCCCGGAGCCCTACAACAAATCGATTTCAAAAGGGGTAAATAACACCCTTGCCATCAAATGCCGAAATCGGCTCCTACCTTCATCCAAGTCGATAGAGAATCCAGAGAGACAGAATAAAAAGCATTCGACCTTGGATACTTACCCTCCTTTACAAACCGCTTGGAGAAAATCCTAGAAGAGATCACCTTGCTTTGATGTTCGGCCAAAACTAACCAAAAGAAAGAAAAGAATTTGGCTAGAGTGAGGGAGTAGATTCGGCTATTGGAGAAATAAAAAAAAATAATGGGAAAAGGAGGTAGGAGTTTCGGTTTTGAGAAGATGAGGAAAGAGAGAAAATAATTGAAGAGGGGGAGTAAGGAAGAGATTCGGCTACTTGCAAAAATGGAGAAAAGAAAAACAAGATGATAGGTAGGTGCTTTTAAAAGAATTCGGCACCCCCCCTTATGCTTGCCGTCCACTCCATGAGGAGTTCAAATTTCGGCAATCCCCTAAATTCCCTCTAGGCCACACATTTGAATTAATTCAAAATAATTTGAATTAATCCCTTGCCTATCTTTCCTCTTGCCAACTCTTAAAGATTATTCATAGAAAATCCCAATAAAAATCTAATTTAATCCTAATAATATCCTCATTATCCTATAGTTAAAAAAATGAGAAATTTTCTCCCCTTAATGCCGTCCAAAATAAAGACCAAAAAGGGAGACTACGCGACTTGAACCCAGGCTCCCCCTTGCTCCCTTGTTGGCGTCAACTCTATCCCTTAAGTGGCCTTCCTTTTGCCACTTTTCCAAGGCCTTTTTAGTTGCAAATGTTCCCTCTTTTATCTTTGTCACCCCTACTTACCAAGGCTCCTTACCTTTAAAGCTTCCAAATAAAATTTTCTACTATTCCGAGCCTACTCAAGACCTCTAATTAAGCCTTATCATTCCATAAATAATATCACAACAATTCAACACAAGAAAAATAATTCAATCTCAAATAGCCTCAATTTTAGGATGTTACATCCCTACATTTGATTAATCACTTACTAATTTAATAAAAAGCCATTCGGCCATAAATCCAAATCCTAGTAGGATTAGTATACTAAAACTTACCTTGTTGTCGATTGACTTAAGAATCAAGTCCCGAAAACTTGTATTCTTCCCCTATGAAATCGGCTAATCACTAGATCCCTTGAATCGGTTAGTTTTCGGCTTAGAACACATAAAAATAGATCTAACTACTAAAATAGGCCTTGGCCGAATATTCATAGTCACTTACCTTAAGGACCTTAGATCCCGAAATTATCCCTTGGTTAGAGCTTCTGTCGAAATCCCTAAAACCACAAGTTAGATCAACTTTTAACCTTTAATCACAATCAATGGCCCTTGGCTGAATGTCAGATATGACTTACCTTGATGGTCAAATCCCGAAGATCTTTTCCTTTATAGTCGACTATGGCAAAAATCCCGAAAGAATCCTTCCAAATTTCGGCAAATAAGAATATTGATGGGATTAGTCCTAGATTTCGACAAATCTAAAAGAAAAGAATAGAAATCAAAACTTGTTCTTACCCTTTCTTGAAGAAATCGACAGCACCTATGCTTGAAGCCCCTCAAAGATTCGGCTTTTGATGGATTGGAAAGAAAAGAAATTGGCTAATGGTGATATCTAGAATTTTCGGCTTTGGCTAACAAAAAGAAGAAGAACAAATGCTCTAGGAAATTCGGCAGAGAGAAGGGTTGAGAGAAAGAATGATGAATGGCCCTTTTTTCCTTATATAGCCGAATTTACTAACTTAGAATCCCTTACTTGGCCATCACTCCTCTATTTTAATAGCTTTATCTCTTTAATTATCTCTTAAAATAAAAGATAATTCAGCAACTATCCTTACTTAGCCGAAATTATTAAACTCAAAGTCCCTTACTTGGCCATCACTTCTCCCTCATTTTCCTAATTAAAGAATAATTCCTCATTTATCTCTTGAAAACAATCTAAAATAGTTCCATTATTTATCCCTTATTTATCCACTATTTATCTCTTAAAAATAAAAGAATAAAGGCTCCTAAATTATAGCCTTGTGCCGTCCACCTCACTTCTTCTGGACGCAAAATAAAATTTCTTTTATTTGCTTTCCCTGTGACTCGAACTCAGACCCAATCCCCTTGCATGTGGCGCCATTTCCAGAGGCCCTAAGTGGCATCTCCAGGCCACTTTTCCAAGCCTGTTTGCATGTCAAATTTCACATACTTTTTCTTTTAAGGCCACCTTGCCTTAATTTCCTCTTTTAAACTTTAAAACTCGACATTTCTAAGTCATTTCTAAGTTTCCAAAAATTTTCGTTCGGCTCTGTAAACTTGACATTTCCTTACATTTGCAAGTTTCCAGAAATGTTCACTTTCCTCTTTTGAATCATTTCTAAATCACTTCCTTACATTTCCAAGTTTCCAAAAATGTTCACTTTCCTCTTTTAAACCTAACATTTCCATACATTTCCAGTGTTTTCAAAAATGTTCATAACACATAAGACATGTCATTTCTTACAATTAAACCGAAAATGCATAGGCCCGTTTCAGGATGTTACAGTTCTACCCTCCTTAAAAAAATTTCGTCCTCGAAATTACTTATTAACGAATAATCGTACATCTTAACTCACCGCACTACGCTTATGCTGCGCACTCTGATCTTAATAGAACCATCATACTTCCTAGGCACAATCTCTAAGTTCACGTCCCCTAGAACTCATTTCTAACGCCGCGATTTAATCTGATTAAAGAGTTTTATGCATTAGAAATTTTGTTCCACTGTTTATCCGCGAACAAATTTTATGCAATAAAGATATTTAGAAGTAGTTCTTTCGATCACACAAAGTTTCAGTTCAAGTTCACTACTTTAATTCACAGAATCACATTCACATTCATCAACAGAGACACCTTCATTCCTCAATAGAGGCACATTCATTCATCAACATAGACATATTTATTCAGTGGTATCTACCACCCACATTCACTATTCGAACACTCTTTGCCTTATTCCTATCCCAGGGGTATTTTTGTAATTTGTCCTACAAGGGTATTTTGATAATAAATAGGGGTCAATTTAAAAATCTTTACAAATCAAAGGTATTTTCAAAATTTTCAAAACTCGTGGGTACTTCAAAAATTTTTTAAATCAAGGTATTGTAAAAATTTCAGAAATCAGGGTTATCTTGGTAATTTTGTAAGTCGGAGGTAATTCAGTAATTTTCCAAAATCAAGGTATTTCGATATTTTGCAAATTAGGGTTTTTGAACATTTATAAAGTAAGGAAAATTTGATTAAACTATGGGTAGTTTGGACATTTTATAAACCAAGGGCATTTTTTGTAATTTCACAATCAGGGGTATTTAGGTAATTTTTATAAATCAGAAATTTTTCGGAAAAAATAGTTCTCACAAATTAAAAAGGTAATTTTAAGAGTTTTAAAACTAGGGTTTTTATAAAAACACGGCTAGTTCCCTTTCGGGTTTTAGTTATTGTGTTTAGCCTATGACCGAGTCCTCTTGGTTAGAGTGAACCGAAGCTACGCACCAGGTAGGATTCCAGCGAAGAGGAGGTGAGTCACTTGGACTGCTTAAGTACCAGGCTCTTCCGGATGCAATCCTAGACATGTGCACAGGGGTTACCACACCCTAACTTGGTGACTTAGCCATAGGGTTGTTTAGTTAGGCACTTAAGTCTTATGTAAGTGTTGGGGAAAACTAATCCTAGGGTTCAAGTACTTATCATGCTAATCTACATTCCATTCCATTTCTACCCTTCTACAAATCATTCAATAAATCACACAAATGGATAGAAGTACTTACCTGGTGGACTGCGGGTCGGAGACTTAGGTGCCATGCCAGAAAAACCTGCTTATTTCCAAAAATATTTTCATAAAACTTACTTGGGCTCGATTTGAAAACGTTTTGGGCCTTAACCCTCAGGCCGAGAGTTTGAAACGGTCTCTGATACCAAACTGAAACACCCCAAACCCGGCCCACGAGCTTTGACCAGATTTGGTATGTTCCTCAAGAAAATCAGTTTCAAATTCTTTTGTTCCTTAGAGAAAATTTGTGCGATTTTTTTAAAAAAATATTGTTTGGGTTGGGCTTTTATTGAAAACCAATTTATCTTACATTGAAATCCATTTATTTAAGGTGATAAACATTTAGGGTTTATTTCAAAATAAATTTACTTGAATCCATAAATAATAATTTGTAAACATAATAAATAAGAGTAAAAGAATTAAAGAAAACCAACTATGGCCTTGTGGCCTTATTACATCAAATAATTCCCCAAACTTTAAGTTTAAGTACTTGATAAAAATAAAAATCCATATTAATTAAATTCCTTGTCGTGCATGGCCATCCCTAAGCTTCTGCGAGCCCTGTCCCATTACCGATCGTCACACTGAAAATAGTCCCACAACGGGGTGAGTCAAACAGACTCAATGTGTACACGACACTTAATCATAATAGAATTAGGCATACAAGAGTTACACATTCAAAACATAGAATACAAGTTATGATGCATTCCCAAACCCAAACCTAATTGTCCATCTGCTACACACCCCCGTACCTGCCAGTCACACCGTGAGGACTACTAAGTCGACCCTCCTTCCGCTACACACCAAATTGCGGTCTTAGGTCACCGCATTCGTGGTCTTAGGTCACCACGTTCAGATTCGTGGTCTTAGGTCACCACTTTCAGACATCGTGGGTCTTAGGTTACCACTTTCGGATATCACGGTCTTAGGTCACCGTGTTCGTGGTCTTAGGTCACCACATTCACTTCCCCTTTCAAACAAACCCATATGCCCTATAATAATATGCGTAATATGCCAAAGTTCACATTCTTATCATATTCTCATGTTACAACTAACATATTTCGAAATCTTAGTAGGAGTAGGAAACGTACCTGGGTACTTTGTACCATAACATGGTACTTTAGCCACGTTCATATTCTTAATATCACATATTTTAATTAACATAGCCATAATACATATTATGAAAAAGTGAGGGGTACACACCTGATTCGCTTAGCAAATTCCTTGAGATCTTGAAATCTGATCTATCGCTTAGATCCTTAATCCCTACATTTGATTAATCACTTACTAATTTAATAAAAAGCCATTCGGCCATAAATCCAAATCCTAGTAGGATTACTATACTAAAACTTACCTTGTTGCCAATTGACTTAAGAATCAAGTCCCGAAAACTTGTATTCTTCCCCTTTGAAATCGGCTAATCACTAGATCCCTTGAATCGGTTAGTTTTCGGCTTAGAACACATAAAAATAGATCTAACTACTAAAATAGGCCTTGGCCGAATATTCATAGTCACTTACCTTAAGGATCTTAAATCCCGAAATTATCCCTTGGTTATAGCTTCTGTCGAAATCCCTAAAACCACATGTTAGATCAACTTCTAATCTTTAATCACAATCAATGGCCCTTGGCCGAATGTCAGAACCTTGATGGTCAAATCCTGAAGATCTTTTCCTTTATAGTCGACTATGGAAAAAATCCCGAAAGAATCCTTCCAAATTTCGGCAAATAAGAATATTGATTGGATTAGTCCTAGATTTTGACAAATCTAAAAGAAAAGAATAGAAATCAAAACTTGTTCTTACACTTTCTTGAAGAAATCGACAGCACCTATGCTTGAAGCCCCTCAAAGATTCGGCTTTTGATGGATTGGAAAGAAAAGAAATTGGCTAATGGTGATTTCTTGAATTTTCGGCTTTGGAAAACAAAAAGAAGAAATACAAATGCTCTAGGAAATTCGGCAGAGAGAAGGGTTGAGAGAAAGAATGATGAATGGCCCTCTTTTCCTTATATAGCCGAATTTACTAACTTAGAATCCCTTACTTGGCCATCACTCCTCTATTTTGATAGCTTTATCTCTTTAATTATCTCCTAAAATAAAAGATAATTCAGCAACTATCCTTACTTAGCAGAAATTATTAAACTCAAAGTCCCTTACTTGGCCATCACTTCTCCCTTATTTTCCTAATTAAAGAATAATTCCTCATTTATCTCTTGAAAATAATCTAAAATAATTCCATTATTTATCCCTTATTTATCCACTATTTATCTCTTAAAAATAAAAGAATAAAGGCTCCTAAATTATATCCTTGTGCCGTCCACCTCACTTCTTCTGGAAGCAAAATAAAATTTCTTTTATTTGCTTTCCCGTGACTCGAACTCGTGCCCAATCCCTTGCATGTGACGCCATTTCCAGAGGCCCTAAGTGGCATCTCCAGCCACTTTTCCAAGCCTGTTTATGTGTCAAATTTCACATACTTTTTCTCTTAAGGCCACCTTGCCTTAATTTCCTCTTTTAAACTTTAAAACTCGACATTTCTAAGTCATTTCTAAGTTTCCAAAAATTTTCGTTCGGCTCTGTAAACTTGACATTTCCTTACATTTCCAAGTTTCCAGAAATGTTCACTTTCCTCTTTTGAATCATTTCTAAATCACTTCCTTACATTTCCAAGTTTCCAAAAATGTTCACTTTCCTCTTTTAAACCTAACATTTCCACACATTTCCAGTGTTTCCAAAAATGTTCATAACACATAAGACATGTCATTTCATACAATTAAACCGAAAATGCATAGGCCCTTTTCAGGATGTTACAGGTCCAATGAAACGTGGGCTCAACTTGCCTTTCCGGCCAAATCTTAGAACTTTTCTCCATGGTGACACTTTTAAGAAAACTTTATCTCAGACTTGATACTCTATCTCTTTTATTCTTAAATATGAGTCTATCCGATCGGATGTTCCCCACACTAGCTACTGAAGTCCTCTGTGCTTTATTTCCCAAATACTGCTTACTCTTGTCCTTCCTTGAAAACCTAGTGGAAGTAGCCGATCGGGTGGAGAAATCTCTTGACTTCTTGGATGAGGATTGGAATGACTTATTCCACTGTCTCTTTCTAGAGTCACGAGACTCCATTTCAGATTTTCTCTTCTCCTTTACTAGCTCTTCGGCTTTACAAGCCCTCTCTACTAGCATAACAAATTCCTTTAGTTCTAAGACAGCAACAAACAATTTGATGTCATCATTTAGTCCATCTTCGAATCTCTTGCTTATAATAGCCTCAGTGGATACCCACTCTTGAGCATATTTACTGAGTCGCACAAACTCGTGCTCGTAATCAGTCACCGACATCTTGCCTTGCTTCAGTTTTAGAAATTCCTTCTTTTTCTTGTCCACAAACCTTTGACTGATATACTTTTTCTTGAACTCTTCTTGAAAGAATTCCCAAGTAATCTTATCTCTTGGTACTACCAATACCAAGGTGTTCCACCATTGATGGGCAGAATCTCTTAAAAGAGAAACTACACACTTCATGCATTCTTCAGATGTGCATGACAACTCATTAAATACCCTGATGGTATTTTCTACCCAGAATTCGGCCTTCTCTGGATCGCCATCTCCTTTAGGCCAGAATTCTTCTGCCCCATGTTTCCTGATCCTATCAACTGGAGGTTTGTCTCCTCTTACCACCTCTACTACTTGAGGGGATACGAGATAGGTTGTGGAATAGGCAGGGGTGGAGGGGGTTGTGCATTCGGGTTTGTACGAACAAACTCTGTATACCATGTGTTCATCATATGAAAGAAGGCTTCTCTAGCCTCTTCTCCTCCTCCTTGACTCACCGTAGTGGGTCTACTCTCATTCTCGTTTGGCACCGTCTTTTCAGCGGAAGCCAGTGCATTACTTTCTACGTCATCTGCCACAGCTCTTTCGGGATCCATTCTTTCTCCCTAAGTATCCTTTTCCGACTGAAATTGCTCTTTCAAGTGACAGAGGCACGGCCATGGCACACGCTCGTGTGGATCGATTTCAAGCCGTGTTCGGATTTTTAACTTGAGGCACAACTGTGTTCCAGCTGTTCGACAAGGCACGGCCGTGTGAGCTTTGGGCCAGGCCTTGTCGTTTTCGTGCTGAGGCCCATTTACTCCGTTTTGGGCTCGTTTTATATTCTTTTCATCCTCGAGTGCTTTCCTGGGTATAAGACATGAAAAGAAAAGATTAAAAGCACCTTTTTATATAAATCAAGGAATAAATCATCCAAAAGTAAGCTAAATGTAGGACTAAAATTTGTTATAATTACGGTTTATCAAATACCCCCACACTTAAGCTTTTGCTTGTCCTCAAGCAAAATTCTCAACTATAATTAAAACAAATTTTCCATGATTCATAATTCCTATCAACAATGCCTTATCCTAATTCATAGATAATTTATACATGGATAATTCAATGCAAAGAATCCTAAAGATTCAAACAAGATAAGTCATGTATTTGTAGCATGAAAACATAGGTGTCTCCCCTTATCTGAATAATTACCTTTAATTCAAAACTGAAAAAGATTGACATCCTCACAAAAGATTCACTCAAATAACTCAAAAAGCGTTTAAAGTTCAAAGTAAAAGAATCACTCATAAGTCAAACTTGAAAAGTTAATCCCATAGGCTTGCCTGAAAATCAAATCTCCACCACTGTAAAATGTGATGATAAACAGATCAAAAGATCTTTGTTAGGGTTATAACAGGGCTAGGGTTAAAGGTGTGGATAAAGGCTGAATTAGAAGATTAGAATCGAGATTGACTTGACAAATTACCTAACTAGAAAAAATGAACTTAATCTTACATTAATTAAGAACTAATAATACGAGCTTTTTCCTTGAGAATTAGAATTTGAACATGCAAGCTCACTTAATCATAGAACTAATAATGAATATACTTCATTTTTTTTAAGAATAAACTATCATAATAATAATAAAGAATTTTTACAACTGAAATATAAAACATAGTTAGGAAACTTGTTTAAAATCAAATCTCGATAAAAAGGGTAGTTAAAAGAATGGTGGTAACAAATACAAAGGGTTTTTGGGTTAATATTAGTAGGTGAGTCAATAAAAAGGGTTGTTGGGCTTAACAGGGTTCACTAGGGGTTAATTATGAAGGTAGGCTTTTTAGTGGAGTAAGTGGGTTAAAACCTAAGTTCCTTTATCATCTCGGAATATCAAATCATAACTGTGGTCTTGACATGTATAATCAAGGCAAGTTCTAGAATAACAGTTCATAGTTGACACACTCATAATAAAAAAGTGAGCATGAAAAAGAGTAGATGCTCAATAAGGCTCAAGGTCTCACAAAAATTATGGGTGTTTTGACATCAACCTTATAAATTTCAAATTTCAAGTAATATTCAAATTCAGATAAACAACCTAAAATTTTAAATTTCTAAAAATTAGACTTATCCTGCTTGTTTCCCTAATATTCTTCAAATTTAATTATCAATGCACAATTAACTATGACTTATTCAAGAACATATTAATAAAAATCATAAACCATCAGAAATTTTATCCTAATTAGTAATATGAGAAACTTGCTCAAAAACAAGACTGAATTCAGGGATTTGAGAGTAATGAAAGAAATTAGAAGCTTTTACCCCCCACACTTAAGATGTACATTACCCTCAATGTACAAACATAGATAATGACATTAATATGAAAAAATAAAAGAGAGGGGAGGAAGTGACACTCCCTGAATTAATTGATGATTTCCTTGGAGGACGGTAGAGGTCGTTTGTCTGATGACTTGTGTAGTAGTTTATTGCTCCTAGTGATGTTTTTGAAACTGCTAAGTCATCAGTTAGAAATCTTTTGGAGGCATAATTAAATAAATGTTAGGAATACTCGGAAGTTAAATGTTGATGATAATCATAGAAAGTTGTCAATGTATGAGGAAAATGCTCAAACATAAGACAAATTAAAATAACGAGAAAATAAATAAAAATAAAAGAAAACTTAAAAATAAGAAAAAGAAAATCTAGATAAGAGGGCTCAAAGGTCCTCATCATCGGTCGGGTCTTGCGGTGGTTCTGTTGACGAGATGTATAGGTGTTGACATATCTGTTGAAGGGTAGCCTCTATCCTATCAAAACATCAAGTGTTGTCAATGAAATATTGCTCGAACCGGTCAAGTCGTGCAGAGATATCCGCCATTGAAGTTGCCGCATGGAATGACCGCTGGCTCGAAATCGGTGCCTCCTGTGATGGTGGTGGGACATTATCAGTAATATCCTTGGGTTCGTCCTCATCTGTGGCGATCACTAATTGGTATTGAGGGGGGTCAGTCCCTCGACATTGTTTAATCATCCTCATGTGTAGCATCGTCTGGATGCCTTGAGGTACCATGTTGCCGATCAGTGTGAGGGAGGTGATCTGAGCCTCAGTGTGGAGGAGGCCAAAGTATCTAGCCAAACTTGTGATGTATGGCCCCATCAATAAGATCCCCTTCCTGTGCGCCTCTGTCTGATGTTGAATTGTACAGGCGATGAAGTATGCCAGGTCGAAAACATGTCCTTCAGACATGCACGATAGGTAGTAAACATCTTGTTTGTTTACCACGTCGGTGCTCTCTTGGCGACCTGTGATGGTATGAGCGAGAATGGCATGGACATACCATAGAGGTGGGAGAAGGGATGTCGCCTTCGAGCAACTGGGGTCGTAGACATTCGTGATAGGTGCTAAGTTATGCCAGCAATTGAGGAGGGTACAGTGGAGCTCACGATTCAACTCGGAGAGTGGGTTAGCTTCTATGAATTTCGGTGTATAAAGTCCAAGTGCTGAGCCGAATTGCGGTATGCTCTGTCGACATACTGTGCCCCCTAATCTAAATTGGACTGTACCCGGGTCGTCAAACTGTGCCATCACTGTCTGCAATGTGAAGGTTGTGCAGAACTCTAGTGTGCGCTCCAAGTACGTGGGCTCTATAATTGAGAAAAACTGCTCCCACGGGTCGGTTGAGATGAGGGCTCGAATATAGGGTGCGAGCCCTACTTGTTGTACTGCGTTCCAATTGATGCACCTACTGGTGCCGAGAGGTCTATCTTGGATTGTTTTGTACTGCTCTTCCTGAGCTGCTTGAGAAAATTTGAGGAATGGGACTCCAAGTTCGGAAGAGGCACTTGCGGAGGATGATCCGGACCCTTTTCTTTTCTTGCTCGGGGTGGTTGAGGATCATTTTGGTCCTGATAATGACATGGTTCCTGAGAAAAATAATCAAATAGAAAGCAAGTTCTTTTGATCAAACCTCAACAATAGCCAGAAAATCCCACACCAAATCAAGTAAAATTTGAAGAGTCATTAGAAATTATTTGATGGTAGTGATTATTTCAAACAAAGAAATGTATCAACAATGCAAGAGTTTATTCCTAAAATGAAGTCAATCGGTAAACAGCAACCAATTCATCATAATTTTTTTTTACTAAGTATTCATGACAAGTTCCTAAATATAAATCATGCTTAATACTAAATAAAAGTAAAAATGGAGCAAAATGACATGAAAGGCATCAAGCTTTAAGTCAAGAAATTGAAGTAATGAAGGGAACCAGGGCTTGTGATGGGGTGAGGCGATCAAGCACGGGTGGAGCATGGTAGTGCTTGTTGGGATTTCTGCAGGTGCACGGTTGTGGAGAGGGCGTGGTCTGCTGCAGCAAGGCGGTGGCAAGGGCGTGTGGGTGGTTTTTGTAAGGGTTTTGGAGAGAATGGTAAGGGGAAGAATTTTGGGAGGGGTTGAGGATGTGGGTATGGCTAGATTGGGGAGGAAGGAGGCTAAGAAATCTGGTTAGGGTTGATGTGAGGGGGTGAACGGTTAAATTTGTTTAAATAGGAGTGGGGGCATGAGCAATTGCCACGCCCGTGTGGAGTTTTAAATAGCCCCTGCTTTTCGCGATTTTAAAATTGGTCGCGTTCAAGGTTAGTGGCACGGCCGTGGGTCATATGGACACGCCCATGTTGGACAAGTCAGTATGTCCACACGGTCATCAGGCACGGGCGTGTTTATCCCGTGTGTGGTAAGTCAGTATCTCCACATGGTTATGCGACACGGGCGTGTTCAGCCCGTGCTCGACAAGTCAGTGACCTTGCATGGGTAGATAGCACGGGCGTGGTCTGGTATCACAGCCCATGTTGGACAAAGAAATTTTTTCCTGTTTGTGCACGGCTACTGACACGCGTGTGGTTCGTCCCCTGTCTTGCACACGGCCATTGGCAAGCCCGTGTACCAAGCCATGTTTAAAAACCTGCATGTCTATTAGACTAATTTTAGTGTGGAGCTAGAATTTGAATAAAAAATGAAGATAAAATGTTAGTGAGTTAGTGCTCGGGTTGCCTTCCGAGAAGTGCTTGCTTATAGTCTTAAGCTAGACTTTCCCTATTTTTAGTTCTAAAAGAAGGTTCACGGAGCAGAAGCTCCTCTCTCATATCTCCAAAATCTGCACCATTATAAATTTTGAGTCGGTGACCATTTACCTTGAATGTGCCCTTAGTGGGATGAGTTACCTCGATTGTGGCATATGGAAAAATTGTTTTGATCATGAATGGGCCTGACCATCTTGATTTCAGCTTTCTCGGGAATAGTTTAAGCCTTGAGTTGTATAGCAGGACCAAGTCCTCTACTTTAAATTGTTTTGATATCTTGAGACGAGCATCATGGTGTCGCTTTGTTGCTTCCTTGTATAGTTTTGAATTCTAGTAGGCTTTAGTTCTCCATTCATCTAGCTCGTTTATCTGCATCATTCTTTTCTTTCCTGCAACTTTGAGATCAGAATTCAAAAACTTTATTGCCCAAAAAGCTTTGTGTTCTAACTCGAATGGTATATGACAGCTTTTCCCGTATACAAGTTTGTATGGGGATGTCCCTAGAGGTGTTTTAAATGCTGTTCTATAGGCCCATAAAGCATCATCTAGTCTTAATGCCCAATCTTTTCTATTTGATTCAACCGTTTTTTCTAGGATGCGCTTAAGTTCTCAGTTTGCTACCTCAACTTGCCCACTGGTTTGAGGGTGATATGGGGTGGCTGTCCTATGGTATACTCCATATTTCTTTAGAACTTTTTCAAATTGAGTATTACAGAAATGAGTACCCCTATCCCTAATGATGGCTCTAGGTGTCCCAAATCGGGAAAACAGTTTCTTGAGAAATTTAACTACTACCCTAGCATTATTGGTAGGTAAAGCTTCTGCTTCTACCCATTTTGACATGTAATCAACTACCACTAAGATGTACTTGTTTCCAAACGAACTAGGGAATGGCCTCATAAAATCAATACCCCATACATCAAATATTTCACATGACAACATATATGTTTGAGGCATTTCATCATGTTTAGAAATATTACCCGTTCTTTGGCATCTATCACACGAGGTAACATACCTGTTGGCATCTTTAAATAGAGTGGACCAATAAAAACCTGATTTGAGTATTTTGTGTACTGTCTTAATACCACTATAGTGTCCTCCTAAAGGTCCCGAATGGCAATGTTCTAGGATTTTGCTTGCTTCTGCTTTTGTAACGCATCTTTGAATTACCTGATCTGCACATATGCGGAAAAGAAAAGGATCTTCCCAAAATTAATTTTTCACATCAGCAAAGAATCGCTTTTTTTGATGATTTGTTAGTTTTGTTTTGGCAAGATGTTAGCTGCTAAATAATTCGCAATATTTGCAAACCATGGTACCTCAGAATGTGTTATAGAAAAGATTTGTTTTTCGGGAAACGAATCATTTATCTCACTTTCATCGAGCTCTTTGGTATGTGGATTTTCAAGTCTAGAAAGGTGATCCACTGCAAGATTCTCAGCTCCCTTCTTATCTTGTATTTCCAAGTCAAATTCCTGCAAGAGTAAAATCCATCGTATGAATCTAGGTTTTGCATCAGGTTTGTTTAAAAGATAACGAAGAGCTGAATGGTCAGTGTAAATGACAACTTTAGACAATATTACATACTGTCTAAATTTATCAAAAGCAAAAACTACGGCTAACAATTCTTTCTCTGTGGTGGTGTAGTTTTCTTGTGCGGGTGTTGATGTTCTGCTAGCGTAATAAATTGGCTGAAAATGCTTGTCTCTTAATTGTCCCAAAACTACACCTACTGCAAAATCACTTGCATCACACATTAGTTCAAAGGGTAAGTTCCAATCCGGTGCAGTTATAATTGGAGCATTTATTAATTTATCCTTAAGGACATTAAATGTATCTAAACATTCCTGATTGAATTTGAAAGGAACATCTTTTTCTAGTAATTTTGTCAAAGGCTTAGCTATTTTAGAAAAATCTTTAATAAATCTTCTATAGAACCCTGCATGTCCTAAAAAGCTTCTAATAGCCTTAACAGAACTAGGGGAGGTAGTTTTTCTATGGTTTCAACTTTTGCTTTATCTACCTCAATCCCTTTACTAGAAATCTTATGTCCTAACACAATTCCTTCTCTAACCATAAAATGAAATTTTTCCCAATTAAAAACAAGGTTTGTTTCCTCACATCTCATTAGAACTCGTTTTAAATTTTTAAGGCAAAGATGGAAAGAATTATCGAATACCGAGAAATCATCCATAAATACCTCCATGTTGTCTTCCACGAGTTCGTCAAAGATTGCCAACATACAACGCTAAAAAGTAGCAGGAGCATTACATAATCCAAAAGGCATTCTACGATAAGCAAATGTACCGTATGGGCATGTAAATGTTGTCTTCTCTTGGTCTTCAAGAGCTATAGGGATTTGGAAGTACTCGGAAAGCCCGTCCAAAAAACAGTCGTACATATGCCCGGATAGTCTTTCTAGCATTTGATCTATGAAAGGCAGAGGGAAGTGATCTTTTCTGGTGGCATCATTTAGCTTTTTATAGTCTATACAGACTCTCCAACCTTCATCTACTTCCCCCTCTTCTTGAGTTAGGCACAGTTCCATCGTGTCGTCATGTATGATTTCTTGTAATGAATTTTGAATGATATGATCAGTAGTATCAACGAAATAACAGGAATCATCTTGCTCTTTAGAATATCGCATGGCATCATAAATTTGAAAAATAATTTCTTCATCGCCTATCCTTAATACGAGTTTACCGTCACCTACATCAATAACGGCTCTAGCAATAGCTAAAAAGGGACGCCCTAAAATCAAAGGAACATTAATGTCTTCATCCATGTCTAACACAACGAAATCAACAGGGAAAATGAATTTATCAATTTTCACCAAGACATCTTCGATAACTCCTCTAGGATATTTAATGGATCTATCTGCTAACTGAATACTCATCCTAGTGGGTTTCGGTTCCCCAAGATCTAGTTGTTTAAACATTTCGTAAGGCATTAAATTAATACTAGCGCCTAGATTAGCTAGTGCTTTTTTAATAATTAAGCTACCAATTAAACAAGGGATAGTAAAACTTCCTGGGTGTTTTAATTTGGGTGGTAACTTATTTTGGAGGATGGCTAAGCACTCTTCATTAAGTTCCACCATCGACACTTCTTCAAGCTTCCTTTTATTCATCAGGAGTTCTTTTAAGAATTTTACGTACTTCGGCATCTGTGAAATGGCTTCAGCAAAAGGTAAGTTAATATGTATTTGTTTAAAAAGTTCAAGAAACTTACCGTATTGGGCATCTAAACGTTCATTTTTTAACTTTGCTGGATATGGGATTGGTGGTTTACTTTCTTTGTGTACTGGATTTACGTCCTCAACTCCCTCATCTCTTGCTTTGTTGTCTTCGTGTGGGATTTGTTTCTTTGGTTCGTCTAATTTCTTTCCACTTCTTAGTGTAACTGCTTTTACTTGTTCTGTTCCTTTAGAAAACATTTCTGCCCGTAATTCACAAATCATCCTAGTAAGTAGTCCAATCGACTTAGTGAGCTCCTCTAATGACTCAGTAAGTTTTTCAACTGACGCTCGTTGATCTGTAAGTGTTCTCTCTGTTTCTTGGAAATGTTTTTCTGTGTTTGCCGTGAATATTGTCAGCATCTCCCCGAGGGTTGGTTTCTTCTCTTGTGGATAGGGCTGATTTTGGAAGTTTTGAGGAGATTGTTGCCTTTGATTTCCTTGATTTCCTTGACCTCCCCATGAAAAATTTGGGTGGATCCTCCAACTTGGATTGTAAGTATTACTATATGGATTATTATTGGATCTGAAATTGTTACCTATATAGCTTATCTGTTCGCTCTCTACTTCCGGTTGGTAGGGTGGGTACTCAGGATTCGCCACTGTTCCATTTGTGTCGCATTGCGTTACTGGATGTACCTGTGAAGAACACAAATTATCAAGCTTTTATTCATTATCTCCATCTGTGTTGATAGCATGGTCATTGTGTCTATGTTGAAAGCTCCAGCTGATTTTGTCAGTTTCGTCCTTATAACTTGCCACTGATAATTTTTCAGTGACATCTCTTCAATGAACTCGTACACTGCTTCAGGAGTTTTGCTGTTCAGGGTTCCCCCAGCGGCTAAGTCGATTAGTTGCCTCGTTGAGGAGTTTACACCGTTATAAAAAGTTTGGACTTGAAGCCACAAGGGTAAACCATGGTGTGGACACCTTCTCAAGAGATCCTTGTATCTCTCCCATGCGTCGTATAATGTCTCTAAATCCATCTGTACAAAAGAAGAGATATCATTTCGTAGTTTGGCCGTTTTGGCCGATGGGAAATATTTTAATAAATTTTTTTTGGTCATTTGTTCCCATTAAGTGATTGACCCTCGCTGTAACGAGTTTAACCACTGTTTGGCTTTATTCCGTAATGAAAAGGGAAATAACCGAAGACGTATGGCATCATCAAAAACACTATTTATTTTAAAGGTACCACAGAACTCTAAAAGGTTAGCTATATGAGTGTTTGGATCTTCATCCTGCAAACCATCAAATTGAACAAACTGTTGAATCATTTGTATTGTGCTTTAATTCAAAATTGTTAGCAGCTATAGCAGACTTAACAATACTTGATTCTGCTCCTATTAGATGTGGTTTAGCATAATCAAACATGGTACGTGCAGCATTGTGTTCCCCCACAACATAGGGTTGTGGAATATTCTCGTCCATCCCTTCAATAGGATTGGATCTGTTTCTTCCTCTCTTTCTCAGTATAGTTTAGGGCTCACTTTGATTTCTCGGCGATTCCTTGACGAGTAAGAGCTTCAATATCACCATTTGTATACTAAAGGTCCTCTCGGGTTCCTCCTAGTCATAAACTAGAGGTACTGGAAGAAAAGAAAGAAAGAAAAATTAGCAAAATTAAAATTTAACCTAAAAATAAAAAATAAATTGGTAAATAAAAATGGCTAAAGTAATAAAAATAGAGTTTTCTTAATATTTTAGTTCACGAAAAGCATCGCGCGTTAAACTTGATCATTGAAATCGAGCTTTAAAATTTATAAAAAGAATGATCAAACACGAAACTAACTCAAAAGCGATTAAAGGCAAGTGTACCTATCGAACAGTAGTATAGCTTAGGCAAGACCGGATTGTCGAACCCAAAGGAACTAAAAGTATTAATACTAACTTTCTTTTTATTATTTAGCCTTAAAAATAAAGTGAAGTTGTTTTAATCTAAATTAACGATGACTAAGCTAAGGATAAAGACAAAAAGAACGAATTGGGAAATAACTTGAAGAAAAACTCAATTGATCACGATGATACCCTTAGGAAGAATCCACCTAGACTTCACTTGTTATCTAACTCTGAATCATATGATTTATTTACTTAGCTTGATCGTGAGACTCCCTAATGTATATTAAACCTTCTCTCGAGGCGAATAACGTCTAACCCTAGGTTAATTAGTGGAACTCTCGTTCTTTTATAATAGCCCCCTAAAATAGTAGTAAATCGATCTATGGATTCCTATATTAGGTTTCACCTAATCCGATAAAATCTCGTCACCCTATCTCTAGGCGTGCGATCAACTCCGCTTAATTACGCTAGATCTACTCTTAAGCAGGGTCTATTCCTCCTCCACCTAAGCACATCAGATTTGGATTAAGCATGCATAATTAAGAACAAACTAAGTATTTATCATATAATTCAAAAATCAAATAACAAGATTCCTCTAGGTTTCATCCCCTTCAGGTATCTGAGGGGTTTAGTTCATAATGAATAAAGAAAACATCTCAAGAGAAAAGATAAAATAAACCATCAGAAATCCCTAAAACTCCCTGAAGGAATTGAATGAGAATTCCACCGTCTTGAGTATAATTCTGGTTTCTTGGGATGGATCAACTGGCTAACTTCGAGCGATTCCCACAATTTTGATCTTTCCGGCTTGGCTCCTTGGCCTAGCTGAACGCCTCTTCAAAGGTGGTACTTAGAGGGTATATTTAGGCTCTTGGAATGCAATTCTTTCTCCCTAAGTATCCTTTTCTAACTGAAATTGCTCTTTCCAGCGACAGAGGCACGACCATGGCACATGCCCGTGTGGATCGATTTCAAGCCGTGTTCGCATTTCTAACTTGAGGCACGACCGTGTTCCAGCTGTTCAACAAGGCACGGCCATGTGAGCTTTGGGCTAGGCCATGTCGTTTTCGTGCTAAGGCCTATTTACTCCGTTTTGGGCTCGTTTTATGTTCATTTCATCCTCGGGTGCTTTCCTGGGTATAAGACATGAAAAGAAAGGATTAAAAGCACCTTTTTATATAAATCAAGGAATAAATCATCCAAAAGTAAGCTAAATGCGGGACTAAAATATGTTATAATTACAATTTATTAAGAATGTCCCCATTCTCACATCTTATCTCAATGTACTTCTTCCTACAATTTACTATTACATCATGAGTGGTAAACCAATCCATACCAAGAATGAGGTCAAACTCATCAAATGGTAACAATATAAGATTTGCTTTAAAACAATGGCCTTTAATCATTCATGGACAATCTTTACAAACTTCATCAACTAACACACTCTTGCCTAAAGAATTAGACACCTTAATCGTAAATTCTATAGACTCTATAGGCAAACTCATATTGGATACTAGTTTCATGCAAATGTAAGAGTGTGTGGATCTGGGATCTATTAAAACAATAACTTTGATATCATAAAGAGAAAAGGTACCTATAATAACATCAGGAGAAGATGCCTCTTCGCGAGCACAAATAGCATAAGTCCTTGCAGGCGCCCTACCCTCAGCTCTCACGACTTGCTCTCTAGGGTTACCTCTTTCACTTGCCCCACTTCCCGGGTTCCTCTGTGGTCTTCCTCTGATCATACTTCTTGATCTCGGGTTCTGAGCTCTCTCTTCTTTTATCGTCTTAGGACAATCCTTTATGTACTGGTCTTGGGAACCACATTTAAAACATGCATTTTCATGTGCTCGACATTCTCCTAGATGACGTCTGCCACACTGCGGGCATTCGGGTCTATCCGATCGGATGTTCCCCACACTAGCAACTGAAGTCTTCTGTGCTTTATTTCCCAAATACTGCTTACTCTTGTCCTTCCTTGAAAACCCAGTGGAAGTAGCCGATCGGGTAGAGAAATCTCTTGACTTCTTGGATGAGGATTGGAATGACTTATTCCACTGTCTCTTTCTAGAGTCACGAGACTCTATTTCAGATTTTCTCTTCTCCTTTACTAGCTCTTCTACTTTACAAGCCCTCTCTACTAGCACAACGAATTCCTTTAGTTCTAAGACAGCAACAAATAATTTGATGTCATCTTTAGTCCATCTTCGAATCTCTTGCTCATAATGGCCTCGGTGTATACCCACTCTTGAGCGTATTTACTGAGTCGCACAAACTCACACTCGTAATCAGTCACCGACATCTTGCCTTACTTTATTTCTAGAAATTCCTTCCTTTTCTTGTCCACAAACCTTTGACTGATATACTTTTTCTTGAACTTTTCTTGAAAGAATTCCCAAGTAATCTTCTCTCTTGGTACTACCAATACCAAGGTGTTCCACCATTGATGGGCAGAATGTTTTAAAAGAGAAACTACACACTTCATGCATTCTTCAAATATGCATGACAACTCATTAAATACCGTGATGGTATTTTCTAACCAGAATTCGGCCTTCTCTGGATCTTCATCTCCTTTAGCCCAGAATTCTTCTGCCCCATGTTTCCTGATCCTATCAACTGGAGGTTTGTCTCCTCTTACCACCTCTACTACTTGAGGGGCTATAGGGATAGGTTGTAGAATAGGAAGGGGTGGAGGGGGTTGTGCATTCGGGTTCGTACGACTGAACTCTGTATACCATGTGTTCATCATATGGAAGAAGGCTTCTCTAGCCTCTTCTCCTCCTCCTTGACTCAGGGTAGTGGGTCTACTCCCATTCTCGTTCGGCACCGTCCCTTCAGCGGGAGCCGGTGCTTTACTTTCTATGTCGTAAGCCACAGGTCTTTTGGGACCCATTTACTTTATGTATAAACATAATTTAAGTCGTCAGGAGTAGTCACACTATCATTATAAAAAATTCTTACGTATGGCATGTATAGCTAGACTCGGGCTCATGCTACGTTAGTCCTAGAACCGACTAAATCGTAGCTTTGATACCACTAAATGTAACACCCCATACCCGAGTCCAAGGCTGAGACCGGATATGAGACATTACTATGCTTGAACTTTCTCAAACATGTACTTATGGGCTGTAAAATTTTGTTCCAAATTAAAAACTTCTCTTTCTTAGTCTAATCATACATTTCATGGGCCTACGAGGCCTTAAACACATATATAGAAACCTTCAAAACTTACTCGAGAACTTTTCCTTAAAATAGGGGTCACACGCCCATGTGGCTTGGAACACGCCTGTGTACCCTTTAGACACGCCCATGCCTTCCACCCGTGGTCGACACTGACTAATTACACACGGTCCTAACACGCCCGTGCGCTTAGACCGTATGGCATACCTTGATGTACTGACTTATTCACATGGCCTGGGGCACACGCCCATGTGTTAACTGTGTGTCTCACACGGCCTATACAAACAGCCATGGGATTTGTCTATGGTCTATACTGACTTAAGACACTAACATGCAGGGAACACACGGCCTAGACTGTAACACCCCATACCCGAGTCCGAGGCTGAGACCGGATATGAGACATTACTATACTTGAACATTCTTAACATGCACTTACGGGCTGTAAAATTTTGTTCCAAATTAAAAACTTCTCTTTATTAGCCTAATCATACATTTCATGGGCCTACGAGGCCTTAAACACGTATCTGAAAACTTTCAGAACTTAACCGAAAACTTTTCTTTAAAGCAGGGGTCACACGCCCATGTGGTTTGGAACACGCCCATCTACCCCTTTGACACGCCCATGTCTTCCAACCGTGGTCGACACTGACTAAATTCACACGGCCTTGACACGCTCGTGGACTTAGACCGTGTGCTATTCCTTGATATACTGGCTTGATCAGACGGCCTGGGGCATACGCCCATGTTCTAACCGTGTGTCATACACGACTTAAACAAACGGCCGTGGGATTTGCCCGTGGCCTATCCTGACTTCAATTATAAAGGTGCAGAGTACGCGCGCGGCCTGACACACGCCCCGCAGTGTCTAACCGCAGCTGAGCACTTAGAGGCTATTTACCAAGCCAATTGCCACCCTGAAATCAAGACCAAACTCATGCTCAATTCAATACATTTCATAAACAATACTACATGCTTCATTGATCTCAATAAACATACATACTTAGTCAAATTTTGGCCAATCACTTAGCCATATACAAAAGAATAATAAACTTAATGGCCAATACTTTGGCTCTTCTTAAAATATATTCTCAAAATGAAATGCTTCCTATACATGCCATACTTAATATAATAAACTTGGCTATACCAAAATAGAGATTGATAGTGTGCTCCGAGCTCCAATAACGATGATCCACGAGATTAGCTTGGCGGGACTACATGAAAAAAAAAAGAATAAAGGATGTAAGCATTTAGCTTAGTAAGTTGGCATATTATGCACATAGGAACATACTTGATTAATATAAACCATTTGACATAAACAATGGTATCATAAATTTTAGCTATAAAGCTTACTTACTCGTACTGATTCTTATATATCTCATGATACTTACTAATCTCATACTCGTGAGGTAAACAAGGTACCTGTATCACTTGATCACATAGATCAGCATACTCTACAATAATAATCATAATCTCTATTTCATCATTTATAATATGTATAATACTCATTTCCAACTGGATAATAGCTTTGCTTACTTATCTTTCTTGTTATTTCATTTTAACTTTACTCATTTCCCCGATGAATTTCTACGAATAACCGAGGATACTAAATCTCATTCCACATATAACTTGATGCCAAAGCCATATCCTAGATACAGTCTTACATGGAATATCTCATATTGGTTTCAAGGCCATGTCTTGACATGGACTTATACGAAGTCTTTCTCGTGTGTTCCCTTGGGAACTTACCATTGCCATGTCTTGACATGGTCTTACTTGGTATCTTTACTCATGAATTAGTCAATGCCGAGCCTTGGCTTGGACTTACATGAAATCTTTCTTGTTTTCACCAATGCCATGCCTTGGCTTGGACTTATATGGGATCTTTATCTCTTGCTAGCATTTCAATGCCAAGACTTGTCTTGGACTTACATGACATCTTTGCTTGGAGACTCACCAATGCCATGCCTTGGCTTGGGCTTATATGGGTCTTCATCTCATAATAACTCTTCAAAGCCAAGACTTGTCTTGGACTTACATGATAACTTGCTTGATTGCCGATGCCATGCCTTAGTTTGGTCTTATACGAACTTCCTCATTTCATGTGTTAGATCGAGTATCCTAGGAAATTAATCTTCAATCGGGACTTGCTCATGCTTAATCTCATTGATTTCTTTGTTTAACATAACATTAAACATTCCATGGCAATAGTGTACATTATACTAAGCAATTCAATGATAGAAATCATAAAGCTTAGAAATCATACAAACTTACCTCAACATACAAAATGTATGTAGATATGCAATTTAGTCCTCGACTTTGTTCTTGCCTCAGTTTCGATCCAGGCTTCGTTTTTCTTGATCTATAATGATAAATAGATCATTTAATACCCACATGGACTAAAATGACTCTTTACTCATACTTTGGAAAAAATTACTATTTTGCCCCTAAACTTTCTCATATTTGCACTTTTGCCCCATGGCTAGTAAAATGATTCTCATTCAACTTTCTTAAACTTTATGCTTAGCTGATTAATAGTCTCAATTATAGCAATATCAAAATCCCTCTATTTCTACCATGTATGATCAATCTCATAATTTTTACAAACTAGTCCCTATATTCATTTTTCATGAAATTCACTTAGAAAAAGATATTTACCTAACATCAAACTCTCATAAGCTTCCATAAAACATCATTTAACAAGCATACCATTCATGGATAGATTTTTGAACATGCATCTTAGCTCAACATATAGCTAAAAAAATAGCTAGTTCATGTTACGAGGACTCCAAAAATACGAAGCATATTAAAAACGGGGCTAAGATGCACTTACTAGCAAGCTTGAAAGATGAACAAACCCTAGCTATGGGTTCTTTGAAAATTTCGGCAATGTGGGGAAGAAGATGAACATAATTTTGACTTTTTTCATCCTTTTTAATCATTTATTAGACAAATGACCAAAATGCCCTTCTCTAAAAGAAATCACCATTTACTACCTGATAAACCGTAAAAGTAACATATTTGAAGCCCACATTTAGTATGCTTTTGGATGATTTATCCTCTGTTTCATATAAAAAGGTGCTCTTAATCCTTTCTTTTCATGTCTTATACCCAGGAAAGCACCCAAGGATAAAAAGAACGAGAAATGGGCCCAAAACAGAGTAAATGGGCCATATCATGAAATCGACACGGCCTGGGCCCAGGATCACACAGTCGTGCCTCACCAAGCATCTAGAACATGGCCTAACCCTAACTTGCATGGCCGTGTCACATTAAAAGTCTGAACACGGCCTGGCCACGATGCACACGGGCGTGTGCCATGGTCGTGTCCCTGTCGCTGGAAAAAGTAATTTCATTCGGAAAAGGATACTTGGAGCCAAAGAAACACACTCCAAAGCCTATTCAAACACCCTAGTAGGAATTCTACTTAAATTAAGATACTTAGGGGCCAAGTAAGGCATCTCAAAGTCTATATAAACACCCAATGAGGCAACTTGAAGTGGGAGTTCGGTAGAAGCCCTCTGTCGGGGAGTCGAGCGAGGCCAAGGAGCCAAGCCGGAAAGGTCAGAGTTGTGGGAACCGCTCGAAGTTAGCCAGTTGATCCATCCCAAGAATCCAGAATTATACTCAAGACGGCGAAATTCTCCTTCGATTCCTTTAGGGAGTTTCAGGAATTTCTTATGTTTTGCTTTATCTTTTCTCTTGAGATGTTTTCTTTCTTAGTTATGAACTAAACCCCTCAGATACCTGAAGGGGATGAAACCTAGATGAATCTTGTTATTTGATTTCTGAATTTTATGATAAATACTTCGTTTGTTCTTAATTATGTATGCTTAATCCAAATCTGATGTACTTAGGTGGAGGAGGAATAGACCCTGCTTAAGAGTAGATCTAGCGTAATTAAGCGGAGTTGATCGAACGCCTTGAGATAGGGTTACGAGATTTTGCCAAATTAGGGTGAAACCTAATATGGGAATCCACAGATCGATTTACTGCTATTCTAGGGGATTATTATAAGAGAACGAGAGTTCCACTAATTAACCTAGGGTTTGACGTTATTCGCCTCGAGAGAGGGTTTAATATAGGTTAGGGAGTCCTACGGATCAAGCTAAGTAAATAAATCATATGATTCAGGGTTAGATAACAAGTGAAGTCTGGGTGGATTCTTGCTGAAGGTATCATCGTGATCAATTGAGTCTTTCTTCAAGTTATTTCCCAATTCACTTTTTTTTTTCATTATGTCCTTAGCTTAGTTATCATTAGTTTAGATTAAAACAAACTTCACTTTATTTTTAAGGCTAAATAATAAAAAGAAAGTTAGTATTAATATTTTTGGTTCCTTTGGGTTCGAAATCCGGTCTTGCCTAAGCTATACTACTCTTCGATAGGTACACTTGCCTTTAATCGTTGTCAGAGTTAGTTTCCGGGTTTGATCATTCTTTTATAAAATTTAAAGCTCTGATTTCCGCGATCAAGTTTTTGGCGCTGTTGCCGGGGATTTAAAATATTAAGAAAGCTTAATTTTTATTACTTTAGCCATTTTTTTATTGCAAATTTTTTTATTTATTTTTTTTTTATTTTTACTTTGTTAAATTTTCTTTTATTTGCTTTTGGCAGATAATTATAGTTTATAGAGAAGATGGCGCTAAATGACTATCAGTGGCAAGTTATGAAGACAACGCCAACAAAAGTAGCCGATATTTTCAACCTCGTTGCGGTCACCATGTTATCTAACCAGGTAGAGCTTTTAAATAAAAAATCTGACGGTTGGTACTGTTCTACGCAGGTACACCCAGTAATGCAATATGACTCGAATCCAGGAGGTGTGGCGAATCCTGAGTACCCACCCTGCGGATATGGCATGGAGAACGAACAAGTCCACTATATGGGTAACTATTCTAGACCTCAAAATAATTTTTATAACGACACTTATAATGCAAGGTGGAGGTACTATCCCAATTTCTCGTGGGATGATCAAAGTAGCCAAAGACAGGAACTTCCTCCCAATTTTCAACAACCATCTCACCAACAGGAAGAAGAGTCAAACCTCGAGGAGATGCTGACAAAATTTATAGCGGTGACAGAAACTCGTTTCCAAAACACTGAACTAGCACTCGAAGATTAAGAAGCATCGATTCAAAGAATCGAGAACCAAGTTGGGGGACTTACTAAGTCAGTTGGACAACTTACTAAGATAGTTTCTGAAATTCGATCAGAGATTTTTAAACTACCACAAGAAAGCTTGCCAAGCAACACTGAAACTAACCCAAAAGAGCAAATTCAAGCCGTAACAGCTCATGATAGTGAAAGGTTAATGGAATCTGACCCGAGGCAAGAGCTCTGTGGTAGGTGAAGGTAAGGTTGAGGTGAGCCATGAAATACCAAAATCGGTGATTACAGAGTACCAACCTCGTATACCATATTCGGAAGCAATGAAGAAAGACAACACAGAGGAACAGTTTGGTAAGTTTCTTAAAATTTTAAAGAAATTACATATTAACTTATAGTTTCTCGAAGCTCTTTCGCAGATACCCGATTATAGAAAATTTTTAAAAGAGCTATTGACAAACAAACGGAAGCTAGACGAGGCATCGCATGTGGAGCTAAATACAATGTGCTCAGCAATTCTACAAAATAAACTATCACGGAAACTAAAAGATCCAGGGAGTTTTACAATTCCATGTTTAATTGGTAGTTTATCTATTGATAATGCTTTAGCTGATTTAGGGGCAAGCATCAATGTTATGCCTTATAAAATGTTTAAACAACTAGGTCTAAGGAAACCCAGGCAAACTAGGATGAGAATTCAATTAACTGATAAAACTATCAGAATTCCTAGGGGTATAATAGAAAATGTTCTAATCAAAATTGATAAATTCGTATTCCCAGTAGACTTTGTCGTTTTAGACATGGATAAGGACAATTCGATTCCATTAATTTTAGGAAAACTCTTTCTAGCAAATGCCAGGACTAGAATTGATGTTGGTACAAGAGAACTCATTCTTCGTATAGGTGACGAATCAATCAATCTACAAGCTCTTGACTCGGCCAGAACATCGACTGATGAAGGTAAGAAAGTAAATTCAGTTGATAACAAATTTGTTCAACCTTCATCACAGGAAACACCACGAAGCCACAAAGCTGAGCCGAATCATAGACCTGATGCCAGTAAAGAAGAATTATATGAGGAACAAAGCCTTAAGGTTGACAAACTAGAAGAGTGGATGACACACTTTAAAGAGAAACCGAAACCGCACGAAGAAAAACTGAAGGAACCCCCAGACAAGCCGATAGGAATAACAAATCACTTCAAAATAGGGGATCAAGTATTGGTGAATACGGAAGACCCTCGAATCGCCAATTCAGACCTAAAGATAAACGAAGAAATCACTTTTGAGGTACTTAATGTCTTCCTATACGGGACAGTCGAGGTAAGCAATCTTAAATTCACACTTTTGAGGTAAATATTACCCGACTTAAACTTTATATCAAAAATCGAGTTGATCGCATGAGAAAGGATTTTCACCTCCTCAAACCATCATGACCATACAAATAAGAGGTAAAGTCTAGCTTAAGACTATAAACGAGCGCTTCTCGGGAGGCAACCCGAGCACTAACCTCATTTAAATTTTCATATTTTATTTTAATTTTTACTTTCATATTTTTTTCAGCATCTAACTACAAACTAACCGAATTAGTAAAACACGATTTCCATACCACACCGCCTTGCACACGGCTGTGGCCGTGGCCGTGTGGACACCACGGGTAGGCACATGGGCGTGGACCGTATCACTATTTACTTTTATTTTATTTTTATTTTTATTTTTATTTTTATTTTTATTTTTATTTTTATCTTCATTTATTTATTTTCATTTATTTATTTATTTATTTTTATTTTCTTTATTATTTTCTTTTTATTATTTATGTCATTTAGATTTAGCTTAGGTTACAATAAAATTCGACCGGCTGCTTCGAGGATTCAATTTCAAACGGTTCGAGACGCTTCCCCACGTTCACCTCCAATCCTATCCGGTTTCTTTTCATTAACTTTATCCAAAATTCAGGAAGTTTCACATCTCTCCCTATCTTTTGATTGTCTCACTATATTGTCATATTATCTATCTTTGTACATTGAGGGCAATGTACATCTTAAGTGTGGGGGGGTTAACTATAGTATCATTTGAAAATCCCTGAATTATGTCTTGTTCTAAAGAAAGTCTCTAATATTATGATTAGAATGAAAATTCCTTTGATTTATGATTTTTATTGATATGTTTTAGATTAAGTCATTGATAATTGTGCATTGATGATTAAATTTGAAGGATACTAGAGAATCAAGCATGATATGTTTGTTTTTCTGAAAAAAAAATTAGGTTGTCTACTTGAATTTAAATATTATCTTGAAGTTTGAAATTTACGAGGTTGACATCAAAATAACCATAATTTTTGTGAGATTTTGAGCTTTATGGAGCATACATTCTTTTCATGCTCACTTTTTGATTATGAGTGTGTCAACATTGATTTGTTATTCTAGAACTTGCATTGATTATACATGTCGAGACCACACCTTTGATTTGATATACAGAGATGATTAAGGCATTTAGGTTTTAACCCACTTACACCACTAAAAAGCTACCCTAACAATTAACCCTTAGTGAACCTTTTTTTATCCTAACAACCTTTTTATTGACTTACCCACTAATGTTAACCCAAACCTATCTTGTATTTGTTATTACCATTCCTTGACTCCCTTTTTGTCGAGATTTGATTTGAACAAGTTTCCTTACTATGTTCTATATTTCATTTGTAAAGTTCCTTTCTATTATTATTTGATGTGTGCTTAAAAAAATGAAGTATATTCATTATTAGTTCTATGTTAGCTGAGCTTATGCATGTAAATTTGAAGTCTTGAAGAAAAAGCTCGTATTACAGTATGAGTATTACAAATTTTCATTTGATGCAATTACTTATCATTAGTTCGTATTTCTAGTTAGGTAATTTGTCAGGTCAATCTCAATTCTAACCTTCTAATTCAGCCTTTATCCATACCCTTAACCTAAGCCCCATTACAACCTTGTTAAAGACCTTTTGATTTGTGTATCATCTCATTTTACAGTGGTGGAGATTTGATTTTCATGCAAGCCTATGGGATTAACTTTTCATGTTCGACTTATTGAGTGCTTAATTTTGGAACCTTAAACACTTTGAGAGATTTGAGTGAATCTTTAGTGAGGATGTCAACTCTTGTCAATTTTGAATCAGAGGTAATTATTCAGGTAAGGGGAAACACCTATGTTTTCATACTATAAAACTATGACTTAGGTTGTTTGAATCTTTAGGACTCTTTGCGTTGAATTATCCATGTATGAATTATCTTTGAATTATGATAAAACATTATTGATGAATATTATGAATCAAGGAAGTTCGTTTTAATTGTAAGTTGAGAATTTTGCTTGAGGACAAGTAAAAGCTTAAGTGTGGGGGTATTTGATAAACCGTAAAAGTAACATATTTTAAGCCCACATTTAGTATGATTTTGAATGATTTATCCTCTGTTTCATATAAAAAGGTGCTCTTAATCCTTTCTTTTCATGTCTTATACCCAGGAAAGCACCCGAGGATAAAAAGAATGAGAAATGGGCCCAAAACGGAGTAAATGGGCCATATCACAAAATCGACACACGATCGTGCCTCACCAAGCATCTAGAACACGGCCTAACCCCAACTTGCACGGTCGTGTCTCATTAAAAGTCCGAACACGGCCTGGCCACGATTCACACGGGCGTGTGCCATGTCGTGTCTCTGTCGCTAGAAAGAGCAATTTCATTCGGGAAAGGATACTTGGAGGTAAAGAAACACACTCCAAAGCCCATTCAAACACCCTAGTAGGAATTATACTTAAATTAGGATACTTAGGGGCCAAGTAAGGCATCTCAAAGTCTATATAAACACCCAATGATGCAACTTGAAGTGGGAGTTCGGCAGAAGCCCTCTGTCGAGGAATCGAGCTAGGCCAAGGAGCCAAGCCGGAAAGGTCAGAATTGTGGAAATCACTCGAAGTTATCCAGTTGATCCATCCTAAGAAGCCAGAATTATACTCAAGACGGCCGAATTCTCCTTCGATTCTTTCAGGGAGTTTTAGGGATTTCTTATGTTTTGTTTTATCTTTTCTCTTGATATGTTTTCTTTCTTAGTTACGAACTAAACCCCTCAGATACCTGAAGGGGATGAAACCTAGATGAATCGTGTTATTTGATTTCTGAATTTTATGATAAATACTTAGTTTGTTCTTAATTATAGGTGGAGGAGGAATAGACCCTGCTTAAGAGTATATCTAGCGTAATTAAGCAGAGTTGATCGAACGCCTAGAGATAGGGTTACGAGGTTTTGCCGGATTAGGGTGAAACCTAATATGGGAATCCACAGATCGATTTACTGCTATTCTAGGGGGTTATTATAAGAGAACGAGAGTTCCACTAATTAACCTAGGGATAGATGTTATTCGCCTCGATGGAGGGTTTAATACAGGTTAGGGAGTCCTACGGATCAAGCTAAGTAAATAAATCATATGCTTCAGGGTTAGATAACAAGTGAAGTCTGGGTGGATTCTTGCTGAAGATATCATTATGATCAATTGAGTCTTTCTTCAAGTTATTTCCCAATTCGCACTTTTTGTCTTTATGTCCTTAGCTTAGTCATCGTTAATTTAGATTAAGACAAACTTCACTTTATTTTTAAGGCTAAATAATAAAAAGAAAGTTAGTATTAATACTTTTGGTTCCTTTGATTTCAATATCTGGTCTTGCCTAAGCTATACTACTGTTCGATAGGTACACTTGCCTTTAATCGTTGTCAGAGTTAATTTCTAGGTTTGATCATTCTTTTATAAATTTTAAAGCTCTGATTTCAGCATCACTAACTCATGTCCATATTTTTCCAAAAATTATAATTTGGGCAAATTTCAAGGACTTCTAATTGATATTGTAAAGCTATTTCATACAAAAAGCTTCTAGAAACTCATATTTTGTAATTTTTGCAATTTAGTCCTTTTTGGACCATTCAACCTCAATTTAACAAAATTGCTTCATGAAACTTTCACACTAGCATGCAAACATGGCATAAACCTTAAAAACTCATAAATTCAGCTCGGATTCATGGCCTCGCACCACTATTCCGACTAGGCCCTAAATCTGGCTGTTACATAGACACACGCCCGTGTTTATCCGTGTGGGCACTTAAAGGCTATTTACCAAGCCAATTGCGACCCTGAAATCAAGATCAATCGCATATTCAATTCAACAACTCAATTTACTATATCTTTCATGAACAATGCTACATGCTTCATTGATATCAATAAACATACATACTTAGTCAATCTTGGCCAAGCACTTATCCATATACAAAAGAATAATAAACTTGATAACCCATACTTTTGCCCTTTTTAAGACATATTCTCAAAACAAAATGTTTCCTATACATGCCATACTTAATATAAACATCTTGGCTATACCAAAATAGCGATTGATAGTGTGCTCCGAGCTCCGATGACGATGATCCACGAGATTAGCTTGGCGGGACTACATGGAAAGAGAGAATAAAAGACGTAAGCATTTAGCTTAGCAAGTTTGCATATAATGCACATAGCAACATACTTGTTTAACATAAACCATTTGGCATAAACATTGGCATCATAAATTCAGCTATTTAAGCTTACTTACTCTCACTGATTCCTACATATCTCATGATACTTACTAGTCTCATGCTCGTAAGGTAAACAAGGTACCTGTATCACTTGATCACATAGATCAACATAATTTACTATAATAATCATAATCTCTAATTCATCATTCATAACATGAATAATACTCATTTCCAACTTGATAATAGCTTTGCTTACTTAATTTTCTTGCTATCTTCTTTAAGCTTTACTCATTTGCCCGATGAATTTCTATGAATAACCTAGTATATTGAATCTCATCCCACATATAACTCGATGCCAAAGCCATATCCTAGATATGGTCTTACATGGGATTTCTCATCTTGGTATCGATGCCATGTCTTGACATGGACTTACTCAAAGTCTTCCTTGTGTGTTCCCTTGGGAACTTACCATTGCCATGTCTTGATATGGTCTTATTTTGTATCTTTACTAACTGGTCAATGCCGAGCCTTGGCTTAGACTTACATGAAACCTTCCTTGTTACTCATCAATGCCATGCCTTGTCTTGGACTTACATGGGATATCTATCTCATGATAGCTTTTCAATTCCAAGACTTGTCTTGGACTTACATGACATCTTTGCTTGGAGACTCACCAATGCCATGCCTTGGCTTGGGCTTACATGGGTCTTCATCTCATAATAACTCTTCAATGCCAAGATTTGTCTTAGACTTACATGATAACTTTGCTTGATTGTCGATGCAATGCCTTGGCTTGGTCTTATACGAACTTTCTTATCTCATGTGGTAGATCGAGTATCCTAAGTAATTCAACTTCAATCGGGACTTTCTCATGCTTAATCTCATTGATTTCTTTATTTAACATAGCATTGAGCATTTCTATGGTAATAATGTACATTATACTAAGCAATTCAATGATAGTAATCATAAAGCTTAGAAATCATACAAACTTACCTCGATATACAAAATGTATGTAGATACGCAATTTAGTCCTCGACTTTGTTCTTGCCTCGGTTTCGATCAGGGCTTCATTTTTCTTGATCTATAATAATAATTTAGATCATTTAAAAATCACATTAACTAAATTGACTCTTAACCCATACTTTGACAAAATTATAATTTTGCCCCTAAACTTTCCCATAATTACACTTTTGCCCCTATGTTCGTAAAGTGATTTTCATTAAACTTTCTATCTCTTCATGCTCAGCCAATTCATTGTCTCAACTATAGAAATAACCAATTCTCACTATTTCTACCATGTATGACAAATTTCATAACTATTACAAACTAGTCCTTACTAGATTTTTCATGAAATTCATTTAGGAAAAGATATCTATCTAACATCAAACTCTCATAATCTTTCTTAAAACATCATTTTAAAAACATGTCATACATGGGTAGATTTTTGAACATGCTTCTTAGCTCATCTTATAGCTAAAATTAGTTAATTCATAATACGAGGACTCCAAAAATACTAAGAATATTAAAAACGGGGCTAAAATGAACTTGCTGGCAAGCTTGAAAAATTGAAGAACCCTATCTATGGCTTCCTTCAAATTTTCGGCACTTGGGGAAGAAGATGAGAATGATATTTGTCATCTTTTTCCCTTATTAATCATTTAATTGATTAAATGACCAAAATGCCCTTCTCTTTAAAAATTCACCATTTACTAACTCATGTCCATTTTTGTCCAAAAATTATAATTTGGGAAAATTGCTATTTAAGGACATCTAATTAATATTCTAAAGCTATTTAGTACAAAAAGCTTCTAGAAACTCATATTTTGCAACTTTTGCAATTTAGTCCTAATGGACCCTTTAATAGAAATTTTCATAAAATTTCTGCATAAAACTTTCATAATATCATGCAAACATCTCAAATACCTTAAAAACTCATATTACTACTTCAGATTTGTGGTCTCTCATCACTGTTTCGACTAGGCCTTAAATCAGGCTGTTATAGTCAGTCTTTCTTTTCTTTACTAAATATCCTGTAGTTACCCTCACACAAGCACATTTGATCTTTTTCTTTTCTTCTTGTTACCTTTTCTAAACCCTCTAAAGCTGAATAATTCCACCCTCCCTTTGCCAAAATTCTTTTTGTGCTATCACTGTTTCTTCAACCTAGCTGATTCTTGTGTATGTACTTTACTCTTTCAATGGATCTTGCTAGAACCGAATTCTCATCTCCTTCAGTCTCTCTAAATTGATTTTGGTAGGGGATTGATATCTAATCTCTGTTCTTCAGATCTCTTCCGAATTACTCTTTATGCATTCCAGGATTTGGGTAAGTATTCTTCACTTTTGGTTTTGAAGGTTGGCCGGATGGTTGTAAGTAATGTAAGGGTGACTTAAGATGGATATAAGTCACTTATGGTACAGTTTTTAATAATTAAGATTGATACAAATTTAGGATGTACTCATACAGATTTAGGATGTACTCGTGATTAGTGATCGAGGAAAAGCTATTAAGGCTTGGTGTTTCAAGTAAGGTTAAGGTGAGACTTCAGCTTTTGGTAAAGTATTCGATAAGTATATGTGATTAATCATTGAGTGACATCATTTGCAGGATCGTGGCTAAGGAGATCGCATCGCGTTTTGTTATCAGGTGTGTACATACACTATACACACACAATGGATTGGGAAATCTCGAAATCTCGAAAGTTTAGCTTCGGTGGTCTTGCGAGTGTGCGAAAACTCGTATGAGGGAAATGGAATCGATAACAGAGACCTCATGAGCGATCTCATGGACTTGGGTCGTGGTATGGCCAACTGAGCCAGAATGGGCAAAATGGGCCCCATGGGCTGTAGGCTCAAAATAGGCGAATTTGATGATTTGGTAATAAGTGATGAGCTAGTCATGCTGGTTACATGGCTTGGAATTGATTTGGGCCAGATGGGCCATATGAATGTGATTGGGCCAAACGGGCCATATGAATGTGATTTGGGCCTAATGGGCCATACGAATGAGATTGGGCCTGGTGGGCCATATGAACGTATGTGAATTTGTTTGGGCTTTGTAAGGGGTATTGGGCTTAGTATTTGGTAAATTGCTTAACCTTACATAAAACTTTAATAATTTACTAATTGTGACCGTAGACAAGTCATAAGGTTAAGGTGTGGCAATGGGTATATGCATTTGTTGGATTAGACCTAGGGAGAGCTTGGTACTTAAGTGGTCTTAATGACTCACCTCCACTTCTCTAGAATCCTACCTGGTGCATAGTATCTGTTCACTTTAGCCAATGAGGACTTGATAACAAGCCAAGGTAAGTAATAGACCCATGACAATGAGAAATGACCGAAATGCCCCTAAAGGCGAAAATGACTAAAATACCCCTATGTGTTGAATGTAAGATTTATGGATTTTACATGTACATATGCTGCATTCATATGATATTCTGTTTAGGTTGCATATGGGTTGGGAATTATGGAACGGAGGAAGCATATGAGGATCGCATGGTTGCTTGACGACCGTGGATCCACCGATGGCTTTTTAAGCATATTATATGATTAGCAGCTTTGCTGCAACGTTAGCTAGTACCGCAACCGGGCTACCTTTGAAGTGTATCAGATGGGTGGGTCGATTTAGAAATCCCCACAGAAGTGTTTTGGTTGGACGGAGACAATGTGTACCGGATATATTATTTGGGGAGGGTTTGCACAACATTGCATGTATGATATTATTATGTTATTATTACGATATGTATGTTTTTGTTTGTCGAGGTTCGTACACACTGATTTTTCGAAAACTCACTCCCTCTTTTATTTTTCTCAGGTGATCCTCAGTAGGCGGTTCGACAGATGGAGGGACTCAGAGGTGGCCAACTAGCAAGACGATTAGACCTATTTTTCTTAATATCTAAATTCTAGATTTTAAGTTATTTATTTTAAGTTATTTTATTTCGGGTTGTAATAAGGCTTTCCCTCTAATCATTATTCCATTACTTCTGCTATGCATTGAAATTTTGAAACGGAACCTGGATTTATTTCTTTTAAGCATATTTCAAGGTTTTGAAAATAATTGTGTTTTAAGAACGAGCTTCCACTGTCAAAGGAAATTTTTTTACATAGTAACAAGGAAATGGTTTTTGTATACACCTCATTTTGAAAGCAAACTTGATTTTACTTAACTTTTCTTTAGAAGGGTTTTCAATGAAAACAAGGTTTTCGCAAAAACACTTCAATGTGACATGCCAGACTCGGGCCTAACTTCTAGGTCTAGTTTGGGGTGTTACAATTTTCATGTACATCAAATAAGCATAAATGAGCTCATCATGCCACATTACTTCAAAGCATTATTTTTTTCATCCCATATTTCTCATGTCACGCCATATATTTTATCCATTAAATTATTGATATTCCGATGGATAATCAAGTAGTACACACAAAGTGTACAAAACAGTATATCCGTCAATTCATGTCCAATGGTACCCATAAGGCACTGTATCAGAGAGCACACTCTCGAGCCACATCTATGCAGCAAGATTACCAGTCCAGGCTAAATCCTTTTTATGACATATGCTCTAAAGAGTTTGATTTGGATTACCCGTCTGGGCTAAATCCAATCCATAACATATGCTCTAGAGACTTATATCAGGATTATCCATCCGGGCTAAATCCTTTCAGAAATGAGGTTAAAGGATTACTCGTCCGAGGTAAATCCCATCAGCAACAAATGTAGGACCTCATTCATTTCAGGAAATCATATTTATCCATCGAAATCCAATATTCAAATGGAATTTAATCCCTTTTTCATTCAATTTAAAGCATGTATCCAATTTCATGCATTCTTATCATTTACATAAACATAATTTACCTATAACTCAAACATAACATACAATTCAACATAATTTCATACTCATTTAAGTTACACGAACTTACCTCGACGATAGTTTGTACATGAAAACCTACTAATTCGAAATCTTTTCTTTTCTTTGATATAACTCTTTGTTTGATCTTTCCGGATCTATATAAATGAATTTAATATCTATTTATCACATTCCATATTCTATTAAAATCAATTTACATTATAGGAAAATTTACCATTTTACCCTATACTTTTCATAATTGACAATTTAGTCCCTAGGCTCGGAAAATGAAATTCATGCAACTTAATCCTTATTTCCAGCCTAGCTGAATTTCATATGTCACAATAATAGCTCATAAATTTAACAAAAATCAAAATTTACCATGGGTTTTACCATTTTTTAATTTAGTCCTTAAATAAATTTTCATCAAAAATTCACTTTATAAAAGTTTTTTTATCTATCAACAACCTTTTATTTTTTTACCATAAATTTCATAATTTCAACATAATCATCCACGACACAATTTCCATACCATGTTAACTTTTCAAATTAATCCCCAAAATAAATAGTTTAAGCTATCCCGATTCAAAAAATATAAAAATGTCTAAAAACGGGACTTGATTACTTACCCAATTAAACTTGATTAATTTCCTTCCTCTTTCTTAGGGTTTCCATGGAAATATTTGGGGAAGATGATATGAAAATAAGATGATATTCTATTTAATTAATTATCATCTTTTAATTATTTTATTTTCTAATTTAGTCCTTGCCCTTTTTAAATTTTTCCATGGATGATTCACCAAAAATATCTACATACCTTTCTTTAATGGTCTAATTACCATATAATGAAGAATCGATTAAAATACATACACATGAGACAAAAGAGCTAAGAAATAAAAAGGTGGCATTGGTAAAAGTGCTTTGGCAATGGCATGGTTTAGAGGAGGCTACCTGGGAGCTGGAGGATATCATGAGGAGGTAATACCCCAACCTCTTTTCTGGTAAGAATTTTCAAGGACGAAGATTTCTAAGGGGGGAGAGTTGTAATAGCCTATTTTCGGTGAGATCGGAACAGTGGTTTCGGGACTACAAATTGAGTCAAAACTAAAATTTTATTTTATTTTATTTTATGGTTGGTATCATGATTGGAAGGTCACATGAAAAATTTGATACGAAAATTTTATCGATTGTGTGGTTAATTAGGTAAAGGACTAAATTGCATAAAATGCAAAAGTTAGATTCTAGTAGCTATAGGTATTAAATAGCTATAGAATTCAAAACTTAATGTCATTATATAGTAATTAGGCCATTGAAGAGTAGGTAGTAGATATTTTAATGACTCATCCATGGAAAAATTAGAAAAGGCAAGAGACTAAATTGGAAATCACAAAAATTAAAAGATATTAATTAAATAAAAAGAAACAATCATCTATTTTCATATCATCTTTCCCAATCTTTCTATGGAAACCCTAGGAGAGAGGAAGAAGACTTTTCAAGCTTAAAAAGGTATGAAATTAAGTCCCGTTTTTAATGATTTTTATATTTTTAGAATCGGGATAATTTAATCTCTTTATTTATGGGATTAATTTGAAAAGTTATCAAGGTAAAATATTTGAGTCATGGATGAATATGCTAAAAATTAGAAATTTTTGGTAGAAAATGAAAGGTTGTTCATAGATAAACAACTTTTACAAAGCAATTTTTGATGAAAACTTGATTTAGGGACTAAAATGAAAAAGTGGTAAAACCCATGGAAAAGTTTGAAATTTGTGAAATGTCTAGGTTAGGCTTGGAAAGAGGACTAGATTGCATGAATTTCATTTTCCGAGCCTAGAGATGAAATTGGAATTTTTGAAAAGAGTAAGGGCAAAATGTAATTTTACCTAGGATGTAATTGAATGCAAATGTATATGAAATGTGATAGATTAATAGTTAAATTTATTCATATAGATCTGGAAAGACCAACTACCGAACTAGATCGAGGGAAACAAAAGGTTTCGGATTAGTTCAAATTAAAAAAAGGAACCGTTTTCAAGGTAAGTTCATGTAACTTAAATATGTATGTTAAATACTTGAATTGAATTGTATGATTGTGTTAATATGTATGAGTTGATATACATAATGAAATAATCATAAATTGTGAAATATGGACAAATTGTCATGTTCCGATTGAACTTTGAGATTCAATGGAGTAAGGTGATATTGAATGAATAGATGATTGAATAAGTTAATTTTGAATACATATAGATCAAGAAAGAAAGAATTCAGATTTAGATCGGGGGAAAAGCAAGGTTATCAAGTAGTCGATCCGATCCGTCAATTCTGAATGCGAGATAAGTTCGTACGTGATAAACATTGTTACAAATATGCTTTTAATGCTTTGATATTGCATAAATTATATGTGACACTACGGTCATGTTCGACGACAAAATCGACTGTGTATGGCACTTAGTGTGCAAAACATCGAGTAAGGCACTTAGTGTGCAGGATTATAATAGCTTCAGCTATGAGATGGCATTTAGCGTGCGAAACATCAAGCAAGGCACTTAGTGTGCGAGATTATAATAGTTTCGGCTATGCATGGCACTTAGTGTGCGAAACATCGAGTATTCGACAATGTTACGAGAAGATATGAGTTCGTTATGTATTTGTACAAGTATGTACATGTAAATATGAAGATCAAACAGAAAAGGTTATGACTTTGCATATAAGTATATAAATAAGCTTGTGGAAGGTTTGATATTATCATGCATTATACATTAACTTGTTCAAATTGATTATTTGTATTTTATGAATTGTTGAGTATATTTAGTACGAACTTACTAAGCTTTGTAGCTTACTTTGTTTGTTTTTCCCGTGTTTTATAGTGAATTCAAAGCTAGCTCGGATTCGGGGATTGTCAGAGTCTACTTCACACTATCCAACCATCTATTTGGTACTTTTGAATTGTGTATATATGGTATATGGCATGTATATGCTTGAGTTATTTTGGTATGTTGATGAACATGTATTTTGAGCCATTTGAGTTGGCTTATGATAATGAATTTGATGATGTTTATACATGTGTAAATAGTTCTATTTTGAGTATGGTAATTGACCTATATTGTGTGGTTGAGGTTGAATCTATAATGCTAAATGATATTAGGTAATTTGGAAAGCTATGTGCCTTAGAATTGATGATTGATAATGTATGTATGGAATAGTTTAGTTGATTGAATTATATACATGAATTATGGTAAATGAACCATATTATTGATGTTGTTTTGGTTTATATTTAAGTAAGTGAAATAGTTGTAATTGTAAAGCATAAAATGTGTATGAATTTGGATTGATTTAGCTGCATATTTGTGCCATGAAATGGTACCATTTGTACTATGTAGGTATATGCAAAATGGGGTGAAAAATTGGCCTTGTAAATGGCCTATTTTTGTCCGCACGGGCAGAGACTCGAGCGTGTGTCTCAGCCGTGTGTGACACACGGTCATGTTACACGTCCGTGTGTCCCCTGGTGTTGAAATTAAATTGAAGTCAGTATGCTCTACACGGTCTCACACACGGGCGTGTGACTGGCCGTGTGGAACAAGTCAGTATATCCTCTAATTGGCATATGGCCTAGCACACGGGCGTGTGACTTGGCCGTGTTGCATAAGTCAGTATACCCTACAGTTTTGGCACAGCCTAGCATACGACCTGGCACACGGGCATGTGTGGCCATTTCGAAGGGTACATGGGCTAGACACACGGGCGTGTGGTCGGCCGTGTGACCCAAGTCAATATGTATGCCCTGTTTTCACACGGCTAAAGACACGGGCGTGTCTACTAGCCATTTGAGGCACACGTCTAGTTCACACGAGCGTGTCTACTAGCCTATGAGGCACACGGCCAGTTCACATGGGCGTGTGACCTTGGTTTTCATGAAAAATTTCTAAGTGTCCAGAATTTTTGTATGATATCAGTTTAGTCTCGAACCACTTCTAAAGCATGTTTAAGGCCTCGTAGGCCCTTATAAGGGACAATGTGATTGTGTGGAATGATTTATGAGAATGAATACTCATTGTTACATAAATGTATGCTATATATGTTGTGAATGGATCGGTAATACCTTGTAACCCTATTTCAGCGTTGAATACGAGTGAGGGATGTTACAGAAAAAGTTGATTTCTGGTTAGAGAATACCATTAGAGTTTTTGATGAGTTGTCTTATTCATCTAGTGATTGTTTAAAATGTATGATATCTCTGTTAAAAGATTCAACATATCAGTGATCGAACACTCTATTAGTAGTGGTATCGAAGGATCGCGTAACTTGGGATTTCTTTCAAACAGAGTTCAAAAAGAAATACGCCAGTCAAATGTATCTTGATAGGAAGAGGAAAGAGTTTCTGAAATTGAAACAAGTTCATAAAACTGTAGCTGAATACGAAAGAGAAGTCGTACAACTTAGTCAATATACTCGTGAATGTATTCCAAATGAAGATGTTATGTGTACCTAGTTTGAAGATGGTCTCAATGAAGTTATCAGATTGCTTTGTCGGGATGCTGAAGTTAAAAGAGTTTGTGGTTTTAGTTGATCGAGCACATAAAGCTGAAGAACTTAGCAAAGCAAAAATGCTAAGCAGATTCAGAAGTTTGAGACTCGGGTAAACAACTGGGGGGAAATCTTTTCCTTCTCCAATGAAGAAAGTGAAGGAATCTTATAGCCGTATGTCAGCTCCATCTGGATTTTCAAAGAGAGACTGAAGAAAACAAGTTAGTTCGAGGCCCCAAGCTACCTCTATAGCTAGTGTGGACAATGTTCACAATGTTAATAAGCCCGAATGTCAATATTGAAATAGAAGACATTTCAAGGAGTGCCAGTTGAAAATGGGATCGTGCTTTAGATGCAGTTCATTTGATCATTTCCTTTGAGATTGCCTTGATAGATCCGATAGAGAAAAAACCCAAAGTGGTCGATCTGGGAGTACGCCATCTAAAGGTAGACCGTCGAAGAATAGAGGCAATTCAAGAAATAGTAGAAGTGGAGTGAAAGACTCTGTGGTTTGGTCTGAGGCACAAACACTAGCTAAGGCTGATGCAATTTGAGCTTGTGAAGATGCTTCAACACTTGATGTGATTGCCTATACATTTTCTCTTTTTAATGTTAATGTTTATGCTCTAATTGACTCGGGGTCAACGCATTCGTATATATGCTTTACACTTGTGTCAGATAAGAATATACCAATAGAGTCAACTAAGTTTGTAGTCAAAGTAACTAATCCGTTAGGCCAATATGTGTTAGTTGATAAATTGTGTAAAAATCATCCAATGAAAATTCGGGATTGTGACTTTCCAGCTAATTTGATGTTATTACCATTTGACTATTTTGATGTAATTCTCGACATGGATTGGTTGATTTTTCATGACACCATTGTGAACTGTAGACAAAGGCAAATTGTATTGAAATGGCAGAATGGTGAAACAGTTAGAATTGAATCAGATAGATTTGTCAGTGCCGTTAGTATTATTTCTACTTTTTCTACTCAGAAATGTGTTCATAAAGGGTGTGATGCATATCTAGCATATATGTTAGATCCTAGAACTTCAAAATCGAAGTTGGAATCAATTCCAACCATTAATGATTTCGCGGATGTATTTCTAGAAGAGTTGCTAGGGTTATTGCTAGTCAGAGATATTGATTTTGCTATTGATTTAGTACTAAGAACTTCTCCAATATCGATTTCTCCGTATAGAATGGCACCAACTGAGTTAAAGGAGTTGAAAGCACAGTTACAAGAGTTGTCAGATAGAGGATTTGTTCGGCCTAGCTTTTTTCCCTAGGGTGCACCTATTTTATTTGTTAAGAAAAAGGATGGGCAAATGCGGTTGTGTATTGATTACCAACAACTAAATAAAGTCACAACTAAGAACAAGTATCCATTGCCTCATATTGATGATTTATTTGATAAGTTGAAAGGTGCGACAGTGTTTTCGAAAATTGACCTTCACTCGGGATATTATCAACTTCGAGTTAAAGTGAAACACCCCACACCCGGCCCACGAGCCTGAACCGGGTCTAGTATGTTCCTTAAGAAAATCAGTTTCAAAATTCTTGGTTACTTAGAGAAAGTTTGTGTAATTTTGAGAAAAATATTGGTTTGGGTTGGGCTTAGATTGAAAGCCCACTTGTCTTACTTAAAAATCATTTAATTAGGGTGACAAAATAATTTGGGGTTTACTTAAAAAAAAAAATTTACTTAAGCTTAAAATATAAAATAGTTCATAGCATAGTAGTTAAAGAAAATAAAAGTAACTAAATAAAACTATGGCCTTTTCGGCCTTATTACATCAATAATTCCCAAACTTAAAAACTTAAAATACTTAATTGAAATAAAGTCCTAAATATTAAAAATCCTTTCTTGCTGTGTATGGCCACCTTTAGCTCCTGCCGACCCGGTCCATTATTGCTCATTACCTGAAAAATAGTCCCACAAAGGGGTGAGTCAACAGACTCAATGTGTACACAAACTAACAATCAACAAATCAGGCATACATGTTCATATCAAAGACATATTCATATAAAAATGATGCAACCCAAACCCAAGCCTAGTTATCCATCCACTACACACCACCCGTACCTGCCAATCACACTGTGGGGACTACTAAGTCAACCCTCCATTCGCTACACACCATCGAAGGCAGTCACTGCAGTCGACGTGCTCATCGCCCATATAATTTCGTGGCATAGCCACCAGATAATTGTGTCAATAGACACCATGTTCAGATAATGTAACTGAAGTTACCAAATTCAGATAGTGTAACCGTAGTTACCATGTTCAAATTATGTGACTGTAGTCACCATATTCCGTTGGTGAGACCGAAGTCAACACCTTCTTCCCCTTTCACATATAGCCCAAAATGCCCCACATATTTATCATGCACAACATACTTATTTTTGTCATTCATATTACTATTTACATGTTAAGAATATAACATATTCATAATCCTATCAGAAGTAGGAAACATACCTGGGTACTCTTTACCACATTTGTGGTACTTAGCCACATTCTCATTCTTATGCATATTCATATATTGAAATAATTATTGCCATAATATATTGAAAGTTAGTGTGAGTACACACCTGATTTGCTTAATAGATTCCTTGAAATCCCGAAGAGAATCGATCACAGCTTAGATCTCAAATCCTACATAAGTTAATCACTTTAAAAGACCATTCGGCCACTTTTCCAAATACAACTAGGATTTGTATTACTTACCTTGTAACTCAATTGATTTTAAGAATCAAGTGCCGGATCTTTGTATTCCTCCCTTGTGAATTCATTAAACACTATATTACTCCATAGGTTTGTTTTCACTAAATAATAAATCCAAACATGTAACATAAGCCTTAGCCGAATTTCTTAGCACTTACCTTGTGATTCTAAATCTCGAAAAGTAACCCTTGGCTTATGGAGATGTTGAAATCCCTTAGATCTGAAATCCCAAAATTCCTCCTTTGGTAATCGGCCAAGAGATTATTTCCTAGATCTTGATTAAAAGAATTAGAAGAACAAAAATTCATTGTTCTTACCTTAGATCCTTGACCCTTGTATTCAACAATTGTAGAAACTCGAGAATCCCTTGTAGATTCGGCCAAAATTGCTAATAGAATTAGTACCCTGATTTTCAATAAAAAGAGAAGGAATACAAATCGATTGACCACAGATCTTACCCCTTTTGATGCTGTAGTTGATTACTTCCTTGCTTAGAGTCACAGAGATTCGGCTATGGAGTTTAATCAGGTATCAAAAGAAAAGACTTTTGGCTTGACAGATGAAGAAAAGAGAAGAAGAGAAGAGGAGAAGAAAATTCGGCAGAGAGAGGGTTTGCTTAGGGAAATTTCGGCCACACTTGGAAAAGATGAGAGAAAATCTTTTAATTCTCCTTCTTTAGCCGAAATTACTAGGCCAAGAGTCCTTGACTTGGCCACAACTCTTCCTTGTGATAATATTATCACCTTATTTAAAAATAAATAAAGAAAAATCCTTTTTATCTCTTCTAAATAATCCAAATTAAAAAGCTTTTATTTATCACATTACTATGCAATATTAATGGAAATAAAACACCTCTCTTTTTAAACACATGTGCCGTCCCACCCCTTTAGCTTTGGGAAGCAAAAATAAAACTTCATTTATTTGCTTCCTTGTGACTCAACCTGTGCCCATGCCTCTTGCACATGGCGCCATTTCCATAGGCCCTAAGTGCCATCTTCAGGCCACTTTTCCAAGCCTGTTTGTGTGTCAAATTTTACCAACTTTTTCTTTTAAGGCCATCTTGCCCTTATTTCCTATTTTAAACTTTAAAATTTGACATTTCTGCATCATTTCTAAGTTTCCTAAAATTTTCGATCGGCTCACATTACTTGCCATTTTCTTCCATTTCCAAGTTTCCTAAAATGTATACTTTCCATTTTTGGATCACTTCCATTTTCATTTCTTAGTTTCCAAAAATGTGTACTTTCCATTTTTGAACCATTTCCTTACATTTCTGGGTTTCCTAAAACGTTCATGTCCTAATGCATTTCTAGGTTTCCAAAAATGTTCAGGTTTCCAAAAATGTTCATTTCCATTTCCATGCATTTTCATACATTTCTGAGTTTCCAAAAATATCAAAAATTTATTCATAATGCTTAAGACTTGTCATTTCATACAATTAAACCGAAAATGCATAGGCCCTTTCCAGAATGTTATAGTTCTACCCCCTTAAGCAAAATTTCGTCCTCGAAATTTCCTAACTAAACAACTGAGGGTATTGTTATCGCATTGTCTCTTCTGACTCCCACGAAGCTTCTTCCGATCCATGGTTGCGCCATAACACCTTGACTAGAGGTACTGACTTCCTCCGTAGTACTTTCACATCATGTTCCAAGATTCGAATCGGCTCTTCCTCGTAGGATAAGTCCAGCCTTAACTCCACTTCTACAACAGGTACCACATGAGATGGATCCGATCGATAGCGACATAGCATGGATACATGGAATACGTCGTGCATTAGCTGCAACTCTGATGGCAACTCCACTTGATATGCCACTGGTCCAACTCGCTTTAGTACTCGATAGGGCCCTATAAACCTCCGGCTTAACTTCCCTTTGCGACCGAACGTCATAACCTTTTTCCAAGGCGAGACTTTCAGGAACACTTGGTCTCCCACTTTAAATTCAATTTCCTTCCGCTTAAGGTCTGCATACGACTTCTGCCTATCAGAGGCTTCCTTCAACCTTTCCCGGATTATCTCAACCTTCTCCTCAGTTTTTTCCACTAACTCAGGACCCAAAACACGACGTTCTCCTAACGTAGTCCATCAAGTAAGAGTTCTACACTTTCGACCATACAATGCTTCGAATGGTGCCATCCGAATGCTAGCTTGATAGCTATTGTTGTAGGCGAACTCAGCTAAAGACACATAATCCTCCCAACTTCCTCGAAAATCCATAACACAACCCCTTAACATATCCTCCAACACTTGTATAACCTGCTCGGATCGCCTGCTCGGATTGTGGATGAAAAGTCAGTAGTGAAGTCCAACTTGGTGCCTAAAGCTTGGTGAAGTGCCTTCCAAAACCGAGACGTAAACCTTGGGTCTCGATCGGAGATGACCGATACTGGTACTCCATGTAACCTTACGATCTCCGCCACATATAACATAGCCAACTTCTGAAGAGAATAATCCATTTTTATTGGGATAAAGTGCGCGGACTTGGTCAAACGGTCCACTATCACCCATATTGAGTCCTTTTTAGTAGGCGTAAGGGGAAGCCCACTAACGAAGTCCATGGTAATTCTTTCCCACTTCCATTGGGGAATCTCAATTGGTTGAAGTAATCCCGATGGAACTTGGTGTTCAGCCTTAACTTGCGACATGTGTCGACACTTTTCCCACGAATTCAGTCACTTCCCGCTTAAGATCAGACCACCAAAATTGTTCCCTTAGATCTCTATACAACTTGATGCCTCCAGGATGCATAGCATAAGGGCTACCATGCGCTTCCCAAAGAATCCTTTGTCTCAACTTCTTATCCTTCGGCATATAGACCTTTCCTTTGTAGCACAATACTCCTTCTCCATTGACGCCATAATCCCCTAATTCTCCGCTCCGTACTTGCTGTAACTTAGCACTTAGATCCTTATCAGCCAACTGGCCCTCTTTCACCTCATTCAGCCATGTGGGCTTGACTTGTAACTCTGCCAACAGGCTTCCATCATCATACAGACTTAAATGAGCGAACAAAGCCCTTAAATCCGACACAACCTTCTGACTTAGGGTGTCTGCTACCATATTCGCCTTGCCCGGTTGGTACTCTATTGAGCAATTGTAATCCTTCAACAGCTCCACCCACCTTCGTTGCCTCAAGTTCAACTCCTTCTGAGTCAGCAAGTACTTAAGGCTCTTGTGGTCCGTGTAGATCACTGACCTTTCTCCATAAAGGTAGTGCCTCCAAACCTTGAGGGCGAAAACCACTGCTGCTAGTTCCAAGTCATGGGTTGGATAATTAACCTCATGAGGCCTTAACTGCCGAGACGCATAAGCGACCACTTTTCCATCTTGTATTAGCACACAGCCTAATCCCGTATGTGAAGTGTCACAGTACACCACATAATCCTTGCCTGTCTCCAGCTGAATTAACACCGGAGCTTCCGTCAGCACCTTCTTAAGCTTTTCAAAGCTCTCCTGTTGCTTATCCATCCACACAAATGGTACTTCCTTCCTTAGCAACTTTGTCAAAGGCGCGGCTATAGATGAGAATCCTTCCACGAACCTTCTGTAATAGCCCGCCAATCCTAAGAAACTTCGGATTTCAGCCACAGACCTAGGTGGTTTCCAATCCAACACTGCTTCGATCTTCCTAGGATCCACTCTTATTCCTTCATGGATACCACATGACCTAATAATGCCACCTCCTTAAGCCAAAATTCACACTTGCTGAATTTGGCATGAGCTTCTTCTCCTTAACACTTCCAACACATCTCAGAGATGCTCATCATGCTCCTCCTCCGACTTCGAGTACACTAAAATATCGTTGATGAACACAACGACGAACTTATCCGTAGGGTTGGAAAACCCGATTCATCATGTCCATGAACGCGGCCGGGCGTTCACAACCCAAACGGCATCACTACAAATTCAAAATGACCGTATCTTGTCCTAAAAGCGGTCTTATGAATGTCGACCTCCTTCACCTTCAACTGGTGATATCCCGACCTTAAGTCTATCTTCGAGAACACAGCTGCCCCTTTCAGCTGGTCGAACAAGTCGTCTATCCTTGGCAAGGGATACTTGTTCTTGATGGTCAGTTTGTTCAACTGACGATAATCTATGCACATACGCATAGTTCCATCCTTCTTCTTCACAAATAGGACCGGTGCTCCCTATGGAGACACACTGGGTCGGATGAACCCACGATCCAACAGTTCTTGGATTTGAGCCTTGAGCTCTACTAACTCCTTTGGCACCATCCGGTATGGAGTGATTGACACAGGAGCTGTTCCCGATAGCAAGTCTATTCCAAATTCCACCTTCCTATCTGGGGGTATTCCTGGTAATTCATCTGGGAACACATCTACGAAGTCCCTTACTGTCCTAACTCCATGAACACCTTCATCTTTACCTCCCAACGCACTTACGAAGGCTAAGAACGCCTTACACCCCCTCTTAACCATCTTCTCAGCCTTCAGCGCCGAAACCACGTTAGACAAGTAGTTCCTCCTTTCTCCGATCATCACTACTACCTCATCCTCGGGGTTCTTAGTTCCATACGTTTAGCCGCACAATCCAACACACTTTCGATGCTCTACTAGCCAATCCATTCCAAGTATAAGCTCAAACTCTCCGAAGGGTAACTCCATTAAGTCACCCAAAGTTCACTCTCTGAATCTCTGGGGTACATTCCGAAAAGATCTTGTCTACCACTACGGTTTGGCCTAATGGGCTTACTACGATCATCATCTGCTCATCGAGAGAGTTCGAGTCTAGGCCTAGTGTTTCCACTACACTACATGCAACATAGGAATGGGTCGAGCCCACATCAATCGAGCAAAATAGGGTTTGTCGAAAAATAAAGAACGTACCGGTTATTACATCCGGTGCGTCACCATCCTCCCTTCGGTGAACCGCATAAACCAAACCCGGTTGCCTTGCTTTTGCATTAGTAGCACCTCGGCCCTGTGCTCCACGGCCTCTGCCAGCACCATTACCTCTGTTGGCCAAACCACGACTCCGTTGAGGCTGCTGTCTGCCTCTACCAGCCTGACTAACATTCTGAGCTGCCGGTCGGCTCTCATCTGGTTGCTTAGGACAATCCTTAAGCATATGGTCCTTGGACCCACACTTGAAGCATCCTCCCGTCTTTCTCTAACATTCTCCCAAGTGCCTCTTTCCACAATGCTCACAAGGGCGATACTGCCAGCCCGTACCAGCTTGTTGATTTCGTGGCCCGTCAACTCTAGGCTTCTTATGACCCTTTCCAAATGGCCCAAAACCTCTTTTGGGCTTATTCCTATCCACAGCCTGCTTGATAGTATCCTTGATTCCCTCGGCCACCTTGTCCTTTTCCACCAAAGCAGAGAATTCCCGCTCCTGATGCGGTGCTATCAACAGTCTCAGATCGTCCCTCAGTCCGTCCTCAAAACGGACACAGCGTTCAAGCTCGGTTGCCACTACCCTCGAGCATAGCGGCTCAACCTCGAAATTCTCGCCTCATATTCTCGGCGGACTTACTCCCTTGCACCAACCCCAGAAAAGCCTTTCTTTGTTCATCCGTATACCTGGTTCCCACATATTTCTTTTGGTACGCTTCCTTAACGTACTCCAGGTCAGATCCTCGGCCGTGGCACTATCTCGCACCGTTAACCACCATTGATACGCTTCATCGCGTAACAGTGCCACCATCCCCTTTAACTTCTCCTCAGGGGTCAAGTCGAGCTCATCCATGATGCGTTCCGTCGCTTCCAACCAGTACTCAGCTGTATTAGGTGCCACTCCCGACACTCCATGAAACATCTCGGCTCCATTAGCTCGAAGCCGCTCCGGCATAGATTTTCGGGTTCCCAAATTTCCACCCACACCAGCCACCAATTCCAAAACTCACAGAACAGCCTGCAACACAGCATCTTCCCCCATCTAAGCTTGCTGCTCAGCACCCACAGCTGAGGTGGCGGTGGCGGTGGTATTTCATTATCAGAACCCTGGCCCGATCTAACGGGTTCTGACACAGTCATCCTTCCTCTACCTCGTCCACGATGACCACATCCTCTGGAGCTCATTTCTTAGCGTCGAGATCTAATTAAGGAATTTTATGGATTAGTCATTGTTCCACTTATTTACCCGCGAAGGAGTTTTATGAAAAGGGATTTAAGAGTGGTTCTTTCGCATTCATACAGCACACAGTCTTTTCCATTTATTCATTCATCCATCAAACAAGTATGAACTTTCGTTCATTCAGAGAAACGTTGTAGTTTTCATCGTTGTTGTTTTTCCACTACCCAGTGGTATTTTCGTAATTTGTCCTACAGGGGCTTTTTTGTAATTTTGCAAAACAGAAAGTTCCTCGGTGATTTTGTCAAAAGTATTTTAGTAATTTTAAAGTCCCGGTGTAAATTTGGAAAAATTTTGAAATCCAGGGGTATGTCGGTAATTTTTGACCTCGGGGGTATTTTGGTAATTTTCCAAAAGCCAGGGTAAATTGGTAAAATTTAATAAATCAGGGATATTTCAAAAGTTATAAAACTTTGTGGGTTCTTTTTGAGAATTGTTCCTTCCAAAATGGAGATGTTGCAAAAATTTTGGGAATCAGGGTCATTTTGGTAATTTTGTAAGTTAGGGGCAATTTTGTAATTTTTCAAAATCAAGATATTTTGATATTTTACAAATTAGGGTTTTTGAACATTTATAAAATAATGAAGTTTTGGCAAAATCATTGAGAAGTTTGACAATTTGTGAATCAAGGGCATTTTGGTAATTTTACCACTAAGGGTATTTTTGTAATTTTCACCAATCGAAAATTTTTTTGGAATATTTTGTAAAGAGAGTTTCCATAAATCAAAATAGTGATTTTAAAGGTTTTAAAACAAGGGTTTTGTTGTTTTTTTTTTTCTTTTTTTTAAAAAAAACATGGCTAGTTCCCTTTCGGGTTTTAGTCCTTAGGTTTAGCCTATGACCGAGCCCTCTTTGGTCAGGGTGAACCAAAGCTACGCACCAGGCAGGATTCGAATGGTGAGGAGGTGAGTCACGCGGACTGCTTAAATACCAAGCTCCCATCAAAACCATTCCTAGACATGCGCACAGAGGTTGCCACACCACTGAGCCCTCTGAGTTAGGTGAACCGAAGCTACGCACCAGGTAGGATTCCTGCGAAGAGGAGATGAGTCACTAGGACTGCTTAAATACCAGGCTCTTCCGGATCCAATCCTAGACATGCGTACAGGGGTTACCACACCCTATCTCAGTGACTTAGCCATAGGTTTGTTAAGTTCATTAAGTCTTATGGGTTCTGTGTGTTTGAGTAGTCTAGTCCTAGGGTTCAAATTCCTATCATACTATTCTATGTTCCATGCCTTTTCTACCCTTCTAAAGTTCATAATATAATTCACATAATCACCCAAATAGTTAGGGGTACTTACCCGTGGATCATGGTCGGAGGCTTAGGTGCCATGCCGAACACCGCTTTATTTCAAAGAAAATCATTTGGGCTCGAATTAAAAATGTTTGGGCCTTAGCCCACAGTGCCGAGAGTTGAAAGTCAGGCTCGATACCAAATCGAACACACCCACACCCTACCCACGAGCCCAACTGGTCCGTATGTTCCTTAAGAAAATCGGTTCAAAATTCTTGGTTACTTAGAGAAAGTTTGTGTAATTTTGAGAAAAATATTGGTTTGGGTTGGGCTTAGATTGAAAGCCCACTTGTCTTACTTAAAAATCATTTAATTAGGGTGACAAAATAATCTGGGGTTTACTTAAAAAAAAAAATTACTTAAGCTTAAAATATAAAATAGTTCATAGCATAGTAGTTAAAGAAAATAAAAGTAACTAAATAAAACTATGGCCTTTTACTTACCTTATTACATCAATAATTCCCAAACTTAAAAACTTAAAATACTTAATAGAAATAAAGTCCTAAATATTAAAAATCCTTTCTTCTTGTGTGCATGGCCACCTTTAGCTCCTGCCGACCGGTCCATTATTGCTCATTACCTGAAAAATAGTCCCACAAATGGGTGAGTCAACAGACTCAATGCGTACACAAACTAACAATCAACAAATCAGGCATACATGTTCATATCAAAGACATATTCATATAAAAATGATGCAACCCAAACCCAAGCCTAGTTATCCATCCGCTACACACCACCCGTACCTGCCAATCACACCGTGGGGACTACTAAGTCAACCCTCCATCCGCTACACACCATCGAAGGTAGTCGCTGCAGTCGACGTGCTCATCGCCCATATAATTTCGTGGTATAGCCACCAGATAATTGTGTCAATAGACACCATGTTCAGATAATGTAACTGAAGTTACCAAATTCAGATAGTGTAACCGAAGTTACCATGTTCAAATTATGTGACCGTAGTCACCATATTCCGTTGGTGAGACCGAAGTCAACGCCTTCTTCCCCTTTCACATATAGCCTGAAATGCCCCACATATTTATCATGCACAACATACTTATTTTTCTCATTCATATTACTATTCACATGTTAAGAATATAACATATTCATAATCCTATCAGAAGTAGGAAACGTACCTGGGTACTCTTTACCACATTTGTGGTACTTAGCCACATTCTCATTCTTATGCATATTCATATATTGAAATAATTATTGCCATAATATATTGAAAGTTAGTGTGAGTACACACCTGATTCGCTTAATAGATTCCTTGAAATCTCGAAGAGAATCGATCACAGTTTAGATCTCAAATCCTACATAAGTTAATCACTTTAAAAGACCATTCGGCCACTTTTCCAAATACAACTAGGATTTGTATTACTTACCTTGTAACTGAATTGATTTTAAGATTCAAGTGCCGGATCTTTGTATTCCTCCCTTGTGAATTCGGCTAAACACTATATTACTCCATAGGTTAGTTTTCGGCTAAATAATAAATCCAAACATGTAACATAAGCCTTAGCCAAATTTCTTAGCACTTACCTTGTGGTTCTAAATCTCGAAAAGTAACCCTTGGCTTATGGAGATGTTGAAATCCCTTAGATCCGAAATCCTGAAATTCCTCCTTTGGTAATCGGCCAAGAGACACAAAAGGGATTATTTCCTAGATCTTGATTAAAAGAATTAGAAGAACAAAAATTCATTGTTCTTACCTTAGATCCTTGACCCTTGTATTCAACAATTGTAGAAACCTGGGAGATCCCTTGTAGATTCGGCCAAAATTTCTAATAGAATTAGTACCCTGGTTTTCAATAAAAAGAGAAGGAATACAAATCGATTGACCACAGATCTTATCCCTTTTGATGCTGTAGTTGATTACTTCCTTGCTTAGAGTCATAGAGATTCGGCTATGGAGTTTAATCAGGTATCAAAAGAAAAGACTTTTGGCTTGACAGATGAAGAAAAGAGAAGAGGAGAAGAGGAGAAGAAAATTCGGCAGAGAAAGGGTTTGCTTAGGGAAATTTTGGCCACACTTGGAAAAGATGAGAGAAAATCTTTTAATTCTCCTTCTTTAGCCGAAATTACTAGGCCAAGAGTCCTTGACTTGGCCACCACTCTTCCTTGTAATAATATTATCACCTTATTTAAAAATAAATAAAGAAAAATCATTTTTATCTCTTCTAAATAATCCAAATTAAAAAGCTTTTATTTATCACATTCTTATGCAATATTAATGGAAATAAAACACCTCTCTTTTAAACACATGTACCGGTCCACCTTTAGCCAGGAAGCAAAAATAAAACTTCATTTATTTGCTTCCCTTGTGACTCGAACCCAGGCCCATGCCTCTTGCACATGGCGCCATTTCCATAGGTCCTAAGTGCCATCTTCAGGCCACTTTTCCAAGCCTGTTTGTGTGTCAAATTTTACCAACTTTTTCTTTTAAAGCCATCTTGCCCTTATTTCCTATTTTAAACTTTAAAATTTGATATTTCTGCATCATTTCTAAGTTTCCTAAAATTTTCGATCGGCTCTGTTTACTTGCCATTTTCTTACATTTCCAAGTTTCCTAAAATGTATACTTTCCATTTTTGGATCATTTCCATTTTCATTTCTTAGTTTCCAAAAATGTGTACTTTCCATTTTTGAACCATTTCCTTACATTTCTGGTTTCCTAAAATGTTCATGTCCTAATGCATTTCAGTTTCCAAAATGTTCGTGTTTCCAAAAATGTTCATTTCCATTTCCATGCATTTTCATACATTTCTGAGTTTCCAAAAATATCAAAAATTTATTCATAATGCTTAAGACTTGTCATTTCATACAATTAAACCGAAAATGCATAGGCCCTTTCCAGGATGTTACATAAAGATTCGGATATGCCAAAAACAACTTTCAAAACCAGGTAAGGACACTAAGAATTTTTGGTTATGCAATTTGGTTTAACAAGCACCCCTGCTGTGTTTATGGATTTGATGAACATAATTTTTCGACCGTATTTAGATAGATTTGCGGTAGTTTTCATCTATGATATACTGATTTACTTGAAAGATAATACTGAACATGCCCAACATCTGAGTATTATTTTACAGACTTTACGTGATAAGCAGTTATTTGCAAAATTCAGTAAATGTGAGTTATGGCTGTGAGAAGTCGAGTTTTTGGGTTACGTGGTGTCTATAGAGGGCATTAGAGTGGACCCAAGTAAAATATTAGCTATTTTGGACAGGAAGCCTCCGAGAAATGCCATCGAGATCAGAATTTTTCTAGGTTTGGCTAGATATTATTGACGTTTCGTAAAAGGGTTTTCAATGATTGCTTCATTGCTGACGAAGCTACTTCAGAAATATATGAAATTTGTTTGGTTCCATAAATGTTAGAGAGCTTCGATTAGTTAAAGGCAATGTTAACGAAAGCCCCTGTGTTAATTCAGCCAGAGACTGACAAAGAATTTGTGATTTACAGTTATGCTTCACTGAGCGGTTTGGGCTGTGTTTTGATGTAGAAGGGAAAAGTTGTAGCTTATGCCTCCCGAAAGTTGAAATCGAACAAGAAAAATTACCAGACACATGAGTTAGAGCTTGCAGCTGTTATGTTTGCCTTAAAATTTTGGCGACACTACTTATACGGGGAAAAATGCCACATTTTCACGGATTACAAGAGGTTAAAATACTTAATGTCTCAAAAAGAATTGAATTTGCAACAACGTAGATGGTTAGAGCTGTTAAAAGATTATGATATAATTATCGACTATCACTCAGGAAAAACAAATGTTGTTGCGGATGCTTTAAGTCAGAAATCATTATTTGCTTTGAGAGCTTTAAATACTCGTTTGACGCTTGTTGATGACAAATCTATTTTAGCTTAATTGAAAGCTAAACAGACGTTTCTGCAATAGATCTGTGAAGCTAAGAAAAATAATCCCGAGTCGATTGCTAAACGAGAAGAGATTGAAATTTCATTAGATTTAGAATTTCATGTTGGTATAGATGGCAGTTTGTATTTTCAAAATAGATTGTGTGTTCTGAAGAATTCTAAAGTTAAGCAGAGTATCCTACAGGAAGCTCAAAACAATAGTTACTCAGTTCATCCTTGTAGTAATAAAATGTATAATGATTTGAAACAAATGTATTGGTGGCCAGGTATGAAACGTGAGATCTCAAAATTTGTATCGAAATGTTTGGTTTTCTAGCAAGTTAAAGCCGAACATCAATTACCTTCGGGATTACTGCAGCCATTTATGATTCCAAAATGGAAATGGGAACAAGTTACCATGGATTTTGCATCAAGAATACCATTATCTCTGAGGAAAAATGATGCCATTTGCATTGTTGATAATCATTTGACTAAATCTGCACATTTTATTCCCATGCGTATGGATTATTCACTGGAGAAATTGGCAGAGTTATATGTCTCAAAAATTGTCAGACTACACGGGGTGCCGATGTCGATTATTTCTAATTAAGATCCACAATTTAGTTCTAGATTCTGGAGTAAATAAGAGGAAGATTTGGGCACCAAATTACATTTTAGTACCTCATTTCATCCACAAACAGACGACCAATCTAAATGACTGATTCCGATACTTGAAGACATGCTCTGTTATTGTATATTAGAATTTGAAGGTACTTAAGAAAAATTTCTTCTGTTGGTTGAGTTTGTGTATAATAACAATTACTGATCAAGTATTAAAATGTCTCCGTACGAAGCTTTGTATGGTCAAAAGTGTAGAACTCCTTTATACTAGACTGAATTAAGTGAGAAAAAGCTTTTCGAAACTGATTTGATCCATGAAATTGAAGAAAATTTTAGGGTGATACGAGATTGGATGAAAGCTTCTTCCAATCATTAGAAGTCTTATGCGGATTTGAAAAGAAAAGACATTGAGTTTCAAGTTAGCGACAGAGTATTCTTGAAACTATCACCTTAGAAGAAAGTTCTCCTTTTTGGCCAAAAAGGAAAGCTTAGTCCACGTTTCATTAGGCTATATGAGATTATCGAGAGAATTGGGTTGGTTGCTTATCATTTAGCTTTGCCCTCAGAGTTGGAGAAAATTCATAACATTTTCCATGTATCCATGTTGCGATTTTATAGATCTGATCCCTCACATATGATTTCACCAGCAGATGTGGAAATATAGCCTGATATGTTGTATAGCAAGGAAACGATTAAAACTTTAGCTAAAGAAGTCAAAGAGTTGTGAAATAAACGCATAGATTTAGTTAAATTTTTATGAAACCTTCATGGGATTGAGGAAGTTACTTCAGAACCAGAAGAAGCTATGAGACTGCAACACCCGAACCTATTCTCTGGTAAGATTTTCGAGGACGAAAATTTCTTTGTAGGGGAGAGTTGTAACAACCCGATTTTAGTGGTGTTGGAAACAGTGCTTTCGAGACCAAGATTTTGACAAGTGAGTTGGTATTTTATTAATTATTTAATACTTACGTGTATTTATTAGAGCCATATTAAATTTTAGTTAAGGAATTTAAATGTTTGAATCATTAATTAAGTAAATTGGATTAAATTGTAAAAGCTATAGAAGTTGAGTTTGATTAATTAATTGTACCTATCAACCAAGGAAAATGGATTAGGTGGACTAAAATGGTGATTACACCATTTCAAAGAATGGTGGACGGTTGGGTCACCAACTTTAGATATTTCAGTGATTAAAAATTTTCATTTAATTAAAAATATGGTAATGAGTGGTATTAGGTGAGATAAAAAAAGAAAACTTTGGATTGTTTTACTTCCCCTTCTTCCCATAAACGTGAAACACCATTGTTGAGCAAGAAGAGTTTTGGCCAAGCTTCCTTCCCTGCTTGGATCAGGATACGCAACAATCGGACTTGAATTGAGGAAAATTGAAAGTCTCGGATTAGTTCTCGAGTTTTGTTGATAGAATCGCTGTGGTCGAGGTAAGTTCGTATGAATTTTATGCAAATTAAATGTTATTTTGGTTGATTATTTTTTAATTTTATGTTATTTATAATTGATTTGGTAATAAATCGATATTTGAATACTTGACGACAAAAGTCCCATTTGAACTTAGAGAATGCTTAGGATACAAATGACATGTTATTAGGGATTATATGTCTTGGGTGTTAGTCTTGGATGTCCTACCGATGGCTGAAGTCCTGCATTTGTTGCGGGTTCTCCATAGCTTTTGTGAGCAAACCCATTTCACAGTTCGTGTGAGCATTATTGAAAAGGTTGTGGTTCTGTTGAATGGTGTTCTCGAGTATTCGATGTTATTCTATATGGTTCAATAGGTAAGTAAAGGAGTGGAAAAGCTTATATATGGAATTATGGATAATGATGATAGTACAAAATGGTAAGGTGAGCTTTAATAATGCATGGAAAAGAGCACTAATAACATATGCAATATGAGTAATTATAAACAATTCATGTTGTATACCATGTTCATGGAGAATGTATTGTTAATATATATACTAATGATGTGAATGGTGATGTTAGGAAAGGCAAGTGCTAAATGATTTAATGTTAAGGAATGGTAAGTTTAAGTTTCTTTATACGAACTAAGCATTATATGCTTATGTAGTTGTTGTTCCTCTGTTTTGTAGATCATCGAAAAGCTCATTCGGTTGGAATCTTGTTGGAGCTCTATCAAACTATTCGTCAATTATTGTGGTAGTTTTCAACCATTTTGTCTATGGTTATAAATGGCATGTATAAGGCTCACATGTAAAAGGTTTCATGAATATGTTACTTGGTCTACTTGGTTTGGTCATATCTTTTGGAGATCATGTTTTGTGGTGGATTTGTAAAGCTTTGTAAATAAGTGTCTTTTAGTCATTTTGAGTGACATGTAAATGTATGTTTAAGACATGTTTATATGTGTAGTTGAAATGGTTGAAATGTTTATGGTTGTAGTGAAGTAAGATTAGGCTATGGAGTGATAGTAACTTGTTTTATGTTAAGGTACCTTTGAATGGCATATTGGTTAGAACCTATAGGTTAATTGTTTTGGCATGTTTTAGGCTTGTTTAAATGTGTTTTTAAAGTATGGAATGGTTGATTTTGATTTGGCTTGGAACCTAGATGATGGATGAAAGTTTGCCTTGCTTTAGAATCTTTTTAAGGTGCACACGATCGTGTGACATACACGGCCATGTGTCTTATTAATTTTTAGGTGTAGGATTTTTAACATGGTCACAGTTACATGGTCTGCCCACACGGGCGTGTATGGAAGCCACACGACCATGTGTGAAGCCTCACGGCCTAGGCTATTCCACATGGTCGTGTGACCTCTGTTTCCAATTTTTTCAAAATTTTGCATATTTTTCTATTTTGATTCAAATTAGTCACGAATTGTTCCCAAGCTATTTTTATGGCCCCATAAGCTCGATTTAAGGCCTGTAAGTGTATCTTTACCCTGATTTTTATAAGCTGTTGAATGTTATGATTTATTTTATATTTTTGTTTCTGTTTGACGATAAATGTCTTGATTTGTACTGTAACACTCCATAACCCCAATCTAGCGACAGAGATGGGTTAAGGGTATTACATTGAAGGCATTACAGGAGTTGTGCTGATGGGGAATAATTCTCCATGTAAGATAATTCTAATAAAAATAGTACAAACCATGATGCATTACGAAATTATTCGGACACTGTTAGATGTCAGGTATGTACTTGACTTAAAGAAAAATCTTTTCTCATCGAGAATTTTGTACTTGAATGGTTGCAAGATTGTTATTGAGTCAAACAGCTTAATGGTTGCTTGTGGAGCTCTCGTTGTGATGAGAGGACAAAAAAATGGCAGCCTATAAGTTTTACAAGGGTCAACAGTTACTGGTGCAACTGCAATTACCAAAGAAGAGCTAAAATCACCGCTATTTCACGACGAGAACAAACCCAACGTCACAATGACGCAATATGATTCTTTCTCTATAGATTCTGATTCAACCAAACTCTAGCACATGCGAATCGGTCATGTAAGTGAGAAAGGTGTGACAACATTTTGTAAACAATGTCTTCTTGAAAACATTGGAATTGGTAAGTTTCTGCGAACAATGCACTTTCGGGAAGCAGACATTAGTAAGTTTCTGTTCAATAATGTACTTTCGGGAAGCAGACATGAGTAAGTTTCGGTTCAACAATGCACAAAACCACAAGGACTCTTGACTACGGTCTAGTTTAGCATTACTTTTGAGAAATGTTTTTAAAATGTATTGTGGAAAAGTGCTTTTGAGAAGAACTTTTGAAAAGTTTGGTTACATATTTTAGTATTGCTGTCAAAAAGTATTTTTAAGAAATAAAATGTCCATTTTAGATATGGTATTATAAAGTAACAAATATGCATTTAAATAATATTCATATTAGTTAATATTATGAAATTTTAGTAAAAATATAAAAAATAATTTATTATAACTTGTTAATATTTTAATATATGAAATATAAATTTTAAATATTTTTAAACATTTAATATTAATTATTTATATAAACTATATTTTAACTATTTAAATATAGCCATTAAATATTTTTAATTAGATATTAACATATTTGTATTCTTTTAAAAAATGCTTTTTTATTTTTAATTAATGATTTTAACACATTTCTATTATTTTATTTTAAAATATAATTTGAATATATAACTCATATTAGATATTAACATAACATAGAAACCTAACAAATTAAAATACTACATGTATTTGAGTTAAAGTTTCAAAAAAGGGTAATATTTATATGTCAAATATAAAATAATAAATATGCATTTAAATAATGTTCAAATTAGTTAATATTATGATATTTTAGTAAGAATACAAAAAATAATTTATTATCACTTGTTAATATTTTAATATATGAAATATAAATTTTAAATATTTTTAAGCAATTAATAATAATTATTTATATAAACTATATTTTAAATATTTAAATATAACCATTAAATATTTGTAATTAGATATTAACATATTTGTATTATTTAAAAAATTATTTTTAATTAATGATTTTAACACATTTATATTATATTATTTTAAAATATAATTTGAATATAACCCATATTATATATTAACATAACATAGAAAATATAAACCTAACAAATTAAAATATTACATGTATCTGAATTAAAGTTTCAGAACGGGGTAATATTTATATACCAAATACAAATATTAAAAATTCCACATTAGTATTTTCAATTTAAAGTGAATTCATTAAACTATAAGCTATAACATCTCGTATTAAATCCATTTCAAAACTACTTGAATTGTTTGATTCACCACCACCACCACCACTATCATCATCATCTTCATCATCACAATCACTTTCTCCAGCATGTACACTTCTAGATCAACAATATTCTCACATGCTCTGTTAATATTTTCGCATTCCATAAAATCTACATCATTTCGACAAACATGTTTCTGGATAAAATTGTGTATTGCCATTGTAGCAACAACGATCATTGCCCCCCTTTTTTTTTCAAAACTATAACTTAGCATATCCCTTAAAATGACCCCTTTTTTTTCACAGCACCAAAATTTTGCTTAATCACACTACGTAATAATGAATGTGAATGATTGAATATCTATTCTTTACCAGATATAGGTCTACCTCTATGAAAGTTAGGTAAATGACATTGTTTTCTTCTATAAGGTCCAAGATAACTTTTCATTTGAGGATATCTAGATCAGCAAGATAATATTTTCGTACATGTCATAATATGATAAACAATTAATTCAAGAGTTGTTTATTTTTGAAAACTATCAATTAAAGAACTTATACTTTATTTTTTTTAAAAAAGAAATGAAATATCTTACTGTAACACCCATAACCCGTATCCATTGCCAGATTTGAGTTACCGAGCATTACCGAAAAATAAAAAATATTTAAACTTAACATCAATAAATAACTTAATCAATTCATAATCCATTCATATCCATACATACCGTCCCTAAATCGAGCCCTCGAGGCCTTAGAAACACCATAAAATTGATTCGGGACCAATTTGAAATAATCTAGAAAGTCTAGGAAATATCATAAAAAATTTTTGAAACAGGGGTCACACGGCAATGTGGCCAAGCCATGTGCCTCACATGGCTGAGAGACACTCCCGTGTAACTTTTGAAATAGGGACACACGGCCATGTCACACGCCCATGTGCCAAGCCATGTAGCTCTCAAAATTGCCTCACACGCCCGTGTGCCAGGTCGTGTAACTCATTGACTTGCTTACAAAGGAACTTACAAATGACACACTGCCATGTCGCTAGGCCATATGTCTCACATGGCTGAGTCACACGCCCGTGTCTCAGACCATGTGGACTCAAAATGTTCCTATAATCAAGCCATTTCCATACCATTTCCTAAATGAACCTTTAGGTCTTTTGTGCACATTTTCAAGGCACCAAGACCTTTCCAAAACATACATATATTTACCATTCCAAAAGTCCTAATTTAACTAACCAATATGCCATACAAGGCACCTCAATATATGTCAAAACATAACCTACCTAAACATGTCCATATACTTAGTTCCATGCATACAAATCTATGTCATTTAAGTATTTAAACATACCTCACTTAACCATTTCAAAAGAACATACAAAGCATACCATAACAAACCATTACCAAGCCACTACAATCTTACCAAAAGGGCCTTATATACATGCATTTACAAGTGACCAAATGAATTGGGAGAAATACTTACCATCGATGGAATTCGCATATAATAACATCTTTTAGTCAAGTTTGAAAGTGGCGCCTTATGAGGCATTGTGTGGGCGTAAGTGCCGAACGCCCTTGTATTAGTCAGAACTCAAAGAGAAACAAATTCACGAGGTCGACTTGGTTAAGGAAACTAAAGAGAAGTGAAAGTGTCACGTGACTGTCTGATAGTCGCCTCAGATAGGCAAAAGTCCTATTCGGATTTGAAAAGGAAAGAAATTAAATTTAGAGTCGGTGATAAAGTGTTCTTGAAAGTATCACCTTGGAGGAAAGTCCTTAGATTTGGTCGGAAGGGCAAATTGAGTCCTCGTTTTATCGGACCTTATGAAGTTACAAAGAATAAGACCGGTAGCTTATCGGTTGGCCTTGCCACCTGAGCTAGAAAAGATTCATGACATCTTTCACGTATCCATGTTATGCCGATACCGTTCAGACCCTTCACATGTCATAGTGCCGACAGAGGTAGAAATTCAACCTGACTTGACTTATGGTGAAGAGCCGGTTAGAATCTTAGTGCGAGAGGTCAACCAGTTAAGAAATTAAAGCATAACCCTAGTGAAAGTTCTATGGCAAAGGCATGGAATAGAAGAGGCTAGATGGGAGCCTGAAGAAACGATGAGAAACCAATATCCCAACCTTTTCACTGGTAAGATTTTTGGGGACGAAAATCCTTAAGGGGAGAATTATAATAGCCCGATTTAGGGGCTAGTCCGAATAGTGATCTTGGGATCACTAATCTGAGATTAGAGAAATTAATTTTCATGTTGTATTATGAGTCAGAGCATGTTAATATATGTGCATGGAAATTTTGGAGCTTTAATTTTAACGATTTCATGTTTAATAAAAAAAAAAAAGACTAAATCGCATAAAGTGCGAAAGTTCCATTCTATAAGCTAAAGGTACCAAATAGCCATAGATTGAAAATTGGAGAACTTTAAAAGGCAATTAGACCCCTAATATTGGCTTGGCCGGCCATAGACTTCATAGGGGACAAGAATTGACCAAGTTGGTCAAAGTTGGTGGTGTTTGGTGGATTAAATTGTTAGTTTAATATTAGAATAAAGAAAAGATGATGTCCATATTTTTGCTCATCCTTCTCCACTGAAAATAGCAAGAAAATAGGGGTTTTTGAAATTTCAAAATTTCAGCAAGCTCTCATCCATTCAAGTAAGTGATCTAGTGATCTTTTCTTGAAAATAATTGTACTTTTGAGACCCCTAAGGCTTAAGCTTTCAAATGAGGGGACTATTGTGCATTATGGCGAAAAGTTTAGAGTTCCCATGAGAGCTATCATAGTTATTTGCTGCATTTTTATGGAAGAAATTGAGTCGGAGTTGTTAGATGAACAACTTTTGTGAAAGGTGTTGTCTTGAAAATACCTAATTGGACCTTGATGAAAAGGTTACAAATTTGTAGTAATTATGTGAAATGTTGAGTTTTGATGATAGCTATAAGAGTATTAAATGTTCACCTAGGCTTGTTGAAGGTAAAAATGTGATTAGAATTGATTTCCGAGCCTAAGGGCAAAATGGTCATTTTGCCAAAGTCTAGGGGCAAAATTGTAATTTTGCCTAAGCATGATTATTGAAATGCTTTCATTAATGTGGTGATTAAAATGAGCTAAATTTCTATTATAGAGCAAGAAGAACCGAGAATTCGCCTCAATCGGGGAAAGAACAAAGTCTTGGACTAAGCCGATGAGTTAGCTTATTTTGAAATCGAGGTAAGTTTGTTTGTGATTAATGCAATAATTATGTTAGCATAATTGAGAATGCTTGGTATCCTATTGATGTATAATGCTCTACTAAAGTGATGTTAAATGAGATGTTAATGTCCTAGTGGACTATATTGAATATGAAAATGCTATCATCGAGATATGAAATAGTCAAGGTCCTGTATAAGACCATGTCCGGGACATGGCCGTGGCACCGACTTGAAATCTCGTATAAGATCATATCCGAGATATGACTTCGGTAATGAATATGAGAATCGTATATGACCGTACCTGGGATATGGCATCGATACTTGATGTGAAAGTCCATATAAGACCTTATCCGGGATATGGCATTGGCATTTAGAGGTGACTCCACGTAAGACCACCTCGAGGATTGACATGGGCTTTGTAACTACGTTAATGACAATGAATATGAGTATTTAAATATCCCTAGTGATTAATGGGATAAGTAGATGAGTTTAGAAGTAGAAATGAGAATTGCACTAAAGTCATGTGAATGAGTGAATACAGGTACTCGTGAATGAGTCATGAAGAAACGATTACGATGTGTGGCACGGTATGTGATAAATAAGGGCAATTGTAAGTAAGTATGGCAAGAAGCCTATGACTTGTGTATGGTTAGTTAATGCCATGGATGGATTATATTATGAGCTTATTATTGCTATTTATTTCCATGCAAACTTACTAAGCTTTATGCTTACCCCTTTCATTGCCCTTTTCTCCTTGTAGTATTGCCAAGATAACTCGAGGATCGTGGACGTAGGAGTTCAAAAATCACATTATCGACATCCCTTTGGTATAACAAATTAGACTTATTTTGAGTATGGCATGTATAGGAATTGGGTGTTTTGTTAAGTTGTAATTGTTAGTCAAAGTGTTGGCTATGCAAGTTATAAAAGTCATTTTGTAAATGGCCTTATAAGTTAAGCAAATACTTGGCAAGTTCTATTGCTTAATAAGGATGCATTTCATGAAGTATATGTCCTTTTGTATATCTTGATTCTTGAGTTCCTAAAGATACCTTTGATTATCTTTTAGGTTGGAATGAGTTCTTAGATGTGCTATAGGGATAGGATTGTATTGGTTTGAATTGGAATATGTATGTGTGTAACCTAGGGTGGCAAGCGCTTGGTATATAGCCTGGTAATTGTCCACAGGGGTAGACACACGGGCGTGTGTTTAAACTGTGTGGGAGGCACGGCTAGTACATGGGCGTATGTCCAGGCTGTGTGAAGTCTGCATCTTGCACTTGGGATTTAAATTGTCAGACGGCTGAAGCACATGGACGTGTGTATAGGCCATGTGGATAAGTCAGAATGACAAGGTTTGGCACACGGACCAGAGCCACGGGCGTGTCAAGGCCGTGTGAAATTAGTCAGTGCTGACCACGGGTGAAGGACACGGGCATGTCTTAGGGGCACACGGGTGTGTCCTTAGTTCAACACGGTTGTGTGGCCCTTGTTTTGATGAAAAGCCTTCCATTTTCATAAAAGCCCCGATTTAATCCCGAAACCTCTCGGAGGCATGTTTAGTGCCATATGGGTCGAGATTGAGCAAGAAAGAGGTTTGAATGAAATTTTATAACCCTATTCGAGATGTTTTAGTATGATTAGTTAGGTAATGCCTCAACATTGTTCCGACTTGCTTAAAGGAAAGGGGCGTTACATTTTTTGGTATCAGAGCCATGGTTTAGTTGGTTCTAGAACTAACGTAGTGTAAGTACGAGTCTAGCCATACATGCCATATGTAAGAGTGTCTGAGTAATGGTATTGTGATGGCTCCTGACATATAAAATTCTGTTTTATGTAGTGTATGGATTCTAATCTAGACCGAACTCTAGTCGATGATACTACGGGTAACACACCGGCTCTTGTCAAGGGACCACGCCAGCTAATAGTAGACCCGAGACCTTGAGTCAGGGGGAAGAGGCTCGAGAAGCCTTTCTCCATATGATTAGCAAAAAGTATACTGAGTATACTCGAGCAAATCCTAATGCTCAACCCCCTCCACCCCCACCCATTCCTCAACCTGCTCCAATAGCTTCTCAAGTGGTTGAGGGGGTGAGAAGAGAAAGGCCTCCGGTGGATAAGATTTGGAAGGAAGGAGTCGAGGAATTTCGGGCAAAGAAGGACGATGACTCGGAGAGAGAGGAATTCTGGCTCGAGAATACCATCAGAGTATTCGACGAGTTATCCTGCACCCTGAGGAGTGCTTAAAGTGTGTGGTATCGCTCCTGAGAGATTCAGCCTACTAATGGTGGAACATCCTGGTGTCAGTGGTGCCAAGGGAGAGAGTTAGCAGGGAATTTTTCCAAGAAGAATACCGAAAGAAGTACATTAGTCAGAGGTTCATCGACCACAAGAGGAAGGAGTTCTTGGAATTGAAGTAAGGCCATATGTCAGTGACTGATTACGAATAGGAGTTCATAAGGCTTAGCAGATATGCTCGGGAGTGCGTGTCTACCGAGGCAGTCATGTGCAAGAGGTTCAAGGACAGACTGAATGAGGACATCCGTTTATATGTGGGAGTCTTAGAACTAAAGGAATTTGTAGTGGTGGTAGATAGAGCCTGTAAAGCTGAGGAGTTGGCTAAAGAGAAGAGAAGAGCTGAAAATGAGTCTCGTGACTCGAGGAATAGACAACTGAATAAGTCTCACCAATCCTCATCTAAGAAATCGAGGGACTTTTCTACTCTATCAGTCACTTTAGCGGGGTTTTCAACCCGAAGTGAAGGCAAGCAATTTCGAGATCGAAAGGGCAGAACATATCAGTTGCTAATGTGGGCAACGTACGACCAAGTAAACCGGAATGCCCTCAGTGTGGTAGACGCCATTCTAGTGACGGTCGAGCTAATGAGAAAGCTTGTTTTAGATGTGGGTCCTTAGACCATTTTATCAGAGACTGCCCTGAGGTGGGCGAGAAAGAAAAGCCACAAAATGCAAGATCGAGAAGCATTGCTAGGGGAAGACCACTGAGAAACCCGGGAAATGAGATGGGTAGCAAGAACCCATCTAGAGAGCAAGCTACTAAAGTCGAGGGTAGAGCACCAGCGAGGGCATATGCCATTCGTGCTTGAGAAGAGCCATCTTCCCCCGACGTAATCACAGGTACTTTTCTCTTCATAATACTCGTGTTATAGCTTTAATTGATTCGGGATCTACCCACTCATACATATGCATGAAATTAGTCGCTAGCATGAGCATGCCTATAGAGTCTATCGAATTTATCATAGGGGTGTCTAATCCCCTAGGCAAGTGCGTATTGGTTGATAGAGTTTGCAAAGGTTGCCCTTTAATGATTAAGGGTCATTGTTTCCTGGTTGATCTTATGCTATTACCATTTGATGAGTTTGACGTCATCCTTGGGATGGATTGGTTAGTTACTCATGGAGTAATTGTGAATTGTGGGGGGAAGCATATTGAGTTGAGAGATGAAAATGGTAATCTTATTCATGTTGAATCAGATAAGCCAGATATGTCACCAGTAGTGATGTCAATCTTATCGACTCAGAAGTATTTAAGGAAGGGATACGAGGCCTATCTTGCCTTTGTGATGAACACTAAAGAGATTGATTCGAGAATTGAGTCGGTACTCTCAGTGTGCAACTACCCGGATGTCTTCCCGGAAGAGTTGCCAAGGCAACCTTCGGTTAGAGAAATTGAATTTGGGATTGAGTTAGCTCCGAGTACTGCCCCTATTACTATTGCTCCATATAGAATGGCTCCAACTGAGCTAACAGAGATAAAAGCATAGTTACAAGAACTAACAGATAAAGGTTTTGCAAGGCCGAGTTTCTCCCCGTAGGGTGATCCCATTTCATTTGTAAAGAAGAAAGATGGTTCCATGAGACTATGTATAGATTATCGACAACTCAACAAAGTAACTATTGATAAACCACAATTTATACATATTTTAACCCTATGCTTGGCTTGATTTTGGATGAAATCCTATTGAATTTGATGTATTCGATGCTCCTAATCTCTTAATTTCATGTTTTATACTCATGAGAGCTTAGGGAATCGAAAAGAACAAGAAATAGGCCAAAAAAGAGACAAAATGGGCCTACACGGCCTGGACCACTGCACACGGGTAGACCACACGACCGTGTGTGGCAAGCCTGATTGAACATGGCCTGGACTATCGACCACGAGTGTGTCACACGGGCGTGTCCCTGCCGACCATGGTATGAATTCTATTCAGATTAGGATACTTGTGGGCCAAGAAAGGCATCTCGAAGCCTATATAAACACCCTAGGGGGCAACCTAAAAGGGGATGTCAATTAGAGGTCGAATAGAGGTTGACAGGACGTCGAATAGATGCCAAGTCGAAGGAGAAAATACTCCAAGACAGCCATCGGGAACAGCTTAGGAGTAGGATCTCCATCAAGACTGAGGATCTCCCATCAAGTTCCTTACGAGTTTTTTGGAATTTCTTATGTTTTGTTGATTTTCCTCTTTTATGATGTTTCCCTCTTTTAGCATGAACTAAATTACCCAAATACCCAAGGGGATGAAACCTAAGATGAATCTTATTATTATTTGATTTATGAGATAAATACTTGTGCTTATTCTTAATTGTGAGTTCTTATTCTTGTTTTGATAATTCAGGTTATTAATTCAAGTCGAATGTGCTTATTCAGTGGAGCAAAAGTCCCTGTTTAAGAGTAGATCAACACCATTAAGCGGAGTTGATTGCAACCTTAGAAATAGGGCGATGAAAATATGCCAGATTAGGGTCAAACCTAATAAGGGAATCCATAGATCGAATTAATGCGATAATAGGGGTTTTAATTAGAAAGAGATTTCAATTAATCAACCTAGAGTCAGATGTTAGTAGCCTCGAAAGAGGTATTAATATAATCTAGGGATTTTTTTACAGATTAAGCCAAGTGAATAAATCGCATGAATCAAAAGTAATAAGTGAAGTCTAGGTGGATTCTTCCTTAGGTATTGCCTATCTCATATAAGTTGTCCAAAAGTATTTTCTCCAATTCGCTCTCTGTCGCATTCATAGTTAGGTAAATTAGTTAGTTAATTTTAGATTAAAAGCAAATCCCTTTAATTATTAGGCTAGATAATAAAAAGATAGTTAATACTAATATTCTTGGTCCTTGAGGATATGATATTCCGGACTCACCACAACTATACTTCTGTTCGATAGGTGCACTTGCCTTTGTCGAAATAATAGTTAGTTTCGAGCTCCATCAAGTTTTTGGCGCCATTGCCGGTGACTAAGATATTAGGAAAACTAAATTTTTATTACTTAGGCATTCTTACTTTTAATTGCAATTTATTTTTTATATTTTTAGTTCACTAACTTTTCCTTTTCTTTGCTTCTGGCAGGTAACTCTAGTTTATGACCAGAAGGAACCCGTCAAGACCCTTGGTTTTTGACAGTGATATAGAAGGTATAGTTCGTAGAAACCGAAGAGAAATAAGGCGAAGCCTACACTACATAAAAGAAGAGCAAGAGGACGAAACTAATACTACCTAGGAGATGGCTGATAATAATCAGCTACCTCCTGTGGTTGCCGCAAATCCGGTGAATCAAAATCCTGCTCCTCGGACTATGTATGATTATGCTAAACCTAATTTCACAGGAACTGAGTCAAGTATTGTTAGACCTGCTATCGCTGCAAATAATTTTGAACTGAAACCTAACACTATTCAGATGATTCAACAGTTTGTTCAGTTTGATGGTTTGCAGGATGAGGATCCCAACAATCACTTAGCAAATTTCCTAGAATTATACGATACCTTCAAAATCAATGATAATGCCATTCGCCTTTGGTTGTTTCCCTTTTCATTGAGGAACAAAGGTAAACAGTGGTTGAACTCGTTACCACGAGGATCAATCACTACATGGGAACAAATGACCGAAAAGTTTTTGTTAAAATATTTTCCATCAGCTAAAACGACTAAGTTGAGGAATGATATCTCTTCTTTTACGCAGATGGATTTAGAGACACTTTACAATGCATTGGAGAGGTACAAAGATCTACTGAGAAGGTGCCCTTACCATGGGTTACCATTGTGGCTACAGGTTCAAACCTTTTACAAAGGTGTGAACCCCTCAACTAGGGAGTTGATTGATTCAGCCGCCGGTGGAACCCTGAATAACAAAACCCCTGAAGCAGCTTATGAGTTTATAGAGAAGATGTCACTGAATAACTATCAATTGCAAGTCACTAGGACAAGGCCAACAAAAGCCACCAGTGTTTTCAACATCGACCCAGTAACCATGCTATCAAATCAGGTACAACTTTTAAGTAAGAAAATTGATGGTTTGTGTGGTTCTTCGCAGGTACATCCGGTTATGTAGTGTGATACGAATGGAGGAGGAATGAGTAATACAGAATATCCACCCTACAACCCTGGCATAGAAAATGAATAGATGAACTATATGGGTAACAATTCTAGATCTCAGAATAACCCTTATAGTAACACTTATAATCCAGGTTGGAGGAACCACCCCAAATTCTCATGGGGTGGCCAAGGAAATCAAAGACAACAACCCCTCCCAGGCTTTCAACAGCAACCCTACTCATAAGAGAAGAAGCCAAACCTTGAGGATATGCTAACAAAATTTATCGCGATGTCAGAAACCCATTTTCAAAACATCGAAATAGCACTCAAAAATCAAGAAGCATCGATTCAAGGAATCAAGAACCAATTAGGATAGCTTGCTAAGATCATATCTAAACAACGACAAGGAACCTTGCCAAGTAACACTGAAACTTACCCAAAGGAGCAGCATCAAGCCCTAACAGCTCACGATAGTGAAGGGTTAGACGAACCTAAATTGAGGCAAGAGAATGTAGTAGAGGAAGGTAAGGTTGAGGTAAGTCTTGATAAGCCAAAACCAATAATTACATAGTACCAACCTTGTGTGCCATACCCCAATGCGATGAAGAAAGACAATAGAGATGAACAATTCGGTCCATTTTTTAAACTTCTGAAGAAATTACATATTAACTAACCATTTCTTGAAGCGCTTTCGCATATGCCAGATTCAAGGAAATTTTAAAAGAGCTTTTGACAAACAAATGAAAGTTAGACGAGGCGTCGCATGTGGAGCTAAACGCAGTTTGCTCAGCAATTCTACAAAATAAACTACCACAAAAGTTAAAAGATCGAGGGAGTTTTACAATTTCGTGCTTAATTGGTAGTTTATCTGTTGATAATGCTTTAGCTGATTTAGGGGCAAGCATAAATGTTATGCCTTTTAAAATGTTTAAACAGCTAGGTCTTGGGAAACCCAAACAAACTAGGATGAGCATTCAATTAGCTGATAAAACTATTAGAATTCCTAGGGGTATAATCAAAGATGTACTAGTGAAAATTGACAAATTCATATTCCCAGTAGACTTTGTTGTTTTAGACATGGATGAGGACAATAATATTCCTTTAAATTTAGGAAGACCCTTTTTAGTAACTGCCAGAACTAAAAATGATGTTGGTACAGGCGAACTCATACTTCATGTAGGCGACAAAACGATCTCTCTTCAGGCTCTTGACTTGACTAGGACATTGAGTAATCAAGGTGAAAACATCAACTCTACAATTCCACCTTCTTTAAGGAAGCACCACGAAATTACACAGCTGAGCCACATCTTAGACCTCTTGTCAACAAGGAAATAACTCATGAGGAACGAAGGCTTCAAATCGATGAACTAGACGAGTGGAAGACAAATTACAAGGGGAAACTAAAAACACATGAAGCAAAAACATAGTGACTCCATGAGCCAAACCATTTTAAGATCGGAGATCAGGTATTGTTGAATAAAACAAACCCTCGGATTGCCACTTCAGAACTTGATACAAACGAAGAAATCCCTTTTGAGGTATTGAATATCTTCCCATATGGAACAGTCGAGGTACCTAATCCCAAGTTCGACACTTTTAATGTAAACACTACTCAACTCGAACTATATAGTGATCATAGAACTGATAGCAAGAGTGAGGAGTTTCAACTCCTCAACCCACCATGAATACGTGAATGAGAGGTAAGTCTAGCTTAAGACTTTAAATGAGCGCTTTTCGGAAGGCAACACTAACCCCATTAATTTTCATATTTTTATCATTATTTTTACTTTTAGCGCCTAACTACAAACTAACAAAATAAAACGTAGGTTTCCCTACCACACGGCCTTGCACACGGTCGTGGTCGTGGCAGTGTGTACACCACTATTTGCAGATCGGCGTGATAGAGATCGTACGAACTGAAGACGAAAAATCCCCAAAACATGGGTTGCAATAAAATGCCACAATCGTGCGATATGGCCGTGGTCGACACTGAGAAAGTCACACGGGTGTACAACACGCCTGTGTCCCTAGGCCGTGGCCGACACTGAGTAATCAACATAGGCATGGCAACATCTACACAGGCGTGGGAGAAACGAACGAAACACAACACGACCATGTGATACGGCCGTGTGACCTAACACGCCCACGGAACACACGCATGGGAAGCTACCAGATAACTGATTTCTATTTAAAACCCCCTTTCTTCTCACTTTCTCCCCAAATTCTTCTTCTCCCAAACCCTAACCACCACACCCCTTTCTCTTTCTATTACCTTTTTCCTTTCATTTTCCACTCCCACTCCCCCTCTCCCTCACTCTTTCTCTACATCACCATCGCCATGTCGAAAAAGTGAAAAGACCCTAGCACAGTCTCTCCGTGTGAAATCGATCTACATGAGTTCATGCCAACCGTTTCATCCGACAAGCCAAGGACATTTGAGTCCATTAAATTTTTCTTTTTCTTTTCTCTTCTCATTTATTTTCCTTCTCTTTATCTTTCTTGTCTTTAATTTATATTATTATATTTTGATTTCTTTAATTTAGGTTCAAAAGGCTGTTAGGGAATCACCACACCACGACCCTAGTATCCACCTCCACCTTCCTCTATGCCCGAGCTACCGTTTCTTCTCCTTGACTCCATCCAAAATTCAGGAAGTTCACTTCTCTCCCTATCTTATGATTTTATATTATAGATATCTATCTTTCTACATTGAGGATAATGTACATCTTAAGTGTGGGGAGGTTATTGATTACATTACCAGAAAATCCCTGAATTATATCTTGTTCTTAAAGTATTTTTCTCATATTTACTATTAGAATGAAACTTCCATTGATTTATGATTTTTGCTGATATGTTTCGGATTAAGTTATAGTTAATTATGCATTGATGGTTTAAACTTTAAGACATTAGAGAATCAAGCATGATAAGTCTATTTTCAAAATTAAAATTTTATTAGGTTGTTTCCCTAATGTTAAAATATTACTTTGAAGTTTGGAATTTACAAGATTGACATCGAAAACCATAATTTCTGTGAGATTTTGAGCCTTTTAGAGCATATATTTTTCTTGCTCACTTTATTGATTATGAGTGTGTCAACATTGATCTGTTATTCTAGAACTTGCTTCGATTATACATGTCGAGACCACATTTTTAATTTGATATAATGAGATGATAAAGGCACCTAGGATCTAGCCCACTTACTCCATAAAAAGCCTACCTTCATAATTAACCCCTAGTAAACCGCTTCGATCCTAATAAACCGTTTTTCTTGACTCACCCATTAATATTAACTCAAAACCAAAATTTTTACTTCTCCTAATCTTTTGACGTCCCTTTTTGTCGAGATTTGATTTGAGCAGTTACCTAACTATGTTCTCTATTTCCGTTGTTAAATCCTATCTTATTATTGTATGTTATTATTCTCAAAAAAATAAAGTTGAAAGTATATTCATCATTAGTTCTATGTTTTTTTGAGCTTAACGGTTAAATTCACATCTTTAGAAGAAGCTCGTGTTATTAATTGTTAATTCTTTGTTTCTAGTTAGGTAATTTGTCAATTCAATCTCGATTCTAACCTTCTAATTCAGCCTATATCCACACCTTTAACCCAAGCCCCCATTACAACCCTTTAAAGACCTTTTGATTTGTGTATCATCTCATTTTATAGTGGTGGAGATTTGATTTTCATGCAATCCTATGGGAGATTTGATTTTCATGCAAGCTTAGGAGTAGGATCTCCATCAAGACTGAGGATCTCCCATCAAGTTCTTTAGTAGTTTTTTGGGTTTTCTTATGTTTTGTTGTTTTTCCTCTTTTATGATGTTTCCCTCTTTCAGTATGAACTAAATTCCCCAAATACCTAAAGGGATGAAACCTAAGACGAATCTTATTATTATTTCATTTATGAGATAAATACTTGTGCTTATTCTTAATTGTGAGTTCTTATTCTTGTTTTGATAATTCAGGTTATTAATTCAAGTTGAATGTGCTTATTCAGTGGAGCAAAAGTCCCTGTTTCAGAGTAAATCAACACAATTAAGCGGAGTTGATTGCAACCCTAAAAATAGGGCGACGAAAATATGCCGGATTAGGGTCAAACCTAATAAGGGAATCCATAGATCGAATTAATGCAAGAATAGGGGTTTTAATTAGAAAGAGATTTCAATTAATCAACCTAGAGTCAGTTGTTAATAGCCTCGAAAGAGGTATTAATATAATTTAGGGATTTCTACAGATTAAGCCAAGTGAACAAATCGCATGAATCAAAAGTAATAAGTGAAGTCTAGGTGGATTCTTCCTTAGGTATTGCCTATCTCATATAAGTTGTCCAAAAGTATTTTCCTCAATTCGCTCTCTGTCGCGTTCATATTTAGTTAAATTAGTTAGTTAATTTTAGATTAAAAGCAAATCCCTTAATTATTAGGCTAGATAATAAAAAGATAGTTAATACTAATACTCTTGGTCCTTGAGGATACAATATTCCGTATTCACCACAGCTATACTACTGTTCGATAGGAGTGCTTGCCTTTGTCGAAATAATAGTTAGTTTCGAGCTCCATCAACTGTGAAGAACAAGTACCCGTTGCCGAGGATCGACAATCTATTCGATCAATTGAAGGGAGCCACAATATTTTCCAAGATGGATTTGAGGTCAGGGTACTATCAACTGAGAGTCAAGGACTCGGATGTGCCGAAAACTGCATTTAGGACTAGGTATGGCCACTATGAATTTTTGGTCATGCATTTTGGTATAACAAAAGCCCCTGCGATCTTCATGGATTCATCGATGACATACTAATCTACTCTCGGGATGAGAACGATCATGTTGAGCATTTGAGCATGGTTCTACAAGTTTTAAAAGAAAAACAATTGTAGGCCAAATTCAGTAAGAGTGAATTTTGGCTCAAGGAAGTGGGATTTTTGGGGCACATTGTCTCGGGAGACGAGATTAGAGTCGACCCGAGTAAGATTTCAGTAATTGTGGAATGGAAATCGCCGAGGAGCGTAACTGAAGTAAGGAGTTTTCTAGGCCTAATCGGCTATTTTAGGCATTTTGTCAAGTGGTTTTCCATGATAGTGTAACACCCCTAACCCGTATCCGTCGCTGGATTAGGGTTATGGGGCATTACTAATTAAGTCACAAATTCGATTCAATCACTTAAGTCATAATAAAACATACTTAGAATAATAATGCAAATAGATTAAAGACGATCACATATACATATAAATGTGTATTATAATTTATTTGCATAAAACATACTCACCTTACTAAACCTAAGTCGTATATGGCATAATCATCAAAGAACATAAGCCGAATATGCTATATACATTTTATTCAAACCCCAAAACAATGCAAATACCATAATCCTCATTTACCGTATCTTTATTTATTTACTAAGTACTCAAACAACTAAACCAACTATATCTATAAAGATAATTTAAAACATACTTCATTCATTTGACTAACATTACCCAAGTATATCATGGATGTTATTTATTAAATTTAAATTCATTTAAAAGACAATGTCATATCATTCAGTAAGACCAAAACACATTCGACTAACTATTATAAGTTTGCTCACATATATACTCCAAAAATGGTTATTGCAACTATTGACGAGAGGTTCTATTCATTTAGTAATTAAAGCCACCTTAACCGAATATTCACATGTCCATAATTAGTTCTTAAACTAGATAAAAAATCATGGCATTTAAATAATCATATATGAGATTACACGTATATTGCTCATACTGAATTCAAACAAATTCAATACGCTCAATCGAACCAATGTACACCTTAATTAATTTGCATGCAGATAATCGAACCAAAAATAATCATATGACTTATTCATTATTTTACATTCACCAACCGTTCCTAAATAGAAAATCCTTCAAGCATATTATATGTGCATACATTGCTTTTACAACTAAATCAAACAATCAATACGAAATCAAATATATATGTTCATTTTTATCCCATTATTAAATGAATTTATAACTATACTCAAAGACAAGTCATACCAAGCATTAAGATTATCAAAAATGAGCTAATCATAAACTATTCACATCATTTTCCAATCAAGCCATATAGTCAAAATATTATACTCACATGCCATATAACATAGTTACCAAAATGAGCTTATAATATGACCGAATATGTATATACCACACTAGTATCATGACCAAGCCATTTTCACATAGCTATTATACATCAACAAAAATGTCATTCGAACATTAAGCTAGCCTATACATGCCTTAAGTTCAAAAACTCAACTTTTTAGGTACCAAAATAAGTCGATAGCGTGGATGACTTTGATGACGATCCCCGGAGCTTGTAGCTTGACCAAAATCTATAAAACAAAGTGAAAACATATCACACAAAGTAAGCTAACTAGCTTAGTAATCTTAAGCAAAAGTATTAAATCAAATAATCATTCAAGCATTTTCAAATCCAAAATTTATATCATAAACTTTCAAAGCTTAGTACTTATATGATCAACTAATGCCGAATGCTAATATCCTTTTCTTTGACAACCTCAAAATATCCGTATCTCACCCTAAATGTGCAAACTTACCGAATACACATAAATTTAATATGTATCCACATATAACCAAATCAAGTAAGTGCAATATACATATTGACCACATATAATCGATTATACACATATGTACATATATCTATTCATCCTCACATTTTGTATTTACACATATGGCCGAATCTCAAAGACACAACCAAAATCAAATTACATATATTATACTCATCATTTGTAAAGCCGAATGCACACATTAAAATCTTACAAATATACCTCAACTATATCACATATTACTAGCATCGAATAGTAATATATCAACTTGCCTTATTCCTTGGAACTATGAGGCTTATTGTAACACCCCTTACCCGAGACCGTCGCCGAAGTCGAGTAAGAGGCATTACTTCACTTGACTACAAGTTCTGGCCATAAAAATTAAAAGCTGTCAAACTGCGTCATGCCGAATGATTTGACCATAACTCGGGTTATAAAACTCGAAATTTAGTTCCGTAAATTTTCCTTGAAACTAGACTCATATAGGTTTTTACCATAATTTTTCCAGAATTTTTCATGTGGCCAATTAGTACAGTTTATTCATCAAAGTTACCCCTATTACACAGCTCGCTAATTCTGACCTGTCTTTACAAAAATGTAGTTATCTCATTGTACAATTTTCATACACTGTTCTTAATTAAACCAATCAAAAGTAGACTCATTAAGGTTTCTACACATATAAACCATGATTCCTAATAATTTTTGTACAATTTTTAACAATTTTTACAAAACAGAACAGTGACTCACGAACTCAGTCAGGACAGATCTCACTAAAACTTGATTTTCTCATAAAATATAAATCTTTCGCCTACTCTGATTGTTTCATGTAAAAATAGACACAATAAGGTTTGATATCACATCTTATTCACCTTCTAATTCAATGCACCCTATTTTTGGTGATTTTTCTAAATCACATCACTGCTATTACTGCATGCTGTTTCATTGTAATTTATGAGATACTAGATTCTAATCAAACATACATAACCCCTAACTCAAGAATCTATTTCGTTGATCACATTTTCTTAATAAAAACGTTTTAACTCCGATTAAGAATGCATAAACCTTGCCATCATAATTCATCGTACAAAACAAAACACAATAGCATTCTTAACTAAAAATTTTAGCCATATTCGCATGGCTATTTAATACAAGTGCCTTAAGAGTTCATCAAACAAGGACTAAGTCTTCCCTATACATGCCTTTGTTTAAAAACCAAAATGGAAGGGTACCCAAATTGTAGATTGATAGTGTGAGTGGCTTTCCAGAACAATCCCGATGAGCTTGCTCTAATCTATAAAACAAAGAAAACATTTCACACGATAAGCTTGCTAGCTTAGTAAGTCCAAATTACAAACATAAAATAACCCACAATTCTCAACAATTAAAAATTTCTACTATTCAACTAGTAGGCTTGCACTCGTATTCCCTATTAAGGTGCTATCATGTAAACGTAGGTACAACATTCATATACTTAAATGACCAAAATCTCTATACCACATCTTTCATCATTATACCAAGAAAACATACCATTAGCGATAGATCACTAACTCACTAATTTACCTTGTCTTAATTAAATAGGAAGCTCATTCCAACTTTACGTACTCACACCGAAGCGCTTAATTCGGTAAATTTGCTATAACTCACCTTGAACTCAGTTTCGGTTTCTAGTCTGTGAAGTAATACACCGGCATTTAGCCTGCTAGGCACCAAAGCCCGATAAATAACACCGGCACAAGGCCTGCTAGGCATAATCGCCCGATAAATAACACCGGCACGAGGCTTGCTAGGCGTAATAGCCCGATAAATAACACCGGCGCAAGGCCTGCTAGGCGTAATTGTAACACCCCAAACTCGGTCCAAACACCACGACCGAATCTGGTATGTTACGGGGAAAAACGTGTTTGAAAGTTACGAGTTTGCACTAAATAGATTTGATAAAACTCTGTTCCGTTTGGAAAAACAAGTTGTTTAATATCGTTACTAAAACATTTAGACTGAGTAAAAATTTGATTTCAAGTTTGAAGACGATAGATTTTCATTTAGTTATAAAATCAGTGTGATACCCAATGGTAAAGTTGAAAACATATCGTTAAAATTTTGAAATCGTTGTCATTTCAAGTTTTAGCAAATTAACCCAATTATTTTGTTAAAGCATATTAAAATCTAACTTAAAACATAAACATCATAAGGCATAATTTAAAGGCCTTTTACAAATCGAAATAAAACCCAAGCGACAAGAAATAACTAAAGTACCCAAAATGTAATGTCTCGAGTAAAACTTTTTATTCAACATGGCATGAGCACCAGTACATCCCGCTCCATGTCCGTCTAAGTATCACTGAAATGTCAAAGGAGAGGTGAGTCGAATGACTCGATGTATAAATCCCGCCCCAATGAAACAACATGCTAACACACATCATACGTAGTAACACAATTAATGCAACCCGATCCTAACCATCCGTATCTCCTTTTCTACCCCGTGGTACCAAACCACTGGTGGTGCCAAACCACTGGTGACCCAAAGTCACGATATCCATAAGTGTGGTGCCAAACCACTAGTGACCCAAAGTCACGAATAATCCGATGATGGGGCCAACCCATCGCGTGATACCAAATCACTAGCGACAATCCCGCGTATCTCTCAAGTGGGGTCAACCCACGGTGGTGTCAAACCACAGGGACGAGTCGCAATGAGGTGCCAAACCTCTGGTGTCCCAAAGACACAATGTGGTACCAAACCACTGGTGACCGTAGTCACGATAATCGAGTGATGGGGCCAACCCATCGTGTGATACCAAATCACTGGCGTCAATCCAGTATAATCAATCGTGGGGCCAACCCACCGTGTGGTACTAAGCCACTGGGACGAGACGGCGAGAGTGCCAAACCTCTGGTGACCCAAAGTCACAATATATCAACTGTGGTACCAAACCACTTTGGAGGTGCCAAACCTCACGGTGACCCAAAGTCACGATGTCCCAAAGACACGGATATCAATTCCCCCTCCTCTCAAATCACCCAACATGTCATATCGATGCACATCATGTAATACATGCCAACATGCCCCAAAATGCATCTCATAGCATACATAGCATAAATCATACATCACAGGTATCACAATAGAACTCGTAATAAGGTAGACTTACCCGGATCCGTACACATACCTATTTGGGTATCCGATTATCCATCATCTTGTTATGATTTTTAACAGGCAAACAGGTTTATTAACAATATTACTAAGTTTCAGTGTGTTAGTTACACACCTGGTAAATACGAGTCTAAAGATCCCAACGAATCGATCTAGGTCCCTCGATTGACTTGCTCCTAAAATTGGCCAAACATAGGGGTTAGGCATCCACAACATTCGGCCAACACCATCTAGACCAAAAGGGTTTGTTGAATCACCCTTACCTTGCTATTGGTTTGATTTCTTATCAAACCCGAACCACAATGGTTCCTCAGATAATCGGCCACCTCCTAAAACAACAACAATCGTACCTTAACAACTTGCCTTAACGGGATACAAAGAATTAACTAAAAGAACTAGCCTTTACCATTACTTACCGATTGCTTAACAGAGAAAAAGGCTCCCCTTGCTTGCCTCCAAGAAATCCAAATGTCCTATAACAAGAGTCGATTAAACATAAGAGATTAATACCCCTCCACCAATGCTGAAATCGACCCCCTTAATCAACTCAAATCGATTAAGAAAAAGAGAGAAAAATAAATGACCATTCGGCTAATAACTTACCAACACCCCAAACGATTGAAGCAAGAACCCCCAACACTCTCTTGATATTCGGCCAAGGGAGACTACTAGGAGAGGAGAGATTCGGCCTAAGTGTTTAACACACACTTCTATTCAATTCTTAGCGAAAAAGAAAAGAAAGAGAATGGAAGATAGAAATATAGGTTCGGCACAAAAGAAATGGGAAAATGAGTGGAAAATTCGGCTTCACAAATGAACTAAGGAAAAAGAGGATGAAGAGGAGGATATTCGGCTACCAAATGAACACCAAAGATCAAAGATGTTTCGGCTAGATTTAGGAGTGTGGTATTTCGGTTTTCAAAAGCAAAAAGAATGAGAGAATATTCTTTGAGAAAATCGGCTTCTTTGACCAAAAATGAGAGAACTTCCCCTTACCAATGAGAAGACCGAAAATGTACCAAAAGCAAAAGTATATTCGGCCTCCCCCCCTCCCACACTAAGCCGTCACTTCCCCCCCACTCCACACTCCCTCAAATTCGGCCATATCCCCCAATTCACTCCCAACCACAATTTCAAATAAGTTTGAACAAGTCATCCTCCACTAATTGCTCTCCACCATCCAAGTCACCACTTGACCAGGTCCATGGTAGAATTCAAATTGCTCTCAACCTCTTCCTCCATGCCGTCCAAAAAGTAACCAAAATGGGGAATTTTGCAGCTCGAACTCAGGACATCTCCCCCATGCAAATGACGCCACACCTAGCTCCCAAGTGGCACATGCCTTGCCACTTTGCCAGCTCCTCCTTTTAGCAATAAAACTCCAATTTATTTTCTTAAACCCCAACTCTATCGGCTCCTACACCTAAGGCCAAAAATTAAAATTTTCCTACCTACTCAGGCACACTCCTAGCCTACAATTAAGCCCCTAAAACACCGAAATAGCAACACAGCACACTAAACACATGCAATATCATGCACAACAAAATAGCCCGTAACCCGGGATATTACAGTTCTACCCCCCTTAAAAATAATTTCGGCCTCGAAATTACCTGATCAAACGAGTTGCGGGTATTGCTTTGTCTCATCATCTCCTCGGGTTCCCACGTGGCCTCTTCCACTCCATGATTCCGCCAAAGTACCTTAACTAAAGGCCTGAGACTTTCTGCGCGAGAACCTTCACATCCCGATCAAGAATGCGCACGTTTTTTCCTCCATGGTTAAATCTGGATGTACCTCGATTTCTTCCACTGCTACCACATGCGACGGGTCTGAACGATAACGCCGAAGCATCGAAACGTGAAAAACATCGTGAATCTGACTTAGCTCTGCAGAGCGGCTCAAGGCGATCGCTCATCGTCCCACCCGTCTCGGTTACCTTATACGCCCCAATAAACCTCGGACTTAACTTGCCTTTCCTACGAACCTCAACACCTTCTTCTAAGGCGAGACCTTCAAGAAGACTGATCTCCCACAAATAACTCTATATCTCTTCGCTTAAGATCGGCATAAGACTTTTGCGGTCCAAGCTTCCTTCAAATGAGCCTTGATCAACAACCTTGTCCTCGGTCTCATGCAACCAGCTCGGGTCCCAACAAGCGGCGTTCACCTAATTCCATCCAACACGTGGGTGGCGACACTTCTGCCGCCAGCAACGCCTCGTATGGAGCCATCTTAATGCTTGCTTGGTAACTATTGTTATAGGCAAACTCCGCTAACGGTAGAAACTCCTCCCAACTACCTCTGAAATCCAGGACACAACCTCTCAGCATATCCTCCAAGATCATAATAACCCTTTCTGATTGACCGTCAGACTGCGGGTGAAAAGCTGTGCATCTTTGAAGTCCAAACGAGTACCCAGAGCCTGATGCAATGCTTTCCAGAACCTTGACGTAAACCTGGGATCCCTATCCGAGATTATCAAAATTGGCACACCGTGCAACCTTACTATCTCTGAAACATACAGCTTCGCTAGCTTCTGAAGTGAGTAGTCAACCCTCACCGGAATGAAGTGAGTTGATTTAGTCAGACGATCCACCACTACCCAAACTGAATCCTTCTTGCTTGGCGTAAGCGGTAATCCACTGACGAAATCCATGGTTATCCTTTCCCACTTCCACTGAGGAATCTTCACAGGCTGAAGCAAACGGCGACGACAATCGATGTTCGACCTTGACTGGCGACAAGTCAGACACTTCCCAACATACTCTGTCACCTCTTTCTTCAAGCCAGGCCACCAAAACTGCTCTCTAAGGCCCCTATACATCTTGCTACCTCCAGGATGCATAGCGTAAGGACTACTATGCGCGTCCTGAAGAATCTTCTGTCTCAACTCAACATCTTTAGGCATACAAGCCTTACCTTGGAAACACGAACTTCATCATTAGACAAGTTGTAACCCTCCAAACCACCATCTCAGTACTTGTAACCTTCGCGCTTCGGAACCTCGTCCTCTAATTGTTTCTCTCTGGATCTGCTCAACCCAAGTGGCTTAACTTGCAGCTCTGCCAGAATACTCCCGTCGTCGTACAAGCTCAAATGGGCAAACATCGCTCTTAAGTCCGAAACAACCTTACGGCTCAACGCGTCTGCCACCACGTTAGCCTTGCGGATGATACTCAATCGAGCGATCGTAATCCTTGAGCAACTCAACCCATCTACGCGCCTCAAATTCGGATCCTTCGAGTCAATAGGTACTTCAAACTCTTATGATGCTGTGTAGACTATCGATCTCTCACCGTACAAGTAATGCCTCCAGATTTTTAAAGCGAAGACTACAGCTGCTAGCTCCAAATCGTGCATCGGATAGTTGACCTTGTGTGGCCTCAGCTGCCGAGAAGCGTAAGCCACAACCTTACCCTCCTGCATCGACACACAACCCAATCCCGTATGTGATGCGTCACGCGATGCTGTGAATTCCTTACCACCTCGGGTTGAAATAGAACGGGCGTCGGTCAAGATCTTCTTTAACTTATCAAAACTCTCCTGCTTTGCTTCTCGGTCCAAACGAGCGGAACTCCTTTCCTTAATAACTTAGTCATCGGTCTTTGCGATCAACGAGAAACCCTCTACGAATCTTCGTAGTATCACCGCCAAACCAGAAAACTCGAATCTCGACCAGCGACTTAGGAGGCTTCCAATCGAAGCGCCTCAACCTTCCGAGGATCTACTCTAATCCCCTCGGTGATACTACATGACCCAAAAACGTCACTTCCTAAGCGAACTTCGCACTTACCGAACTTAGCATAAAGTTGCTTCTCCTCAAAATCGCAACACCACTCTCAAGTGTGCATCATGCTCTTCCTCGACCTTGAATATACCAAGATATCGTCAATAAAAACCACGACAAAGCGGTCCGAATCTTCTTTGAAACACCTATTCATCATATCCATAAAAGCTGCCGGGCGTTAGTCGGCCCGACGGCATTACGAGAATTCGTAGTGCCCGTCGAGTCCAAGCAAACGCCGCTCTTATGGATATCCGCTTCCTTAACTTTCAAGCGATGGTACCTGGACCTCAAATCGATCTTTGAAAACACAGACGCACCCTTCAGCTGATCAAACAAGTCATCTATCCGTGGTAACGGATACTTGTTTTTAATTGTCAGCTTATTCAGTTGGCGGTAGTCTATACACATCCGCATCGTACCGTCCTTTTTCTTGACGAAAAGTACCGGCGCTCCCCAAGGTGAAACACTTGGCCTGATAAAGCCTCGGTCCAACAACTCCTGAATCTGAGCCTTAAGTTCCACCAATTCCTTTGGCGCCATCCTATATGGAGCAATAGACACTGCGCGCGATCCACAGTAATGAGATCTATCCCAAACTCTACCTCCCTATCCGGTGGCAAGCCCGGGAGCTCCTCTGGAAACACATCCACAAATTCCTTAACTGTTCGCACCTTCTCTACAGCAGACTCCTTAGCCTCCAAGGCATACACATGAACCACATACGCTTCACGACCCTTCGACCATCTTTCTGACTTTTAATGCAGATACTACATTGGATAAGTAATCTCTCCTATTACCTATCATAACCACCTCATCACTCTTATCCGTCGTTAAAACCATGCGCTTAGCCAGCGCAATCCACCTTAGCACAGGTACTTAACCAACCAGTCCATCCCAAGAATCGGTCGAACTCCCCAAACAAAGGTTCCATCGGATCGGCACAAATACTACCCCTTGGAGTTCTAGAAGTGCGTCCTTATACAACTTATCTACTACTACAGAGTGACCTGAGGGCTAAATGCACAGTCATCTGCCTAGAAGATATCTCAGAATCTAAGTTCATGGTCTCAACTATACTACTAGCAACATAAGAATGCGTGGAACCCAAATCAATCAAAGCAGTATAGGGAGAACCAAAAATAAAAACGTCTTGCGGTAATGGCGTCCGGTGCGTCGCCCTCCTCTCGGCGCCTCGCGACATACACCAAACCAGTGTCGTGCCTCGAAACTACCGCACCTCTGCGCGGGTGCTCCACGGCCTCGACCAAATCCGTTACCACCTGCGCCATTACCACGGCCCCTCTGCGGTGGCGATCCATTACCTCTGAATCGATTACGGCCCCGACTCTCGGGCCGAATCCTAGCCAACTTACGCGGGCGGTCCCTCACACGGTGATCTGAGAACCACACTCAAAGCGACCCTTTCCTCGGTCCGGCAACCTCCCCATGAGATTTCCCACACCGATTGCCTTGCGGCGGTCCACGCCTGCGACAACAAACAAACCTAGCGGTGATTCGGCCCACTCGGTCTAGCCGCTTTTCTCGGATTACCCGGCGATCCGAAGACCCAAAGCTCCTCTTATGCCTATTTCGTCCAGATTTTTGCCTCACCGACTCCTTCACACCCTCGGCTACCTTAGCCTTCTCAACTAAGACAACAAACTCGCGCTCTTCTTTGTGGAGCAATCGGCGATCTCAACTCGTCTCTCGGACCATCCTCGAAACGAACACACCTCTGGTGCTCTGTAGCCACAATGCCCACGGCATCTTGGCTCAATTTCAAAAACTTCGACCTCGTGCTCGAAAGCGACTTACTCCCAACAAGCCTCGAAATGCTTTTATTTGGGAGTCAATATAACTAGCTCCGATGTACTTCTTTTGATATGCGACCTTGAAATAGTCCCATGTCAAATCCTCTACTGCTACACTGTCCCGAACCGTGAGCCACCACTAGTATGACTCATCCCGAAGAAGCGATACAATCCCTTAGCTTCTCCTCAGCGGATAGGTCCGGATCATCCATGATCCGCTCTGTCGCCTCCGGCCAATATTCGGCGATCTTTGGGAGCAACACCGAAGCACCTCGAAAGAATTCACCCCGTTTGCGGAGTCGCTCGAGCCGCAGTTTACGAGCTCCTCCTCGCCTATCCCAGCTACCCTTTCCAAAACTCGCGGCATCACAGCGACGACGCTGCGTCCTCCCGATCGATCACGAAACTCACCACCTCCAAATTGGTGGTGCGGTATCTCACTTTACGACCCACGACCCGATCCTACGGGTTCAGAAACTGTCATCCTACCTCGACCTCGACCACGAGTATTACGACCACGTCCACCTCGAGTACTCATGACTAAACGCTCAACGTCTCTGATTAAGAAGAATTTTATGCATTAGTATCGTTCCACTTTCTTATTCGCGAAGAAATTTTATGGATATAGTTTTAATCAGGGATTCTTTCGAGCAAACAAGGTTTCAATCTGCTATCCTAGTTCACACAAAGGAGTTCATGCATCCATTCCCTAACCCTTTCCATACCTATTCACTCTTCGGACATTGCTGCCCATTTCTAGCCCAAGGGTATTTCCGTCATTTTCCTTACAGGGGTATTTTTGTGATAAAAATATTTTAAAACTTTCGTAAAACCGGTCACTTGAAATTTTCAAAATTGGAGGGTGTTTTTTTTTTTTGAAAATTTTGTAAAATACTTCGTTTTGGAAACCAGGGGTATTTTAGAAATTTTCACAAACTGAGGGCGTTTTCATAAATTTCCAAAATCAAAATTTTCGGTTGATATTTTGCAAAGCAAGTTTTTGAAGTTTGTAACATCGGTGAAATTTTGAGCAAACATCATTGAGTTGACATTTTATGAACCGAGGGCATTTTAGTAAGTTTGCCCCTAAGGGCATTTTTGTAATTTTCACAAATCAGGTTTTTCGAGAAAATTGTTGTAAAAGTGACATTCTCAGTTTTGAAAGAGTGTATTGCAAGAGTTTGAAAACATTAGGGTTGTTGTTTCATTGTTTTCGAAAATATGGCTAATTCCCTTTTCGGGTTTTAGTTGTTAGGTTAAGCCTATGACCGAGCCTTCTAGGTCAGGGTGAACCAAAGCTACGCACCAGGTGGGATACCTGCGAAGAGGAGGTGAGTCACAAGGACCGCTTAAATACCAAGCTCTTCCGGATCCTCTCCTAGACATGCGTCTGAGAGTTACCACACCTAACTTTCGATGGTGAGTCATAGGTTGGTTTAGTTCTTTAAGTCTTATGTTTTGGTGTGAGTGTTTGAGTAATCTAATCCTAGGGTTCAAGTCCTATAAATCTATCTACGTTCCATACCACCTACCCTTCTACAATTAGTAATTCACAAAAGAGTTTAGAACTACTTACAGGCGGCTCAGTGCCGGGAGACTCGGTGCCATGCCTTATAAACCATGCATTCAACCCCAAAACACTTAAAACAGACTTTGGAAAATAGTTTGGGCCTCAGGCCCACAGCCGAGCTTTTGAACTTGGCTCTGATACCACAATTGTAACACCCTAAACCCGGTCTAAACACCACGACCGAATCTGGTATGTTACGGGGAAAAACGTGTTTGAAAGTTACGAGTTTGCACTAAATAGATTTGATAAAACTCTGTTCCGTTTGGAAAAACAAGTTGTTTAATATAGTTACTAAAACATTTAGACTGAGTAAAAATTTGATTTCAAGTTTGAAGATGATAGATTTTCATTTAGTTATAAAATCAGTGTGATACCCGATGGTAAAGTTGAAAACATATCGTTAAAATTTTGAAATCGTTGTCATTTCAAGTTTTAGCAAATTAACCCAATTATTTTGTTAAAGCATATTAAAATCTAACTTAAAACATAAACATCATAAGGCATAATTTAAAGGCCTTTTACAAATCCGAAATAAAACCCAACTGAAAGTAAATAACTAAAGTACCCAAAATGTAATGTCTGAGTAAAACTTTTTATTGACATGGCATGAGCACCAGTACATCCCGGCTCCATGTCGCGTCTAAGTATCACTGAAATGTCAAAGGAGAGGGTGAGTCGAATGACTTCGGTGTATAAATCCGCTCCCAATGAAACAACATGCTAACACACATCATACGTAGTAACACAATTAATGCAACCCGGTCCTAACCATCCGTATCTCCTTTTCTACCCCGTGTGGTACCAAACCACTGGTGGTGCCAAACCACTGGTGACCCAAAGTCACGATATCCATAAGTGTGGTGCCAAACCACTAGTGACCCAAAGTCACGAATAATCCGATGATGGGGCCAACCCATCGCGTGATACCAAATCACTAGCGACAATCCCGTATCTCTCAAGTGGGGTCAACCCACGGTGGTGTCAAACCACAGGGACGAGTCGCAATGAGGTGCCAAACCTCTGGTGTCCCAAAGACACAATGTGGTACCAAACCACTGGTGACCGTAGTCACGATAATCGAGTGATGGGGCCAACCCATCGTGTGATACCAAATCACTGGCGTCAATCCCGTATAATCAACTGTGGGGCCAACCCACCGTGGTACTAAGCCAGCGGGACGAGGCGAGAGGTGCCAAACCTCTGGTGACCCAAAGTCACAATATATCACTGTGGTACCAAACCACTGGAGGTGCCAAACCTCTGGTGACCCAAAGTCACAGTGTCCCAAAGACACGGATATCAATTCCCCCTCCTCTCAAATCACCCAACATGTCATATCGATGCACATCATGTAATACATGCCAACATGCCCCAAAATGCATCTCATAGCATACATAGCATAAATCATACATCACAGGTATCAAAATAGAACTCGTAATAAGGTAGACTTACCCGGATCCGTACACATACCCTATTTGGGTATCCGATTATCCATCACACTGTTATGATTTTTACAGTGAACAAAGCGGGTTTATTAACAATATTACTAAGTTTCGGTGTGTTAGTTACACACACAGTAAATACGAGTCTAAAGATCCCAACGAATCGATCTAGGTCCCTCGATTGACTTGCTCTAAAATTGGCCAAACATAGGGGTTAGGCATCCACAACATTCGGCCAACACCATCTAGACCAAAAGGGTTTGTTGAATCACCCTTACCTTGCTATTGGTTTGATTTCTTATCAAACCCGAACCACAATGGTTCCTCCGATAATCGGCCACCTCCTAAAACAACAACAATCGTACCTTAACAACTTGCCTTAACGGGATACAAAGAATTAACTAAAAGAACTAGCCTTTACCATTACTTACCGATTGCTTAACAGAGAAAAAGGCTCCCTTGCTTGCCTCCAAGAAATCCAAATGTCCTATAACAAGAGTCGATTAAACATAAGAGATTAATACCCCTCCACCAATCTTGAAATCGACCCCCTTAATCAACTCAAATCGATTAAGAAAAGAGAAAAATAAATGACCATTCGGCCAATAACTTACCAACACCCCAAACGATTGAAGCAAGAACCCCCAACACTCTCTTGATATTCGGCCAAGGGAGACTACTAGGAGAGGAGAGATTCGGCCTAAGTGTTTAACACACACTTCTATTCAATTCTTAGCGAAAAAGAAAAGAAAGAGAATGGAAGATAGAAATATAGGTTCGGCACAAAAGAAATGGGAAAATGAGTGGAAAATTCGGCTTCACAAATGAACCAAGGAAAAAGAGGATGAAGAGGAGGATATTCGGCTACCAAATGAACACCAAAGATCAAAGATGTTTCGGCTAGATTTAGGAGTGTGGTATTTCGATTTTCAAAAGCAAAAAGAATGAGAGAATATTCTTTGAGAAAATCGGCTTCTTTGACCAAAAATGAGAGAACTTCCCCTTACCAATGAGAAGACCGAAAATGTACCAAAAGCAAAAGTATATTCGGCCTCCCCCCCTCTCCCACACTAAGCCGTCACTTCCCCCCCACTCCACACTCCCTCAAATTCGGCTATATCCCCCAATTCACTCCCAACCATAATTTCAAATAAGTTTAAACAAGTCATCCTCCACTAATTGCTCTCCACCATCCAAGTCACCACTTGACCAGGTCCATGGTAGAATTCAAATTGCTCTCAACCTCTTCCTCCATGCCATCCAAAAAGTAACCAAAATGGGAATTTCAGACTCGAACTCGGGACATCTCCCCATGCAAATGACGCCACACCTAGCTCCCAAGTGGCACATGCCTTGCCACTTTGCCAGCTCCTCCTTTTAGCAATAAAACTCCAATTTATTTTCTTAAACCCCAACTCTATCAGCTCCCTACACCTAAGGCCAAAAATTAAAATTTTCCTACCTACTCAGGCACACTCTAGCCTACAATTAAGCCCCTAAAACACCAAAATAGCAACACAAAGACACAAAAACACATGCAATATCATGCACAACAAAATAGACAGTAACCCGGGGATATTACGATAGCCTTGAATTATATCACCGGCACTAGGCTGCTGAGGCTTAAAGCCGAAACACATTTAAGAATTCAATCGTTTCTAATATCGTTTTATACAGTATCACGTAATGAAAGTACTTTGGTTTATTTGCATCAACTACTCAAAATCATTCTAATAGACTTATGTACATTCGGCTATGGCATGAATACCTACTCAAGACTTATCAAACTATATCGTTTAATAGGCTCATAATTAACTCTTCAATATAATTTAGTTTTAGGACTTACCTCGGTTGTCGATAAGCGTGCAACCAAATCGGCTACTCGATAATCTTTGTTTTTCCTCGATCTTGATCTTTCTCTTTTTGTTCCCGATCTAGTTTGGTTCAACTTAAACCAATTAAACTACACTTCCATTCAATTCAAAAGCAAAATCATAAAATGCATAATTCCAAGACATAAACATTTACATTCGGCATTCACCCTCTACTTTGTTCAAGTGCATTCAAATTATTAGGGAACACTTTGGTAATAATTTCCTTGATGTGTTTTAACTTACAACTTACCTTCTTATCTATAGCCGTACCTTAACTTTATATAATTACACATATATAGTCAAATACATTAGCTCAAATTCATTTTCTCTTATGGCCGAATATGCCAATTCCATACCCATGCATTTTCTTCAACATACAACCAAGTAACAAGCTAATAACCACACCTAATTCAAGCATTTAACTAATCCAATTTAACCTATGGAACACCACAATAAAATTTTCAACCTATTTGGATCTCTTCTCCATGGCCGAATGGCCCTTAGGTTCCTAGGATTCTCTATAACTCTTCCTTCCATCAAATTTACCCCTTGCACTAATTTACTTCAAGTAATCAAGTCTTAAACTTAGTTCACCCAATAATTAAACATCACATATAACAATCTTATAAGGTTAATTTCATTATAAGGGAATGGCCGAACATCAAAACACAAGAAGAGATGTTTTCATGCATATCCATCCTATTATTCGGCCAACTATGAGGGTACCTTCAAGCCAAAACAACCAAATCTTCTTACAAGTCCATGCCATTTCTTTTCATACCATCTAACTCATTATCAATACAAACTACAACATTAGCATCCATGGCGAATCTCATCATACCAACATTAGCAAATTTTGCTTGTTTCAAAGAAAAAAAATGATCAAGAACTTAAGCCATATCAAGTTCAATTCTTACCTAATCTAGTGCATGCAAGGCCGAATGGGGAAGATGAAGTTCTTCTCTTCTCTTCAAGGTAGAAATCGGGCAAGAATGAATGAAGGATGAGAGAATTATTCTTTTGTTTTTATTTTTAACATAAATTATAGCATGCTTTTATTATAATATTACTAAAATCAATATATATATATAATTAAAAAGCATATATTCATAGCATGCTTTAATATAATAATGCCTAAATATCATACAAAAATAAAAAAAAGAACATATATGCATGCTTGCCGTCCACCTTGTTTAAAGATGGGGAATTTGACATGCAAATCCCCATGTTTAATGGACAATTTACTTAGCCCCCCTTTTTCTTTTTTTTTTTAATGCCCACTACTTTGGTTCTTCTTGCAATTTAGACCTTTAGCGATTTAAACACTTAGACGACTAAGATTTTCCACGAGATTTTTACTCTTACTAAATCACACATAACAGACACAAAACATAATATTTAAATAAACAAATAATAAAAAAATAACTCTCAAGCTCGGTTTCGTGGTTCTGAAACCACCCTTCCGATTAGGGTCAAAATTGGTCTGTTACACTTATACGTACCTGAACATTTAGCTTATTTGCTGTAATTAAATTCCACGTTGATAATAATCCATGAACCTTCTATTTATAATAAATCATCGGCATTAAGCCTGCTAGGCAACAAAGCCTGAAACACACACCGGCACTAAGCCTACTAGACCCGAGGTCTGAAATTTAATCACCGGCATTTAGCCTGCTAGGCAATAAGCCTGATATAATTCACCGGCACAAGGCCTGCTAGGCAATAAGCCTGATATAATTCATCGGCACAAGGCCTACTAGGCTCGAAGCCTGAATATCGATATTATTAAACCATCTCATACACATTACATATTACCAGTATCACATATATCACACATAATTCATATCACTTAAATTTAACTACATTTCATTATTAAAACACTTATCACATTCGGCTTTGGCAAAATTCCCATCTATAAATTCAAAATTCAGCATCTAATTAAGATCATAACCGATATTAATGGTCTTAAATTGCTTAAAGACTTACCTCGGATATCATCGGATGACAAAAACCGGCTATTCGACAATTTTCGCTTTTCCCTGATCCAAGTCCGTTTTTCTTTGTTCTTGATATAAACATATCCAATTTAAGCTCATTCAAAGACATTTCATTGCAATTTAATCCAAAAACACCTAAATGGGCAAATTACAATTTTGCCCCTAATATTTCACACTTTTACAATATAGTCCTATTTGCACAAAACACAAATTAAGCAAAATCTCACAACAACCTAGTTAGGCCGAATCTTCAATATAGTCATATAAATCCATACATTTCATTTATCTTGCATTTTAGTCCCTCAAAAATTTATTTTCTCAATTTAGCCCTATTTAGCTAAATTCATCAAAAAATCAAGAACAAAGTATGTTCATTAATTATATATCTATCATTTAACACAATAAAATATCATAAAACTCAACATAGCATCAATGGCATTTTACATAAACATCATCAATTCATGAAATTGAGACATGGGTTTTAAAGCTCTCAAAGCAACGATTACAAAAACGTAGAAATTATCAAAAACGAATCGAAAACTAACCATTAATTAGACCAAAACCATGGTCGAACTTTTGCTTATGTTTTTCTTTCTTTTTCTTCTTTAGTTTAGGTCAAGAAGAATAAAATAATTAGGGGAGAAACGCATGCCTTTTATTATAATATTATTAACATATTTTATAACATTTTAACTTATATTTATATAATATATATAAAAAACATATTAACATGAAATTATAACCTTATGCCTCCCACTTACATGCAAAAAGGTAAATTTGCAACTTAAATACACTTACAAATGAAGACAAATCAATTTAGCCACTTAATTAAACAAACGACTACTTTTACCATTTATGCAATTTAGTCCTTTTTGTCTAATTAAGCACACAAACAATCAAATTTCTATACGAAACTTTCACACATGCTAATTCACACATAATTAACCACAAAAAATAATATTTAAATATTTTTAGGACTCGAATTTGTGGTCCCAAAACCACCGTTTCGATTAGGGTCAAATTCGGACTGTTACAGATAGCTACCCCGATGACGAGGATTTTGTGAAAAGATGTGATGTTTGATTGGACAGAAAAGTGTCAACAGAGTTTTGAGAAACTGAAGACACTGTTGACTGAGGTTGTTGTTTTGGTGCAACCTGAGCCGAGAAGAGAATTTGTGGTTTACAATGATGCGTCCCTGAACGGATTGGGTTGTGTACTTACGCAAGAGGGTAAAGTGACTGCATAGGCCTCTAGGCAACTGAAGCTATACGAGAAGAATTATTCGACTCATGACTTAGAGTTGGTCGTAATCGTGTTTGCGTTAAAAATTTGGATACATCATTTGTATGGTGAAAAGTGTCCGGTTTTCACCGACCATAAAAGCCTAAAATATTTGATGACTCAAAAGGAATTGAATTTGAGGCAACGAAGGTGGTTAGAGCTGATTAAGGACTATGAGTTGATAATTGACTACCATCAGGGAAAGGCGAACGTAGTCACCGATGCTTTGAGCAGAAAATCATTGTTTGCACTAAGAGCCATGAGTACTCAGATGACTTTGTTGGATGATGGTTCCGTTTTAGCCGGATTGAGGGATAAACCATTGGTTTTTCAAGAGATTTGTGAAGCTTAGAAAGATGATAACAATTTACAAGCCAAGAGAGCTATATGTGAGTCGAATGTTGAGTCAGACTTTCGAGTAAATCCTGATGGATGTCTAACATTTTGAGATAGAGTCTGTGTACCCAAAAATGACGGGCTTATTCATAAAATCTTGCATGAAGCGCATAGCGGATATTTGAATGTACACCCAGGCAGCACGAAGATGTACAATGATTTGAGGAAATGGTATTGGTGGCTTGGTATGAAGAAAGCCATTTCTGAGTTTGTATCGAGATGCCTGATTTGTCAGCAAGTGAAGGCTGAACATCAAGTACCTTTGGGTTTACTTCAGCTGATTATGGTTCCTGAGTAGAAATGGGACCGTATTACCATGGACTTCGTGACCGGCTTACCGTTGACTCCAAAGAAGAAAGATGCAGTATGGGTAGTGGTTGATAGACTCACAAAGTCAGCCCATTTTATACCAGTGCGAGTTGATTATTCGCTTGATAAATTGGCAGGCCTGTACGTGTCCGAGATAGTAAGACTCCATGGTATACCGTTGTTGATCGTTTCGGATAGAGATCCGAGATTCACGTTATGGTTTTGAAAAAAGTTGCAAGAGGCCATGGGCACAAAATTGAGTTTCAGTACAGCCTTTCATCCACAAACTGACGGGCAGTCGGAGAGGGTAATTCAAATACTTGAGGACATGCTTCGATGTTGTGTTTTGGAATTCCATGGTAATTAGGAGAAATACTTACCATTGGTGGAATTCGCCTATAATAACAGCTTTCAGTCAAGTTTGAAAATGGCGCCTTATGAGGCATTGTTTGGGCGTAAGTGCCAAACGCCCTTGTATTGGTCAAAACTCAAAAAGAAACAGATTCATGGGGTCGACTTGGTTAAGGAAACTGAAGGGAAGGTAAAAGTTGTCATAGTTATTTGCCATTAGTTTAGAGTTTAGAGTTTATAGTTCTACCATGAGAGCTATCATAGTTATTTGCTACATTTTTATGGAAGAAATTGAGTCTTAGTTGTTAGATGAACAACTTTTGTGAAAGGTGTTGTCTTGAAAACACCTAATTGGACCTTGATGAAAAGGTTACAAATTTATAGTAATTATGTGAAATTTTGAGTTTTGATGATAGTTATAAGAGTATTAAATCTTCACCTAGGCTTGTTGAAGGTAAAAATGTGATTAGAATTGATTTCCGAGCCTAGGGGCAAAATGGTCATTTTGCCAAAGTCTAGGGGCAAAATAGTAATTTTTCCTAAACATGATTATTGAAATGCTTTCATTAATGTGGTGAACAAAATGAACTAAATTGCTATTATAGAGTAAGAAGAACCGAGAATCTGCCTCGATCGAGGAAAGAACAAAGTCTTGGACTAAGCCGGCGAGTTAGCTTATTTTGAAATCGAGGTAAGATTTTATGCGAATAATGCAATAATTATGTTAGCAGAATTGAGAATGCTTGGTATCCTATTGATGCATGATGCTCTACTAAAGTGATGTTGAATGAGATGTTGAGGTCCTAGTGGACTATATTGAATATGAAAATGCTATCATCGAGATATGAAATAGACAATGTCCCGTATAAGTCCATGTCCGGGACATGGCCTTGGCACCGAGTTAAAATCCTGTATAAGACCATATCCGGGATATGGCTTCGGTAATGAATATGAGGATCGTATAAGGTTGTATCCGAGATATGGTATCGATACTTGATGTGAAAGTCCATATAAGACCTTATTCAGGATATGGCATTGGCATTTAAAGGTGACTTCATGTAAGACCACCTCAGGAATGTGGCATGGGCTTCGTACCTATGTTAATGACAATGAATATGAGTATTTGACTATCCCTAGTGATTAATGGAATAAGTAGATGAGTTTAGAAGTAGAAATGAGAATTGCACTAAAGTCATGTGAATGAGTGAATACAGGTATTCGTGAATGAGTCACGAAGAAATGATTACGATGTGTGGCACGGTATGTGCTAAATAAGGGAAATTGTAAGTAAGTATGGCAAGAAGTCTATGACTTGTGTATGGTTAGTTAATGCCATGGATGGATTATATTATGAACTTATTATTGCTATTTATTTCCATGCAAACTTACTAAGCTTTATGCTTACCCCTTTCATTGCCCTTTTCTCTTTGCAATATTGCCAAGATAACTCAAGGATTGTGGATGTAAGAGCTCGAAAATCACACTATCGACATCACTTTGGTATAACAATTTAGACTTATTTTGAGTATGGCATGTATAGGACTTGGGTATTTTGTTAAGTTGTAATTGTTAGTCAAAGTGTTGGCTATGTAAGTTATAAAAGTCATTTTGTAAATGGCATTAAAGTTAGACAAATACTTGGAAAATTCTATTATTAATGAAGATGCATTTCATGAAGTATATGTCCTTTTGTATATCTTGATTCTTGAGTTCCTAGAGATACCTTTGATTATCTTTTAGGTTGGAATGAGTTCTTAGATGTGCTATAGGGATAGGAGTTGAATTGGTTTGAATTGGAATATGTATGTGTGTAACCTAAGGTGGCAAGCGCTTGGTATATAGCCTCGTAATTGTCCACAGGGGTAGACACACGGGCGTGTGTCTAAATCGTGTAGAAGGCACGGCTAGTACATGGGCGTATGCCCAGGCTGTGTGAAGTCTGCACCTTGCACATGGGATTTAAATCATCACACAGCTGAAGCACACGGACGTGTGTATAGGCCGTGTGGATAAGTCAGAATGACAAGGTTTGGCACACGGACCAAAGCCACGGGCATGTCAAGGCCGTGTGAAATTACTCAGTGCCGACCACGGGTGAAGGACACAGGCATGTCTTAGGGGCACACGAGCGTATCCTTAGTTCAAAACAGGCGTGTGGCTCGTATTTTGACAAAAAGCCTTCCAGTTTCGTAAAAGCCCCGGTTTAATCCTGAAACCTCTCGGAGGCATGTTTAGTGCCATATGGGTCGAGATTGAACAAGAAAGTGGTTTGAACGAAATTTTATAACCCTATTCGAGATGTTTTAGTATGATTAGTTAGGTAATGCCTCAACCCTAATCCGGCTTGCTTGCGGGTAAGGGGTGTTATGACATGTCCATTAAAAACACCCTACACATGCCATTATAAACCATTGGCCAAGATGTTCAAAAACTATCGAAAAGGCTTTTGGATAGTGTGATAGATCTTTGAAGAGTTGCCACCCAAAACGAGGTTCCGATGATCTAAAAAAACAAGGAATAACAACTACGTAAGCAATGAATACTTAGTAAGCTCGTATAAACTTAAACAATACTTACCATTTCAATAATACATTATATAGCTTAAAGTACATTTCAACACCAATTCCATAAGTTTAGAATTGCCTATCTAACATCATCAAGTTAGTACATTTTTCCATGATAATATGAAATCAAACATAAGTACAATATCAAAGAATTCATACTTTCATTGTAACAGTCCGGTTTTGACCCTAATTAGAATAGTGGTTTTGGGACTACATATCTAAGTCAAAAAACATATTTTAATATTATTTTCTGTGTTTCCAATATGTGAATAGGCATGTGTGAAAGTTTCATGATTTAGTTTATCTGTTTGTGTGCTTAATTTGATAAAATGACTAAATCGCATAAATTGCAAAAGGTTGGCTATTAATGTGTAAGTTCTGAATTGTTATTGTTGTTATTATGTGAAGTCCTTATGAGGTTAATATGTCATTATTAAGTTAGTGGACAATTATGTCAATGATATAGATGTTTTTCATTAATGTTTTATTAAGGGTAAAAATGGATATTGATAATTAATATGATTATTAATTAAAAAAACATGAAAAATGGTTGAAATGTGTTCATCTTTGTGCCGAAAATATCAAAGAAAAAGAAAGAAGAAAAGCTTTAAGGGTTTGGCTAGGTTCAAACAAAATTAAGGTATGGATTTTGATTGATTTTTGATAATTTCTACGTTTTTGTAATCGTTGCTTCGAGTACTACAAAACCCATGCCTTAATTTTGGAAATTGATGAAGAATTTGAAATGTTCCATTGATGAATGTTTGAGTTTGTGATGTTAGTTGATGAAATATGAAATATATGTGTTAGATTAGCACGTTTTGTCTTTGGATTTTTGGTGAATTTATGTAATTTAGACTAAATTGTGAAAATAATATTTTGTGGACTAAAATGTGAAATAAATGAAATGTATGGACTTCAATGATCATGATGAAAATTCGGCTAAGCATGGGTACAAGGAAATCATGTGTATTTTGCAATTTTATGAAATAGGGACTTAAATGTAAAAATGAGAAAATATAATGGCTAATTTGTAAATTTCCCTAAATGTGTGTTTTTGGATTGAATGGAATGATTTTGTGAATAAATGAGTTAAATTTGAATATGTATAGATCAAGAACCAAAGAAAACGAATTTAGACCGAGGAAAGTCGAAAGTGATCGAGTAGTCGAATCCGTTCGTCTATCCTGAATACGAGGTAAGTCTATATACAAATAAATGCAGTTAAGTTGAATTATTCATGTTCAATTGATATTGAATTGAGATGAATGGCTTTGGAAGATATACATGTGAAAACCGAGAATGTATCGACAATGTGATAATGTTTGAAAAGTCCCGTACTAACCTTAGGAATAGATAGGATTTATATGTCATGACATAGGGTTTTGATATGTGGTATCGTGTAAGACCACGTCTGGGGCGTTGGCATCGATTTGAAATTTACGTGTAAGACCATGTCTGGGACTTTGGCATCGTATTTGATTCGTGTAAGACCCTGTCTGGGACAGTGGCATCGATATTTGATTACATGTAAGACCACGTCTGGGACATTGGCATTGTACGGGTGTTCCGAGTATCTTATTTGATTCCAAATGGTTCAACGGCCAATTCCGAGAAATGAAAGACTATGTGAAATATGTAATCAATTCAGTTATGTTTGAAATGCATATTATGATTGAGTATGAAAGGTAAGTACATATAATTGTGAACAAATGAGATATGTGCATAGATTCAATGAGACAAAATGTTGTATATATATGATTGTGATATGAACAAAAAGAGATACTTAGAGGTATGAATTGTTAGGAAGCAATGGCTAAACAAATGAGCCAAAGAAGAATTATGAATTTGCACTTGATATATATTAATGATCTTATATTTAATATGATTATGGATGATTATATGATAAGTTTATTTGTATATGGCTTACTAAGTTTTTGAAAGCTTACTTTGTGTGCGTTTGCTACGTTTTATAGATCGTTAAAGCTACGGAAGGCTCGGGGATCGTCGAGGATCATCACCACACTATGAAATCATAATTTGGTACATTTTGAAAGTGTATATATTAAAGTATGGCATGTATAGTCTAGTTGGAATGGTTAATGTTTTGAGTTGTATATATAAGCTATGTGATATGGCTTGTAAGTAGATGTGCAAATGGTAATATATGATCTATGTTTTGTGATGCAAAGTTGATATATTATAGATGACAAGATGTTATAATGAATTGGTAAGTTTGTGGATGGATTATGCTTAAAAATGCTTGTGATTAGATTGAGCTAAATAGCATATAAGTTGGTGTGTTTGAAATGTTCTTGAATGGTTAGAAAAGATGGTCATTTTGGTATGTTTTGTCTGCATTGGACATGTGATTTGAATTGGTATAATGCTTGTAAATATAAACCAAAGTGTGGGTGGCAAATTGGCCTTGCAAGTGGCCTATATTTTCCCACATGGTTGAGCACATGGGCTTGTGGCTCGACCGTGTCCATCGTGGTTACATTTCAAACAAGTCAGTTTTGACCATAGGCTGGACACATGGGCGTTTGACTGGTGGTGTGGTACAAGTCAGTGTCGACCACGGGTGAGGCAGACGGGCGTGTCTCAGGCCGTGTGGACAAGTCAGTATGTATGCCCTGTTTTTCCACGGCTTAGACGCATGGGAGTGTCTGAGGCCGTGTGAGGCACACGGCCTGCCCACATAGGCGTGTGACCTCTGTGCTTTGAAAAATGTTAAATTTTAAAAAAAAATTTGTATGTGCTCGGTTTAGTCTCGACCCCTTTCTAATGTATGTTTAAGGTCTCGTTGACCAATTTAAGGGACTCTTTGATTTGAATTGTTAAATTATGACGTGAAATGTTTATAAAAGATTCGATTTGTCTGGTAATGCCTTTAACCCTAGACCCGCGATGGTTATGGGTTAGGGGTGTTACATTCATTCATAAAGTCATGAATCAATCCAATGGTATACCTTCCTTTCCGCTCCATTTTCTTGCCCGTTGAACCATTTAAAACTACATTGGATACCTGGGAAGCTCACACGAAGTGTGCTTTTACATATAACCTCTCCTTTACATCATTGCTCACACGAGTTGTGAAATAGGCCTACTCACACGAGCTGTAGGTTGAAATGCTACTCATATGAGCTGTGGAGTATCTGCAATAAATGTAGGACCTCAAACATCAGTTGGACATTCAAGACCAGCACTCGAAACATGAAATCCCTAATGACATGTCATTTGAATCCTATGAATTCCTAAGGTTCAATTGTGACTCGTTATCCATCAATTCATCATAGCATTGATATGTATATCAATCCATTTGCAATATAATTAACATAATAACAAGTAATGTAAATAACTTTAATGTGATAACCGTTTAAACGAACTTACCTTGATAACTAGGGGCGTGGAAGTTAAAACGAGCTAATTCGAAGCTTATGCTTTCCCTTGATCTAAATCCGTACGTAGTTTATCTTGATCTAAATAGGAAATTTTCAATCCATTTAGCACCTCTAGAATTCAATTTATTCCACAATTAATATTTATGCAAAATTACTATTTTTCCCTAACATTTTAACTTTTTCACAATTTAGTCCTTAGACTAATAACTTAAAATCTAACCATTTTAATCGAAATCCATGTTAACCAAACATTCAAGGGACCTAGAAAAAACCGTGTTTATCATCATTTCACATTAAAACCCTAGAATGCATACCTTTAACAATTTAGTCCCTAATTTCCAAAATTCATCAAAAATCACTTTGTAAAACTTGTTTATTTAACATCAAAGTTTCATAATCTAAAATTTAACATCAAGAACCACTAAAAAGCATTCATGGCATAACCTTAGATCTTTAATAGTTTTTCAAATTGACCCCCAGGCTAGTTAGATTAAGCTACAACGATACAAAAACATAAAAATCATTAAAAATGGGAAAATGTTACATACCATGCACCCAATATTTTCTTGTATCACCCTTTCTCTAATGGTGTTTTATGTTTTCAATTTAGAAAAAAAATGAAGATGGTAATGCTTTGTTCATCTTTTGTTTTAAGTTTAAGTTTAATTACCTAATTACCATAATAACCTTTAAAAACTAACAAAATTTCAATAAAACCATGCCATATAATTCCACTAACTAATCAAATCGTCTAATTACCATTTAAGTCTATTTACTTCCATTTTTATAGTCATTTAACCCTTTTAACGAATAGCATTCAAGTTTTACACTTTTTATGATTTAATCATTTTTACCTAATTAACTATGCAAACATCAAATTTCTTAACGAAATTTTAATATGACCTTACTAATATCCCATAAACATTAAAATAATAATAAATACTAATTTACTCATCGAATTTGTGGTCCCAAAACCACTTTTTTGATTTCACTGAAAAACAGGCTGTTACACTTACCATTTGGTATGTAACAGTCCGGTTTAGACCCTAGTCGGAACAGTGGTTTCAAGACCACAAATCTGAGTTAGAAAAAAAAATATTTTAATGTTATTCTTCGTGCTTATTATATGTGAATTTGTGTATGTGAAATTTTTGTGAGTTAATTTGTCCGTCTATGTGCTTAATTTGAGCAAAGGATCAAATAGCATAAATCGTAAAAGTAGCTTTCTATTTGATTAATGGTCAAATGGATGTGGCTTTTAAATGAGGAGGCCTTATAAGGCAATTAAGCCATTAATGAGATAGTGGATGGCAATGGTCAAGAATGACCTTATATTATATGATATATATTGTAATAAGGCTAATATGGTAAATAGATTAATAATATGATAGTAAATAAAACAAATGAAAATGTTAGTGGATGTGTTCATTCATTCTAGCCAATTTTGAAGAAAAGAAAAAGAAAGAAAATTGAGCTAGGGCATTCGGCCATTTGTGAGCTTAATTCAAGGTATGTTTTTAAATCGGTTTCTGATAATTTCTACGTTTTTGCAATCGTTGCTTCGAGAACTACAAAACCCATGTCTTAATTTTGAGAATTGGTGATGATTTTGAAGTGTGTCTTTGATGAACACATGAGCTTTGAAATATTTGATGATTAAATATGGAATATATGTGTTTGATCAGCATATTTTGTATTCAGATTTTTAGTGAATTGAGTATTTTGGGGTTAATTGTGGAAATAATATTTTGATGGACTAAATTGTGAAATAAATGAAATGTATGGACTTGTATGAGCTACATGAAAATTCTTCTAGGCATGGGTGACATGAAATTTTGTGTAGTTTGTGATTTTGTGATAATATGTCAAAATGTGAAAATGTAAGGGATCATTTGTAAATTGCCCTAAATGTGTGTTCTTGGATTGAATTGAATGAGTTGTTTAATAAATGGGTTAAATTTGAATATGTATAGATCAAGAACTAAAGAAAACGGATTTAGATCGCGAAAGTCTAAAGTGATCGAGTAGTCGAAATCGCTCGTTCATTCTGAATTCGAGGTAAGTCTATATACAAATAAATGTATTTGTATTAAATTATGTATATTCATATGAAACTACATGGTGATGAATGTGTATGAAATGATGCATATATGAATTTCGAGAAAGTATCGAGAAAAGATCAATATTCGAGAAGTCTCGTACGAACCTAGGAATAGATAGGAATTACGTATGTCATGACATAGGTGTCCGATATGTGATATCATGTAAGACAACGTTTGGGACGTTGGCATTGATTTGAGATTTCGTGTAAGACCACGTCCTGGACGTTGGCATCGATATGAGATTTACGTGTAAAACCATGTCTGGGACATTGGCATCGTATTGATTTGTGTAAGACCCTGTCTGGGACAGTGGCATCGACATTTGGTTACATGTAAGACCACGTCTGGGACGTTGGTATTGTACGACTATTTTAAGCATTCTGAATATCCTATTAGATTCCAAACGGTTCAACGGGCAAATCTGAGATGTTAATGGCTACTTGAAATGTATAATGATTTATGTATGTTTGAAGAGTACACCATGTATGTGTACAAAAAGGTAAGTTATATATGAACTCACTAAGGTGAATATGTGTATTGAAATGATAAGATGATATGTATTATACATGCTTGAATGAGTTATGAGCACATGTGAGATATGAGTTGTGGAATATGAGTAAGTAATGGCTAAATAATGAGCCAAGGATGATATTACGAATTTGCAAATGAGAAATATAAATGTCATTGCATCTATGTGGCTATATGCATTTCGTACTAAGTTTATTTGTATATGGCTTACTAAGCTTTTGGAAAGCTTACTCTGTGTGTGTGTTTACTCTGTTTTATAGTCGTCAAAGCTACGAAAGGCTCGGGAATCGTCAAGGATCATCACCACACTATCAAACTAAACTTTGGTACTTTTGAATGTGTATATAGCTAAATATGGCATGTATAGGCTAGTTGTTTTGGAACATGTTTGAGATGTGTAAATAGCCATGTGATGTGGCTAGATAAATGTTGGTAATATGCATGAGTGATTATGGTATATGAATTATGTTCTGATATAGCGTGATGTAAATGGAATGGTCTTATGAATGGTAAGCTTATTGATGGATTGATGCCTTAGTGAATTAGTGAAATTGTGGACGAATCATGCTTGGTTTTACATGTGATTTAGTTGTGTTATTTGGCATACAAGTTGGCATGTTTAGAAATGTGATTAAATGGGATGATAGGTTGAACATTTGACATGATTTTGGTTGCCAATTATGTATGGGATATTGCTTATTTGAGCTTGTAGGGATGACCCTTGTGTGGGTGGCAATTTGGCCTTGAAAATGGCCTATAATTGTCCACATGGTTGAGCACACGGGCGTGTGGCTCGACCATGTCCCTCGTGGTTGAAATTCAAGGCAAGTCAGGTTCGACCACGGGCAAGACACATGGGCTTGTGACTGGCCGTGTTGTGCAAATCAATAGCGGCCACGGGTGAGGCACACGGGTGTGCCCACGGCCGTGTGGACAAGTTAGTATGTATGCCCTGTTTTGACACGGCTTAGACACACAAGTGTGTTTGAGGCCGTGGGAGGCACAGGGCCTGCCCACACGGGCTTGTGAAATCTGTAACTTAGAAAAATTTTTAAATTTCTGAGAATTTTCGTATGTGTTCAGTTTAGTCCCGGCCTTATTCTAGAGCATGCTTAAGGTCTCCTTGACCTATTTAAGGGGCGCTTTGATTGCATTGGATGAATTATATTATGAAATGTCCATAAAAGATTCTGTTTTTTCGGTAATGCCTATTAACCCTAATCCGACTACGGATACGGGTTAGGAGTGTTACATGGTAGGTGGGAAAATTTGTATTTTGGATCTCGAATTGCATCAAGAAATATTCTAGTGTCATGCACCGGTCCTTCCCATCTAGCTATAACAAAGGTGAAACACATAGTAAAATCACATACTGCCATAAGATTTTGAGTTGGGATAGCTTTTCTTCCAATGTAAGGAATTTGTTTATTTGGAGGAAAAATAGTGGCAATATGAGTACCATCAATTGCACATATGCAATCTTGAACAAATAATCATATTAGTCCATGCATATTTTTAATCAACAAAAAGTATTAAAATATAATAATATAATTTTCAATTTTAACCTTAAAATACGGCATATATCTAGAATCATTATGTATTTGTTCTGGTATTGAGCTAAAAAAACGATCACCAGGTGCAATTAGATTAATGGCCATCCTTGAAACTTTCTCAAGCACAAATGCATAGTATTGACTTATTGTTGCTCTAGACCTTTGAAATCTTTCTTGACATTATCCAAGATGTACAAAAAACTTCCCAACATTTCACGAGAAGATATGTGTCTTGAAGTTTCTTGTCTCCAAAACTCTCAACAAACTTGAGAATACAATTTTTGACATCCTAAAATTAATCATACAACGTGATCTATAACCATTAAGGATCTCTCGGATCAATGCCTCACCTGACTATTTTGAATCCATGCATGGTTGCTTCAATATATAGTTCTCATAATATAATTGAACAGAAGAAGATGCAATAATCAATAGCCTGTTAAAGCATTTGATGCATTGTAAAATATCTTTCTTTTCCCTTTCATCATCACTTTCATCATTGTTGGAATTGTCAATCATACTCATCACCTGTGAACAAATTTTATATCCAAAATCAAACATAAATAACTATTGATAAGACTAGATTACACATAAATAAGTAAAACATAAATTCAATATCCTAAAATAAAATATAAACAACTATTGATAAAACTAGATTACACAAAAATAAGTAGAACATAAATTTAATATCCCAAAACCAAACATAAACAACTATTTGTAAAACTAGATTGCACATAAATAAGTAGAACATAAATTCAATATCCAAAAACCAATCATAAACAACTATCGATAAAAATAGTTTATCATTGTTATTTAGTCACATAGTAGATATCTTTAAACCCTAGAAGACTAGAAAACTTTCAACTCTCTTCCATTTTCGTCTTAAGCCACAAAGCTCTAATCTTAGGATTAATTGATAAAAACATAAGTCATTTATCCTTATTGAATAATAATTTCAGTGAGAAAAAGTATAGCGGACTAGCTTTTGGAACTTCCTTCGACATGCTATCAAGCACTTTAACTGCTTGTGGAATACCATATGGATTCATAGTAGGAGTCGAATTACATGTGGCTTGACTCATATTATCAGTTGCATTGCATAATTTTTCAATTTGACTAGACGATCTTGCAGCCCCTCTAATTTGCTTTGAGGATTTCTTCCTTCAAGTTTTAAAATGTGAAGTAGATATCTTAGGTGTTTTTCTTGTTTTACCATTTCTATCAATGTGAACACCATTTCTCGCATTTTCTTCCTCATTTTTTTCCTCATTCTTCATTAAAAAATTCACTACAGAGTGTACAAGAAGAAGATGACCTTTAGCATTGGTTGCAACTACCCCCATGAACATTTGGTGCAACTTCCTTTCGAATTTAGGATCAATGCCTGATGTTCTAAATTTTTGAGCTTCAAGCACAATCTACATATAAATTGGTAGTTTAATAAGAAATTATCAATAACCTCATAAATAAGAAAAAAATGTTAAGAATTATTAATGTACTTTTAGCCTACTCTCTCACCAATCATACGATGCATCAACGGTTCTTTTTATAGGATTCGACCCTAAACCAGTATCTCTACCTTTAAGTTTCTTTTAAGCCTTCTATTGGTTTTTCAAGGCATCCCATTTATTTTTAAGTTCTCTTTGTGAATAAGCCTTGCTTGTTTCTTTCTTAAAGTTGGCCATTATTTTCAGCCATCCATCTTTTGTGAAATGAGTACCATGTCTATTGCCTTTAAATATCTCCTTAATACAAATATGACAGAATATTTTTGTCAATCTCTTATCCCACATTGCTTTGACCTTTCCACCAGTAACATCCGGGAATTAGGGGCTCTACATTTGTTATGTTCTTGAGTGTTGGTTTGTTTTGTCTGTTTAATTGGTGTGTTTGGGGGTCCCGAGAAGGCTTGGTATTAAGCTTGAGCCTTAGTGGAAATTTTATTTCTAGGCACTATAGGGGAGAGTTAGCTGAAGTAGGTCTTAAGGTTATTTGCTGGTGTTTGTTGACACAAGAATTGAGGTGGAAAGGTGGCAAGGAGACGCCACTTAAAGTGCAGGGAAGTGGCGTCATTATGTAGCAGCAAGGGGGAAGAGGTGCAAATCCTATGGCACTCACTTGGAAGCTTACTTTTTTTGCACTCAGGAAGCTAGGGTGGTGGATTCGGCAGGGACTCTCCAAAGATGATGGTGGAATGGGTCAACATATTCAAACGTGTGGCCATGAGATGTTGGTGATATTTGAATTGGTCAAATCAATTCAAAAGGGGGTTCGAGAGTGATGTAAGGAGAGAATCAAGGGATTTCAAGTTGGAGGATGTGATGGCCGGTTGTGGGGGAACTTGAAGGGAGAGAATTTGGTTTAGTGCTTGTTGAGTGAAGTGCCGAAATTCATATGGCTTGTGGCACTTGGGTTTTCTCTTTTGGTTTGTTCAATAGGTCGTAGGGGTGTGGTAGTGCCGTTTGGTACAAGTGTCTTGTGAAGGAGTTTTCAGCCGAAACTCATTTCCTTGTTGTTACCAAAGAAAACTGTAGCTCTCTTTTTCTCTCCCACTTTTTAGCCGAAACTTATTGAAGCTCCTTTTCCAAATCTTTTCTTCTTCTTTGTTCTCCCTTAACACCTTAGCCGAATCTAGTTCAATCCATTTCCTCTCTTTTCAAGCCGAAAACCCTCTTTTCTTTCTACTAATTTCATTCCTTAGTCTAGTCACCTCTTTAACTCATCTACTTCATAGCCGAACCTGGTTGTTCATTTTTCTTCTTTTTCTGTTGCAAAAGCCGAAAGTCTCTACTACTCCCTAAACGCTCCTTTTTTCTCTAGTAGATTGACATCATTCATTCTTCTAGTCTTCGGGGGTCGGCCTCTTCTTGTGTTGTGGTAAGAGTTCTTCTTTGTTTTTCGGTTCTTCTTTTCTCTTATTGATTGGTAACCGAAGGCGTTAACTTGGTTACTTGGTGCTTGGCTGAATGGGTAGTAAGGGGGCTCATATCGAATGGTTAGGCCGAAAGGCCACTTCTCTCTATTCCATGGTAGAAGTCGATTCTAACATGGTGATTGTTTAGGAGCAATCGGTTTCGTGGGCAAAGCTTGCTAGCAATCAGCGTTGGTTGATCAAGGTAGGGGACTCTTTTGTTAGTTCTTTTCATCTGTTTCATTTTGTTCAAACAACCGATTATCTATTCTTCTATAACTCGCCTCCCATTCTTCTTGGTTTGAGCTGAATATCAGGAGGAGAAGTGCCGAGGTTGCTCTAGTTGCCGAAAGTGAGTTCCAAGCAGTCATATTCGTTGCATTAGTAACAAAGGTAAGGAGTTTGAAACACCCCATACTCGGCCCACGAGCCTGGACTGGATCTGGTATGTTCCTCGAAGTAAACCTGTTAAAAATTCTTTTATTACTTTGGAAATCTGTGTGTTTTGAAAATAGCTTGCTGGTGGGTTAGGCTCGAGTTGAAAACAAATTTATTTTATATTGAAACCCATTTAATTTCAAGTGACAAAATATTTAAAGTTTATTTTAAATTAAATTGACTTAATCTCTAATAACTAAAATTTCGTAACATAGTAAATAAAACAGAAAATAACATAGTTCACTATGGCCTTAATACATCAAATAAAAACCCAAAATGAAATTTAAAGTACTTAGAAAAATAAAGAGTCCACATAATAATTTCCTTGCTAGGCATGGCCACCACTAAGCTCCTGCCGACCCGGTCCATTACTGACCATCACCTGAAAAATGTTCCCACAACGGGGTGAGTCAACAGACTCAATGTGTAACCAACACTAAGATTTAACAATTCAAGCATACATTATCATGTCACATATCAAAACATATAACAGATAAAAATAATGATGCAACCCGAACCCAAACCCAGATGCCATCCGCTACACATCACTAGTACCAACCTGCACACCGTGGGGACTACTAAGTCAACCCTCCATCCGCTACACACCATCGAAGGCAGTCACTGCAGTCGACGTGCTCATCGCCCTCATAAATATTTGTGGCATAGCCACCAGATTAAATAATTGTGACCGAAGTTACCACATTCAGATATCGTGGTCTTAAGTCACCACATTCAGATAATGTGACCGAAGTCACAACATTCAGATATCGTGGTCTTAGATCACCACATTCACTTCCCCTTTTTTAATAACCCATATGCCCCATATCATACATATTATGCATTAACATGCCAAATTTCACATTCTTATCTCTGTTCACATATGAGTCATAACATATATTCATAATCCTAGCAGGAGTAGGAAACGTACCTGAGTACTTTGTACCACAATATGGTACCTTAGCCATGCTCACATTCTTATAATACTTATATTAAATATTGCCATTAATAGTATTAAAAGATAGTGTGGGGTACACACCTGATTACCTTAGCGAATTCACTCCAAATTCCGAAGATCTCGATCTAGCGTCCTAGATCTTTTGTTCCTATATTCGGCCAACATATAGTAATTTACTAAAAACCATTCGGCCATAAAACCAAATCCCAATAGGATTATGGTAATTAAATCCTTACCTTGGTGCCGTTTCCACTGCTAACCAAATCCTGAAAAGCTTTGCTATACATTTCTATCGATCTGTCCCTAGAAACCAAGGTACACAATCGGTCATCACTTATACCAAATATATGGCCTCAAACCTGATATCAACACTTCCTTACCTTGCTTGCTTTGATGAATCAACTCCCGAAAACTCCTTAGTACACCCTTACCGTTAGCTACACAACAAAAACACCTATTATGGCACTAAAGCCATTCGGCCATCTCACATAAATCTAAGCCCACTCATGGTTTCGGCACATCCATGAAGGAAAGAATAAAACCGATTGCTTAAAGAAATACTTACCACTATCGCTTCCTTAGAGAGACAAAAGAGAATAGTCAACAAGAGGGAAAAGTGCCTGACTTCCGGCTTTAGAGACTTGCGACAGAAGAAGGAGGATAAGGGCTCTTGAGATTCGGTTATGGCTTTTAAGAAATAGAAACATATTTGGTGTTGGATGAAAGAAAAGAATGAGAGGTGTGAGTGGGAAGAAATTTGGCACAAAGAAATTTAAAGAAAAAGATATCAAAGATGATTACTCTCCCCTTATAAAGAATTCGGCTACTATATCCTTGCTATTATCAAACTCTTTGATAATCTCCTCTATTATCTCCTTAACAAATAAAATAAATTAATCCAACATTAATCCCTTACCAAATTCCTATATTATCTCTTATCACCTATTTAAACCAAAATAAGATAAATAAATCCTTATTTATCTCTTCTTCATCTAGCACAAAATAATTAAATCAACAATTATCCTACTAAAACAACAATTACCTATTATCTACCAACTTAAAATAAATAAAATAAATAAAACACATTTATCCTACCTTAGCCGAAAATTAATAGGAGAATTAAAATCCTCCTCCAATTGAAAGTCCCAAGTGCCGTCCACTTCTTCTCTTCTCTCTTGACGTCACATACAAAAATAAAATAAAACACCCATTTGCTGCCCCCAGGTTTTGAACATGGGACCTGCTGGAGTCACCACACGCTACCAGTCACTTTACTGCTAGCTCCTTTGCGTCATAAACCCCCAACAATTCTTTTTAAGGCCTTCTTCTCCCTTAGCGCCAACTTGGAAAAATAAAAACACGCTTATGCTGCCCACAAGACTCGAACTTGAACCCTCCTGAAGCTCCCTTTGGCGTAAGCATCTAAGCCACCTTGCCGCTGGTTCATTTGTGTCATCAACTCCCCATAATTTGTTTTAAAACCTCCTTAGCCAAGCTCCTTATTGACGCAAAAATAAATGCTCCTTCCTACGTCCTTTGCAACTCGAACCTGGGCCCTCTACCCATTGTTTGAGGCGTCACTTGCCCAAGCCTTAAGTGGCGCCTTGCAGCCACTTTACCAAGGCACTCTTTGTGTCCAAAAGCGCCTATAACTTCCCTTAAGGCCTCCCTGGCCCAATTCCTTTTTTAACTCAAAAAAATAAAAGTCCCTAATGCTTCCTACGCCGCTCGAACCTCTTCCCCTGGGCACTCCAAGTGACGCAACCACCCTTAAGTAAACTCTTTGTGTCCAAAAGTGCCTATAACTTCCCTTAAGGCCTCCCTGGCCCAATTCCTTTTTTAACTCTAAAAAATAAAAGTCCCTAATGCTTCCTACGCCGCTCGAACCTCTTCCCCTGGGCACTCCAAGTGACGCAACCACCCTTGCACCTTAGGTGGCGTCCCTTGCCACTTTTCCACATCACTTCTTGTGTCCTAAACTCCCCAAAACTTTTCTTAAGGCTACCTTAGCCTAGCTCCCCCTTTTTAACTTAAAAACCAAATATTGTCCAAAGCTTTCTTTTCCATCCTAGAATTTTAAAAACCCTCAATTCACTTCCAAACACTGCCAAAACCTACTACTCATGAATTATGCACGAACGCATAACCCCTAATCTAGGATGTTACTGTTCTACCCTCCTTAAAAATAACTTCTTCCTCAAAATTACTTATTAACGAATAATTGTACATCTTAACTCACCGCACTACGCTTATGCTGCGCACTCTGAACTTAATAGAACCATCATACTTCCTAGGCATAATCTCTAAGTTCACGTCCCCTAGAACTCATTTCTAATGCCGCGATTTAATCTGATTAAAAAGTTTTATGCATCAAAATTTTGTTCCACTTATTAACCGCGAACAATTTTATGAAATAAAGATATTTAGAAGTAGTTCTTTCGATCACACAAAGTTTCAGTTCAAGTTCACTACTCTAATTCAGAGAATCACATTCACATTCATCAACAGAGACACCTTCATTCCTCAATAGAGGCACATTCATTCATCAACATAGACATATTTATTCAGTGGTATCTACCACCCACATTCACTATTCGAACACTCTTTGCCTTATTCCTATCCCAGGGGTATTTTCGTAATTTGTCTTACAGGGGTATTTTCGTAATTTTATGTTCCCGGGTATTTTTGGAATAAACCAGGGTAAATTTATAAAGCTCAATAAATCAGGGGTATTTCAGAATTTACAAAACTTAAGGGTTATCTTTGAGAATTCATTCTTTCCAAATCGGTGATGTTGCAAAAATTTTGGAAATTAGGGTCATTTTGGTAATTTGCAGGTTAGGGGCAATTTCGTAATTTTCCAAAATCAAGGGATTTTGATATTTTGCAAATTAGGGTTTTTGGACTTGTTATAAAGTAAGGAAATTTTGCTAAAACTGTGGGTAGTTCGGGCATTTTATAAACCAAGGGCATTTTTGTAATTTCACAACACAGGGGTATTTAGGTAATTTTTTATAAATCGGAAATTTTTCAGAAAATTTTGTAAAAATAGTTCTCACAAATTAGAAGGGTAATTTTAAGGGTTTTAAAACTAGGGTTTTTATAAAAATACGGCTAGTTCCCTTTCGGGTTTTAGTTAGCGCGTTTAGCCTGTGACTGAGTCCTCTTGGTTAGGGTGAACCGAAGCTACGCACCAGGTAGGATTCCAGCGAAGATGAGGTGAGTCACTAGGACTGCTTAAGTACTAGGCTCTTCTGGATCCAATCCTAGACACGCGCACAGGGGTTGCCACACCCTAACTCGGCGACTTAGCCGTAGGTTTGTTTAATTAGGCATTAAGTCTTATGTAATAGTTGGGGTAAACTAATCCTAGGGTTCAAGTACCTATCATACTATTTCTACGTTCCATTCCTACCCTTCTACAGATCATACAGATCATACAATACATCACACAATGGCTAGGGGTACTTACCTGGTGGACTGCGGGTCGGAGACTTGGGTGCCATGCCAGAAACCTGCTTATTTCAAAAAAATGATTTCATAAAACTTATTTGGGCTCGCTTTGAAAATGTTTTGGGCCTTAAACCTCAGGCCGAGAGTTTGAAATGAGCTCTGATACCAAATTGAAACACCCCATACCCGACCCACGAGTTTGGACCGGATCTGGTATGTTCCTCGAAGTAAACCGGTTAATAATTCTTTTATTACTTTGGAAATCTGTGTGTTTTGAAGATAGTTTGCTGGTGGGTTGGGCTCGAGTTGAAAACAAATTTATTTTATATTGAAACCCATTTAATTTCAAGTGACAAAATATTTAAAGTTTATTTTAAATTAAATTGACTTAATCTCTAATAACTAAAATTTCGTAACATAGTAAATAAAACAGAAAATAACATAGTTCACTATGGCCTTAATACATCAAATAAAAACCCAAAATGAAATTTAAAGTACTTAGAAAAATAAAGAGTCCACATAATAATTTCCTTGCTGGGCATGGCCACCACTAAGCTCCTGCCAACCAAGTCCATTACTGATCATCACCTGAAAAATGTTCCCACAACGGGGTGAGTCAATAGACTCAATGTGTAACCAACACTAAGATTTAACAATTCAAGCATACATTATCATGTCACATATCAAAACATATAACAGATAAAAATAATGATGCAACCCGAACCCAAACCTAGATGCCATCCGCTACACATCACCCGTACCAACCTGCACACCATGGGGACTACTAAGTCAACCCTCCATCCGCTACACACCATCGAAGGCAGTCACTGCAGTCGACGTGCTCATCGCCCTTATAAATATTCATGGCATAGCCACCAGATTAAATAATTGTGACCGAAGTCACCACCTTCAGATATCGTGGTCTTAAGTCACCACATTCAGATAATGTGACCGAAGTCACCACATTCAGATATCGTGGTCTTAGATCACCACATTCACTTCCCCTTTTTCAATAACCCATATGCCCCATATCATACATATTATGCATTAACATGCCAAATTTCACATTCTTATCTTTGTTCACATATGAGTCATAACATATATTCATAATCCTAGCAGGAGTAGGAAACGTACCTGAGTACTTTGTACCACAATATGGTACCTTAGCCATGTTCACATTCTTATACATACTTATATTAAATATTGCCATAAATCGTATTAAAAGATAGTGTGGGGTACACACCTGATTAGCTTAGCGAATTCACTCCAAATTCCGAATATCTCGATCTAGCGTCCTAGATCTTTTGTTCCTATATTCGGCCAACATATAGTAATTTACTAAAAACCATTCGGCCATAAAACCAAATCCCAATAGGATTATGGTAATTAAATCCTTACCTTGGTGCCGTTTCCACTGCTAACCAAATCCTGAAAAGCTTTGCTATACACTGCTGTCGATCTGTCCCTAGAAACCAAGGTACACAATCGGTCATCACATACACCAAATATATGGCCTCAAACCTGATATCAACACTTCCTTACCTTGCTTGCTTTGATGAATCAACTCCCGAAAACTCCTTAGTACACCCTTACCGTTAGCTACACAACAGAAACACCTATTATGGCACTAAAGCCATTCGGCCATCTCACATAAATCTAAGCCCACTCATGGTTTCGGCACATCCATGAAGGAAAAAATAAAACCGATTACTTAAAGGAATACTTACCACTATCGCTTTCTTGGAGAGACAAAAGAGAGTAGTCAACAAGAGGGAAAAGTGCCTGACTTCTGGCTTTTGAGACTTGCGACAGAAGAAGGAGGATAAGGGCTCTTGAGATTCGGTTATGGCTTTTAAGAAATAGAAACATATTTGGTGTTGGATGAAAGAAAAAAATGAGAGGTGTGAGTGGGAAGAAATTCGGCACAAAGAAATTTAAAGAAAAAGATATCAAACATGATTACTCTCCCCTTATAAAGAATTCAGCTACTATATCCTTGCTATTATCAAACTCTTTGATAATCTCCTCTATTAACTCCTTAACAAATAAAATAAATTAATCCAACATTAATCCCTTATCAAACTCCTATATTATCTCTTATCACCTATTTAAACCAAAATAAGATAAATAAATCCTTATTTATCTCTTCTTTATCTTGCACAAAATAATTAAATCAACAATTATCCTACTAAAACAACAATTACCTATTATCTACCAACTTAAAATAAATAAAACACATTTATCCTACCTTAGCCGAAAATTAATAGGAGAATTAAAATCCTCCTCCAATTGAAAGTCCCAAGTGCCGTCCACTTCTTCTCTTCTCTCTTGACGTCACATACAAAAATAAAATAATACACCCATTTGCTACCCCAGGTTTCGAACATGAGAGATGCTGGAGTCACCAGACGCTACCAGCCACTTTGTTGCTAGCTCCTTTGCGTCATAAACCCCCAACAATTATTTTTAAGGTCTTCTTCTCCCTTAGTGCCAACTTGGAAAAATAAAAACACGCTTAAGCTGCCCACAAGACTCGAACTTGAGCCCTCCTGAAGCTCCCTTTGCCGCAAGCGTCCAAGCCACTTTGCCGCTGGTTCTTTTGTGTCATCAACTCCCCATAATTTGTTTTAAAACCTCCTTAGCCAATCTCCTTATTGACGCAAAAATAAATGCTCCTTCCTGCGTCCTTCGCAACTCGAACCTGGGCCCTCTACCCATTCCTTAAGGCGTCACTTGCCCAAGCCTTAAGTGGCGCCTTGCAGCTACTTTACCAAGGCATTCTTTGTGTCCAAAAGCGCCTATAACTTCCCTTAAGGCCTCCCTGGCCCAATTTCCTTTTTAACTCTAAAAAATAAAAGTCCCTAATGCTTCCTACGTCACTCGAACCTCTTCCCCTGGGCACTCCAAGTGACACAACCACCCTTGCACCTTAGGTGGCGTCCCTTGCCACTTTTCCACATCACTTCTTGTGTCCTAAACTCCCCAAAACTTTTCTTAAGGCAACCTTAGCCTAGCTCCCCCTTTTTAACTTAAAAACCAATAATTGTCCAAAGCTTTCTCTTCCATCCTAGAATTTTAAAAACCCTCAATTCACTTCCAAACACTGCCAAAACCTACTACTTATGAATTATGCACGAACGCATAACCCCTAATCTAGGATGTTACAGAGTTCTTTAGTTTCACGAGTTGATCTTTCTCTTTCGTTATAGTGGTGTTAATTGGATCTCTTGGGGTAGCCTATCAAAGGTCCTTTTTGGCCACTGATCAAGTCTATTCATGGATGCAAGAAACGGCCGAGTAGAGGAGGGGAGTGTAGTGGTGGTCACTGTCCCTAAGTTTAAGAAGCACGCAGTATCGGCGGTACGAGACTTTCCACCGGGCTGCGGTAGAGAGCCGATGTCTGCCTGGAATAGGCAAATAGTGGTCGTTCCTGCTAGTGAAAGCGTCGACGTAGAGGGTATAGTCTTACGCGTTACCAGGTGTGTAACTCTCACACACTCTGTATATTAAATATGTTAATAACTGTGTTGGCTGAAAGCCGAAACGACTGAATTGGCGGTCGAGGTACCCTTGGGGGTAAATTTAGAGATACCGGGTAAGTTTCATTACCTCTTCATGGTTAAAATATGAGTATGTATGAGTTAATTGGCTGTTTGCATCCAAAGCATGATCATTCATTTCAGCATGTTAACATATGCATGGAATCGGGATATGAGGCAGAAGGGGAAGTGCTAAATTAGGGACTGTCATAGTGGTTTGGTAACACAGTGGGTTGGCCCCACGTATTTGACTCAGTGACTATGTCTCAGTGGCTTGGTGCCACGGTGGTTTAATACCACGTATTCATGATTCCGTGACTCACCTCAGTGGTTTGGTACCACAGTGGGTTGGCCCCACGTATATTTATTTAGGACTGACACAGTGGTTTAGCACTACGGTGGGTTGGCCTCACACATATTATATTTAGTGACTCTGTCACAGTGATCTGGTATCACAATGGTCTGGAACCACAGTGGCTTGGTGCCACGGGCGTTTGGCTGATTCAGGTGTTGTACAGGATGGAAAATAGGTGGGTTTGGGTCGCATTGCATACATACTTAATATATTATTGTATGGGCTAAGGCCCAAAGGGCCTCAGTGGGCCGTAAGCCCGGAGTTTCCAAAAGGGAATTTACACACTGAGTCTCGGTGACTCACCGCACTGCTAAATTTTTGCAGGTAACCAGTAGTTTGTAGATTCAGAGCCGAGACGGACTCGAGGTAGCCATGCATAATGCTTCAAGTATTTTGTTGATTTCATTATCTCGTAAATGTCACTTTTTGGGTTTTGGTGTTGTTATAAGGCCACTTAAACTTTGACTTTGATTTTATTTTGAAATTGACATAGCATGCCTACAAAATAATCGAAATGGGATTTTTCTAAGATTAATTCATTAAACAAACTATTTTCAATCGGCTCACGGAAGAGGGGTAAAGAGTAATAAATTGGTTAAAATTTTCCAACTAGAAGCCGCAACATTTTTTTTCAAACTAATAAGTTTTATGAAATTCTATAAAGTCGGCTTTCGTTAAATAAACTTGATTTTATAACTAAGTTCAACTTGAACAACTGTAACTTTAAATTTTCTCTAAAGCACGATAACGCAACGCAAAGTTTTCCAAATCTCGATATTTAGTTAATCTTTTCCAAATTATCTTTCCTGTAACATTCCAAATACGGTCGTAGGTTTGACCGGGTTTGGGGTGTTATAATTTTGGTTTCAGAGCCTGGTTCAAAAGCTCGGCTGTGGGTATGAGGTTCAAAAAGGGGTTTCAAAAGATGATTCGGAAAGTGGTTTAGATAAAATACAGGTTTTTGGAAGCATGGCACCCGAGTCTCCAGTACCAAATTCGCACGGTAAGTCTTCTGACCATTGATTGTTTTGCGTGAAGTAATGGTATTATGTTATGAATGCTAGTACTCAGAAACTCAACTTTAGGGACTGAAACATTAGGTTTATACGGATTGGCGAAAATTACTCATAAATACTATTTCATAAGACTTCTCGGTAATAAACAATTGGAAGAAAATATTAAGTCATAAAAAATTTAATCAGACTAAGTCGCATCAGTAGTCATGAGTGCTAGAGGACGTGGTCGTGGCATGTGAGGCCATGGCAGAGGCCGGAGTGTTGGGTCTGAACCTTCGGAATCGGAACATGGGTCGGAAAGTGAAGTACCAGCACCACCAACCACGAAAGCGGAATTTCAGGATCAAACAAGTGGAGACGATGCTATGTCTCAGGCGATGTTACGTGTTTTAGAGAGAGTTACGGGAGCGAGCTTGGGATCGGTAGCTCGGAAATCTGTGTCGGAGCGAGTTCGAGCTAACGGAGCTGAAATGTTTAGGGGCATTTCTGGTGTGGCTCCTATCATAGCTAAATATTGGCTAAAAGCGGCTGAGCGCATTATTGATGACCTTGATTGTACAGCGGAAGAGAAATTGAAGGGAGTGGTGTCTCTGCTCCGAGATAAGGCTTACAAGTGGTGGCTCACGATTAGAGATGGTACAACAGCGGACCGTATTACCTAGGACTTTTTTAAGTCTGCGTTCCAGGGGAAATACATTGGGTCGAGTTATGTGGACGCTCAGCGGAAGGCATTCTTAACTTGGTTCAGGGGAATAAGTTAGTGGCCGAATATGAGGCGGAATTCTTGCGTCTAAGCCCTTATGCTCGGGGTATCATTGCAACGGAGCATGAGCGTTGTGTTCGATTTGAAGATGGTCTGAGGGATGAATTGCGAGTATTGATAGCTCCGCAGCAGGAGAGAGAATTTGCTGTCCTGGTTGAGAAGGCTAAGATAGCCGAAGAGGTGAAGCGATCGGAGAGGCAGAATCAAGAAAGGGACAAGGGTAAGAATAAAAGGAATTTTTGGTCGTCAGGATCTGCTAGGAATTTTTAGAAGAGGCCTAGGTTCGATGGGCCGAGTCGGGTTGCAAGGCCTGTTACTGTTAGTCGATCACAACTGTATGCACGATGTAGGAAATTTCATTCAGGTGAGTGTTGGTCGGGTGCTAGAGGATGCTTTAGATGTGGATTTATGGATCATCAAGTAAAAGACTGTCCGTAGGAGCCCAGCAGAGAGCAATTAGATGGTCAGGGTTATAATTAGCCAGGGAGAGGTGGTCAGCAACCACAGGATGGTCGTGGTCCGGCCAGGGGAAGAAATAGTTATGGTCGTGGGCGTGGAGCACGGGGCAGAGGTGCTAGGAACTCAGATGCAAGACAACCTAGGTTGGTCTATGCAGCCAGGCGTCGAGAAGGGGGCGATACACCGGACGTCATAACCGGTACATTGCTTATTTCCGATTTGCCTTTTTCTGTAATGATTGATATTGGGTCAACTAGAACAATCAGTTTCGTGGGCAAAGGTTGCTAGCAATCAGCGTTGGTTGATCAAGGTAGGGGACTCTTTTGTTAGTTCTTTTCATCTTTTTCATTTTGTTCAAACAACCGATTATCTATTCTTCTATAACTTGCCTCCTATTCTTCTTGGTTTGAGTCAAATATCAGGAGGAGAAGTGCCGAGGTTGCTCTAGTTGCCGAAAGTGAGTTCCAAGCAGTCATATTTGTTGCGTTAGTAATAAAGGTAAGGAGTTCTTTAGTTTCACTAGTTGATCTTTTACTTTTATTATAGTGGTGTTAATCGGATCTCTTGGGGTAACCTATCAAAGGTCCTCTTTGACCACTAATCAAGTCTATTCATGGATGCAAGAAATGGCCGAATAGAGGAGGGGAGTGTAGTGGTGGTCACTGTCCCTAAGTTTAAGAAACGCGCTTGATGCTCGTGATGCGAGACTTTCTACCTACCGCATGAGAGAGTCGACGTCTGCGCACGGGATAGGCAAATAGTGGTCGTTCCTGCTAGTGAAAGCGTCGACGTAGAGGGTATAATCTTACGCGTTACCAGATTTGTAACTTTCACTCACTTTGTATATTAAATATGTTAATAACTGTGTTGGCTGAAAGCCGAAACGTCTAAATTGGTAGTTGAGGTACCCTCGGGGGTAAAGTTAGAGATACCGGGTAAGTTCCATTACCTCTTCATGGTTAAAATATAAGTATGTATGAGTTAATTGGCTGTTTGCATCCAAAGCATGATCATTCATTTCAACATGTTAACATATACATGGAATCGGGATATGAGGCAGAAAGGGAAGTTCTAAATGAGGGACTGTCACAGTGGTTTGGTACCATAATGGGTTGGCCCCACGTATTTGACTCAGTGACTATGTCTCAGTGGCTTGGTGCCAGGTGGTTTAATACCACGTATTCATGATTTAGTGACTCATCTCAGTGGCTTGGTACCACAGTTGGTTGGCCCCACGTATATTTATTCAGGATTGTCACAGTGGTTTGGTACCACGGTGGGTTGGCCATACACATATTATATTTAGTGACTCTGTTACAGTGATCTAGTATCACAGTGGTCTGGAACCACAGTGGCTTGGTGCCACTGGCGTTTGGTTGATTCAGGTGTTGTAGAGGATGTAAAATAGGTGGGTTTGGGTTGCATTGTATACATACTTAATTTATTGATTGTGTAGGATAAGGCCCAAAGGGCCTCAGTGGGCCGTAAGCCCGGAGTTGTCAAAAGGGAATTTACACACTGAGTCTCGGTGACTCACCCCTCTGCTAAATTTTTGCAGGTAACCAGTAGTTTGTGGATTTGGAGCCGAGACGGACTCGAGGTGGCCATGCATAATGCTTCAAGTATTTTGTTGATTTCATTATCTCGTGAATGTCACTTTTTGGGTTTTGGTATTGTTATAAGGCCACTTAAACTTTGACTTTGATTTTATTTTGAAATTGACATAGCATGCCTATTAAATAATCGAAATGGAGTTTTCTAAGATTAATTCCTTAAACAAACTATTTTCAATCGGCTCACGGAAGAGGGGTAAAGAGTAATAAATTGGTTAAAATTTTCCAACTAGAAGCCGTAACATTGTTTTCAAACTAATAAGTTTTATGAAATTCTCTAAAGTCAACTTTCGTTAAATAAACCTGATTTTATAACTAAGTTCAACTTGAACAACTGTAACTTTAAATTTTCTCTAAAGCACGATAACGCAACGCAAAGTTTTCCAAATCTTGATATTTAGTTAATCTTTTCCAAATTATCTTTCCTGTAACATACCAGATACGGTTGTAGTGTTTGATCGGGTTTGGGGTGTTACATCACCACTAACTTCAACCACTAAAGTACTCATCTATTGTGTATATGAATATATTTGTTTCAACCAGTAAAGCAAACAGACAAATCATAGATGGGGACCAAAGCCATTTATCTCTCAATAAGAAAGTAGAAAAGGAATAAGAAAATAAAAATGCATACCTTAAAGGAACAAAGATCAAAAGATGTATCTTTAAAGAAGAAAGACAAGTGCTCTTCCACTACTACTTCAGAAATCAGATTCTATTTAAACAAAATGCTGATACTTTTGTTGTATTTCAGTCTTCCATAAAATCAAGTCCAAGTTAGGGTACCATTATACAAATATGACTCCACAAAAGTACATTCAAAATGGCCTTGAAAAAGTTGGCAATTTGTATATAATTCTGTATCACAAAATTTGAATCTAGGTTTTGTACTTTAAGAAGTACATAACATAACATAATAAAGACCAAAATCAAGCAGAGTCCCTATTACAATATTCAAACCTTACATTTAAGCCAAATTTACAAATCATATTGCATAGATCAACATAGGCCAAAAAGTAAAGATATTTTGGATTTAACATGCAATTTACATTCATAATATATGTTGTAAACAACTTTTTCAAGTTCCAATTTGCACTGGTTACAATGAACATGAATACAATAATTACTACATAATATCACACAGTTAAAAAAAAAAGATACTCTCACCAAAAATTTATGTGAAGAATTTATGTAAAAAAGGATTTAGGTAGGAATTTTGTATCAAATCAGATTTAAGGTTAGTAACTTCTCTAATTTATTCATCTAATGGTTTAAATTTTAAATTTAAAAACAATTCATTCTCACCAAAAATAATATATTTATTCTGCCTCTATTTAAGAACATAAAAGATAAACTGTTTCCATTTATGAAAAGATAAAATTCATTATCTATCATTCCCAATGTCTAACTCTTCCACCCTATTGACTCTCTTCTTTTTCTTCTTCTTCTTCTCTAGAAACCCAACTATATGGGATTCTTTTCTTCAAAAATGAATTTATTCAAAACTAGAAATTACATAAATATTTTTAGATGGCCAGTATGAGAGACAAGAACCTAAACATACAAATCCTAAATAAACAATTTGTGAGACAATGTCGCCTTTCAAGCTTCCTCTTAGCATTTAGATGGTTTTAAGACATTTTGATTCGACTATACCATATTGCCAATAGTTGGGATTAATCAGCATGGAACTTAATCTAGACACTAGGGTTACAGCTACAAAAGTGTTCATAAAATCATAAATTGTGTACTCTTGAAGCATAACAGGAGGAGACCATTGGGTACTCTTGAAACAAACTTGTTTAGGAGATGAATTGCTTGTAGACACAAATACAAAAGCAACAATGATAGGACTGATAATAATTTAAACATAGATGAGAAGAGCAAATTAAGAGGAGCAAATCTGTTGAAATAAGTCTTTATTCAAACTATTGTGGAGGGGATAAATTAATGAAATGAATACCATGACCTATGTAACATCCCGAAATTGGGCCTAGTAGAATTGGGCCCAATGGGCCTTGGGCGTAGGAATGTTTAAAATGTTCGAAGATATGAATGGCGTTATTGCAAATTGGACTTATTAGTTAAGTGAATTTGGAAGGTTACGAGGTTTCTAGGAAGTTCCGAATTCAAGATGGGCTATAGGAAAAATGCTATATTTAAGCATTTAAGGAGAGTAGGCAAGTAGCATCAAGACTTAAGGAAATAAGTGTGCATTTTACTAGCATAAAGGAGCTTATGGTAAAGGGAATATGGCGCCACATGAAGGACTTTGAGGGAGAAGGTTCAAATCCCATCAAGCGCAAAATTTTGACTTTTTTTTTTGTGTTCTTTCCCTAAGTGTCGGCCATGGTGGTATTTAGGGCAAGGTGGACTTTTTAATTTTAACAAGGTGGCTATGGAAATATGGAAAGGAGGAATGGATGGAAAGGAGTAAAAGAAAAGGGAAGGATTAGGGAACATGTTGGCATTTTTCGTGGGAGATGTTTTGGAAAGGTTTTATTTGGTCTATGTTCATCTTTTGGTAAAGGTGATAATGGTTTGGGAAAGGGAGAGGGTAGCCTAATTTTGATGGGAGCATTTTGATAGTTTTGGTGCTTGTTAGGCCTAATTCTTTTTGGCATCCTTTGTGTTCATTCTTCCAACTTCTCCTCTCATTACCGCAACTTCAAGACAATAGTGGGCATTTTCTCTTTTATTTCTTGTCTTGCCGAAAACACCTAGCCTTTGTGACCAATTATTTTCACTCATCTTCTCTTGAAAACTGAAACTACCGATCCTTCTTTGTTGTCTTGCTACTAGTGCAAAATAGTGTTCTTCATTTCGGTTCATCCCTATTATTAACGTAAAGGTTCTTTGTTTTTTATTTCATGTTGTTTGTTCTTTCTTCTCTTGACTAGACTAAGCCGAAAATCTCATCCCTTGGCTAAGCTGAACCTAGCCACTTGTTGTTATTTTAAACTTCTCTTATTCTCTTTTGATGAAGGCTGAATCAAGCCATCCTTTGTTGCTACTTATCTTTCTCTTAGCCTTGGTTTCGAAAGTTGATTGGAACTTGTTGCAATAGCCAAGGTTCAAGACCGAATTTTAGAATCTAGTAGGGAAGGATCGCGATTGTGGTAAGTGACTCTTGTGAGTGAGTACTTTTGGACTTTTGGAACCTTCAAGAAATCGAGGCTATCTTTTGATCGGTTTTACTTTTAGGGGGCAACAAAGAGTGGTTCTTTAGGGAATCCTAATCAAGGTGTGTAATCCTATACCCTTCCAAATACATGTTTGAAATGGTGTATAATCTCACATCTCTCTGAAAGTTTGAATGAAATGTTTTGTGATTCTGTCAAAATACCGAAGAAAACCAGAAACCGGCATCCGTGACCACTCCGGTGTGTGTATATTCGTAGTGGTAACCATATTTTGCCATGAAACAGTTTGGTTAGCAGCAGTGACATGATTTTGAAAAATCACGAAAAATAGGATAAAGGGAATTAAAAAGTGAATAAGATATCGAATTGAAGCTTACTGTGCCTATTTTTATATGGAAGAAACGGAGAAGGAAAAGGAATTTTATATTCTGTGATATTTTGATTTTAGTGAGACTGGTTCTAATTGACTTCGTGGTTCCCTATTCTATATTGGAAAAATCGTATAAAATTGTACAAAGTGAATTTTGAGTTATAATTTATATTTATAGATTCCTTAGTGAGCCTATTTTCTATAGAAATAAGTGGGAGCAGTATATGAAAACCGTACAGTGAGATATTTGAAATTAAGGTAAGAGAGGTCAGAACTGTTGGTCAGTGAAACAAGGGAAACTTTAAGGAATAAACTGTACTAAATGGTTAAGCCAAAAATTCTGAAAAAACTTGTAGTAAGAAGATATATAAGTATACTTTCAAGAAAAATTTACGGATTTAGATTTCAAGATTCCTAACTCAAGTTATAGTCAATTTAGTCAGTACGTCGCAAATGGACAGTTTAAATTTTTATGCCCAAATTAGTAGTTAAGTCTGGATTGCGAAATTACTGAAATACCCTTGGAGGGTAAATTACCGAATTACCCTTAGTGGGTAAATTACTGAATTACGAAAATGCCCTTATGGGTCGAATTACGGAACTGCCTTAATGGGCCGATTTGATAGATTGCCTTAATGGGTCGATTTGCAAAGTGTTAATGGGCCGAATTTTTGTAATGAATCTCTGAATTATTGACTGTTCGTTATAATTGTAAATATCATGATTTACTATGTATGTTGCATTTACATGATTTTGCATGGGATGGGAAATTGTTGAATAGAAGTGATTGCGGTGGCACTGCCACAAAAATGTTTGCTTATAAGATTCACTATGATTCTGGTGGCTTTGCCACAATCAAAATATGCTATAAATGGTAAAATGCCTGCGATTGGTGTGTTTGGCGAGGTGGGTTGACTTGATCCCCACAGGTGTGAGTACTGGTACGGGTGGTGTGTAGTGGATCGATTTTTAGGAGGGGTTGGGATACATACATTGCACATACATTTATTGCATTTATATATTGTTATGTAATGGGCTTAGGCCCAAGATATTACTATGTGGGTTCAGGCCCAATGGATAACGGTAAGGGGATTACACACTGAGTTCTTGTAACTCACCCCCCTTTTTCTCTTAACCTTTGTATGTAATGCTCGATGATGTGGACTTAGGCCATGGATGACTCGGTGGAGGCCATACATCAGAAATGATGTTTTTTATTTTATTCTGGAACTTTGTATTTCTATTTTCGTTCACTTTACTATTTCGGGTTTTATGTTGTTATAAGGCCTCTGGAGTATTTTATTATTTACTTTATGTTTGTTATACTTATTATTTTACTTAAATTGTTTTAAATGGGAATTTTCTAAAAACTTAAATAAAGGTTTTCCAAAATCGATTAACAAATGGATTTCAAAATAAACTTTTACAAATATTTTTAACACGGAAATTTTCTTTCGAATTATCAATGAAATTTTCAAAAGACTCGGATTTTGTAACACTCCCAAACCTAACCCACGAGCCTTGACCGGATCTAGTTATGTCACTGCGGAAAGACGGTTGAAAATCTTTTTGACCTTAGAATAAAACGTGAAAATTTGTTGATTTTTGATAATCATGTCTATTTAAAATTATAAGTAAAACTTTGTTATTATAAAATGTCCATATTAAAACTTTATTAACTTATATTTTGAATAACAGGTTGCTAACAATAAAATCGTCTTTATATAGTAATTTAATTTTAATCAAACCATAATAAAAATAATACCAAAAATAATAATAATGCCCTTATTACAACCAATACTTGAACAAAATACTTAATATTAAAAATGCATAAAATAATCAAAACATCCTCTTCTGCATGGGCCACCTTGTATCCTCTCCAACCTGGTCCAAACATCACGCTTCACCTGAAATGGTTGAGAATAATTGGGTAATTCCACAGACTCAGTGCATAACCATTACACATGTTTCCACCCGTATGGGCTTGACCCATACCCACACAGTCCATGTAACTAGTCATGCAAAAATGTATTCCAGCCCAACCTAAATCCACCCGTTACACCAACCTTAGTAGACTCCCTGCCCAAGGCCATGGCTAATCCACCGATCACAACCGAGTGATCCCACATATCTTACCTCGGTAGACCTGCTGCACAAGGTCGTGGCTGAGCCACCGATCACATAAGTGATCCCAACTTAATTCGTCTACGGTGATGCACATAGCCATCAACCGCCGAGATGGGCACCTAGCCAACACCTCCCTTGATGAAGCACACAGCTAATCATCAAGCGCTAATGTAGCACGAGGCTAACATTAGACCACGTACATAAATATGTACTCCCCGTCCTTCCAAGATCACATCCAATCCCTCATGCATATATGTAAATGTATCATGTCAAATCAATGTATAGAATGAGTAAACATCACATGCTCATTATCAAATCATACATGCACCATAAATGATTTAATATCACAAAATACTAACCTGTTAACCGATTACCCCAAACATGGGTATCCACCACTTTAGCCTTTATTGTCGGCTACCACACATCATACATATATATATATATATTTTAATACACAAAACAGGAGAAACAGTGCAATAATTACGCACCTGATTAGCACAGTTGACTAAACCCCGAAATCACACGTGACACCTAAAAGTCTGCCGAAATCCTGAAAATGGCACCACATTAATTCGGCCTCACCCCTTAAACATCAAATAGTGGCCTTCGGCCGAACACCTACCACCTCATTACCTTGAAGAAACGAACCTTAAAGATCCTTAGCGCTCCCTTCCTTTGGCTACACATGAAAGAAACAATATCAAGGCCCTAATAATAATATTCGGCCAACTCCAAATGCCAAGACCACCCTTTGGTTTCGGCACCCCACAAGAGAGAAACAAAACAAACTACTAAAGTGGAGAGTACTTACTACCAAACGCTCCAAAAAGACTAAGGGAGAGTATCTGACGGCCTCACGAATCAGCTTTAGCAAGATGTCAAGAGAAGAGAAAGGTTTCGGCTAAGAGTACTTTCGGCTTTGGTGAAAATAGGAGGAGAAAAGGAATATTGATGGAACTTAAAGAGGTACTACGGCAACAATAAATGGAGAGGGATTTTGGTGAAGTGAAGGAGGAAAATGGAAGCAAAAGTGACCCCAATGGTCTCTTGAAGTTTCGGCCAAAGTGAACAAGCTGTTAAGAAAAGAGGTGTTTTTGGTGTGGGTAATGTTTGAGAAGAAAAAGAATGAAGCTTAGAAATAAAGGGCTAAAATTCGGCTAAAGGAAGTTCTCCACCCCTTAAATAGAATTCGGCCACTTCCCCTAACCTTCATGGCCGAAAATTTCAACATGAAAACCCCTCTAGCCGTCCAACTCTTTTTCCTCTCACCCAATCCCTTGATTCCTTCCTACATCCACTCTACACCCAACTTTCAAACAAATTCAAATTAAATAAAATAAAATCCACCCTTTATCCATTATCACCTCATCAATTAAAATACAAAATAAAATACTAATAAACCACCCTTCCAGCTGAATTTAAACACCACCAAAAGACCTTTGGCCGGCCATTATTTCCTTTTTAATTATATCCCCAATTCCTCTCCTATTTTATATCGTTATCCCCCATTCAAAAACAATTAACAATAAAGGCCACCATTATCTTCTAATAAACAAAAAAATAAAATCCAGCATTGATCCATTATCCCATTTGAATTTAAAAACAACTAGCTTGATCCTTATCCCAATTGAAGATCCCATGTGCAGGCCAATTCCTTCTTTCCCTTTTCACGCCAGCATTGAAAAATAAAAACCCCAAACTGCAGCTTCTATGGTTCGAACATGGGACCTGTTGGGACAAGCGACCAGGTAACGCCCCAGGCCACTCGGCCAAAGCGTTATTTTGTGACATAAATCCGCCATATTTTCTTTTAAGCCCTCCTTCCTTAGTTCCTTCCTTTTTAACGCCAAAAACAAAAACAAAATCCCCACTTGCTGCCGCCGTGCTTCGAACCCAGGCCCTTGCTGGCGTTACTTCCAGGCCCTTAAGTGGCGCATGGGAGCCACTTTACCACCTGGACTTTCATGTCCATTAACCTTGCCATTTATTTTTAAGGCATACCTAGCCCATTTTCTCTAGTTGACGTAAAAGTAAAACCAAAATGCTGCCTTTGCAGCTCGAACCCAATCATCCCTTGCTCTTTGAGGCGTCACCTTCCAAGCTCTAAAGTGGCGCCTCCTTGCCACTCTACCAAAACAGTTCTTGTGTCTTAATCTCCCAAATAATTCTCTTAAGACCTCTCAAGCCAAGCTCCCTGAAACACCCCAAACCCGGCCCACGAGCTTTGACCAGATTTGGTATGTTCCTCAAGAAAACCAGTTTCAAATTCTTTTGTTACTTAGAGAAAACTTGTGCGATTAAAAAAAAAATATTGTTTGGGTTGGGCTTGTGTTGAAACAGACTCGATTTGATTTTTGGAAACCCCTTTTTAATATTAAGTGATAAAACAATTAGGATTTAGTTTAAAGAAATTTTTACTTAAACTTTAATAAATAAGGTTCCTAAACATAATAAATAATAATAAATGTAAAATGATTCAACTACGGCCTTATGGCCTTATTACAACAAATAATTTCCAAATAATTCAAGTACTTAAAAAAAAAACTAATAGTTCCATAAAAATAAAGACTTCATGTTGAGCATGGCCACCACAAGTTCTGCTGTCCCGGTCCATCACTGTTCATCACCTAAAACATGGTCCTACAATGGGGTGAGTCAAACAGACTCAATGTGTACACGACACTAAATCATAATAGAATTAGGCATACAAGAGTTACACATTCAAAACATAGAATACAAGTTATGATGCATTCCCAAACCCAAACCTAATTGTCCATCCGCTACACACCCCCGTACCTGCCAGTCACACCGTGGGGACTACTAAGTCGACCCTCCTTCCGCTACACACCAAATTGCGGTCTTAGGTCACCGCATTCGTGGTTTTAGGTCACCACGTTCAGATTACTGTGGTCTTAGGTCACCACTTTTAGATTACTGTGGTCTTAGGTCACCACTTTCAGATATCACGGTCTTAGGTCACCGTGTTCGTGGTCTTAGGTCACCACATTCACTTCCCCTTTCAAACAAACCCATATGCCCATATAATAATAATATGCATAAATATGCCAGAGTACACATTCTTATCATATTCTCATGTTACTAATAACATTTTTCATATTCCTAGTAGGAGTAGGAAGCGTACCTGGGTACTTTGTACCACATTATGGTACTTTAGCCACTTTCATATTCTTAATATCACATATTTTAATTAACATAGCCATAAAACGTATTATAAAATAGTGTGTGGTACACACCTGATTCGCTTAAAATTTCCTTGAGATCCTGAAAAGCTTGATCTAATGCTTAGATCCTTAATCCCTACATTGATTTATCACTTATTACCTTAATAAAAAGCCATTCGGCCAAGATTCCAAATCCTAGTAGGATTAGTATTACTAAAACTTACCTTGACGATTGACCTAAGAATCAAGTCCCAAAATCCTTGCTAGACTTTTCTTGCATTCGGCCAAGCATGGAATCACTTAAACAAATTAGTTTCAGCCTATAAAAATAAGGAATAGATCTTAACAAATAGTTAAGGCCTTGGCCGAATGTATATAGGGACTTACCTTGAAATTCTCAAATCCCGAAATCCCTGTATACCTCTATCGAAATCCCTATAGACTTATATGTTAGATCTAATTTTCAATCATTTAATCATAAGAAATAACCTTAGATTGATTGCCTCACCTTAGATCTTTGAAAATCCTGACAAATCCCCTCTTGTAGTTGACCACCACTAAATCCCGAAATCCCCCCTTACTTGGAGAAATCGATTGCACCTGATGCTCTCACCACTTTCGGCTTTTGAAGGAATTAGAAAGAAAAGAGAGGGGAGAGTAAAGATGGACGTTTCGGCTAGTCAAAAGAAAAAGAGAAGAGAAGAGAACACTAAGGAATTTCGGCAGAGAGTAGAGAGCACTAAGAATTTCAAAGAGAAAGAGAGAGGAAAAGAAAATTGATGAGTAGCCTCAGATTCTTCCTTTTATAGCCGAATTACTACTCATAATCCTTTACATGGCCACCACACTTCTTAATTTGATAACTTTATCTCATTAATAATAATAATAATCCTTCTATTATCTCTTCTTTTATCCATTAAAATAAAAGGAATTAATCCACAATTATCTCTTGAGAATAATCTAAAATAATCCCATTATTTATCCTTATTAGTTTAATTTTAAAGAGGATAAAACTCCTCTTTGCAAGCCTTGTGCCGTCCACCTCTGTGTTTCTAGAAGCAAAAATAAAACTTCTTTTATTCGCTTCCCATGTGACTCGAACTCAGGCCCACTTGCCTAGCTGATGGCGTCACCTACCTGGGCCTTAAGTGATATCTTCAGGCCACTTTACCAAGCCTGTTTGTGTGTCAAATTCTTCCTATTAATTTCCTTAAGGCCACCTTGCCTTAGTTTTCTCTTTTTAAGCCTTAAAACTTGACATTTCCTTTCATTTCCAAGTTTCCAAAAATTTTCATTTGGCTCTTTAAACTTGACATTTCCTTACATTTCCAAGTTTCCAGAAATGTTCACTTTCCTCATTTCTAAATCATTTCCCTACATTTCTTAGTTTCCAAAAATGTTCACTTTCCTCTTTTAAACTTAACATTTCCATACATTTCCAGGTTTCCAAAAATGTTCATAACACATAAGACATGCCATTTCGTATAATTAAATCAAAAATGCATAGGCCCATTTCCAGGATGTTACAGTTCTACCCTTCTTAAAAAAATAATTTCATCCTTGAAATTACTTACTAACGAATAATCGTACATCTTAACTCACCGCACTACGCTTATGCTGCGCACTCTGATCTTAATAGAACCATCATACTTCCTAGGCACAATCTCTAAGTTCACGTCCCCTAGAAATCATTTCTAACGCCGCGATTTAATCTGATTAAAAAGTTTTATGCATCAGAATTTTGTTCCACTTATTAACCGCAAACAATTTTATGAAATAAAGATATTTAGAAGTAGTTCTTTCGATTACACAAAGTTTCAGTTCAAGTTCACTACTCTAATTCAGAGAATCACATTCACATTCATCAACAGAGACACCTTCATTCCTCAATAAATGCACATTCATTCATCAACATAGACAAATTTATTCAGTGGTATCTACCACCCACATCCACTATTCGAACACTCTTAGCCTTATTCCTATCCCAGGGGTATTTTCGTAATTTGTCCTACCAGGGTATGTTCGTAATTTTTCAAAATAAGGTTCCTTGGTGATTTTTTCAATAAGGGTATTTTGGTAATTTTTTGTTCCCGGGGTATTTTTGGAAATTTTAAAATCCGAGGGCATTTCGGTAATTTTGAAACTCAGGGGTATTTTGGTAATAAACCAGGGTAAATTTGTAAAGCTCAATAAATCAGGGGTATTGCAGATTTTACAAAACTTTAGGGTTACTTTTGAGAATTTGTTTTCCAAAATGGTGATGTTGCAAAAATTTTGGAAATTAGGGTCATTTTAGTAATTTGCAAGTTAGGGGCAATTTCGTATTTTTCCAAAATCTAGGTATTTTGATATTTTGCAAATTAGGGTTTTTGAACTTGTCATAAAGTAAGGAAATTTTGCTAAAACTGTGGGTAGTTTGGACATTTTATAAACCAAGGGTCATTTTTGTAATGTTACCACTAGGGGTATTTTTATAATTTCATAAATCGAAAATTTTTCAGAAAATTTTGTAAAAATTGTTTTCACAAATTAAAAAGGTAATTTTAAGAGTTTTAAAACTAGGGTTTTTGTAAAAACACGGCTAGTTCCCTTTCGGGTTTTAGTTATTGTGTTTAGCCTATGACTGGGTCCTCTTGGTTAGGGTGAACCGAAGCTACGCACCAGGTAGGATTCCTGCGAAGAGGAGGTGAGTCACTAGGACTACTTAAGTACCAGGCTCTTCCGGATCCAATCCTAGACATGCGCACAGGGGTTACCACACCTTAACTCGGCGACTTAGCCATAAGTTTGTTTAATTGGGCATTAAAGTCTTATGTAAATGTTGGGGTAAACTAGTCCTAAGGTTCAAGTACTTATCATGCTAATCTACGTTCCATTCCATTTCTACCCTTCTACAGATCATTCAATAAATCACATAAATGGATAGAAGTACTTTCTTGGTGGACTGCGGGTTAGAGACTTGGGTGCCATGCCAGAAAACCTGCTTAACTTTAGAAATACTTTTCATAAAACTCATTTGGTCTCGTTTGGAAAACGTTTTGGTCCTTAGCCCACAAGCCGAGAGTTTTAAAATTGGGCTCTGATACCAAACTGAAACACCCCAAACCCGGCCCACGAGCTTTGACCAGATTTGGTATGTTCCTCAAGAAAACCGGTTTCAAATTCTTTTGTTACTTAGAGAAAACTTGTGCGATTAAAAAAAATATTGTTTGGGTTGGGCTTATGTTGAAACAGACTTCGATTTTATTTTTGAAACCCTTTTTAATATTAAGTGATAAAACAATTAGGATTTAGTTTAAAGAAATTTTTACTTAAACTTTAATAAATAAGGTTCCTAAACATAATAAATAATAATAAATGTAAAATGATTCAACTACGGCCCTATGGCCTTATTACAACAAATAATTTCCAAATAATTCAAGTACTTAAAAAAAAAACTAATAGTTCCATAAAAATAAAGACTTCATGTTGAGCATGGCCACCACAAGTTCTGTCGTCCCGGTCCATCACTGCTCATCACCTGAAACATGGTCCCACAACGGGGTGAGTCAAACAGACTCAATGTGTACACGACACTAAATCATAATAGAATTAGGCATACAAGAGTTACACATTCAAAACATAGAATACAAGTTATGCATTCCCAAACCCAAACCTAATTGTCCATCCGCTACACACCCTCGTACCTGCCAGTCACACCGTGGGGACTACTAAGTCGACCCTCCTTCCGTTACACACCAAATTGCGGTCTTAGGTCACCGCATTCGTGGTCTTAGGTCACCACGTTCAGATTACTGTGGTCTTAGGTCACCACTTTCAGATTACTATGGTCTTAGGTCACCACTTTCAGATATCACGGTCTTAGGTCACCGTGCTCGTGGTCTTAGGTCACCACATTCACTTCCCCTTTCAAACAAACCCATATGCCCCATATAATAATAATATGCATAAATATGCCAGAGTACACATTCTTATCATATTCTCATGTTACTAATAACATTTTTCATATTCCTAGTAGGAGTAGGAAACGTACCTGGGTACTTTGTACCACATTATGGTACTTTAGCCACTTTCATATTCTTAATATCACATATTTTAATTAACATAGCCATAAAACGTATTATAAAATAGTGTAGGCTACACACCTGATTCGCTTAAAATTTCTTTGAGATCCCAAAAAGCTTGATCTAATGCTTAGATCCTTAATCCCTACATTGATTTATCACTTATTACCTTAATAAAAAGCCATTCGGCCAAGATTCCAAATCCTAGTAGGATTAGTATTACTAAAACTTACCTTGCTGATTGACCTAAGAATCAAGTCCCAAAATCCTTGCTAGACTTTTCTTGCATTCGGCCAAGCATGGAATCACTTAAACAAATTAGTTTCAGCCTATAAAAATAAGGAATAGATCTTAACCAATAGTTAAGGCCTTGGCCGAATGTATATAGGGACTTACCTTGAAATTCTCAAATCCCGAAATCCCTGTATACCTCTGTCGAAATCCCTATAGACTTATATATTAGATCTAATTTTCAATCATTTAATCATAAGAAATAACCTTAGATCGATTGCCTCACCTTAAATCTTTGAAAATCCCGATAGATCTCCTCTTGTAGTTGACCACCACTAAATCCCGAAATCGCCCCTTACTTGGAGAAATCGACTGCACCTGATGCTCTCACCACTTTCGGCTTTTGAAGGAATTAGAAAGAAAAGAGAGGGGAGAGTAAAGATGGAGGTTTTGGCTAGACAAAAGAAAAAGGGAAGAGAAGGGAACACTAAGGAATTTCGGTAGAGAGTAGAGAGCACTAAGAATTTCGGTAGAAAGGAGAGGAAAAAGAAAATTGATGAGTAGCTCTGTATTCTTCCTTTTATAGCCGAATTACTACTCATAATCCTTTACTTGGCCACCACTCTTCTTAATTTGATAACTTTATCTCATTAATAATAATAATAATCCTCCTATTATCTCTTCTTTTATCCATGAAAATAAAAGGAATTAATCCACAATTATCTCTTGAGAATAATCTAAAATAATCCCATTATTTATCCTTATTAGCCGAATTTTAAAGAGGATAAAACTCCTCTTTTGCAAGCCTTGTGCCGTCCACCTCTGTGTTTCTAGAAGCAAAAATAAAACTTCTTTTATTCGCTTCCCATGTGACTCGAACTTAGGCCCACTTGCCTAGCTGATGGCGTCACCTACCTGGGCCTTAAGTGATATCTTCAGGCCACTTTACCAAGCATGTTTGTGTGTCAACTTCTTCCTATTAATTTCCTTAAGGCCACCTTGCCTTAGTTTTCTCTTTTTAAGCCTTAAAACTTGACATTTCCTTTCATTTCCAAGTTTCCAAAAATTTTCGTTTGGCTCTTTAAACTTGACATTTCCTTACATTTCCAAGTTTCCAGAAATGTTCATTTTCCTCATTTCTAAATCATTTCCCTACATTTCTTAGTTTCCAAAAATGTTCACTTTCCTCTTTTAAACTTAACATTTCCATACATTTCCAGGTTTCCAAAAATGTTCATAACACATAAGACATGCCATTTCGTATGATTAAATCAAAAATGCATAGGCCCATTTCCAGGATGTTACACTCCCCTTCTTAACACTAAAAATTCAATAATTTCCTAAGGCATTCCACTACCTGTTAGAGTTCTCAAGACCCCTAAAACTCACCCAACCACACACCGAAGTATGCCAACACCTGAGTTATGCACTAAATGCATAACCCCTAGAACCAGGGTGTTATAGATTCTGTTTCGTATTTTCAACGTCGTTTTCAAAAGTCACATTTTATAAGATCATTAGTTGAAATTTATCAATTTATCAATCAATCTTCGAGGTTTGTAATACTTTATCAAATATTTCAAATCAAACTTGCTTTCTTGATTTGAACAAATAACATCTGTTTTAGTACGAATACAAATGATTTAACATGTTTTTCTCATGTGACATGTCAGATCCGGTCATAACGTATGGGCCGGGTTTGGGGTGTTACAACCTATTTCCTAATGAAATTCTATCCAAGCTGAATAATGCCACCTTCGAAGATATTTCCCCAAAAAATAGAGGATTGAAAAAATATTGGCACTACCAATAATCAAATACCATACGAATACCTTAACTATTAACAATTAAAGGCAAGAATAAGCATATTCGTGTGTTAAACAAGATTGAAAAAGAGAAACTTCTAACTGTTCAAGCATCTTAAAATACAAAAAATAAATGCTACATCTTTCACATAGGATCTTGTGATCTAGTGAGCTAAGATGATATAAATGTCAACTCTTTCTCTAACCTTATAGTAATATACTTCTGATAGTCGTGCATCATCTGTATACATATCGAAGGACAAATTCCATGTTCTTCAGAAGTTTCAGCATAGCATCAAACAAAACTCTAGAAGGTACTGCGGGGTACAATCTAGCAAATCAAAAGCAAAAAACGAACAAAAGAATCAAGGCGAAATGGGGAAAAAAGAAAAACCTAAAAAAAGTGTAGCGCTCTCAACTTGACCTGATTCACCCGATTTCTTGCTTGTCAATTCGTCTTCAGACTCGTTCATAGAACTATACTCATTTATAAAATCAACATACAATTCATGCAATATTAAAGAATCTAAATACAATTATTCTAAAGCTTATTTTTAACATATGAACTTACTTCGGTAAAAAATGGATTATTGTTCGATTTAGTCCACAATCTTGTTCTTTCGCTGGTATAGGTCAAAACTTCATCTTTCTTGATCTATAATATCAAAGTTAACTTATTTAATTATCACATTATTCAATTTAATCCCAAAAGCACCTTATGGCAAAAATTACGTTTTTGCCCTTAACTTTTCAACTTTTAACATTTTAGTCCCTAGGCTCGTAAAATGATTTTCATTCAATTTTCATCACACTCAAGCCTAGCCGAACCTATTTCATGCTCATAACAGCCCACATTTTTCATTTATTCATATTTTTACATGCATTTTACATCTTTTACAAATGGGTACTTTTTAGGCATTTCTATCAAAAATCACTTGGTAAATGTTGTTTATCTAACACCAAACATACATTTTCTACCATTAAACATCAAAATACACAAATATATAACATGTGTAAAATTTTAGACTTTGATATCTCTTCATATTAGTCCTTGAAATAGCTAGATTAGGTTGAGACAACTTAAAAAACATAAAAATAATAAAACACGGGGCAAGAACAGATTTACAATCGAGCTTGGAAGATGAATAAAACCCTAGCTATAGACTCCTCTTGTGAATTTCGTCCATGGGGACTAATTTGAAGAAGATGGCATCTTTTATTTTAGTTATTTTGGCTTTATTTACCAAATGACCAAATTGCCCTTAATGCCTTATTTCAAAATTTCACCTAACCATGCCCATTTTTGTCCATACTAAAGTATAATGGTCTAATTACCATCTAAGGACCTCTAATTTAAGATCTCATAGCAATTGGACACCTTTACCATAGAAAACTCACATTTTACACTTTTTGCAATTTAGTCCCTTTAACTAAATTGAGTGCCCAAACGTCAAATTTTTTGAACGAAATTTTCACGAAATCATTCCAAAAAACTGTAGACCATAAAAATATAATAAAAATAAAATTTATTGTGTCAGATTTGTGGTCCCGAAACCATTATTCCGACTAGACCCAAAATCTGGCTGTTACAACTATCCCCCCTTTAGGGATTTTCGTCCACGAAAATCTTATCGGAAAAGAGGTTCCAACGTAGCCTCTTCCACCCCATGTCTTTGCCATAAAATTTTTTCCTAGGGCTATGCTTTTATTTTTCAACCGTTTAACTGCTCGAGCCAAAATATTGATCGGTTCTTCACCATAAGTCATATCAGGTTGAATCTCGACCTCTGTCGGTGAAATTATGTGCGAAAGATCTGATCGATAATGGCGCAACATAGACACAAGAAACACATTGTGGATCCTTTCTAACTCTGTTGGTAAAGCCAACCGAAATGCCATCGGCCCTATTCTTTCAATAACTTCATACGGAACAATAAAGCGCAGACTCAGTTTACCCTTGTGGCCGAATCTAAGGATTTTCTTCCACGGAGACACTTTCAGAAATACCTTATCACTGACTTGAAATTCAATCTCCTTTTGTTTCAGACCTGTATACAATTTCTGTGTAACATCCTGAAATTGGGCCTAATAGGATTGGGCCAATTGGGCCTTGGGCTTAGGAGTGTTTAAAATCTTCAAGAATATGAGAATGGTGTTTTTGCAAATTGGATTTATTAGTTAAGTGGATTTGGAAGGTTATGAGGTTTCTATGAATTCTCGGGTTTAATTGGGCTTTAGGAAAATTTTGAGTATCATCTTGTTGCTTGTGATAGCTCGGATATGATTTTATTGTGTGCCTAGTATAGTCTTGTGAAGGCTTGGAATTATTTGGATTTAGAATAATTTTTAGTATGGAGAATTTAGTGAAGTGGATTAGGTGATCTTGACACTTAAGTTAATTTATGTGTCTAAATTTAGCACATGAGGAGTTAGTGGCAAGGTGGTTATGGCGCATGGATGGTTGCTTGAGGGAAGTGGTTCGAGTAGCATGGATTGCATTTGGAAGCCTTTATTTTTATGTATCTTTGCATTAAGTGTCGGTCAAACTATACATATGGTAGGTTGGACTTTCAATTTTTATGGCAAGTTGAATATTAGTTTAGGAAAGCTTGTATTTTGGGATAAGAATCTTAAGATTTATGGAAGGATGGGGGGGACAAAGGGCTTTGATGATGGAGAGTGTGTTGGAAACTATTCTAAGGCCATTAGTCCATGAATTTGGACGGTATTAGGGGCTAGGGGGGATGGCTGAATTTTTGGTTAGCTTTTGGTATGGTTTGGTGCTAGTTTTGGTAGGATTAAGTGCTAGTTGAGCACATCTTTCTTTTGGGGTCATTTTTTTGTGTTTCTCTCTAATTTTTCTCCTCTTAGCCGAATGTATTTTGGTTAAAAGGTAATCTTTTTCTTTTCTTTTTGGCCATTTGAGTTTTGACCATTTTGGTTTTTAGTTGTTCTTTCTCCCCTCAAGTCCATTCCTTCTTTCTCTTCTTTCTCTTCTTTTTGTGACCGAAACTACAAAACCATCAAAGACCATTTCTTCTCTTATTCCCTTATTGCCGAACACACTTTGACTCAAAGTTCTTCCTTGATTCATCTTCTATTCTTGAGAACCCGAAACCCAAACTCCTCATTTCTATTCTTCTTTTCCTCTTTGTTTTCCACAAGAGACTTTCAACATTATTCTCTCCCTAATTCTTCACCATGGCCGAATGTTGATGACAATCTCCTTAGCCGAATCTTTCTCTTCACATATATTCACTTCTCAACCATTTTTCTTATTCACACCTTGATCAATCGGTAAGAACACTCTTTTTAATTCTTTTATTTTTCTTTCATTGCCGAAATTGTATATTTCCTTGAGAGGATCTTTTTGACTGAAATCATTATTTCTTCTCTTTCAAACAAACCCTTTTATCTTTGTAGTGGTATAGGGGAGTGCTGATCATTTCTTCATTGATAGTTGACCATAGCCATACTAAGAACGTGTGGAAAAGGATTTCATCATTCACGGATTTTGACAACTCCATAGGCAAGTGACGATTATCGGAATTGAATCAAAGTGTTAAGATTTTGGGGCAATCAAGAATGGGTTCGAAAAGAGCAGTTAATAGTGTTTGGAAGAGGGGTGGTTCTGCTATACCCTCAAATTTCAAACAAAGGGCTGTGTCGGGAGTCCGAGACTTTCCACCGGGATGTGGACCCTCTGCCGGTGATAATCAATTATTTGAAGTCGTTCGTACCCCTGAGCCATTGTTTGTTCGTGGTTCTTCATCGGGTTATGGACTAACAATCAGAGAGAAATCGTATATAGTTGTTGTTCGAGATTCCGAGGGTATCGACGAGCGGGAAAGTTTAGTTATCACTATTATCAGGTGTGTACCTTACACACTTTATAATTCGATATATATATTTATAAATATACTAATCATGTTATTAAAGTTGGAAACTGTGTGATTTTGATATGATACCGTAAGGGTATAAGCAAGGATTCGGGTAAGTCCATTTCGATATGTTTTGCTATATGATACTTATTACCATGACATGTGATATATATTTCTATATGATACATAATAAAGCATGATGGCATGATTTGCATAATATTTGCATGGTTATGGGTAACATGAGAGGAGGGGGAAGATTTGATATCCGTGTCTTTGGGACACAAGAGGTTTGGCACCTCATAGCGACTTGTCCCAGTGGCTTAGCACCACAGTGGGTTGGCTCTACATTTGATATTACGGGATCGTCGCCAATGATTTGGTATCACACGTGGGTTGGCCCCACAACTTGATTATTCGTGACTTTGGGTCACCAGTGGTTTGGCACCACATTATTGGATATCGTGACTTTGGGTCACCAGTGGTTTGGCACCACTAGTGGTTTGGTACCACACGGGGTAGAAAAGGAGTTATGGATGGCTAGGTTGGGTGCATTATATATATTGCTTGGTTATAAATTGTGTAAGTTTGTTGCATCAACCGGGGAAGGATTTATGCACTGAGTCTTGGTGACTTGCCTTCTCCCTTATCTTTTCAGGTGATTCGTGAATCGCGGATGAGGAGCCGGATGGACTCGAGGAGGCCATGCAATAAAATTCAATTTACACGAATTTTGGTTTGGGTACTATATTTTATTTAAATTTGGTTTTTCATCTTTATTTGGATTTGTAATAAGGCCTTTCAAATTATGTTTTTGGATTATTTATATGCTTTGGACTTGTTTTAAACATGGCTTAATAAACTACATGGTTAATTAAATAATATAAGCGCAAAGTTTTCTAAACTACAAAACGCAATGGTTTTCAAAACATTACCATCGGGTAATATAAATCATTTGATAATATTTAACAACTTAAGTGTTTTCGATAACTCATACTATTTTCCAAAACTCAAGTTCCCTGTAACATCCTAAAATTGGGGTTATTTGTGATTGAATTAATTTGCTTGTGATTGAATTGCTGTGGTGTTATTCGTAGTGTAATAAGATTTAATTATGGATCTTGAGTAGGCTCGGAACAGTAGAAAAAAATTTTATTTGGAAGCTTTAAAGATAGGGAGCCTTAGTAAGTAGGGGTTACAAGGTTAAAAGAGGGAACATTTGACATTAAAAAGGACTTGGAAAAGTGGCAAAAGGGAGGCCAATTAGGTGATAGAGTTGACGCCATCAAGGGAGCAAGGGGAGCCTATGTTCGAGTTGCGGAATTCCCCTTTTTGCTCTTTATTTTGGACGGCAAAGGGAGAGAGAAAAAGGCTCAATTTAAATTCATTTTGATAATAAGGATAATAAGGATAAATAAGGATTTAACTAGATATTATGTGAATAATCTCAAAAGGGTGGCAAGGAGAAAAAGAAGGAGTTTGAGTATTCAAATTATTTTGAATTATTTTAAACTATTGGCCAAGAGAAATTTTAGGTGTTGCCAAAATTTTGAACTCCTGATGGGAGGAGTGGACGGCAAGGAAGCTGAGTATAGGGGGGATAGTGTCGAATTTTCTTAGTCTTTTCTTCATAATTTTCGGCTAGCATCTCTTTTTCTTTCTTTTTGATCTTGGGTCGAAACTCCTAATCCACTTCCTTCTCTTCCTCTTTTTCACTCAAAGCCAAACCTTGAGAGTTATTTTAAACAACCATAGCCGAAACTCCTATCTCCTTTTGCCATTACTTCTTTCTTCCTCTCTAGCCGAATCCACTCCCTATCTATGTGCCGAAATCTCTTCCTTTCTATTAAACTCACCTTGGCCGAATATTAAGTGTGGTGCTGATCTCTTTGGATTTTCTTTTTCAATCGGTTGGAGAAGGTAAGTGTGTCTGGCCGAATGCCTATTTCTTCCTCTCTCTATTCTCTGTCGACTTTTACAAGGGTAAGAGCCAATTTTGGCATTTGATAGCAAGGGTGTTAATACTCTTTTGAAACCGATATATTGTAGGGTCTCTGGGATATTTAGAAACAGACGATCTAAGCTCTATTCTCTGGCAGTCGACTTTGGTAAGTGGTGGTAAGGCTTCATTTTAAGATCATCGGTTCTTTTATGTATATATATTCAAAAGCCAAAGGCTATTAATTTGGATAAGTGCCGATTGTAGGGAAGTGAAGCTGATTCACACATAGTGTATGGTGGTTGATAATCAAAAGGCGTGTTGGTAAGGTCTCGGGTTTCAAATGATAACCCCTTGAGATTATTTTGGTTTGGCCGAATGGCCTTGGTACTAACTTTGGGTAATGGCCAAATATAGGGCAAGGGAATCTTGTGTGGCCGATTGGTTTCTTCGGGATTTAGAGCTATCATTGGCATCAGGTGTGTACATACACACTTTATAACTATTTAATGTTCTAAGTGTTATGTGTATGCTTAATCAGATTGTGTAGATTCGGATTTAATACCATAATTGTAGTATCCCGAAATAGGGATTGCGAGTTTGGTAAATAACTCGAGTGTTAGTGGGCCTCAAGAGTGTTTTGCTATGTTTTTAGAGTTCCTAAAACTCTCGGATTAAAAAGAGAGTGTTTTGGAAATTTTGTAAATTTGAGGGTTAAAAGTGGAATTTGGCTGAGGAAGGCCTTAAGTAAAAATTTTGTAAAGTTTTGGACATGAAAGTCCAGGTAGCAAAGTGGTTTCCGTGTGCCACTTAAGGTTTGGCGCCAAGCATGGTCAAGGGTTCGAGTCTTAGGCGCGGCAAAAGTATTTTTATTTTGCAAAAGGGCGCTGCTTTGAAGAGGCTTTAAAACAAATTGTGGCGGGATTTCGACATCAACGCACCAGTAGCAAAGTGGTTGAGGCGTCTGCAGCCAGGGGAGCTCCATGAGGTCGGGTGTTCGAGCCCTGATGAAGGCACGCGAGTGTTTTCATTTTTACTGGGTGTTAAGTCCCAGGGAAGCTTGAGATGTAAGGGTTAAAAGAATTTTCAACGCGTCCATTAGCATAAAATGAACACTAGCTGAGTGGTTAGGATGCTTGCAGCCAGGTACCTTAGCGAGAACTTGCGTTCGAGACGCGCTGGAAGCGCGGGGTGAGTTTTTATTTTTGAATAAAGAGAAGCTAAAGGGAAAAGGGTTTAAAAGAAAATACGATGTGATATTCGAATGAAATTCGAAGTGGCCGAGTGGCCAAGGACATTGCGTGAGAGCTGAGGCTCGGAGGACTCGTGTTCGAGTCCTGGGGATTGCGCATGAGGCGCTTTATTTTTATTTTTATTTTAGCGTTCACACCTGGGAACTGGCAAAGGAGAGTTTAAAAGAAATTTGTCGCGTTTATTGGCATAAAACGCGCAATGGTCGAATGGCAGAAAGCTTGGTGATGCTTCCTCAGGTCTCGGGTTCGAGACCTGGAAGCAGTAAAGCAGGGTTTTCCTTTTTGCCAGCGTGGAAGGGGTTGCATGCGAAGCAATCAATGCATGCAAAGATGCATGCATGCAAATTTTAAAAATTACTGCTTGTTTGCTTTATTTTAAACATAGGGCATTATTCTTTTATTTTTCTATTATGGGCTAGTTATATTTATTTTTGTTGTGTTGTAATAATTTTTAATGTATAAGAAAATGGATTAAACAATGGAAAGTGATGTTGAGCTTAGCAAAAGAGAGAGTGCTTGGCCGGCCTTGGTTTTTGTAAAATGGAGAAGCATAGCCGTTGGGAATCATGGAGCAGGCACGCGTGAACAAAGCTTCATGGGATGCTTGCTATTATCATTTCTTTATTATATTGAGTATGGGGGTATTGTTGATTTATTATTTTTATTATTTTTGCTTGTTTTACTTGATGGAATAAGGATTAAACAATTTTTATTGGTATTTGGTGTTATGAAATTTCAAATGGATATGGGAAAAGAGGTGAAGCATGGCCGGCCATTTGCTTAACAAAGCATGGCCGAATGCTTGGATTTGTTTAGCCTTTCATTTCCAAATTTGTTTGACCGAAATTTGGAATTGGGAGCTTTTTGGTCAGCCTTGAGCTTGGGAAAAACATGGCCAAAATGCATAGTTTTGTCTTGTTTTCCCTCCCACTTGAGCATGGCCGAATGTAGTCTATCTAGGAGCCTTCATTATCGGTTTTGATTAGCTAGGGAGGTGACCTTTGCCTTGTTTTGTTTTCCTTCTTCTTCCATCTTGTCTTGGCCGAAAGTGATGTTTGATTTTTCTCTCTTCTTTCCTTTTGTTCTTGACCGAGAGAGAGAGAGAGAGAGAGAGAAAGAGCAAGTTGAGCTTCGGTCTTGAAAAAAAGCTAGTGTGTATTTCGGCTAGCAAATATTGTTTCCTTCATTGTTGTTAGCTGCATGTTCCACTTCCATCTATACCATAGCCGAATCTTGATGGAAGGTACTATCGACTATGTGTTTGTGATCTCTTCGAACATTGAGAGTATTAAAGGAGCCTGTTGGTTTCGGCTACTCAAGGAATATTGGTAACTACCAAGGTAAGCAAATCATTTGGGACTTGGAAAAAGCTAGGGATTTCGACTACGCAAGGATTCGGTGACTAATTCGGGATTTCGGACCATATTGACAAGAATAAAGGAAGCTCTCGGGTTTTTGAGCATCAAAGGGGCTAATCGATAGAAGTAACAAAAGCTTTCGGGATTTTAGTTGCTGTTAGATTCGATAAATTAGAATCTCGCTATAATCAGGTGCGTAGTTATCGCACTGTTCTTTTGCTTGATATATGTATTGTAAGTATTATTTTATGTAAATGTATGAGTTGTGCATGTTAGCTGAAATAAAGGCTAAGAGTATGGATACTAAGGTAAGTGATCGAATAATCAGGTTAGTGGTTATGATATTAACCTTTCAGTGATTTGCAATAATAATTGATTATTGATGAATGTATAAAAATGTAATGGCATGTGATGTATATTTGTTTTAAGTAAAATGTTACCATGATACATATATTTATGCATGGGACATGAAATGTGACTATTGGAGAAAAGGGTGTATACTATGTGAGTGGTCTAATGCTAGCCTCGCACCACATTCGCGATTGATGATTAGTGAACTGATTGATATGAGGATCACTATGTGATCGGTGGCTTGGCCACGGCCTTGAGCAGTAAATCTGCTAAAGTAAGATATGTGGATCACTATGTGGATTGAGCTTCTTAATTTTGTATTTATAAATGTATATTCATAATTGCATATTTATAATTGCATGTTTATATATATAGATTGTGTGGACATGGGATCAGCCCATATGTGGGACATGTGTATTAACTATGCACTGAGTCTTGGTGACTCACTCTATTTTTATTAAACCTTTCAGGTGGCGCTTAATGCTTGGACCGGGTTTGGAGCGGGTACAAAGGTGGCCATGCAAAAGTGGATTTTCATGCAAAGGAATCTCTTATTTAATGAATTAAGCATCTATATTTTCAGTATTTTAATTAAGTGTGTATTGTAAAAAGGCCCACTAAAGTGTTTAAGTATCTTTATTATTATGCATTATTATGGATGGACAATTTAAATGTTGGTAGAAGATGGTTTTATCATCTCAAGTAAAGCTTGAATCCGATATTTTTATAACAAACTTCGATTTTTACTTATAATATTACAAGTCATGAAATTGTTTTATTAAAGAAAACAAAATTTTCCACGGTTTTTACTATTAAGTAAGAATGTTTTGAATGTGTTCCGCAGTGGCATTCCAAATTCGGTCGGAGTGAATGGGCCGGGTTTGGGGTGTTACATTTTGGTATCAGAGCATGGTTCAAAACTCGGCTTTGAGGTTTTGGGCCTGAAAACAGTTTTTGAAAGTGGGCTTTTCAAAATGTGAACTTCTATTTTGGGCTTGTTCTGGCATGGCACCTGTACCTCTGACCCGAAGTCCACCTGGTAAGTACCTCTGACTATTGGGATATATTGAATATGTGAACTGTATGGGCATAATTGGGCTCGTAGATTAGAAAATTTGGGCTGTCGAACCCTAAGACTAGTCTATTCAAAAATAAGTGTATAAGATTTGAAAACTGAAATGATCATAGAGGTATAGTGAATGAATATGTCCCTGCTTATGAACGTGTATGTGATTCTCTGAATAAGAAGTAGCGAACTTGAATTGAACCTATGTGTGATCGAAAGAACCACTTCTAAATACTTTATTCCATAAAATTTTTCGCGAATAATCAGTGGAACAAATTCCTAATGCATAAAACTTTTTAAGTCAGATTGCGCAATAAGAGATGAATTCTAGATGACGTGGTCGAGGCAAAATGGTCGTATCGGAACCCATTAGATCGGGCCAAGGGTCTGATAATGAGGTATCACCTCCACCACCAGCCTTTGGTAATGAGCGAAAGATCGCAGGCGAGGATGATGTCAGTATCGCCGGCGTCTTTGCGAGTTTTAGAAATAGTGGCTGGAGTGGGAGGAAATATGAGAGCTCAAAAATTTGTTCCCGAGCCACTTCGAGCCAATAGAGCGAAATTGTTCCGTGATGTATCAGGCGTGGCACCCAGTACGGTCGAATATTGGTTGGAAAACAACCAAGTGAGTTATGGATGAGCTCGATTTGAGCCCTGAGGAAAAGTGAAAAGAATGGTGGCGCTACTTCGCAACGAGGCGTATCAATGGTGGCTCACGGTTCGGGATAGTGTCACAGCGGAGGATCTCACTCGGGAATATGTCAAGATGGCATACCAGAAGAAATACGTCGATACTTATTACATTGATGCTCAGAGGAAATGTGTTTTTGGGACTAGTTCAATGGAACAAGTCTATGGCGAAATACGAGGCTAAATTCCTAAGGTTAAGCTGATATGCTCGAGGAGTAATGGCTACGGAACAAGAACGATGTGTCCGGTTTAAGGGCGGATTAAGGGACGGCCCGAAACTGTTGCTAGCTTCTCAACAGGAACGAGAGTTCATTGTGTTAATCGAAAAAGCTAAGGTAGCTGAAGGGATTAAGAACTCGATGAGATAAAACAGAGGTTAAAGATAGAAACCAGGATAAAAGAAATTTTGGATCGTCTAAATTATCTGAGGGTCTTCGGAAAAGACCAAGGGTTGAAAGTTTTGCTAGTGTAAACAAGCCAGCTATGAAAAAATCAGGACCGTCCGTGTGCTCAGTGTGGAAAATATCATGTCGGCAAGTGTTGGAACTGAAATTGAGAATGTTTTAAGTGTAAGTCTATAAGCAATTGAATATTGTTAAGGTTAATTATAACCTTGTGTACATGTTGGAATCCTAGTTATAAATATAGTGAAAGCCAAATGTGAATAGACTTTCTATCATGAAATGTTATTGAAGTGATAAGTACAAGTGATATGTGGATAGACTATCTATCATAATATGTTATTGAAGTAATAAGTACAAGTGATATGAATTATATATGGTTTATAATTTTGGTCAGCTTGTAAAGTCATTCAGATGGTGAATTGTATTTCGGGCTTTCAGCCTAGCAGGCCTTGTGCCGGTGTATATTTCAGGCTTTGATGCCTAGCAGGCTTAATGCCGGTGTATATTTCAGGCTTTGATGCCTAGCAGGCCTTGTGCCGGTGTATTATTTTAGGCTTTGATGCCTAGCAGGCCTTGTGCCGGTGTGTATTTCAGGCTTCGATGCCTAGCAGGCTTAATACCGGTGATGTGTTATAATAGAGGATTCATGAATCACTTACAAGATGGAACATGTTTGTTACCATAAGCTAAATGCTTGGGTAAGTACAAGTCTTTCCTATTTGCAAGGAATAAGAAAAGTTAGTATGTTCCCATTTGAGTTAAGTAGGATGTGATATATTTGAAGCTTCGGTAAGACTTTTAATATGTGCAATTGATCTTACCAGTGATGTGTATGAGTTATCTATATTGGAATTTAAGCTTGAATATGCTTATGAAGAAGTGGCCATATGTGTAAATGCTAAATATGAAATAGGTTGAAATGTGTTTGCATATGTGTATAATTGAGTATACGTGATTGATATGTGGTGAATTGAAATGTACGGATATTCGTTCGTAAGTAATTTCGAGGACGAAATTATTTTTAAGGGGGGTAGAATTGTAATATCCCGAAATAGGGATTGCGAGTTTGGTAAATAACTCGAGTGTTAGTGGGCCTCAAGAGTGTTTGCTGTGTTTATAGAGTTCCTAAAACTCTCGGATTAAAAAGAGAGTGTTTTGGAAATTTTATAAATTTGAGGGTTAAAAGTGGAATTTGGCTGAGGAAGGCCTTAAGTAAAAATTTTGTAAAGTTTTGGACATGAAAGTCCAGGTAGCAAAGTGGTTTCCGTGTTCCACTTAAGGTTTGGCACCAAGCATGGTCAAGGGTTCGAGTCTTAGGCGCGGCAAAAGTATTTTTATTTTGCAAAAGGGCGCTGCTTTGAAGAGGCTTTAAAACAAATTGTGGCGGGACTTCGACATCAACGCACCAGTAGCAAAGTGGTTGAGGCGCCTGCAGCCAGGGGAGCTCCATGAGGTCGGGTGTTCGAGCCCTGATGAAGGCGCGCGAGTGTTTTTATTTTTACTGGGCGTTAAGTCCCAGGGAAGCTTGAGATGTAAGGGTTAAAAGAATTTTCAACGCGTCCATAAGCATAAAATAAACACTAGCTGAGTGGTTAGGATGCTTGCAGCCAGGGTACCTTCGCGAGAACTTGCGTTCGAGACGCGCTGGAAGCGCGGGGTGAGTTTTTATTTTTGAATAAAGAGAAGCTAAAGGGAAAAGGGTTTAAAAGAAAATACGATGTGATATTCGCATGAAATTCGAAGTGGCCGAGTGGCTAAGGACATTGCGTGAGAGCTAAGGCTCGGAGGACTCGTGTTCGAGTCTTGGGGATCGCGCATGAGGCGCTTTATTTTTATTTTTATTTTAGCGTTCACACCTGGGAACTGGCAAAGGAGAGTTTAAAAGAAATTCGTCGCGTTTATTGGCATAAAACGCGCAATGGTCGAATGGCAGAAAGCTTGGTGATGCTTCCTCAGGTCTCGGGTTCGAGACCTGGAAGCAGTAAAGCAGGGTTTTCCTTTTTGCCAGCATGGGAAGGGTTGCATGCAGCAATCAATGCATGCAGCATGCACGCATGCAGCTTAAAAATTACTGCTTGTTTGCTTTATTTTAAAGATAGGGCATTATTCTTTTATTTTTCTATTATGGGCTAGTTATATTTATTTTTGTTGTGTTGTAATAATTTTTAATGTATAAGAAAATGGATTAAACAATGGAAAGTTATGTTGAGCTTAGCAAAAGAGAGAGTGCTTGGCCGGCCTTGGTTTTTGTAAAATGGAGAAGCATGGCCGTTGGGAATCATGGAGCAGGCACGCGTGAACAAAGCTTCATGGGATGCTTGCTATTATCATTTCTTTATTATATTGAGTATGGGGGTATTGTTGATTTATTATTTTATTATTTTAAATTGTTTTACTTGATGGAATAAGGATTAAACAATTTTTATTGGTATTTGGTGTTATGAAATTTCAAATGGATATGGGAAAAGAGGTGAAGCATGGCCGGCCATTTGCTTAACAAAGCATGGCCGAATGCTTTGATTTGTTTAGCCTTTCATTGCCAAATTTGTTTGACCGAAATAAGCTTTGGAATTGGGAGCTTTTTGGTCAGCCTTGAGCTTGGGAAAAACATGGCCAAAATGCATAGTTTTGTCTTGTTTTCCCTCCCACTTGAGCATGGCCGAATGTAGTCTATCTAGGAGCCTTCATTATCAGTTTTGATTAGCTAGGGAGGTGACCTTGTTTTGTTTTCCTTCTTCTTCCATCTTGTCTTGGCCAAAAGTGATGTTTGATTTTTCTCTCTTCTTTCCTTTTGTTCTTGACACAGAGAGAGAGAGAGAGAGAAAGAGCAAGTTGAGCTTCGGCCTTGAAAAAAAGTGTGTATTTCGGCTAGCAAATATTGTTTCCTTCATTGTTGTTAGCTGCATGTTCCACTTCCATCTATACCATAGCCGAATCTTGATGGAAGGTACTATCGACTATGTGTTTGTGATCTCTTCGAACATTGAGAGTATTAAAGGAGCCTGTTGGTTTCGGCTACTCAAGGAATATTGGTAACTACCAAGGCAAGCAAATCATTTGGGACTTGGAAAAAGCTAGGGATTTTGACTACGCAAGGATTAGGTGACTAATTCAGGATTTCGGACCATATTGACAAGAATAAAGGAAGCTCTCGGGTTTTTGAGCATCAAAGAGGCTAATCGACAGAAGTAACAAAAGCTTTCGGGATTTTAGTTGCTATTAGATTCGATAAATCAGAATCTCGCTATAATCAGGTGCGTAGTTATCGCACTGTTCTTTTGCTTGATATATGTATTGTAAGTATTATTTTATGTAAATGTATGAGTTGTGTATGTTAGCCGAAATAAAGGCTAAGAGTATGGATACTAAGGTAAGTGATCGAATAATCAGGTTAGTGGTTATGATATTAACCTTTCAGTGATTTGCAATAATAATTGATTATTGATGAATGTATAAAAATGTGATGGCATGTGATGTATATTTGTTTTAAGTAAAATGTTACCATGATACATATATTTATGCATGGGACTTGAAATGTGACTATTGGAGAAAAGGGTGTATACTATGTGAGTGGTCTAATGCTAGCCTCGTACCACATTCGCGATTGATGATTAGTGAACTGATTGATATGAGGATCACTATGTGATCGGTGGCTTGGCCACGGCCTTGAGCAGTAAATCTACTAAAGTAAGATATGTGGATCACTATGTGGGTTGAGCTTCTTAATTTCATATTTATAAATGTATATTCATAATTGCATATTTATAATTGCATGTTTATATATATATGGATTGTGTGGACATGGGATCAGCCCATATGTGGGACATGTGTATTAACTATGCACTGAGTTTTGGTGACTCACTCTATTTTTATTAAACCTTTCAGGTGGCGCTTAATGCTTGGACCGGGTTTGGAGCGGGTACAAAGGTGGCCATGCAAAAGTGGATTTTCATGCAAAGGAATCTCTTATTTAATGAATTAAGCATCTATATTTTCAGTATTTTAATTAAGTGTGTATTGTAAAAAGGCCCACTAAAGTGTTTAAGTATCTTTATTATTATGCCTTATTATGGATGGACAATTTAAATGTTGGTAGAAGATGGTTTTATCATCTCAAGTAAAGCTTGAATCCGATATTTTTATAACAAACTTCGATTTTTACTTATAATATTACAAGTCATGAAATTGTTTTATTAAAGGAAACAAATTTTTCCACGGTTTTTACTATTAAGTAAGAATGTTTTGAATGTGTTCCGCAGTGGCATTCCAAATTCGGTCGGAGTGAATGGGCCAGGTTTGGGGTGTTACAATAATGGTATAAGCAAGGATTCAGGTAAGTCCTTGTCGTTATGAGTTCTTTATGATGCTTTTGGGAAGCATGACATATTTGGTATATGTGACTTAAATATTTGGTTAATGATAAATCCAGTGTATGTTGCTAAATAAGCATTTTGGCATGATTTCTGTTAAATATCATGGATTGATGTGGGATATATGAGTGGAGGGGGAAATGATATTCGTGTCGACGGACACCAGTAGTTTGGTACCACATTTCGTGACTTCGGTCACCAGAGGTTTGGCACCTCCAGAGGTTTGGCACCTCATAGCGTCTCGTCCCAGTGGCTTAGCACCACGGTAGGTTGGCCCCACGATTTATATTATGGGATTGACGCCAGTGATTTGGTATCACACGTGGGTTGGCCCCACCAGTGGTTTGGCACCACAATATGATGGATATCGTGTCTTTAAGTCACCAGTGGTTTGGCACCACCAGTGGTTTGGTACCACACGGGGTAGAGAAAGGCGTTTGGATGGCTAGGATGGGTGCATGTTAAACTTAGTGCATGATTATTCGTTATAAACTGTGTATGATGTGGCATTAAACCGGGGGAAGGGTTACACTTTGAGTCTTGGTGACTCACCTTCTCCTTTAACATTTTTCAGGTGACACGTAGATTGCGGATGAGGAGCCGGATGGACTCGAGGTGGCCATGCAGTGACAATGTGAACTAAATGAACTTTTAGTTGTTTTTGTTTTACTTTGGATTTATTTGTTCAAGTTGTAATAAGGCCTCCTAAGATTGCATTTTTATTATTTTACATGTTTGGATAATTTATTTAAACCATTTAATGACTTTAAAGTGATTACACATGTTTTCTCAAAATCAAACGCAAAATGTTTTATTGTGCCATCGGGTACATTTGAATTCTGTAACAACCTGATTTAATATATTTTCAAAACAACACTAAGTAATGTTTTCCTCATACACCTTAATGTTTTTGACAAGATAATTAAAAATGAGGTGTTTTCACTAAAAATTAAATCGGTTTCAGAGATTTTACAAAGAGTTTTCCTCCGTAACATACCAAATTTGGTCGTAATGTTTGGGCCGGGTTTGGGGTGTTACAAAATTGGTATCAGAGCCCAGTTCAAAACTCGGCTGTGGGGTCCCAAGGCCAAAATGTTTTTGGTAGGCCCTTTTGAAATATTTTTGGTTTTGAACAGCATGGCATCGAGTCTCCGGCTCCAATCCGCCCAAGTAAGTACCTCTAACTTTTTGTGTGTATTATTATCTGTAGAAGGGTAGGTGTGGAACGTAGATAGTATGATAAGTGCTTTAAACTTTAGGACTAGTTACCCCAACAAAAGACATAAGACTTTAAAAAGCCTAATTAAACCAACCTGTGACTAAGTCGCCGAGTTAGGGTGTGGCAACCATGGTACGCATGTCTAGGATTGGATCCGGAAGAGCTTGGTACTTAAGCAGTCCTCGTGACTCACCTCCTCTTCGCAGGAATCCTACCTGGTGCGTAGCTTCGGTTCACCCTAACCAAGAGGACTCGGTCATAGGCTAAACATACTGAATAAAACCCGAAAGGGATTAGCTATGTTTTATGAAAACCCTAATTTAAAAAAAACATTACTCCTTTAAATAGTAGTAAAAATTTATTTTTGGAAAATTTTCAAAATATTTTTGACTTACCTAAAATAACCAAAATGCCCCTAGTGCAAAATTACAAAAATGCCCTTGGTTTCTAAAATTACCGTATTACCCCGATCTTAATCAAATCCTCTTACTTTTCAAAAGTATCCTAAATTATGTATTTCAAAATAATACCCTGACTTTGAAAATTTACAAAATTACCCCTGATTGACAAAATTACCAAATACCCCTAGTTTCCAAAAAAAAATCTGCTATACCTTTAATTTGCGAAATTTTTGAAAGTACCCTCCAGTTTTGGAAATTTCAAAATGTTCTGAATTATGAAAGTATTAAAATTTTCCCAGTTTATTACAAAAATACCCCTGTAGGAAAATGACGAAAATACCCCTAGGATAGAAACGGACAAAAATGCCCGAAGAGTGAATAAGTATGAAAGGTATTAGGGAATGGATGTGCTTCTCTGTGTGAACTAGGATAGAGGACTTAAAACTTAATTGCTCGAAAGAATCTCTATTAAACTCTTTTCATAAAATTTCTCCATGGATAACCAAGTGGAACAAGTACTAATCCATAAAAATTTATTAATCAGATTAAAAGCGCAATAGTTAGAATGAGCTCTAGAGGTCGTGGACGTCGTGGACGTGGTAGAGGCAGGATGACTGTGTCAGAACCCGTTAGGTCGGGTCAGGGGTCGGAGAATGAGGTACCACCGCTGCCACCACCCCAACTTTTGGAGCTGAGGAGCAGGATCAGACTAGGGGTGAGGCAGTATCGCAAGCTGTGTTACGAGTCCTTGAGATGGTGACTGGGGCTAGTGGAGGAATGGGAGCTCAGAAATCTGTTCCCGGACGACTCCGATCCAACGGAGTGAGGTATTCCGGTGTATCGGGAGTGGCATCGGTCTGTGGAATATTGGTTGGAATCGACTGAGAGGATCATGGACGATCTCGATCTGACAAATGAGGAGAAGCTAAAAGGAGCGGTGTTGCTTCTAAAAGATGAGTCATATCAGTGGTGGCTCACGGTTCGGGATAGCGCTACGGCAGATGATCTTACTTGGGAGTACTTCAAAGCTGCTTATCAGAAGAAGTATGTGGGCACCAGCTACACTGATGCTCAGAGGAAAGCCTTTCTGGGATTGGTACAAGGAAATAAGTCGATATCTGAGTATGAGGCAGAGTTCTTAAGGCTGAGCCGCTATGGTCGGGGAATTGTGTCAACTGAGCATGATCGTTGTGTCCGCTTTGAAGACGGACTTAAGGATGATTTAAGGTTGCTGATTGCTCCACAGCAGGAGCGTGAGTTTGCTGTTCTGGTGGAAAAGGCTAAGGTAGCCGAAGGGGTCAAGGAGTCCGTGAGACAGAATTATGATAGGAACAAGCAGAAAAGAGGCCTTGGGTCATATGAATCAGGTAGTAATGCACAAAAGAGGGCTGGGCAGAGTGGGCCGAATCAGACAGGGAGGCCGATGGCTACTAATTAGAGACCGGCTCAGTGTAATCGTTGTGGGAAGTCACATTGGGGAGGTTGTTGGACCGGTGAAAGGGGATGTTTTGAATGTGGATCTTTGGATTACCGTGTAAGGGACTGTCCTCGGAAGTTAGCTAAGAATCAGCCAGAGGGTCAGAACCGTGCTCAGATTAGAAATGTAGGACCATTACAGAGGGGTCGTGGTAATGGTAGAGGAGGCAATGGTTCTAATCGAGGTCGCGGAATTCTGGGAAGAGGGGCAGGCAACACAGAAGCAAGGCAACCTGGTTTAGTCTACGCAGCGAGGCGTCGCAAGGAGGGTGACGCACCGGACATCATAATCGGTACGTTCCTAATTTTTGGTATTCCATATGTTGCATTAATTGATGTGGGTTTGACGCATTCATACGTTGCTAGTAGTGTGGTAGAGACTATGAACTTAGAATTTGAGACTGCTTATAGGGCGATGACAGTAATTAGCCCTTTAGGTCACTCTGTATTTGTAAACAAGTTATATAGAGACGTACCCCTAGAACTCCAAGGGGTAGTGTTTGTGGCTGATCTGATGGAACTGCCGTTTGGGGAGTTCGATTTGATCCTTGGAATGGACTGGTTGGTTAAGTATCAGGTAAGGTTGGATTGCGCTGCTAAGCGCATGGTTCTTAAGATGGCTGAAGGTGATGAAGTGGTCATGATAGGTAATAGAAGAGATTACCTATCCAATGTGGTGTCCGCGTTGAAGGCAGAGAAGATGGTCAGGAAGGGTTGTGAAGCATATGTGGTTCATATATGTGCCTTGGAGGCTAAGGAGTCAGCAGTTGAGAAGGTCCGAACGGTAGGGGAATTCGCTGATGTGTTTCCAGAGGAACTTCCGGGTCTGCCTCCAGGTCGAGAAGTTGAATTCGGTATAGACTTGTTACCCGGAACGGCACCTGTGTCTATAGCACCATACTGAATGGCACCAAAGGAATTGGTGGAGCTGAAGGCTCAAATTCAGGAGCTCTTGGATAGAGGGTTTTTTCGACCAAGTATATCTCCGTGGGGAGCACCTATGTTGTTTGTCAAGAAAAAGGACGGTTCAATGTAGATGTGTATCGACTACCGTCAGCTAAACAAGTTAACCACCAAGAACAAGTATCCGTTGCCTCGGATTGATGACTTGTTTGACCAACTGAAAGGTGCATCGGTGTTCTCAAAGATAGATCTTAGGTCGGGTTATCATCAACTCAAGGTGAAGGAGGTTGATGTTCACAAGACGGCATTCCGTACAAGGTATGGGCATTACGAGTTTTTGGTAATGCCTTTTGGGTTGACCAACGCACCGACAGCATTCATGGACTTAATGAATAGGGTGTTTCAACAATACTTGGATCAATTTGTCGTGGTGTTTATAGACGACATATTGGTTTACTCAAAGATGGAGGAGGAGCATGATGTGCATCTGCGTATAGTGCTACAAGTATTGAGGGAGAAGCAGTTATATGCCAAATTCTGTTAGTACAAATTTTGGCTTAGGGAGGTGGCTTTCTTAGGTTACGTAGTGTCGGCGGAAGAGATTAGAGTGGACCCTTGCAAGGTTGAAGCGGTATTGGATTGGAAACCGCCTTGGTCGGTGGCAGAAATTCGAAGTTTTCTGGGTCTAGCAGGGTACTATCGAAGATTTGTGGAAGGATTCTCTTTAATCGCAGCACCGTTGACTAAATTACTAAGGAAGGGAGTTCCATTTGTATGGTCGGAGAAGTAACAGGATAGTTTTGACAAGTTAAGGAAGATTCTGACGGAAGCTCCAGTTCTGGTACAGCCTGAGGCAGGGAGGTTGTTTACGGTTTACTGTGACGCGTCCCATACTGGTTTGGGATGTGTGTTGATGCAAGAAGGAAAGGTAGTGGCCTATGCATCCCGTCAGCTAAGACCACATGAGGTTAAATATCCAACTCACGATTTGGAGTTAGCGGCAGTAGTCTTCGCTTTGAAGATATGGAGGCATTACTTGTATGGGGAGAAGTCGATAGTCTACACGGATCACAAAAGTTTGAGGTATCTTCTGACTCAGAAGGATTTGAATTTGAGGCAGCGTCGATGGATTGAGCTGTTGAAGGACTACGACTATTCAATTGAGTACCATTCGGGCAAGGCTAACGTGGTAGCTGACGCTTTAAGACGGAAGGTCGTGACAGACTTAAGAGCGATGTTTGCTCACCTCAGTCTATATGGCGATGGAAGTGTTTTGGCAGAGCTACAAGTTAAGCCAACTTGGATCGAGGAGATTAAGGAAAAGCAATTGGGGGATGATAGTTTGAACGCGCGAAGGTTGCAAGTACAAGATGGTGGTTTGGAAGGGTATAGTTTGACTGGTGATGGTGTACTATGTTTTCAAGGGCGATCTTGTATGCCAAAGGATGTGGAATTGAGGGATAGAATTCTTCAAGATGCACATAGCAGCCCATACGCTATGTATCCTGGAGGAAGCAAGATGTATGGAGATTTGTGGAAGCAGTTTTGGTGGCCAGGGTTGAAGCGTGAGGTAACTGAATTTGTGGGTAGGTGTTTGACGTGTCAGTAGGTGAAGGCTGAACATCAGTTGCCATCAGGGTTACTTCAACCAGTGAAGATTCCTCAGTGGAAGTGGGAAATGATCACCATGGACTTTGTCAGTGGGCTACCCCTCACGCCCAGCAAGAAGGACGCAGTGTGGGTGATTATGGACCGTCTAACTAAATCAGCTCACTTCATACCGGTGAGAGTGGATTATTCTCTTCAGAGGCTAGCAAAACTGTATGTGGCGGAGATAGTAAGGTTACATGGTGTGCCAGTATCGATCATCTCAGATAGGGATCCCAGATTTACGTCAAGGTTCTGGAAAGCATTGCATCAGGCTTTGGGTACACGATTGGATTTCATCTGACTTTCCATCCACAAATCGATCGGCAAGCGATCGGAAAGGGTCATACAGATTTTAGAAGATATGCTAAGAGGATACGTTTTGGATTTCAGTGGTAGTTGGGAGGAGTATTTACCGTTGGCAGAATTTGCTTATAACAATAGTTATCAAGCGAGTATTCAGATGGCACCATATGAGGCACTATATGGACGAAAATGCCGTACTCCTACGTGTTGGACAGAATTAGGTGAACGACATGTTTTGGGTCCGGAGTTGGTGACAAAAACTGAAGATAAAGTTAAGGTAATTCAGGTTAGTCTCAAGGAAGCGTCAGATAGCAGAAGTCTTATGCTGATCTTAAGCGCAAGGATATGGAATATGCAGTGGGAGATAAGGTCTTTCTGGAAGTGTCGCCTTGGAAGAAGGTACTAAGATTTGGGCGAAAAGGGAAGCTGAGCCCTAGGTTTATCGGGCCATATACAGTGTTAAAGTGAGTGGGACCGGTAGCTTATCAGCTCGAGCTGCTGGCAGAGTTGAGTCAGATTCATGACGTCTTCCATGTGTCAATGCTTGGGCGATATCGGTCAGATCCATCACACGTTGTGCCAGTGGACGAGATTGAGGTAAGCTTGGATCTATCTTTCGAGGAGGAACCAGTTCAGATCTTAGATCGAGATGTCAAGGTTCTACGTAGGAAGACAGTACCTTTGGTGAAAGTGCTATGGTGGAACCATGGTGCAGAGGAAGTTACGTGGGAACCCGAGGATGTGATGCGGCAGCAATACCCCCACCTCTTCTGATCAGGTAATTTCGAGGCCGAAATTATTTTTAAGGGGGGTAGAACTGTAACATCCTAAAATTGGGGTTATTTGTGATTGAATTAATTTTCTTGTGATTTATCCTTATTAGGTGAATCTTTGTACACACCTCTGCTACTAGTTCCATTTCCCGCATTTCTCACTGGCCTCCCTCTAGCAGCAGTGTCTTGCATTCTGAAAATTATCTTTTTCAACTATTTTTGGACAATCTCGAATAAAGCGATCTTGGGAGCCACATTTAAAACAAGCCCGGTTGTTCATCCTACATTCACCGGGATGTCACCTACCACAGTGTTGGCATTCAGGCTTATTAGACCTAGCATTACCAACGCTTGCTATAGACGTAGTCTGGGCCTTAGAACCTGAATATTGCTTCCCACGATCTCTGTTGGGATACCCAGCTGAAGCATTCAAACCAGTATGTATATCCCTCGACTTCTTTGATGAAGACTGAAATGAATTATTCATTAGCCTCTTTCTCGAGTCCCTACCCTCAAACTCAAGTCTTCAGCCTTGTAGGCTCGTCCAAGTAGCACAACAAATTCCTTCAGCTCTAAAATCCCAACTAACAGTCTGCTGTCCTTATTCAACCCATCCTTAAATCTGTTACACATAATAGCCTCTGTTGAAACACTTTTTCGAGCATACTTACTGAGTCTAACAAAATCTCACTCGTATTCAGCCACAGTCATTTGGTCTTGTTTCAGCTCTAAGAACTCTTTGCATTTCTGATCAATAAACTGTTCGCTGATATATTTTTTTCTAAATTCCTCTTGGAAGAAGTCCCAAGTAACTCTTTCCCTTGGTACTACTGATACTAAACTGTTCCACCAATGATATGCTGAATCCCTTAGGAGTGATATACCACATTTCAAGCACTCAACCAGTGTGCAAGAAAGCTCATCGAATACCTAGATAGAGTTCTCAAGCCAGAATTCTGCCCTTTCGGGATCATCATCGACCTTTGCTCTAAATTCTTCAGCCCGTTGCTTTTGAATCTTATCGACTGGAGGCTTATTTAGTCTTACCAATTCCACACCTTGGGGAACTACGGGAACCGGTTGAGGGTTAAGTAAGGGTGGAGGCTGTTGGGCAGCCGGATTTGTCCGAACAAACTCGTCAAGCAATTCATTCAACCTTTGGAAGAAGGCTTCCCTAGCCTCTTGTCCTTGACTAATTGTCACAAGTTTACTTTTGGATGGCGTGGTCCTTTGAGCGGAAGCCGGCGCATTACTTTCAACATCATCAGCCACTTCTCAGTTGGGATCCATTTACTATATGAAAACACAGTTTAAATTGTTAGGAGTTGTCACACTATCAAAATTTATATATGGCATGTATAGCTAGACTCTTACACACGCTACGTTAGTCCAAAACTGACTAAATTGTAGGTCTGATACCACTAAATGTAACACCCTTTACCCACATTCAATGCCGGAACAAGGCTCGAGGCATTACCGGACTTATAACACAAGCATTCACACAATTTTGAGTCATAAATTTGCTTCCAAATTAAACCAATCATATTCAATCATAAAGTCCCTTATACGAGCCTACGAGGCCCAAAACAGGCTTCGAAAGTGGTTCGGGACTAAACTGAGAACTTTAGAAAATTTTACAAAACTTAGAAAATTTTTCATGTTATAGGGGTCACACGCCCGTATGACCCTGAGACACGCCTGTGCTATAGGGTGTGTTCAATTTAGGTGCTCTCTGACTTGTGCCACACACCAGTGTGCTAGGCCGTGTGGTCAATTTAATTTTCATAATTTTTCATAAAATAAGGGCAGACTTCACATGGCCGGGGCACATGCCTGTGTTCAAGGCCGTGTAGCACACATGGCCGAGACACACGCCTGTGTCTCTGCCCGTGTGCTCAATTCTGGACATTTTGTTTCTCAAAATTAAGGTGCAGGGGATACCCGGCTGGAACACATGGCTGTGGGGCAGACAGTGTGTCACACACGACCTAGACACATGCCCGTGTGGACAAAAATAAGGCTATTTACCAAGCCATTGCCACCCTCATTTACATTTACACTTACACTAATTCAATGGCACAATTCATGGCATACTTAGGCAACCAAAACATCCACAACCAATGTATTAACATCACATCCACATGCTAACCTCTAACATGCATAAACATCACGATCTATCAATACAAGTCATGCAAGTTTCCACATTCATGAATGATATCAACATATAATTATACTTCTACCAACATAAGCCATCATTCATGGGCATATACAAAATGAAATCATTAACCATTATAAGCCAATACATTTGGCCACATTGTAAATGACACATATAACAAAATGACTGAGTCCCTATGCATGCCATACATTCAAAATGCCAAGATCATCAAATACTCAAAATAAGATTTTGATAGTGTGATCCGAATCTCTGACGATCTCCAATTCCGAGTTAGCTTGGCGACACTATAAAAACATGGGAAATAAACAGAGTAAGCTATATAGCTTATTAAGCTCGTATACAAGAAATAAGCAACCCTACCATGCACATAACATTCAAATAACATAACATAATTAAATGTGAACCTACCATAATTTCATAATCACAATCTATCCCATCAAAAAACTTACCTCATATTCATCATTTCACACATTTAATAAGCATAAGCTTTACATACATACCTGAGCCATCTCAAAATGAATGTACACATACTTTCGTCTTTGACATACCTATGAACCACTCAGAATAACAATGTCAGATACTCGGGAAACTTTGCACACTAAGTGCCACATATGTAGCCAAAGCTACCTAAGGCTCATATCACATAATCGCTCGCTCTCGAGCTATCGACGGGCCTACTCACACAAGTTGTCAGTCAAGACGTAGCTACACGGTGCTGCTCACACAAGCTGTCAGTCAAAACGTAGCTACACGGTGTTGCTCACACAAGCTGTCAAGTATCCACAACATATGTGGGTATACTCAGCCACCGGTAGGACGTACAAGACCAGCACCCAGATCACATAATCACATAACACATAATGACCCTAGTGACATGTCACTTGTATCCTAACCTATTCCTAAAGTTCAAAGTGGATTTCTTATTTGCCAATTCGTCTTCAGACTCGTTTGTAGAACTACACTCATTTACAAAACCAATATACAATTCATGCAATATTAAAGAATCTAAATACAATTATTCTAAAGCTTATTTTTAACATACGAACTTACCTCGGTACAAAATGGATTATTGTTCGATTTAGTCCACAATCTTCTTCTTTCCCTGGTCTAGGTCAGAACTTTGTATTTCTTGATCTATAATATCAAATTTAACTTATTTAATTATCACATTAGTCAATTTAATCCCAAAAGCACCTTATGAAAAAAATTACATTTTTGCCCTAACTTTTCAACTTTTTACATTTTAGTCCCTAGGCTCATAAAATGATTTTCATTCAATTTTCATCACACTCAAGCCTAGCTGAACCTATTTCATGCTCATAACAGCCCAAAAATTTCATTTATTCACATTTTTACACACATTTTACATCTTTTACAAATGGGTCCTTTTTAGGCATTTTCATCAAAAATCACTTGGTAAATGCTGTTTATCTAACACCAAACATACATTTTCTACCATTAAACATCAAAATAAACAATTACCTAACATGGCTAAAATTTTAGACTTTGTTATCTCTTCAAATTAGTCCTTGAAATAGCTAGATTAGGTTGAGACAACTTAAAAACATAAAAATCATGAAAAACGGGGCAAGAACGGACTTACAATTGAGCTTGGAAGATGAAAAAACCCTAGCTATGGACTCCTCTTGTGAATTTCGTCCATGGGGACTAATTAGAAGAAGATGACCTCTTTTATTTTAGATATTTTGGCTTTATTTACCAAATGACCAAGATGCCCTTAATGCTTAACTTCAAAGTTTCACCTAACCATGTCCATTTTTTCTATAATAAAGTATAATGGTCTAATTGCCATCTAAGGACCTCTAATTTAAGATCTCATAGTAATTAGACACCTTTAACATATAGAACCTACATTTTTCACTTTTTTGCAATTTAGTCCCTTTAACTAAATTGAATGCCCAAATGTCATATTTTTCGAATGAAATTTTCACGAAATCATTCCATAAACTGTAGACCATAAAAATATAATAAAAATAAATTTTACTATGTCAGATTTGTGTTCCCAAAACCACTTATCCGACTAGACCCAAAATCGGGCTATTACACGACATACCCCTGAAGACACCTAGAAGCTGAGCATACTACCCTTGATGTCGCGATATAGGACCTTGTGTGTTGCGACATTGCCTGTGTACGGGAAATTAATATGAGTTAGGGGCATTTTAGTCCACACAATCCAACTTTAAGCTCAGGAACGTCAACTAACCTAGAGTTAAGGACGACAACTATTCTAAATCGATAAATAGGATCAGCTAACACAAATTATGGAGACTTTTTGCTATTGTATAATTTTTTCTTTAGTTTTAGTCTTTAGCTTTTTTTTTTTTACCTTTTCTTAGGTTTTAGATTTTATGCTCGTTCTTGTTATTTATTTTCACGGAGAAATCAAATTCTGGAATTATTCTCAAACCGTGTGAGGATTCTGCGCTTAAATTCAATACAATCAGGCTTCTTCTAAACTCTATTCTTGAAATTATTCTTTATGTTCACTCTTTCATTCAAGTTTATATCGTTTACAAGATCCTTGAGGAATTAATCCTCCTGTGAGGGATTAGAAAGTGCAGGTATAAATGATTAACTATCTTGTAGGGATTTCTTAATGGATCAGTTGTTCAGGAAATGAAGAACCTAAACCTAGGCCTGACAACCCTAAGAAGTCATCAAGGTGGGAATTAACCCAAATTTGGTATGGCTTATCAATGAACACCTTAACCTTGAACCGATCTGAACTGTAAGGTCAGAAGATAAGTAATTCTTGCCAACTCAATATTTTAGTGGACGTATCAGAAGATCCTCCTAGGGAATTGAGTAGTTGATTGAACAAGAAAACCCGAGATGATAGTTGATTAAGATTACCAAAACAAGCTAATCACCCTTGCTTAAATTTGATACATATTTTCTTATTTGATTTCTTAATTTTCATTTATTTAAATTTTTTATGTCCTTGATTATTATTAGTATAGTTCATTAAAAACTCTTCTTTTAATCTTTCATATTATAATTTGATTAAAATATTAATTAGATCGATTTATGTTTAAATTAGAATTAATTTAGTGTTTGCCTCCCTCGAGTATGATCCTCGAAGTACTTACCTACTCTGTTGTAACTATATTACAACCTGACTCGTATACTTGCAGATACTATTTTTCCACATCTGTTGTACATGATTTCTTCCTTGGGCGTTGGTACATCTGAGGGCATCATTTTTGGGGAGGCAACATCCTTATATTAGATTTGATGTTTGCATGATAGTAGGATAATTAGGAAATTTTTAGGTTATAGATACGAAATTTAAATACTTAGGTTGCTAACATTCCATTATTTCTTTTTAGCTTCAAAATACAAGAAATATGATGTAACCGATAGGAACATTTTTTGTAACAGACTGGCTACAATCCAGTATTACTCCTCCCATTATTTATAATATACATTTTTAGCTAAATCCTTATTTACTAACATGGATTGCTAACAACGTCACATTTAATGATCCTAAAACATAAGATCCTATAGTCATTTTACAATAATTTGAATATATATGCAACACTGTCCTTACACTGGTGTACCACCAGACACTATCAAACTATTACTAATTTCGTTTGCATTGGATGGAAAACAAGAAGCCTAGTTAGATGCACTCCCACCTAATACTATTGCTGCTTAGATTGATTTTGTACAACTATTTCTTCATCGATTTCTCCCTATGACTCAGGTACTTAGTGTTTATGAGAAGATATTTCAATTCAAACAATACATGACCGAAACATTAGGAAAAGCCTGGGAAAGATTTAAAACCGTTGTTAAACCAATACTAGGTGAAGGCTTGCATTTTTCAATTCAATTTAGCATTTTTATGATGGATTGAATAGTCAAAACAAACAAAAGTTTGATATCAAGAGTAGAGGAAGCATCTAGAAGAAAACTAGGAAGGAAGTAATGGAAATATTAGAAAGATTCAATGAAAATGAATTTTCCAGGGGGATCCACAAATAATTAGAAGTAAGTCAAATGGAGAAAAATAAAACAGATGAGCAAAAGTGCAATAAAATGAAGACCATTAAAATAGAGTTGGCTGATCATGAATATAAATTAGAGGAAGAAAAATGGGATGGTAGTGAAAAAGTAAATGCTCATACAGTGATTCAGCTAGATTGGTGGCGGCAAAGTAAAAGACAAGTAAAACAATTTGCTTTAAGTACAACAAAAATGATACCGTCCATTATAAAACCCTCAGAATTAGACTTAAAATCGTTGCCAGAGCACTTAAGATATGGATATCTGGGAGAGGAAAATACATTTCCAGTAATCATGGCTACAGAGCTAATTCTAGAAGAAGAAGAGGCTCTACTAATGGTTTTAAAGACACACAAAAAAGCCATAGATGAACAATCGCAGATATTAATGGAATTAATCCTGCATTATGTCAACATAAGATTAGATTTGAAATAGAAAAAAAAGGGTAGTGGATGCACAACGCTGACTTAATCCAGCTGTAACACCCCAAACTCGGCCCAGACGTTATGGCCAAATCTGGAGATATCACATTGAAAAGTTTTCTGAAAACACAATTTCTTTGGAAAATCCATTATTATCAAATCTTGTTTATGATCTTTAATGGAAATTTTAAAGTATCTTGTTCTTTTAAAACTCAAGTTGTTTTTAGCAGAGCGTTGATCATATTAGTTTGTTACTATACTTTAAGACAATGTTTGATGTGGAAGCTTTTATAGCATGTTAGGAAATCGTGGTGCTTTGAAAAGCATTTATCTTTTGAAAATCCGCGTCCTACTACTACAAATGTGAATTTAACTAAGCAAAATCCCCAAATTAAAAGTTAAAACTAAAGAGGCCTTATTACAAAATAAATAACCAAATTAAATTCTTGTAAATAAAAACGTCACATATAAAAGCAAGTGCGGTTGTGTGGCCACCTCCGAATCCTCGCAGCACCGATCCACCTAAGATTGGGGACTACCTGTACAGAGAAACAGAGGGGTGAGTTTACGAAACTCAGTGTGTAACCCCATGTAAGCAAAATGCCAATCAGGCCGTAGGCAAGTACAGTCTAGGCCTCAGCCCAAATCAATAATAGTTCAGATCAGTTGGGCCCTAGCCCATTACAGTATCAGTATCAGTGTGGGCCTTAGCCCATAACAGTATCAGTATCAATGTGGACCTTAGCCTATAACAGTATGACTATCAGTGTGGGCCTTAGCCCATTTCAATGACAGTAACAGTCCAGGCATGTAATCCGAAATCCTACCCAACCAGCCTCTACGTTGCACTCCGTCCCACCCAACACTCCATGTAGGGATAAAATCAACCCACCCATCCCTACACTCCAAAAATTAGCACTGGTTGTGGCACTAAACAGTATTTACAGTAGAGCTGCTAGTACAGTACATTTCTTCCAATCATAATAATCCTATCCCCATGCAACATATCACATGTAACACCCCAAACCCGGCCCAAACACCACGACCGGATCTAGCATGTCACTAAGAAGATTTAGTAGAACATGTCGCATTTTTGGAAAACGATCGTCGATTGTAAGCATGTATACCGAAAAACTTAATAATTTGGATAGTTTGTAGAAGATATAAATTTTCATTTAAATGCCTTTATGAATTAAAAACCGAAATTTAGTACATGCCTTAACTTAATTAAAATGAAAAATATAAATGTCTAGTAATAATAAAAGCCCAAAACAAACGAAAATATAAAGCAAGTGGCCCATGGCCTTATTACAACAAAATTTAATCCCACTAATTAAAAATATTAAAAAATAATAAACTTGTAAAGTCTTTTGCTGAATCAAAATAATCCCTCCCATGGCCACCTTGCGCTCCTCTCTAGCCCGGTCCGATGCACTAGATGCTACCTGAAAGTTGTTAAATAATGGGGTTAGTCGCGAGACTCAGTGTGCAACCCTCGTGCACCATCAGATTGGGCCTTAGCCCCACAGAACAGATAACAGAGTATAATAAATTAGAAAACATGCAAAGCCCAACCCAATCCTAGGTTTCCATCTGCTACACACCGCCCGTACCTACCAATCACACTATTGGGGATTTCTACAATCAACCCACACTGCTACACACCATCGATGGTAGTCATGCTGCTCATCGTCAGATCATGGCAATAGCCACTACAACAGATCATGGCATTAGTCACTACAACAGATCATGGCAAAAGCCACTACAACAGATCATGGCAAAAGCCACTACAAAGAGCACTTCCCTTTTCATCAATCACCCATCCCCATGCAATCATAGAATTCGACATACATATAAAACATATCAAATCAACGAAAACATTCACCTTAGAATGACAGAGATCACTAACCTGGTTATTCGCCTTTACCCCTTTTCGGGTTTTCAACAGCCATATTGGTATTTCGACATTTAACAGAATATACAGAATATCACAGGTTTATATGCATACTAATCAAGCAATCTAAATGGTGTAAGAGTGTTACACACCTGATATCGCGCAGTACTACACCCTTAGCCAATATTCTTGCTATCCGGATCTAGTACCCTCAATCTAAATTAACAGATCTCATTACCTTGAAATCCCGAAAGTAACACAATTCGAGTGTTAATGAACTCTGACTTAGAGAACTAAGTGATTGACTCCCCTTCAAATCCCGGAATGCCGTAATTAAGAGAAAAAGTTAAGATTAGTTTCCTTATAGCCATTCGGCGAGAGTCCCTAAAAAGCCGAAATTGAAATCTTACGAATCAACACTTACCTTCAGTTTCCTTCGGAATTCAGCACAAGTAGATACCCCAGAGAGAATTTGGCAAACACAGGAGACGAAATCTAAGGATTTCGGTTTGGATAAAAATCCCAGAAAAGATAAACTGATGCATTTTTGGCTTTTAGAAAATCTGAATGAGGTGTTTCGGCTTCGGCTTAGAAAGAAAATAAACATGAAGCGAGGGAAGGCTTAAAGGTTTCGGCTAAAGTGTTTGAAAGAGATGAGAAAGGAATTGTCAGAGGATTCGACCTAAAAGAAAAGAAAGAAACTTGAGAGGAAGAATGAAGTGGGGATTTTGGTAGAGAAAAGAAAAAGATGATGAGAACTTGACAGCAAATTTCGGTACACACTTCTGCCTATACTAAACTGATTCCTCACCCTTACTGAGTTTGATTTTCAGCCAACACTAGCTTCCACATGATAGCTCCTATCCTTTTTCCTTGTCTTAATCTATTAACTCCTTAAAAATAGCCCTAATTAGCACCAACTCCTCCCTCCTTTATCTGCTTATTATCCTTATAAATTAAACATTAAAAATCCCTATTTTATAGCCTTGTTTCCGTCCCCCCTATGGCTCCCCTTTATGTGCCAAATTTGGCCCAATAACTTGGGCTTCAAGCAACCAAAGCTTAGCACTATCCATCTACTAGTGACGCCACTTATAGCTACCTTATAATGCCACTTCCCTTTGGGCCACAAGCCCATTTTGTCATTTAAAACACAGATAACTACCTCTTAAAGTGCTAGAGTGTCTACGCAGATGTTTAGTCAAGGTCTCAACCCTTTCCTGAGCCCAATCTGGACCCCTAACCCTTGATTTAATATTTTTAAACCATCAACATACAACATGCACAGGCCCAATAATTCGGGATGTTACAATTCACATGTATGCAACATATAAATCGTGGCATGCTCATATACAGTCATACATATCATAAAGCATATAGGCATTTAATATCATAGGGGCATAATAGTCATTTTATCAGTTTCGGGGTCTAGGTACACTTACCGACCCATCAGTAGGTCCACATTCGTCTTGGGCTGTAACACCCCTTACCCGTGTTCGAAGCCGGGACTGGGCTTGAGGCATTACCTAACTAATCTTACTTAATATCTTAAAATGGGCTATAAAATTTCAATTAAACCCAACCCTTGCTCAAACTCGGCCCACGAGGCCCTATTCTTACCTCCGAGAGGTTTCGAAATCAATTCGGGATCTTTTATGAGCATGGAAAACTTTTCCTCAAAACAGGGGCCACAAGCCCGTTTTGGTCTAGGGACAAGCCCATTTGCCCCTAAGACATGCCTGTGTCTTCTACCCGTGGTCGATCCTGACTAATTTCACACGGCCTTGACAAACCCGTGGCCCTGATCCGTGTGCCAAACCTTGTCATTCCAACTTATCCACACGGCCTATACACACGTCCATGTGCTTCGATCGTGTGACGATTTAAATCCAAAGTACAAGGTGCAGACTTCACACAGCCTGGGCATACACCCATGTGCTAGCTGTGCCTTCCACACGGTCTAGACACACGCTCGTGTGTCTACCCATGTGGACAATTAGCTGGCTATATACCAAGCCCTTGCCACCCTACTTTACACACTTACATATTCCAATTCAAAACAATACAACTCCTATCCCAATGGCACATCTAAGAACTCATTCCAACATAAAAGATAATCAAAAGGTATCTCTAGGAGCTCAAGAATCAAGATATACAAAAGGACATATACTTGATGAAAATCATCTTCATTAAGCAAAAGAATTTGCCAAGTATTGGCCTAACTTATAAGGCCATTTACAAATTGATTTTGGTAACAAATATAACCAACACTTTGGCTAACAATTACAACTTAATGAAATACTCGAGTCCTATACATGCCATACTCAAAATAAGTCTAATTTGTTATACCAAGTGATGTTGATAGTGTGATTTCTAAACTCTATCGATCCACGTTCCTCGAGTTATCTTGGCAACACTACAAGGAAAAAGGGGCAATGAAAGGGGTAAGTATAAAGCTTAGAAAATTTGTTGGGAACCATCTTTCTTCTTCACGAATCTATACTCAGTCTCGCGAAACCCTTATACGTTAGTTCTTACAACTGTGCTTTCATCTCTTTTAGCTCGGTAGGGCCATTCTATATGGAGCAATAGAAATAGGGGCAGTACCCGGAGCTAACTCAATCCCAATTTCAATTTCTCTAACCGGAGGTAGCCTTGGCAACTATTTTAGAAAAATATCTAGGTACTCGCATACTATAGGTACCGACTCAATTCTCAATTCAGTCTTTTTAGTGTTCAACACAAAGGCAAGGTAAGCCTCATACCCCTTCCTTAAATACCTCTGTGTCAACAAGGTTGATACCACTATCGGTCATCTATCTTACTTATCTGATTCCACACGAATAAAATCCCCATTTTTACTTTTCAACTCAATATGCTTCTTTCCATAATTCACAATTACTCCATGAGTAACTAACCAATCCATCCCAAGGATGAAATCAAACTCATCAAAAGGCAATAACATAAGGTCAACCGGAAAAAAATGACACTTAATCATCAAAGGGCAACGTTTGCAAACTCTATCAACCAACACGCACTTGCCTAGGGGATTAGACACTCTTATGATAAATTCAGTAAACTCTATAGGCATGCTCGTTGAGACTAATTTCATGCATATGTAAGAGTGGGTAGATCCTGGATCGATTAAAGCTATAGCACGAGTATTATGGAGAGAAAAGGTATCCGTGATTACGTCGGGGGAAGATACCTCTTCTTGAGTACGAATGGCATATGTCCTCGTCGGTGCTCTACCTTCGACTCTAGTAGCCTGATCCTTAGACGGGTTCTTGCTACCCATCTCATGTCTCGGGTTTCTCAGTGGTCTTCCCCTAGTAGTACTTTCTGATCTTGTATTCTGAGGCTTTTCTTTCTCGCCCACCTCGGGCCAGTCTCTGATAAAGTGGTCTAAGGACCCACATCTGAAACAAGCTTTCTCATTAGCTCAACACTCACCAGAGTGGCGCCTGCCACACTGAGGGCATTCCGGTCTAATTGGTCAGACGTTGCCCACATTAGCAACTGATGTAGTCTACCTTTTGACCCCGAAAATTGCTTGCCTTTACTTTGGGTTAAAAACTCTGCTAAAGTGACTGATCGAGTAGAGAAATCCTTCGATTTCTTGGATGAGGATTGGTTAGACTTATTCAGTTGTCTATTTCTTGAGTCACGAGACTCATTCTCCGCTCTTCTCTTCTCCTTAACTAACTCTTCGGCTTTACAGGCTCTATCTACCAACACCACAAATTCCTTTAGTTCTAGGACTCCAACATATAAACGGATGTCCTCATTCAGTCCGTCCTCGAACCTCTTGCACATGACTGCCTCATCAGACACGCACTCCCTAGCATATTTGCTAAGCCTTACAAACTCCCGTTCGTAATCAGTCACTGACATATGGCCTTGCTTTAGTTCCAAGAACTCCTTTCTCTTATGATCAATGAATCTCTAGCTGATGTACGTCTTCCGGTATTCCTCTTGAAAGAATTCCCAACTAACTCTCTCCCTTGGTACCACCGACACAAGGGTGTTCTACCACTGATAGGATGAATCCCTCAAGAGAGATACCGCACACTTTAGGCACTCCTTAAGTGTGCACAACAATTCATCGAATACCCTGATGGTATTCTTGAGCCAGAATTCCACTCTCTCCGGGTTGTCATCCTTACCAGCCCGGAATTCTTCGGCTCCTTACTTTCAGATCTTATCGACCGGAGGCCTTTCTCTTCTCACTACCCCAACCACTTGAGGAGCTACTCAAGCGGGTTGAGGGATAAGTGGGGGTGGAGGAGGTTGAGTGTTAGGATTTGTTCGGGTATACTAAGTACACCAGTTGCTCATCATGTGGAGAAAGGCTTCTCGAGCCTCCTCCCCCTGACCCAAGGTCTCGAATCTACTATTAGCTGGTGCGATCACTTGAGCGGGAGCCAGCGCGTTACTCGTAGCATCATCAGCTGCAGTTCGGTTTGGATCAAAATCCATATACTACATAAAACATGATTTTTATAAGTCAGGAGCCAATCACACTATCATTACTCAGACACTCTTACATATAGCATGTATAACTAGACTCATACATATGCTATGTTAGTCCTTGAACCGACTAAACCGTAGCTGAAACACTCCAAACCCGGCCCACGAGACTTGACCGAATCTGGTTTGTTCCTTGAGTAAAACATTTTCCAAATTTGTTTGTTACTTTGGAAAACTTGGGTGGTTTTGAAGAAAGTTCGATTCGTGTTGGGTTCAATTGGAAAACAGTGTTGTTCTTGGAATCAGGGATTTATTAAAATCTTGTTTTTAAATTAGAAGACATGCCGAATTTGTTAAAGATTTATCTTTAAATTGGAAATCATTTGTATTTAGATGTCAAAACATTCGAAGGTTTATTTTAAGAAATATTACTTAAGCGTCAATTTAATAAAATTTGTATCGTACCAAAATAATTAAAATGCAAGCGTAAACAGTTCATGCTATGGCCTTATTACATCAAAAATAAAACCCGAATAAATCCAAATACGTAAAAGAAAATAGAAAGTCCAATTTAAAAATAAACTCTGAGCTGAGCATGGCCACCACTAAGCTCCTGCCGACCCGGTCTATTACTGAGCGTCACCTGAAAACATATCCCACAACGGGGTGAGTCAAACAGACTCAGTGTATAACAACCACACTAAGTCCTAATGATTCAGGCATATCAGATCATACATATACATATCACAATTTACAATTAATGATGCATTCCCGAACCCAAACCTAGATACCACCCGCTACACATCACCCGTACCAACCATCACACCGTGGGGACTACTAAGTCAACCCTCCATCCGCTACACATCATCGAAGGCGATCATTTGCAGACGACGTGCTCATCGCCTCTATATATACTTGTGGCATTGCCACGGATAAAATTTTTGTGACATGAGTCACCACATTCAGATTATGTGACCGAAGTCACCACATTCAGATATTGTGGTATAAACCACCAGATCACTTCCCCTTTCCGAATCACCCTTATGCCCCATGTCATGCAAACCATGCAAATATAATGCCATATTCTTTATTCACATTCTTATAGTTTCACATATGTGCCATAATAGATATTTATCATATTATACTCATAGTAGGAGTAGGTTTACGTACCTGAGTACTTTGTACCATTGCATGGTACCTTAGCCATATCTTTCACATTCTTAATAACACATGCATTAAAACAATACCATAAATCTATTAAGACATAGGGTAGGGCTACACACCTGGTATACCTAACGAGTTCACTGAAATCCCGAAGAATCCCGATTTAATGCTCTAGATCTTAGTCCCTACATTCGGCCAACACTTAATATTTTAACAAAAGCCTATTCGGCTATAAAACCAAATCCCGAAGGATTATCTCAACCAAATCCTTACCTTGCTGCCGATTGGGTTACCAAACAAATCCCGAAAACTTTGTGTTGACTCTTCTTACAATTGGCCAAGCACTAGATCACTCAACTGGTTAGTTTTCGGCTTTTGAACAGAATGAGAAATAGATCTGAAACATCAACTATGTCCTTGGCCAAATACCATAAGCATTTACCTTGTGGATCTAAATCCCGAAATTGCTACTTGATTGGGGTATCTGTCGAAATCACTATGGCATATGTTAGATCAAATTCTAACATTTAATCATAATAAATGGCCCTTGGCCGAATACATGCCTTACCTTAGATTATTGAAATCCCGAAGATCTCCCCCTTATAATCTACTAAAGACAAATCCCGAAACCTCCTTTATAATTTCGGCCAAGAGACATAAATGGCATTAGAATCTTGATTTCGGCTTTAAGAAAAGAAATAAAACGACAACAGTTGGATCTTTACCCTTAATATTGTAGTCGACTGCACAGCTGCTTCACACCACTGAGGGATTCGGCTATAGACTAAGTGTTGATCACAGGTTTCGCCTTTTGATGATCACTAGAAAGATTTGGCTATGGCCCCAAATAGAGATGAAATCTTCGGCTTGTGAGAGAATCGTGAGAGAAATGGAAAGAGGAAGAAGTTGAGAAATTCGACAATGGTGACAAGGAGGATTCGGCTTTTAGTAGAATCAAAAAGAAAAGGGAATGGTTTGTAGGAGAATTCGGCAGAGGCACAAAAGAGAAGAAAAGAAAGAATAATGGCCTTACCTCCTTCCTTTTTGCCGAAAATACTACAAAAAGAGCCCCCCAATCAGCCAACTCTCCTTCCCCCTATCTCATCCCTTCCTTTTCTCCTATTTTCTCTCCTTTTTGCATATTCAAAATAATTTAAAATAAATCCTCATTTATCTACTACTTTAGCCGAAATTTTAAAAGGATTTAAGCCCAACTAAAGCTCTTCCCTTTAGTGCCTTAGTGCCGTCCACTACTACTCCATCATGCAGCAAAATAAAACTCTTTTATTTGCTTCCCTTGCAGCTCGAACCTAGGCCTCTCTGACACTCCTTGTGGCGTCACTTACTGGGCTTTAAGTGGTGCCTCCAAGCCACTTTAACAAGCCCATTTTTTGTGTCATATTTCACCTACAATTTCTCTTAAGGCCTCCTCTGCCTAGCTTCCTCTTTTAAAATTAAAACTTAATATTTTCTAAGGCATTTTTCCTACATTCTAAGGTTCACAAAATTCATAAAACACATTCATAACACACATAAGCATGCTACTTCACACAATTAAGCATAAAGCATAAGCCATAAATCCCGGATGTTACAGTTCTACCCCCTTAAAATAATTTCGACCTCGAAATTACCTGGCTAAAATAAGTGAGGGTATTGCTGTCGCATTGCTTCCTCTAGCTCCCACGAAGCTTCTTCCGATCCATGATTACGCCATAACACTTTGACTAGAGGAACTGATTTCCTCCGTAACACTTTCACATCCAGTTCCAAGATCTAAATCGGCTCTTCCTCGTAGGATAAATCTAGCCTTAACTCTACCTCTTCAACTGGTCTACATGAGATGGATCCGCTCGATAACGACGTAGCATAGAAACATTGAATACGTCGTGCATCTGCTTCAATACCCGATAACAAATCTAACTGGTATGCCACTGGTCCAACTCGCTTCAATACCCGATAAGGTCCTATAAACCTGGGACTTAACTTCCCTTTGCGACCAAATCTCATCACCTTCTTCCAAGGCGAGACTTTTAGAAATACTTGATCTCCCACATCGAATTCTATTTCCTTCCATTTGAGATCTGCATACGACTTCTGCCTGTTAGATGCTTCCTTCAACCGTGCCCGAATTACCTCAACCTTCTCCACAGATTCTGCCACAATCTCTGGACCCAAAACTCGGCGTTCCCCTAATTCCGTCCAACACGTAGGAGTGCGACACTTTCATCCATACAGTGCTTCATACGGTGCCATCCGAATACTGGCTTGATAGCTGTTGTTGTATGCAAATTCCGCTAACGGCAAATACTCTTCCCAACTTCCTCTGATGTCTATTACACAGCCTCTCAACATATCCTCTAATACTTGGATTACTCGTTCAGATTGACCGTCCGACTGCGGATGAAATGCCGTAGTGAAATCCGATCTGGTGCCTAAGGCTTGATGTAGAGCTTTCCAAAATCGAGAGGTAAACCTTGGATCCCTATCTGAAATAATTGACACAGAAACTCCATGCAACCTCACAATTTCTGCCACATATAACTTTGCTAACCTCTGCAAAGAATAATCAACCCGCACTGGAATGAAATGCGCGGACTTTGTTAATCGATCCACTATCACCCATACCGAGTCCTTTTTAGTAGGCGTAAGGGGAAGCTCACTAACGAAGTCCATGGTGATTCTCTCCCACTTCCACTGCGGAATCCTTATCGGCTGAAGCAATCCTAACGGAACTTGGTGTTCAACCTTAACTTGCTGACACGTTAAACATTTCCCCACAAATTCAGTAACCTCCCTCTTAAGACCAGGCCACCAAAATTGTTCCCTTAAATCTCTGTACAACTTGCTACCTCCAGGATGCATAGCAAAGGGGCTACCATTCGATTCCTAAAGAATCCTCTGCCTTAAACCCTTGTTCCTCGGCATACAGACCTTACCCTTGAAACACAACACTCCTTTATCATTAATGCCATAATCTTCCAACTCTCCACTCTGCACTTACCGTAGCCTAGCACTTAGATCCTCATCCATTAACTGACTTTCCTTTACCTCATTCAACCATGTCGGCTTAACTTGCAACTCTGCCAGTAGACTTCCATCATCATACAAGCTCAGATGCGCAAACATCGCCCTCAGATCTGACACGACTTTCCGACTTAGGGCATCTGCCACTACCTTTGCCTTGCCCGGATGGTACTCTATAGAACAATCATAATCCTTCAATAACTCCACCAGCCGTCGCTGTCTCAGGTTCAACTCCTTCTGAGTCAATACATACTTAAGGCTCTTATGGTCTGTGTAGATCACCAACTTTTCTCCATAAAGATAATGCCTCCATACCTTAAGAGCAAAGACCACTGCCGTCAATTCCAAATCATGTGTCGGGTAGTTAACCTCGTGTGGCCTTAATTGTCGAGACGCATAAGCGACAACCTTCCCGTCTTGCATCAGTACGCAACCCAAACCTGTATGGGAAGCGTCACAATACACCACGAAATCCTTCCTTGCCTCAGGTTGAATCAAAATCGGAGCTTCAGTCAAGACCCTCTTAAGCTTCTCAAAGCTCTCCTGTTGCTTATCCGTCCATACGAAAGGTACTTCCTTCCTCAACAACTTAGTCAAAGGTGCGGCTATTGATGAGAACCCTTCTACAAACCTTCTGTAGTAGCCTGCCAATCCTAAGAAACTACGAACTTCAGCCACAGACTTAGGTGGTTTCCAATCCAGCACTGCTTCAATCTTCCTAGGATCCACCCTTATCCCTTCAGCAGACACCACATGCCCTAAGAATGCAACTTCCTTAAGCCAAAATTCACACTTGCTGAATTTGGCATAAAGCTTCTTCTCTTTCAACACTTACAACACAACCCGGAGATGCTCATCATGCTCCTCTTCAGACTTGGAGTATACTAGGATGTCGTCGATGAATACAACGATGAACCGATCCAAGTAAGGTTAAAAAACCCAGTTCATCATATCCATGAACGCGGCAGGGGCGTTCGTCAACCTGAACGGCATTACTAAGAACTCATAATGGTCGTATCTTGTCTGGAAAGCTGTCTTATGGATATCTGCTTCCTTCACCTTCAACTGATGATACCTCGACCTTAAGTCGATCTTTGAGAATACCGCGGCCCCCTTAAGCTTATCGAACAAGTTGTCTATCCTCGGCAACGGGTACTTGTTCTTGATGGTCAGCTTATTCAACTGACGATAATATATACACATACACATAGTTCCGTCCTTCTTCTTCACAAACAAGACCGGTGCTCCCTACAGAGACACACTGCGTCAAATAAACCCACGATCAAGCAACTCTTGGATCTGAGCCTTGAGCTTAACCAACTCCTTTGGTGCCATTCTATAAGGGGCAATTGACACAGGAGCTATTCCCGGCAGCAAATCAATTCCGAATTCCACCTCCCTATCTGGGGGTATTCCAGGTAATTCCTCCGGGAAGACATCCACAAATTCCTTTACGGTTCCAACTTCACTAACTCCCCCTTATTTTGCATCCAATGCACTAACGAAAGTCAAGAAGGCCCTGCACCCTTTCCGAACCATCTTATCAGCTTTCAATGCTGAAACTACATTAGACAAGTAGTTTCTTCTTTCTCCTATCATAGTTATCACCTTATCCTCCGGAGTCTTTAACTCCATTCGCTTAGCTGCACAATCCAATATAGCCCGATGTTCCACTAGCCAATCCATACCAAGTATAAGATCGAATTCTCCGAAGGGTAGTTTCATTAAGTCGGCAGAAAATATCACTCTCTAGATCTCTAGAGGTACACTCCGAAAGATCTTATTCACCACTACAGTTTGGCCTAATGGGCTTACTACAGTTATCTCCCTATCGAATAGTTTAGAGGCTATACCTAGTGTTTCAACTACACTGCATGCAACATAAGAATGGGTCGAGCCCACATCAATCAGAGCAAAATAAGGCTTGTCAGCTATAAGAAACGTATCGGTTATGATGTCCGGCGCATCTCTATCCTTCCTTCGGTGAATCGCATACACCAGACCCGGCTGTCTTGCCTCTGTATTACCAACACCTCTATTAGGTGTTCCAGGTCCTCTTCCAGAACCATTTCCTCTGCCAATCAAACCACGACCCCGCTGAGGCTGTTGTCCACCTCTACCAGCCTGATTCTAACCCTGACCTGTGGGTCGGCTCCCATCTATCTTGATAGGACAGTCCTTGATCATGTGTTCCTTAGACCCACACATAAAGCATCCTCCTGTCTTCTTCCAACACTCTCCTAGGTGCATCTTTCCACACTGAGTACAAGTACGATACTGCCCTCTGGTGACAGCCTGCTGACCCCGCAGCCCATCAACTCTAGGCCTCTTTTACACATTTCCAGATGATCCTGACGATCCAAAACCTCTCTTTTGCCTATTTCAGTCAGTATTCTGCCTTACAGAATCCTTAATTCCTTCGGCTACCTTAGCCTTCTCCATTAACACTGCAAATTCCCGCTCCTGCTGCGGAGCTATCAACAACCTTAGATCATCCCTCAGTCCGTCTTCAAATCGGACACATCGCTCATGCTCCGTAGCCACTATTTCTTGAGTATACCGGCTCAACCTTAAGAATTCAGGCTCATATTCCGCTACGGACTTGTTCCCTTGAACCAGCCCCAGAAATGCCTTCCTCTATGCATCATTATAACTAGTACCAACATACTTCTTTTGGTACACCACCTTAACATACTCACAAGTGAGATCCTCAGCTGTGGCACCATCCCGAACTGTGAGCCACCATTGATATGCTTCATCGCGAAGAAGCGACACCATTCCTTTCAGCTTTTCCTCAACAGTTAAATCGAGCTCATCCATGATTCGCTCCGTCGTCTCCAACCAGTACTCAGCCGTACTGGGTGCCACACCAGATATACCACGGAACACCTCTGTTCCATTGGCTCGGAGCCGCTCGGGTACAGATTTTTGAGCTCCCATATTTCCATCGGCTCCAGCCACCATCTCAAGAACTCGTAGCACCGCCTGAGATACTGCACCATCCCCCGTCTGATCTTGCTGCTCAACACCAACAGCTGGTGGTGGGGGTGGTGGTACCTCATTCTCAGACCCTTGACCCGATCTAACGGGTTCCGATACAGTCATTCTTCCCCTACCACGTCCTCACACATTACGACCACGTCAACTAGAGCTCATTTCTACTATCGCGCCTTAATCTGATTAAGAAATTTTATGCATTAGTATCTTGTTCCACTGATTATCCGCGAAGAAATTTTATGAAAAGAAGTTTAATAGCAGTTCTTTCAATCAATCAAAGTTTTCGTTCCAAGTTTCCTACCCTAATTCAGAGGAACACATCCATTCAGTAATATCTACTATACACATTCATCATTTGAACATTTTTGTCAGTTCCTAACCCAGGGGTATTTTCGTCATTTCTCCTACAGTGGTATTTTGGTAATAAACCGGGGTCAATTTGAAAATCTTAATAAATCAGGGCACTTTGAAATTTTCAAAACTCGAGGGTACTTTTGAAAATTTTCTCAAATCAGAGGTATGGCAGAAATTTTGGAAATCGGGGTCATTTTGCTAATTTTGTAAATCAGAGGTAATTTCGTAAATTTTCCAAATCAGGGTATTTTAATATTTTGCAAAATAGGGTTTTTGGATATTTTTGTAAAGTAAGAATGTCTTAGTAAAAATCGAGGGTAGTATGGTAACTTAAAATTTTTTTTCAAACCAAGGCATTTTAGTAATTTTACATCCAGGGGTATTTAGGTAATTTTTCTAAATTGGGAATATTTTGGAAAATTTTCAAAATAAATAATTTTCACAACTCAAAAGGGTAGTTTGTTGATTTTTAAAACTAGGGTTTTCATAAAAATATGGCTAGTCCCTTTCGGGTTTTAGTTACGGGGTTTAGCCCGTGAGTAAGTCCTCTTGGTTAGGGTGAACCGTTACTACGCACCAGGTAGGATTCGAGCGAAGAAGAGGTGAGTCACGAGGACTGCTTAAATACCAAGCTCTTCCCGAATCCAATCCTAGACATGCGCACAATGGTTGCCACACCCTAACTCGGCGACTTACTTCACAGGTTTGTTTAGTTTGGCATTAAGTCTTATGTAATTCTTGTGTTGGGGAAAACTAATCCTAGGGTTCAATAACTTACTATGCTAATCTACGTTCCCGATATACCTTTCTACAAATCATACTATAAATCACACAACAGTTAGCAATACTTACCTGGTGGACTTCGGGTCGGAGACTTAGGTGCCATGCCAGAAAACCTGCTCATTTCACAAAAATTTTCACAAAATTCCTTTGGGCTCGAATTTGAAAATGTTTTGGGCTTTACACCCAAGGCCGAGAGTTTAAAACTGGGCTCTGATACCAAGCTAAAACGCTCCAAACTCGGCCCACGAGACTTGACCGAATCTGGTTTGTTCCTTGAGTAAAACATTTTCCAAATTTGTTTGTTACTTTGGAAAACTTGGGTGGTTTTGAAGAAAGTTCGATTCGTGTTGGATTCAATTGGAAAACAGTGTTGTTCTTGGAATCAGGGATTTATTAAAATCTTGTTTTTAAATTAGAAGACATGCCGAATTTGTTAAAGATTTATCTTTAAATTGGAAATCATTTGTATTTAGATGTCAAAACATTCGAAGGTTTATTTTAAGAAAGATTACTTAAGTGTTAATTTAATAAAATTTGTATCGTACCAAAATAATTAAAATGCAAGCGTAAATAGTTCATGCTCTGGCCTTATTACATCAAAAACAAAACCCGAATAAATCCAAATACGTAAAAGAAAATAGAAAGTCCAATTTAAAAATAAACTCTGAGCTGAGCATGGCCACCACTAAGCTCCTGCCGACCCGGTCCATTCTCGAAAGTCCACTGAAAACATATCCCACAACGGGGTGAGTCAAACAGACTCAGTGTATAACAACCACACTAAGTCCTAATGATTCAGGCATATCAGATCATACATATACATATCACAATTTACAATTAATGATGCATTCCCGAACCCAAACCTAGATACCATCCGCTACACATCACCCGTACCAACCATCACACCGTGGGGACTACTAAGTCAACCCTCCATCCGCTACATATCATTGAAGGCAGTCGCTGCAGACGACGTGCTCATCTCCCTTATATATTTCGTGGCATTGCCACGGATAAAATTTTGTGACATGAGTCACCACATTCGATTATGTGACCAAAGTCACCACATTCAGATATTGTGGTATAAACCACCAGATACTTCCCCTTTCCAAATCACCCTTATGCCCCATGTCATACAAACCATGCAAATATCATGCCATATTCTTTATTCACATTCTTATAGTTTCACATATGTGCCATAACAGATATTTATCATATTATACTCATAGTAGGAGTAGGTTTACGTACCTGAGTACTTTGTACCATTGCATGGTACCTTAGCCATATCTTTCACATTCTTAATAACACATACATTAAAACAATACCATAAATCTATTAAGACTTAGGGTAGGGCTACACACTGGGTATACTTAACGAGTTCTCTGAAATCTCGAAGAATCCCGATTTAATGCTCTAGATCTTAGTCCCTACATTCGGCCAAGACTTAATATTTTAACAAAAGCCTATTCGACTATAAAACCAAATCCCGAAGGATTATCTCAACCAAATCCTTACCTTGCTGCCGGTTGGGTTACCAAACAAATCCCGAAAACTTTGTGTTGACTCTTCTTACAATCGGCCAAGCACTAGATCACTCAACTGGTTAGTTTTCGGCTTTTGAACAGAATGAGAAATAGATCTAAAACATTAACTATGGCCTTGGCCGAATACCATAAGCACTTACCTTGTGGATCTAAATCCCGAAATTGCTACTTGATTGGGGTATCTGTCGAAATCACTATGGCATATGTTAGATCAAATTCTAACATTTAATCATAATAAATGGCCCTTGGTCGAATACATGCCTTACCTTAGATTATTGAAATCCCGAAGATCTCCCCCTTATAGTCTACTAAAGATTAATCCCGAAACCTCCTTTATAATTTCGGCCAAGAGACATAAATGGCATTAGAATCTTGGTTTCGGCTTTAAGAAAAGAAATAAAACGACAACAGTTGGATCATTACCCTTAATATTGTAGTCGACTGCACACCTGCTTGACACCACTGAGGGATTCGGCTATAGACTAAGTGTTGATCACATGTTTCAGCTTTTGATGATCACTAGAAAGATTCAGCTATGGCCCCAAATAGAGATGAAATCTTCGGCTTGTGAGAGAATCGTGAGAGAAAAGGAAAGAGGAAGAAGTTGAGAAATTCGGCAATGGTGACAAGGAGGATTCGGCTTTTAGTAGAATCAAAAAGAAAAGGGAATGGTTTGTAGAGAGAATTCGGCAGAGGCACAAAAGAGAAGAAAAGAAAGAATAATGGCCTTACCTCCCTCCTTTTTGCCGAAAATACTGCCAAAAGAGCCCCCCAATCGGCCAACTCTCCTTCCCCCTATCTCATCCCTTCCTTTTCTCCTATTTTCTCTCCTTTTTGCATATTCAAAATAATTTAAAATAAATCCTCATTTATCTACTACTTTAGCCAAAATTTTAAAAGGATTTAATCCCAACTAAAACTCATCCCTTTAGTGCCTTAGTGCCGTCCACTACTACTCCATCATGCAACAAAATAAAACTCTTTTATTTGCTTCCCTTGTAGCTCGAACCTAGGCCTCTCTGACACTCCTTGTGGCGTCACTTACTGGGCTTTAAGTGGCGCCTGCAAGCCATTTTAACAAGCCCATTTTTTGTGTCATATTTCACCTACAATTTCTCTTAAGGCCTCCTTTGCCTAGCTTCCTCTTTTAAACTTAAAACTTAATATTTTCTAAGGCATTTTTCCTACATTCTAAGGTTCATAAAATTCATAAAACACATTCATAACACACATAAGCATGCTACTTCACACAATTAAGCATAAATGCATAAGCCATTAATCTCAGATGTTACAGTAGCTCTGATACCAATAAATGTAACACCCCTTACCCGTGTTCGAAGACGGGACTGGGCCTGAGGCATTACCTAACTAATCTCATTTAATATCTCAAAATGGGCTATAAAATTTCAATTAAACCCAATCTTTGCTCAAACTCGGCCCCCGAGGCCTATGCTTACTTCCAAGAGGTTTCAAAATCAATCCGAGAACTTTTATAAGCATGGAAAACTTTTCCTCAAAACAGGGGCCATACACCCGTGTTGGTCTAGGGACACGCCCATGTACCCCTAAGACATGTCCGTGTCTTCTACCCGTGGTCGATCCTGACTAATTTCACAAGGCATTGACACACATCCGTGTACTTCGACCATGTGACGATTTAAATCCCAAGTGCAAAATGCAGACTTCACATAGCCTGGGCATACACCCATGTGCTAGCCGTACCTCCCACACGGTATAGACACACGTCCGTGTGTCTGCCCATGTGGACAATTAGCAGGCTATATACCAAGCCCTTGCCACCTACTTTACATACCTACATATTCCAATTCAAAACAATACAACTCCTATTCCAATGGCACATCTAAGAACTCATTCCAACATAAACGATAATCAAAAGGTATCTCTAGGAGCTCAAGAATCAAGATATACAAAAGGACATATACTTGATGAAAATCATTTTCATGAAGCAAAATCATTTGCCGAGTATTAGCCTAACTTATAAGGCCATTTACAAATTCATTTTGGTAACAAATATAACTAACACTTTGGCTAACAATTACAACTTAACGAAATACTCGAGTCCTATACATGCCATACTCAAAATAAGTCTAATTTGTTATACCAAAGTGATGTCGATAGTGTGATTTTCGAACTCCGACGATCCATATTCCTCGAGTTATCTTGGCAACTCTACAAGGAAAAAGGGGAAATGAAAGGGGTAAGCATAAAGCTTAGTAAGTTTGCATGGAAATATATAGCAATAATAAGCTCATAATATAATCCATCCATGGCATTAACTAACCATACAAGAGTCAAAGGCTTTTTTCCATACTTACTTACAGTTGCCCTTATTTAGCACATATCGTGCTACACCTTGTAATCGTACCTTCGTGACTCATTCACGAGTACCTGTTTTCACTCAATCACATGACTTTAGTACAATTCTCGTTTCTACTTCTATATTCATCTACTTATCCCCTTAATCACTAGAGATAGTCAAAGACAAATATTCATCATCATTCATGTAGGTACAAAGCCAATGCCACATCCCCGAGGTGGTCTTACATGGAGTCACTTCTAAATGCCAATGCCATATCCCGGATATGGTCTTATATTGATTTTCAAATTTAATATCGATGCCATATCCAAGATATGGTCTTATACGATTTTTATATTCATTACCGAAGCCATATCCCGGACATGGTCTTATACGGGATCTTAACTCGGTACCGAGGCCATGTCTAGGACATAGTCTTATACGAGACCTTATCTACTTCATATCTCGATGATAGCATTTTTGTATTCAATATTGTCCACTAGGACTTCAACATCTCATTCATCATCAATTTAGTAGAGCATCATGCATCAATAGGATACCAAGCATTCTCAATCATGCTAACATAATTATTGCATTAATCACATACAAACTTACCTTGATTTCAAAATGAGCTAACTCGTCGCTTTATTCCAAGACTTTGTTCTTTCCCCGATCGAGGCAGATTCTCTGTTCTTCTTGCTCTATAATAGCAATTTAACTCATTTTAACCACCACATTAATAAAAGCATTTCAATAATCATGCTTAGGCAAAATTACTATTTTGCCCCTAAACCTTGGCAAAATGACATTTTGCCCCGAGGCTCGTAAATTAAATCTAATCACATTTCTACCTTCAACAAGCCTAGGTGAACATTTAATAACCTTATAGCTATCATCAAAACTCAACATTTCACATAATTACTACAAATTTGTAACCTTTTCATCAAGGTCCAATTAGGTGTTTTCAAGACAACACCTTTCACAAAAGTTGTTCATCTAACAACTAAGACTCAATTTCTTCCATAAAAATGTAGTAAATAACTAAGGTAGCTCTCATGGAAAAACTCTAAACTTTTTACCATATTGCACAATAGTCCTCTTATTTGAAAGCTTAAGCTTTAGGTGTCTCAAAAGTACAACTATTTTCAAGAAAAGATCACTAGAACACTTACTAGGATGGAGGAGAGCTTGCTAAAAATTTTGAGCTTTCAAACCCCTATTTTGCTTACAAATTTTGGTGGAGAAGATGGAGAGAAAAGATGATAGCTTTTCTTTCTCTATTCTAATATTAAACTAGTCAATATGGTCACCAACTATTACCAACTTTGACCAACATTGTCCATCTTTGTCTCCTATGGTCACCAACTATTACCAACATTGACCAACATTAGGGTCTAATTGCCCTTTAAAGACCTCTAATTATCAATCTATGGCTATTTGATACCTTTAGCTTATAGAATAGAACTTTTGCACTTAATGCGATTTAGTCCTTTTTCACGATTAAACATGAAATCGTTAAAATTAAGGCACCAAAATTTTCATGCACATATACTATCATGCTCTGACGCATAAAATGACATGAAAATAAATTTCTCTAATCTTGAGTTAGTGATCCAGAGATCACTATTCTGACTAGCCCCTAAATCGGGCTGTTGCACTGGTGACCCGTGCAACCTTAACAGTCAAACAGTGAAAATGGGCCCAATGCCCATAATGCGGGCCCATGTGGGGCCACACAAGCGTGTGTGGCCCATATAAGCCAAAATTGTCTCGGCCATGTAAGCTACGCAGCTTAGCCCAATATTCTCCGCACGTTCGTATGGTTTACCCATGTGGGGCCCACAACACCGTTGGGCCCACACGGTCCATTTCGGCCCAACAAGGCCCAAAACAGGCTAAGACCAAGAATTCGCTCATAGTGGCCTAAATAGTCTAACGCCCATGTTTAACGCATTCAAATTACCACACGAGCGAGCACATGCTCGTGTAGTGTCAATTGTCATATTTTCCGTCTTTTGCCGATTTACGATTTGGGCAGTGTTTACACACCTTGTTTCGATTTGTCTCAAACAGTTGCTCAAGCACTCACCAACCTACATTTGGCCAATCAAACACCACCATCAGTCCTACTTTACAGTTAAAATGAAACCCGAAACCAACAATCCTTTCATAGAATAGAGTAGAGTTACCGTCAATCGAACCACTTTGGTTCCCCCGAATCTTAGTCTCTAGAGATTGAGTAGGAGTTCCCTGAATCCTTCCTTAACTACCATACAATTGCTATCAGTTACCAATTAAGGCAGAAGAAGAACGGGAATAATGATTCGTCTATAGCACTTACCGAAAAAGAGTAATAGAACCAAATAGTGGAAGGATTTGGCACTACCACAGCCCATCACCCTTGATTTATATCTGTCAAAAATGGTTAAACAAAACCCCAATTTATTAACTCAAAAGCCGAAACTTCAAGTGCCATACTCACTTACCAAAAAAGTGCGATAAATTGCTAAACAAGATGGAGGCTCAAAACATTTGAGAGAAGAAAGGAGCAAAGTCAATCAGCGAAGGAAGAGGAATGGTTTCGGCAGTGATCAAAATTGGGAAATCGGCAGCACAAAACTTGAGGGAGAGAAAGAAGAGAAATAGTTTAAGGGAGAAAGGAGAAGAGAGCACGAAGGAGGGGAAGATGGTATATTCAGCCAACAATAGAAAAAAAAGGGACAAGAACCGAAGAAGAAGTAATTGAAAGAGGGAGACTTCGACCAAAGAAATGGTTATCAAAAAGAAAACAAACGAGGTGAAACAGAACCCCTACCACATTCAACCTTCAAGCAATAGAGGAAAAGCAAACCCCAAGCAAACCCGAAATAAAGAGTATACGAAAAGAGGAGTATACCACTCTGGCCGAATTTCTTGAGTGCCAGAGTCCAATTTCGGCACAACACTCCCTCTCCCCTCACTTCCCTTGATTTTCTCCTAAAATCCCTCGTCAAATCTCTCCACCCGTTTACACCTCCCCTCAACCACTCAATGTGAATTCTTCTCAACCACTTCAGTGTTTCAGTCAAACTACAACTCCCCCCACGGCATAGCTGCAAAGTAAACCTCAGTCCACTGGCATAGGTAACTCACCACTTACCCCCTAGACCAGCAGGCTTTTTATGTCTTGCTTTTACCAACAATAATTTAAAAGCCTACTAACTATAGGTAAGGGTTTATTCCCTAAAAAAATCTTTTTGGACAGGACCAACCTTATACCCAGGACTTCTCAGACACTTCCAAACACACCCAAATCACTTAACCCCTAAGACAGACAGATAGTTGTGCTTCAAACATACAAAAATAATTAACTAGATTTTGGAGTGTTACAACTCTACCCCCCTAAAAGAAAATTTCGACCTCGAAATTTACCAGATCAAAACAGATACGGGTATTGCTGATGCATCGCCTCTTCGGGCTCCTACATGGCCTCCTCGAAACTGTGATTGCGTGAAAGTACCTTAATCAGTTGGATAGACTTCTTCCTCAAGACTTTCACATCACAATCTAAGATTTGAATTGGTTCCTCCTCATAATCATAATCGTTAAGCAGGTCAATCCATATACGCTGCCTAAGATTTAGCTCTTTTTGAGTGAGGAGGTATTTAAGGCTCTTGTGATCTGTGTAAATGATACACTTTTCACTGTACAGGTAATGCCTTCAGGGTTTTAGCGCAAATACCATCGTGGCTAACTCCAAGTCATGCGTCGAATAATTTGCCTCATGAAACTTAAGCTGCGATACGCATATGCCACTACCTTAGCCTCTTACATCAACACATATCCCAAACTGACATGTTATGCATCATTGTTGTAATGACCCGAATTTGGGCCTAGTAGAACTGGGCCTATTAGGTCTTAGACACAAGAGCGTTTAAAATTTTTGAGAACAAAAGAACGACACTAATGCAAGTTAGACCTATTAGGTGAGTGGTTTTGAAAGGTTAGGGGTCTTCCATGAAGTCTCGGGATCAAATCTGGGCTTTAGGAAAATTTTGGTTTTAGGTGAGTAAAACACTGGGAGTTAGTAGGTAGGCTTTAAGAATAAAATATGGAGAAAAATGACACAAAAAGAGTTGTGGTCTAGTGGCAAATGACGCCACATGGGAGACAAGGAAGTGACACCACACAAGGAAGTAAAGGGTCGAAGGTTCAAGTCTTAGCGGTTGCATTTCATTTTGATTTCTTTTTAATTGAACTTAGACTTTGGCCATAGACTTATATTTAGTTACGCATGTTTTAAGACACAAAAGGAGCTTGTGTTGTGGTGGCATGTAGCGTCTAGAGCATAGAAGAGGGCAAGGATTCGAATCCAATTGCAAGCATAAAGGGATATTTATTTTGCTAAGTTAGGACGGCAAGTGGTTGTGATGGATTTAAACTCTGCTGAAGGAGGGATCCCACATCGGAAAGCTAGTAAGAAGGAAGGTGAGAAGCTGGTTTTAAATAAAGCAATCTATGAGGAGAGTAAGGATACCTGGGTTGGCATTTGGGCATAGGAGTGTTCGGAGTGCAGATCAACTCTAGATTCCTATCAGGTGTGTATTTTGCACTACTCTAGCTGTAGAGCGGCAAATGCCGAAATGTCGGTCACACGAAGATGGTACCCACATGAGAGTACAAGCGCATGTGTGGGAGCTTTGACGCGATAGTTGAGGCCCTCATGAGTGTCTCAAGGGTTTAGGCTGTCTTGGGCCGAGTGGGCCCAATGAGCCCGTAGGCCCATATGAATAAATTGTATGATTGTGTAGTAGATATTGGACTGGTCTATGTGATTCTCATATTTGTGGCTAGATTTGGGCCCATTTGGGCCAAGAATGGGCCCTAGGCCCATTCGCATCATTATCTCTGTTTAGAATACTTTGGTTTAACTAGGCAAATCGCAGTTGGCCGCTCTAGTACAGGTGACGGCGCTCGTGATTATTTAGTACTCTACGTGATAAGGTGTGTATCCATATACACTCTTCTGCATGTTAATCAGTTGAAAAGCTGAAGGTGCGTATATTGTATTATCTTGACTATTGATTGGCGTTATGCCAAAGAACTGAAATACCGGCGAGCGATGCCATACGAGCATGCGATCGCGCGTGTGGTGAACCGAGCTCACGAAGCGTGAGCGTGTGATGAGAAAGGCCGCCATGAGCGAATTCATGGACTTGGGCCGTAGTGGGTCACTTTGGCTGGAATGGGCCTTGATGGGCCCAACGGGCCGTAGTGCCTATGAATGCAAGTTAGACTCTTAAATGGGAAGTGGATAGGCTTATCATGTCGCGCACAAGACTTAAGTGCTTTGGGTCACGTAAGCTGAAAGGGGGCCGTATGGGCCCAATGGGCTTATGGGCCCAAACTGATGTAATGTCTGTGATGTGACTAGTTATTGATTTGGGCTGTGCCGTCGCATAGCCGTGGTTGCATCTAGGCTAAATGGGCCACACGAGTGTGTGGGCCCACTTGGGCAGGGTAATGGGCCTCAAGCCCATTTTCACCGTTAAGTCGAATTAAGTAGCTCGAGCCGACTGTAGACCTTCTAGGAGATCGTAAAATTACAAAAATACCCTCGAAGGGTAAAATTACTGAACTACACCTGATTTGGAAAATTACCAAAATACCCTCAGTTGGGAAAATTACCAAAGTACCCCTGATTTATAAAATTATCGAAACACCTCTGATTTATGAAATTACTAAAAAAAACCCTTGGTTTACAAATTACTAAAATACCCTTGCTTTACAAATTACTAAAATACCATTGGTTTATAAATTACTAAAATACCCTTGGTTTACAAATTACTGAAATACCCCTAATTTGGGAAATTATCGAAATACCCTCAATTTGTAAAATTACCGAAATACCCTAAGACTGCAAAATTATTGTAATACCCTTAATTTGTGGAAGTATCGAAATACCCTCAATTTACAAAATTACCAAAATACCCCTGTAGGGTAAAATTACTGAAATACCCCTGTAGGGTAGAATTATCGAAATACCCCTATAGGTTAGGATTACCGAAATAGGGTGAGATGACTGTTTTGCCCTTGTGGGTAAATGACTGACTTGTGCTATGATTTGACTGATTCGACTGTGATCACATGACTGTGTTTTACTGATTTGACTTTGATCGTGTGACTGATATGTTTTTAATATGTGTTCAAATGACTGTTACTAAGCATGGCCATTTTGCATACACGTGTAATAATTGAGCATGACATACAGGACATATTGCATGGGGTTGGGACTTTTGTATTTTGGAGGAAGTGCTGTACTGGTGGCTATACCACGATTTACTGATTTAGTGGCTCTGCCACATATACTGATTCTGGTGGCTCAGCTACGATTACTATTAGTGGTAGCTTTGTTGCGTTGATATTAGCAGCTCATTTGCACTATTGGTGTGTAGGGCTGGATGGGTTGACTTGGTCCCCGCATGGTGTGTAGGGTTGTTACGAGTGGTGTGTTGGCTGAATCGGGGTGGGATGCATTCTCATACTATTGCATATCTGTTTATGAGATCTGTCACTGTACTGGGCTTAGGCCACTTGCTCTGATATTGGTTGGGCTATACCCAATTGATTCTGTTATGGGCTGTGACCCAAATGATATCTAGTGGGCTTTGACTCACGTATGCTATGAACTGACTCTATTATTACTCTAAAAGGGCTTTGGTCCAGACCATTTCAGTTTATGTTTCTGTATACTGACGATTACTCTAGTAAGGGGATTACACACTGAGTTTTCATAAACTCACCCTATTTTTAATTGTGCAGGTAATCCCCAGTCTTAGAGGATTTGGAGCTGCGAGGGACTCGGAGGTGGCCACACATTAGATATGCTTTAAAGTTAAACTTAGCGACTTTATTTCATTTTATTTTAATTCATTGGGTTAATAATTTTGTAATAAGGCCTCTTTATTTTTAACTTATTATTTCCGATATTTATTTATGATGTTTTTTAACTGCTAAAAGTGGAATATGATTTCCAAAACGGTAACTGTTTTCAAAACACTATGTTTCCGCAACATTTTCAAAATGCTTCTGTAACTCTATTTCTAAACACCACATTTTCGTCAATTGTTTATTTCAATTATGCTTCCGCAACAGATAAAGTTTTAAAGGTAATTACGTTTTCAAGTAGATAACAATTGCTTAAGTGTTTTGAGTTTTAACAAAGAGGCTTTAATTCTCAAACAAGTTTTTATCAATCAGGATGATGGTTTTGAAAACACTTTCATGTGACACGCCAGATTCGGGCCTAACTTATAAGCCGAGATTGGGGTGTTACAGCTGTAGACAGTGAAATCTTTCCCAAACTGACATTTGACAGATAATTCCTACGTTCCCCTACTACCACCACCTCGTTACCCTCCACAGTTTTCAGTACCACCCGTTTAGTAGCACAATCCAAATTCACTTGATGTTTCACCAGCCAATCCATGCCCAGTATTAAGTCAAACTCTCCAAAAGGAAGTTCCATCAAATCCGCCAAGATAATGGTTCCTTGAACCTCCAAAGGCACTTCTTTGAAGAATTTGTTTACCTTAACTGACTGCCCTAAAGGACTCAACACAGTAACCTCACTTGCAGTGGTTTCAACCATTATACCCAAAGCCTCAGACACCGAGCATGCTATATACGAATGCGTAGACCCAACATCAATCAGTGTAGTATAAGGTACATTATAGATAATGAACGTACCAATAATAATGTTTGGGGCATCTCCGTCCTCTCGGCAACGTGCAGCATAAACCAGTGCTGGCTGCCTTGCCTCAGCATGACCGACACCTCCGCCCGGTGCTCTACGACCATGGCCCATACCATTTCCATCTCTGGCCTGACAACGGCCTCTCGGTAGCTGCTGAACACCTCTCTGCGGCTGAACAGTACCCCGACCTATAACTTGCATCTACTCAGGCCTCCGTGGACAAACTCTGATACGGTGCTCTAATGATCCGCATCACAAACATGCCCCAATCCTTTTCCAGCACTCGCCATGATGGCGTCTACCACAGTCAACACATGGCTGCAGTCTAGTAGCAGCATTAGGGGCTCCAACTCTGGCTGGCCCATCCACTCTGGCCTTTTTCTTTGACCTCTTAACGGAACTTGAGGGCTCTGAATCCCTCTTATTCCTACCCTTTTCTCAGTTCTGACGCTCATTACGCTTCACCTTCTCGGCGATCTTCGCCTTATCTACCAGTGTGGCAAAATGTTGCTCCCTCTGTAGAGCTATCAAGACTCTCAGACTATCTTTGAGGTTGTCCTCGAAATGAACACACCGCTCATATTCAGTTGCCACCATCCCACACACATAGCGGCTTAATCACAAAAATTTAGCTTCATATTCAGCCACTAATTTATCCCCTGAGTTAGATTTAGGAACTCACTCCTCCGGGCATCCACATAACTAGCGCCCACATACTTCCCCTGGAAAGCAGTCTTGAAGAATTCCCTTGTCAATCGGTCAGCCTGAATACCATCTTTCACTGTAAGCCACCATTGATAGGCTTCATCTCGTAACAATGACACTGCACCTTTTAGTTTCTACTCGAGGGAGCAGTCGAGGTCATCTATGATCCTCTTTGTGGCCTCAATCTAATATTCAGCCATGTTAGGGGCAACTCTAACAATACCCCTAAAAATCTCAGCCCTATTAGACCAGAGTCGTTTCGTGATCGAGCCACGACCCATAGTACCAGTATTGGGCCCAGCGACCTTCTCCAAAATTCGTAACATAGCTTGGGACAATGCGTTGTCCCCAGCTACTCGATCGTGAGACCCAGTCTCAGTCACATGTGAAGCCGACGCCTCTCTAGCTTCAGTGTTAGGCATGTGGCCCGATGACGAAGACCCAGCCCGAACAGCTCTACGGCCTCTGCCACGGCCTCTTGTACCCCTTCCACGAGTACTTCTGGTGCTCATTTTCTATTTGCATATTACCTATTTTTAGCAATTTTATGCATCAGTATACAGTTCCAGGGTTGATTAGCAAATGTCTTATGAAAAGTAATATCAGTATTTAAGAGTTTGTTTTCGCAGAACGCAGTCTTATTACAGTTTTTGTTTTCCCTAACTGAATATTTCAAGATCTGATTTCATCGCTTATAGTAGTCTCGATGATTCACATCAAACAAATAGAAGTTTCAGAGGACTTACTGTGCCGCGCTGAGATTCTTCGGTGTACCACACATTAGTAAAAATATTTCAAAATACTTTCAAATCATTTGGAACAATTTTTTTTGAAATTCCAAGTTTTAGAAGAAACCCAAAAACCATAGCCGATTTTTGATATCGGGCTCTGATACCACTACATGTAACACCCCAAACTCGGCCCAGACATTATGGCCAAATCTGGCGATATCACATTGAAATGGTTTTTGAAAACATAGTTTCTTTAGAAAATTCATTATTATTATCAAATCTTGTTTATGATCTATAATGAAAATTTTAGGGTATCTTGTTCTTTTAAAACTCAAGTTGTTTTTAGTAGAACGTTGATCATATTAGTTTGTTACTATACTTTAAAACAATGTTTGATGCAGAAGCTTTTATAGCATGTTACGTAAACATGGTGTTTTGAAAAGCATTTATCTTTTGAAAATTCGCGTCCTGCTACTATAGATCTGAATTTAACTAAGTAAAATCCCTAAATTAAAAGTTAAAGTTTAAAGAGGCCTTATTACAAAATAAATACCCAAATTAAATTCTTGTAAATCAAAAAGTCACATATAAAAGCAAGTGCGATTGTATGGCCACCACTCAATCCTCGCAGCACCAGTCCGCCTAAGATTGGGGATTACCTATACAGATAAATAGAGGCGTGAGTTTACAAAACTCAGTGTGTAACCCCATGTAAGCAAAATGCCAATCAGGCCATAGGCAAGTACAGTCTGGGCCCTAGCCCAAATCAATAACAATTCAGATCAGTTGGGCCTTAGCCCATAACAGTATCAGTATCGTGTGGGCCTTAGCCCATTTCCGTGTCAGTAACAGTTCAAGCATGCAATTAGAAATCCTACCCAACTAGCCTTTACACTCCATTCCGTCCAGCCTAACACTCCATGTGGGGATAAAATCAACCCACCCATCCCTACACTCCAAAAATTAGCACCGGTTGCGGCATTAAACAATATTTGCAGCAGAGCTGCTAGTACAGTACACTTCCTCCAATCATAATAATCCTATCCCCATGCAACATATCACACATGTATGCAATATATAAATCGTGGCATGCTCATATACAGTCATACATATCATAAGGCATATAGACATTTAATATCATAGGGGCATAAAAGTTATTTTATCAGTTCGGGGTCTAGGTACAGTTGCTGACCCATCAGTAGGTCCATAGTCGTCCCGGACAACCCGTGCAACCTTAAAAGTCAAACAGTGAAAATGGGCCCAAGCTCGTGTGGCCAACATAGCCTAGAATTGGTCTCGGCCATGTAAGCTACACAACTTGGCCTAATATTCTCCAAAATTTTATACGGTTTACCCGTATGGGGCCCACAAGCCTGTTGGGCTCACACGGCCCATTTCGGCCCAACATGGCCCATAACGGCCTAAGACCATAATATCACTCATGGTGGCCTGAATAGTCTAATGCCCATGTTTAACGCGTTCGAATTACCACACGAGCGAGCGCATGCTCGTGTTGTGTCAATTGTCATGTTTTCCGGCTTTTGTCGATTATGATTTGGGTAGTGTTTACACACCTTATTTTGATTCGTCTCGAACAGTCACTCTAGCACTCAACAACTCACATTTGGCCAATCAAACACCACCATCAGTCTTACTTTATGGTTAAAATGAAAGTCAAAACCAATAATCCATTCATAGAATAGAGTAGAGTTACCTTCAATCGAACCACTGTGATTCCCACGAATCTTAGTCTCTAGCGATTGATTAGGAGTTCCCTGAATCCTTCCTTAACTTCCATACAATTGCAATTAGTTACCACTTAAGGTAGAAGAAGAAAGGGAATAATGATTTGTCTATAGCACTTACCGAAAGAGAGCAAGAAAATCGAATAGTGGAAGGATTTGGCACTAGCACAGCCCCTCACCCTCGATTTATAACTGTCAAAAATAGTTAAACAAAACCCCAATTTAGTAACTCAAAAGCTGAAACTTCAAGTGCCATACTCACTTACCGAAAAAGTACAGTAAATCGCTGAACAAGATGGAGGCTCAGAACGTTTAAGAGAAGAAAAGAGCAAAATCAATCGACAGAGGAAGAGGAATGGTTTCGGCAGTGATCAAAATTGGGAAATTGGTAGCACAAAACTTGAGGGAGAGAAACAAGAGAAATAGTTTAGGGGAGAAAGGAGAAGAGAGCACAAAGGAGGGGAAGATGGTATATTCGGCCAACAACAGAAAAAGAAGGGACAAGAACCAAAGAAGAAGCAATTGAAAGAGGGAAATTCGGATAAAGAAATGGTTATCAAAAAGAAAACAATCAAGGTGAAACAGAACCCCTACCACATTCGGCCTTTAAGCAACAGAGGAAAAGCGAACCCTAAGCAAAACCAAAATGAGGAGTATACCAAAAGAGGAGTATACCACTCTGGCCGAATTTCTTGAGTGCCTGAGTCCAATTTAGGCACAACACTCCCTCTCCCCTCACTTCCCTTAATTTTCTCCTAAAATCTCTCCTCAAATCTCTCCACTTGATCACACCTCCCCTCAACCACTCAATTTGAATTCTTCTTAACCACTTCAATGTTTCAGTCAAACTACAACTCCCCCCACAACACAGTAGCAAAATAAATACACCCTTGCCTCCACCAAAATTCGAACCTCAGTCCACTGGCATAGGTAACACGCCACTTACCCCCTAGACCAGCAGGCTTTTTATGTCTTGCTTTTACCCATAATAATTTAAAAGCCTACTAACTATAGGCAAGGGTTTATTCCCTAAAAACAAATCTTTTTGCTCAAGCCCAGGCTTGAACCCAGGACTTCTCAGACACTCCCAAATACACCCAAATCACTTAACCCCTAAGACAGGTAGATAGTTGTGGTTCAAACATACAAAAAGAATTACCTAGATTTTGGGGCGTTACACCGGCTATGAAGGAAGTGGTAAAAAAGAATTACTTAGGTGGTTAAATGCAGGAATTGTTTATGCTATTTCTGGCAGTGAATGGATTAGTCCCTACTCAGTGTGTGCCAAATAAAGGCAGGCTGATTGTGGTTGAAAATGAAAAGACTGAATTAATTCTAACAAGAATAGTTATTGGTTAGAGAGTATGCATCGATTATCGAAAGTTAAATTATGCAATAAAAAAAAGATCATTTCCCTCTTCCCTTCATTGATCTAATGCTTAATAGGTTAGCAAGAAAGGATTATTACTGCTTCCTAGATGGATACTTAGGGTACCATCAAATCCCAATACATCCGGATGACAAAGAGAAAACTACCTTCACATGTCCTTTTAGAACTTACACTTTCAAATGAATGCCATTTAAGCTTTGTAATGCCCCAACAACCTTTATGAGATGTATGACAGCTATTTTTACTGACATGTTATAAGAAGACTTGGATGTATTTATGGATGATCTCTCAGTATATGGGGATTCATTTTAAGAATGTTTGGACAATCTTAAAAAAAGTATTGCAGAGATGCAAAGAAACCAACCTTGTATTAAATAGGGAAAAATGTCATTTCATCGTCAAGGAATGATTGGTTTTAGGGCATTCAATATCAAGAAAGGGCTTGGAAGTTGACAAACCTAAGATTGAGGTTATAAAGAACCTTACAAATCCTACAACAGTCCGGGGAGTAGGAAATTTTTTGGACATGTCGGGTTCTATAGGCAATTTATCAAAGATTTTGCCCATATCTCTAAGCCGTTAAATCAATTACTGCAGAAAGAGACACCGTTCATATTTGACCAAGAATGCATCAAAGCTTTCGAGGTAATAAAATAAAAAACTATTTTTGCTCCTATAATTATTACTCCTAACTAGTTAAAACTTTTTATTATAATTTATGATACTAGTGACTATGCTGTTAGGGCAATATTTGGACAAAAAAAAATAACCTACTCAGATGTATTCATTATGCAAGTAAAATACTTAATTCAGCACAGTACAATTACACTACCATTGAAAAGAAAATTCTTACCGTTGTGTTTGCTTGTGAAAAATTCTGGTTGTATTTGATGGCAAACAGAGTTAATGTTTACACTGATCATTCAGCACTGAAAGATGTTATGAAGAAAAAGGAAACAAAAGTTAGGTTAATGATTGGGTATTACTGCTTCAAGAGTTTTATTTATGGATAAAGGATAGGAAAGGAACATAAAATCAAATTGTAGACCATTTATCCATAATAGAGAATGACATGGAACAACTGGAATCTGAAGAAATAAAATAGACTTTTTGTTGACAAACAATTGTTTAGAATTGACATCCACAAAGCTAGGTTAAAAAAAACAGTACTCCATGGTATGCTAATTATGTAAACTATATTGGTAAGGGTGTCTTTCCACCAAAATTTTCGTGGCAACAAAAGAAAAGGATTATGCATGAAACAAAAAATTGTATATGGGAGGAACCGTATGGTTTTTGATAGTTTGTTGATTAGTTAGTACGAAGATGTGTAGCAGAAAAAGAAGTAGCTAATATTCTACAAGGATGTTATACATCCCCATGTGGAGGACATTTTGATAGGAAAAGAACAACCTATAAATTACTCCAATCGGGGTTTTATTAGCCAACCATGAACAAGGAAGCATATGAGTTTGTACAAAAATATGACAGATGTTAAAGAATTAGTAGTGTATCAATGAGGGATGAAATGTCGCAAACAGGGATACTTGAGGTGGAGGTATTCGATGTTTGGGGGATTGAATTTATAGGGCCATTCCCAAGTTCTTTTAGTAACTAGTACATTTTATTATCTGTTAACTATGTTTCAAAGTGGGTCGAAGCTATGGCTTTACCAACCAGTGACCCAAAATCAGTAGTTAATTATTTGAGAAAAAAATTATTTTTGTTAGATTTGGAACCCCACATGCAATGGTAAGTGACTAAGGATCCCATTTTTGCAGTAAACAATTCGAGGTTGCTTTGGCCAAATACAGTGTACGACATCGAATGACAATAGCATATCACCTCTAGGCTAATGGTCAAGCAGAGGTATCTAATCGAGAACTCAAACAAATTTTAGAAAAACTGTGAACCAAAATATAAAAGATTGGGCACCAAGATTGGACTATGCATTATGGGCTTACAAGAAAGCATATAAGATGCCGTTAGGTATGTCTCCCTACAAGTTAGTTTACGGGAAAAATTTCCATTTACCAATTGAGCTAGAAAAAAAAAGCATATTGGGAAATAAAAGGAACTAAATTTATATTCGGAATTAGCATAGAAAGAAAGATTATTCCAATTACAAGAGTTGGAAGAATTTCATTTTATGGCTTATGAGAACACCAAGATGTACAAGGAAAGGGGCAAACTCCGGCATGATGCAAGAATCTAAAGACAAAAATTCTTGCTGGGGCAAAAGGTTTTATTTTTGAATTCAAGGTTAAAATTATTTCCTATAAACATAAATCAAGATGGACAGGCCCATACACTATAAATCAGGTAACACCTCACGAAGTAATAGAATTCATCGAAAAAGAGGGACAATATTTCCTTGTAAATGGACAATGTGTAAAACATTATTTTGGAGGAACGATGAATACATTCATCGACATACAGTTCCTACAATGCAAATCTATTGGGAGTTCTGGGGGAACTGGAAAAAATGAAAAGGATGATGATGAGGAAAGTGACAAAAGTGAGGACTTCAAAATGCAAAAGGAATATATTAAGACCGGGCTCACATGTCACGACACCAGAACCTTATGTCGCGACATTAGACGATCCTCAGAACAGGTAAACTATCCTCGACGTTGTGATAACACTGAAGGATATCGCGACTCCACTATGTAAACTTTGTTATCTGAATGTAAATTAACCATTAACGTTTGTTTAGTTTAGTTCTATTAGGTTTATAACTTTTTAAACCCTCTACTAAGTAGGATTAAATTATAACTCTTTATTTTGTAAATATTTTCTTTCAGAATAAATAGATTACTAAGCATCTACAACCGGTGGAAAGCTCATTAATTTTCCTGTGAAAAGCTCGTTAATTTTCAGAACAAAAGATTACAACAGAAGATTAGTGCAACACCCCGAACTCGTATCCGCCACCGGAATAGGGTTTCGAAGCATTACTAGAACATTTAGAACATTTATCGATTAATTCAGGCAAGTTACTATTCATTCACTGAGGTTATTCATAAAGTCCCTTAAATGGCCCCTGAGGCCCAATACAAGCGTTAGAATCAAGTCGAGACTAAATAAGGAACTCAAGGAATTTTTCGCGAAATTCAAAAATTTTCCAAGGTATAGGGCTCACACGTTCGTGTGGTCCAAGGGACACGCCCGTGCTGCAGGCTGTGTTCAAAACTCGATAGCTCTCTGACTTGTGCCACACGGTCATTCCACATGCCCATGTGCTAGGCCGTGTGGTTAATTAATTCAATTCGACTTAGGTGCAGGTTTCACACTGCCAAGACACATGCTCGTGTTCAAGGCCATGTCACCCACACGGCTAAGACACATGCCCGTGTCTCTGCCTGTGTGCTCAATTCTGAGCATTTTGTTTTCTTGAATTTAAGGTGTAGGGGACACACGGCCTAACCACATACCCGTGTTACCAGACCGTGCGTGACACACGATCTAGACACATGCCCATGTGGACAAAATTAAGCTATTTCTAGCTTCATTTCTCACTCCAATCATTACCATAATCCTACACCACATCTTACATTCATAACCCAACAAATCTAAGCATTTTATTTAAGTTAATTCTATTATTTAACATGATATATCATCACATACAATTACTAACCATTTCAAGCATTCTAATCAAGCATATTCCATCCATCATAATGGCATATCATTTCATGCACACATGTTTACAATCTTACCTTGGTTATGTCCTTATGTTAGACATAATTTGATCAACTACTTAACATATATATGGCTAACATAATATGACATTACAAGTATATCAAAAGAATCATTACTAGCCATTCCAATGGCTAGATTACAAGCATCGTTTATGTTTACATGCCAATATGGCCAACATATCATATACATGCCATTACAAGCGCAATTAAATTACCATACTATACCGACATGGGCCAATGGATAGTGTGAGTGGTCTCCGCCAAGCTTCCAATCCAACGAGCTTCCGATTACTCTAATACAGGGGAAAAATAAAATGGAATAAGTATAAAATGCTTAGTAAGTTCGTATAACATGGTACTTAACTTACCATTCATCCTATTTTGAGGTAACTATGTATATAATCCATGATAACATCAAGATATATAATCCATGATAACATCAAGATATGTATAAGCTCAATAAACAATCAAGTTTCCATGCATATATGCTTTCCACAACATGTATATATTATCTCTTATTATTACAAGTATAGTTTCATAGTAGTTTGTTCGAGTTTAGATCATTTCATGTCAGGACTTTACCCATTTTATTCGAGTATTAAGGTCACCAAGTAGTAGTACACTCAAGGTGTACAATTATATAATCAAGGATGATCACTCTCATCAAATAACATTTATGTAATTCGAGTGAAACACATTCCACATTCATGTCAAGCATACAAGTAACATTATATTCATTTACCATTTTATCGGGCATTTTCATTTATCGGGCTGTATTGAGTAGGTAATCCTTTCACATATTTATGAAAATAATAAAATTCACAATCACAACATTTAAATCAAGCATAAAACATATACAATTTAGTTAAACGAACTTACCTTGACAAATATTCGTGTACATAAATCCACTAATACAACATTTTCCTCGTTCTAACTCCGAATTTGGTCTATCCAGATCTATACGAGTAAGTCTAATGTCAATTTATCACATTTTACACTTATTTGGACTCAAATTTTTTCCTAAGCAAAATTACCATTTTGCCTCTAACTTTTCCATAAATTACCATTTTGTCCCTAGTCTCGAAAAATGAAATTCATGAAATCCGACCCTCTACCCAAGCCTAGCCGAAATATACATACAATTTTTACAGCACATATATTTCACAAATTTCAGCATTTTCCATGGATTTTCACCAATTTTCATTTGTCCCTAAATTAAGTTTTCATGAAAAATTACTTTGTAGAAGTTGTTTATCTATCATCAATCTTTCATTTTCTACCATAAATTACAAATTTCCAGCAAATACATGCTTGACCCAATTTTTATACTTTGATAACTTTTCAATTTGATCCCCCAAATAGATTAGTTTAGGCTATCCCGATTTCAAAAATATCAAAATTACTATAAACGAGCCAAGAAAACTTACCCAATTTGGCCATGAAAGTTTCTTCTCTCTCTCCTAGGGTTTCCATGTTTATTTTGGGGAAGAAGATGAAAGAATATGATTTTTATTTTCTTTTCATGTTTTTAATCTTTTTATTAATTAATATTTTCAATTTCCAATTTAGTCCCTAGCCTTTTTCTCAATTTCCATGGATGAATCATCCAAAAATATCTACATACTTTTTATTAATGGTCTAATGACCATATAAGGACCTCTAGTTTTGAATTCCATAGCTATTTGATCCTTATAGCTACTAGAATTCAACTTTCGCATTTTATACGATTTAGTCCTTTTCGTAATTAAGCACTAAATCGATAAAGTTTTTGTATCAAAATTTTCACATGAATATTCTAACATAATACGGTCCATATAATAAAATAAAAATAAATTATATTTTCGGCTCGGATTTGTGGTCCCAAAATTACTGTTCCGATTTCACCGAAATTTGGGCTATTACAACTCTCCCCCCTTAAGAAATTTTCGTCCTCGGTACTTTACCAGTAAAGAGGTTCAGACATTACTCTCTCTCATAGTTTCCTTCAACTCCTAGGTAGCTCCTTCTATATCGTGTCACTGTCAGAAACTTTTACTAAGGCTACCTTTTCATTTCTCAATTTTTCTCTTCTAGTGCCAGAATTTCAATCAATCTCTCACTGTAAGTCATGTCAGGTTGAATTTCAATCTCTATCAGAGAGATAACAGATAATGGGTCTGATCGATACTGTCAAAACACATATACTCATAAAAACATTATGGACTCTGTAGAACTTTGATAATAATACTAATCAGTACGCAACAGGTCTAATTCTTTTCAATGATCTCATTCGACTCAGTAAGCCGCAGCATTAATTTTGCTTGAACAGCCAATCTGAATAACTTTCTTTCACTGTGAATTTTTAGAAATACTTTGTTACCATCAGAAACTCTATTTCTTTTCATTTTGGAACCACATCAGATTTCTGACGATCAAATACTGCTTTTAAACTGTTTCAGATCATTTTCATCTTTCTTCGGTCTCAAAGAATCAAACCTACTACAAGTATCCTTTCTCACTGAACTCCGTCTAAGACATCAGAGTTTTACATTTGTGACCATATAAAACCTCGTACAGTAAAATTTTGTACTTGACTGTGAACAATTAGAATAAGCAAATTCAACCCATGGCAAATATTTTTATCAGTTACCTTCAAATTCAAGTACACAACATCGAAGTATATCTTCCAAAATCAGAATCATATGTTTAGATTGATCATCCGTCTAAAAATGAAACATGGTACTAAAATGTAACCGTATACCTAGAGTGTAACACCCCAAACCCGGCCTAGACGTTATGATCGGATCTAGTGTGTCACATAGAAGGTTGTTTAAAGGCTAAGCGTAAGTTGATAAGTATCGCGTTTCTTTAAAACTCCGAGATTTGATGTTTGTTAGAAAAACTCGGTTTAGGTAACGTCCTTTTTGTAAAGTTGTTATTATTTTAACGATAAAATTGTTTTCGCTGTGAAAATCAAACTTGAGTATTTGCGGAAACGTGATTTTTTTTAAAACGATTATTTATGTTTCAAGAAATTCCCATATTTGTGAAATAAACAGTTATAATAAAAATTGAAAGAAAACTTATCCAGAGGCCTTACTACAAATCATTAACCCACATAACAGAAATAATATTAGAAATAAAGCAAAAGAAAAATTTACTAAAGTTCGCAAGCGACGTTTCTAAAGCATGGCCTCTACCGAGTCATCTACAGCTCCAAGTCCTTACTGCTGAATATTACCTGCGAGGTTAAAGAAAGAGGGGTTAGTTACAAGAACTCAGTATGTAATCTCCTTACCGTCAACAAATGGGCCCGAGCCCATATGACATCAAATTGGGCCTAAGCCCATTAATCATAATAGTGCAAATGAATTAATGCAGCCCAACCCAACCATCCAACACACCCCCGACCAGCCAATCACACTTGTAGGGATCAAGTCACCCCACCCCGCTGGTCACACCTATAATGCAGTCAAGCTACCAAACATAGAATATTTGTGGCTGAGCCATCGGAGTCATAATTATGTATATAAATATATATTGTGGCTATGCCACCAGGCTACACTGCTCTTCATTCAAGATCCTGCCCCATGCAACATGATAAAATGCAACATACATATAAAAGTGTAATGTAACGCACACATGATACTAGACAACATTGGGTGAAAAGTAGACATTCAACCCAGCGAGGGTATTTTAATAATTTCGCACCCAGGGGTATTTCGATAAATCGTTCCACAAAGGGTATTTTGGTAACTCAGCCTATTAAGGGCATTTTTGTAAATTGACCCATCAAGGGCATTTTACTAAACCGGCCCATCAAACGCATTTTAGTAAATCGATCTGCGAACACCGATTCTAGTAAATTTTAGAATTGAAGTTGCTTAAGCGAGTTGTTTGATTTCATGTAGTATTTCGGTTTATTAAACATACGAATAACAGTGATTCAGTTTTTACCAATATTGTAGCGTATTACGAAACTACATGGCTACGGTGTGGGATTACACACCTGATTACGTGGAGAACTAAACACTCCTACTCGCCGTCACCTATGCCAACACATCACACAATTAACTAACAAGTGAGAGATCTTTAATCCACATCTACCTAATTGATTTACTAACACTTACCCTCACTAGTGCGAACAACCACGATTTGCCTATCCGAATCCAATGTTGACTCCCTTCTACAACCTGGCGGGAAATCATGAATCACTGATACCCTACGTCGTTTGAACTTGGGAGCAGAGGCTACGTATCCACTCCCCTTAGGCTCCCTTATCGATACTCCCTTAGAACGGCTAACACCCACCTCTATGAAGAAAGTCTCGATCAGTAAAATACCACCGTGAGAAATGGTGGTTGTCTAACAAGGGGTTTCAGCTCTTACCACCACTTCCGAAGTCCGAAAGATCAAAGAGCAGAGGAGAGAGTTGTTTAATCCCTAAAACAAACGGCCCAGACAAAGTTGTAGATTCGACTAGGCATGTTAAGAGAAGAAAAGAGGGGATTAGTCGCGAACTAGAATGAAGAGAAATAGCTGCTTTGGCTATGCACTACATAAGACCGAAAGAAAAGAAAGAAGAGAAGAATTGACGTTACCTTATGCCTACAGATGAGTCGAAAGAGAAGGTGAGATTCGGCCACCCCACTAAAGCAACTACAAGAGGAGAACGCGAGAAGAGAGGGTGGGAGAAGATGGAGTTTCAGTTAAAGTGATGTAAAGAAACAAATACAACAGAAAAGGAGAAGGTTATACATTCGGCTAAAGAAAGGAGAAAATGAAAGGAAGGGAAAAAACCTATACTTACCAGATTCGACCAAGGGAGAAGGTGATAAATCGTGCAGAGAAAGAAGAGATGAATTATTGAAGAGGTTCGGCTATGGTAACACAAAAGAGAACAAACGGTAAGGGGAAGGTAGAAAAGAGTAGACGAGAAGAGAGGTGCAGAGAAGTTTTGGCCAATACCCAATTGAGGAGAAAAGATGAAGAAAAATGGTTGAGGAATTCGGCACTAGCACGAAAAGAAATGAAAGGAAAAGACCCCAAATGATTGAGTAGCAAAACCTAAAGAAATGCCAAAAATGCTTAACACTCTCAGAGAATTTCGGCACACACACCTTAAGAGATTTCGATTTTCTAACTTTTCCTACCCAAAGCCGATTTTGCTACCTAACTCCCCTCCTAACCTAATTACCCATCTCCCCCCATGCACTTCCCATTTTCAGCCAAACACCAACACACCACCAAATCCCACGATTTCCTCCTTGATCTACTCCCCCATTCACTCTCCACCACCTTTTTAAAATAATTGACCAAGTCTTCCCTCTCTCATACAGAGTTCGGCCCCTTACTCAGCTACCTCTAGTCTGAGCACAAAAATAAAAGCCTCCAGAATGCTGCAAGCGAGATTCGAACACTCTCCTTCCTCTATGTTCCCTTGTGACGCCATCCACCTTGCCACTAGCTTACTTGTGCTAAAAACCTACCAATAATTTCCCTTAAATCTTGCTTCCACTAGCTCTCCCCACATAAGTGCCCTAAAACTCAAAATTTTACCAGTGTTTAAACTCGAGCCATGGCCTCCCTAGAGCCCCTAAACACCCTTTAACAACACACAGAACCAGCATATCATGCAATTGCACAAATTTACAAACCCCTAGATTTTAGGATGTTACATAGAGTTTCTTGTATCTTATTTTAGAATCGAAATATAAACTGTAGATCTTTATCAGGAATAACAGAAACTAGCAGCTCATATAGTCTGTTAATCTCAAAAGCAGATAATTCAAGCAATCTATAAAGCGAAAAATCCATTCGTGCCAAAATAAAATGTGCAGGCTTTGTCAAACAATCAATAATTACTCAAATAGTATCTTTCTTTTTCATATACAGGGAAAATTCCAATACAAAATTCATGGTAACTTTGTCCCATTTCCATTTCGGTACTTTCTCTGGCTATAACCATCTTGAAAGTTCCATCCTTATCTTGCTGGTACATCCATCATTTAAGTACAATTTTAGAAGTAACACATTTCATTTCCAAGCTACTAATACATCTTTTTCAATTTATTATGCATTTTATCATTTCCTAGATAAATTGACATAGTACCACTGTGATTATTCATGAAAAATTTTCTGTACAAGCTTCGAATTCTTTAGTACATAGACTCTATTTCGAAATAAAAGATGATAAACCGTAATTTATACATATTTTGACCCCATGCTTGGCTTATCTTTGGATAAATTTTCTTTAGATTTGATGAATTCGATGCTCCTAATCCTTTAATTTCATGTTTTACACTCAATAGAGCTTAGGGAGTCAAAAAGAAGGAGAAACACGCCAAAAAGGGATAAAATGGGCCTATCTTGGAAATCAATACGGCTTGGACTATACACACGGGAAGGCCACACGGCTGTGTATGTCGAGCAAAATCGGGCACGGCCTAAAGTTATCAAACATAGCCGTGTGTGTCAAACAGAATCAAGCACGGCCTAAGACTATCGAACACGGGCGTGTCACACGGGCGTGTCCCTACCAAATCCAAGTCTAATTCCATTCAAAAAAGCTAGTTGTGGGCCAAGAAAGGCGTCCCAAAAGCTTATATAAACACCCTAGGGGAGGACCTAATGGGGGACGGAGAGTAGAAGGCAGAAAATACTCGAAGATAGCCATCGGGAGCAGCTTGGAAGAAGGATCTCAATCAAGACTGAAGATCTCCTATCAATTTCACTTAAAGTTTTTGGGTTTTCTTATGTTTTGTTATTTTCCTTATTTTAAGATGTTTCCCTCTATCAGTATGAACTAAATCCCTCAAATACCTAAGGGGATGAAACCTAAGATGGATCTTATTATTATTTGATTTATAAGATAAATACTTGTTCTTATTCTTAATTGTGAGTTCTTATTCTTGTTTTGATAATTTAGGTTATTGATTCAAGTCGAATATGCTTATTCAGAGGAGCAAAAGTCCTTATTTAAGAGTAGATCAACACAATTAAGTGGAGTTGTTTGCAACCCTAGAAATAGGATGACATAAATCTGCCGGATTAGAGTCAAATCTAATAAGAGGGATCAATAGATCGAGTTAATGTGACAATGGGGGTTTTAATTAGAAAGAGATTTTAATTAGTCAACCTAGAGTCAGTTGTTTTGTAACACCCTAAACCTGGCTCATTCACTACGACCGAATTTGAAATGCCACTGCGGAACACGTTCGAAAATATTCTTACATAAAAGTAAAAACAGTTAAAAATTGTTTCCTTTAATAAAAAATTTTCGTAATTTAAAACATTCTAGGAAAATAAAATTCAAATTATTATAAAAGTACCGGATTCAAAACTTTAATATGACTTTTGAGATATACATAGCTTTTAAAAATTTAACTTACAAAATATTAACTTAATTATAAATCTAACTTAAACATAACAAAATTCAAATACTTTAATCGGGCCTTATTACAATAAATAATTAAACCAAAGTACTTAATAAGAAACTGATTGAAATAATCAAAACGCTTCTCGCATGGGCCACCTCGTATCCACTCCAACCCGGTCCGATCATCATATCACCGCGATGTTTGATAAATAATTGGGTGAGTCATACGCACTCGGTGTGTAATTAAACCACTGGAATTCCACCCACATGTTAACCACATATTATCCCATATATCAGATACAAATTAACATACTCACATATTATCACATTCTGGGCTTGGCCCATATTCATAGCACATTCATATAATAGGGTAGTTAAGCACATAATTTCCACATACTGGGCTTAGCCCATTTCCACACTGATCCACATCCATATACTGGGCTTGGCCCTTTTCACATTAATCCACATATCACTGGGCTTGGCCCATTTTCACATTAAATACTCATAGCACATTAATCCACATATCATATTGGGCTTGGCCCATTTCCACATATGCTCACATACGAAATCATGCAATTATGAAGCCCAACCCAAACCTAGGGTCCATCTGCTACACACCCCCTTATCCAGCCTACCACACACCAGGGGATTATCAAATCACCCTCTCATTTTCACTCCAAAGGCATTCAATGCCGTCCACGTGCAATTAAGCACAATAATCCACAACGCGACCTCAGTCAGCGCCAATCCACGATGTAGCCGTAGCTAACACCAAAACCACGATGGGACACATATTCACTCATCAACCACGATATGGCACATAGCCGATATCAACCACGATGAGGCACATAGCCACTCATCAAACCACGTGAACTAAATCGCAATTAATCCACAACATGACCTCAGTCAACGTCAATCCACGATGTAGCTCAAGGCTAACATCAAACCACGTACTCCAAGTACACCCTGTCCTTCTTTCATAACCCACCCATGCACATGCAGCATAAAATAAAGCCATGATAATGCATGTACATGTTATTTAACATATTATCATATATTCATAACAATAGTCACATTCATCAAATTTGATACTTACCGGATTATTGACATACCCCTTGAGGGCATCCATATCACAATTTCCACTGCACTAGTTAGCACATTCATAACACACATATATCCCATACATATAAACATATAACCCGGAAAATGGTAGGCTAACTACACACCTGATCACTTGAAGTTCTAAACTCTCGATCCCGATGCTATCGTTAAGCGAAACTACAGCTATTTGCCTATAGCTTTCTCCTGCTGCTGGCCCACACCCCCGTGGCCAATCCTGAACGGCAGAAACTGATCTCTTCTTAAACTTCGGGATAGGGACTTTCCCTTTACCTTCTTGATCGGCATCCATGTCCATTAATGATATCTTAATCAGAACCAAACGGTTAACCGATAACATCATAATCTAAATATACCAAATCTAAACTATACTTACTGAATATTCTTATCAACGAATCGAATCCCGGAAGCTTCTGATTATCTTTGTTGAAATTCCTAAATGGCCACAGTCAGAATCGATTATCACTTATTTACCAAATATGGCCTATGGCCGAATTATCACCTTAACTTACTTTGCTAAAACCAAATCCCGAAAAGACCTCCTTCAATACACCTTGCTGCTAACACATACAAAAAGAAATACAAAGTTATGCTACTATACTCATTCGGCCAACCTTAGAAATCAAGGCCTTACTCACTTGCTTTCGTCACCCAAATGGAAGGAAACCTATAACCGATTGCTAGAATAGGCAATACTTACCAAAATCACACGCCTGAAGAACAAGAGAGTGTGTAGTCGACAAAGGAGAGAAAATGCTTGATTTTCGGCTTTTGAGACTTGCGACAAAAGAATAAGAATAAAGGCACTTTAATAATTGGCTATAGCTCTTTAATAAAAATAAAATATAAATGGGAGTATGGTACTTACGAGGTTCAATTAAGCCCTTCAAATGTTGATGAAAAAGTCAGCCACAAGAAAAAGAAAGTGTATTCGGCTATAGTGTTTCTTTTGGGTGCCAAGCAAAGAAAAGAGAAAGAAGCTTATAGGATTCGGCTAATGCTAATAAATAGAGGAGAAAAAGAAACACGAATAGCCTTTTTGCTTCTTGGAATTTCTAAGACAATGAAAAAATTAAAAAGAAAAAGGAACTAACAAAAGATGGCCACTCTCTAATTATACTACACAATTCGGCACCTATTTTTCCTCTCCCAAACTCATTCAAAAATAATTTGAATTAAGCCAATCTTTATCTCTTATCCTATCATTTAAACTAAAATAAATAAAATAAATAAAGCCACATTTATCCTACCTTACTGCAGCCGAGTTTTAATAGGATTAACCAAGCCTTTATCTTCATCCAAAGAAGTACACATGCTATCCACCACCTTTCCAATCTGATTCAAAATAAAAATAGAACACTCCCCTTGCCGCTCACCAGCCTCGAACCCCGACTTGCTGGAGCTCATTACCGCAAGTCGCATACAATGCCCAAAGCCACTCTGCCATGGTGTTTTTTTGTGATATGAATCACCCAAAACTTCTTTTAAGACCTCTTTCCCTAGCTCCCCCTTGCCTTAACGCCAAAACAAAATAAAAACACGCCCATGCCGCCAACGGGATTCGAACCAAGGCCCTTGTCCAGGCGTCATTCCAGGCCCTTAAGTGGCGCATGGAAGCCACTTTACCATGGCCTGTTTTATGCCAAACACGCCTAGGAGTTTTTCCTTAAGGCCTCCTGGCCTTGCTCCCCTTTCAGACGCAAAAATAAAAGTCTCTGATGCGCCCCGCATTACTCGAACCTCTTCCCTCCTGCACTCCCTTGCACCTTAGCGCCTCAAGCCACTTTGCCAATTAATTTCTTGTGTCCTAAACTCCACAAAATTCTTTTAAGGCCTTCTTGCCTAGTTTCCCCTTTTCACTTAAAATTCTAATATTTTCCAAAGTTTTTCCCCTTCCCCTAAAGTTCTCAAAAACTCCTAAAATATATCCAACCACACTTAAAGCCTACTAACACTTGAGTTATGCTCCAAACGATAACCCCTAATTTAGGATGTTATAATTCTACCCTCCTTAAAAATAATTTCGTCCTCGAAATTACTTACTATCAAGCAATCATGCATTCTTAACTCACCACCCTACTCTACCGCTGCGCACTCTGATTTTAACAAAACTAACACATTCCTTAGATACTATCTCAAGATTCGTATTCAAGGTTCCATACACTTTGCTAGCATACAAACTCGAACTATCTCATAACAATCAAGTCAATAAAGAGATTCCAGGGTTAGGGAACATACCTTGGTTGCCTAAGCCAACCTTGGTTGCCTCACATCCGAACCTTTAGCACCATCGCTTGGTGTTCCATGACCTTGACCTCAAACCCTATCCATCACTTGAGCACATTTCTTAACCAAATGAGCCTTAGACCCACACCGATAACATTCCTTACTATTTCCCCAACAATCTCCTAAATGAGCTCTTCCACACTTAGCACATGAACGATTCTGATTCTCAGCAACTAGTACTGGTGCACGTACAAAATTCTCGATCCTTGGTCTTTTCTGAACATCTCCAGACGATACTGACGGTCCAAAACTTCTCTTATTCCCGTTCCTATTCTTTTCTCGATTTTCTCTTACAGTCCTCTTAACTTTTTCAACTATCCGAGCTTTCTCACCAGAATGGCGAAGTCTCTTTCTCTGTGCGGAGCAATAAACTCTCGCAACTCATCCCGCAATCTGTCTTCGAATCGAACACACCTTTCATAATCAGTAGCCACGATTCCTTTGGCGTACTGACTTAACCGCACAAATTCAGCTTTATACTCTGCTATCGACTTACTTTCTTGAACCAAGTTTAGGAACGCCATTCTCTGTGAGTCTAAGTAGCTAGCTCCAACGTACTTCCCTTCAAACTTAAGCTTAAAATATTCCCAATCCAGTCGATCTGCCGGAACACCTTCCCTGATAGTGAGCCACCATCCATAAGCTTTATCTCGAAGCAACGAGACAACACCTTTCAGCTTTTCCTCAGGAGTACAGTCCAAATCGTCCATGATTCTTTCAACTGCCTCCAACCAATACTCCACTACATTCGGAGCTACTCCTGATACTCCTCTAAAGAACTCGGCTCCGTTCGACCTAAGCCTTTCCGATACTGACTTCCGAGCTCCATTTCCCATACTAGCTCCTGCTACTCGCTCTAGCACTCGTAGCATAGTCCACGATACTACGTCATCTTCTCCCGTCTGATTTTGATCCTCCGCGTCCACTGCTGGCGGCGGCACTTCATTTTCTGACCCATGGCCAGACCCCACTGGTTCCGATATTGCCATTCTACCTCTACCACGTCCACGATGACCACGTCCCCTAGAACTCATTTCTAACGTCGCGATTTAATCTGATTAAAAATTTTATGCATTAGTACTTTGGTTCCACTGATTAACCGCGAGCAGTTTTATGAAAAGAAGTTTTAGAAGTGGTTCTTTTGATCACACAAAGTTTCAGTTCAAGTTCTCTATTCTAATTCAGAGAGTCATATTCACATTCATCACTAGAGATACATCCATTCAGTGGTATCCACCACCCACATTCACTATTCGAACATTTTTGTCTATTCTCAACCCAGGGGTAATTTCGTCATATCTCCTATAAGGGTATTTTGGTAATAATTGAGGTCAATGTGAAAATCTTTATAAATCAAAGGCATTTCAAAATTTACAAAAACTCATGGGTATTTTTGAAAAGTTGCTTTCCAAATCAGAGGTGTTGCAGAAATTTCAGAAATCGGGGTTATTTTGGTAATTTTGTAAGCCAGGGGTAGTTCAGTAATTTTTCCAAATCAGGGTATCTCAATATTTTGCAAAATAGGATTTTTCTGATATTTTGTAAAGTAAGAATATTTTAATAAAAGTCAAGGGTAATATGATTTTTTTTAAAAAACCAATGGCATTTTTGTAATTTTACCCCTAGGGGTATTTTAGTAATTTTACAATTCAGAAAAGAATTTGGGGAAAATTTTCCAAACTAAATTCTGCTATATTTTAAAAGGGTAATATGGGGATTTTAAAACTAGGGTTTTCATAAAAACACGGCTAGTCCCTTTCGAGTTTTAGTTATCGGGTTTAGCCCGTGAATAAGTCCTCTTGGTTAGGGTGAACCATAGCTACGCACCAGGTGGGATTCAAGTAAAGAGGAGGTGAGTCGCTAGGACTGCTTAAATACCAAGCTCTTACTGAATTCACTCCTAGACATGCGCACAAATTGATTTGCCACACCTAGCTCGGCGACTTAGTCACGGAGTTTGTTTAGTGATCCTTAAGTCTTATGTAAATGTTGGGGAAAACTAGTCCTAGGGTTCAAGTACTTATCATGCTAATCTACGTTCCATTCCATTTCTACCCATCTACAGATCATTCAATAAATCACACAAATGGATAGAAGTACTTACCTGGTGGACTGCGGGTTGGAGACTTGGGTGCCATGCCACAAACCTGCTTATTTCAAAAATATTTTCATAAAACTCATTTGGGCTCGCTTTGAAAATGTTTTGGGCCTTAAACCCCTAGGTCGAGAGTTTGAAACTGGGCTCTGATACTAAACTGTAACACCCTAAACTCGGCCCATTCACTACGATCGAATTTGAAATGCCACTGCGGAACACGTTCGAAAATATTCTTACTTAAAAGTAAAAATCGTTAAAAATTGTTTCCTTTAATAAAACATTTTCGTAATTTAAAACATTCTAGGAAAATAAAATTCAAATTATTATAAAAGTACCGGATTCAAAACTTTAATATGACTTTTGAGATATACATAGCTTTTAAAAATTTAACTTACAAAATATTAACTTAATTATAAATCTAACTTAAACATAACAAAATTCAAATACTTTAACTGGGCCTTATTACAATAGATAATTAAACCAAAGTACTTAATAAGAAACTGATTGAAATAATCAAAACGTCTTCTGCATGGGCCACCTCGTATCCACTCCAACCCGGTCCGATCATCATATCACCTGCGATGTTTGATAAATAATTGGGTGAGTCATACAGACTCAGTGTGTAATTAAACCACTGAATTCCACCCACATGTTAACCACATATTATCCCATATATCAGATACAAACTAACATAATCACATATTATCACATTCTGGGCTTGGCCCATATTCATAGCACATTCATATAATAGGGTAGTTAACCACATAATTTCCACATACTGGGCTTAGCCCATTTCCACACTGATCCACATTCATATACTGGGCTTGGCCCTTTTCACATTAATCCACATATCACTGGGCTTGGCCCATTTTCACATCAAATACTCATTTCACATTAATCCACATATCATATTGGGCTTGGCCCATTTCCACATATGTTCACATACGAAATCATGCAATTATGAAGCCCAACCCAAACCTAGGGTCCATCCGCTACACACCTCCTTATCCAGCCTACCACACACCAGGGGATTATCAAATCACCCTCTCCTTTTCACTCCAAAAGGCATTCAACGCCGTCCACGTGCAATTAAGCACAATAATCCACAACGCGACCTCAGTCAGCGCCAATCCACGATGTAGCCGTAGCTAACACCACAACCACGATGGGACACATAGTCACTCATCGGCCACGATATGGCACATAGCTGATATCAACCACGATGAGGCACATAGCCACTCATCAAACCATGCGAACTAAATCGCAATTAATCCACAACATGACCTCAGTCAACGTCAATCCACTATGTAGCTCAAGGCTAACATCAAACCACGTACTCCAAGTACACCCTGTCCTTCTTTCATAACCCACCCATGCACATGCAACAATAATGCCACGATAATGCATGTACATGTTATTTAACATATTATCATATATTCATAACAATAGTCACATTCATCAGATTTGATACTTACCGGATTATTGACATACCCCTTGAGGGCATCCATATCACAATTTCCACTACACTAGTTAGCACATTCATAACACACATATATCCCATACATATAAACATATAACTCGGAAAACGGTAGGCTAACTACACACCTGATCACTTGAAGTTCTAAACTCTCGATCCCGATGCTATCGTTAAGCGAAACTACAGCTATTTGCCTATAGCTTTCTCCTGCTGCTGGCCCACACCCCCGTGGCCAATCCCGAACGGCAAAAACTGATCTCTTCTTAAACTTCGGGATAGGGACTTTCCCTTTACCTTCTTGATTGGCATCCATGTCCATTAATGATATCTTAATCAGAACCAAACGGTTAACCGATAACATCATAATCTAAATATACCAAATGTAAACTATACTTACTAAATATTCTTATCAACGAATCGAATCTCGGAAGCTTCTGATGACCTTTGTCGAAATTCCTAAATGGCCACAGTTAGAATCGGTTATCACTTATTTACCAAATATGGCCTATGGCCGAATTATCACCTTGACTTACCTTGCTTAAATCAAATCCCGAAAAGCCCTCCTTCAATGCACCTTGACTCTAACACATACAAAAAGAAATACAAAGTTATGCCACTATACTCATTCGGCCAACCTTAGAAATCAAGGCCTTACTCACTTGCTTTCGTCACCCAAATGGAAGGAAACCTATAACCGATTGCTAGAATAGGCAATACTTACCAAAATCATACGCTTGAAGAAGAAGAGAGTGTGTAGTCGACAAAGGAGAGAAAATGCTTGATTTTCGGCTTTTGAGACTTGCGACAAAAGAATAAGAATAAAGGCACTTTAATAATCGGCTATAGCTCTTTAATAAAAATAAAATATAAATGGGAGTATGGTACTTACAAGGTTCAATTAAGCCCTTCAAATGTTGATGGAAAAGCCAGCCACAAGAAAAAGAAAGTGTATTCGGCTATAGTGTTTCTTTTGGGTGCCAAGAAAAGAAAAGAGAAAGAAGCTTATAGGATTCGGCTAATGCTAATAAATAGAGGAGAAAAGGAAACACGAATAGCCTTTTTGCTTCTTGGAATTTCGGCACAATGAAAAAAATTAAAAAGAAAAAGGAACTAACAAAAGATGGCCACTCTCTAATTATACTACACAATTCGGCACCTATTTTTCCTCTCCCAAACTCATTCAAAAATAACTTGAATTAAGCCAATCTTTATCTCTTATCCTATCATTTAAACTAAAATAAATAAAATAAATAAAGCCACATTTATCCTACCTTACTGCAGCCGAGTTTTAATAGGATTAACCAAGCCTTTATCTTCATCCAAAGAAGTCCACATGCTATCCACCACCTTTCCAATCTGACGCAAAATAAAAATAGAACACTCCCCTTGCCGCTCACCAGCCTCGAACCCCAGACCTGCTGGAGCTCATTACCGCAAGTCGCATACAACGCCCAAAGCCACTCTGCCATGGCATTTTTTTGTGATATGAATCACCTAAAACTTCTTTTAAGACCTCTTTCCCTAGCTCCCCCTTGCCTTAACGCCAAACAAAATAAAAACATGCCCATGCCGCCAACGGGATTCGAACCAAGGCCCTTGTCCAGGCGTCATTCCAGGCCCTTAAGTGGTGCATGGAAGCCACTTTACCATGGCCTATTTTATGCCAAACACGCCTAGGATTTTTTCCTTAAGGCCTCCCTGGCCTTGCTCCCCTTCCAGATGCAAAAATAAAAGTCTCTGATGCGCCCCGCATTACTCGAACCTCTTCCCTCCTACACTCCCTTGCACCTTAGCGCCTCAAGCCACTTTGCCAATTAATTTCTTATGTCCTAAACTCCACAAAATTCTTTTAAGGCCTTCTTGCCTAGTTTCCCCTTTTCACTTAAAATTCTAATATTTTCCAAAGTTTTTCCCCTTCACCTAAAGTTCTCAAAAACTCCTAAAATATATCCAACCACATTTAAAGCCTATGCTCCAAACGCATAACCCCTAATTTAGGATGTTACATGTTTTTAGTCTCGAAAGAGATATTAACATAAATCAGGGATTTATATGGATTAAGTCAAGTGAATAATCGTATGAATCAAAAATAATAAGTGAAGTCTAGGTGGATTCTTCCTTGGATATTGCCATTATCATATTGTTGTCTAAAAGTATTTTCCCAGTTCATTCTCTGTCGTGTTTTTAATTATTTTAGTTTAAAAGAAATCACTTCAATTCTTAGGCTAGATAATAGAAAGATAGTAATTACTAGTACTCTTGGTCATTGTGGATACAATATTATCGGTCTTACCATAACTATACTTTTAAACGATAGGTGCACTTACCTTTATTGTGGTCATAGTTAGTTAAAGACACATCAAGTTTTTGGTGCCATTGCCGGGGACTGAGATATTATGAACACTAAATTTTTATTACTTTAGCCAATTTATTTTATTGCAATTTATTTTTATTTTTATTTTTACTTTTCTAATTTTACACTTTCTTTGCTTCTGATAGGTGTCTCTAGTTTATAACTAGAAGAAACCCGTCAGGACCATTGCTTTTTGATAGTGAGATAGAAAGTGCCACACATAGAAATCGTAGGGAGATAAGACGAAGCCTACAATACATAGAAGAATAGCAAGAGGATGACACTAATACTACCAAGGAGATTGCTGACAATAATCCACTTCCTCCGGTGGTTATCGAAAATCCCGCCCCTCGTACTATGTATGATTATGCTAAGCCTACTTTAACAGGAACTGAATCAAGTATTGTTAGACCTTCTGTTGCCGCAAATAATTTTGAACTAAAACCTAACACTATTCAGATGATTCAGCAGTTTATTCAGTTTGATGGTTTGCAGGATGAGGATCCAAACAATCACTTGGCAAATTTTCTGGAATTCTGCGACACTTTCAAATTAATGGCATTTCTTATGATGCCATTCACCTTCGGTTGTTTCCCTTTTCATTAAGGAACAAAGCTAAATAGAGGTTGAACTCGTTACCACGAGGATCAATCACTACATGGGAGCAAATAACCGAAAATGTTTTATTAAAATATCTTCCGCCAGCTAAAACGGCTAAATTGAGGAATGATATCTCTTCTTTTGTGCAGATGGATTTAGAAACACTTTATGATGCATGGGAGAGATACAAAGATCTACTAAGAAGATACCCTCACCATGGGTTACCTTTGTGGCTACAGGTTCAAACCTTTTACAATGGTGTGAACCCCTCAACTACATAGTTGTTTAATGCAGCCGCCGACGGTACACTAAACAACAAAACACCTGAGGCTGCCTACGAATTCATTGAAGAAATGTCACTGAATAACTATTAGTGGCAAGTTATGAGGACAAAGCCGACAAAGGCAGCCAGTGATGCAGTAACCATGCTATCAAACTAGGTAGAGCTTTTAAGTAAAAAGATTGATGGTTTGTGCGGTTTTTTTGGAGGTACATCCAGTGATGCAGTACGATACGAATGGAGGAGGAATGAGCAATACAGAATATCCACTCCACAACCATGGCATAGAAAGCGAATAGATGAACTATATGGGTAATAATTCTAGACCTCAGAATAATCCCTACAGTAACACTTACAATCCAGGTTGGAGGAACCACCCAAACTTCTCATGGGGTGATCAAGGAAATCAGAGACAACAATCCCCTTCAGGCTTTCAACAGCAACCTTACCCACAAAAGAAGAAGTCAAACCTTGAAGAGATGCTAACAAAATTCATCGTGGTGTCAAAAACTCGTTTCCAAAACACCGAAACAACACTCAAAAATCAGCCAGCATCGATTCAAGGGCTCGAGAACCAAATAGGACAACTTGCTAAGTTAATATCTGAACGGCCACAAGGCCGCCTGCAAAGCAACACTGAAACTAACCTAAATGAGCAACTTATAAAATGTTATGCCTTATAAAATGTTTAAACAGCTAGGTCTTGGGAAACCCAAACAAACTAGGATGAGCATTCAATTGGATGATAAAACCATTAGAGTTCTTAGGGGTATAATTGAGGATGTATTAGTAAAAATTGATAAATTCATATTCCCAGTAGACTTTGTTGTTTTAGACATGGATGAGGATAGTAACATTCCTTTAATTTTAGGAAGACCCTTTTTAGCAACTGCTAGGACCATTATTGATGTTGATACAGGGGAACTAATACTTCGTGTAGGTGATGACATGATCAAACTCCAAGCACGTGATTCTGACAAAATATCCAGTGATCAAGATGATACAAGTCCTGTTAATGTAAGTGAACTTAATGTTCGATCTTCTTTGCAGGAAGTTCCTCATAAAACGATGATAGAGCCATGGTCTAGCTCTCATGTTGAGAACAAAATTGTTCATGAGGTAAAAAGATTACAACTCGATAAACTAGATGAATGGCGGACACACGTCAAAGAGAAACCGAAAAAACACGATGAACCAAAGCGGCTCCATGACGAACTTAAGGATGGGACAAACTAATTTAAGATTGGAGACCGAGTTCTAATGGATAATACAGATCCTCGTATTACCTCTTCTGACCCTAATGGAACAACTCCTTTTATAGTACTTAATATTTTTTTGTATGGTACAGTCGAGGTAACTCATTCCAAATTTGGCACCTTCAAGGTAAATAATACTCGTTTAAAACCTTATTTTAACAAAATTGATAGCACGAATGAGGAGTTTCAACTCCTTAATCCACCATGATTATGCGAATGAAAGGTAAGTCGAGCTTAGACTCTAAATAAGTGCTTCTCGGGAGGCAACCCGAGCACTAACCCCATTAATGTCCATATTTTTTATTTTTAGCACTTAACTCAAAATTAACCAAATTAATAAAGCACAGGATTCCTTACCCACACGGCCTTGTACACGGGCGTGGCCGTGGCGGTGTGGACACCACAAGTAGGTACACGGTGTGATAGAGACCGTGCAAGAACAAGACGAAAATTTTCCCCAAAACACGAGCTGTGATAAAATACCATGGTCGTGCGATTTGGCCGTGGTTGGCACTGACTAAAGAACATGGGATACTGATAAACCCATATGGGCGTGCCTTAAAATCGTGGGCAATATTGAGTAAATGACGCGGGCGTGCGACACGCCCGTGCCTATAGGTCGTGGTCGATACTGATTAAGCAACATGGGTGTAGAAACCCCTACACAGGCGTGGGAGAAACAAACGATGCAACACACGACCGTGCGATTCGTCCCGTGTGACCTAAGACGCCCAGAGCACACGGGTGTGTGCCGCGACCATGTGTCCCAATCTCTATTTAAACCCCTTTCTTCTGTTCACTTTCTACCCCAAATCTTCTTCCCTTAAACCCTAGCCACCGCACCCTTTTCCGACCACTACCCCCTTCCTCCACTTTCATCCCTTCCCCCTTCTTCCCCAGCCCGAAAACACCCTTTTCTTTTACCTTTTTCTTTTCTCGTTTTCTTTCTTCCTTCTTTTTTCTTTCCACCCTTTCCCGCTGCTTCATTGATTCAATTTCAAAAGGTTTGAGGTGCTGCCGGAGTATCTTCCCCCACGTTCACCTCTGCCCAAATTTATCAGGTTTCTTTTCATTGATTCCATCCAAAATTCAGGAAGTTTCACTTCTCCTCCTATCTTATGATATTCTTACTATATTTTCATTATTTATCTTTGTACGCTGAGGACAATGTACATCCTAAGTGTGGGGAGGTTAATTATAGTATTATTAGAAAATCCCTGAATTATGTCTTGTTCTTAAGTAATTTTCTTATATTACTATTAGAATGAAACTTCTATTGATTTATAATTTTCATTGATATGTTATAGATTAAGTCATAGGTAATTGTGCATTGATGGTTTAAACTTTAAGACATTAGATAATCAAGCATGATAAGTCTATTTTCCGTATTAAAATTTTATTAGGTTGTCCCCTAATTTTAAATATTACTTTGAAGTTTGAAATCTGCAAGGTTGACATCGAAAACCATAAATTTTGTGATACTTAAGCCTTTTAGAGCATTTATTTTTCTTACTCACTTTATTGATTATGAGTGTCTCAATATTTATTGGTTATTTTAGAACTTGCTTCGATTATGCATGTCGAGACCACATTTTTTATTTGATATACTAAGATGATAAAGGCACCTAGGTTAAACCACTTATTCCATTAAAAGCCTACCTTCATAATTAACCCCTAGTGAACCCTTTTGAGCCTAATAAATATTTTCTTGACTCACCCATTAAAATTAACCCAAAACTCAATTTTTGCTTCTCCTACTTTATTGACTCCCCTTTTGTCGAGATTTGATTTGATCAGTTGCCTAACTGCATTCTTTATTTCAGTTGTTACATTCATTTATATCATGTTGTTCTCATTTTTAAAAGTATATTTTTTTTTTACTTAGTTCTATGTTATTGAGCTTAAATAGTTAATTTCATATTCTGAGAAGAAGCTCGTGTTATTAGTGATAAGTTTAATTGAGGTAATTATTCATCATTAGTTCATTGTTTCTAGTTAGGTAGATTGTCAGTTCAATCTTGGTTCTAACCCTCTAATTCAGCCTTTATCTACACCTCTAAACCAAGCCCCATTACAACCCTCTCTAAGACCTTTTAATTTGTGTATCATCTCATTTTATAGTGGTGGAGATTTGATTTTCGTGCAAGCCTATGGGATTAACTTTTCATGTTTGACTTCTGAGTGTTTAATTTGAACCTTAAACACTTTGAGTGATTTGAGTGAATATTTAGTGAGGATGTCAATTCTTGTCGATTTTAGATCAAAGGTAATTATTTAGATAAGGGGAAACACCTATGTTTTCGTGCAAATTTATGACTTAGATTGTTTGAATCTTTAAGACTCTTTAAGTTAAATTATCAATGTATGAATTATCTGTGAATTATGACGAGACATTATTGATAAGAGTTATAATTGAGGAAGTTAATTTTAATTGTGAGTTGAGGATTTTGCTTGAGGATAAGCAAAGGCTTAAGTGTGGGGATATTTGATAAACAGTAATTTATACATATTTTGACCTCATGCTTGGCTTATCTTTGGATGAATTTTCATTAGATTTGATGAATTCGATGCTCATAATCTTTTAATTTCATGTTTTACACTTAAGAGAGCTTAGAGAATAAAAAAAAAACGAGAAACGGGCTAAAAGGGGATAAAATGGGCCTACCTTGGAAATCAACACGGCTTGTACTATCACACACGGGAAGGCCACACAGTCGTGTATGTCGAGCAGAATCAGGCATGGCCTAAAGTTATCAAACACGGCCATGTGTGTCAAATAAAATCAAGCACGACCTAAGGCTATCGAGCACGAGCGTGTCACATGGGTGTGTCCCTGCCGAATCCAAGTCTAATTCTGATAAACTGTAAAAGTAACATATTTTAATCCTACATTTAGCATACTTCTGGATGATTTATCCCTTGATTTATGTAAACAGGTGCTCTTAATCCTTTCTTTTCATGTTTTATACTCAGAAAAGCACCGGAGGACAAAAAGAACAAGAAACGAGCCTAAAATGGACCAAATTGGGCCAAACTGAAAATCAACACGGCCTGGACTTAAGCTCACACGGCCGTGCCTCCCTGATAAACTAGAACACAGCCTGCTCCTGATTCACACGGTCGTGCCTCATTAAAGAAATACGAACATGGCCTGGCCACGATTCACACGGGCGTGTGCCATGGCCGTGTCCCTTTCGTAAAGAAGAGCAATTCTTCTCAGAAAAGGATACTTGGGGGCAAAGAAAGCTATTTCGAAAGCCTATATAAACCCCTTAAGTGTATCCTTCAAGAGGGCGGTTAGCTAGGCCAAGGAGCCAAGCCGAAAAGGTCAGATTTGTGGGAAACACTCGAAGATAGCCAGCTGATCCGTCTCAAGAAGCCAGAATTCTACTCAAGATAGAGGATCTCTCCTTCAATTCTTTCAGGGGGTTTTAGGGATTTCTTATGTTTTGTTTTATCTTTTCTTTTGAGATGTTTTCTTTTTTAGTTATGAACTAAACACTTCAGATACCTGAAGGGGATGAAACCTAAGATGGATCTTGTTATTGTTTTCTGAACTATATGATAAATGCTTGATTTGTTCTTAATTATGTGTTCCTAAATCTTGTGTTGATTCTGGGATATTAATTGAAGTATGATGTGCTTAGGTGGAGGAGCAAAAGTGTAACATCCCGAAATTGGGCCTAGGAGAATTGAGCCCAATGGACCTTAGGCGGAGTAGCATTTAAATTTTTGGAGAACAAGAGATCGGCTTAAATGCTAGTTAGACCTATTGGATAAGTGATTTTGGAAGGTTAGAGGGCTTCTATGAAGTCCCGGGATCAAATATTGGCTTTGGGGAAATTTTGGTTTTAGGTGAAAAATACCCTGGAAGTTGGCAGATAGGCCTCAAGAATAAAATATGAAGGAAAATAACACAAGTGGAGTGTGTGGTGTAGTGGCAAAGTGATGCCACTTAAGAGATAAGGGGATGACGCCACAGGGAAGGAAGGAGGTCCAAGGTTCAAGTCTTGGCTTTTGCATTTTGGTTTCTTTTTGCTTGGACCTTAGAATTTGGCCCATAGTTTATATTTAGTTGCGCATGGTTTAAGAAACAAGAGGAGCTTGTGGCCAAGTGGTTAGCGGCGTGGATTATGTTGCAAGGGAGCCTGGGTTCGAATCTCATGATAAGCAATGGAGTATTTATTTTACGGATTGGACGGCAAGAGTTTCAGCTGAATTTAAACTCTACTGACGAAGGGATCCCACATCAGAAAGACACAAAGAATGAAGGTGAAGGGCTAGCTATATAAAGAGCATTCCAGGAGGAGAGTTAACACATCTTGGAGGGCGTTTGGGCACAAGAGTGGTCGGAGCGCGGATTAGCCCAGAGTCCTATCAGATGTGTAACTCTCTCCACTCTAGTTGTAGAGCGGCAAATGCCGAAATGCCGGTCACACGGCATTAGTAGCCACATGAGCGTGCGAGCGCACGTGTGGGGCTTCGACGCGATAGTTGAGGCCATCAGTAGTATTCTAGTGGGTTGGAGCTGCTTGGGCCTCGATGGGCCGAAGTGGGCCTAATGGGCCTGTGGGCCCATATGAGTAAATTGCATGATTGGTTAGTATATGTTGAACTAGACTAGGTGGAAGTTATATACGTGGCTAGATTCGTGCTAGGTGGGCCATACGAGCGTGTGGGCCCGGATGGGCCGAAATCAGGTTTTAGGCCCAATCGTCCGGTACAACCGAAAATGGTAGCTGAGTCGTTAGTGGCGATATTAGGCCTTCAGAAAGGCCATTGCAGGTGTGAATTTACGAAAATACCCTTAGTAGGTAAAATTACGATTATACCCTTAGAGGTTGATTGGCATGATTATGTTGTTTAGTTTTAGCCGATTGTAGGGGAAGGCTTGATCTCGCATATCTCGGGTTGTGGCTAGTGCTCGAAAAGTGTTAAGGAAGGGGGATCGAGTGCGTTAGATCTTGATCTACGGGATTTGATAGTCGCATTAGTAACCAGGTGTGTAAACTAACACACTTCTTGCTTTGTATATGTTTGATAAACTGATTGATTGGTAAAACCGAAACAGTATGGTTGAGTGATATGATACTCTATGGGGTATGTGCACGGATTCAGGTAAGTCCATTTCATTATGAGTACTGTTATTGATACATGATGTCATGATTTATGATGTATGTGCTATGAGATGCAACGTTAAACATGTTTGCATGATTTGAATACTATACATGAGTTGGTATGATGATGGGTGATATGAGAGGAGGGGGAAGTGATATTCGTGTCGACCATTTTGACACCGGTGGTTTGGTACCACATTGTGACTACGGTCACGAGGGTTTGGCACCTCCAGAGGTTTGGCACCTCATAGCATCTCGTCCCAGTGGCTTAGCACCACAGTGGGTTGGCCCCACAGTTTATATTATGGGATTGACGCTAGTGATTTGGTATCACACGATGGGTTGGCCCCATCACTTGATTCGTGACTTCGGTCACCAGTATTTGGTATCACATTTGTGTCTTTGGGACACCAAGTGGTTTGGCACCACAAGTATTGACGGATATTGTGACTTTAAGTCACCAGTGGTTTGGCACCACCAGTGGTTTGGTACCACACGGGGTAGAGAAAGGTGTTTAGAAGGCTAGGTCAGTGCATATCGTAACTTGTGCATGTTAAACCTGTTTATGATTGGTGTATGATGTTTTACTAAACCGGGAAAAAGGGCTACACACTGAGTCTTGGTGACTCACCTTTTTCCTTTAACATTTTCAGGTGATGCGTAAAGATGGACTGGGTTCGGAGAGGACACAAGGTGGCCCATGCGAGAAAAGATATTTGGATTATTTTAAGCATTTTTAATATTGAGTATTTTGTTTTAAGTATGGGTTGTAATAAGGGCCTTACTATTATTTTGGTATTATTCTAATTATGGCTTGATTAAACTGAACCACTATGTGAAGAGGATTTTATCTTAGCAACCTGCTTATTCAAAATAGTATTTAATAAAGTTCAAATTCGCACAATTTTATAACACTAAGGTTTTTCATATTACTTTAAATGGACATGGTTTTCAAAAGTTAACAAACTTTCATGATTATTCTAAGTCAAAAAGATTTTCAACCATCTTTCCGCAGTGACATAACCGAGATCCTGGTCAAGGCTCGTGGGCGGGTTTGGGGTGTTGCGATTTGGTATCGAGCCCGATTCAAAACTCCGGCTTTGAGGGTTTTAGGCGAAAAACATTTTCAAAATGGGATTTTCAAAAATAGGGGTTTTTATGAAATATTTTTCAGGTTATTCTGGCATGGCACCTGTATCTCCGACCATGATCCACCGTGTAAGTAACTCTACTTGATGAATTGATTTATATGTGAATATTATGGGCTTTTAAGGGAACGTAGATTAGTGAACTAGGATCTGTTGAACCCTAGGACTAGTCTACTCAAACACATGTATAAGACTTAAAGCTACTAAACAAACCTGTGAAGTAAGTCACCGAGTTAAGGTGTGGCAACCACTGTACGCATGTCGAGGATTGGTATTCAGTAAGAGCTTGGTATTTAAGCAGTCCTAGCGACTCACCTCCTCTTTACTCGAATCCTACCTGGTGCGTAGCTACGGTTCACCTTAACCAAGAAAACTTGTTCATAGGCTAAACCAAGTATTAAAACCCAAAAGGGATTAGCCTTACTGTTTTAAAACTCTTAGTTTTAAAATTTTCAAACTTACCCCTTTGGTTTGTAAACCCTAAATCTGATTTTGAAAGACGTTTTCTCGATTTACCAAAATTTCCAAAATGCCCCTAGTGGCAAAATTACAAAAATGCCCTTGTATTGTAAAATTACTGGTACTACCCTCAACTTCATTAAAATGATTTTACTTTGCAAAATACCAAAATCTCGAAATTTCAAAATGTTAAGATACTGGTATGGGAAATTACAAAAATACCCTGTGTTAAAAATTACTAAAATGCCCTTGACTTTCAAGATTTCCGGTTTAACTCCAATTTAATAAAATTTCCTACTTTGCAAAAGTATACAAAAACGCTATTTTCAAGATACCTGATTTGAAAATTTACAAAATTACCCCTCACAACAAAATTACCAAAATGCCCTTGGTTTCTAAAGTTTCATAATTCCTCGATTTTTACTAAAATGTTCCTACATTATGAAAATATCAAAAACTTTTGTTTTACAAATATCGAGATATCTGATTTGGGAAATTTACTGAAAATGCCCTTAACGTCCCCAATTACTTGAAATAACCCCGATTTCTCGAAATTTTTGCAACACATCTCGTTTGAAAAATAAATTTTTCCAAGATGACCCCGAGATTTTGTAAACTTTGAAATATCTTTAATTTGAAAACTATTTTCAAATTGACCACGAGTTATTACACCAAAATACCCCATAGGAAAATGTCGAAATTACCCCAGGTTGGGAAATGCTCAAGAAAGTGACATGGATGAATGATTGTGTCTTTAGTGAAGTATGTGAATGTTTGAATTAGAATAGAGAACTTGAGATGAAACTTTGATTGCTCGAAAGAACGACTTCGTAAACTTCTCATAAAATTTGCTCGTGGATAAAACAAAGGGAACAAAATTTCTAATGCATAAAACTTTTAATCAGATTAAATCGCGACGCTAGATATGAGTTCTAGGGGACGTGGTTGTCGCGGACGTGGTCAAGGTGGAATGACAGCTTTATTAAGATCAGAATGCGCAACAAGAGCGTAGTGTGGTAGGTTAGGATGTGCGACTGTTAGTTAGTTGGAAATTTCGACGACGAAATTTCTTTAAGGAGGGTAGATTTGTAACATCCCGAAATTGGGCCTAGGAGAATTGAGCCCAATAGGCCTTAGGCGGAGTAGCGTTTAAATTTTTGGAGAACAAGAGATCGGCTTAAATGCTAGTTAGACCTATTGGATAAGTGATTTTGGAAGGTTAGAGGGCTTCTATGAAGTCCCGGGATCAAATATTGGCTTTGGGGAAATTTTGGTTTTAGGTGAAAAAAAGCTTGGAAGTTGGCAGATAGGCCTTAAGAATAAAATATGAAGGAAAATAACACAAGTGGAGTGTGTGGTGTAGTGGTAAAGTGATGCCACTTAAGAGATAAGAGGATGACGCCACATGGAAGGAAGGAGGTCCAAGGTTCAAGTCTTGGCTTTTGCATTTTGGTTTCTTTTTGCTTGGACCTTAGAATTTGGCCCATAGTTTATATTTAGTTGCGCATGGTTTAAGAAACAAGAGGAGCTTGTGGCCAAGTGGTTAGCAGCATGGATTATGTTGCAAGGATTAAGAGCACCAAATTACAGAAATCGAGGCTTAAATCATCCAAAAGCATGCTAAGTGTGGGCTTAAAATATGTTACTTTTTCGGTTTATCAAATACCCCCACACTTAAGCTTTTGCTTGTCCTCAAGCAAAATTCTCAAGTCACAATTAAAATAAACTTCCTCGATCTATAAAATTTATCAATAATGTTTCATCATAATTCAAAGATAATTCATACATGGATAATTCAACTCAAAAGTCCTAAAGATTCAAACAATCAAAGTCAGATATTTATAGCCCTGAACACTTTAGGTGTTTCCCTTCATTTAAATAATTACCTCTGATTCAAAATCGACAAGGGTTGATATCCTCACTAGAGATTCACTCAAATCACTCAAAGTGTTTAAGGTTAAAAAATTAAGCACTCAAAAGTCGAACATGAAAAGTTAATCCCATAGGCTTGCATGAAAATCAAATATCCACCACTATAATATGAGATGATACATAAATCAAAAGGTCTTTAACAGGGTTGTAACGGGGCTTAGGTTAAAGGTGTGGATAAAGGCAGAATTAGAAGGTTAGAATCAAGATTGACCTGACATAAAAACTATCTAGAAAAATGAACTAATCTTAAATAATTACATTAATGGAAAACTAATAATACGAGTTTTTTCATCAAGATTTGCACTTTAAACATGTAAGCTCACTTAATTATAGAACTAATAATGAATACACTTCATTTTTTTTAGGAACAAGTCAAATGATAATAGGAAAGAACTTTTACAACTAAAATATAGAACATAGTTAGGAAACTGCTCAAACTCAAATCTCACAAAAAGGGTAATCATGAAGAATGGTAATAATAAATACAAAAGGCTTTGGGTTAATATTAGTGGGTAAGTTAATGGAAAGGGTTGTTAGGATCAAATGGGTTCACTAGAGGTTAATTATGAAGGTAGGCCCTTTTAGTGGTGTAAGTGGGTTAAATCCTAAGTGCCTTTATCATCTCTGTATATCAAATCATAGGTGTGGTCTCGACATGTATAATCAATGCAAGTTCTAGAATAACAAATCAATGTTGACACACTCATAATCAAAAAATGAGCATGAAAAAGAATATATGCTCAATAAGGCTCAAAGTCTCACAAAAAATTATGGGTGTTTGATATCAACATTGTAAAATTCAAACTTCAAGGTAACATTCAGATTCAGGTAGACAACCTAAAAAAAATTTTATTCTGAAAAATAGACTTATCATGCTTGATTCTCTAGTATTCTTCAAATTTAATCATCAATGCACAATTATCAATGACTTAATTTAAAACATATCAATAGAAATCATAAATCAGGGAAATTTCATTCTAATCATAATATGATAAACTTACTTTTCGAACAAGGCATAATTCAGGGATTTTCACATAGTACTATAGTTAACCCCTCACACTTAAGTTGTACATTGCCCTCAATGTACAAAGATAGATAATAACATTTAGTAGATAATCAAAAGAGAGGGAGAGAAGTGAAACTTCCTGAATTATGGCTGAAATCTTTTGAAGTATGTGGAAAATATGTTAGAGGTGCCATCTTTTGTTGTGGTGGTTACTGACGAGCTTTGCGCTAGATGAAGAAATTGAGGAGCTCGTGAAGAATTAGCCAAGAATTATTAAGACACATTTAAAATAAACTAAATATATAATTAAAGATAAGAAAGATGAAGAGAAAGAAAGCAGAAAGTAAAATGAAATTAAAAGAAAAGATGGATGGACTGTGGGGTCCTTATTGTTGGATGGTTCGCGAGGTGGGTGTGACCTCGAAGGCTGCGAAGGTGCTGGCAGTGGTGGAAGTGGCGTGATTCCCAAGCAGCCCTTAGAACTTCGAAGGCTGCAATGGTGGTGGCCGTGGTTCCCAAGGTGTGATTCCCTAGCAGCCTGAAGAACCTGACACTAAGAAACTAAATTAGAATAAAAGAGAAGGAAAATAAAGCAGCAGATAAAAGTAAAACCAAAGATAAATGGTCTCAAAGACTTGTCGAGTGGATGAAGCGGCCAGCATGAACTTATGTAGATCGGTCTCCCACTGGGAGACTGTGCTTCAATTCTGTCGTTTCTTTGACATTGAGTTTTTGAGGATTGGTAATTGGGGAAGGGTTAAAGAAGAGAGATATGGAAGGGATGTAAAGTAGTTGAGAGGAGGGAGGGGGTGGTTTAAATATACTTTTCAAGTCAGGTACATTTACATGCCCGTGTCTCGTGGGCGTGGCATCTCACACGGCCACATCGTATGGCCGTGGTGAGCTTCGTTCGTTTCTCCCATGCCCATGCTCATGTCGCCATGCCCTTGTGCGATCAAACAGTGTCGACCACGGCTGCATCGCACGACCTTGGGGTTTTGTCGGTGCCCGTGAGGTGGTGGTTTGAGTCCATGACTTTAAGATTTTATTTGTTCTGACTTGTACCGTCCCTGCCATGTTAGTACAGAGATTCGTAAAGTCCACACAGCCACGACCACGGCCGTGTGCAAGGCCATGTGACCTGGAAATCTGCACTTGGTTAGTTTCTAGTTAGGTGCTTTAAGGAAAGAATAAGATAAATAAAATAAAGATGAAAAATATTGAAGTTAATGGGGTTAGTACTCGGGTTACCTCCCAAGAAGCGCTCGTTTATTGTCTTAAGCTAGACTCTCCTCTCATTTGTATATTCATGGTGGTTTGAGGAGTTGAAAGTCCTTCCTCGTGCTGGCAGTTACATTATCATGATAGAGTTTAAGTCGAGAAGCATTTATTTTTAAAGTGCCAGACATAAGGTTACTTACCTCAACTGTTCCGTACGGAAAAACATCGATTACCTTAAAAGGGATTTCCTTACTGGTGTTCAGATCAGGAGGGGACACTCATGGTTCTGCTTTATCTAGTAATATCTGATGTCCTATTTTGAACTTGTGTTTCTCGTAGGGTGGCTTTGGTTTTGCTTCGGGTATCCCTAGTTCTTTTTTAAGGTATGTCTTCCCCTCTTTTATTTCATCGATCTAAATCCGTTGTTCCTCATAAGTTATTTCTTTTTTGGCACAGGGTTCAGGATCAGGATCATGTTGTGGTATTTCCTGAAAAGAAGGGTTAACTGACTGGTTATCAATAGGATTTACCTTCTCACCTTGGTTATTTGATGTTCTAGATGAATCGAGGGCTTGAAGAGTGACTGTCTCGTCACCTAACAGAGTATAAGTTCGCCTGCATCAACATCGATTTTAGTTCTGGCAGTTGCTAAGAATGTTCTTCCTAAAATTAAGGGGATCGTGTTGTCCTCATCCATGTCTAAGACGACAAAGTCTACCAGGAATACGAATTTCTTAATTTCCATAAGTACATCTTCAATTATACCCCTAGGAACTCTAATAGTTTTATCAGCTAATTGAATGCTCATCCTAGTTTGTTTGGGTTTCCCTAGACCTAGTTGTTTAAACAATTTATAAGGCATGACATTTATGCTTGCCCCTAAATCAGCTAATGCATTATCAATAAATAAACTACCAATCAAGCATGGAATTGTAAAACTCCCTGGATCTTTTAATTTCTGTGGCAGTTTGTTTTGCAACATTGTTGAGCACACTGCGTTCAATTCCACATGCGATTCCTCGTCTATCTTCTGCTTATTTGTCAATAGCTTCTTTAAAAATTTCCTAGAATCTGGCATCTGCGAAATAGCTTCAAGAAATGGTAAGTTAATATGTAATTTCTTTAAAAGTTTAAGAAACTTACCGAACTGTTCCTCTGTATCATCTTTCGTTACTGCTTGGGGATATGGTATGCGAGGTTTGTACTCTTTGATTACTGTTTTCGGTTTGTTATTGACCTCAATCATATCATTTTCTACCGTCTTCTTTTGTTCTGAATTAGGCGCGTCTAACCCTTCACTATCTTGAGCTGTTATGGCTTGAACTTGCTCCCTTGGGTTAGTCTCAGTGTTGCTCGGTAGTCTTCCATGTGGTCTCTCAGAAATCTGCTTAGCAAGTTGCCCGAATTGATCCTTGAACTCTTGTGACAATGCCTCAAGTTTTGTTTCTACCTTCCGGAAACGTGTTTCTGAGGTTGCTATGAAGTTTGTCAGTACCTCTTCAAGGTTCAGCTTCTTTTCCTGTGGGTAGGGCTATTGTTGGAAGTTTTGGGATGGTTGTTGCCTTTGATTTCTTTGACCGCCCCATGAGAAATTGGGGTGGTTCATCCAACCTGGATTATAGGTATTACTATAATCATTATTATTAGACCAAAAATTGTTACCCATATAGTTCATCTGCTCGCTTTCCATGCCCTGTCCGTAGGGTGGGTACTCTACCTGGATGTGCCTGCGAAGAACTATTGAAACTATCAAATTTTTTATGTAACAACTCTACCTGATTCGATAGCGCGATTACTGCTTTGGTTGTAATTTGCCACTGATAAACCGAAAATATAACATATTTTAATCCCACATTTATTATGCTTTTTAGAGTTTTAAGCCTTGTTTTATATAAAAATGTGCTTTTAATCTTTTCTTTTCATGTCTTATATTTAGGAAAGCACCCGAGAACGAAAAGAACACAAAATAGGCCTAAAACGAAGGAAAAAGGCCTTTCCACGAAATCAACACGGCCTGGACCAAGGACCACACAGCCGTGCCTCAACAAACACCTAGAGCACGGCCTCACCACCACCACACATGGCCGTGCCAATACAGAAATCCTAACACGGTTAGGCCACGACTTGCACTGGCGTGTGACATGGCCGTGCCCCTGAGACTGGAAAAAGTAATTTCAATCGGAAAAGGATACTTAGAGAGAAAGAATCTCATTCCAAGAGCCTATAAATACACCCCAAGTACCACCTTGAAGAGGGGTCGAAAGCTAGGCCAAGGAGCCAAGTCGAGAAGGTCAGAGCTAGGAAATAATGCGATGATAGCCGGTCGATTCATCACCAAGAAGCCGAAATTATACTCAAGACGGTGGAATTCCCCTTCCATCCCAACAGGAAGTTTTAGGATTTTTCTTATGTTTTGTTTTATCTTTTCTCTTGTGATGTTTTATTTTTCTTTCAGGAACTAAACCCCTCAGATACCTGAAGGGGGATGAAGCCTAGACAGATGTTTATTATTTGATTTTTGGATTATATGATAAATTACTTAGTTTGCTCTTAATTATGTTTCTTAATCAATATTGAATGTGCTTAGGTGGAGGAGGAATAGACCCTGCCTAAGAGTAGATCCAACATAATTAAGCAGAGTTGATCGGGCGCCTAGAGATAAGGTTACGAGATTTTGCCGGATTAGGGTGAAACCTAATATGGGAATCAATTGATCGATTTACTGCTTTCCTAGGGGGTTATGATAAGCGAACGAGAGTTCCACAAATTAACCTAGGATTAGATGTTATTCACCTCGAGAGAGGGTTTAGCATAGGTTAGGGAGTCTCACGGATCAAGATAAGTAAAAGAAATCGTATAATTTAAGGTTAACTAATAAAGTGAAGTTTAGGTGGATTCTTCCCGAGGGAATCATAAAAATCAACTAAGTCTTTTTCAAGTTATCCCCAATCTAGTCTTCTTGTTCTTGTTTCTTTAAGTCTAGTTATCGTTACTACCATTCACAACCAATTTTTATCTTATTTAGGCTAAGTAGTGAAAAAAAGTGAGTATTAGTCAACTTAGTTCCTTTGGGTTCGACATCCGGTCTTGCCTAAGTTATACTACTTTTCGATAGGTACACTTGCCTTTAATCGTTGTCAGAGTTAGTTTTTAGGTTTTGATCATTCTTTTATAAATTTTAAAACTCTAATTTACAGTGATCAAGTTTTTGGCGCCGTTGCCGGAGAACTAAAATACTAAGAAAGCTTTATTTTTATTATTTTAGCCATTATTTTACAATTTGTTTTGTTTTTGTTTACTTAGATTAGAATTTTAATTTTTGAATTTTTGAATATTTTATTTTATTTTGTTTCTTTCTCTTTTCTAGGTACCTCTAGTTTATGACTAGAAGGAATCCGAGAGGACCTTTGGTATACGACAGTGATATCGAAGCAACCGCTTGTAAGAATCGCCGGGAAACCAAGCGAGCCCTAGACTACACAGAAAGAGAGGAAGAAGATAGATCCAATCCTACTGAAGGGATGGACAAACACCGCCCACCATTACACGATGTGGGAGAGCAGAATGCTCCACGTACAATGTTTGATTATGCGAAACTGCATTTAACAGGAACAGAATCTAGTATTGTTAGGCCTGCTATAACTGCTAATACTTTTGAGTTAAAACCTAACATAATACAAATGATTCAACAGTTTGTTCAATTTGATGGTTTGGAGGACGAAGACCCAAACATGCATATAGCTAACTTTTTGGAGTTCTGTGATACATTTAAAATAAATGGCATTTCTGATGATGCCATTCATCTTCAGTTATTCCCTTTTTCATTAAGGAATAAAGCAAAACAATAGTTAAACTCGTTACAACAAGGGTCGATCACTACATGGAATCAAATAACCAAAAAGTTTTTAATGAAATATTTCCCACCGGCCAAATTACGTAATGATATCTCTTCCTTTGTGCAGATGGATTTAGAAACACTATACGACGCATGGGAGAGGTTCAAAGATGTCTTGAGGAGGTGCCCACATCATGGTTTACCCCTGTGGCTACAAGTCCAAATCTTTTATAACAGAGTAAATCCCTCAATGAGGTAAATAATAGATTCAGCCGCCGGTGGAATGCTAAACAACAAGACGCCTGAAGCAGCCTACGAGTTCATTGAAGAGATGTCTTTAAACAACTATCAATGGCATGCTTCAAGGACCAAGGCAACAAAATCGGCAGGAGTCTACAACGTTGACTCCATGACCATGCTATCAACGCAGCTAGAGATGATGAATAAGAAGCTTGATAGTTTGTGTTCTTCACGAGATACACCCAAATATGCGGTGCGATGTAGGTGGAACTGCGTGGCGAATCCTGAGTACCCACCCTACCAACCAGGAGCAGAAGATGAACAGATGTACTATATAGGTAATAATTTCCGCTCTAATAATAATCCTTATAGTAGTACTTACAATCCAGGTTGGAGGAACCACCTAAATTTTTCATGGGGAGGACAAGGCAATCAAGGGAATCAAAGACAACAACCCTCCCAAAACTTCCGAAATCAGCCTTATCCACAAGAAAAGGGATTAGAAATCATAAACAAACATTTACAGGATATTGAGAGAATCATTACAGAACAACAAGTATCAATTGAAAAATTCGCCAAGACATCTTTGGAAATTACTCAAACAATTGGATGGCTTACCAAGACGGCCAGTGAATCACATACAGTAAGTTTTCCTAAAGGAACAGAACAGGTAAAAGCAGTTACACTAAGAAGTGGAAGGGAATTAAGCGAATTAAAAAAAAACATTCTCCAACCATCAGTAATGAAGCAACTGATAAGGGAAGGGAGAATGAAATTCCATCGTGCAATGGAAACAAGCCATCAACACCAGCTAGGTCAAAAGAAGAGCGAACAGATGTACAATTCGGTAAGTTTCTTGAGCTTTTTAAACAAATACATATAAACTTACCGTTTGTTAAAGCTATTTCACAGATGCCGAAGTATGCAAAATTTTTAAAGGAGCTAATAATGAACAAACGAAAGTTTAAAGAAGTTTCAACAATGGAACTCAATGAAGAGTGTTCTGCCATTCTCCAGAACAAGCTACCCGCCAAGTTAAAAGATCCAGGAAGTTTTATTATCCCTTGTCTAATTGGTACTTTAAATGTTAAGAAAGCGTTAGCTGATTTAGGTGCTAGTATAAATTTAATGCCTTATAAAATGTTTAAACAACTAGATCTTGGGGAACCAACTCCCACTAGGATGAGTATTCAGTTAGCAGATAGATCCATTAAATATCCTAGAGGAATCATTGAAGATGTTCTGGTAAAAATTGATAAATTTATTTTCCTGGTTGATTTTGTTGTATTAGACATGGATGAAGACATTAACGTCCCCTTGATATTAGGGCGACCTTTTTTAGCCACAGCCAGGGCCGTAATTGATGTAGGAGATGGTAAACTCACATTAAGAATAGGAGACGAAGAAATTATTTTCCAAATTTATGATGCTATGCGATATTCTAAAGAACAAGATGATTCCTGTTATTTCGTTGATACTACTGATTATATTAGTCAACATTCATTATAGGAAATTCTACATGACGACACGAAGGACCTGTGTCTTGCTCAGAAAGAGGGGGACGAAGACAAAGACGATGCACTAAATTGGAAAAGGTCATCATCCGAACAAATGAAAGAAGAGATCATTGACAATGATGACGAAACAAGACAGAAGCCCTCCATCGAAGAACCGTCCAAGCTAGAATTGAAACAATTGTCGACACACTTGGAATATGCATTCCTCAGAGACAATTTTACATTACCAGTAATTATATCGGCAGAACTAGAACCTAAGGAAAAAGAGGAGCTGATAGAGGTTCTAAAAGAGCACAAAAAAGCCATAGCATGGAAAATTTCTGACATTAAGGGAATAAGCCCCACGTCCTGCACCCATAAAATTTTAATGGAAGAAGTCTACAAACCCTGTGTACAACCTCAGAGACAACTAAATCCAAACATGAAAGAAGTGATCAAAGCCGAAGTCATAAAACTCCTAGATGCAGGGATAATTTATCCTATCTCTGATAGCCCTTGAGTAAGTCCTGTTCAGGTAGTTCCAAAAAAAAGGAGGAACGACGGTAGTACCCAATGAAAAGAATGAGTTGATCCCCACAAGGACAGTCACAGGTTGGCGAGTTTGCATAGATTATAGGAAGCTCAATGATGCCACCAGAAAGGATCACTTCCCTCTACCCTTCATAGATCTAATGTTGGAAATATTATCCGGGCATATGTACTGCTGCTTCCTGGATAGACTCTCCGGATACTTCCAAATTCCTATAGCTCCTGAAGTCAAGAAAAATAAAAACATTCACATGCCCATACGGTACGTTTGCTTATCGTCGAATGCCTTTTCGATTATGTAATGCTCTTGCTACTTTTCAGCGTTGCATGCTAGCAATTTTTGATGAACTTGTGGAAGACATCATGGAGGTATTTATGTATGACTTCTCAGTTTTTTCTTTCCATCTTTGCCTTAAAAATTTAAAATGAGTATTAATGAGATGTGAAGAAACAAATCTCGTTTTAAACTGGGAAAAATGTCACTTTATGGTGAGAGAAGGAATAGTGTTAGGGCACAAAATTTCTAGTAAAGGAATCGAGGTAGATAAAGCAAAAGTTGAAGCTATAGAAAAACTACCTCCTCCTAGTTCTGTCAAGGCTATTAGAAGTTTTTTAGGACATGCAGGGTTCTATAGAAGATTTATTAAAGATTTTTCTAAAATAGCTAAACCTTTGACAAGATTACTAGAAAAAGATGTTCCTTTTGATTTCAATCATGAATGTTTAGTTGCATTTAACATCCTTAAAGATAAACTAATAAATGCACCAATTATTATTGCACCTGATTGGAACTCACCCTTTGAACTAATGTGTGACGCAAGTGATTTTGCAGTAGGTACAGTTTTGGGACAACGAAGAGACAAGCACTTTCAGCCAATTTACTACGCTAGCAGAACACTAACACCCACACAAGAAAACTACACCACCAGAGAAAAAGAACTGCTAGCTGTAGTATTTGCCTTTGATAAATTTAGACAGTATCTAATAATGTCCAAAGTTGTCATTTATACTGATCACTCAGCTCTTCGTTATCTTTTAAACAAACCTGATGCTAAACCCAGGCTCATACGTTGGATTTTGCACTTACAGGAATTTGACTTGGAAATATAAGATAAGAAGGGAGCTAAAAATCTTGCAGTAGATCACTTGTCTAGACTTGAAAATCCACACGCCAAAGAGCTCAACGAAGGTGAAATAAATTACTCGTTCCTCGAGAAACAACTCTTCTCTTTAAAACATTCTGAAATACCATGGTTTGCGAATATTGTGAATTATTTAGCAGCTAACATCTTGCCAAGAAAATTAACACATCAACAAAAGAAGAGATTCTTTACTGATGTGAAAAACTACTTTTGGGAAGATCCCTTTCTTTTCCGTATTTGTGCAGATCAGGTCATTCGAAGATGCGTTACAAAGACAGAGGCAAATAAGATCTTGGAACAATGTTATTCAGGACCATCAGGAGGACATTACAGTGGTAACAAGACGGCACACAAAATACTTGAATCAGGTTTTTTCTGGCCTACTCTATTTAAAGATGCAAATAGGTACGCTATTTCGTGTGATAGATGTCAACGAACAGGTAATATCTCTAAACGTGATGAAATGACCCAAACATATATGCTATCATGTGAAATATTTGATGTATGGGGTATTGATTTTATGGGACCATTTCCTATTTCATTTGGAAATAAGTACATCCTAGTTGCAGTCGATTATGTGTCAAAACGGGTAGAAGCAAAAGCTTTACCTACCAATGATGCAGGGTAGTAGTGAGATTTCTCAAGAAACACTTTTCTCGATTTGGCACACCAAGAACAATCATTAGTGATAGAGGTACGCATTTTTGCAATACTCAGTTTGAAAAAGTTCTAAAGAAATATGGAGTATATCATAAAATAGCAACCCCTTATCATCCTCAAACCAGTGGGCAAGTTGAGGTAGCAAATCGAGAACTTAAGCGCATTGTAGAAAAAACCATTGAAGCAAATAGAAAAGGCTGGGCATTAAAATTAGATGACGCATTATGGGCTTTTAGAACAGCCTTTAAAATGCCTTTAGAGACATCCCCATACAATCTTGTGTATGGGAAAAGCTGTCACTTACCATTTGAATTAGAACACAAAGCTTTTTGGGTAATAAAATTTTTGAACACTAATCTTAAGATTTCAGGAAAGAGAAGAATGATGCAGATGAATGAGCTGGATGAATGGAGAACGGAAGCCTATGAGAACTCAAAATTGTACAAGGAAACAACGAAGCGACGCCATTATGCTCGTCTCAAGAGGACAAAGAAATTTGAAGTAGGAGACTTAGTCCTACTGTACAACTCAAGGCTCAAACTATTCCCGAGAAAACTGAAATCAAGGTGGTCAGGGCCGTTTATGATCAAAATAATATTTCCATATGGCACTGTCGAGGTAACCCATCCCACTAAAGGTACATTCAAGGTAAATGGTCATCGACTTAAAATTTATAATGGTGCAGATTTGGGCGATATGAGAGAGGAGCTTATGCTCCACGAACCATCTTTTATGACCGAAAATAGGGAGAGTCTAGCTTAAGACTATAAACGAGCGCTTCTCGGGAGGCAACCTGTGCACTAACACACTAACATCGTTTTTCTTTTTCTTTTTATTTTTTAAACATCACATGAAAATACAAGATTGTGCACACGCCCTTAACCACGGCCGTGTCCCGGGGCGTGAAAATGCAGGAAGGTACACGCGTGCGTGCCACACTCAGTGCCAAAAGCAGTAGAGTTTTTAAGACATAACACGGCCGCGACTCCTCGACCGGCCGTGTCCCATGACCGTGTAAAATTATTCTAGCTACTGACTTCAACAACATGGTCACCGCACTGCCGTGCTAAACAACCGTGTAAAATTTTTGGGGTTACTGACTTGTTATACACGGGCTAGACACGCCCGTGTTATCCTACCGTGCTAACCTTTGTACTTATCAAACATGGGCGTGCGAATTGACACACGGACGTGCCAAAAACCTTGAAGCGCACCCAATTTTAAGAAATCGCAAAAAGCACGGGCAATTCAAATCAAACACAGCCGTGGCGAAAGGCCGTGCTCCCCTACCTATATAAAGAAACTAACCGTTTCCCCCCCAACCCTCAAAACCTAAAATCAGATTTTCATTTCCCCCCCAAAAACCAGCCATAAAACCAGACTTCCCCCTCCCCGCCGCCATTTTTCTCCAAAAAACGACTACAAAACACCCACACGGCTGCAGCACCACCGTGTTCACGAACACCACGCCCTTACTAGGCCGTGCTCACACTGCGAAAACCAGCCCCACCGCCGTGTCCTCCACCCGTGCTCGTCAATTACCACCACTCCTTGTTCTTTCTTCTTCACATTTTCGCATATTTCCTCTTTATTTAAGTTTTTGTTTAATTTTAGACTTAAACATCTGATTCATAGTGTTTATTTTATTCCATTTCTTGTTTAGTTTATGTTAAAACATGGTTTTTGTTTAGTTCATTTCTTTTTATTTGTTGGGATTGTTCTTGCTGCTTCATTTTTTAACAACATGATTTTCATTGTTTGATTTCTTATTTGTTAAATGCATGTTAGATTCCATTTAAAGATTGTTTTTTTTTCTTTGAGAATTGATACTCTGTTATTGTCAAAAAAAAAATTTATGCATGATGATGATTCTCAATTCTCAAATATATTTATTGAACTACAAAAATTGCTTTACATTTGATTTTAATTTGTAGGAAATATGTCGACATCTCGAGTGAAACGCTCAGTCCCAAGCAAGAAAAGAAAGGGGCCTAGATCCTCTTCCGCAAGCGCCACTACCGAACTTCGACACCAGTTCCTCCGATTTCTGCAAGTAACTCAGGAAGATCGGTACAAAGCCATCCGGAATAGGCCCATAGGCACTGGACGACGAATTGATTGGGACGCTGTCGGGCAAGTAGGGCTCACCACTGATATCCAAGCACTCCTATCGACTGATCCATGAGAGACCTTCTTCTCAATTGATGAGCCCAAATACCTAGAGCTCACACTCGAGTTCTGCTCCACCTTCACACTGGAAATAGTGATGGCTCAATTCGACGATCCAGGCACTATCCAATTCCGTCTCAGGGGTGAGGTACGAAGACTCAGTGTACCCCAATTCGGAGCAGCCTTGGGCCTCTACACAGCGGACTTCATCGCTAAAAACCCGCTCGAAGGCCTAACCCAAAAACCTCACAGCCTCCTGTACGACTGCTGGCTCCACCTCCGACCAACGATGACCTTCTACAACCCCAGCAAATCCAAAGTAACAGCCCTTCCTCCCGCCTTACGATACATCCACGTCATACTCGCGTATACCATCACCAGTCGCAAGGAGAGCACTGGTGTCGTCAACAAACACGCGTTTACTTCCTGTCCTGCATGTCTGAAAGACACGTGCTCGACCTGGCGTACTTCATTACCTGCACGATACAACATCAAATCGAAGCTCACAGGAAGGGACTCCTGTCGATGGGGCCGTACATTACGAGGATAGCTCGGCACCTTCAACCTCCTCAACTCCGACGAGCAAATCTCCTCCCTCACAATGATGGGGAACATGGTTTCTCAAGGCATCCAAACCATGTTACACATGAGGATGATTAAACAATATCGAGGGACCAATCCTCCACAGTACACATTAAAATCACCATATACCAAGGAAGAGGATGAGAGCATTCCTGACGATGTCCCACAACCCTCAGAGGAGGCACCGCATTCGAGCCAGCACTCACACCGAGCCGCAACATCATTGGTAGACATTTCTGCACGACTTGATCAGTTCGAGTTGCATTTTGCGGAAAACGCCCGGCGATTTGATGGGATAGAGGCGACACTTCAACAGATATGCCACCATCTCCACATTTCCACATCGGCACCAACACTAGACTCGACCCACAATGAGGGCATCTGAGTCTTATTCAATTTATTTGCTTTCATTTTAATTTTTGTTATATTTTATTTTACATTTTATTTGGATGTTTCATATGAACTATTATTACAATTGCAAATTTCTAAAAAACTGGCTACCCAACTATTCCAGCATTCCTAACAAACATATTATTTTCATCAAAAAGATCATTAAAAAAAGTGATTTTGCAGAATCAATCAGATACTCTATCTACACAAGAGAACATTTAGGCATAATATACCATCCACACACTATTCATACCTTCAAGGATATCATCAATAAAAATCAGGATGTACCATTTTCTTCTCTTATCTTATTGAGTTATTTATTTTTGTACATTAAGGACACTGTACATCTTAAGTGTGGGGGGGAGTAAAAGTGGTTAAATTCTGCATGACCTTCACATTGTGCCTAACTTTCCTCATCTTTCGCAAATCCTTAATTAAATCTTGTTCTTAAAGTAAAAATTGTCATAATACTAATTAGGATGAAATTTTAACCGATTTATGATTTTTATTGTTATGCTTTTGAATAAGTCATAGTTAATTGTACATTGATGATTAGTTTAAGGAATACTAGAGAATCAAGCATGATAAGTCTATTTTTCAGACAATAAAATTGTTACTAGGTTGTTGACCTGAAATTAAATTCTACCTTGAAATTTGAAATTTATAAGGATGATATCAAAACACCCGTAATTTTATGTGAGCATTTGAACCTATAGAGCATACATTCTTTTCCGTGCTCAGTCTTTGATTATGAGTGTGTCAACTATGAACTGTTATTCTAGAACTTGCTTTGTTTATACATGTCGAGACTACAGTTACGATTTGATATATAGAGATGATGAAGGCACTTAGGTTTTAACCCACTAATTCCACTAAATAACTCACCCTAACAAATTAACCCCTAGTGAACCCCTTTGATCATAACAACCCCTTTTGTTGACTTAACCACTAATATTAACCTCGAGCCTTTGCATTTGTTTTCCCTTTTCCTTTGATTAACCCTCAATCGAGTTTTGATTTGATTAGCTACCAAAAATTCATTACTTAGTTGTTCTTAAAAAAAATATTTAAGTCTGTCAAATTTTATAGTTTAAAAAGAGAGCTTACACAATCAAAAGCATATTTCCAGAAAAAGGTCGTATTAGTAAAGTATTGTTTAGTAGATGAAATTTTCGGGAAATTTTTAGGATAGGTAGTTATCAAGTCAATCTCAATTCTAACCTTCTAATTTCAGCCTGTGACCTCACCTTTCACCTCAGCCCCATTACAACCCGATCAAAGACCTTTTGATCTAATTATCATCTCGTATTACAGTGGTGGAGATTTGATTTTCAAGTAAGCCTATGGGATTAACATTTCAGGTTTGACGTATGAGCGATCTTTTCTAACCCTTAAACACTTCTGAGTGATTTGAGTGAACCTTAAGCGAGGATATCCATCCTTATTGATTTTAGATTGAAAAGGTAGCTGTTTAAGGGAAGGAAAACACCTATATTTTCGAGATATAAACTCATGACTTATCTCGTTTGAACCTCTAAGACACTTTGAATTAAATCTTCCATGTATGAATTATCTATGAATTAGGATAAGACATTGTCAATAATAATTATAAATTGTGGGAAAAGTTCATTTTAATTGTAAGATGAGAATTTTGCTTGAGAACAGGCAAAAGCTTAAGTGTGGGGCTATTTGATAAACCAGAAATATAACATATTTTAATCCCACATTTATTATGCTTTTTAGAGTTTTAAGCCTTATTTTATATAAAAATGTGCTTTTAATCTTTTCTCTTCATGTCTTATACTCAGGAAAGCACCCGAGAACGAAAAGAACGTAAAACAGGCCTAAAACGAAGGAAAAAGGCCTTTCCACGAAATCAACACGGCCTGGACCAAGGACCACATGGCTGTGCCTCGACAAACACCTAGAGCATGGCCTCACCAGCACCGCACACGACCGTGCCAATATAGAAATCCAAACATGGTTAGGCCACGACTTACACGAGTGTGTGACATGGCCGTGCCCCTGACGCTGGAAAGAGTAATTTCAATCAGAAAAGGATACTTAGGGAGAAAGAATCTCATTCCAAGAGCCTATATATACACCCCAAGTACCACCTTGAAGAGGGGTCAAAAGCTAGGCCAAGGAGCCAAGCCGAGAAGGTCAGAGCTAGGGAATAATGCAAGGATAGGCAGTTGATTCATCACCAAGAAGCCGTAATTATACTCAAGACGGCAGAATTCTCCTTCCATCCCGACAGGGAGTTTTAGGATTTTTCTTATGTTTTGTTTTATCTTTTCTCTTGTGATGTTTTATTTTTCTTTCATGAACTAAACCCCTCAGATACCTGAAGGGGGATGAAGCCTAGACAGATGTTTATTATTTGATTTTTGGATTATATGATAAATTACTTAGTTTGTTCTTAATTATGTTTCTTAATCAATATCGAATGTGCTTAGGTGGAGGAGGAATAGACCCTGCCTAAGATAGATCCAACATAATTAAGTAGAGTTGATCGGGTGCCTAGAGATAGGGTTACGAAATTTTATCGAATTAGGGTGAAACGTAATATAGGAATCCATTGATCGATTTACTGCTTTCCTAGGGGGTTATTATAAATGAAAGAGAGTTCCACTAATTAACCTAGGATTAGACATTATTCACCTCGAGAGAGGGTTTAGCATAGGTTAGGGAGTCTCACGGAATAATTTAAGGTTAACTAATAAAGTGAAGTTTAGGTGGATTCTTCCCGAGGGTATCATAAAAATCAACTGAGTCTTTTTCAAGTTATCCCCAATCTAGTCTTCCTGTTCTTGTTTCTTTAAGTCTAGTTATCGTTACTACCATTCACAACTAATTTTTATCTTATTTAGGCTAAGTAGTGAAAAGAAAGTGAGTATTAGTTAACTTAGTTCCTTTGGGTTCGACATCCGGTATTGCCTAAGTTATACTACTGTTCGATACTTTAATCGTTGTCACAGTTAGTTTTCAGGTTTTGATCATTCTTTTATAAATTTTAAAACTCTGATTTACAGTGATCAGCCACTGATAGTTATTCAGTGACATCTCTTCTATAAACTCATAGACTGCTTTAGGAGTTTTGTTGTTCAGGGTTCCGCCGGTGGCTGAATTGATTAATTGCCTTATTGAAGGGTTTACACCGTTGTAAAAAGTGTGGATCTATAGCCACAAAGGTAATCCATGTTGTGGGCACCTCCTCAACAAATACTTGTATCTCTCCCATGCATCGTAAAGTGTCTCTAAATCTATCCGTACAAAAGAAGAGATATCATTCCTCAATTTGCCCGTTCTGCCCAGTGGAAAATATTTTAATAAAAAATTTTGGTCATTTGGTCCCATGTAGTGATTGACCCTCGTGGAAGAGAATATAACCACTGTTTGGCTTTATTTCTAAATGAAAAGGGAAATAACTGAAGACAGATGGCATCATCTAAGACGCCATTTATCATGAAGGTATCACAGGATTCTAGAAAATTCGCTAGGTGTGTGTTAGGATCTTCATCCTGCAAACCATCAAACTGAACAAACTATTGTATCATCTGTATAGTGTTAGGTTTCAATTCAAAATTATTTGCAGCAATAGTAGGCCTAACAATACTAGACTCAGTTCTCGTTAAACTAGGTTTAGCATAATCATACATAGTACGTAGAGCATGATGTTCGGCCTTCTCTAGAGGTGGCAGATTATTTTCAGCCATCTCATCCGTGGTATTTATTTTGCCTTCTTGCTCTTTGTCTATGTAGTTAAAGCTTTGTCTTATTTCTGTGCGATTTCTACGAATGGTACCTTTAATATCACTGTCGTAAAGCTGTGGTCCTGTCGCGTTCCTTCTAGTCATAACTAGAGGTACCTGAAAGGAAAGAAACAAAGAAAATTTAGTAAAGTAAAAAAATTGCAAAAATAATAAAAATAAAAAAATGTCTAAAGTAATAAAAATTAAGCTTCCTTAATATTTCAGTTCCCCGGCAACGGCGCCAAAAACTTGATCATGTCTGTCGAGTCTTAAAATTTATAAAAAGAATGATCGAACCTAGAAACTAACTCTGACAACGATTTGAGGCAAGCACACCTGTCGAACAGTAATATAGTTTAAGCAAGACCAGAATGTCGAACCCAAATGAACCAAAAGTACTAATACTAACTCTCTTTCTATTATCTAGCCTAAGAATTAAGGGATTTATTTATCTAATCTAAAATTAACTAACAACTAAACTAAAGATGCAAAGACAAAGAGGATGAATTGAGAAAATAACTTGAGAGAAAACCAAATGATTAAGACGACACCCAAGGAAGAATCCACCTAGACTTCACTTGTTATCTAACTTTGAACCAGACGATTTATTCACTTGACTTGATCCGTAAGATTCCCTAAGTTATATTAATCCCTCTCTCGAGGCGACTAACGTCTAATCCTAGGTTGATCAATTGAAATCTCTTTCTAATTAAAACCCCTAGAATTGCATTGACTCGATCTATGGACTCCTATATTAGGTTTCACCCTAATCCGACAAAATCTCGTCACCCTATCTCTAGGCGCGCGACCAACTCCACTTAATTATTGTAACACCCCAAACCCAACCCACGAGTCCTGACCGGATCTAGTATGTCCCTGCGGAAAACATTGAAAAGATCTCGACTTAAAGGTGAAAACTTGAAAAATTTTTGTTGTTATTTGGAAACCATGTCCATTTAAAAATTCTAAGTAATATAAGCTTGATATAAAATATCCGAATTAAAACCTTAATATATATTTTAAGATATAGTTTGCCGAAAATAAACTGATTTCAAAATAATAATTTAATCGTCATTTTGCTTTAACATAATAAAAATACTCAAATACTTTAATGGGCCTTAATACAATAAACACTTATTCAAATACTTAATATACTGAAAATGCTAAATACGTAATTAATTAAAAATATCTTTCTGCATGAAAATCTGCTTTTGCATGGCCACCTTTGTATCCACTCCAGCCCGGTCCAAAAATCATGTTCACCTGCGATGTTGATAGAAATTGGGTGAGTCATACAGACTCAGTGTGTAATTAATCCACTGAATTCCACCCACATGTTAAACCACATATTAACCCATATATCAGATACAAATTAACATATTCACATATTATCACATTCTGGGCTTGGCCCATATTCATATCACATTCATATAATAGGGTAGTTAACCACATAATTTCCACATACTAGGCTTAGCCCATTTCCACACTGATCCACATTCATATACTGGGCTTGGCCCTTTTCACATTAATCCACATATCACTGGGCTTGGCCCATTTTCCACATTAATTCTCATACGAAATCATGCAATTATGAAGCCCAACCCAAACCTAGGGTCCATCCGCTACACACCCCCTTATCCAGCCTACCACACACCAGGGGATTATCAAATCACCCTCTCCTTTTCACTCCAAAAGGCAATCAATGCCGTCCACGTGCAATTAAGCACAATAATCCACAACGCGACCTCAGTCAGCGCCAATCCACGATGTAGACGTAGCTAACACCAAAACCACGATGGGACACATAGTCACTCATCAACCACGATATGGCACATAGCCGATATTAACCACGATGAGGCACAGAGCTACTCATCAAACCACGCGAACTTAATTGCAAATAATCCACAACGTGACCTCAGTCAACGTCAATCCATGATGTAGCTCAAGGCTAACATCAAACCACGTACTCGAAGCACACCCTGTCCTTCTTTCATAACCCACCCATGCACATGCAACATAAAATAATGCCATGATAATGCATATACATGTTATTTAGCATATTATCACATATTCACATCAATAATCACATTCCATCAGATTCGATACTTACCGGATTATCGACATACCCCTTGAGGGTATCCATCTCATAACTTTTACTGCACTTGTTAGTACACAATCAACACATACAGATATAGCAAAAACCCGGAAAACGGTGGGTTAATCACACACCTTACTATTTAGCGAAATCCCGAACTACTTGAATCTAACACAATGAACGGGGTTTTCCTCCTCCCTTAATGCCGATTTGGTCTCCTACCAAATCCCGAAGGCTTTGCTTATTCCTGTCGAGTAGCCCCTAAACTATCATAGTCACGATCGGTCATCACTTAACAACTAATAAAATGGCCCTTTGGCTGAAAGTCAACACTTCCTTACCTTACTAAACTAAATCCCGGATCACCACCCTTGCGGTTGACATTGTCGAAATCCCTATTTGGCACAGGTTAGAATCGGCTAACATCCAAAACTTATGAAAGTGGCCTATGGCTATTAATAAAAGTAAAATACAAATAGGTGAATCAACACTTAAAAGGTTCGGCTAAGCCTTCAAATGATGGTGGAATATTCGGCTAAGGTTGTAAATGACAAAGGGCATTCGGCTTTCAAAGAAATAGAGAGGGATTTGAGGTTGAAAGAAAAATAAGAAGAAGAGGAGAAGAGTAGGGGATTTTCGGCACAAAGAAAATTAAAGAAACAAAAGAGATGTCAAAGATGATCACTCCCCCTTATAAAGAATTCGGCTACTAGCTTCCCCCTTATCAAATTCCAAAGTTTTCTCCCATTTAATCTTTTTAATCACTTTAATAACTAAATAAAATAATCCAATACATTATCTCTTATCACTCTCCTACTTTATCTTAACAAATAACATAAAATAATCCTTCACATTATCTCCTATCAAACTCCTATTTTGACTCTTTATCCCTTTAACAAATAAAATAAAATCCATCACACCATCCCTTATCAAATTCCTATAATAATCACCTATTATCACTTCATTTAATAATAAAAAAAACAACAATTATCCTTCACCAAGTTCCTATTTTATCTCCTAATCACTTATTAAAAATAAAATAAAACACTAATTTATCACCTCATTTATCTCTTATCTACCTATCTAAAATAAATAAAATAAACAAATAAAATAACATTTATCCTACCTTAGCCGAAAATCAATAGGAGAATTAAGCCAAATTCTTATCCAATTGAAATTCCATGTGCCGTCCAATTTCTTCTCACCTTTCTTCCTTGATGCGAAAGCAAAATAAAAACACTTCCCTTGCTGCCAACAGGACTCGAACATGAGACCTGGAGCCCTTTTGACGCAATCTGCAGGCATCGCCCAAGCCACTTTGCCAAGGCGCAGTTTGTGATATAAACTCCCCAGAATTTCTTTTAAACCCTCATTCGCCAGGCGCCTTCTTAACGCAAAAATAAAAGCTCCTTCCTGCTTCCTTCGCAACTCGAACCTGGGCTCTCTACCCATTGCTTGAGGCGTCACTTGCCCAAGCCTTAAGTAGCGCCCTGCTGCCACTTTACCAGGCCAACCCTTGTGTCATAATTCCTCACGAATTTCCCTTGAAGCCTCCTTAGCCTTGTCCTCTTGTCTTAACGCAAAAAGAAAATAAAATTACTTACTTGCTGCCGACGTGATTCGAACCAAGGCCCTTGGCACTGCACCTGGCGCTCCACTGCCACTTTACCACATGATTTCTTGTGGCATTAATTCCTTAAAAATTCCTTTAAAGCCTCCTTAGCCCAGTTCCCCTTTTGGCGCAAAAATAAAAGTCTATTTGCTTCCCATGTTGCTCGAACCTCTTCCCTCCTGCACTCCCTTTTGACGCAAGCCTCCAAGCCCCTAAAGTAATGTCCCAAGCCACTTTACTAAGCCCAAGTTCATGTCCATAACCTCCTACAATTTTCCTTTAAGGCCTCCTTCGCCTAGTTTCGTATTTTAGACTTAAAATCCAACATTTTCCCAAAGCTTTACCTTTCATCATTTGTTCTAAAAACCCTTAAAACACCTCCGAACATACTTAAAGCCTACTAACACTTGAGTTATGCTCCAAACACATAACCCCTAATTTAGGATGTTACAATTATGCTAGATCTACTCTTAGGCAGGGACTTTTGCTCCTCCACCCGAGCACATCATACTTGAATTAATATCCCGACAATATCAACACAAGAATTAAGAACACATAATTAAGAACAAGTCAAATATTTATCATATAGTTTAGAAAACAATAACAAGATTCATTTTAGGTTTCATCCCCTTATGTATCTGAGGGTTTAGTTCATAACAATAAAAGAAAACATCTCATAAGAAAAGATAAAACAAAACATAAGAAATCCCTAAAACCCCTGAAGGAATTGAAGGAGAGATCCTCCGTCTTGAGTATAACTCCAGGTTCTTGAGATGGATCAATTGGCTATCTTCGAGTATTTCCACAAATCGGACTTTTCGGCTCGGTTACTTGGCCTAGCTAACCGTCCTCTTCTAGGTTATACTTAGAGGGTTTATATAGGCTTTTGCAATGGGTTTCTTTACCTCTAAGTAACCTTTTCCGAGTGAAGTTTCTCTTCTCCACGACAGGGACACGGCCATGGCACATGCCCGTGTGAATGGCCAAGCCGTGTTCGGACTTTTAATGAGGCACGACCGTGTGGTCTTGGGCCCAGGCCGTGTCGATTTCTATTTTGGCCCAATTTAGTCTGTTTTAAGCCCGTTTCTCATTCTTTTCGTCATTGGGTGCTCCCCTGGGTATAAAACATGAAAAGAAAGGATTAAGAGCACTAAATTACATAAATCATGGCTTAAATCATCCAAAAGCATGCTAAATGTGGGCTTAAAATATGTTACTTTTTCGGTTTATCAATATCTTGAATTAAAATTTGTTTTACTCTGTATCCATTTAACTTATAACTCTTTTTCACTTTTCCGGGCTTTACCAATCTGTTGTAGAATCATTAGTTTAGCTTTTCTCAACTAAAATTAATCTTTCATCATATAATAGCAATTGAATATTTATTTCTCATAAAGCAAACAAAGATTTTCTATTCAGAACATCAACAACTATATTTACTCTTCCCAAATGATACTCAATTACCAAGTCAGAGTCTTTCAATATTTCAAGTCATCTGCATCGTATTAGACTCAGATCTTTCTATACCATCAAGTATCTTAAAGTTTGATGACCAATACATATTTGATTCTTTTCGCCGTACAAATAATGTTTCCAAATTCCCAGTACAAACATAATAAGTGCCAATTCAAGTTCATATATCAAGTAATTCTTTTCTATAGTTTTAACTATCTGAATATATGGGCTATTACTTTGCCTTATTGCATCAAACCACATTCTAGTTCCATTCAATGTTACATTATAGTGAATCGAAATCAATCCTTTGATCAACAAAGCTTCCAACTGGTCGAAACTTTATTGATATTTATCAGTTCATTCAAATCTTACCTCTTTCCTGAAATAACTGGGTCATTGATGTGGCTATTTCAATTATTAACATTAAAGCTTTGTGTTTTTCCAAAGCCACAACCATCCGATAGATTTAGAACCATAGTGTTATACTATGACAGACATTTCAACCGTATAGATAAAGCAACACTTCAATATCAATGGTGTACCTCAACTTAAAAGAGGGAAAACTGAAGTGGCCCTAATAATAGCCAATGCAGTAATACAGTTTCTATAATTTGTAATCTCTATCACAATACCTCATGATCGAGTCAATATTTATAACGGTAATGAATGTAATTACCTCTAATCAAAGAATATATTTCACAAGTAACTCATGTTTGCATAATAAAGAGTTTGATGATATCTCAGGGAAAATTCAGAAAAGTAATATCACGCATACTTGGTAGAAACAACTATGATAAAGACAATATAATTTGCATATTCGCAATTCAGGGCTTCAATCAGTAGATGTAGTAAATAACATCATATGAACCTTGTCATCAGATCTCATATCAATCATGATAAATTAACAACCCAAGTAAAATAAAGCAATACCGCTCATGAATCAACTAGGCTTTTAGTAATTCCATTTATCATGATTTACTAGCATTTCAATACAACAAATATTCCATCTGTACATACACAATTTCATATGCCTCTGAGAATAACAAGGCTTATAGAGCACCCAGGAGATGTTGCTGTAATATACCCAATTATCACAGCTGTATTCAAATATCTTTGCTGTTTTATCACAATTCCACTGACCGATAAAATCATCAATAATCTTATATCATTCAGCTCACTAAAAGTGTAACATCCTGGAAAGGGCCTATGCATTTTCGGTTTAATTGCACGAAGTCACATGTTTTATGTACTAAGAATAAATTTTGAATATTTTTGGAAACCCGGAAATGAATGAAAATGATTTGGAAATGAACATTTTTGGAAACCTGAAAATGTATGGACATGATTTAGAAATGATTCAAAAGAGGAAAGTGAACATTTCTGGAAACTTAGAAATGACTTAGAAATGTCGAGTTTTAAAGTTTAAAAGAGGAAATTAAGGCAAGGTGGCCTTAAAAGAAAAAAGTTGGTGAAATTTGACACACAAATAGGCTTGGAAAAGTGGCCTGAAGATGCCACTTAGGGCCTCTGGAAATGGCGCCACATGTAAGGCGTTGGGCCTGAGTTCAAGTCACTTGGGAAGCAAATAAAGGAAGTTTTATTTTTGCTTCCAGAAGCCTGAGGTGGACGGCACAAGCCTTCTAGAAAGGAGGAGTTTTATTCTCTTTAATATTCGATTAATAAGGTGATAAATAAGGGATTTAATTTGGGATTATTTTTGGAGAGATAATAAAGGATTATTCTCAAATTATTTTAAATTAAGGAGATAAACTTATCAATAAAGAAGAGTGGTGGCCAAGTAAGGGATTCTGAGTAGTAGTTTCGGCTAGAAAAGGAAGAAAATAGGGCTATTCATCAATTTTTCTTCCTCATCTTCTCTCTGCCGAATTTCTGAGTGTTCTCTTCTCTTCTCTTCTCTTTTTCTTTTGTCAAGCCGAATCTATAGTCCACCATTGTCAAAATTCTCAAGTTTTCTTTTCTTCCTATTTCTTCTTACCAATCCATTCAAAAGCCGAATCTTGGAAGGGCTTCAAGCATAGGTGCTGTTGATTTCTTCAAAGGTAAGAACAAGTTTGATTTCCATTCTTTTCTTTTAGATTAGCCGAGAGATAATCTAACCCCATACATATTATGGTTGCCGAATATGGAAGGATCTTTCGGGATTACCAGAGTAGTCGACTAAAAGAAGGAGTATTCGGGATTTCTAAGATTAAGGTAAGATATGTGAATATTCGGCCAAAGGCCTTGATTTATGTTTCGATGATTAAGATTAAGTCTAACGTAAGGTTTTAGGGATTTCGACATTCCTAGGAAACAAGGAACAGCTTGGGATTTGTTGGTGTTCCAATCGGCAACAAGGTAAGAATACTAATCCTACTAGGATTTGGAATTTTGGCCGAATGGCTTTTTATTAAGGTAATAAGTGATAAATCAATGTAGGGATTAAGGATCTAAGCATTAGATCAAGCTTTTCGGGGATCTCAAGGAAATTTTAAGCGAATTAGGTGTGTACCCCATACTATTTTATAATACGTTTTATGGCTATGTTAATTAAAATATGTGATATTAAGAATATGAAAGTGGCTAAAGTACCATGTTATGGTACAAAGTACCCAGGTACGTTTCCTATTCCTCCTAGGAATATGAAAAATGTTATTAGTAACATGAGAATCTGATAAGAATGTGAACTCTGGCATATTTATGCATATTATTATATGGGGCATATGGGTTTGTTTGAAAGGGGAAGTGAATGTGGTGACCTAAGACCACGAACACGGTGACCTAAGACCGTGATATCTGAGAAGTGGTGACCTAAGACCACAGTAATCTGAACGTGGTGACTTAAGACCACGAATGCGGTGACCTAAGACCGCAATTTGGTGTGTAGCGGAAGGAGGGTCGACTTAGTAGTCCCCACGGTGTGACTGGCAGGTACGGGGGTGTGTAGCGGATGGACAATTAGGTTTGGGTTTGGGAATGCATCATAACTTGTATTCATTGTTCTGAATGTGTAACCCTTGTATGCCTATTTCTATTATGATTTAGTGTCGTGTACACATTGAGTCTGTTTGACTCACCCCGTTGTGGGACCATGTTTGGTGATGAATAAAGTGATGGACCTAAGACGCAGCAGAGCTTGTTGTGGCCATGCTCAACATGAAGTCTTTATTTTTATGGAACTATTAGTTTTTTTTTAGTACTTGAATTATTTGGAAATTATTTGTTGTAATAAGGGCATAAGGCCATAGTTGAATCATTTTACATTTATTATTATTTATTATGTTTAGGAACCTTATTTATTAAAGTTTAAGTAAAAATTTCTTTAAACTAAATCCTAATTGTTTTATCACTTAATATTAAAACGGGGTTTCCAAAAATAAAATCAAGTCTGTTTCAAAACAAGCCCAACCCAAGCAATATTATTTTATCGCACAAGTTTTCTCTAAGTAACAAAAGAATTTGAAACCGGTTTTCTTGAGAAACATACCAAATCTGGTCAAAGCTCGTGGGCCGGGTTTGGGGTGTTTCAGTTTGGTATAAGAGCCCAGTTTTAAACTCTCGGCCTGTGGGCTAAGGCCCAAAACATTTTCAAATCGAGCCAAGTAAGTTTTTTTAAAGTATTTTATGAAATAAGCAGGTTTTTCTGGCATGGCACCTAAGTCTTCGACCCGCAGTCCACCAGGTAAGTACCCCTAACCATCTGTGTGATTATGTGAATTATAGAAGGGTAGAAGAGGAATGGAACGTAAAATAGCATGATAGGTACTTGAACCCTAGGACTAGTCTACCCCAACTATTGCATAAGACTTAAGGACCATTAAACAAACCTATGACTAAGACGCCAAGTTAGGGTGTGGTAACCATTGTGCGCATGTCTAGGATTGGATCCGGAAGAGCCTAGTACTTAAGCAGTCCTAGTGACTCACCTCCTCTTCGCTGGAATCCTACCTGGTGCGTAGCTTCGGTTCGCCCTAACCAAGAGGACTCGGTCATAGGCTAAACACAATAACTAAAACCCGAAAGGGAACCAGCCGTGTTTTTATAAAACCCCTAGTTTTAAAAATCTTAAAATTACCTTTTCAATTTGTGAGAACTATTTTTACAAAATTTTCCGAAAAATTTTCGATTTATGAAATTACAAAAATACCCATAGTGGTAAAATTACCAAAATGCCCTTGATTTACAAAATGTCAAATTACTCAACAGTTTTATCAAATTTTCATTATTTTATAAATGTTCAAAAACCCCAATTTGCAAACTATCAAAAATACCTTGATTTTGGAAAATTACAAAACTGCCTCTAACTTACAAAATTACCAAAATTACCCTGATTTCCAAATTTTTTGCAACATCACCGTTTTGGAAAATACAATTCTCAAAAAGAACCCTCAAAGTTTTGCAACTTTTGAAATATCTCTGATTTATTAAATTTTACAAATTTGCCCCCGAGGTCTAAAATTACCGAAATGCCCCCGGATTTCAAAATTTTTCCAAAAAACCCCAGGAATTTAAAAATTCCAAGATACTTTGTGACAAAATCCTCAAGGAACTTTTTCTTTTGGAAAATTACGAAAATGCCCCTGTAGGACAAAATTACGAAAATACCCCTGTAGGATAAATTACGAAAATACCCCTGGGTAGTGGAAAAACAACACCAATGAAAACTACAACGTTTCTCTGAATGAATGAAGGTTCATAATTGTCTGATGGATGTATGAATGAATGAAAGACTGTGTGCATGTATGAATACGAAAGAACCACTCCTAAAACTCTTGTCATAAAACTCATTCGCGGGTAATCAAGTGAAACAAAGACTAATTCATAAAACTTCTTAATCAGATTACGACATTAGAAATGAGCTCTAGAGGACGTGGTCGTCGTGGAAGAGGTAGAGAAAGGATGACTGTGTCAGAACCCGTTAGATCGAGTCAAGGGTCTGATAACGAAATACCACCGCCACCACCACCCCCAGCCGTGGGTGTTGAGCAGCAAGCTCAAACGGGAGAAGATGCTGTATTGCGGCCTGTGCTACGAGTTTTGGAGTTGGTGGCTGGTGCAGGAGGAAATTCGAGAACCCGTAAGTCCATTGCCTAAAGCGGCTCGAGCTAATGGAGCCAAATGTTTCGTGGAGTATCGGGTGTGGCACCCGATGGTGAGATCTTGGTTGGAAGCAATCGAGCGCATCATGGATGAGCTTGACGACCCACGAGGAAAAGTTAAAAGGAATGGTGGCACAATTCTTACGATGAAGCGTATCAATGGTGGTTAACTGTTCGGGATGGTGCCACGGCCGAGGGTCAGACCTGGGAGTACGTTAAGGAGGCGTATCAAAAGAAGTATGTGGGAACCAGGTATACGGATGAGCAAAGGAAGGCTTTTCTGGGGCTGGTTCAAGGAAACAAGTCTGTTGCAGAATATGAAGCTGAATTCCTAAGGTTGAGCCGGTATGCTCGAGGTGTAGTGGCAACTGAGCATGAGCGCTGTGTCCGTTTTGAGGATGGACTAAGGGATGATCTAAGACTGTCAATAGCACCGCATCAGGAGCGGGAATTTTCTGCGTTAGTGGAAAAGACCAAGGTGGCCGAGGGAATTAAGGATTCTGCAAGCCAAAAAGAGGTTTTGGATCGTCTGGATCATTTGGGAATAAGAGGCCTAGAGTTGATGGGCCACGAGGTCAGCAAGTTGGTTCAGAAGGGCGATATTGACCTTGTGATGTGTGTGGAAAGAAGCACTTAGGAGAGTGCTGGAGGAAAACAGGAGGATGTTTTAGGTGTGGGTCCAAGGATCATGTGATCAAGCATTGTCCTAAGAACCTAGATGAAAGTCGACCAGCAACTTAGAATGTTAATCAGGTTGGTAGAGGTGGACAGCAGCCTCAGCAAGGTCGTGGACCGAACCATGGAGGAAATGGTTCAGGCCGAGGACGTGGAGCACCAAGCAGAGATGCTGAAGGTGCAGACGCGAGACAACCAAGGTTGGTTTATGCAGTTGGCCGTCGCGAGGAGGAAGATGTGCCAGATGTGACAACGGGTACGTTCCTTATTTCTGGAATACCCTTAATTGCTTTGCTTGTTATAGGGTTAGCTTATTCTTATATTGCGGGTGAAGTGACTGAAACCTTGGATGTGAACTTAGAGAATGTGCTTAGAAAGTATGATAGTTCCTTAAGATCAGAGTGCGCAGCAATAGCGTAGTGGGGTGAGTTAGATCGTACGATTGTTCGATTAGTAAGTAATTTCGAGGACGAAATTATTTTTAGGGGGTAGAACTGTAACATCCTGGAAATGGCCTATGTATTTTCGGTTTAATTGTATGAAGTGACATGTTTTATGTACTAAGAATAAATTTTGAATATTTTTGGAAACTCAGAAATGAATGAAAATGATTTGGAAATGAACATTTTTGGAAACCTGAAAATGTATTGACATGATTTAGAAATGATTCAAAAGAGGAAAGTGAACATTTCTGGAAACTTGGAAATGTAAGGAAATGTCAAGTTTACAGAGCCGAACGAAAATTTTTGGAAACTTAGAAATGACTTAGAAATGTCGAGTTTTAAAATTTAAAAGAGGAAATTAAGGCAAGGTGGCCTTAAAAGAAAAAGTTGGTGAAATTTGACACACAAACAGGCTTGGAAAAGTGGCCTGAAGATGCCACTTAGGGCCTTTGGAAATGGCGCCACATGTAAGGTGTTGGGCCTGAGTTCGAGTCACTTGGGAAGCAAATAAAGGAAGTTTTATTTTTGCTTCCAGAAGCCTGAGGTGACGGCACAAGCCTTCTAGAAAGGAGGAGTTTTATTCTCTTTAATATTCGATTAATAAGGTGATAAATAAGGAATTTAATTTGGGATTATTTTTGAATAGATAATAAAGGATTATTCTCTAATTATTTTAAATTAAGGAGATAAAATTATCAATAAAGAAGAGTGGTGGCCAAGTAAGGGATTCTGAGTAGTAGTTTCGGCTATAAAAGGAAGAAAATAGGGCCACTCATCAACTTTTCTTCCTCCTCTTCTCTCTGCCAAATTTCTGAGTGTTCTCTTCTCTTCTCTTCTCTTCTCTTTTTCTTTTGTCAAGCCGAATCTCTAGTCCACCATTGTCAAAATTCTCAAGTTTTCTTTTCTTCCTATTTCTTCTTACCAATCCATTCAAAAGCCGAATCTTGGAAGGGCTTCAAGCATAGGTGCTGTTGATTTCTTCAAAGGTAAGAACAAGTTTGATTTCCATTCTTTTCTTTTAGATTAGCCGAGAGATAATCTAACCCCGTACATATTATGGTTGCCGAATATGGAAGGATCTTTTGGGATTATCAGAGTAGTCGACTAAAAGGAGGAGTATTCGGGATTTCTAAGATTAAGGTAAGACATGTGAATATTCAGCCAAAGGCCTTGATTTATGTTTCGATGATTAAGATTAAGTCTAACATAAGGTTTTAGGGATTTCGACATTCCTAGCGAAACAAGGAATAGTTTCGGGATTTGTTGGTGTTCAAATCGGCAACAAGGTAAGAATACTAATCCTACTAGGATTTGGAATTTTTGCTGAATGGCTTTTTATTAAGGTAATAAGTGATAAATCAATGTAGGGATTAAGGATCTAAGCATTTGATCAATCTTTTCGAGATCTCAAGGAAATTTTAAGCGAATCAGATGTGTACCCCACACTATTTTATAATACGTTTTATGGCTATGTTAATTAAAATATGTGATATTAAGAATATCAAAGTGGCTAAAGTACCATGTTATGGTATAAAGTACCAGGTACGTTTCCTACTCCTACTACGAATATGAAAAATGTTATTAGTAACATGAGAATATGATAAGAATGTGAACTCTGGCATATTTATGCATATTATTATATGGGGCATATGGGTTTGTTTGAAAGGGGAAGTGAATGTGGTGACCTAAGACCATGAACACGGTGACCTAAGACCGTGATATTTGAGAAGTGGTGACCTAAGACCACAGTAATCTGAATGTGGTGACTTAAGACCACGAATGCGGTGACCTAAGACCGCAATTTGGTGTGTAGCGGAAGGAGGGTCGACTTAGTAGTCCCACGGTGTGGTGGCAGTGCGGGGTGTGTAGCGGATGGACAATTAGGTTTGGGTTTGGGAATGCATCATAACTTGTATTCATTGTTCTGAATGTGTAACTCTTGTACGCCTAATTCTATTATGATTTAGTGTCGTGTACACATTGAGTCTGTTTGACTCACCCCATTGTGGGACCATGTTTCAGGTGATGAGCAGTGATGGACCGGGACGGCAGAACTTGTGGTGGCCATGCTAAAAATGAAGCCTTTATTTTTATGGAACTATTAGTTTTTTTTAGTACTTGAATTATTTGGAAATTATTTGATGTAATAAGGCCATAAGGCCATAGTTGAATCATTTTACATTTATTAATATTTATTATGTTTAGGAACCTTATTTATTAAAGTTTAAGTAAAAATTTCTTTAAACAAAATCCTAATTGTTTTATCACTTAATATTAAAAAGGGGTTTCCAAAAATAAAATCGAGTTTGTTTCAACACAAGCCCAACCCAAACAATATTTTTTTATCGCACAAGTTTTCTGTAAGTAACAAAAGAATTTGAAACCGGTTTTCTTGAGGAACATACCAAATCTGGTCAAAGCTCGTGGGCCGGGTTTGGGGTGTTTCAAAAAGAGTCAATTCAGAAGAACTTTTGGCGAATCAATTCTGTAATTATAATATCTAGATAAGTCAATTACTCATGAATAACTTCTTCCTTAACAATGACATCACATATTCAGAATAATCTTCAGAACAATTTGATATCACTTTAATATCGTCTTTACTTATTAACCCATTCTCATTTTGACTACATCATTAGTCATTCAGCCTTTGAACTCTTTAGTTCCATATTCATGAGCTTAATCAATATAAATCTTGTGAATTTCATTGTATAAAACTATACTGGTGAGGGGTTGGAGATCGTAAGCCTCAAAATTTAATTTTCACATATATATATACTCATATAACACAACACTTATCATTCTCATGTACCATAAAACATTTATCCGTACCTTCTCGGATTCTATTTCATCATCAGTAACATGTTACTCAATTACTTGAGTATCTCTTTCAGAGTCATGGGAATTAGCTCAGTTGGAAAGCATCTCTGTCTATTTGTAAAACAATTTTCATCAGAGTCAGGAGATATTATACTATTATAGGTTATATAATGGCATGTATTTCTAGACTCCACATAAGCCACGTTCAGTCCTAGAACTGATTAAGTCGTAGCTCTGATACCACTAAATGCAACACCCCTAACCCGTATCAGTTATTGAAACAGGGTTTCAGAGCGTTATCGAAATATTCAGAACATTTATAGATTAATCCAGGAAAGTTACTATTCATTTATTAAGGTCATTCATAATGTCCCTTAAATGGACCCTTGAGGCCCAATACAAGCATTAGAATTAAGTCAGGAACTTAAGGAATTGTTCGCAAAATTCCAAAATTTTCCAAGGTGCAAGGCTTACACGCCCGTGTGGTCCAAGGGACACGTCCGTGCTGCAGGCCATGTTCAAAACTAGGTAGCTCTCTGACTTGTGCCACACGGCCATGCCACACGCTCGTGTGCAAGGCCGTGTAGTTAATTAATTCAATTCGAATTAGGTACAGGTTTCACACGGCCAAGACACACGCCCGTGTTCAAGGCTGTGTCACCCACATGGCTGTGACACATGCCCGTGTCTCTTCCCGTGTGCTCAATTATTAGCATTCTATTTTCTTGAATTTAAGGTGCAGGGGACACACAGCCTAACCATATGCCCGTGTTACCAGGCCGTGTGTCGCACACAGTCTAGAAACATGCCTATATGGACAAAATTAAGCTATTTCTAGCTTCATTTCTCACCCCAATCTTTGCCATAATCCTACACCACAACTTGCATTCATAACCCAACAAATCCAAGCATTTTATTCAAGTTAATTCTATCATTTAACATGATATATCATCACATACAATTACTAACCATTTCAAGCATTCTAATCAAGCATATTCACTATCATCATGGCATATCATTTCATGCACATGTTTACAATCTTACCTTGGTTAATTCATTATGTTAGACATAATTTGATCAACTACTTAACATATATGTGTCTAACATAATATGACATTACAAGCATATCAAAACAATCATTACTAGCCATTCCAATGGCTAGATTACAAGCATCGTTTATGTTTACATGCCAATATGGCGAACATATCCTATACATGCCATTACAACTGCAATTAAATTACCATACTATACCGACATGGGCCGATGGATAGTGTGAGTGGTCTCCACCAAACTTCCAATCCAACGAGCTTCCGATTACTCTAAAACAGGGGAAAAATAAAATGGAGTAAGCATAAAATGCTTAGTAAGTTTGTATAACATGGTACTTAACTTACCATTCATCTTATTTTGAGGTAACTATGTAAGGCATATTCAATTAATTTTACCTCAAGCCCTACACACATCGTCATTGCCCTTGTAGTTATATAATCCATGATAACATCAAGATATGTATAAGCTCAATCAACAATGCATATATGCTTTCCGCAACATGTATTCATTAAGCATGTATATATTATCTCTTATTATTACAGGTAAAGTTTCATAGTAGTTTGTTTCGAGTTCAGATCATTTCATGTCAAGACTTTACCCATTTTATTCGAGTATTAAGGTCACCAAGTAGTAATACACTCAGGGTGTACAATTATATAATCAAGGATGATCACTCTCATCAAATAATTTCCATGTACAATTACCATCTTTTCATATATTCATACATCACTAGTCATAAATCATCATTTCATTGTATTTCATGTAATATCCTTTTTCATGTCATATTTCATATCATATATATATCATTCCATGTCAATTTGTCTTAAATTCATATTTTCCCTTTCCAGAGGTTTACACGTTGAATTTATTCAAAATATCAATGGATACACAGGTAGTACACTTGAGGTGTACGAATCAAAATCCATCAATTCATGTCCAATGGTACCCATATGGTACAATTTTAGAGAGCACACTCTCGAGCCACATATATGTAAACGACTGGATTACCAATCCAGGCTAAATCCTTTTTACGTTATATACTCTAAAGAGTTTGATTTGGATTACTCGTCCGGGCTAAATCCAATCCATAACATATGCTTGAGAGGACTTATATCAGGATTACCCGTCCGAGCTAAATCCTATCAGAACTGAGGTCGAAGGATTACTTATCCGAGCTAAATCCTATCTGCAACAAATGCAGGACCTCTTTCATTTCGAAAAATCACATATCCATCGATTTTCCATTTATTCAATCAGGATTTAACCACTTTTCAAGCATTATCGGGCATTTGATTATTTCATACCTCCGTAACATTTATGTAATTCGAGTGAAACACATTCCACATTCATGTCAAGCATACAAGTAACACTATATTCCTTTACCATTTTATCGGGCATTTTCATTTATCGAGCTATATCGAGTAGGTAATCATTTCACACATTTATTGTAACACCCCATACCCGAGTCCGATGCTAGGACTAGATACGAGACATTACCATTCTTGAACTCACCTAAACATAAACTTACAGGGTGTAAAATTTCGTTCCGACTTAAAAACTTCTCTTTCTTAGTCTAATCATACACTTCATGGGCCTATGAGGCTTTAAGCACCTATCCAAAAACTTTCAGAGCTTAATCGAAAACTCTTCTTGGAAGCAGGGTTCACACGCCCGTGTACCCTTAGACACGCCCATGTCTTCAAACCGTGGGGCGTTACTAACTATATTCACACGGCCTTGACACACCCATTGGCTTAGACCGTGTGTTATTCCTTGATATACTGACTTGATTACACAGTCTAGGGCACACGCCCATGTTCCAACCGTGTGTCATACACGGCTCATACAAACAGCTGTGGGACTTAACCGTGGCCTATCCTTATTTACAACAATAAGGTGCAGGGTACACACGGCCTAGACACACACCCGTGCGTCCAACTGTGTGGGCACTTAGAGGCTATTTACCAAGCCAATTGCCACCCTGAAAGCAAGATCAATCCAATACATTTTCATAAAAATACTACATGCTTCATTTACCTCAATAAAAATACACACATAGTCAATTTTGGCCGATCACTTAGCCATATACAAAAGAATAATAACTTGATAGCTTATACATTGGCCCTTCTTAAAACATGTTTTCAAAATAAATGCTTCCTATACATGCCATAGTTAGTAAAATAACTTGGCTATACCAAAATAGGGATTGATAGTGTGCTACAAGCTCCGACTCCAATGATCTACAAGTTAGCTTGGCGGGACTGCATAGAAAGAAGGAATTAAAGACGTAAGCATTTAGCTTAGTAAGTTTGCATGTAAAGCACGTATCAATATACTTGCTCAATATAAACCATTTGACATAACAATGGTATCATAAGTTTCAGCTATAGAGCATACTTACTCAAATTGATTCTTACATGTTTCATGATGCTTACTATTCTCATACTTGTAAGCTAAACAAGGTACCTGTATCACTTGATCACAATGATTAGCATACTTTAATATAATAATCATGATATCTAATTCTTCATTCATAACATAAACAATACTCAATTTTAACTTAATGATAGCTTTGCTTACTTAGCTTTCTTGTTATCTCATTCTAACTTTACTCATTTACCCGATGAATTTTTATGAATAACCGAGGATACTAAATCTTATCCCACCTAACTTGACGCCAAAGCCATGTCCTAGATACGGTCTTACATGGAATATCTCATCTTGGTTTCGAGGCCATGTCTTGACATGGACTTATACGAAGTCTTTACTCATGAACTGGTCAATGCCGAGCCTTGGCTGGGACTTAGATGAAATCTTTCTTGCTCTCCCCAATGCCATGCCTTGGCTTGGACTTGCATTGGATCTCTTTCTCTTGATAGCTTTTCAATGCCAAGACTTGTCTTAGGCTTACATGATAACTTTTCAATGCCAAGCTTGCCTTGGACTTACATGATATCTTTTCAATGCCAAGCTTGCCTTGGACTTACATGATAACTTTTCAATGCCAAGCTTGCCTTAAACTTACATGGTATCTGTTCTTGATTGCCGATGCCATGCCTTGGCTTGGTCTTATACGGACTTTCTTCTCTCATGTGGTGGATCGAGTATCCTAGGAAATTCATCTTCAATCGGGACTTGTTCATACTTTACCTCATTGATTTCCTTGTTTAACATAGCATTAAGCATTCAGTGGAAATAATGTATATTATACTAAGCAATTCAATGATAGAAATCATAAAGCTTAGAAATCATACAAACTTACCACAATATGCAAAATATATGTAGATATGCACTTCAGTCCTCGACTTTGTTCTTGCCTCGGTTTTGATCCGGGCTTCATTTTTCTTGATCTATAATCATAAATACACCATTTAATACTCACATTGACTAAATTGACTCTTTACTCATATTTTGGCAAAATTACTATTTTGCCCCTAAACTTTCTCATATTTACACTTTTGCCCCTAAGCTCGTAAAATGATTTTCATTCAACTTTCTTAAACGTCATGCTTAGCTGATTCATTTCCTCTACCATGACAATCCTCAATTCTCACTATTTCTAGTATGTATGACCAATTTTCATAACTATTACAAATTGGTCCATACTATCATTTTTCATGAAATTCCCCAAGGAAAAGATGTTTATCTAACATCACACTCTCATAAACTTCCATAAATCATCATTTAACATGCATGTCATTCATGGGTAGATTTTTAAACATGCATCGTAGCTCATTTTATAGCTAAAAAATAGCTAATTCATAATAAGAGAACATAAAAAATACGAAGAATATTAAAAACGGGGCTAAGATGAACTTACTAGCAAGCTTGAAAAAAAAAATGAAGAACCCTAGCTATTGAGTCTTCAAATTTTCGGCAATGGGGGGAGGAAGATGAATAGATTTTTATCATCTTTTTCCTATTTTAATCATTTATTAGACAAATGACCAAAATGCCTTTCTCTTAAAAATTTTCCATTTTACTAACTCATGTCCAATTTTGTCCAAAAATTATAATTTGGGCAAATTGCTATTTAACGACTTCTAATTAATATTCTAAAGCCATTTCATACAAAAAGCTTCTAGAAACTCATATTTTGCAACTTTTGCAATTTAGTCCCTTTTGGATCATTCAACTTCAATTTAACAAAATTGCTTCATGAAACTTTCACACTAGCATACAAACATGGCATAAACCTTAAAAACTCATAAATTCACATCGGATTCATGGCCTCGCACCACTATTCTGACTAGGCCCTAAATCGGGCTGTTACATTTATGGCATTAATAAAATTCACAATCACAACATTTAAATCAAGCATAAAAACATACACAATTTAGTTACACGAACTTACCTCGACAAATGTTTGTGTACATAAATCCACTAATCTGACATTTTCCTCGTTCTAACTCTAAATTTGGTCCAGATCTATATGAGTAAATTTAGTTTCAATTTATCACATTTTACACTTATTTGGACTTATCCTAGGCAAAATTACCATTTTGCCCCTAACTTTTCCATAAATTACCATTTTGTCCCTAGGATCGAAAAATGAAAATCATGAAATCCGACCCTTGACCCAAGCCTAGCTGAAATATACATACAACTGTTACAGCACATCATTTCACAAATTTCAGCATTTTCCATGGATTTTCACCAATTTTCATTTTAGTCCCTAAATCAAGTTTTCATGAAAAATTACTTTGTAAAAGTTGTTTATCTATCATCAATCTTTCATTTTCTACCATCAATTTCAGATTTTCAGCATATACATCCTTGACCCAATTTTTATACTTTGATAACTTTTCATTTGATCCCCCAAATAGATAGTTTAGGCTATCCCAGTTCTAAAAATATCAAAATTACTAAAAATGAGCCAAAGAAACTTACCCAATTTGGCCATGAAAGTTTCTTCTCTCTTTCCTAGGGTTTCCATGTTTATTTTGGGGAAGAAGATGAGAAAATATGATTTTTATTTTCTTTTCATCTTTTTCATCTTTTTAATTAATTAATATTTTCACTTTCCAATTTAGTCCCTAGCCTTTTTCTCAATTTCCATGGATGAATCATCCAAAATATCTACATACTTTTTATTAATGGTCTAGTTACCATATAAGGACCTCTAGTTTTGAATTCCATAGCTATTTGATCCTTATAGCTACTAGAATTCAACTTTCGCATTTTATGCGATTTTGTCCTTCTCGTAATTAAGCACTAAATCGATAAAATTTTTGTATCAAAATTTTCACATGAATTTCCTATCATAATACGGTCCATATAATAAAATAAAAATAAATTATGTTTTTGGCTCAGATTTGTTGTCCCGAAACCACTGTTCTGATTTCACCAAAATTTGGGCTGTTACAATTAGTTCTAAAGAATGGCAAGTTTTTGTGCAAACATTTCAAGTCCATCTATTGAATTCCAAGAGATCAACATAGATAAATACTTACAACAGCTACAGCCTTATACTTTTATTCAAGAACAAGGATTTGATCCTGTAATGAGGAATTATAAAGGCATATTGGAAACCACAATAGAAAGGGAGTGGACCAACTTTTGTCTGTTTCCTGAAGAACCCATAATAATTCCTGTGGTGCAGGAATTCTACCTAGCATTAAAAGAAAGGGAAGAAAAAAATACCATTCTATGAGATGTGATGTTCTTTCAAGGTTAGAGGGGTTAATGTCCTAGTAACTGAAAGAAGTATCTGTCAATTTTATGATGCACCGTATTATTATCGTGATCACCTGTATAATACAGGTCTCAAGGAGTTAAAAAAAAATCGATACATAGGAGATCCTTAGATTTTTTATGGAAATAAAAGAGATATGGGCATATCGGAAAAGCTTACAACAATGCCCGAAACATTCAACCAAGTGTTAATGACGCCAAAATCCAAAATTTGGATGAAGTTTGTATGTTCAAAAATTTGGCCTACAACTGACGTGTCCGACATCAATCCAATCCACACTATTATAACATATGGAATATTGATATGTGGATATATAGGAATATGGTTGAATGTGTAAGAAATCTGGAAAAAGGAATATTATTTTCCTATATGATAATAGACCTATGCAAAAGATCAGGAATAACTATAAAGCGAATAGATAAAACAATGAATCCTCCAAAGAAACTACTAGGAGATGATGTTTATAAATAGTTTGTCATATTGCAAAAAAAGAAAAAGGAGGAAAGCAGGAGAAGAGGACTTTAAGAAGATATGAATAGATCAAACTAATGTATTAGTTTTTCTTTTAGGAGTAGATAGCATTAAGAAAATTAATTCAGCTTTTTTTGTTATTAGTATTTTATTTGCTTTTATTAAACCAGGGTATTGTAATTCATTATAATTAATATATTTAAATTACTTATAAATACCCTTGCAAAGTAGATGCACAACAATTATGAGCTTTCAACAAGCAATGGAGGAAGCACCTACCAATAGCCGACAAAATTATCACAATCAATCGGGTAACTTTTTTCCTTATCATTTTAGGGGCTACACAATGAGGAAAATGTGTTTTCTAAAGTGTTATGGGTAACATAGAAAGTTTGTTTTAAATTTTTATGCTTTTCTATGATTTTATTGTCAATTGTGTGTTTCAGCTTGTAGAAATACAAGTGATTGGTTAGAAGCAAATACGTAGGTTGCTTGTATTTACAATAAATTTAGCATGAAGATAGGTGATTTTAAATTTTTTATTATTAGACTATTAATTTCTATATATTACACTATAAATATGCATTAAAGCAATTGAATGTACCAAAAGATATAGAGAATACAAGGAAACAAGTATGCTGGTGTGAATGATAAATTGTTGAATTTTTGGTTGTTTGGTTGATTAGAGTTGTGAATATTAAAATACCTGGGATGACCTAAGGCATTATTTGGAATACACCCAAAGCCAAAAAGCTAACCTTGTTATTTATCTTTAATACCTATTTTTGAGCTAGAAAACATTGTTTTGATGAGCCTTTGTACAAAACCCTAGCCAAAAAATCAATTTGCACTTACCTTTTTTCTTTGGTCATGAGCTACACGACTATAGACAATCACCCGTATTCACAGTCAGAATAGGGTTACGAGGTATTACCAATCAATCAACATCATTTAACATACATAATTAATACATTTATGCATTCATACTCAAATGCCATTCAATCATATTATATTGTCCCTTATGAGGGCGTACGAGGCCTTAAACATGCTTTAGAAATGGTTCGGGACTAAACCGATAACATATAAAATTCTCAGAAAACTTAGAAATTTTTCAAACATACAACGGTCACACGCCGGTGTGAACTGATCGTGTGCCTCACACGGTTCCAGACACGCCTGTGTCCCAGGCCATGTTAAAACAGGGCATACATACTGACTTAGATCACAAGGCTGACCACAGGCCCGTGTGCCCTTCGAAATGGCCACACACGCCCGTGTACGATGCCGTGTGCTAGGCCATGCCAATCCTATAAGGTATATTGACTTGTGCCACATGGCCAAGCCACACGCCTGTGTGTGAGGCCTTGTGGAGCATGCTGACTTCAATTCAATTTCAACACTAGGGCATACACGACCGTGTAGCATGACCGTGTGTCGCACACGGCTGAGACATACGCTCGTATCTATGCCCATGTGAACAAAAACAGGATATTTGCAAGGCCAATTTGGCCCCTTTCTCATGCTCACCTAAACAACCAAAATGGTACCATTTCATCATACAATAGGCAGCCAAATCATCATCAATATACACAATTTATACCATATTCATTTCAACCAAAATCAATGCCAAATCAATACCCATTACCTATTCAACTCGTATATCATTAAACATCAATTCACAAACACTTAACTACTCAAACTAACAACTTTAATCACACCTTATAGATCAATTTTCCAAATTCAAAATATAACCATAACCACATTCTTGCCAAACATAACAAAATGAGCCATTACTCATGACTATATATACACACTAAAACATATACAATTTATAAGTCAAATCTCATGGCTATTATCACAACCAAAATACCACATCTAGCCTATACGTGCTGTATACCATATGTACAATTCAAAAGTACCAACTTAGATGTCCAATACTGCGATGATAATCCCGACGACTCCCAGATCCGAGCTAGCCTTGATTCTCTATAAAACATAGTAAAATAACACAAAATAAGCTTCATAGCTTAGTAATCTCATAAGTGAGTAATTCAATACATCACATAAATATAATTCTACAAATTACATATAAAAAACTCATAAACACATTACTACAAACCTTTTTCACGTATCAAAAATGACCAAATATAAACTCAACGAACTTTCTCTATTTCATACTTGAATAGCTTCCGTACATACCTGTAAAGTCTCGTACTAACATCTTTCTCATTCATATCATTCTTTTACCCGTTGAATCATTTGGAATAGAAGTCGGATACTCAAGAGTCTCAATCGATAAGTACCTATACCATGGCCTAAAGCCAAATCAAGGTAACTTATCCCAGAGTACCTATACCATGGCCTGTAGCCAAATCAAGGTAACTCCTTTCTGAAATACCTATACCATGGCCCGTTGTAACAGACCAAATTTGACCCTTATCGGAATAGTGGTTTCGGGACCACGAATCCGAGTCTGAGAAGTATTTTAATATTATATTTTGAGTCTATAATATGTGAATTGATGTGTGTGAAAGTTTCGCATAAAAATTTTATCGTTTAAGTGCTTAATTTGATAAAAAGGACTTAATCGCGTAAAGCGTAAAAGTAGCTTACTAAAGTGAAAGGTGTTAATTTGAGCATGGCTTTATAATATGAGGTATGAAAAGGATAAATAACCCATTTTAGGAGTTAGTGGATGGCTATGGACAAGTTTACCCTTAAGTTATATTAATTAGTTATTTTAATTTTAAGGTTAAATATGTAAATAAACTAAATAATATGTTATATGTTAAAATAACATAAAAACATAAACCATCATCTTTTAGCTCTCCCATGGTCGAATGTTGAGGAAAGGAAGAAGCTTTAAATCCTTTTGATTTTCGGCACTTCTAGCCTAAAAATTCAAGGTGAGTTTTAGTCAGTTTTTGATAATTTTTACGTTTTTGTGATCGTTGCTTCGTATATTACCGACCCATGCTTGAATTTTTGAAATTTGTATGTATATAGGATTCGGTCATTAACATGTTTAAGTAGTTTTGATATTTGATGGTTTTAGATTAAATATATGTTAAAGATTTACAAGTTTTGTATTAGGAATTTTGGTGAAATTTAGTATTTAGGGCTAATTTGAAAAAAATAAAAATTAGTAAGGACTTATTTGCAAAATAAATGGAAAATATGGACTTGTATAGCCCTATTGAATATTCGGCCCTTGAGTTAAATGGTGAAATTTTGTGTATTTTGAGTTTTATGCAAATAGGACTAAATTGCAAAATTTTAAAATAGTGGGGGTAAAATGGTAATTTGCCCATTTATGTGTTTTGGGACTAAATTGAAATGAAATGTACTTGAATGAGCTGAATTTTTATGTGTTTAGATCAAGAACAAAGAAAAAGCAGTTTGGATCGGGGAAAGACGAAGGTTCTCGAATAGCCGATTTTGCGGTCATCGATCGACAACCGAGGTAAGTTCTTAAGTTTAAGTACATATAAGAGTTAATTACGAATGTAGTCATTGATATAAATTGACTTATTTGAGTATTTAAATGAGGATAGCCGAATGTTAAAGTTCACTATTAGAGTTAATGTGATTTGAATTCGAAATGAAAACTCGTATATGTATGATATGTTAAGTGATTGTGGTTTAAGTACATGAATTGGTAATAATGTGTTGTTAATATGATGAATTGATGAATTATAGCTATGTTATTCAGGCTTTTAGCCTAGCAGGCCCTGTGCCGGTGTATTATTCGGGCTTTTAGCCTAGCGGGCCATGTGCCGGTGAAACAATTCGGGCTTAACGCCTAGCAGGCTTATTGCCGGTGATTAATTTCAGACATTGAGTCCAGCAGGCCACGTGCCGGTGATTGTAATCTGAGCTCAGAGTCTTTGAGAATTGGTTTATGCACATGTCAAGAAATTTCAGCTTTGAAATGTATTAATTCGACAGAGAGGTAAGTAGTTCATTTTCGTACTACTCAAGAAAATAACGAACTAGTACCTGAAGAAGTGGAAGTTTATTACCTTGATGAATGATATATATATATATATCTGTGTGTGTGTGTGTGTGTGTGCTATGGCTATGTTCGAATAGAGGATAAAAGAATATGCTATATTACTTGGTTGTGAAGAATGGATGTGATTTATATTGTACTAGGTGGTTAAAAATGGCATATGAAAATTGACTGTGATTTATATGTTCATGTGAATAGAACCGAGCATCTACGAATGTGATAATTATATGTTCAAAGTTTAAGCATGTAAGGATGAGATCAATGATATTATGTGAAATGAAGAAATGAGCGTTGGTATAAGTATTTTGTAAATTAAAACTTCATGTGTAATACCATGAATATATATATTATGCTTTGTATTAAGTATATTTTTTTTAACAATTGAGGCTTACTAAGCTATTAAGCTTACTTCGTGTGTGTTCAATGCTCTATCTTATAGATTTCGAGTAAGTTACGGGCCACTGAGGATCGTCGGAAAAGTCAACCGCACTATCACCCTTTTTTGGTACTTGATCTTAGTGTTGAATCGAAGGCATGTATAGGTTAGACTAAGGTTTAGACTAAGAACATTTGGTTCTGTATATATATATATATATATATATATAGCCTTGCGAAAATGGTTGTTTCTTTGATCAAGTTTAATTCCTATGCTCTTGTTATAATGGTTTGATTATATATGAAAAGTAGTCATATGATATATATGTTGTGGTGTGTAGTCATATGTTTTATCAATGAATAGAATGATAGATGTCTGATGAGTTATAATATGTAGTGTACTAAATAAGTAATATGCTCATTATATATAGACGTTTTGTGTTCGGGATAAGCATGTCATATTAGTATGCTTTGCATTTGTTTGAAAGTGGTAAGGTCATTATATGCGAAATGAGATTGATATGTATATATATATGTATGGAATATGATCGTGGTTTAGGTGATTTATGTGTTATTTGTTAATTTGACTTATTATTGATAGTTGAGTTAAATCATGTGTTTTGTTATAAATTTATGAATCCTAAAAGTAGCTATACAAATTCAGATGTTGTTAGTAAGAAATGAATATGTTTTTAAATGTTAACTGCAAACCCGAGAGGGTCAGTGAAATAGTATGCTGATTTTTAATGTGATAGTTGACAATGTAGATCCGATTATAAATGGTAAGAAATGAACATGTTTCTTGGTTGGTTTGTTACAAATCCAAATGAAAGGTGAAACAGTATATTCGGCCAAGATGTAACATTAATATGTTTGTATATGTAATTGATTATTAGATGGTATAATGGTTCAATTGATTTAATATGCATATGTCTTATAGTAATATGAATGAAACTCAGCTTAATTTATACGAGTCTTGATTGATATCCGATATATGTTATAAATTGACATAAGTTGAGATATGGTTTAAATGTATATTTATATGTCATGAATGCTTAAGTTATGTGATTCAGACATTTGTATGTATTAAATACTGGTATTAAAACTCGTTGTACATTTCATTTCATTTTATTTTATTTATTTATTTAATAGGTTGTAATGTTATATAATATAGTAAAGATCGCATTGTTTGTGCTTGAATTCAATTGAGGGCCTATTTCGGAATTGAGTTTAGTTTGCTAATGCCTCATAACCCTAATCTGGTGACGGACACGGGTATGGGGTGTTACATTTGATTGGTATCAGAGCTTACAGTTTAGTCGATTCTAGGACTACCGTAGAGCGTAAGAGTCTAGCTATACGTGCCTTTGTTATTTATATTGATAGTGTGGTGACTTCTGACATTCTGAATTGTGTTTTATATAGTAAATGGACACTGATCCTGAAAGAGCCGTAGCGGATGATGTAGAGAGTGTAGCGCTTTGATCGTGCGAGGATCGATCTTGGTAGACTCTCGACCAGTTTCGGGTAGCCACGAGGGGGAGGCTAAACAAGCCTTCTACCAGATGATGAACGAGTGGTTTACCCAGTTTATTCAGACTAACCCAGCTGTACCCCAACCTCCACCCCCGAATAACCCAACTCCGATACCTTCAGCACCCCCGATGATAGATCCGATGAGGTCTAGTAGGCCTCCAGTTGATAAAATCAGGAAATTTGGGGCCGAAGAATTCAGGGCCAATGATGATGATGACGCAGAGCGAGCCAAAATGTGGCTTGATAACACTATTCGGGTACTTGATGAGCTATCTTGTACTCCAGACGAATGCTTGAAGTGTGCTATATCTTTACTTCGGGACACTGCATATCACTGATGGAAGACATTAGTATCAGTGGTTCCGAAAGAAAAAGTGACATGGGATTTCTTTCAGAATGAATTCCGCAAGAAATATATCAGCCAGAGGTTCATCGATCAGAAACGTAAAGAATTTCTTGAACTAAAACAGGGCAAATGACCGTGACTGAATATGAGCGAAAATTTGTCAGATTGAGGCGATATGCTCGGGAGTGTATATCAACTAAAGCCATTATGTGTAAAAGGTTCAAAGACGGTTTGAATGAAGATTTAAAGTTGCTTGCTGGTATTCTTGAAATCAAAGAGTTTGTGACCCTAGTCGAGTGAGCTTACAAAGCTGAAAAGCTCGGGAAGGAGAAAAGAAAGGCTGAGACAGAAGCTAGAGACACTCGAAAGAGATCGTCGGGTAAGAATTTCCATTCCATGTCTAAAAAGTTCAGAGATGATTTCAACCGACATAAAGCTACTTCAGATTTACCTAGACATGATAGACCTCCAGTGGGCTCCCAAGCTACCTCGATGGCCAGTGTTGGTAACGCTCCACAGAATCGAGTTGAATGCAAGCACTGTGGGAAATGGCATTCCGGAAGTTGTAGATTCCATAATCGGTCTTGTTTTAAATGTGGATCGTCAGATCATTTTATTAGAGAATGTCCGTTGTTAGTTGAGCAGAATACAGTTCAGAACATTAAGTCGAGCAACGCGTCAGTACGCGTCATTTCTCGAAATGAATATGTTTTTAAATGTTAACTGCAAACCCGAGAGGGTCAGTGAAATAGTATGCTGATTTTTAATGTGATAGTTGACTATGTAGATTCGATTATAAATGGTAAGAAATGAACATGTTTCTTGGTTGGTTTGTTACAAATCCAAATGAAAGGTGAAACAGTATATTCGGCCAAGATGTAACATTAATATGTTTGTATATGTAATTGATTATTAGATGGTATAATGGTTCAATTGATTTAATATGCATATGTCTTATAGTAATATGAATGAAACTCAGCTTAATTTATATGAGTCTTGATTGATATCCGATATATGTTATAAATTGACATAAGTTGAGATATGGTTTAAATGTATATTAATATGTCATGAATGCTTAAGTTATGTGATTCAGACATTTGTATGTATTAAATAGTGGTATTAAAACTCGTTGTACATTTCATTTTATTTATTTATTTAATAGATTGTAATGTTATATAATATAGTAAAGATAGCATTGTTTGTGCTTGAATTCAATTGAAGGTCTATTTCGGAATTGAGTTTAGTTTGCTAATGCCTCATAACCCTAATCCGGCGACGGACACGGGTATGGGGTGTTACACCCGTAGCCAAATCCAGGTAACACTTGCACCTGTAGTGTTGATATCATGGCCCGAAGCCAACACATAACCTAATGACCTGGCACTATCATCATAAACTATTCCTAAGGTTCAACCAGGAAGTTTCACTTATCGATTTCATCGTCGAACACATCTATAAAGTCGTATTCACAATTCAAACATTATATGTAAACTTAAAATCATAGTTTATACAGTTTCAAAGCATTTAACATTCATTTATAATGAAATTACCACATATGAACTTGCCTCGTACTCGAATTGACGAATCGGATAGATTACTTAATAACTTTGCCTTTCCCTCAATCTAATTTTGGATTCCTCTTTTCTTGATCTATATGTATTCAAAATTAACTCATTTAATCACCTACTCGTTCAATTTAATCCTTAAACACATATTTAGGCATTTTTACACATTAGCACCTAAACTTTCACATTTATTCAATTTTGTCCCTATTTCACAAATTGATAACGGCCCGTCTCGGGTTAGGAGGCGAATCGTTAAAGTTGCCCGATCGTAAATTAGACAGTTTCTCGTTCAACTAACAAAAGGAATAATTTTATTGGAAATGATATCTTTGAAATGAAAAGATAGGTGATGGATTGAAATGGATACGTATTTGAAACAAGAAAGAACCTTTAATAAAAATTAAAGACCCGAATCTTATAAGTTTCAAATTGATGGAAGGAGTTTCGAAATAAAACCGAGACCCACTATCTAGCGAGATAGGAACCAACGGTATGGTATTTCGAAATAAAATCGAGACCCACTATCTAGCGAGATAGGAACCAACGGTATAGGTAGATGAACGCCACACCCGAAAGGATGATAAGTTCAAATAAGGAAAGAACGACGCCACTAGAAAACTAGATAAGTCAATTCAAACCTCGAGAATTTAGGAGAGTGAATACTCACCAAAAGAAAATTTTCTTTCATTCAAATTCAAGTTGTTTTCACAAGAATGTAAATGTGCAATATTTATAGGAATTTGTTAAGGATAGCCGAATAGGGAAGAATTAATTTGAGGGTAACAATCGGCCAAGAGAATGGATGGCCACTTAAATTATCCTAATTTAAAGTGCTTGAGCCGTCCCATTAGTTGGCTTCCTAAGGCATTCAAATGTTAATTTAAAATTCCATTTCTCCATGTAGTCCACTATTTTATGCAGCACATTCAATTTTTTTCTCCTTTGTTTAATCAACCAACTATAGCCTTCCATAATTTTCAAATTAAATTCCTCCAAAGCTTGTTGCTGTCCATATTGTCCCTAACAAGACAAAGTTATTTTTTTATTTCCACCAAATTCCCTTTGTGCCGTCCCCATGTTGTTGAATTTCCAATTGTTTAATTCTTTAATTTCTCCATGTGCTTCATGTTTGCCGTCCACCTAGATAGTCCATGCATCAAACTTTTAATTCTCATTTGACTTTGCTGCCCACTAGCATCAATTGTTTATCCATGATGGTTTTTGCACTCCAATTTTTTATTTATTCATTGCCGTCTAACAATCACTAGCCACACATGTTCTATTTCTTTATTAATCCATTAGCACATGCTTAATTAATTCCCATTCTAAGCCGTCCAATGCTTCCACAATCTTTAAAAATTCTTCATTTATTTTATTCAAGCCAAGATTCTCCCATTATATCCCACGCCACTTGTTCCATCATCATCCTTTGTGCTTCAATTGTTGTCATCAAAATAACGTGAATCACCTATAAAATATAAACCAAACATTAGTAAAATTTCGGTTGAACATAAATTAACACACATTTTAATCAATTTATTTAAATACTAGATAAAACATACTATTATTCACTATGACAAAGGATTTATTAAAAACTCGTGCTATTTAAACAAAATAATGAGAATTTAAGAAAATGTAACAACTTCTGAAAATTAATCAAACATGCATATTTTATAGTGTTAAATATTCTAGCAGTCGGACTAGCTAGTATATTCAACTCTAAAGAAATTGTAATAGCTCAGCATGTTTTTGGACTCTTTTCTATCGTCATTCCAAATTTGTGCCACCAACACCATTGCGGCATCTTTGAATTGTTTGGTTCGGGAACGTGTAATTGGTCCATTAGGTAGCCTCATCGGGTCATTGTTGACGTCCATCACAGGCTTTATAGGTGAGCTCGTATCACAAATACACAAAATTTACAAAATTCAACAAAACCCATGCTTGGCCAAATTTCATATCAGTTCCTAGCAGCCCAAAACTTTCATTTATTTCACATTTCAACCACACAATTTTCACATTTTACAAATTAGTCCCTTTTTGACATTTTTGTCAAAAATCACTTTACAAAACATATAAATCTATCAACAAATAGTCAATTTCCATTATCAAACATTCAAAAGCTCAAATATTCATCAATGGCACTTCACAAAATCATGAACGAATTCAAAAATTAAGGCACGGGCTAGCTAGAATACGAAGCAACGATTACAAAAACATAGAAATCATCAAAAACCGAGCTAAAGCCGTACCTCAATCAAGCTATGAATGTGCCTAATGGAAAACCTACTCCCTTGGTTCTCTTCTTCTCTAATTTCGATTCAAAAAGATGATAATGAAGCCAAATTTTTATTTTGTTTTATTTATTATAACATAATAACTAATTTACCATAATATCCTTTAATATAAACCATTAAAAATCATTTATGCATGGCTATCTTTGTCCACTCACCCTTTTAATGGTCTATTTACAACATAAGGACCTTAAAATTAATAAGCCATAGCAATTAAACACCTTTAGCAAGTAGAACGCAACTTTTGCATTTTGCGCGATTAAGTCATTTTTCTCAAATTGAGCGATTAAACGATAAAATTAGCTCACGAAATTTTCACACATACATGCTGTCATGCTGTAAACACATAAAATAATATTAAAATAACTTTTTGACATCAGATTTTTGGTTCTAAAACCACTATTCCGATTTAGTTAAAACCAGGCTGTTACAACTCTCCCCCCCTAGGGATTTTCATCCCCGAAAATCTTACTAGTGAATAGGTTGGGCTATTGGTTTTTCATAGCATTCTCGATTTCCCACATAGCTTCTTCAACCCCGTGTCGATGCCATAATACTTTCACTAATGCAATTTTCTTATTTCTTAGCTCTTTGATCTTACGAGCTAAAAATTCGAATCGATTATTCAACATATGACATATCTGACTGAATTTCAACCTCGGTCGGGGAAATGACGTCTGAAGAGTCGGTTCGGTATCATCCAAGCATCGACACATGAAACACATTATGTATTTTCTCTAACTCAGACGGTAAAGATAGTCAATATGCCACTGGTCCAACTCGCTCGATAATCTCATACGGTCTGATAAATCACGGGCTCAATTTCCCTTTTCGACCAAACCGCAATATCTTTTTCCACAGCGACACTTTCAAAAACACTTTATCCCCAATTTGGAACTCAATATCTTTCTGTTTCAAGTCTGCGTACGATTTTTTTTATCCGAAGCTACTTTCAGACTATCGCGAATTACTTTCACTTTTTCTTCAGTCTCTCTGATCAGATCAACCCCGTGAATCTTATTTTCACTGAGCTCACTTCAATACAACGGTGTTCGACATTTACAATCGTATAGAGCTTCGTATGGTGCCATCTTTTGATTGAAAGCTATTATTGTAAGCAAATTCAATCAACGGTAAGTATTTCTCCCAACTACCTTGAAACTCAAGTATGCAACATCTCAACATATCTTCAAGTATCTGAATAACTCGCTCGGATTGACCATCTGTTTGCGGGTGAAAGGCAGTGCTAAAATGAAGCTTTGTACATAAAGCTTCTTGCAATTTCTTCCAAAATCGCGAAGTGAACCTCAGATCTCTATTCGAAACAATAGATAGTGGCACTCTGTGCAATCAAATAATCTCTAAAACATACAACTCAACCAATTTATCAAGTGAAAAATCCATACGTACATGAATGAAATGAGTTGATTTCATTAATCTATCAACAATAACCCAGATCGCATCCTTCTATCCTAGAGATAAAGGCAATCCTGATACAAAACTGAATGTTACTCTATCCCACTTCCACTCAGGAATCATAATAGGCTGTAATAAACCTAACAGCACTTGATATTTAGCTTTGACTTGCTGGCAAACCAAACATTTCAAAGCAAATTCTGAGATATCGCTTTTCATGCCATACCACCAATAAAACTATTTCAAATCATTATACATTTTCGTGCTTCCAGGATGTACTGATAAATGACTATTGTATGCTTCGTTTAAAATCTTCTGAATGAGCTCGGAATTCTTTGGTACACATATTCTATCATGAAACATCAAACAATCATCAAACCTTATTCGAAACTCGGAATTAGAAGTAAACTCACAAATCTGTCGTATCATTATCAAATTTTTTAGCCTCACAAATCTGTCGTAGAAACAACAGTCTCGCTTTCAACTCAGCTACTATCGAACCATCGTCAGATAACGCTAATTGTGTGTTCAAAGCATGTAAAACAAATAAAGACTTTCGGCTCAATGCATCAGCAACTACGTTTGCTTCTGCCAAATGATAGTCAATTACCAATTCATAATATTTTAGCAATTCTAACCATCTCCGTTGTCGCAAATTCAATTCTTTCTGAGTAATTAGATATTTCAAACTTTTGTGGTCGATGTAAATATCACATTTCTCACCAAACAAGTAATGGCGCCAAATTTTCAATGCGAACACTATCGCGACTAACTCGAGATCATGCGTCGGATAATTCTTTTTGTGTGGCTTCAACTATCTCGAAGCATAAGCTATAACTTTGCCTTTCTACATCAAAATACAACCCAGGCCATTTAACGATGCGTCACTGTAAACTTCAAATTCTTTACCCGACTTAGGCTGAACTAACACTGCGGCCTCTATCAATAATGCTTTCAACTGTTCGTAGCTCTGCTGACACTTTTCTGACCACTCAGATCTAACATCTTTTTGAAGCAATCACATCATCGGAGTCGCAATCATCGAAAAGCCTTCACAAATCGTCTATAATAGCACGCTAGTCCCAGAAAACTACGAACTTTAGTTACATTTCTCGAAGGCTTCCAATCTATAATTGCAAAAATTTTGCTCGGGTCTACTCGGATACCCACGGCTGAAACTATATGTCCTAGAAAACCAACATCTCATAGCCAAAAATCACATTTGCTAAACTTTGCAAACAACTGTTTATCTCTCAAAGTTTGTAGCACCATTCTCAAATGCTCAGCATGCTCATATTCATCACGAGAGTAAATCAAAATGTCATCAATGAACACAACTACAAATCAATCTAAATACGGCCTGAAAATCTTATTCATCAGGTCCATAAAAATAGTAGGTGTATTCGTTAATCTGAAAGGCATAACAAGAAATTCGTAGTGTCCGTACCTTGTTCTAAATGTAGTCTTTGGCACATTTGTGTCTTTAACTCACAATTGGTAATAACCCGATCTCAAATCGATTTTTGAAAATAATGTTGCCCCTTTTAATTGATCAAACAAATCATCAATCTACGATAGAGGGTATTTATTCTTTATAGTCACTCTATTCAACTGTTTGTAGTCAATAAACATTCTTATCATTCCATCTTTCTTTTTCACAAACAATACCGGTGCACCCCAGGGAGAGAAACTCGGTCTAGCAAAACCTTTATCTGTCAACTCTTGTAACTGAGCTTTCAATTCTTTTAACTCTGTCAGGGCCATTCTGTATGAAGCTATCGATATCGACGTTGTCCCCGGTACTAATTCAATACCAAATTCAGCTTCTTTGATAGGTGGTAAACCTGGTAACTCTTCGGAAAATACATCTAGATATTTGCACACAACTGGTACCGATTCAATCTTTGCTTTTGTCACTTTCGTATCAAGTACATAAGCAGGATAGGCTTCACACCCCTTTCTCACAAATTTCTGAGCTAACATAGAAGACATCACAAATGGCAAACTGTTCAGATCATCAGATTCAATTCTAATGGTCTTATTTTTCTGACATTTCAGTTCAGTTGTCTTTCGTCTACAATTCACTATAGCACTATGCATCGTTAGCCAATCCATACCCAAAATCACATCAAATTCGTAGAATGGAAACAACATTATATTAGCCGAAAACAAAAATCCTGATGCATTAATGGACAATTCTTGTAGACATTGTCAACCAAAACACATTTGCCTAAGGGGTTCGGTACTCTAATCACAAATTCAGTAGACTTTACAGGTAAAGTCTTACTAAATACTAAACTCATGCATATGTATGAATGAGTTGATCCTGGATCTATCAATGCAATCACATTAGTATCATAGAGAGTGAAAGTACCAGTGATAACATCTGGTGATGATGCCTCCTCCCTTGCACGGATAGCATAAGCTTGGGCAAGTTCTCGTGCCTCAGATATAACAGCAGAATCTCTCATAACAGCTCAGTAACCTCTCATATTTCCAGTAATTTCAAGGTGGTCTCCCTCTAGTAGCAGTATTACTTGGTCTCACATTTTGAACTTTATCTTTCTCTTCTGACTCAGGGCAATCCTGGATGAAGTGATCTAACGAACCACATTTCTAACAAGCTTTATTATTTTTGTTCCAGCATTTTCTAATATGTCGTCTTCCACATTGCTGACATTAAGATTTGTTGTCTCTCACACTGCCAACATTCGCTACTGATGTCACTTGAGCTTTAGAACCTGAGTATTGTTTTCTACTATCTTTGTTCGAATATTCATTTGAAACATTTGGGCGAGTATACGAATCTCTGGATTTCTTCAATGAAGATTGATATGGCTTACTCATCGATCTTTTTCTCGAGTCTCTAGCTTCTGAATCTTCTTTTCTCCTTTCTTTGCTAAGATCCTTAGGTTTACAAGCCCTTTCAACCAAAACGAAAAATTCTTTCAATTCAAGAATCCCGACTAATTTTTTTATATCCTCGTTCAACCCATCAATGAACCTTTACACATAATCTCCTCAGTAGGCACATACTCTTGAGCATACTTGCTTAAACGTACAAATTCTCTTTCATACTCAGTGACAGTCATCCAGTCTTGTTTCAACTCTAGAAACTCTTTATGCTTCTAATCAAGAAATCTTTGACTGATGTATTTCTTTCGGAATTCAGATTGAAAAAACTCTGATGTAACCCATTCTTTAGGAACCATAGATATCAACATTTTCCACCAATGGTACGGATTATCTCTCAGCAAAAATACAACACATTTGATACATTCATGAGGAGTACAAGATAATTCATCGAATACTCGGATTGTATTTTCGAGCCAGAACTCAGCTCTCTCTGCATCATCATCAACAGTAGCTCGGAACTCTTTAGCCCCATGTTTCTGAATCTTATCTATCGACGGATTGTTCAATCGTATTGGGTCTATAACTTGAGGAATAATAGGGATTTGTTGAGGAATAGGTGTGGGTGGGGATTGTTGAGTAGCCGGGTTTGTTCGAACGAACTCCGTGAACCACTCGTTCACCATTTGGAAAAAGGCTTGTTTAGCCTCTCCCTCGTGGCTACTCGTTATAGGCCTAGAATCGGATGGCACTCCCCCTTGAGCAGGAGCAGACACATTACTCTCCACATCATCGGCTATAGGTCTTTCAGGATCCACTACTATACGAAAACACAATTTAAGCTGTCAGGAATCATCACACTATTCCAAAGTATATATGGCATGTATAGCTAGACTCTCATTCACGCTATGTTAGTCCTAGAATCGACTAAATCGCTACTCTGATACCAATAAATATAACACTCCTTACTCGTATTCACATTCAGAATAGGGTCACGAGGTATTACCGATTAATGAACATTATTTAACATACATAATTAATACATTTATGCGTTCATACTCAAATGCCATTCAATCATATTCATATTGTCCCTTATGAGGGCCTACGAGGCCTTAAACATGCTTTAGAAGTGGTTCGAGACTAAACCAATAACATATAAAATTCTTAGAAAACTTAGAAAATTTTCATACATACGAGGGTCACATGCTCATGTGAACAGGTCGTGTGCCTCACACGGTTCTAGACACGCCCATGTTTGAGGTCGTGTGAAAACAGGGCATTCATACTAATTTGGGTCATACAGCTGACCACACGCCCTTGTTCTAGCCCGTATGCCATTCAAAATGGTCACACACACTCGTGTACTAGGCCGTGTGCTAGGCCGTGCCAATCCTGTAGGGTATACTGACTTATGCCACACGGCCAAGTCACACGCCTGTGTGTGAGGCCGTGTGGAGCATACTGACTTCAATTCAATTTCAACACCAAGGGACACACAACCTTGTAGCATGACCGTGTGTCGCACACGGCTAAGACATATGCCCGTTTCTTTGCCTATGCGGACAAAAATAGGCCATTTACAAGGCCAATTTGCCACCCTCTCTCATGCTCACCTAAACAACCAAAATGGTACCATTTCATCATACCATAGGCAGCCAAAATCATCATCAATATACACAATTTATACCATATCCATTTCAACCAAAATCAATGCCAAATCAATACCCATTACCTATTCAACTCCTATATCATTAAACATCAATTCACAAGCACTTAACTACTCAAAATAACAACTTAAATCACACCTTATCGATCAATTTTCCAAATTCAAAATATAACCATAACCACATTCTTGCCAAACATAACAAAATGAGCCATTACTCATGACTATATATACACACTAAAACATATACATTTTATTGTGGCCCAAAGCCAACACATAACCTAGTAACATGGCACTAGCACCCTAAACTATTCCTAAGGTTCAACCGGGAAGTTTCACTTGTCGATTTCATCGTCGAACGCATCCGTAAAGTCGTATTTACAATTCAAACATTATATGTAACCTCAAAATCATAGTTTATACAATATCAAAGCATTTAACATTCATTTATAATGAATTACCACATAGGAACTTACCTCGTACTCGAAATTGACGAATTGGATCGATTACTCGATAACTTTGCCTTTCCTCCGATCTAATTCTGGATTCCTCGTTTCTTGATCTATATGGATTCAAAATTAACTCATTTAATCACCTACTCATTCAATTTAATCCTTAAACACATATTTGGGCATTTTTACACATTAGCCCCTAAACTTTCACATTTATTCAATTTTGTCCCTATTTCACAAATACAGAAAATACACAAAATTCAACAAAACCCATGCTTGGCCAAATTTCATATAAGTCCCGAGCAGCCCAAAACTTTCATTTATTTCACATTTCAATCACACAATTTTCACATTTTACAAATTAGTCCCTTTTTGACATTTTTGTCAAAAATCACTTTACAAAACATTTAAATCTATCAACAAATAGTCAATTTCCATTGTAAAACATTAAAAAGCTCAAATATTCATCAATGGCACTTCACAAAATCATGAACAAATTTAAAATTTAAGGCAAAGCTAGCTAGAATACGAAGCAACAATTACAAAAACATAAAAATGATCAAAAATTGAGCTAAAACCGTACCTAAATCAAGCTATGAATGTGTCAAATGGAAAAACTAATCCCTTGGTTCTATTCTTCTCTAATTTCAGTTCAAAAAGATGATAATGAAGCCAAATTTTTATTTTGTTTTATTTATTATAACATAATAACTAATTTACCATAATATCCTTTAATATAAACCATCAAAAATCATTTATGCATGGCTATCTTTGTCCACTCACCACTTTAATGGTCTATTTAAAACATAAGGACCTTAACATTAAAAAGCCATAGCAATTAAACACCTTTAGCAAGTAGAATGCAACTTTTGCCTTTTACGCGATTAATCCTTTTTCTCAAATTAAGCGATTAAACGATAAAATTAGCTCACGAAATTTTCACACATACATGCTGTCATGCTGTAAACACATAAAATGACTTACAGCATGTTAGTAGTTTCGTATAAAAATTTCGTGAAGAATTTTTATAGTTTGCATGCTTAATTTGATAAAATGACTAAATCGCGTACAGTGCAAAAATTTTGTGCTATTAGTAAAATGTGTTAAATTGCTAAGGAATTTAAATATGAGTGCCTTAAATGGTAATCAGACCATTTATTGTTTAAGTGGAAAAATATGGGCATTAAATGAATTGATTTGAATGTTAATTAAAAAGGTTAAAAGTGTAAATTAATAAAATAGTTTATAATAAACTAAAGCAAAGAAAGATATCATCTTCCTTCATATTCTTTACCAACCAAAACTAGGGCTTAAAGAATTCATAACCAAGCTTCAACATTTGGCTAGCAATAAGTCCCTTGCATGTGAGTATTTTTCATCTCGTTTTTAATTATTTCTATGTTTTTAAAGTCGTTGTAGCTTAATCTAGCTAGCTCGAGGACTAATTTGCAAAAATGTTAAAAGTACAGGGTTTTACCATGAATTTATATCGATTGTTTTTTATGTTTGATGGATGAAAATGAATATTTGATTATAGTTGAGAAACTTTTGTAAAGGAATTTCTGATGAATTTTTCATTTAAATATTTAATTGAAAAATAGAAAAATGTTCATGGTAAAAATGTGAAATAAATAAAATATGGGGATTGTTAGGGACTAAATTAATATTCGGCTAGCATGGGTGTGGACTAAATTGCATGAATTTTCATTTTTATGAGATAGGGACTAAATTGAAATGAATTTAAAATTTTAGGGGCAAAAGCGTAATTTTGCATCGGGGATTAAGATCGGGGAAAAGGAAATTTGAATGAACTAAATTTGATTATATAGATTAAGAAAAGAAACATACGGATTAAGATCGGGGAAAAGGAAAAGTATTGGATTAATCGATCGTATTTCTCCATTCTTGTTTGAGGTAAGTTCATTAAATTTAAATAGCATCGAATTATGTTTGAATAAAAATGCTTTTGTGTTATATATTTTGATATTATGGCTTTACGAAAATATCCAACGAAGTTTCGGCGACTTTCAGATCATGTTTGAACCTTAGGAATATATAGGATAGAGATGATATGTCATTAGGGGTTACCGTGTTTCAGGTGCTGGTCTTGTACGTCCTACCGGTGGCTGAGTTTTTGGCGTGTGTTGTGATTACTTGATAGCTTGTGTGAGCAGTGCCATATAGCTACATCCTGACTGACAGTTTGTGTGAGCAGACCCATTTATGGCTGAAGAGAGAACATTGATATGAGATATGAGATAGTAGTGGTTTCAACCACATGTTGGAACATAGTGTGCGAGATTCCCACATATCCAATATTATTCTAGTGGTTCAACGGGTATGAAAAATGGAAGATTCAACAAATGCTTCAATAAGTGATGTTATGAAAGTATGGAAAGGTATGAGTTGATGATGTTTGAAATATGCTTAGCCATATGCTTGAATGTATGAATGTTTGTAAATATTGTATATAAAAGCTATGATGTTATTGAGATGATTTGCTAAGCTATGACATTATCTAACTTGAATGGTTGTTGTTGCGTAGGCTAATGCCAAATCATATTGGATTATATCAATTTCTTTTTGTGCTTATAAATTGAAATGGTAAGCTTTGTTTATGAATTACGAACTTACTAAGCATTCCATGCTTACTTCGTGTTAATTTCTTGTGTTTCTAGATAATTGGAAGCTCGTGCTGGTTGGAAGTTGTCAAGAATTCCATCACACTATCCATCGGTTATCTCGGTATATTTTGAATATTTTGAGTCATGGTTATAATTGCATGTTTAGGTGTTTTGTTTAATGAATTCATCCATTATGTTTGGCTTGTATATATGTTATTTTGGTTGATGAACGAATTGGTAAGATATTAAGATTATATTGTATTTGGTGTGGTTGATAATTTGATGTTGTGTTGGTTAAGAAGATGATACGAAAATGTTGATGGAAATGGTATGGTAGCAATTAATGGTTGGTGTGGAATGAATGTAGCATGATGCTCATAATGGCTAGTTTTGGTAGTTTGGAAGTGAACATCTTTTGGTCAAATTGGTGTGGTACATGTTTGTTGTGAAAAATGGTCATTTGGTATTGGTTGTGCATGAAATTTTGGGTATATGAACATATTGATAAATATGGCTTGAAATTGTTCAATTGGTAGTTTAGTTAGTGAATGAATTGGTTAGGTGTTTAGATAAGTTTGATTGTTGAAATTGAGGTGTCATTTTGGCATATTGGTTGAATGGATAGTTTCTATGTTGTGTAAGCTTGAATATGCATATGTAAAGTGTGTCTGAAATGCTTGATTATAGGTTCAAATGGCTTGTGCATAAGGTGTGAGTTTGGGTGAGAAAAATGGCTTGGAAATGGCTTATTTTTCATCCACATGGGCAGAGACACGAGCATGCGTCTCAGCCGTGTGTGACACACGGCTAGGTGACATAGCCATGTGTCCCCTAGAACTTTCAAAGGGTTGCAAGTTAAGTTGTTACATGGACTAGCACACGGCCTGACACACGGGCGTGTGAGGTTATTTCGAAGGGTACATGGCCTGGCACATGGACGTGTGGCTTAGCCATGTGGCCCAAGTCAATGAGTTACACAGGTATATGCACGGCCTGGGGCATGGCCGTGTGTCCCTATTTTGAATGCCCACATGGTCTAAGACACGAGCGTGTCTCACTCACACGGCCTAGCCACATAGCTGTGTGACCCCTTTAGTTTGAAAACTTTTAACTTTTTTTGAAAAATTTCATATGTTTCTGATTTAGTCCCAATTCGAATCTAATGTCTTTGTAGGACCTCAAGGGCTTGAAAAAGGGATCGTATGTATGATTTAAGTTGATATTGCTATGATTTATGTGATGAATTGTTAATGTTAACTAAATGTTCATTGTATGATACGGACTAGGGGTGTTACATTTATTGGCATCAGAACTACGGTTTAACCTGTTCTTAGGCTGAACGTAGCGTATATGAGTCTAGATATACATGCTATTATATAACCTGGGATAGTGTGATAATTTCTGACATGTTTTGAATTATATTTTCATAAAGTAATGGAATCCAACTGAATCGACTCCGATGATGTAGAAAGTAACGCACAAGCCTTCTTTCACCGAGTAGCGTTGCCAGGTTCTAGCCCTGTATCTGAAGGCCGGAGAAGAGAGGCTAAGTGATAAACCATAATATATACATATTTTAATCCCACATTTGGCATACTTTTGGATGATTTATCCCCTGAATTGTGGAATTTGATGCTCCTAATCCTTTAATTTCATGTTTTATACTTAGGAAAGCACCGGAGAATGAAATGAACGAGAAACGGGCCAAAAATGGAGAAAATGAGCCAGAGTATGAAATTCACACGGCCTGGAGAAATCCACACAGCCGTTGTAACATCCTGAATTAGGGGTGTTTGAAAATTTAATTATTTGTTTCCATGTGTGTGTGTGCTTGAAGAAATAAATATTATGATTTATTTGGCATGTTCTAAGGTCCAGAATTAAACCCGAGCTAGGCCTGACTTAGTGTTAAAATTTTTGTTTAGTACCTAAAAGGGGGGAGTTAGGTGAGATAGGGCTTAAATAAAATTTTGGGCGAAATATGACAAAGAATGGGATTGGTACAATTGGCTTGGTGCGCCTAAGGGTGTTGCAAGGGAGGTCTTGGGTTCGATTCTTAAAAGTTTTTTTTTTTTTTTTGGGTCTTTGGGGCATTAAAGTGAAGATGGCTTTAAAGAAATTTCGGGCAAGGTTTGAGCATGAAAGTCCAGGTGGTTGGAATGGCTTGGAGCGCCACTTAAGAGTTTAGAAGTGGCAGGTCTCGGGTTCGAGACATAAGGGACGCAAGGAGCATTTTATTTTGGGCTTTTTGCGTTAAAAGAAAGAGGGCCGAGAAGAAGGTCTTATAAATAAATGAAGGGGGTTATTTGACATGAAAGTCTAATGGGAGAAGTGGCTAGGGACGTTGGAAGAGAGGGCTAGGGCGTGAGGTCGTTGGTTCGAATCAAAGAAGCAGCACTTTGGTTTTTTTTTCTTTTTTTTTCTTGCTGCTGGCGTGAAGGAGAGGGAGATGGCTACTATTTGGACTCATCAAGTGATAAGATTAAGCTTATTTTTTTGCCTATTTTCGGCTGGAAGAGGGGGAGCTATTAGTGTTTTATTTGCTATTAAATTGTTGAGGGGATTAGGAGATTAAAAATATGATGAGGCTAGATTTATTTGTGATAATTCAAGGCTGGAAATTATCACAAAATAAGAGGGTGTTTGCCGATTTTTGGACTCCTTGGGGCTGTCCATATTTGATTTTGTTACAGCATAGAAGTGCCCAAAATTTCCAGCAAATTCTTTTCTTCTTTCTCCCTTCATTGTGCTGCCGAATTCTCCCTTAAACTCTAAGCCAAAATTGTTCAGAAATTCCAGCATTGTTGGTTCTTCTAAGCCAAATACACCCTCCTCCTTCACTAAAATTCCAGCCCTTCCAATTGTGCTTAGGCTGAATCTCCCTTGAGGAAAAGGGTGCTGCTGATTTTCAATAAGTGTGGTAAGGGGTAATCCTCTCCTTTAAAATTAAAGTTATGGCTTATGATTCTTACTAATACGATTAAAGCGATTGTAGGGAAGCCATAACCATTAGGGAAAGCTTTCGGGATTTATTCCCCTAAGATAAGTGGTGGGAAGTGAAACGGATGTACATATCGTAAGGTGGTTAGTGTTCAAAGGACGTGTAAGGTCAAGATCTAGCGTTGTAGATCGGAGTTTCGAGATCTAGGAATTACGATAGTAACAGGTGTGTAAGAACTCACTACACACTTTATTAATTTACATGATTATTGTTGTTGTTGTTATTCACCTTTTGGTAGTGTTTTGCTTATGGCTAAGCATGGATTCCGGGTAAGTCCCCTAACTTGTGATTGTTGATATATGATTTGCATGCCATCACATGATGTTAAATATTATGCCATGACATATGATAATTGATATATAAGCATGTGATGGTGGGATTGATGAGAGGAGGGGGGATAATTTTATGGACTGTCGCCAGTGGTTTTGACCACAAGATGGGTTGGCCCCGTCAGATTATTTGTGACCTATGGTCATCAGTGGTTATGACCACACCGATTGATAATTTGCGACTAAGTCCCAGTGGTTTGGTACCACCAGTGGTTTTGACCACACTTGATAAATTGTGACCTATGGTCATCAGTGGTTTTGACCACACGATGGGTTGGCCCCATCCTTTAATTTGTGACCTAAGGTCATCAGTGGTTTTGACCACATGGGGTAGCTAAGGAGTATGGATGGTTAGGTTAGGTTGCATGATCGCATGTTTATTAATAATCTGTGTTATGAGTTACAATTTTGGGTGGGGGACTTACACACTGAATCTAGGTGACTCACCCCTTCCCTTACTATTTTGCAGACGAGTAGATCGCGGAGATGGAGCCGGATGGACTCGAGGTGGCCATGCAGTGGAATTTGAATTTAATGGACTTTGAATTTTAGTTTATTTTATTCGATTGTTAGTTTTATTTTAATCAAATTGTAATAAGGCCTCCTAAGAATTATTTTTATTTTACATGTTTCGAACAATTTGTTAAACTATTTTAATGAAATTAAAATAAGTACACATGTTTTTCTCAAGTTGTACGTAAAATGTTTTATCGTGCCATCGGGTACATTTAAAATATATAACAACTTGACTTAATAAATATTTTTAAATAAACCTAAGTATGGGTTTTATACATCTCAACAAGTTAAACCGGTTTAAAGAAGTTTTTAAAGAAATGTTTTCTCTGTAGCACACCAAATTCAGTCGTAATATTTGGGCCGGGTCTGGGGTGTTATAAAATTGGTATCAGAGCCCAGTTCAAAGCTCGGCTATGGGGGCCCAAGGCCCAAAATATTTTGGTAGGCCTTTCAAAAAATAGTTTTGGTTTTAGACAAACATGGCAATGAGTCTCCTGCACCAATCGCGCCTGTAAGTACTTCTACACTTCTATGTGAATTAATTATTTATAGAAGGGTAGGTATGGAACGTAGATAGTATGATAGGTGTTTAAACTTTAGGACTAGTTTACCCCAACAAAAATACATAAGACTTTAAAAGCCTAATTAAACAAACCTACGACCAAGTCGCCAGTTAGGGTGTGGTAACCCCAGTGCGCATGTCTAGGATTGGATCCTAAGAGCTTGGTACTTAAGCGATCCTCGTGACTCACCTCCTCTTCGCGGGATTCCTACCAGTGCGTAGCTTTGGTTCACCCGACTCAAGAGGAACTAGCCATGTTTTTTTTTTTTTTTGAAAAGAAGAAAACAACAAAACCCTAGTTTTTCAAAATTTTTAAAATTACTCTTTTAAATTTGAGAAAACCATCTTTACAACGTTTTTGAAAAATTTTGTGGAAATTACAAAAATGCCCTTAGGGGTAAAATTGCCAAAACGCCTTTGGTTCATAAAATATCAACTCAATGGTTTTGTCTAAAAATTTCATTATTTTATACAAACATTCAAAACTCTAATTTGCAGAATTATCAAAAATATCTCGACTTTAGAAAATTACAAAAATGCCCTCAACTTGCAAAATTACCGAAACGACCCTGATTTCTAAAATTTTTGCAACAGCATCGTTTTAAAAAGGGAAACTCTCAAAAAGGAACCCTCAGAGTTTTACAACTGTTAAAATATCCCTGATTTATTAAATTTACAAAATTACCCCTGGTTGATAAATTTACCAAAATACCCCTAGTTTCCAAAATTTTGCCGTACCTTTAATTTGGCAAATTTTCAGAATTATCCTCCAGTTTGGGAATTTTAAAATGTCTTGATTCATTAAGAAGTTTTCAAAATTTCTTTTATTACAAAAAAAAATGCCCTGTAGGAAAAAGACGAAAATACCCCTAGGATAGTAATAGGACAGAAATGTCCGAAGAGTGAATAAGTATGGAAGGTATTAGGGAATGGATGTTCTTCTCTGTGTGAACTAGCATAGAGAACTTAAAACCTTGATTGATCGAAAGAATCTCTATTAAACTCCCTTCATAAAATTTCTTCGCGGATAACCAAGTGAAATACTAATGCATAAAATTCTTAATCAGATAAACACAATCGTTAGAATGAGTTCAAGAGGTCGTGGACGTCCGCCGCATGGCAGTGGTAGGGGTAGGATGACCTTGTCGGAGCCAGCAAGGTCTGGTCACGGGTCTGGAAATGAGATGCCGGATCTACCGGTGGCGGAAACTGAATTTCAAGATCAGACGGGTGGTAATAATGTCGTATCTCAAGCTGTATTGCGGGTATTGGAACGTGTTGCTGAGGCTAGCGCGGGTGCAGGAGCCGGTAAATCTGTGGTTGAACGACTCTGGGCTAACAGAGCAGAAGTATTTAGGGGAGTTTCCGGAGTGGCACCCAGGTCTGTGAATCTTCGTTGGAAGCAATCGAAAGGATCATGGATGACATAGATTTTACAGCTGAGGAGAAATTAAAGGGTATAATTTCTTTGCTTCGGGATGAGTCATATCAGTGGTGGCTCACTGTAAGGGATGGAACGGTGGCAGAAAACCTCACTTGGGAATTTTTCAAGGATGCCTATCAAAAGAAGTATATCAGAACTAGCTACGTAGATGCACAACAGAAGGCTTTCTTAAACCTGGTTCAAGGCAATAAGTCAGTGGCGGAGTATGCTCGTGGTATTGTGGGTACCGAGCATGAACGCTGTGTTAGATTCGAGGATGGGCTGAGAGATGAGCTGAGGATGATGATAGCTCCACAACAGGAACGGGAGTTCACTGTCCTAGTAGAGAAATCAAAGGTTGCTGAAGAGGTAAGACAGTCTGTTAGGCGGAATCAGGACAAGAGTAAGGATAAAAGGAATTTTGGGTTTTCAGGGTCCGCTGAAGGTTCACAGAAGAGGGCTAGATTTGGAGAATCAGAAAGAGCCGCAAGGCCTACTCAGCGGCCACCTTAGTGTGGTAGGTGCGGGAAATCCCACTCGGGGGAGTGTTGGAGTGGTAATCGAGGGTACTTTGAGTGTGGATCAATGGGGCACTGGGTAAGAGATTGTCCACGGAAGTTGGCTAGGACTCAAGCTGAGGATCAAGGACGTCGTCAATTCAGGAGGGATGGCCAGCAACCACAGAGGGGTCGAGGTGCAGCTAGAGGTAATGATAATGGTAACGGGCGTAGCCGAGGTGCTGAAGGTGCAGAGGCGAGGCAATCAAGGTTGGTTTATGCAGTTGGCCGTCGCGAGGAGGAAGATGTGCCAGATATGACAACGGGTAAGTTTCTTGTTCCCGGAATACCCTCCATTGTCTTGGTTGTGGTTACGTTAGTTCATTCTTATGTTGCTAGTAAAGTGTATAGAACTTGGATTATGAACGTAGGGAATGTTTCTAGGAAGTATGATAGTTCTTTAAGATCAGAGTGCGCAGCAGTAGCGTAGTGTGATGAGGTAAGCATGCACGATTCGACGATAGTAAGTAATTTCGAGGACGAAATTATTTTAAGGGGGTAGAATTGTAACATCTTGAATTAGGGGTGTTTGAAAATTTAATTATTTGTTTCCATGTGTGTGTGTGCTTGAAGAAATAAATATTATGATTTATTTGGCATGTTCTAAGGTCCAGAATTCAACCCGAGCTAGGCCTGACTTAGTGTTAAATTTTTTTTTTAGTACCTAAAAGGGGGGAGCTAGGTGAGATAGGGTTTAAATAAAATTTTGGGCGAAATATGACAAAGAATGGGCTTGGTACAATTGGCTTGGTGCGCCTAAGGGTGTTTCAAGGGAGGTCTTGGGTTCGATTCTTAAAAGTTACAAGGGGAAAATGTTTTTTTTTCTTTTGGGTCTTTGGGACGTTAAAGTGAAGAGGGCTTTAAAGAAATTTCGGGCAAGGTTTGAGCATGAAAGTCCAGGTGGTTTGAGTGGTTTGGGGCGCCACTTAAGAGTTTAGAAGTGGCAGGTCTCGGGTTCGAGACATAAGGGACGCAAGGAGCATTTTATTTTAGGCTTTTTGCGTTAAAAGAAAGAGGGCCGAGAAGAAGGTCTTATAAATAAATGAAGGGGGTTATTTGACATGGAAGTCTAATGGGAGAAGTGGCTAGGGACGTTGGAAGAGAGGGCTGGGGTGTGAGGTCGTTGGTTCGAATCAAAGAAGCAGCACTTTGGTTTTTTTTTTCTTTTTTTTTCTCTTGCTGCTGGAATGAAGGAGAGAGAGATGGCTGCTATTTGGACTCTTCAAGTGATAAGATTAAGCTTATTTTTTTGCCTATTTTCGGCTGGAAGAGGGGGAGCTATTAGTGTTTTATTTGCTATTAAATTGTTAAGGGGATTAGGAGATTAAAAATATGATGAGGCTAGATTTATTTGTGATAATTCAAGGCTGGAAATTATCACAAAATAAGAGGGTGTTTGCCGATTTTTGGACTCATTAGGGTCATCCATATTTGATTTTGTTACAGATAGAAGTGCCCAAAATTTCCAAAGAAATTCTTTTCTTCTTTCTCCTTCATTGTCTTTGCCAATTCTCCTTAAACTCTTAGCTAAAATTGTTCAGAAATTCCAGCATTGTTGGTTCTTCTAAGCCAAATACACCCTCTTCCTTCACTAAAATTCCAGCCCTTCCAATTGTGCTTAGGCCAAATCTCCCTTGAGGAAAAGGGTGCTGCCGATTTTCAATAAGTGTGGTAAGGGGTAATCCTCTCCTTTAAAATTAAAGTTATGGCTTACGATTCTTACTAATACGATTAAAGCGATTGTAGGGAAGCCATAACCATTAGGGAAAGCTTTCGGGATTTATTCCCCTAAGATAAGTGGTGGGAAGTGAAATGGACGTACATATCGTAAGGTGGTTAGTGTTCAAAGGACGTGTAAGGTCAAGATCTAGCGTTGTAGATCAGAGTTTCGAGATCTAGGAATTACGATAGTAACAGGTGTGTAAGAACTCACTATACACTTTAATAATTTACATGATTATTGTTGTTGCTGTTATTCACCTTTTGGTAGTGTTTTGCTTATGGCTAAGCATGGATTCCGGGTAAGTCCCCTAACTTGTGATTGTTGATATATGATTTGCATGCCATCACATGATGTTAAATATTACGCCATGACATATGATAATTGATATATAAGCATGTGATGGTGGGATTGATGAGAGGAGGGGGGATAATTTTATGGACTGTTGCCAGTGGTTTTGACCACAAGATGGGTTGGCCCCATCAGATTATTTGTGACCTATGGTCATCAGTGGTTTTGACGATACCGATTGATAATTTGCGACTAAGTCCCAGTGGTTTGGTACCACCAGTGGTTTTGACCACACTTGATAAATTGTGACCTATGGTCATCAGTGGTTTTGACCACACGATGGGTTGGCCCCATCCTTTAATTTGTGACCTAGGGTCATCAGTGGTTTTGACTACACGGGGTAGCTAAGGAGTATGGATGGTTAGGTCGGGTTGCATGATCGCATGTTTATTAATAATCTGTGTTATGAGTTACAATTTTGGGTGGGGGACTTACACACTGAGTCTAGGTGACTCACCCTTCCCTACTATTTTGCAGCATTTGAGTAGATCGCGGAGATGGAGCCGGATGGACTCGAGGTGGCCATGCAGTGGAATTTGAATTTAATGGACTTTGAATTTTAGTTTATTTTATTCGATTGTTAGTTTTATTTTAATCAAATTGTAATAAGGCCTTCTAAGAATTATTTTTATTTTACATGTTTCGAACAATTTGTTTAAACTATTTTAATGAAATTAAAATAAGTACACATGTTTTTCTCAAGTTGTACGCAAAATGTTTTATCGTGCCATCGGGTACATTTAAAATATATAACAACTTGACTTAATAAATATTTTTAAATAAACCTAAGTATTGGTTTTATACATCTCAACTGTTTTTAAACAGGACACTATCTTTTATTAAAAATTTAAACCGGTTTAAAGAAGTTTTCAAAGAAATGTTTTCTCTGTAGCACACCAAATTCGGTCGTAATGTTTGGGCCGGGTCTGGGGTGTTACAACCGTGCCTCTTTAGCGGATTCGAACACGGCCAGGACTCGATTTACACGGGCGTGCCATAAGGGCGTGTCCTTGACATGACCTGTTTTAATTCTAATCGGATTAGGATACTTACGAGCAAAGAAAGACATTCCGAAAGCCTATATAAACACCCTAAGTGTGACCTAAAAGGGGGGCGTTCAGGTAGGCCGAGAAGCAAAGCAAGAGAGGCCAAATTGTGGGATTTACTCAAAGACAGCCAGTTGATTCATCTCAAGAAGCTGGAATCATACTCTAGACGAAAGATCCTCCCTTCAATTTCCTTCAGGGGTTTTAGGGTTTTTCTTATGTTTTGTTTTATATTTTCTTCTGAGATGTATTCTTTTATAAACATGAACTAAACCCCTCAAATACCTGAGGGGGATGAAACCTAAGACGGATCTTGTTATTATTTTCTGAACTGTATGATAAATACTTGATTTGTTCTTAATTATGTGTTCTTAATTCTTGTTTTGATATTTCAGGGTATTGATTCAGTATTGATGTGCTTAGGCAGTGGAAAAGTCTTTGTTTAAGAGTAGATCTAGCATAGTTAAGTAGAGTTGATTGCACTCCTAGAGATAGGACGACGAAAATTTGCTGGATTAGGGTCAAACCTAATATGGGAGTCCATAGATCGAGTTAATGCAATTCTAGGGGTTTTAATTAGAAAGAGATTTTAATTAATCAACCTAGGGTTAGACGTTTATAGCCTCGAGAGAGGTATTAATATAAATTAGGGAATCCTATGGATTAAGTCAAGTGAATAAATCGTTTGGTTCAGAGTTAAACAACAAGTGAAGTCTAGGTGGATTCTTCCTTGGGTATTGTCCTAATCAATTGGTTTTCACAAAAGTATTTCCCCAATTCATTCTCTGAGTCTTAGCATCTTTAGCTTAGTAGTTAGTTAGTTTTAGAGTAAACAACAATTCCCTTCATTCTTAGGCTAAATAATAGAAAGATAGTAATTACTAGTACTCTTGATCCTTGAGGATACGATATTTCCTGTCTTGCCATAGCTATACTACCAAACGATAGGTGCTCTTGCCTCAATCGTTGTCGTAGTTAGTTTCTAGGCTCGATCATTCATTTTATAAATATTAAGACTTTTAGACACGATCAAGTTTTTGGCGCCGTTGCCGGGGACTAAGATATTAGGAACACTTGATTTTTATTACTTTAGTCATTATTTCTATTTATTTGCAATTTATTTTTTATTTTTTATTTTCACTTTTCTAATTTTTCTTTTCTTTTCTTTGCTTCTGATAGGTTTTTCTAGTTTATGACTAGAAGGAACCCATCAGGACCCTTGATTTTTGACAGCAATATAGAAGGTACTGTTCGCAGAAACAGAAGAAAAATAAGGTGAAGCTTACAATACATAGAAGAAGAGCAAGAGGACGACACCAATAGTACCGAAGAGATGGCTGATAACAATCCGTTACCTCCTGTGGTTTTCGCAAACCCGGTGAATCAAAATCCTGCTCCTCGTACTATGTATGATTACGCTAAACCTAATTTAACAGGAACTTAGTCAAGTATTGTTAGACCTACTATTGCTGCAAATAATTTTGAACTAAAACCTAACACAATTCAGATGATACAGCAATTTGTTCAGTTTGACGGTTTGTAGGGTGAAGATCCAAATAATCACTTGGCGAATTTACTAGAATTTTGCGATACTTTCAAAATAAATGGCATTTTTGATGATGCCATTCGTCTTCCGTTGTTTCCCTTTTCGTTGAGGAATAAAGCTAAATAGTGGTTGAACTCGTTACCACGAGGATTAATTAGTACATCTGCAGGCTAAAATAGCTAAGTTAAGGAATGATATCTCTTCTTTTTTACAATGCATGGGAGAGATACAAGGATCTATTGAGAAGGTGCCCACACCATGGGTTACCCTTGTGGCTACAGGTCCAAACCTTTTTCGATGGTGTGAACCCCTCAACTAGACAATTGATTGATTCAGCCGTCGGCAGAACCCTGAACAACAAAACACTTGAGGCTGCCTATGAATTCATTGAAGAGATGTCACTGAATAACTATCAGTGGCAAGTCACGAGGACAAAGCCAACAAAAGCTGCCAGTGTTTTCAACCTCGATGCAGTGGCCATGCTATCAAACCAGGTAGAACTGTTAAGTAAAGAGATTGATGGTTTATGTGGTTCTTCACAGGTACATCCAGCTATGCAATGCGAGATGAATGGAGGAGGGATGAGCAATACAGAATATCCACCTCACAACCCGAGCGCTGAAAACGAGCAAGTTAACTATATGTGTAACAATTTTAGACCTCAAAATAACCCTTATAGTAATACTTACAATCCAGGTTGGAGGAACCATCCTAATTTCTTATGGGGAGGTCAAGGAAACCAAAGATAACAACCTCTCCCAAGCTTCCAACATTAACCTTATCCACAAGAGAAAAAGCAGAACCTTGAAGAGATGCTGACAAAATTCATCGCGGTGTAAGAAACTCATTTTCAAAACACTGAGACAATACTTAAAAATCAACAAGCATTGATTCAAGGGATCGAGAACGAGTTATGACAACTTGCCAAGATCATATCAGAACGACCACAAGGTAGCTTGCCAAGCAACACTGAAAGAAACCCAAATGAGCAACTTCAAGCCATAACAGCTCATGATAGTGTAGGGTTAGATGAGCCCAATTTAAGGCAAGAGAATGTGGTAGAGGATGGTAAGGTTGAGGAAAGCCATGACAAGCCAAAACTGGTAATTAAAGTGTAACATCCCGGTTTAGACCCTAGTCGGAATAGTGGTTTGAGACTACAAATCTGAGGTCGTAAAAATATTTTAATGATATTTTCTGTGTGAATGATATGTGATATAGTTTGTGTGAAAATTCTGTGTGATAATTTGATCGTTTTTGTGTCGAAATAAGAGAAAGGACTTAATCGGGTAAAGTGTAAAAGCTATGTGCTGATTTTTAATTACCTAAGTGTTGTTGTCTTTATAAAGAGGAGGCCTTATGTTGCAAATAGCCCATTAATAAATAAAGTGGGTGGTAATGGTCAAGAATGACGTTATATCATATGTTATATATATTTTATACTAAAGGTTAGTTTTGTAATTTAATAATTATGCTTGTTATAACATAGTAAAACATGAAATAGTTATCATCTTCTCCATGTCCCACCAATTTTAGAAAAAAAAAAAGAAAGGGTTTAAGCTTCCATGATATTTGACATTTGCTTAGCTTAACTAAGGTATGTTTTGGCTTCGGTTTTTGATAATTTCTACGTTTTCGTAATCATTGCTTTGTGCTCTAGCTAACCCATGTTGAAATTTCATGAATTGATGATGTTTTGTGATGAGCCATTGATGAACATTTGATATATGTGCTATTTGTTAGTAAAATATGAGAACTTGGTGTTTGATTAACATGTGTTGTTTTTGAATTTTTGGTGAAATTAGCCAATTAGGGCTAAATTGTGAAAATAGTAAATTGAAGGGTTAATATGTGAAATAAATAAAATGTGTGGGTTTGTATGGATATTAGTAAAATTTGGCTAAGCTTGTGCTAGGTGAAATTTGGTGAATTTGATGATTTTGTGAATTAGGGACTAAAGTGTCGAAATGTGAAACTATGAGGGCTATTATACAAAATGCCCTAAATGTGTGTATGTGGAATAAATTGAATGAAATAGTGATTGAATGAATTGAATTTAAATGTGTATAGACCAATAGAGAAGATGTTCGAATCGAGATCGAGGTAAAGATAAAGTGCTCGATTAATCGACCGTATCGATAGTCGACGTCCGAGGTAAGTTCGGATATAATACATATTGTTAACATATGATTTTGTATTATGAGATGAATGTGTATATATGTATGAAATTGAGATGCCATGTGCAAGTTTAAGTTAAGGGCACTAAGTGTGCGATTTTAAAATCGAAATAGGAATGAATAGCACTGTGTGTGCGATGTTATAAAAGCTTTGGTTTATTGAATTGGCACTGAGTGTGTGTTACCGAGATAAGTCGGTTGAGAGATTTGAGCACTAAGTGTGCGATGACTAATATGTATCGACCGTGTATTAAGCACTGAGTGTGCGATTAAGTTGAATGGATATCAAATGATGGTCAACAAGTATAATTGAGCATTGAATAGCTTGGAGATTGAATAACTATATGTTTGCTGAGGTATGTATCGAACCTTTGTGGTTGATGAGTTTATAGATGACGTTATGGATGAACGAATGAGTATTTTAGCTATTGATAGTATGGTATATGTACAAGAAGAATGATCTATGTGATGATTAGTATATGAATTGGTTTGATTCGATGATATGATTGTATTTTATTTCGAACTTACTAAGCTTTATAAGCTTACTGTGTGATTTGTTTCTCTGCTTTGCAGTGTAAGTAAAGCTAGCTCGAATTAGGGGATCGTCAGCTTCTCAGTCACACTATCGACAATCTATTTTGGGTTATTTTGGAAAGATGTATATAGTTAAGATATGGCATGTATAGGCTAGTCATTTGAATCATGTTTGAGACTTGTGGTAGCCATGAGATGTGGCTAGATATGTGCTAGTTTTAGCATGAATGACTTGGTATATATATGTAATGCATCTTTTGGCATGGTTTGTGGTTTGAGAGGTTGACTTATGAATGGTAACTTGGTGTTGATAAAATGCTAATATGAATTAGTGATATTGAGAAGAAATGATGTTTGGTATTGAATGTAATATGCTTGTGATGATATGAGTTTTAGTCTTTGATATTGACATGGTTAGAATTGGTATTGAATGCATGATTTGAATGGCTATTTGGTATGTTTTTGGTTGCCATATATGCTTGATAAGTGTTGGTATATGATGCTTATAGGTTTGAACCATTTGGTTAGCATTTTGGCCTTGTAAATGGCCTATAATGTCGCACGGTTGTGGAATACGGGCGTGCCTTAGACCGTGGGTAAATTTACAATGATTAAAGGCAAGTGTACCTATTGAACAGTAGTATAGCTTAGGCAAGACCGGATATCGAACCCAAAGGAACTAAAAGTACTAATACTAACTTTCTTTTTATTATTTAGCCTTAAAATTAGAGTGAAGTTGCTTTTGACGAAGACTACACTAAGGACACAAAGACAAAAAGATCAATAGGAAAATAACTTTGAAGAAAAACTCATTTGATTGCGACGATACCCTCAGGAAGAGTCCGCCTAGACTTCACTTATTATTTAACCCCAAATTATATGATTTTTTTTACTTAGCTTGATCCATAAGACTCCCTAACCTATATTAAACCCTCTCTCGAGGCGAATAACATCTAACCCTAGGTTAATTAGTGGAACTCTCGTTCACTTATAGTAACCCCCTAGGATAGTAGTAAATCGATCAATGGACTCCCATATTAGGTTTCACCCTAATCCGGCAAAATCTCGTAACCCAATCTCTAAGCGTTCGATCAACTCTGCTAAATTATGTTAGATCTACTCTTAGGCAGGGTCCATTCCTCCTCCACCTAAGCACATTAGATTTGGATTAAGCAACATAATTAAGAACAAACTAAGTAATTATCATATAACTTAAAAATCAAATAAAAAGATCCATCTAGGTTTCATCCCCTTCAGGTATCTGAAGGGTTTAGTTCATAATGAATAAACAAAACATCGCAAGAGAAAAGATAAAACAAAACATAAGAAAATCCTAAAACTCCCTGAAGGAATTGAAGGAGAATTCCGCCGTCTTGAGTATAATTCTAGCTTCTTGGGATGGATCAACTGGCTATCTTCGCGTTATTCCCTAGTTCTGACCTTCTCGACTTGGCTCTTTGGCCTAGCTTTGACGCTGATTTTGGCTTCTGCCGAACTCCCCTCTCAAGTTGCCCCCTTGGGTGTTTATATAGGCTTTGAGATGCCTTACTTGGTCCCTAAGTATCCTAATTTAAGTAGAATTCCTAATAGGGTGTTTGAAAAAGCTTTGGAATGTGTTTCTTTGCCTCCAAGTATCCTTTCCCGAATGAAATTTCTCATTCTGACGACAGAGGCACGGCCATGTAGCACGCCCATGTGGCTCGACTCCAGGCTGTGTTGGGATTTCTAACTTGAGGCACAGCCATGTGAATCGGGGAAGAGACTGTGTTCTAGATGTTAGGCGTGGCACGGCCATGTCTCTTGAAGTCCAGGCACTGTTGATTTTGTGAATTGGCCCATTTGGCCCGTTTTAAGCTCGTTTTACGTTCTTTTTATCCTTGGGTGCTTTCCTGAGTATAAGACATGAAAAGAAAGGATTAAGAGCACCTTTTTACATAAATCGAGGCTTAAATTATCCAAAAGCATGCTAAATGTGGGCCTAAAATATGTTACTTTTACGGTTTATCAAATACCCCCACACTTAAGCTTTTGCTTGTCCTCAAGCAAAATTCTCAACTTACAATTAAAACGAACTTTCCATAGCTCACAATTTCTATCAGCAATGCCTCATCATAATTCATAGATAATTTATACATGGATAATTCAACTCAAAGATTCCTAAAGATTCAAACAAGATAAGTCATACATTTGTAGCACGAAAACATAGGTGTTTCCCTTCATCTAAATAATTACCTTTAATTCAAAATAGACAAGGATTGACATCCTCACAAAAGATTCACTCAAATCACTCAAAATGTGTTTAAGGGTCCAAATTAAGCACTCATAAGTCGAACATGAAAAGTTAATCCTATAGGCTTGCCTGAAAATCAAATTTCCACCACTGTAAAATGAGATGATAAACAGATCAAAAGGTCTTTGTCAGGGTTGTAACGGGGCTAGGGTTAAAGGTGTGGATAAAGGCTGAAATTATAAGGTTAGAATCGAGATTGAATTGATAAGTTACCTACCTAAAAATTTCTAAGATAATAATTACATCAACTGAAAATAATAAAAATCCTACTAATACGAGCTTTTTCTTTTGGGAAATAGTCTTTGATTGTGTAAGCTCACTTTCCGTACTACTAATATTGAAAACTTGATATTTTTTTTTTATACTACTAATATCGAGAACTTGAATTTTTTTTAAAAAAACAAACTAATAAAGACAACTTCAACTCATAATAGAAACTTAGGTAACTGGTCAAATCATATCTCGATTAAAGGGTAGTCAAAAAGAAGGGTAATAACAAATACAAAGGGTTTTGGGTTAATATTAGTAGGTGATTCAATAAAAGGGTTGTTAGGCTCAACGGGGTTCATTAGGGGTTAATTATGAGGGTAGGCTTTTTAGTGGTGTAAGTGGGTTAAACCTAGGTGCCTTTATCATCTCAGTATATCAAATCATAACTATGGTCTTGACATGTATAATCAAGGCAAGTTCTAGAATAACAGTTCATAGTTGACACACTCATAATCAAAAACTGAGCATGAAAAAAAATATATGCTCTATAAGGTTCAAATACTCACAAAAATTATGGGTGTTTTGACATCATCCTTATAAATCTCAAATTTCAAGATAATATTCAAATTCTGGTTGACAACCTAAAATTTTAATTTTTAGAAAATTAGACTTATCATGCTTGATTCCCTAGTATTCTTCAAATTTAATTATCAATGCACAATTATCAATGACTTAATCTAAAACATATCAATAGAAATCATAAATCAAAGAAAATTTCATTCAAATCATAATATGAGAAACTTACTTTAAGATCAAGGCATAATTCAGGGATTTTCAGTTAATACTATAATTAAACCCCCACACTTAAGATGTACATTGCCCTCAATGTACAAAGATGGATAATATCAAAATAATCATAAAATCATAAGATAGGGAGAGAAGTGAAACTTCCTAAATTTTCGATAAAGTCAATGAAAAGAAACCGGATAGGATTGGAGGTGAACGTGGGGAAGCGTCTTGAACCGTTTGAAATTGAATCCTCGAAGCAGCCAGTCTGATTTTATTGTATCCTAAGCTAAATCTAAATATCATAAAGAATAAGAAGAAGAAGAAAGAAAAAAAATGATAAAATGGAAATAAAATTAAAATAAAAATAAATAATGGAAAATGAAAGAGAACTAGAAAAATGGAGAATGAGGTTTAAATAGAGGTGTAGCCTATGTTTTGGGATTTTGATTTTTTTGGGTGCGTTCAGGTGAGGTAGCCACGGCCGTGTTATAGCTGACACGCCCGTGCTCGACAAATCAGTAATTTTGCTCGGGTAGGTAGCACGGGCGTGTTTAGCCCGTGGTAAGCAAGTCAGTGAGTTTACACGGTCGTGGGGTATGGGCGTGTATACCCCGTGTTCGATAAGTCAGTAACTTCGCACGGGTAGCAAGCACGGGCGTGGGCTAGTATCGCAGCCCGTGTTGGGAAAAGAAATTCTTCTCTGGTTGTGCACCGCTATTGGCACGCCCATGGTTCATCCCCTAGCTTCCACACGGCCACGGGTACGCCCGTGTGTCGTGGCCGTGTGGAAGGCTATGTCCTAGAAATCTGCTCTTTGATTAGTTTATGGTTAGGTGCTAAAAGGAAAGAATAGAAATAATAAAAAATAAAAAATAAAAAAATAAAAAAATGTAAAAATGGGGTTAGTGCTCGGATTGCCTCCCGAGAAGCGCTCGTTTAAAGTCTTGAGCTAGACTTTACCTCTCATTCGTATGGTCATGGTAGTTTGAGGAGGTGAAAATCCTTTCTCATGCGATCACTTCGGTTATGGATATATAGTTTAAGTCGAGTAATGTTTACCTCAAAAGTGTTGAATTTAAGATTGCTTAACTCAACTGTGCCGTATAGGAAGACATTAAGTACCTCAAAAGTGATTTCTTCGTTTGCATTGAGGTCTGAATTGGTGATTCGAGGGTCTTCCTTATTCAACAATACCTGATCCCCTATTTTGACGTGATTTATTGTTCCTATCAGCTCGTTTGGGGTTTCCTTCGGTTTGACTTCGTGCGGTTCCTGTTCCTCTTTAATTTGTGTTTCCTCCTCTTTTAGTTTGTCAATCCTAAGGCTTTGTTCCTTAGGTATTTCTTCTTTGTTGGCAGGAGGTCTAAGATCTAGTTTAGCTAAGTGATTTTGCGATGCTTCCTGTAAAGAAGGTTGAACCAAATGATTATCAATAGAATTAATGTTCGTACCTTTATTACTTGATGTCCTAGCTGAGTCAAGAGCTTGAAGAGTGATTGTTTCGTCGTCTTCACGAAGTGTGAGTTCACTGGATTCTTCCTCTGTGTGGTCCTTCTTTATTGCATCAGGATATGGCACACGAGCTTGGTACTCTGTATTTACCGGGTTTTGTAAATCATGGCTTACCTCAATCTTACCTTTACTTACCACAGTTTCTTGCCTTGGGTCAGATTCCACTAACAATTCACTGTTATGAGCTTGTACATCTTGGGGCCCATAATTTGGCTCAGGTTTATAGCCTTGTGGTGTTTCCTGTGGTGAAAGTTGAACAATTTGATTATCAACTAAATTTGCTTTCTCACCTTCATCACTTGATGTCCTGGCCGAGTCAAAAGCTTGTAGACTGATTGATTTGTCACCATGAGTTCTCCTGTACCAACATCAATTTTAGTCCTGGCAGTTGTTAGAAAGGGTCTTCCTAAAATTAAAGGAATATTATTGTCCTCATCCAAGTCTAAAACGACAAAGTCTACTGGGAATATGAATTTATCAATTTTGATTAGAGCATTTTCATATGAATTTATCAATTTTGATTAGAGCATTTTCTATTGTACCCCTAGGAATTCTGATAGTTTTATCAGTTAATTGAACACTCATCCTAGTTAGTTTGGGTTTCCCTAGACCTAGTTGTTTAAACAGTTTATAAGGCATAACATTTATTCTTGCCCCTAAATCGAGAAACGCATTTTCTATAGATAAACTACCAATTATGCATGGAATTGTAAAACTCCCTGAATCTGTTAATTTCTGTGGTAGTCTATTTTGTAGAATTACCGAGCACTTTGCGTTGAGTTCCACATGTGATTCCTTGTCTATCCTTTGCTTTTTCATTAACAACTCCCTGAAAAATTTTCTAGAGTCTGGCATCTGCGAAAGAGCTTCAAGAAGAGGTAAGTTGATATGTAATTTCTTTAAAAGTTTAAAAAACTTACTGAACTGTTCTTCTAATGCTTCGGGGTAAGGTATGCGAGGTTGATACTCCTTAATTATCGGTTTTGGCCTTTCTTGTTTTACCTCGTTTTTACCTTTTTCTTCCTTGGTTTCTTGTTGTGGGATGGGTTTGTCTATCTCTGTATTTTCCTGAGTTGCTATGGCTTGAATTTTCTCATTTGGATTAATCTCAGTGTTGCTCGATAGACGTCCTTGCAGTCGTTCTGACATGAGCTTTACGAGTTATTCGACTGCCTTAGTGACTTCCCTTAATGACATAGTAACTTCCTCTAATCAGTTCTTGTTCTCTTCAACCGGTGTTTGTTGAGTTTTAAATGTTTTCTCAGTGTCTCGGAGACGGGTATCTGTGGTTGCCATGAATTTTGTCATCATCTCTTCAATGTTCGACTCCTCTTCCTGTTGGTGAGGTGGTTGTTGAAAATTTGGAAGAAGTTCCTGTCTTTGGCTACTTTGATCATTCCACGAGAAATTGGGATGGTACCTCCAACCTGCATTATAAGTGTCATTATAAAAATTATTTTGAGGTCTAGAGTAGTTACCCATATAGTGGACTTGTTCGTTCTCCATGCCATATCTGTAGGGTGGGTACTCAGGATTCGCCACGCCTCCTAGATTCGAATCATATTGCATTGCTGGGTGTACCTGCGAGCGACTACACAAACCATCGATCTTTTTATTCATCATCTCTAGCTGGGTAGATAACCTGGTGAACACATCGAGGTCGAAGGCACTGGCTGCTTTAGTAGGAATTGTCCTCATGACTTGCCACTGATAATTATTCAGTACCATATTCTCTATAAACTAAAATTATCTGCGAAAAGCAAAATAGAGGAAAAATTAGCAAAGTAAAAATAAAAATAAAAAATAATAATAATAATGAAAATAAATTGCAATAAAAAAATGGCTAAAGTAATAAAAATAGAGTTTTAAAATTTATAAAAGAATGATTAAACCTGGAAACTAACTCTGACAACAATTAAAGGCAAGTGTACCAATCAAACAGTAGTATAGCTTAGGCAAGACCGGATATCGAACCCAAAGGAACTAAAAGTACTAATACTAACTTTCTTTTTATTATTTAGCCTTAAAATTAGAGTGAAGTTGCTTTGGACGAAGACTAAACCAAGGACACAAAGACAAAAAGACGAATAGGAAAATAACTTTGAAGAAAAGCTCAGCTGATTGCGACATTACCATCAGGAAGAATCCACCTATACTTCACTTATTATTTAACCCCAAATTATATGATTTCTTTTACTTAGCTTGATCCGTAAGACTCCCTAACCTATATTAAACCCTCTCTCGAGGCGAATAACGTCTAACCCTAGGTTAATTAGTGGAACTCTCATTCGCTTATAATAACCCCCTAGGATAGCAGTAAATCGATCAATGGACTCCCATATTAGGTTTCACCCTAATCCGGCAAAATCTCGTAACCCTATCTCTAGGCGTTCGATTAACTCCGCTTATTTATGTTAGATCTACTCTTAGGCAGGGTCTATTCCTCTTCCACCTAAGCACATTAGATTTGGATTAAGTAACATAATTAAGAACAAACTAAGTAATTATCATGTAACTTAAAAATCAAATAAAAAAATCTATCTAGGTTTCTTCTCCTTCAGGTATCTGAAGGGTTTAGTTCATAATGACTAAACAAAACATCGCAAGAGAAAAGATAAAACAAAACATAAGAAAATCCTAAAACTCCCTGAAGGATTTGAAGGAGAATTCCGCCGTCTTGAGTATAATTCCGACTTCTTGGGATGGATCAACTGGCTATCTTTGCGTTATTCCCTAGTTCTAACCTTCTCGGCTTGGCTCCTTGGCCTAGTTTTGACACCGGTTTCGGCTTCTGCCGAACTCCACTCTCAAGTTGCCCCCTTGGGTGTTTATATAGGCTTTGAGATGCTTTACTTGGTCCCTAAGTATCCTAATTTAAGTAGAATTCCTAATAGGGTGTTTGAATAAGCTTTGGAATGTGTTTCTTTACCTCCAAGTATCCTTTCTCGAATGAAATTGCTCATTCTGACGATAAAGGCACGGCCATGTAGCACGCCCTTGTGGCTCGACTCCAGGCCGTGTTTGGATTTCTAACTTGAGGCACAGTCATATGAATCGGGGAAGAGACCGTGTTCTAGATGTTAGGCATGGCACGACCATGTCTCTTGAAGTCCAGGCCGTGTTGATTTCGTGAATTGGCCCATTTGGCCCGTTTTATGTTCTTTTCATCCTTGAGTGCTTTCCTGAGTATAAGACATGAAAAGAAAGGATTAAGAGCACCTTTTTACATAAATCGAGGCTTAAATTATCCAAAAGCATGCTAAATGTGGGCCTAAAATATGTTACTTTTACGGTTTATCACTTGTGATGATATGAGTTTTAGGCTTTGATATTGACATGGTTAGAATTGGTATTGAATGCATTATTTGAATGGCTATTTGGTATATTTTTGGTTGCCATAGATGCTGGATAAGTGTTGGTATATGATGCTTATAGGTTTCAACCATTTGGTTAGCATTTTGGCCTTGTAAATGGCCTATACTGTCACACGGTTGTGGAACACAGGCATGCCTTAGACCGTGGGTAAATTGACAGGATGTAGCCTAAAATCACACGGCCTCGACATGGGCGTGTCATCTGGCCGTGGTGTGCAAGTCAATAGCTAACATAAAAATACACGGCCTAGACACGGGCGTGCTTGGCGGCCTTAGAGGGGAAATCAGTATATGATCTAAAAGTACACGATCATGGCACACGGGGCGTGCCTAATGACCTTGTTGGCATAGTTGTATAGACACGGAAGGACATGGGGTTGTCTAGAAGCCGTGGAGCGAACACGGTCTCCTCCCACAGGCGTGTCTCCCCTGTATTTTAGAAAAGTTTCAAATTTTCATGGAATTTTGTATGTGTCTCAGTTTAGTCCCTACTCTGTTTATAAGCATGCTTAGGGTCTTGATGACTCATTTAAGGGACACTATGTTTGTAATTGAATGCGAACAGTAATGATTGACTTTGTGTTGAAATTTCTGGATGTTAAAGGTTTCGTTTGATTGGTAATGCCTCTTAACCCTGTTCCGGCGACAGTCTCGGGTTAAGGGTGTTACATAAAGAATATCAACCTCGTGTGCCATACCCTAATGCAATGAAGAAAGACAAGACAGATGAACAATATGGTAAATTTCTTAAACTTTTAAAGAAATTACATATTAACTTACTATTTCTTGAAGCTCTTTCGCAGATGCCAGATTCAAGAAAATTTTGAAAAGAGCTTTTAACAAACAAACGGAAGTTAGACGAAGAGTCACATGTGGAACTAAACGCAGTGTGCTTGATAAATAGTAAAAGCAACATATTTTAAGCCCACATTTAACATGCTGTTGGATGAGTTAATCCTTGAGTTATGTAATTTGGTGCTCTTAATCCTTTGTTTTCATGTTTTATACTCAGAAGAGCACCGGATGACGAAAAGAACGGAAAATAGGCCCAAAACGGAGTAAATGGGCCATATCACAAAATCCACACGGCCTGGGCCCAAGACCACACGCCTGTGCCTCATTCAACAGTCTCAAACACGGCCTGGCCACGACTTACACGGGCGTGTGCCATAGGTGTGTCCCTGTCATAACTAAGAGAAATTTCACTCGGATTAGGATACGTAGGGGCGAAGAAACACATTCAGAAGCCTATATAAACACCCTAAGTATAACCTAAAAGGGGGAGACCAAGGCTTTAGTCAGGGGGCGTCCAGCCAGGCCAAAGAGGGTAGACTTGTGGGGATTTACTCGAAGATAGTCAGTTGATTCATCTCAAAAAGCAGCAATCATACTCAAGACGGAGGATCTCTCCTTCAATTCCTTCAGGGGGTTTTAGGGGATTTCTTATGTTTTGTTTTATCTTTTCTTCTGAGATGTTTTCTTTTATTGTTATGAACTAAACCCTCAGATACCTGAGGGGGATGAAACCTAAGATGAATCTTGTTATTGTTTGCCGAACTATATGATAAATATTTGACTTGTTCTTAATTATGTGTTCTTAATTCTTGTGTTGATATTTCCGGGATATTAATTCAAGTGTGATGTGCTTAGGTGGAGGAGCAAAAGTCCCTGCCTAAGAGTAGATCTAGCATAATTAAGTAGAGTTGATTGCACGCCTAGAGATAGGGTGACGAGATTTTGCCGGATTAGGGTGAAATCTAATATGGGAGTCCATAGATCAAGTTGATGCAATTCTAGGGGTTTTAATTAGAAAGAGATTTCAATTAATCAACCTAGAGACGTTAGTCCCCTCAAGAGAGGGATTAATATAACGTAGGGAATCTTATGGATCAAGTCAAACGAATAAATCGTTTGGTTCAGAGTTAGATAACAAGTGAAGTCTAGGTGGATTCTTCCTTGGGTATCGTCTTAATCAATTGGTTTTTTTCTCAAAGTTATTTTCCCAATTTCATTCTTCTTTGTCTTGGAGTCTTTACTTTAATTGCTAGTTAGTTTTAGATTAGATAAAAATTCATTTAATTCTTAGGCTAAATAATAAAAAGAAAGTTAGTATTTGTACTTTTGGTTCCTTTGGGTTCGACAATCCGGTCTTGCCTTAACTATACTACTATCCGATAGGTGCGCTTCCCTCAAATTGTTGTCATAGTTAGTTTCCAGGTTCGATCATTCTTTATATAAATTTTAAGACTTTGACATCACATAAAACAACGATCAAGTTTTTGGCATCGTTGCCGAGGAACTAAAATATTAAGAAAGCTCAATTTTTATTACTTTAGCCATTTTTATTTTTTGCAATTTATTTTTTATTTTTAACTTTGCTAAAATTTCTTTTGTTCCTTTCAGGTACCTCTAGTTTATGACTAGAAGGAACCCGACAGGACCCCTACTTTACGATAGTGATATTGAAGGTACCGTTCGCAAAAATCGGAGAGAAATAAGGCGAAACTTAAACTACATAGAAGAAGAGCAAGAAGCCGAAATTAATACCACCGAAGAGATGGCCGAAAATCATGCTCCTCGATCTATGTATGATTATGCTAAACCTAGTTTAACAGGAACTGAGTCAAGTATTGTTAGGCCTACTATTGCTACAAATAGTTTTGAACTAAAACCTAACACTATACATATGATACAACAGTTTGTTCAGTTTGATGGTTTGCAGGATGAGGATCCTAATACACACTTAGCGAACTTTCTAGAATTCTGTGATACCTTCAAAATAAATGGCGTTTCTGATGATGCCATCCATCTTCGATTATTTCCCTTTTCTTTGAGAAGTAAAGCCAAACAGTGGTTGTATTCTCTTCCACGAGGGTCAATCACTACATGGGATCAAAAGATTGAAAAATTTTTATTAAAATATTTTCCGCCGACCAAAACGGCCAAGTTGAGGAATGATATCTCTTCTTTTGTGCAGATGGATTTAGAGACACTTCACGATACATGGGAGAGATACAAAGATTTCTTGAGGAGGTGCCCACACCACGGATTACCTTTGTGGCTATAGGTCCAAACTTTTTACAATGGTGTGAACCCTTCAACAAGGCAACTAATCAATTTAGCCGCTGATGAAACCCTGAACAACAAAACTCTTCAAGCGGCCTACGAGTTTATAGAGGAGATGTCACTGAATAACTATCAGTGGCAAGTTACAAGGACAAGGCCAGCCAAAGCAACCAGAGTTTTCAACCTCGACGCAGTAACCGTGCTATCAAATCAGGTAGAGATGCTACATAAAAAATTTAATGGTTTATATGGTTCTTCGTAGGCACATCCAGTTATGCAGTGCAACGTAAGTGGAGAAGTGGCGAATCCTGAGTACCCACCCTACGGACAAGGCAAAGAGAGCGAAGAAATGAGCTATATGGGTAACAATTTCCGGTCTAACAATAATCCTTATAGTAACACTTATAATCCAGGTTCTTACCCCAATTTCTCATGGGGTGGTCAAGGAAATCAAAGGCAACAACCATCCCAAAACTTCCAACAATAGCCCTATCCACAGGAAAAGAAGCCGAACCTCGAGGACATGCTAACAAAATTCATAGCAGCCACAGACACACGTTTCCAAAATATAGAAACAAAACTTGAAGCATCGACACAGGAGCTCAAGGATGAAATTTGGCAAATTACTAAGATAGTTCTGAAATACGATCAGAAAGCTTACATAAAGAAAAAGAGCAGGTAAAGGCAGTGATGCTAAGAAGTGGAAGGGAGTTAGTCGAAATGAAGAAAAAGATTCCACATGAAACTAATAAGGCAAAGGTAACCCTGACCCATGAGGAAATTAAACCAATGAACCCATATTCAATGAAGTTAAAGAAAGACTACAATATGGTAAATTTCTTGAACTTTTCAAACAGCTAAATATTAACTTACCTTTTGTTGAAGCTACTTCGTAGATCTCAACATATGCAAAATTTTTAAGGGAGCTTCTAACAATAAGAGGAAGTTCGAGGAAATTTCAACAGTGGAACTTAATGAAGAATGCTCAGCTATCATCCAAAACAAGCTGCCAACCAAATTGAAAAATTCAGGAAGTTTCACTATTCCCTGGTTAATTGGTAGTTTGAACATAGAGAAAGCACTAGCTGATTTAGGTGCCAGTATTAATCTAATGCCATATAGAATGTTTAAGCAACTTGGTCTCGGGGAACCAAAACCCGCAAGGATGAGTATTCAGTTAGCTGACAGATCTATTAAGTATCCTAGGGGAATTATCGAAGATGTTCTGGTAAAAGTATATAAATTTATGTTTCCTGTTGATTTTGTTGTGCTTAACATGAATGAGGACGTAGAGGTACCTTTAATTTTGGGACAAACCTTTCTAGCTACTACTAGGGCTGTCATTGATGTTGATGATGGTAAACTTGCACTAAAGGTAGGCGATTGATACGCCGTAAATATAACATATTTTAATCCCACATTTATTATGCTTTTTAAAGATTTAAGCCTCGTTCTATAGAAAAAGGTGCTCTTAATCCTTTTTTTTTCATGTCTTATACCCAGAAAAGCTCCCGAGGATAAAAAGAACACAAAACCGGCTTAAAACGAAGTAAATGGGCCTTTCCACTAAATCAACACGGCCTGGGCCAAGGACCACACGGCCGTGTCTCGACGAACACCTGGAGCACGGCCTTATCACCACCACACACGGCCATGCCAAAGCAGAAATCTGAACACGGTCAGGTCTCAATTTGCACGGGCGTGTGACATGGCCGTGCCTCTATCACTAGAAAGAGCAATTTCAGTCGAAAAAGGATACTTCGGGAGAAAGAATCGCATTCCAAGAGCCTATAAATATACCCCAAGTACCACCATTGAAGGGGGATCGAGAGCTAGGCCAAGGAGCCAAGCCGAGAAGGTCAGAGTTAGGGAATAAAGCGAGGATAGCCAGTTGATTCATCCCAAGAAGCTGGAATTATACTCAAGACAGCGAAATTCTCCTTCAGTCCCCTCAGGGAGTTTAGGATTTTTCTTATGTTTTTTTTTATCTTTTCTCTTGTGATGTTTTCTTTTTAAATTATGAACTAAACCCCTTAGATACTTGAAGGGGGATGAAACCTAGACAGATTTTATTATTTGATTTTTAAGTTATATGAAAAATTACTTAGTTTGTTCTTAATTATGTTGTTTAATCCAAATCCAATGTGCTTAGGTAGAGGAGGAATAGGCCCTGCCTAAGAGTAGATCTATCATAATTAAGCGGAGTTGATCGGGTGCCTAGAGATAGGGTTACGAGATTTTGCCGGATTAGGGTGAAACCTAATATGGGAATCCATTGATCGATTTACTGCTTTCCTAGGGGTTATTATAAGCGAGCGAGAGTTCCACTAATTAACCTAGGATTAAACGTTATTCACTTCGAGAGAAGGTTTAGCATAGGTTAGGGAGTCTAACGGATCAAGCTAAGTAAAAAAATCATATAATCTAAGGTTAGATAATAAGAGAAGTCTAGGTGGATTCTTCCCGAATGTATCATAAAAATCAACTGAGTCTTTTTCAAGTTATCTCCAAATTCATCTTTTTGTCTTTTTTTCCTTAGTTTAGTTGTCGTCAATTTAGTTTAAAAGCAACCTTTATCTTAGTTAGGTTAAATAATAAAAAGAAAGTGAGTATTAATACTTTTAGTTCCTTTGGGTTTGATATCCGGTCTTGCCTAAGCTATACTACTGTTCGATAGGTACACTTGCCTTACAATCGTTGTTAGAGTTAGCCTTCAGGTTTGATCATTCATTTATAAATATTTAAAACTCTGATTTTACAGCGATCAAGTTTTTGGCGCCGTTACCGGGGAACTAAAATATTAAGAAATCTCTATTTTTATTACTTTAGCCATTATTTTATTTGCAATTTATTCCTTTTGTTTTCTTAGGTTAAAATTTATTTTTCTATTTTTTTTATTTCTTTCTATTTTCTAGGTACCTCTAGTTTATGACTAGAAGGAACCCGAGAGGAACTTTAGTATACGAAAGTAATATTGAAGCTACCGCTTGAAGGAATCGTCGGGAAACCAAGTGAGCCCTAGATTACATAGAAAGAGAGGAATAAGACAGATCCAATCCTACTGAAGGGATGGGCGAAAACAACCCACCACTACGCGATGTGGGGGATCACAATGCTCCTCGTACAATGTTTGTTTATGCGAAACCGCATTTAACAAGAGCAGAATCTAGTATTGTTAGGCCTGATATATCTGCTAACAATTTTGAATTAAAGCCTAACAGAATACAAATGATTCAACAGTTTGTTCAATTTGATCGTTTGCAGGACGAAGACCCAAATATGTATATAGCTTACTTTTTAGAGTTCTGTGATATTTTCAAAATAAATGGCGTTTCTGATGATGCCATCCGTCTTCGGTTATTCCCTTTTTCATTAAGGAATAAAGCCAAACAGTGCTTAAACTCGTTACAGCGAGGGTCAATCACTACATGGGAGCAGATGACTGAAAAGTTTTTAATGAAATATTTTCCACCAGCCAAAACGGCCAAATTACGTTATGATATCTCTTCCTTTGTGCAGGTGGATTTAGAGACACTATACAACGCATGGGAGAGGTTCAAAGATCTCTTGAGAAGATGCCCACACCATGGTTTACCCCTGTCGCTACAAGTCCAAACCTTCTACAACGGAGTAAACCTCTCAATGAGACAACTGATAGATTCAGCCGCCGGTGGAACGCTAAACAATAAAACTCCGGAAGCAGCCTATGAGTTCAGTGAGGAAATGTCATTAAACAACTATCAATGGCAAGCTTTGAGGACCAAACCGACAAAATTGGCAGGAGTTTTTAACATCGGCACCATGACCATGCTATCAACGCAACTTGAGATGATGAATAAAAAGCATGATAGTTTGTGTTCTTCACAGATACATCCAGTCATGCAGTGCGACACTAGTGGAACTGTGGCGAATCCTGAGTACCCACCCTACCAACTAGGAGCAGAAGATGAACAGATGAACTATATAGGTAATAGTTTCCATTCTAATAATAATCCTTATAGTAACACTTACAATCCAGGTTGGAGGAATCACCCAAATTTTTCATGGGGAGGACAAGGCAATCAAGGAAATCAAAGGCAACAACCCTCCCAAAACTTCCGAAATCAGCCTTATCCACAAGACAAGAAGCCAACCATCGAGGAACGAATCCAAAAAGCTGACAAATTAATCAAAAGCAATGACAACCGAATGGAAGAACTTGCTAAGTCGGTCAAGGAAGCAAGCAAAGCCGTGGAACAACTTGTAAAGTTAATGTCAAAACGACCGCAAGGACGCCTACCTAGTAATACCGAAATTAATCCTAAGAAACAAATTCAAGCTATCACACTTCAGGATAGCAAAGAAAAATGAATACACCCAACCCAACTCTAGAAAGTAAGGTAGACGAAGGTACAACAGAGGTAGTACAAGAAAAGCCAAAACCAGTAGTTAAGGAGTACAAACCTCGTATACCTTATTCCACAGCATTACAAAAAGATGATTCAGAGGAGCAGTTTGGTAAGTTTCTTAAACTTTTAAAGAAATTACATATTAACTTACCTCTTCTTGAAGCTTTTTTTCAGATGCCAGACGCACAGAAAATCTTAAGACAACTTTTGACCAACAAACGCAAAATAGATGAAGAGCACCACGTGGAACTTAACGCAACATGCTCAGCAATGTTACAAAATAGAATACCACAGAAGCAAAAAGATCCAGGGAGTTTTACAATTCCATGTTTAATTGGTAGTTTAAATATTGATAATGCGTTAGCTGATTTAGGGGCAAGCATAAATGTTATGCCTTATACGATGTTTAAGCGACTAGGTCTAGGGAAACCAAAACAAACTAAGATGAGTATTCAATTAGCGGATAAAACTGTTAGAATCCTTAGGGGTATTATTGAAGATGTTCTAGTAAAAATCAATAAATTTGTTTTCCGAGTAGACTTCATTATTTTAGACATGGATGAGGATAATTCAATCCCCTTAATTTTAGGAAGACCTTTTCTAGCAACTGCCAAGACTAAAATTGACGTTGCCACAGGTGAGCTCATACTTTGTATAGGTGACGACTCAATTAGTCTTCAAGCCCTCGATTCAACTAGATCATCAAGGAGTCAAGGTGAGCAAGAAAATTCTTTCGATAATCATTTAATTTCACCTTCTTTTCAGGAACCTCCAAAAAAAGGAAACGATTAAATCAGATCCTCAGTTCAGTGCCAAAAAAGAAATAACTTATGAAGAACAAAGGACCCAAACCGATGACCTAGATGAGTGGAAAACACACTTTAAGGAAAAACTAGGGTTACCCAAGGAAGAACAGGAAACACAAGTTAATGAAGAGTCGTCTCCACATAATGTAGAACTAGAGGAACCACCACAAGAACTTGTGGGGACATCAAATCACTATAAAATATGAGACCAGGGCCGGTTAGATAAAACCGAGCCTCACATCACCATAACAAATCCAAAGGAAAAGGAAAAACTCCTTCTTGAGGTACACGATATCTTCCCACAAGGAATAGTCGAGGTAAGCAATCCAATATTTGCCACTTTTAAAGTAAACACTTCTCGACTTCAATTTTGTCATAAAACTAAAAATATAGACATGAGAGAGGATGTTCAAACTTTCAAACCTCCCTAAAATTTTCAAAAATGAAGAAAGCCTAGCTGAAAACTATAAACGAGCGCTTCTCAGGAGGCAACCCGAGTACTAACCCTATTTTTTTTTTTTTGCATTCTTTTACACTTTCTTTTCTTTCCTCTTTTTCTTTCCTTTTTTTAGCTAACCCAAATGCGCAGAATTCCAGATCACACGGCCTTATAAACGGCCATGTCCATGGCCGTGTGGACCACCAAAACCACTACACTGATAGGGCAGAGGCCGTGCAGTCAGCCCAATCACCATCCCAACGTCACAGATCCAACCACTCTTGACACGGGCACCGATAGATATGGCACGGCCGTGGCACCAACCGTGTGAGGCTACCAACTCCCATTCCACGGACAGAACACGCCCATGCCACAAACCGTGTAAAATTACTGAGGTTACTGACTTATCGAGCATGGGTAAGACATGCCCGTGTCATATGACCGTGCCAACAGAGAAACATCATGAGCACGGGCGTAGAAGGATCAAGCACGAACATAGGGTGACAACACCCTCTATAACACGGCCATGTACTTCGACACACCCTGGGAACACGGCCATGGGAGAGCAGAACACATGAACATCTATTTAAACCTCTCCCCTATTCTCCTTTCCCCCATCTGATTTCATCCTTATTTTCTCTGTTTTTACTCTCCTCCATCTCAGAATTCTCCACGTACTATGGCTCTAGATCCTTGAGTAAGCCAACACTATGCCAAAGAAGCGTAAAAGGCCATATTCCACAAAAGAAAACAATTAACATGAGTTCATGCCGATAGCTTCATCTCAACACCAAGCCAAGGACCTACGAGACCATTTATCTTTTGTTTCACATTTCCCTTCTCCTTTATTTTCCTTCTTTTTGACTACCTTATGCTTCATTTATTTTATTTTCTTTTAGTTTCTTAGTGTCAGGTTCTAAAGGCTTTTTGGGAATCACGCCACTTCTGCCACCACCAGCACCTCCGTCACCTTAGAAGTCACACCCACCTCGCGAACCACCTGCCAATAAGGATTCTCAAGCCCTTTTATTTCCTAGCCTTAGTCTATTTTCCTTCTTAGTCTCTTTCCCTTTATCTTTCTTATCTTTATTTATATATTTCATTTATTTTTATTATGTCTTAATAAAGCCTGGCTATTTCTCGAAGCGCTACACAATTTCTTCATCTAGCGCAGGAACGTTATCCCGATGGACCATCACCGCCACCAAAGACACTCATTTGAGAAAACATCCACAAATCAGGGAGTAATTCTTCCCCCTTCTCTTTTGGTTTATCTTTAAAATATCATTATCCATCTTTATACATTGAGGGCAATGTACATCTGAAGTGTGGGGGGGGATAAAAGTGTCTACATTTTGCATGATTCTCAATTTGTGCCTAACTTTCTACATTATTCTCAAATCCCTGAATTTAATCTTGTTTTAAAGTAATTTTCTCATATTACTAATTACGATGAAATTTCTGATGAATTATGATTGTTATTGATGTGTTTTAGAATAATTCATAGTTAATTGTGCAATGATAATTAAATTTGAAGAATACTAGGGAATCAAGCATGATAAGCATAATTTTCTAAAAATTAAAATTTTAGGTTGTGAACCGGAATTTAAATATTATCTTGAAATTTGAGATTTACAAGGTTGATGTCAAAAGCACCCATAATTTTTGTGAGATTTTGAGCCTTATAGAGCATACATTCTTTTTCATGCTCACTTCTTGATTTTGAGTGTGTCAACCATGAACTGTTATTCTAGAACTTGCCTCAATTATACATGTCAAGACCACAAGTTATGATTTGATACGCTGAGATGATAAAGGCACCTGGGTTTAACCCACTTACACCACTAAAAAGCCTACCCTCATAATTAACCCCTAGTGAACCCTGTTGAGCCTAACAACTCTTTTATTGACTTATCCACTAATTTTAACCGAAAACCCTTTGTATTTGTTATCACCCTTTCTTTTTGACTACCATTTAATCGAGATACGATTTGACTAGTTACCTAAGTTATTATTATGAGTTGAAGTTGTCTTTATTAGTTTGTTCTTAAAAAAAATTTCAAGTTTTCAATATTAGTAGTATGTAAAGTGAGCTTACACAATCAAACACTAAATCCCAAAAGAAAAAGCTCGTATTAATAGGATTTTTATTATTCTCAGTAAATGTAATTATTATCTTAGAAATTTTTAGGTAGGTAACTTATCAATTCAATCTCGATTCTAACCTTCTAATTTTAGCCTTTATCCACACCTATAACCCTAGCTTCGTTACAACCTTAACAAAGACCTTTTGATCTGTTTATCATATCATTTTACAGTGGTGGAGATTTGATTTTCAGGCAAGCCTATGGGATTAACTTTTCATGTTCGACTTATGAGTGCTTAATTTTGACCCTTAAAAAACTTTTTGAGTGATTTGGGTGAATCTTCTGTGAGGATATCAACCCTTGTCAGTTTTGAATTTAAGGTAATTATTTAGATGAAGGGAAACACCTATGTTTCCGTACTATAAATTTATGGCTTATATTGTTTGAATTTTTAGGAATCTTTGAGTTGAATTATCCATGTATAAATTATCTATAAATTAGGATAAGGCATTGTTGATAGGAATTATGAATCATGGAAAGTTTCTTTTAACTATAAGTTGAGAATTTTGCATGAGGACAAGCAAAAGCTTAAGTGTGGGGTATTTGATAAACCGTAAATATAACATATTTTAATCCCATATTTATTATGCTTTTTGAATATTTAAGCCTCGTTTTATATAAAAAGGTGCTCTTAATCCTTTCTTTTCATGTCTTATACCTAGGAAAGCACCCAAGGATAAAAAGAACACAAAACGGGCTTAAAACGAAGTAAATGGGCCTTTTCACGAAATCAACATGGCCTGGGCCAAGGACCACACGGCCGTGTCTCGACGAACACCTGGAGCACGGCCTCATCACCACTGCACACGGCCGTGCCAAAGCAGAAATCCGAACACGGTCAGGTCTCGATTTGCATGGGCGTGTGACATGGTCGTGCCTCTGTCGCTGGAAAGAGCAATTTTAGTTGAAAAAGGATACTTCGGGAGAAAGAATCGCATTCCAAGAGCCTATAAATATACCCCAAGTACCACTATTGATGGGGGATCGAAAGCTAGGCCAAGGAGCCAAGCCGAGAAGGTCAGACTTAGGGAATAACACGAGGATAGCCAGTTGATTCATCCCAAGAAGACGAAATTATACTCAAGACAGTGGAATTCTCCTTCAATCCCCTCAGGGAGTTTTAGGATTTTTCTTATGTTTTGTTTTATCTTTTCTCTTGTGATGTTTTCTTTTTACATTGTGAACTAAACCCCTCAGATACCTGAAGGGGGATGAAACCTAGACAGATTTTATTATTTGATTTTTAAGTTATATGAAAAATTACTTAGTTTGTTCTTAATTATGTTGTTTAATCCAAATCCAATGTGCTTAGGTAGAGGAGGAATAGACCCTGCCTAAAAGTAGATCTATCATAATTAAGCGGAGTTGGTCGGGCGCCTAGAGATAGGGTTACGAGATTTTGTCGGATTAGGGTGAGACCTAATATGGGAATCCATTGATCGATTTACTGCTTTCTTGGGGGTTATTATAAGCGAACAAGAGTTCCACTAATTAACCTAGGATTAGACGTTATTCACTTCGAGAGAAGGCTTAGCATAAGTTAGGGAGTCTCACGGATCAAGCTAAGTAAAAGAAATCATATAATATAAGGTTAGATAATAAAAGAAGTCTAGGTGGATTCTTCCCGAAGGTATCATAAAAATCAACTGAGTCTTTTTCAAGTTATCTCCAAATTCATCTTTTTGTCTTTGTTTCCTTAGTTTAGTTGTCGTCAATTTAGTTTAAAAGCAACCTTTATCTTAGTTAGGTTAAATAATAAAAAGAAAGTGAGTATAAATACTTTTAGTTCCTTTGGGTTCGATATCTGGTCTTGCCTAAGCTATACTACTGTTCGATAGGTACACTTGCCTTACAATCATTGTCAGAGTTAGCATCCAGGTTTGATCATTCTTTTATAAATATTTAAAACTCTGATTTTACAGTGATCGGCGATGAGGAAATTGTTTTCCAAATTTATGCTGACATGCGATATTCTAGAGAACAAGATGATTCTTGTTACTTTGTTGATGCCACTGATCACATTTTTCAAGAGTCTTTGAAGGAAATCATACACAATGACATGATGGAGCTGTATCTTTCACAAGGAGAGGAGATAGATGACGATATCGATGAACTGGATCCTAATACATCACCCTCTAGACAGACAAAAATAGAGGATATTGAAATCAATGATGAACTAAAACAGAAATCCTCTTTTGATGAACCTCCCAAATTAGAATTAAAACAATTGCCAAAACATTTAGAATACGCATTCCTCGGGGATAATTCTATGCTACCAGTAATCATCTCTTCAAAACTAGGACCCAAAGAAAAAGAAGATTTTCTAAGGGTACTAAGGAAACATAAAAGAGCAATAGCGTGGAAAATGTCTGACATTAAAGGAATAAGCCCAACATTCTGCACCCACAAAATTTTAATGGAAGATGAGTATAAACCGTGTGTGCAACCTTAGAGACGTTTGAACCCCAATATGAAAAAAGTTTCCAAAGCTGATGTAATTAAACTTCTAGATGCATGAGTAATTTATCCTATTTCTGACAGTACCTGGGTAAGTCCTGTGCAGGTAGTTCCAAAGAAAAGAGGCATGACTGTTGTAGCCAACGAAAAGAATGAATTAATTCCTACAAGAACAGTCACAGGTTGGAGAGTCTGTATTGACTATAGGAAGCTAAACGGCGCCACCAAAAAAGATCACTTCCCTTTACCCTTTATTGATTAGATGTTAGAAAGATTATTTGGGCATATGTACTATTGCTTCTTGAACGGGCTCTCCGGCTACTTCCAAATCCCAGTAGCTCCTAAAGATCAAGAGAAGACAACATTTACATGTCCATACTATATGTTTGCTTATCGTAGAATGCCTTTTGGATTATGTAATGCTCCTGCTACTTTTCAGCGCTGCATGCTGGCCATCTTTGATGAACTTGTGGAAGACATTATGGAGGTATTTATGGATGTCTTCTCGATATTCGATAATTCTTTACACCTTTGCCTCAAAAATTTAGAACGAGTTCTAATAAGATGTGAGGAAACGAATCTTGTTTTGAATGGGGAAAACTGTCACTTTCTGGTTAGAGAGGGAATTGTGTTAGGACATAATATTTCTAGTAAAGGGATCGATGTAGATAAAGCAAAGATTTAAACCATAGAAAAATTACCTCCCCCTCGTTCAGTTAAGGCTATTAGAAGTTTTTTAGGAAATGCTGGATTTTACAGAAGATTCATGAAAGATTTCTCTAAAATAGCTAAGCCTTTAACAAGTTTACTAGAAAAAGATGTTCCTTTCAATTTTGATCAGGAGTGTTTAGATGTATTTAATATCCTCAAAGATAAACTAATAAATGATTCGATTATAATTGCACCTGATTGGAATCTACCCTTTGAACTAATGTGTGATGCGAGTGATTTTGTAGTAGGTGCAGTTTTGGGATAGCGAAGAAATAAGCATCTTCAACCAATTTACTAGGCCAGCAGAACATTGACACCTGCACAAGAAAACTACACCACCACAGAGAAAGAATTGCTAGCTGTAGTTTTTGCATTTGATAAATTTAGACAGTATTTGATATTATCTAAAGTTTTCGTTTACACTGACCATTCAGCTCTTTGTTATCTTTTAACTAAACCTGATGAAAAACCTCGACTCATACGATGGATCTTACTTTTACAGGAATTTGATTTGGAAATTCAGGATAAGAAGGGAGCTGAAAATCTTGCAGCAGATCATCTCTCCAGGCTTGAGAACCCTTATATTAAAGAGCTCGACGAGAGTGAGATAAACGACTTGTTCCCTGAGGAACAACTCTTTTCTATAACCAACTTTGAGGTACCATGGTTTGCAGATATTGCGAATTATTTAGCTGCTAACATCCTACTAAAATGGCTAACATATCATCAAAAGAAATGATTCTTTGCTGATGCGAAAAGCTATTTTTGGGAGGATCCCTTTTTTTTTCGCATATGTGCAGATCAAGTAATTCGGAGATGCGTTACAAAGGTGGAAGCAAGTAAAATCCTAGAACTTTGCCATTCAGGACCTTCAGAAAGACATTACAGCGGGATTAAGATAGCACACAAAATGCTCGAATCAGGATTTTATTGGCCAACTTTGTTTAAAGATGCCAACAGGTATGTCGCTTTGTGCGATAAATGCCAAAGAACAGGTAATATTTCTAAACGCGATGAAATGCTTCAAACATATATGTTATCATATGGAATATTCGACGCATGGGGTATTGACTTTATAGGTCTGTTTCCTAGTTCATTCGGAAATAAATACATCTTATTAGTAGTAGATTACATGTCAAAATGGGTGGAAGCCCAAGTTTTACCTACTAACGATGCTAGAGCTGTAGAAAAGTTTACACACAGAGCGATTATCAGTGATAGGGGTACTCACTTTTGCAATATTCAATTTGATAAAGTCTTAAAAAATATGGAGTACACCACAGAACAGCCACCCCTTATCATCCTCAAACTAGTGGGCAAGTGAAAGTGGCAAATTGAGAGCTTAAGCGAATTCTGGAGAAAACAGTTGAATCAAACAGGAAAGATTGGACAGTAAAAGTAGATGATGCTTTATGGGCCTATAGAACAGCATTTAAAACCACTTTGGGAACATCCCCATACAAACTTGTCTATGGAAAAAGTTGTCATATACCATTTGAGTTAGAGCACAAAACGTACTGGGCTATAAAATTTTTGAATTACGATCTTAAAACCGCAAGTAAGAAGAGGATGATGCAGTTGAACGAACTAGATGAATGGGGAGCTGAGGCCTACGAGAACTCACGACTATATAAGATGGCAACAAAACGACGCCATGATGCTCGTTTAAAATAATCAAAGCAATTCGAAGTAGGAGACTTGGTCTTGCTGTATAATTTGAGGCTCAAACTATTTCCTGGAAAGTTGAAATCAAGGTGGTCAGGCCTATTTGTGATCAAAAATATTTTTCCTTACGACACAGTCGAGGTAACCAACTCAGGGAACATTCAAGGCAAATGGCCATCGACTAAAACTTTATAATGGTGAAGATTTCAAGGAATTGGGAGAGGAGCTTCAGCTCCTGAACCTTCATTTAGAAATGAAAATAGGGTGAGTCTAGCTTAAGACTTTAAACGAGCGCTTCTCGGGAGGCAACCCGAGCACTGACTTCACTAACATTATATTTGTGATTTTTAGCATCTAACTCCAAAACTAACCAATTAAGTGAAGCGCGGGTTTGTAACATCCTGGAAAGGGCCTATGCATTTTTAACATTTTTGGAAACCTGGAAATGCATGGAAATGGGAATGGAAATGAACATTTTTGGAAACCTAGAAATGCATGGAAATGAAAATGGAAATGAACATTTTTGGAAACCTGGAACTGTAAGGAAATGATTCAAAAATGGAAAGTAAACATTTCTGGAAACTTGGAAATGTAAGGAAATGTCAAGTTTACAGAGCCGATCGAAAATTTTTGGAAACTTAGAAATGACCTAGAAATGACGAGTTTTAAGGTTTAAAAGGGGAAATTAAGGCAAGGTGGCCTTAAAAGAAAAAGTTTGTGAAATTTGACACACAAACAAAGCTTGGAAAAGTGGCTCAAAGATGTCACTTAGGGCCTATGGAAATGGCGCCATATGCAAGAGGAATGGGCCTGAGTTCGAGTCACTTGGGAAGCAAATAAAGGAGGTTTTATTTTTGCTTCCAGAAGACTGAGGTGGACGGCACATGCTTCTAGAAAGGAGGTGTTTTATTTTCATAAATATTCGATTAAAAAGGTGATAAATAAAGGATTTTTAAATTGGATTATTTTGAAGAGATAAATGTTGGATTAAACTCTTTTATTTATGATAATTAAAAGATAAAGTTATCAGATAGAGGAGTGGTGGCCAAGTAAGGGACTCCTTAGATGATAATTTCGGCTATAAAAGGAAGGAAGGAGGGCTACTCATCAATTTTTGCTTCCTCCTCTCTCTGCTGAATTCTTAGTGCTCTCCTCTCTTCTTTTCTTTTCTTTTGTCTAGCCGAAATTAACTAATTTTTGGAACCTAGCCGAATATTTTCCTCTCTATTAGAAGCCATAGCCGAATCTCCCTGTGAATCTAAGCAAGAAAGCAGTCGACTGAAGTATTAAGGGGATCTCTCGGGTTTCTACAACTGTCGACTACAAGGAGGAATATTTTGGGATCTAAGGTAAGAAACTATAAGATCCAAAGGTCTTGTTTTAAGTTTTAATGTTAGATTAAACCTAACATGTGATTATAGGAATTTCGACATCCCTAGGAAAGCAAGGATACTTTTCGGGATTTGAGATCACAAAGGTATGTGTTTAAGACATTCGGCCAAGGCCTATTTTAAGTATTTGGATTTATTCCCAAACGCCGAAACTAACCTATGATGTGTTTTAATGTTGGCCGAATGCAAGAAGGAATACAACAAAGTTTTGGGACTTGATTCTTAAGTCAATCGGCAAGGTAGGTTTTTGATATACAAATCCTACTAGGATTTGGTTTTAAAGCCAAAAAAGGTTTATTAATGTGTTTAAATGATTGGCCGAATATAGGAGTTAAGGATCTAAATCAGTAAATCGGTTCTTCGGGATTTCAAGCACTTCGTTAAACAAATCAGGTGTGTACCCCACACTAACTTTTAATACGATTATGGTAATAGGTAATATGTGCATATGGATAAGGTACCGTGTTATGGTACAAAGTACTCAGATACGTTTCATACTTCCACTAGGATTATGAAATATGTTATTTATAACATGTGAAACTTTATAAGAATGTGAATTTCAGTATGATATGCATGATATGGATAATATGGGTCATTCGGGATATATGAAAAAGGAAGTGAATGTGATGACTACGGTCTCACTATCCGAATGTGGTGACTTGGTCACATTATCCGAATGTGGTAACCGGTTACATTATCTCGAATCGTGTCTCTTGACACAATTATATCTGGTGGCTATGCCACAAATTTTATATGGGCGATGAGCACGTCGTCCGCATCGATCGCCTTGATGGTGTGTAGCGGATGGAGGGTCGACTTAGTAGTCCCCACGGTGTGCGAGGTTGAGTGCGGGGATGTGTAGCGGATGGCATCTAGGTTTGGGTTTGGGTTGCATCATTATCGCTATCTTTGTATGAATAAGTGTTTGATATGAACATGTAAGCTTTGATCTATTGAATTTTAGTGTTGGTTACACATTGAGTCTGTTGACTCACCCCGCTTGGGAAACATGTTTCGTGATGAACAGATGATGGACCAGACGGTAGATCTTGTGGTGGCCATGCTCAACTTGAAGTTTTATTCAATATGGACACTTTAATTTTATTTAAGTACTTTGGAATTTTATTTTGGGATTTTACTTGTTGTAATAAGGCCATAGTTACATTTCTTTACTTTTATTTTTAATTACTATGTTACAAATTATTTTAAATTAAAGATCAAGTAAAATTATTTCTTTAAAAATAAACCCTAAATTGTTTTGTCACCTTAATTAATTGGATTTTCAAATAAAATAAATGGGTTTCCAACCTAAGCCCAACCCTATATATTTTAAAAAAATTACACAAATTTTCTCTAAGTAATAAGAACTTTGAAACCGGTTTACTTAAGGAACATACTAGATCCGGTTAAGGCTCGTGGGCTGGGTTTGGGGTGTTTCAGTTTGGTATTAGAGGCCAGTTTTAAACTCTCGGCCTGTGGGCTAAGGCCCAAACCGTTTTCAAGACAAGCCCAAATGATTTTCTTATGAAATAAGCGGGGTTTTCTGGCATGGCACCTATGTCTACGACCCGCAATCCACCGTGTAAGTGCCCCTAACTATCTGTGTGATTATATGATTTATGGATTATGAAAGGGTAGAAAAGGCATGGAACATAGAATAGCATGATAGGAACTTGAACCCTAGGACTAGTCTACTCAAACACAAACACATAAGACTTAAGGAACGTTAAATAAACCTATGGCTAGGTCACTGAGTTAGGGTGTGGTAACCCCTGTACGCATGTCTAGGAATGGTTTCGGTGGGAGCTTGGTATTTAAGCAGTCCGCGTGACTCACCTCCTCTCCACTCGAATCCTGCCTGGTGCGTAGCTTTAGTTCACCCTAACCCAGAGGGCTCAGTTGGTGTGGCAACCTCTGTGCACATGTCTAGGAATGGTTTCGGTGGGAGCTTGGTATTTAAGCAGTCCGCGTGACTCACCTCCTCTCCATTCAAATCCTGCCTGGTGCGTAGCTTTAGTTCACCCTAACCTAGAGGGCTCAGTTGGCGTGGCAACCTCTGTGCGCATGTCTAGGAATGGTTTCAGTGGGAGCTTGGTATTTAAGCAGTCCGCGTGACTCACCTCCTCTCCACTCGAATCCTGCCTGGTGCGTAGCTTTGGTTCACCCTGACCAAGAGGGCTCGGTCATAGGCTAAACACAAGGACTAAAACCCAAAAGGGAACTAGCCGTGTTTTTTTAAAAAAAAAAACAACAAAACCCTAGTTTTAAAACTCTTAAAACTTTCTTTTAAGCTTGTGAAAACCATCTTTGCAAAATTTTCCAAAGAACTTCCGATTTATGAAAATTACAAAAATACCCTTGGTGGCAAAATTACCAAAAGGCCATTGGCTTATAAAATGTCCAACTACTCAACAGTTTTACCAAAATTTCATTGTTTTATAAATGCTCAAAAACTCTAATTTGCAAACTATCAAAAATACCTTGATTTAAAAAAAATTACAAAATTGCCCCTAACTTACAAAATTACCAAAATAACCCTGATTTCCAAAATTTTTGCAACATCACTGTTTTGGAAAGTACAATTCTCAAAAAGAACCCTCAAAGTTTTGCAACTTTTAAAATATTCCTGATTTATCAGATTTTACGAATTTATCCCGGTTTGTGAAAAATTACCGAAATACCCCCGAATTTCAAAATTTTCCAAAATACCTGGAAATCCAAAATTTCCAAAATACTTTTTGACAAAATCACCAAGGAACTCTTTCTTTTGAAAAAAAATTATGAAAATACCCCTGTAGGACAAAATTACGAAAATACCCCTAGGTAGTGGGAAGGCAACAACAATGAAAACTACAACGTTTCTCTGAATGAACGGAAGTTCATACTTGTTTGATGGATGAATGAATGAATGGAAAGACTGCGTGCATGTATGAATATGAAAGAACCACTCCTAAAACTCTGTCATAAAACTCATTCGCGGGTAAACAAGTGGAACAAGGACTAATCCATTAAACTTCTTAATCAGATTCCGACGTTAGAAATGAGCTCTAGAGGACGTGGTCGTCGTGGATGAGGTAGAGGAAGGATGACTGTGTCAGAACCCGTTAGATCGGGTCAAGGTTCTGACAATGAGATACCACCGCCACCACCACCCCCAGCTGTGGGTGTTGAGCAACAAGCTCGGACGGGGAAGATCTTTGTGTCATAGGTCAGTCTTTGCGAGTTTTGGAATTGGTGGCTGGTGCAGGTGGAAATTCGGGAGCACGTAAGTCTGTGCCGAAACGGCTCCGAGCTAATGGAGCGAAAATGTTTCGAGGAGTATCTGGAGTGGCACCTAGTACGGCTGAGTACTGGTTGGAAGCAACGGAGCGCATCATGGATGAGATTGATTTAACCCCTGAGGAAAAGTTGAAAGGGATGGTGGCACTGTTACGCGATGAAGAGTATCAGTGGTGGCTAGCTGTTCGGGATGGTGCCACAGCTGAGGATCTGACTTGGGAATATGTTAAGGAAGCATTTCAGAAGAAATATGTGGGAACCAGGTATACAGATGAGCAAAGGAAGGCTTTTCTGGGGCTGGTGCAAAGGAGCAAGTTTGTTGCGGAATATGAAGCTGAATTCCTGAGGTTGAGCCGCTATGCTCGAGGAGTAGGGCAACTGAGCATGAGCGCTGTGTCTATTTTAAGGACGGACTGAGGTACGATCTGAGACTGTTGATAGCACCGCATCAGGAGCGGAAGTTCTCTGCTTTAGTAGAAAAGGCCAAGGTGGCCGAGGGAATTAAGGATTCTACCAAGGAGGCTGTGGATAAGAATAAGCCCTAAAGAGGTTTTGGACCATCTGGAAAGGTTCATAAGAGGCCTAGAATTGACGGGCCACGAAATCAGCAAGCTGGTACAGGATGGCAGTATCGTCGTTGTGAGCATTGTGGAAAGAAGCACTTAGAGGAGTGCTGGAAAAAGACGGGAGGATGTTTTCAGTGTGGGTCCAAGGACCATATGCTCAAGGATTGTCCTAAGAAACCAGATGAAAGTCGACTAGCCGCTCAGAATGTTAGTCAGGCCGGTAGAGGAGGACAGCAGCCTCAACGAGGTCGTGGTTCGAGTAATCGAGGTAACGGTGCTGGTAGAGGATGTGGAGCACAGGGCAGAGGTGCTGCTAATGCTGAGGCAAGGCCACCGGGTTTGGTTTATGCGGTTCACCGAAGGGAAGATGGAGACGCGCCGGATGTTATAACTGGTACGTTCTTTATTTTTGACAAGCCCTATTTTGCTCTAATTGATGTGGGCTCGACCCATTCATATGTTGCATATAGTGTAGCGGAAACACTAGACCTAGACTCTGAACTCTCTGATAGGCAGATGACTGTAGTAAGCCCATTAGGCCAAACTATAGTGGTAGATAAGATCTTTTGAAATGTACCCCTAAATATTCAGGGAGTGAACTTTCGGGCTGACTTAATGGAGTTACCCTTCGGAGAGTTTGAACTTATACTCGAAATGGACTGGCTAGTAGAACACCGAGTCGTGTTGGATTGTGCGGCTAAACGAATGGAACTAAGGACCTCGGAGGATGAAGTAGTAGTAATGGTTGGAGAAAGGAGGAACTACTTGTTTAACGTAGTTTCGGCGCTGAAGGCGGAGAAAATGGTTAAGAAAGGGTGCAAGGCATTCCTAGCCTTCGTAAGTGTGATGGGTGGAAAGGAAGAAGGTGTTAGCGGGGTTAGAATGGTCAAGGACTTTGAGGATGTATTTCCGGAGGAACTACCAGGAATACCCCCAGATAGGGAGGTGGAATTTGGAATAGATTCGCTATCGGGAACAGCTCCTGTGTCAATCGCTCCATACCGAATGGCGCCAAAGGAGTTAGTGGAGCTCAAGGCTCAAATCCAAGAGTTGTTGGATCATGGGTTCATCCGACTCAGTGTTTCTCCATGGGGAGCACCGGTCCTATTTGTGAAGAAGAAGGACGGAACTATGCGTATGTGCATAGATTACCGTCAGTTGAATAAGCTGACCGTTAAGAACAAGTATCCTTTGCCAAAGATCGATGACTTGCTCGATCAGCTGAAGGGGGCCGCAGTGTTTTCAAAGATCGACTTAAGGTCGGCATATCATCAGCTGAAGGTGAAGGAGGCTGATATCTATAAGACCGCTTTTAGGACAAGATACGGCCATTTTGAGTTTGTGGTGATGCCGTTTGGGTTGACGAACGCTCCAGCCGCGTTCATGGACATGATGAATTAGGTTTTCCAACCCTATTTGGATAGGTTTGTCGTTGTGTTCATCGATGATATCTTGGTGTACTCTAAGTCTGAAGAGGAGCACGATGAACATCTCCAAGTTGTGCTGCAACTGTTAAGGGAAAAGAAGCTTTATGCCAAATTCAGCAAGTGTGAATTTTGGCTTAAGGTGGTGGCATTTTTAAGACATGTGGTATCCGCAGAGGGAATAAGAGTAGACCCTAGGAAGATCGAAGCAGTGTTGGATTGGAAACCACCTAGGTCCGTGGCTGAAATCTGAAGTTTCTTAGGTTTGGCAGGCTATTACAGAAGGTTTTTGGAAGGGTTCTCGTCTATAGTCGCGCCTTTGACAAAGTTGCTAAGGAAGGAAGTACCCTTTGAATGGACTAATAAGCAGCAGGAGAGCTTGGAAAAGCTTAAAAAGGTGTTGACGGAAGCTCCAGTGTTAATTCAGTCGGAGGCAGGAAAAGATTTTGTGGTGTACTGTGACACTTCGCATACGGGGTTAGGCTGTGTGCTAATGCAAGATGGAAAAGTGGTCGCTTATGCGTCTCGACAGTTAAGGCCTCATGAGGTTAACTACCCAACTCATGACTTGAACCGCAAAGCAGTGGTTTTCGCCCTTAAGGTTTGGAGGCACTACCTTTATGGAGAAAGGTCAGTTATCTACGCAGACCACAAAAGTCTTAAGTACTTGTTGACTCAGAAGGAGTTGAACTTGAGGCAATGAAGGTGGGTGGAATTGTTGAAAGACTACGATTGTTCGATAGAATATCATCCGGGCAAGGTGAATGTGGTAGCTGATACCCTAAGTATGAAGGTTGTGTCGGATCTAAGGGCTTTGTTCGCTCACTTAAGTCTGTATAATGATGGAAGCCAGTTGGCAGAGTTGCAAGTCAAGCCCACATGGCTGAAGGAAGTGAAAGAGGGACAGTTGCCTAATAAGGACCTAAGTGCTAAGTTACAGCAAGTACAGAATGGAGAATTAAAGGATTATGGCGTCAATGATGAATGAGTTTTGTGCTACAAAGGAAAAGTCTATATGCCGAAGGACGAGGAGTTAAGACAAAGGATTCTTTGGGAGGCGCATGGTAGCCCTTATGCTATGCATCCCGGAGGCGATGGTCATATAGAGAGCTAAGGGAACAATTTTGGTGGTCTAATCTTAAACAAGAAGTTACTGAATCCGTGGGAAAATGTCTAACGTGTCAGCAAGTTAAGGCTGAACACCAAGTCCCATCGGGATTGCTTCAACCAATCGAAATTCCACAATGGAAGTAGGAGAGAATTACCATGGACTTAGTGGGTGGGCTTCCCTTATGCCTACTAAGAAGGACTCGGTATGGGTGATAGTGGACCGTTTGACCAAATTCGCGCACTTTATTCGGTGAGAGTCGACTATTCTCTTGAAGTTAGCCAAGTTATATGTGGCGGAGATCGTAAGGTTACATGGAGTACCAAAGATCGATCATCTCTCGATAGGGACCCAAGGTTTACATCTCGGTTTTGAAGGCACTTCATCAAGCTTTAGGCACTAAGTTGGACTTCACTACGGCTTTTCATCCACAATCGACGGGCGATCGAAGTTATACAAGTGTTGGAGGATATCTTTGAGAGGGTCAGTGATGGATTTCCGAGGAAGTTGGGAAGATTACTTGCCTCTAGCCGAAGTTCGCCTACAACAACATGCTATCGAGGCTAGCATTCGGATGGCACCATATGAAGCATTGTATGGTAGGAAGTGTAGAACACCTACTTGTTGGACTGAGTTAGGAGAACGTCGAGTTTTGGGTCCAAAGTAAGTGGCAGAAACTGAAGAGAAGGTTGAGTTAATCCGGGCACGGTTGAAGGAAGCCTCTGATAAGCAGAAGTCGTACGCAGACCTCAAGCGGAAGGAAATAGAGTTTGAAGTTGAAGACCGAGTGTTCCTGAAAGTCTCGCCTTAGAAGAAGGTTATGAGGTTCGGTCGCAAAGGGAAGTTAAGCCCAAGGTTTATAGGGCCCTATCGAGTACTGAAGCGAGATGGGACAGTGGCATACCAATTGGAGTTGCCACCAGAGTTGCAGCAGATGCACGACGTATTCCATGTATCCATGCTACGTCGCTACCAATCGAATCCGTCTCATGTGGTACTAGTTGAAGAGGTGGAGCTAAGGCCAGACTTATCCTACGAGGAAGAGCCGATTCGGATCTTGGAACGTGATGTGAAAGTACTACGAAGGAAGTCAGTTCCTCTAGTCAAAGTGTTATGGCGCAATCATGGATCGGAAGAAGCTTCGTGGGAGTCAGAAGAGACAATGCGACAGCAATACCCTCAATTATTTTAGTTAGGAAATTTCGAGGACGAAATTATTTTAATGGGGTAGAATTGTAACATCCTGGAAAGGGCCTATGCATTTTCGGTTTAATTGTATGAAATGACATGTCTTAAGTTTTATGAATACATTTTTAACATTTTTGGAAACCTGGAAATGCATGGAAATGGGAATGGAAATGAACATTTTTGGAAACCTAGAAATGCATGGAAATGAAAATAGAAATGAACATTTTTGGAAACCTGGAAATGTAAGGAAATGTCAAGTTTACAGAGCCGATAGAAAATTTTTGGAAACTTAGAAATGACCTAGAAATGACGAGTTTTAAGGTTTAAAAAGGGAAATTAAGGCAAGGTGGCCTTAAAAGAAAAAGTTTGTGAAATTTGACTCACAAACAGGCTTGGAAAAGTGCCCTGAAGATGTAACTTAGGGCCTATGGAAATGGCGCCATATGCAAGAGGAATGGGCACGAGTTTGAGTCACTTGGGAAGCAAATAAAGGAGGTTTTATTTTTGCTTCCAGAAAGACTGGGTTGACCGCCAAATGTTTCTAGAAGGGAGGTGTTTTTTTTCCATAATTATTCGATTAAAAAGGTGATAAATAAAGGATTTTTAAATTGGATTATTTTGAAGAGATAAATGTTGGATTAAACTCTTTTATTTATGATAATTAAAGGATAAAGTTATCAGATAGAGGAGTGATGGCCAAGTAAGGGACTCTTTAGATGATAATTTTGGCTATAAAAGGAAGGAGGGAGGGCTACTCATCAATTTTTGCTTCCTCCTCTCTCTGCCGAATTCTTAGTGCTCTCCTCTCTTCTTTTCTTTTCTTTTGTCAAGCCGAAATTTAGTAATTGTTGGAACCTAGCCGAATATTTTCCTCTCCATTAGAAGCCATAGCCAAATCTCCCTGTGAATCTAAGCAAGGAAGCAGTCGACTGAAGTATTAAGGGGATCTCTCGGGTTTCTACAACTGTCGACTACAAGGAGGAATATTTCGGGATCTAAGGTAAGAAACTATAAGATCCAAAGGTCTTGTTTTAAGTTTTAATTTTAGATTAAACCTAACATGTGATTATAGGAATTTCGACATCCCTAGGAAAGCAAGGATACTTTTTGAGATTTGAGATCACAAAGGTATGTGTTTAAGACATTCGGCCAAGGCTTATTTTAAGTATTTGGATTTATTCCCAAAAGCCGAAACTAACCTATGATGTGTTTTAATGTTGGCCGAATGCAAGAAGGAATACAACAAAGTTTTGGGACTTGATTCTTAAGTCAATCGGCAACAAGGTAGGTTTTCAGTATACAAATCCTACTAGGATTTGGTTTTAAAGCCAAAAAAGGTTTATTAATGTGTTTAAATGATTGGCCGAATATAGGAGTTAAGGATCTAAATCAGTAGATCGGTTCTTCAGAATTTCAAGGACTTCGTTAAACGAATCAAGTGTGTACCCCACACTAACTTTTAATACGATTATGGTAATAGGTAATATGTGCATATGGATAAGGTACCATGTTATGGTACAAAGTACTCAAGTACGTTTCCTACTTCCACTAGGATTATGAAATATGTTATTTATAACATGTGAAACTTTATAAGAATGTGAATTTAAGTATGATATGCATGATATGGATAATATGGGTCATTCGGGATATATGAAAAAGGGGAAGTTGAATGTGATGACTACGGTCTCACTATCTGAATATGGTGACTTCGGTCACATTATCTGAATGTGGTAACTTCGGTTACATTATCTGAATCTGGTGTCTCTTGACACAATTATATCTGGTGGCTATGCCACAAATTTTATATGGGCGATGAGCACGTCGTCTGCAGCGACTGCCTTCGATGGTGTGTAGCGGATGGAGGGTCGACTTAGTAGTCCCCACGGTGTGCAGGTTGGTACGGGGATGTGTAGCGGATGGCATCTAGGTTTGGGTTTGGGTTGCATCATTAATCGCTATCTGTTGTATGAATAAGTGTTTGATATGAACATGTATGCCTCGATCTATTGAATTTTAGTGTTGGTTACACATTGTGTCTGCATGACTCACCCCGTTGTGGGAAACATGTTTCGTGATGAACAAAGTGATGATGGGTGGGACGGTAGATCTTGTGGTGGCCATGCCCAACTTGAAGTTTTATTCAATATGGACACTTTAATTTTATTTAAGTACTTTGGAATTTTATTTTGGGATTTTACTTGTTGTAATAAGGCCATAGTTACATTTCTTTACTTTTATTTTTAATTACTATGTTACGAATTATTTTAAATTAAAGATCAAGTAAAATTATTTCTTTAAAAATAAACCCTACATTGTTTTATCACCTTAATTAATTGGATTTTCAAATAAAATAAATGGGTTTTCAACCTAAGCCCAACCCAAAACGATATATTTTAAAAAAATTACACAAATTTTCTCTAAGTAACAAGAACTTTGAAACCGGTTTACTTAAGGAACATACCAGATCTGGTTAAGGCTCGTGGGCCGGGTTTGGGTGTTTTAGGGCTTTCCTACCACACGGCCTTGCACACGGGCGTGCCCATGGCCGTGTGGACACCATGGAATGAAAAACGGGCGTGCAGGTAGATGTGCGAGATGAAGAAGAAAATTTTCTTCTCAACATGGGCTACAATAATAAGACCACGGCCATGCGAAGCAACCATGGTCCATTCTGAGTAAACCAGCACTGGTATGAGCCACGCCCATGCCTACCAACTGTGTGAGACACTAACTACATGAACACGGGCGTGGCAATCTTAGCACGGGCATGGGAGAAGCGAACATAAAAGTACATGACCTGGAGCACGGGCGCGGGCAACACTTTAAATGTGCCTAAATTTAAAATTCACAAAAAACACGGGCTAAATAAAAGAAACACGGTCATGGAACCTGCCCGTGCCCCCTCCCTATTTAAAGAACATCACCACCGTTTTCCCCAAAACATTTCTCCCCAAAACCCCAACCCTAGCCGTTTCCCTCAAAATTTCTTTTACCCACTCCGGCCACAATCAAATACCCCCACCATTGCCTTTCCCCATCCTTTATCTTCCTATTTCTTTCACATTCACACTAAAAAAAAACCAGTACACGCCCATGCCCAAGGAGTACACGCCCACCCCAAAGGTGTTCCACCGCCGTGCTCCCCAACTATCTGCAGCATACGCCCGTGGCTCACCCTTACACGTCCGTGCTCCTCCCAACTGCACCATTTCTCTCCAATAACACTATCGGTTACACCCTATTTTTTCCATTTCTTAGAACTAATTGATTATTAGAATATTATTTACTTTTTATCTAATTTATTGAATATTGTGCAGAAAAAATAGTTATACATACTATTAGATTAATTTAGTCATTGTTTAATAACATGCAAACTATTTGACTATTCTTATTATGTTTTGTGTCCTTACTATATAATTGCCATTATTCAGCCCTTAACTGCATGTGACATATCTTGGATAGAAACATTACTTAAATCATTGCATATATGTTATTTCCAGGAAAATAATGTCTTTGTCCCGAGGCAAGAAAACTGTGGTTCCTAGTTCCAAAAAATGAAAGGGACCCGGTTCGTCATCAGCCAACGCAACCACGGAAGTGCGCCACCCATTTTTATGTTTTCCTCCAGGTATTCAGGAAGATTGTTACAAGATACTTCAGGCGCGACCACTCGACACTGGGAGATGTATTGATTGGGCTGCCTTGGAATAAGTCCAACTAACCGACGACGTACGGGCTCTCCTAACTACCAACCCTTGGAACTAGTTCTTCAAGATCATCGACCCTACCCACTTAGAGCTCACTCTGGATCTCTGTTCAACATTTCATCTTCAGACAGTGATGTCAAACCACGATGAACCTGGTACGATCCAATTCCGACACGAGGCATTATACGAGAACTAAATGTACCACAATTCGGGGCTGCATTGGGACTTTATACCGACAAATTCATGGAGGAACATGATCTCTCACAGCTTTCTCGCCATATCCACAGAACCCCCACAAGATGTTGGTACAATATAGCTCCCAACAGCAATGATTATGACTCTAGCCGCTCCAAAGCGACGGCCCTTGTCCCATCCCTGAGGTAGGTACACGTGCTTTTAGCTCATACACTGACAGGTCGGCGAGAGAGCACCAGTGTCGTCAACACTCACGATGCCTACTTCCTTTGGTGCATTGTGAATGGGCACATTTTTTACTTGGCCTATTTCTTAGCTCGTTCCATTCAACATCAGACGGAGCAGCATAGGAGAAGAGTCATATCTATGGCTCCCTATATCACACGCTTGGTTCGATATTTCGGGCTCCTCAACACCGATGTTCAAACCTCCTCCCTCACACTGATAGGTCAGATGTCCCCACAAGGCATCCAGACGATGCTACACATGGGGATGATTCAACGTAGACGAGGGACCGATCCCCCCCAATATCGGCTAGCACCCACCATCGACAAGAAAGACCCTGAGGACATTACTGATGATGTCCCCCCAACACAGGAAGCACCACCACCGAGCCATCGTCCATCCCATGCAACAGCATTTATTTCAGACATATCTGAGCGCCTAACACGATTTGAGCAGTAATGCTTCCAGCGCTTTGACCATATTGACACCACCCTCCAATAGATATGTCAGTACCTTCACATCTCATCACCACCGCCACCGCCCAACCCAACTGATGCAGAGGACCTTTGAGTCCTTTTCTTTTTCTTTTTATTATTTTTACTTTTATTGTTACTGTCACTTCTACTTTTATTTTCATTTTTATTTTGTTTCTATTTTAGTTAACTGTTTAAAGACTCGAAAGTTTCATTAGTACTATTGATTTCACTTTATCACTGGCTATCTAACCCCAAGTTTCCATAACGACATCCATTTCCTAAAATCTACTTGATGACTTTGCAGATTAAATAGATTAAATATACTAGTCAAGGAACGAAAACATCACTTATACCTAGACATCACATTCGTCCTGGAACATCCTCCAAGGATTTTATCCATAATTCATGAAGTTTCACTTCTCTCCCTATTTTTTGATTATTATATTGCTATTATCCATCTTTGTACACCGAGGGCAATGTACATCTTAAGTGTGGGGGGTTAACTATAGCATTATATGAAAATCCCTGAATTATGCCTTGTTCTAAAGTAAGTTTCTCATATTATGATTAGAATGAAATTTCCCTGATATATGATTTTTATTGATATGTTTTGGACTAAGTCATCAATAATTGTGCATTGATGATTAATTTTGAAGGATACTAGAGAGTCAAGCATAATAAGTCTCTTTTTCAGAATTTAAAATTTTGTTAGGTTGTCTACCTGAATCTAATTATTACCTTGAAGTCTGAAATTTACGAGGTTGACATCAATTAACCAAATTTTTTGTGAGATTTTGAGCCTTTTAGAGCATATATATTTTTTTTTTTGCTCACTTTATTGATTATGAGTGTGTCAACACTGATTTGTTATTATAGAACTTGCATCGATTATACATGTCGAAACCACACCTTTGATTTGATATACAGAGATGATAAAGGCACCTAGGTTTTAACCCACTCACTCCACCAAAATCCTACCTTTACAATTAACCCCTTGTGAACCCCGTTTAATCCTAACAACCCTTTTTATTGACTCGTCTACTAATATTAACCCAAAACCCTCTGTATTTGTTATCACCATTTTTTGACTACCCTTTTTGTCGAGATTTGATTTGATTGGTTGCCTAATTATTTCAGTAGTCAAATTCATCTTTTATTATGTATTTGACATGTTCTTAAAAAAATCGAATTATATTCACTATTAGTTTTGTGATTAGGCAAGCTTATACGTTAAATTCTAATTATTTAATCATAAGATAGTCAAAGCGAAGGAAAATAAAGGAGAAGATAAAAGTAAAACAAAAGATAAATGGTCTCAAAGACCCTTGCCTTGTCGAGTGGATGAAGCGGCCAGCATGAGCTTATGTAGTAACATCCTGAAAAGGGCCTATGCATTTTCGGTTTAATTGTACGAAATGACATGTCTTATGTGTTATGAACATTTTTGGAAACCTGGAAATGTATGGAAATGTTAGGTTTAAAAGAGGAAAGTGAACATTTCTGGAAACTTGGAAATGTAAGGAAGTGATTTAGAAATGATTCAAAAGAGGAAAGTGAACATTTCTGGAAACTTGGAAATGTAAGGAAATGTCAAGTTTAAAGAGGGAAACGAAAATTTTTGGAAACTTGGAAATGTAAGGAAATGACTTAGAAAATGTTGAGTTTTAAAGTCTAAAAGAGGGAACTAAGGCGAGGTGGCCTTAAGAGAAAATGTATGTCAAATATGACACACAAACGGGCTTGGAAAAGTGGCTTGAAGATGCCACTTAGGGCCTCGAGAAATGGCGCCACATACCGGTATTGGGCCAAGGTTCGAGTCACAGGGAAGCAAAATAAAAGTTTTATTTTACAGAGAGTAGTAGCAAGGGACGGCACAAGGCTATAATTTAGGAACCTTTATTCTTTTATTTTTAAGAGATAAATAGTGGATAAATAAGGGATAAATAATGGATTTATTTTAGATTATTTTCAAGAGATAAATGAGGAATTATTCTTTAATTAGGAAAATAAGGGAGAAGTGATGGCCAAGTAAGGGATTTTGAGTTTAATAATTTTGGCTAAGTAAGGATAGTTGCTGAATTATCTTAGGAGATAATTAAAGAGATAAAGCTATTAAAATAGAAGAGTGATGGCCAAGTAAGGGATTCTAAGTTAGTAAATTCGGCTATATAAGGAAAAGAGGGCCATTCATCATTCTTTCTCTCAACCCTTCTCTCTGCCAAATTTCCTAGAGCATTTGTTCTTCTTCTTTTTGTTAGCCAAAGCCGAAAATTCAAGATATCACCATTAGCCAATTTCTTTTCTTTCCAATCCATCAAAAAAAGCCGAATCTTTGAGGGGCTTCAAGCATAGGTGCTGTCGATTTCTTCAAGAAAGGGTAAGAACAAGTTTTGATTTCTATTCTTTTCTTTTAGATTTGTCGAAATCTAGGACTAATCCCATTAATATTCTTATTTGCCAAAATTTGGAAGGATTCTTTCGGGATTTTTGCCATAGTCGACTATAAAGGAAAAGATCTTCGGGATTTGACCATCAAGGTAAGTCATATCTGACATTCGGCCAATGGCCATTGATTGTGATTAAAGGTTAGAAGTTGATCTAACATGTGGTTTTAGGGATTTCGACAGAAGATATAACCAACGGATAATTTCGGGATTTAAGATCCTTAAGGTAAGTGACTATGAATATTCGGCCAAGGCCTATTTTAGTAGTTAGATCTATTTTTATGTGTTTTAAGCCGAAAACTAACCAATTCAAGGGATCTAGTGATTAGCCGATTTCAAAGGGGAAGAATACAAGTTTTCGAGATTTGATTAATTATCAAATCGGCAGCAAGATAAGATAGTGGATACGATAATCCTTCGGGATTTGATTAAATTAGCCGAATAGGCTTTTTCCTAAAATACTAAATGTGGCCAAATGTTGGGATTTAGGATCTAAAGCGATAGATCGGTTTTTCGGGATTTCAAGGAATTCGTTAAGCTAATCAGGTGTGTAACCCACACTATTTCATAATATGTTTTATGGCTATGTTAATTAATATATGTGATATTAAGAATGTGAATATGGCTAAGGTACCATAATGTGGTACAAAGTACTCAGGTACATTTCCTACTCCTACTAGGAATATGAAATATGTTATTTGTAACATGAGAATAAGAATGTGAACTTTGTCATATTAATGCATATTACAAAATGGGGCATATGGGTTATTGAAAGGGAAAGTGAATGTGGTGACCTAAGACCACAAACACGGTGACCTAAGACCGTGGTATCTGAATGTGGTGACCTAAGACCACAGTAATTTGAATGCGGTGACCTAAGATCGCGATATCTGAATGTGGTGACCTAAGACCACAAATGCGGTGACCTAAGACCGCGATATGGAGTGTAGCGGAAGGAGGGTGAACTTAGTAGTCTCCACGGTGTACAGGTTGGTACGGGGGAGTGTAGCGGATGGCTTGTTCGGTTTGGGTTTGGGAATGCATCATACTTTGTATGCTATGATATGAATGTGTAATATTTGTTATGCCTGATTCTATTATGATTTAGTGTTGTGTACACATTGAGTCTGTTGACTCACCCCATTGAGGGACCATGTTTGGTGATGAATGATGAATGGACCGGGACGGCAGAACTTGTGGTGGCCATGCTCAACATGAAGTTTTTATTTTTATGGACTATTAATTTTTAATTACTCCAAATTATTTGGATTTACTTGATGTAATAAGGCCATAAGGCCATAGTGCACTATTTTATTTCTGTTTTTATTTATTATGTTACGAAATTTTTATTAAGTTAAAGATTAAGTAATTTACCTTAAATGTATTCTATATGTTTTATCACCTAAAATTTAAAAGGGTTTTCATTATAAAACGATTTTGTTTGCTACTCGAGCCCAACCAAAACAATATTTCTTTCAAAACACACTATTTTCCCAAAATAACAAAAGAACTTTGAACCGATTTACTTGAGGAACATACCAGATCCAGTCCAGGCTCATGGACCGGGTGTGGGGTGTTTCAATTTGGTATCAGAGCCCAAATTTTAAACTCTCGGCCTTGGGTTTAAGGCCCAAAACGTTTTCAAAATTAGGCCCAAAAGAGTTTTTGTGAAAAACTTTGTGAAATAAGCAGGTTTTCTAGCATGGCACCTAAGTCTCCGACCCGCAGTCCACCAGGTAAGTACTTCTATCCAGTTGTGTGAATTATTGAATGATCTGTAGAAGGGTAGAAATGGAATGGAACGTAGATTAGCATGATAAGTACTTGAACCATAGGATTAGTTTTCCCTAACACTTACATAAGACTTAAGTGCCTAACTAAACAACCCTATGGCTAAGTCGCCGAGTTAGGGTGTGGTAACCCCTGTGCGCATGTCTAGGATTGGATCCGGAAGAGCTTGGTACTTAAGCAATCCTAGTGACTCACCTCCTCTTCGCAGGAATCCTACCTGGTGCGTAGCTTCGGTTCACCCTAACCAAGAGGACTCGGTCATAGGCTAAACACAATAACTAAAACCCGAAAGGGAACTAGCCATATTTTTATAAAAACCCTAGTTTTAAAACTCTTAAAATTACCTTTTTAATTTGTGAAAACTATTTTTACAAAATTTTCCGAAAAATTTTTGATTTATGAAATTACAAAAATACCCCTAGTGGTAACATTACAAAAAATACCCTTGGTTTATGAAATTCCCAAAATACCCACAGTTCTTATCAAGATTTCATTACTTTATAAAATGTTCAAAAACCCTAATTTGCAAATTATCAAAAATATCTTGATTTTGGAAAATTACAAAATTACCCCTAACCTACAAATTACCAAAATGACCCTAATTTTCAAAATTTTTGCAACATTACCGAATTGGAAAAACAAATTTTCAAAAAGAACCCCCAAGTTTTGCAACTTTTGAAATACCCCGGAATTATTAAACTTTACAAATTTACCCTGGTTTGTGAAAAATTATCGAAATACCCCTGGAATTTCAAAATTACCGAAAGGCCCCGGGATTTCAAAATTACCAAAATACCCTTATTGACAAAATCACCAAGGAACCTTATTTTGAAAAATTACGAAAATACCCCTGTAGGACAAATTACAAAAATACCCCCTGGGTAGTGGAAAAAAAAACAACAATGAAAACTACAACATTTCTCTGAATGAACGAAAGTTCATAATTGGTTGATGAATGTGAACGTGACTTTCTGAATAGTGAACTTGAGCTGAGAACTTTGTTTGATCGAAAGAACCACTTTTAAACATCTCTTTTCATAAAACTGTTCGTGGTTAATCAGTGGAACAAAAGTACTAATGTATAAAACTCTTAAATCAGATTAAATCGCGACGTTAGAAAATGAGTTCTAGGGGACGTGGTCATCGTGGACGGAATAAGAGGAGTCTTGGACCGTCTGAATCGTCTAAGAGTCTTTAGAAAAGACCGAAGGTTGAGAATTCTGCTCGTGTTTTTAAGCCAACTACTAAAAATTTGGACCGTCCATGTGCTCAGTGTGGAAGGTATCATATTGGCGAGTGTTGGAACCGAGAGCAAAAATGTTTTAGATGTAAGTCTAAGGCTTATTTGGTTAAGAACTGCCCTCAGGCAATGAAGGTTTGTGGTTTAAACCATGGAGGAAATGGTCATGGAACACTAGGTAGAGGTGCTGAAGGTTCAGACGTGAGACAACCAAGGATATGATAGCGGTTAAGTTCCTTGTTTTTGGAGTACTATTTATTGTTTTAGAGATAGTTCATTCTTGTGTTACAAGTGAACTGTTTGAAACTTTGGATGTGAACTTAGAGACTGTGCCTAGAAGGTAAGATAGTTCTTTAAGATCAGAGTGCGCAACAATAGCGTAGTGGGGTGAGTTAGACCATACGATGGTTCGTTAGTAAGTAATTTCGAGGACGAAATTATTTTTAAGGAGGGTAGAACTGTGACATCCTGAAAAGGGCCTATGCATTTTCGGTTTAATTGTACGAAATGACATGTCTTATGTGTTATGAACATTTTTGGAAACCTGGAAATGTATGGAAATGTTAGGTTTAAAAGAGGAAAGTGAACATTTCTGGAAACTTGGAAATATAAGGAAGTGATTTAGAAATGATTCAAAAGAGGAAAGTGAACATTTCTGGAAACTTGGAAATGTAAGGAAATGTCAAGTTTAAAGAGGGAAACGAAAATTTTTGGAAACTTGGAAATGTAAGGAAATGACTTAGAAAATGTTGAGTTTTAAAGTCTAAAGAGGGAACTAAGGCAAGGTGGCCTTAAGAGAAAATGTATGTGAAATATGACACACAAACGGGCTTGGAAAAGTGGCTTGAAGATGCCACTTAGGGCCTCAGGAAATGGCACCACATACTGGGGTATTGGGCCAAGGTTCGACCTGCAGGGGAAGCAAAATAAAAAGTTTTATTTTGCAGCAGAGAGTAGCAGCAAGGGACGGCACAAGGCTATAATTTAGGAGCCTTTATTCTTTAATTTTTAAGAGATAAATAGTGGATAAATAAGGGATAAATAATGGATTTATTTTAGATTATTTTCAAGAGATAAATGAGGAATTATTCTTTAATTAGGAAAATAAGGGAGAAGTGATGGCCAAGCAAGGGACTTTGAGTTTAATAGTTTCGGCTAAGTAAGGATAGTTGCTGAATTATCTTAGAAGATAATTAAAGAGATAAAGCTATCAAAATAGAAGAGTGATGGCCAAGTAAGGGATTCTAAGTTAGTAAATTCGGCTATATAAGGAAAAGAGGGCCATTCATCATTCTTTCTCTCAACCCTTCTCTCTGCCGAATTTCCTAGAGCATCTGTTCTTCTTCTTTTTGTTAGCCAAAGCCGAAAATTCAAGATATCACCATTAGCCAATTTCTTTTCTTTCCAATCCATCAAAAGCCGAATCTTTGAGGGGCTTCAAGCATAGGTGCTGTCGATTTCTTCAAGAAAGGGTAAGAACAAGTTTTGATTTCTATTCTTTTCTTTTAGATTTGTCGAAATCTAGGACTAATCCCATCAATATTCTTATTTGCCAAAATTTGGAAGGATTCTTTCGGGATTTTTGCCATAGTCGACTATAAAGGAAAAGATCTTCGGATTTGACCATCAAGGTAAGTCATATCTGACATTCGGCCAAGGGCCATTGATTGTGATTAAAGGTTAGAAGCTGATCTAACATGTGGTTTTAGGGATTTCGACAGAAGATATAACCAAAGGATAATTTCGGGATTTAAGATCCTTAAGGTAAGTGACTATGAATATTCGGCCAAGGCCTATTTTAGTAGTTAGATCTATTTTTATGTGTTTTAAGCCGAAAACTAACCGATTTAAGGGATCTAATGATTAGCTGATTTCAAAGGGGAAGAATACAAGTTTCTGGGGTTTGATTAATTATCAAATCGGTAGCAAGGTAAGAAAGTGGATAGATAATCCTTCGGGATTTGATTAAATTAGCCGAATAGGCTTTTTCCTAAAATACTAAATGTGGCCAAATGTAGGGATTTAGGATCTAAAGCGGTAGATCGATTTTTCGGGATTTCAAGGAATTCGTTAAGCTAATCAGGTGTGTACCCCACACTATTTCATAATATGTTTTATGGCTATGTTTAATTAATATATGTGATATTAAGAATGTGAATATGGCTAAGGTACCATAATGTGGTACAAAGTACTCAGGTACGTTTCCTACTCCTACTAGGAATATGAAATATGCTATTTGTAACATGAGAATAAGAATGTGAACTTTGGCATATTAATGCATATTACAAAATGGGGCATATAGGTTATTGAAAGGGGAAGTGAATGTGGTGACCTAAGACCACGAACACGGTGACCTAAGACCGTGGTATCTGAATGTGGTGACCTAAGACCACGATGAATTTGAATGCAAAGATGACCTAAGACCGCGATATCCGAATGTGGTGACCTAAGACCACAAATGCAAAGTGACCTATGACCGCGATATGGAGTGTAGCGGAAGGAGGGTCGACTTAGTAGTCCCCACGGTGTATGCAAAGTTGGTACGGGGGAGTGTAGCGGATGGCTTGTTAGGTTTGGGTTTGGGAATGCATCATAATTTGTATGCTATGATATGAATGTGTAATATTTGTTATGCCTGATTCTATTATGATTTAGTGTTGTGTACACATTGAGTCTGTTGACTCACCCCGTTGAGGGACCATGTTTCAGGTGATGAACAGTAATGGACCGGGACGGCAGAACTTGTGGTGGCCATGCTCAACATGAAGTTTTTATTTTTATGGACTATTAATTTTTAAGTACTCCGAATTATTTGGATTTACTTGATGTAATAAGGCCATAAGGCCATAGTGCACTATTTTGTTTCTGTTTTTATTTATTATGTTACGAAATTTTTATTAAGTTAAAGATTAAGTAATTTACTTTAAATGTATTCTATATGTTTTATCACCTAAAATTTAAAAGGGTTTTCATTATAAAACGATTTTGTTTGCTACTCGAGCCCAACCCAAAACAATATTTCTTTCAAAACACACTATTTTCCCAAAGTAACAAAAGAACTTTGAACCGGTTTACTTGAGGAACATACCAGATCCGGTCCAGGCTCGTAGGCCGGGTGTGGGGTGTTTCATATGTAGATCGGTCTCCAAGAGGGAGACTATGCTGGGATCTTTCCACTTCTTCGACATAGATGTTATGGGCATAGGAAATTGGGGAAGGATTAAAGAAGAGAAATATGGAAGGGGAGAATTCTAAAGAATAGGATGGAAGAAAGGGGATGGGAAGTGGTTGAGAAGATGGAAGGAGGTTTGGTTTATATAGAATTTCAAATCTGGTACATCTCTACGCCCGTGTAACCTAGGCGTGTCGATTCACACGGCCATGTCGCACGACCGTGGTGGGCTTCGTTCGTTTCTCCCACACCCATGCTTAAGTCACCATGCCCGTGTGTAATCTAGCATTGTCGACCATGGCCGCATCGTACGCCCATTGGATTTCGTCGGTGCCCGTGGTGTAGTGGTTGGAGTTCGTGACTCGAAGATTTTATTTGTTCTGACTCGTACTATTTCTGCCATGTCAGTACGGAGATTCTTTGTACCCACACGGCCACGGACACGACCGTGTGCAAGGCCGTGTGGCTTAGAATTCTATACTTTTGGTTAGTTTATAGTTAGGTGTTTTAAAGAGAGAATAAAATAAAACAAATAAGATGAACAATGTAGAAGTTAATAGGGTTAGTACTCGGGTTGCCTCCCGAGAAGCGCTCGTTTATAGTGTTAAGCTAGACTCTCCTCTCATTTGTATATTCATGGTGGTTTGAGGAGTTGAAAGTCCTTCCTCGTGATGTCAATCCTATGATCATGATGGAGTTTAAGACGAGTAGCGTTTATTTTCAAAGTACCGAACATAGGGTTACTTACCTCAACTGTTCCATACGGAAAAACATCGATTACCTTGAAACGGATTTCCTTGCTGGTGTTAGGATCAAGAGGGGGCACTTGTGGATCTGCTTTATATAGCAATACCTGATCTTCGATTTTGAAAATGTCTTTCTCGTAGGGTGGCCTTGGTTCTGCTTCGTGTATCCCTAGTTCTCTTTTAAAATACTTCTTCCCTCTTCTAGTTCATCGATCTAAATCCTTTGTTCCTCATGAGTTATTTCTTTTTTGGCACAGGGTTTAGGATAGGGATCATGCTGTGATGTTTCCGGAAAATAATGGTTAACTGAATGGTTATCAATAGAATTTACTTTCTCACCTTGGCTATTCGATGTTCTAGCTGGATCGAGGGCTTGAAGAGTGACTGTCTCGTCACCTACATAGAGTATAAGTTCGCCTGCATCAACATCGATCTTAGTTCTGGCAGTTGCTAAGAATGATCTTCCTAAAATTAGGGGGATCGTGTTGTCCTCATCCATGTCTAAAATGACAAAGGCTACTAATACGAATTTATTAATTTTCACAAGTACATCTTCAATTATAGCCCTAGGAACTCTAATAGTTTTATCAGCTAATTGAATGTTCATCCTAGTTTGTTTGGGTTTCCCTAGACCTAGTTGTTTAAGCAATTTATAAGGCATGACATTTATGCGTGCCCCTACGTCAGCTAACCCATTATCAATAGATAAGCTACCAATTACGCATGGAATTGTAAAACTCCCTGGATCTTTTAATTTCGGTGGTAGTTTATTTTGCAACATGTCTGAGCACACTGCATTCAGTTCCACATGCGATTCCTCGTCTATCTTTCTCTTATTTGTTAATAGTTTCTTTAAAGATTTCTTGGAATCTGGCATCTACGAAAGAGCTTCAAGAAACGGTAAGTTAATATGTAATTTCTTCAAAAGTTTAAGAAACTTACCGAACTGTTCCTGTAGCCACAATGGTAATCCATGGTGTGGACACCTTCTCAACAAATCCTTGTATCTCTCCCATGCATCGTAAAGTGTCTCTGAATCTATCTGCACAAAAGAGAAGATATCATTCCTTAATTTGGCTGTTTTGGCCGGTGGGAAATATTTTAATAAAAATTTTTCGGCCATTTGGTCCCATATAGTGATTGACCCTCGTGGAAGAGAGTGTAACCAATGTTTGGCTTTATTTCTCAGAGAAGAGGGAAATAACCAAAGATGGATGGCATTATCAGAAACGCCATTTATCTTGAAGGTATCACAAAATTCTAGAAAATTCGCTAAGTGTGTGTTAGGATCCTCTTCCTGCAAACCATCAAACTAAACAAACTGTTGTATCATTTGTATAGTGTTAGGTTTCAGTTCAAAATTATTTGCAACAATAGTAGGCCTAACAATACTTGACTCAGTTCCTGTTACACTAGGTTTAGCATAATCATACATAGTACGTGGAGCATGATGTTCAGCCATCTCTCGAGGTCGCTGGTTATTTTTAGCCATCTCTTCTGTGGTATTTATTTCGGCTTCTTACTCTTCGTCTATGTAGTTTAAGCTTTGCCTTATTTCTCTGCAATTTTTGTGAATGGTACCTTCAATATCACTATCGTAGAGTAGGGGCCTGTCGGGTTCCTTCTAGTCATAAACTAGAGGTACCTGAAAGGAACAAAAGAAAGAAAGAAATTTAAAAAAAAAAATAAAATTTAATTGCAAAAATAAAATAAAAATAAATATGGCTAAAGTAATAAAAATTAAGCTTTCTTAATATTTTAGTTCCCTGGCAACGGCGCCAAAAGCTTGATCGTTGTTTTATGCGATGTCAAAGTCTTGAAAATTTATAAAAAGAATGATTGAACCTGGAAACTAACTATGATAATGATTTGAGGCAAGCGCACCTATCGACCAATAGTATAGTTAAGGCAAGACTGGATTGTTGAACCCAAAGGAACCAAAAGTACTAATACTAACTCTCTTTTTATTATCTGGCCTAAGAATTAAATGAATTTTTATCTAATCTAAAATGAACTAACAACTAAAATAAACTAAAGACTCTAAGACAAAGAAGAATGAAACTGGGAAAATAACTTTGAGGAAAAACCAATTGATCAAGACGATACCCAAGGAAGAATCCACCTAGACTTCACTTGTTATCTAACTCTGAACTAGACGATTTATTCATTTGACTTGATCCGTAAGATTCCCTAAGTTATATTAATCCCTCTCTCGAGGCGACTAACGTCTAACCTTAGGTTGATTAATTGAAATCTCTTTCTAATTAAAACCCCTAGAATTGCATTAGCTCGATCTATGGACTCCCATATTAGGTTTCACCCTAATCCGAAAAAATCTCATCACCCTATCTCTAGGTGCGTGATCAAACCGCTTAATTATGCTACATCTCAGAAGAAAATATAAAACAAAACATAAGAAATCCCTAAAACCCCCTGAAGGAATTGAAAGAGAGATCCTCCATCTTGAGTATAATTTCGGCTTCTTGAGATAAATCAACTGGCTATCCTCTAGTAAATCTCCACAAATCTGTCCTCTTTGGCCTAGCTGGATGCCCCCTGACTAAAGCCTTGGGTCCCGGCTTCTGCCGAACTCCCCGTTTAAGTTGCCCCCTAAGGTGTTTATATAGGCTTTGAGATGCCTTACTTGGTCTCTAAGTATCCTAATCTAAGTGGAATTCCTACTAGGGTGTTTGAATAAGCTTTGGAATGTGTTTCTTTTCCTCCAAGTATCCAAATCTGAGTAAAACTCCTCTTGGCCGCGGTAGGGACACGCCCATGGCACATGTCCGTGTAAGTCGTGGCCAGGCCGTGTGGTCTTGGGCCCAGGCCGTGTTGATTTCGTGATATGGTCCATTTACTCCATTTTGGTCCCATTTTTTGTTCTTTTCGTCTTCTGGTGCTCTCCTGGGTATAAAACATGAAAACAAAGGATTAAGAGCACCAAATTACATAATTCGAGGCTTAAATCATCCAAAAGCATGCTAAATGTGGGCTTAAAATATGTTACTTTTACAGTTTATCAGTAATTCGTGATAGTTTGAAAGTAGCTTCAGATCGATAAAAATCGTACGCTGACTTGAAACAGAAATATATTGCGTTCTAGATCGGGGATAAAGTGTTTTTGAAAGTGTCGCCGTAGAAAAAGATATTGTAGTTTGGTCGGAAAGGAAAATTGAGTTCGTGATTTATCGGGCCGTATGAGATTACTGAGCGAGTTGGGCTAGTGGCATATCGATTATCTTTACCGTCTGAGTTAGAAAAAATACATAATGTGTTTCACGTATCAATACTTCAAAGATATCGAACAGACCCTTCGCACGTTATTTATCCAACTGAAGTTCAGATACAGTCAGATTTATCATATAGTGAATTTTAGCTCATGAGATCAAAGAGTTGAGAAATAAAAGAATCACATTAGTAAAAGTATTATGGCATCGACACGGGGTTGAAGAAGCTACATGGGAACTCGAGGATGCTATGAGAAAACAATACACGAACCTATTCACTGGTAAGATTTTCGGGGACGAAAATCCCTAAGGGGGAGAGTTGTAACAGGCAGTTTTTGGTCAAATTGGAACAATGGTTTCCGAACCACAAATCTGAAGTCAAAATATTTATTTTATCATTTACAGCATGAATATTTGATGGTGTGAAATTTTCATTAAGAAATTTTAGCATTTTAATGCTGAATTTCATAAAAAGGACTAAATCGCGTATAGTGCAAAAGTACTGTTCTAATAGTCAAAGGTATCTATTAGCTATAGAACCCTAAACTTAAGGCCCTTAACTGATAATTAGATCATTTTAATTATGAGTGGAAAATTATGGGTATATATTAAGTGATTTTTAAAGGTTCTCATTAAGGTTATATTTGTAATTTGGTAATTAAACATATAATAAATAAAACAAAATGATGAAATAGTGTCCATCTTTCATCTAGCCAAAAATTTGAAGAAGAAAAAGCCATAGAAATAGCTTGAAACTTTCGGCCATTGTTCTTGCTTAATTGTAAGTCATTTTTTGACTCTGTTTTTAATGATTTCTATGTTTTTGTGATCGTTGCTTCGTATTCTAGCTAGCCCATACCTTAGATTTTCATGTTGCCATTGTTGAATGCTTTAGTAATTTGATGATTTATGATAGATTTGGAAGGTTTAATGTTAGATTAATAGCTTTTGTAAAGTGATTTTTGACAAAAACGTCAAAAAGGGATTAAATTGAGAAAATGTGAAATGTGGTGGTTAAAAGTGTGAATATATGAGAAATATGGGCTAATATAATTACTAGAGAAATTCGGCTAGCATGAGTTGTGGTTAAATTGCATGAATTTTTGATTTTATGAAATAAGGACTAAATTGTAAAATATGTTAAATATTAGGGCAAATGTGCAAAAGTTCTTTAAAGTGTGATATGGATTAAATTGAAAGAATATGTGATTGAATAAGTCAATTTTGAATTCATATAGATCAAGAAAGAAAGAATTCATATTTAGATAGGGGGAAAAGCAAGGTTATCAAGTAGTTGACCCGATCCTTCATTTCCGTATACGAGGTAAGTTTGTATAACTGAACTTAAATGTGTATCTATTTATTTGATGGATGAAATTGAGATACTATTTAGTCTATTAGATAAATGTGGAGATATTAGATTAAATGCACAGTTTAAGTAAACGAGTTGCTGAATAAGACCATAGGCAGGCTATGGAAAAATTGAATAATAAGACCATAATCGGGTTATGGCATGTGAATGAAAGACCAGGGCAGGGCCTTGGTAATGTATGTATAAGACCATAGGTGGACTATGGCATCGAAAAATTGACGTACTTATATTGTAAGCATTTATAAACTCGAAGTGATTCGATAAGCGAATTGGTGAGAATAGAAATGTATCAGTATAGGTATGTACAGAAAACTGTGCGAATGATGAATTATAAGAAGATGAAAAGTTATGAGTTTCTTTGTAGTTAAACTTTATTTTTTCTCATTGATTGAGGTTTTCTTTGCAAATTATATATCTATTAGGAAGTATTAATGAATGATGTTGATTATTTCATATATACATATGAACTTACTAAGCTTTATAGAACTTACTAAGCTTTATAGCTCACTTTTTTTATTTTGCTTTTATGTTTTATAGTAAATCGAAGCTAGCTCAGAACCGGGGATCGTCAGAAACTTCATCGCACTATCGGACATCTATTTTGGTACTTTTGAGTTGTATATATATGGTATATGGCATGTATAGGCATTGGTCATTTTGGTATGTTTGATGAACATGTATATTGGGCCATTTAAGTTGACTTGTGATGATGATTTTGTTAATGTATAAAGATGTGTGAATGGCTTTGTTTTGAATTAAGTAAATTAACCTATAATGAATGACTGAGGTTGAATTGATAATACATATTTGGAATGGTTTTATAGGATGAATCATATATGTGAATTATGTCTAGTAAAGGAAGATGAGTTGATATGTATTTGAATAGGTAAATGGCATTGAATTGAGTATTGAAACGGTTGAAATGGATATAGTATCATTGTGTATTGGTTGATGACTTTTGGCTGAATATTTGTGTCTTAAATTGGTAGAAATTGAGCTAGTGTAGGTATGTGCAAATTGGGTATCAAATTGGCCTTGCAAATGGCCTATTTTTGTCCACACAGGCAAAGATATGAGTGTGTGTCTCAGCTGTGTGTGACACATGATCATGTTACATAGCCGTGTGTCCCCTGGTGTTGAAATTGAATTGAAGTTAGATACCCCACACGGTCTCACACACAGGCATGTGACCGGCCGTGTGGTACAAGTTACTATACCCTCTAAATGGCACACAGCCTAGCACATAGGCATATGACTTGGCCATGTTGCATAAGTTAGTATTCCCTACAGGTTTGGCATGGCCTAGCACACAGCCTGGCACACGTGCGTATGTGGCCACTTCGAAGGGTACACGGGCTGGACACACGGGCGTGTGGTTGGCCGTGTGACCCAAGTCAGTATGTATGCCCTGTTTCCACATGGCTTGAGATACGGGCGTGTGACCCCTGAATGATTGAAATTTTTTCTAAGTTTCCAAAAATTTACCGAGTTATCAGTTTAGTCTCGAACTACTTCTAAAGCATGTTTAAGGCCTCGTAGGCCCTTATAAGGGACAATTTATAAGGGACAATTCGATTGTGATTAAATGATATCGAGTGTGAATGCATAAATGTATGTGATATGTATGTTAAATGATAGGTATTGATCGGTAATACCTCGTGATCTTACTCCAGTGACGGATACGGGTTAGAGGTGTTACAAGTTACCTATTGAGTCCATTGAATTTGTGGTTAAAGTACCGAACCCCATAGGTTAATATGTGCTAGTTGATAAAGTTTGCAAGAACTGTCCTTTGATGACTCAGGGTTATAGCTTTCCAGCCAATTTGATGTTATTACCATTTGATGAGTTTGATGTGATTCTGGGTGTAACACCCCAAACCCGGTCAACACACCACGACCGAATCTGGTATGTCACAGAGGAAAATGTTTTGAAGAGGACGAGTTGCCAGTTTAGATTTCAGGGAAAAACTCATTGTTTAATTCATGTTTGAATTGAGTATGGAAAATGTAAGTTTGGAAATCATTTGAGTTGTGGTTATTTTCAAGTGATTTGTATTACCTGATGGTAAAGTTTTGAAAACTATTGCGTTTTATAGTTTAGAAAACCTTGTGTTCAAGTTATTAAATCAAACAAGTAATTTACTTTGCCACATTTGAAATCAAATGTAAAACATATAAAATAATCCAAAGCATAATTTCAAGGCCTTATTACAAACCCGAATAAATTCGAAATTTAAAATAAATACCCAGTCAAGTCCATGTAAAATCGAATATATTTAATGCATGGCCACCTCGAGTCCACCCGGCTCCTCATCCATGATCTAAGAATCACCTGAAAAGAGAAGGGAGAAGGTGAGTCACCAAGACTCAGTGCATAATTCCCCCTCTCAGTGCATAATTCCCCCTCCCGGTTAATGCAGCATACTTACACAAATCATAACCAAGCAATATATCATGCACCCCAAACCTAGCCATCCGTAACTCTGTATCTACCCTGTGTGGTACCAAACTACTGGTGGTGCCAAACCACTGGAGACCCAAAGTCACGATATCCAATAATAATGTGGTGCCAAACCACTGGTGACCCAAAGTCACGAATAATCCACCTGTGGGGCCAACCCACGTTGTGATACCAAATCACTGGCAATAATCCCGTCATATCAAATGTGGGGCCAACCCACTGTGGTACTAAGCCACTGGGGCGAGTCGCTATGAGGTGCCAAACCTCTAGTGACCCAAAGTCATGAAATCAACTGTGGTACCAAACCACTGGTGACCCAAAGTCACAGATATCAAACTTCCCCCTCCTCTCATATCACCCATAACAGTGCAATACTTATGCAAATCATGCCATCCTGCTTTATTATGAATCACATAGCAAATATATCATCGGTCATGGTAATAAGCATCATATAGCAAAATCATATCGAAACGGACTTACCCGAATCCTTGCTCATACCCATAAGGTATCATATCAAGATCTACATAGTTTCCAGCCTTTAACATATTTAGGTTATTAATATATTTACCAAGTTATAAAGTGTGTAAGTTACACACCTGTCACTAACGCAAACGCTGACTCCCGAAACCCAATCTACTGCACTAAATCCCTTATCCTACATTCGGCCAACACTCAGGTTATTAACAAAGGCCATTCGGCCATACCAATAAATCCCGAAGGATGAGATAACGCATAATTAACACCATCCTTACCTTTCTGCCTTACAAATGCTAATCACAACACCAAAATATGCGAGATTGAACCTCCCCCTACAATCGGCCAACAACAAAACTTAGTCTCAATAGCCTTCAGCTTTTCAAACAACTAAAAGAATGATTGGATCAACATAGATCCTTACCACAGACTTAATGAAATCGATTGAAAGAGAATAGATGGCTCAGATCTACTACTTCAAAATCCCGGAAGCCCTAAAAGAAATCGGTTTTCAAAGGTGATTAGAAACCTTGCTAACAAATGTCGAAATCGGCTCCTGCTTCCATGAGAATCGAAAAAGAGAAGAGAAGAGAACCAAAAGAAATTCATCCATGAACACTTACCCTTCTCAAAACCAAATAGAGAAGAACCCAAAGAAGATCTACACTTGTTTGATATTCGGCCAAAATAAACTAGAAGAAAGAAAAGGGGAAATTTCGGCAAAGAGTTGAGTGATGAAGGGAGATTCGGCTATGGTTGATAGAAGAGAAACAAGTGGGGTTCGGCTAAAGTGAAAAGAAGAAAATGGGAGAAAGATATTTAGTATTCGGCTTAGGCTTAAAGAAAAGAGGTTCAAAGAGTTTCGGTAAAAGAAAGAAAAGGAGAAGATATGGTTTGTGAATGATTATGAAAAAAAAGAGAAAGAATATGGGAGAAAGAGAGGTTCGGCCAAGCACTGAGAAGAAGAAAAAGAAATAAAATAAAATTAAAGAACCTTAGAGGGACATTCGGCTAGGTACTTCCAAGAGGATTCGGCAAGTACAAAAACAAAAAGAGATTCGACTTTTCTTCGATATGGTACACTAGGGAGAATTCGGCAAGGCTCAAAAGGGTTTTTCGGCCTTGACACAAAACAAAAGCTAGTCGAAAATGACCACCTATCCCACTAAGGAATTTCGGCACTCCCCTTACTCAGCTTCCCAAACTGAACACTCCTCTTCAAACAGGAGTTCAAAATTCGGCCACTAACTCAAGCTCCTTCTGGCCACTAATTCAAATAAGTTTAAACTAGTCAAGCTCTTAAATTTTCTCCTTGCCACCAATTCAAATTAATTTGACTCATTCCAAGCTTATCTGACAGAGTTTGTGCTGAGCACAACTCCTTCCCCCCCCTTGGCGTCAAAATGATAAGCAGAAAGTGAGATTTTTGCTGCTCGAACCTGAGCTCTCCCTTCCCTGCATGTGGCGTCAACCTCAAGGCCCTAAGTGGTGCCTCCTTGCCACTTTACCAAGCCCATTTCTTGTGCTAAAATTCCCCACGAATTACACTTAACCCCTAGCTCCTTCAGCTCCCTCAAAAACAAGATTTTTCCTACAGCTCGGGCCTATCCTTAGCTTATAACTAGATCTTAAAACACCTTAATTAATAATACAACAGTCCATACTCATGTAAAACAATTTAATCACAACAACCCCTATTTCAAGATGTTACACTGGGTATGGATTGGCTAACTCTGCATGATGCTATAGTGAATTGTAGACGAAAGCTTACTATACTAAAATGTCAAAACGGTGAAACACTTCGATTGAATCAGATAAATCGAGCGAGCTACCTATGGTTATTTCAGTTATGTTAGCACAGAAATACGTTAGAAAAGGTTGTGATGCATACCTTGCATATGTTCTTGATTCTAAAGTGTCTGAATCAAAACTTGAATCAGTGCCTGTGGTTTGTGAATATCTCGATGTATTCCTAGAAGAGTTACATGGATTACCACTGGTCAGAGAGGTTGAATTTGCCACTGAGCTAGTACCGGGAACATCACCGATATTGATAGCTCCCTACAGAGTTGAAAGAATTGAAAGCTTAGTTGCAAGAGTTAACAGACAGAGGTTTTGCACGACCTAGCTTCTCACCTTGGGGTGTACTGGTTCTGTTCGTTAAGAAAAATGACAGATCAATGAGATTTTGAATTAACTACTATCAGCTTAATAAGGTTATAATCAAGAATAAGTATCCATTACTGTGAATTGATGATTTGTTTGATCAGTTGAAAGGTGCAACGGTATTGTTGAAGATTGATTTATGTTCTGGTTAATATCAGTTGCGGGTTAAAGATTTAGATGTGCCGAAAACTGCATTCAGGACCAGGTACAGACATTATGAATTTTTTGTGATGCCGTTTGTTTAACTAAGGCACCTACAATATTTATGGATTTGATGAAGATAATTTTTAGATCGTATTTAGACCGATTCATCGTGGTTTTTATTAATAATATTCTGATCTATACCCGAGATGAGACGGAGCATACAAGACATTTGAGAATTGTATTGCAAAACCTGCATGAGAAGCAATTGTTTTCCAAATTTAGTAAATGTGAATTTTGGCTTTGGGAAGTTGGTTTTCTAGGACAGGTAGTATCAGCTGAGGGCATCAGAGTTGATCCGAGTAAAATATTAGCAGTTGTTGATTGGAAACCTCCGAGAAATGTATCAGAAGTTAAAAGTTTTTTGGAATTAGTTGGTTATTACAAAAGATTTGTTAAAGGGTTCACGATGATAGCTACTCCGATGGCGCGATTGTTACAGAAAGATGTGAAGTTTGAATGGTCTGAAAAATGTCAGCAAAGATTCAATCAGTTGAAAGCACTGTTGACCGAGGCACCAATTTTAGTTCAGCCTGAACCGGGTAAAGAATTTTTAATTTTTAGCGATGCATCTTTGAATGGTTTTGGTTGCATTTTGATGCAGGAAGGTAAAGTGATACCTTATGCTTCTAAACAGTTAAAGCCACATGAAAAGAATTACTCGACACATGATTTAGTGTTGGCAGCAATTGTGTTTGCGTTGAAGAATTGGCGACACCATCTATATGGCGAAAAATGTCACATTTGTACCGATCACAACGGTTTGAAGTATTTAATGTCACAGAGAGAATTGAACCTGAGACAGCGTAAATGGCTCAAGTTGTTGAAAGACTATGACTTGGTTATTAATTATCATCCGGGTAAAGCAAATGTACTGGCTGATGCTCTCAGTGGAAAATTTCTATTTGCTTTGAGAGTGTTGAATACGCGGTTGTCATTGTCCGTTGATGGTTCAATTTTAGTTGAGTTAAAAGCTAAATCGTTGTTCTTACAACAGATTCGTGAAGCTCAAAAATATGATGATGCATTGATAGCTAAACAAAAGTTATGTAAGTGGACTCCTGATTTCGATTTTTAGATTGGGTCCGATGATTGCTTACTTTTTAGAGGTAGAGTTTGTGTACCGAGGGATTCAGAGTTAATTTGAAATATTTTGTATGAAGCTCAATGTGGTAGATTGTCCATTCATCCTGATAGCACTAAAATGTACAATGATTTAAAACAGATGTATTGGTGGCCGGGAATGAAGCGTGATGTAACAGTCTAGTTTGGACCCTAGCCAGAATAGTGGTTTCGGGACCACAAATCTGAGTCTGAAAAATATTTTAATATTATTTTTCGTGTTTATAGTATGTAAATTGATATGTGTGAAAATTTAGTATGAAAATTTTATCGTTTGTGTGCCGATTTGATAAAAGAATTTAATCGCAGAAAATGTAAAAGTTGTGTTCTACTTGATGAAGTGCCGAATTAACATGGCTTCTTACATGAGGGGTCTTTATTATGTGATTAGACCATAGTTAGTGGATTTTGACTTAAATGGTCTTCCATTATATGAAATTTTATCAATGGACATTTTTGTAATTGATGTATTTTTAGGAATTAAAATAAACCAACCATGAAAATATGGCCATTGTCATCTTGGTTGTCAAAATTCATAAGAAAAAAAATAGGGTTTTAAGCTTTTTTTTCATTCAGCATTTGCCAAGCGCAATTAAGGTATGAAGTTTGATCCATTTTTAAAGATCTTTGTAACACCCCTAACCCGTAACCGTCGTCGGACTAGGGTTAAGAGGCATTACTAATCAATTCCAAACATTTCATATCATTTTCAATACAAAGTCATTCAAACAACATAATTTACAATCATATAGCCCCTTAATGAGGTCTACGAGACTTTAAACACCTGTTAGAAAGGGGTTGAGACTAAATCGAACTCATACAAAAATTTCTGAAATTTTAACATTTTTCTAAGTTACAGAGGTAACACGCCCGTGTGGGTGGCATAGGCCTCGAACACACCCTGCGTCCAAGCCTGTGGAAAAGCAGGGCATACATACTAACTTGGTCACACGGCCTGAGACACGCCCGTGTGCCTCACCCGTGGTTGACACTGACTTGCACCACACGTCCAGTCACACGCCCGTGTGTCCAGCTCGTGGTCGAGTCTGAGTTGAATCAAATTACAAACTCGAAAGATACGGTCAAGCCACACGCCCGTGTGCTCAACCGTGTGGGCAATTATAGGCAGTTTTCAAGGCCAAATTTCCATCCACACTTTGGAATTACCTATAAGCATTAAACCAATATCAATTCATGCCTTAATTGTAACCAAAACATACCATTTCAAGCACCAATTAATCAACAACAATACCATCTATTCTTATACTCAATTCCTACTCAAATAAATCCATTTAAAGCACCATTTTCACTACTCAAAACATGTAAGCTAAACATCATTTAGTCAAGCCACAAATTCATACTTCAAACACCATTTCCATCAACTAATTCAAGCATGAAATATACCATTTCTAACCCCACTATTTCATACCACATTTATCATTTACATAGTTCACACATAACAACCAAAATCATCTAACATCCAAGCCATATCACATGGCAAGGTACAACACCTCAAAATGCACCATATTTACTAGCTTATACATGCCATATAACAAATAGGTACATCTTTCAAAAGTACAGAAATAGATAACCGATAGGAGTTGCTGACAATCCCCAGATCCGAGCTAGCTTTACTGACACTGTAAAACAGAGAAACACATCACACAGTAAGCTTTAAAGCTTAGTAAGTTCGTAAATAACACATACTATTTAATAATGCAACATCAATACATAATTAAATCATCACATAGATAGATGCACAATTAGGTACATTATCATCCTCAACCATATGCTTAAATATCCATTCATTCAACCATTAAAACTATCATCAACCACATAGGTTCAAACATACCGTTGCCAACACTTAGTTAATAAATGTTCTTACTATTCGATGCTCGATACCATATCTCATTCACTACTCGATATCTTTTCAACTCAATCGCACATTTAGTGCCCAAATCATAGCCGAAGCTTAATTAACATCGCACACTTAGTGCCACAAAACCGAACTTAATTTGGCATCGCACACACAGTGCCAATCAGTAAAGCCGAAGCTTCCATTACTTCGCACACACAGTGCTATTCATCTCTGTCTCGATTTCAATTACGCACAGTTAGTGCCACATTTCTCAATCTCATATTTAACATTTCTAATTCAATAATTATACATTCATTCAATTCACATCACATAGATATAATTTAACAATTAGTATTATATCCAAACTTACCTCGGACGTCGAAATACCGAGATTTGTCGATCAATCGGGTACTTTGTCTTTGCCTTGATCTTGATCCGAATCTCTCCTTTGTTAGTCTATACATATTCAAATTTAACTCATTTAATCACTAATTCATTCAATTTAGTCCAAACACACATATTTAGGGCATTTTACAAAATAACCCTCACATTTTCACATTTCGACACTTTAAATCACAAAATACAAAAAATTTCACTACATCATGCTTAGGCCGAATTCTCCTTAGCCTCATACAAGCCCTCACATTTTATTTATTTCACATTTTAGTCTTTCAAGATATTATTTTCACAATTTAGCCCAAATTAGCCAATTTCACCAAAAATTCAAAGACAAAATATGTTAATCCAATATCAAACTTTCATATTTCATCAACTATCAACAAAAAGTTCACATATTCATCAATGGCACATCTCAAAATCTTCATCAAATTCTAAAATTAAGACATGGGCTTGATAGAACACAAAGCAATGGTTACAAAAACGTAGAAATTATCAAAAACCGAACAAAAAATTACATACCAATTGGAGCTTCAAAGAACAGAACCCTAAATAGCCATGGTTGTCTTCTTCCTTCTTCAATTTCGGAAAACAAAGATGAACACTCCCACTAACTTTTGTTTTATTTTAATTATATTAACCTTAGTTCATAATTTACCATTTTAGCCATGGCTATTTACCTTATATTCTATTTAATGGTTGTCCATAAAAGTCTATTAACAATATCAATGGTTCATTTACAACATAAAGACCTCACATTTAAAAAGACACATAAATTAGGCACTTAATCAAATAGAAAGCCACTTTTACATTTTATGCGATCTAGTTCTTTACTCAAATTAAGCACACGAACAACAAAATTAATTCACGAAACTGTCACACATGCTCAATCACATATTATAAACACAAAAAATAATATTAAAGTATTTTTCCAACGTCGAACTTCTGGTCTCGAAACCATTGTTCTGACTAGGGTCTAAACCGGGCTGTTACAATCTTTATGCTTTTTGTGATTGTTGTTAAGTGTACTATCTAGCCCATGTCACAATTTTTGATTTGATGAAGATTTTGAGCTATTCCATTGATGAAATTGTGAGCTTTATGATGTTAGTTGATGAAAAATGAAAGATATGTGTTGGGTTAACATGTTTTCTATTTGAATTTTTGATGAATTTGAGTATTCTGGGCTAAATTGTGAATATGAGAAATTGAAGGACTAAATTTTGAAATAAATGAAATATATGGGCTTAAATGAACTCCATGAAAATTCGGCTAAGCATGAAAAATGTGAAACTTTGTGAATTTTGTGAATTTGTGAAATGAGGACTAAAGTGTTAAAATGTGAAAATATGAAGGCTAATCTGTAAAATGCTCTAAATATGTGTAAATAGATTGAATTGAATGGTTTGGTGAATAAAAGAGTTAAATTTGAATGTGCAAAAATCAAGAACCAAAGAAAACATAATTAGATCAGGGGAAATCGAAAGTAGTTGAATAGCCGTTCGTTTCCGTTCTTTTCCATACGAGGTAAGTCTATATACAAATAAATGTGTTTGAATTAAAATATTATTGCTTATATGTTAATGAAATGTGATGAATGGCTATTAGAGCTGAATATGTGAAATCCAAGAAGATTCTGATAATGTGAGGACGTCCGAAAAGTCTCGTATGAACCATAGGAATAGGTAGGATACATATGTCATGACATAGGATTCCGATATGTGTTATAGTGTAAGACCACGTCTGGGACGTTGGCATCGATTTTTGATTTACGTGTAAGACCATGTCTGGGACATCGGCATCGTATTTAATTTCATGTAAGGCATTGTCTAGGACAGTGGCATCGATATTGATTACATGTAAGACCACGTCTGGGACGTTGGCATTGTATGAGCTTTCCGAGTATCCTGTTTGATTCCGAATGGTTCAACGGGCATTTCGAGAAATGAATGAGTAGTCGAATGTGCATCCGAATTCCGATACGTATGTATATATGTATGAAATTTGGCAATGAAAGATATGTATGTATATGATCATTTGATATGTGATTATGAGCAAGTGAACATGATCAATTGAGATATAGAAGAAATATGACCTGTGACTGTGTTATGCCATGAAACATATGTATGAAATGGTTTATAATTTTTCTATGTGATAAGTTTATTTGTATATGGCTTACTAAGCTTTTGAAAGCTTACTTTGTGTGTGTTTGCATTGTTTTATAGATTATCAAAGCTACTGGTAGCTCGGGGATCGTCGAGGATCATCACCACACTATCGAACTATATTTTGGTATCTTTTGAAAATGTACATAATGAAGTATGGCACGTATAGGCTAGAGAACTTTGATTTATGTTTTGAAATGTGTAAATATAGCCATGTGATATGGTTTGATAATGAATGTGATTATAGAGTGAATTTAGTGTATGCTATGTGATGCAAAATTGGTATGTTTGAGTTGGATTTGTATATGGAAATGAATGATGTTATTATTGGTCAAATTGTGCATATTTTGGTATGTTTTTGGCTACCTTTGGGACATGAATTGATGCTTGTTTGATGCTTGTAGGTGTGGCCCAATTTTGGGTGGCAAATTGGCCTTGCAAATGGCCTATATTTGCCTATACAGTTGAGCACACGGGCGTGTGTCTCAAAAGTGTCTCTCAAGGCTGCAATTTGAAGCAAGTTAGTATGCCACATGGGCAAGAAGCACGGGCGTGTGCTAGACCGTGTGACCCAATTCAGTGTTGCACACAGGCTGAGACATGGTCCAAGGCACAGACGTGTGAGACACACGGGCGTGTGCCCTATTTTGAAAGAAAAATTTTCTAAGTTCCGTAAAGTTTTAGTATGAGATCGGTTTAGTCCCAAACCTTCTCTAAGGCATTTTTAAGGTCTCGTAGGCCTTCTAAAGGGACTATATGACTTTGAATTATTATGAAATGATGTTGTATGATTGATGTTTTGAAATGAGCATAAAATGTTCTGATATGTCTGATAATGCCTCTTAACCCTAGTCTGGCGACGAATACGGGTTAGGGGTGTTACACATGAGATTTCTAATTTTGTATCGAAATGTTTAGTATGTCATCTAGTAAAAGCTAAACATCAAGTACCTTTTTGTTTTTTACAGCCAGTAATGATATAGTAGTGGAAATGGGAGTGAGTTACTATGGATTTCGTATCAGGTTTACCCTATCTCTGAGAAAGAAAGATGCTATTTGGGTTGTTGTTGATCGTCTAACGAAGTCAACACATTTTATTTCAATACGTACAGATTACTCCCATGAGAGATTAGCTGAGTTATACGTCTTTGGGATTATCAGATTGCAGGGGGTGCCAGTTTCTATTATTTCAGATAGAAATCCACAATTTACATCGCGATTTTGGAGTAAGCTACAGGAAGCTCTATGTAACAGTCCGGTTTAGACCATGGTCGGAATAGTGATTTTAGGACCACAAATTCGAGTCAGAAAAATATTTATATATTATTTTTTGTGCTTGCAATATGTGATTAAGCATGTGTGAAAGTTTTGTGATTTAATTTATCTGTTTGTGTGCTTAATTTGATATAAGGATTTAATTGCATAAAATGCAAAATTAGCATGCCATGTGTTAAAAGAACCTATGTGCTATGTCTTTATTAATGAGATTGCCTTATGAAGTAAATAAACCATTAGTATCGTTAATAGACATTTATGACCAACTATTGTGAAATGTTATATGTTTTAACCAAAGATTAATTAGGTAAACTAAATAATAAGTTAAGTTAAATAGAATATAACAAAAAGATGGCCATAATATATCATCCATTGTTGAAATTGAAAGAAAAAGAAGGAAAAGAAAGAAAATAGGGTTCGGCCTTGGTGTTCCTTGATTAATTCGACTTTTGATCATTTCTATATTTTTGTAATCGTTGCTTCAAGTATTACAAAACCCATGCCTTAATTTTGGAATTTGATGAAGAATTTAAAATGTGCCATTGATGAATGCTTGAGCTTTGTGATGTTAGTTGATGAAATATGAAATATATGTATTATATTAACATGTTTTGTCTTTGGATTTTTGATGAAATTGAGTAATTTGGACTAAATTGTGAAAATAATATTTTAAGGGACTAAAATGTAAAATAAATGAAATGTGTGGAATTATATGAAGCATGTGAAAATTCAGCTAAGCATGAGTACAAAGAAATTATGTGTATTTTGTGATTTTGTGAAATAAGGACTTAAATGTCAAAATGTGAAAATGTGAGGGTTAATTTGTAAATTTCCCTAAATGTGTGTTTTTGGATTGAATTGAATGATTTGGTTAATAAATGAGTTAAATTTGAATATGCATAGATCAGGAACCAAAGAAAATGGATTTAGATCGAGGAAAGTCGAAAGTGATCAAATAGTCGAATCCGTCCGTCTATATCCGTACGAGGTAAGTGATGAATGGCTTTAGAAGATATACATGTGCAATTCGAGAAAGTATCGACAATGTAATAGTGTCTGAAAGTCCCGTACAAACCTTTGGAATAGTTAGGATATGTATGTCATGACATAAGATTCCGATATGTGATCTCGTGTAAGACATGTTTGGGATGTTGGCATCGATTTGAGATTTACGTTTAAGACCATGTCTGGGACATTGGCATCGTATTTGGTTCGTGTAAGACCCTGTCTTAGACAGTGGAATCGATATTTGATTACATGTAAGACCACGTCTGGGACGTTGGCATTGTACGACTACTCCGAGTATCTGAGTATCCTATTTGATTCCGAATGGTTGATCGTGCCTAAACTAACTATGACAATGAATAAGGCAAGTGCACCTATCATTTGGTAGTATAGCTGTGGCAAGACCGGAAATATCGTATCCTCAAGGACCAAGAGTACTAGTAATTACTATCTTTCTATTATTTAGCCTAAGAATTAAGGGAATTGATGTTTTATCTAAAACTAACTAATTACTAAGCTAAAGATGCTAAGACACAGAGAATGAATTGGGGAAATACTTTTGGGAAAGCCAATTAATTAAGAAAATACCCGAGGAAGAATCGACCTAGACTTCACTTGTTACTTAACTCTGAACCAGAAGAATTATTCACTTGACTTGATCCGTAGGATTCCTTAATTTATATTAATACTTCTCTCGAGGCTACTAACGTCTAACCCTAGGTTGATGAAATGAAATCTTTTTCTAGTTAAAACCCCCAGAGTTGCATTAACTCGATCTATGGACTCCCATATTAGCTTTGACCCTATAGATTTTCATCGTCCTATCTTTAGGAGTGCGATCAACTCTGCTTAACTATGCTAGATCTACTCTTAAACAGGGACTTTTGCTCCACTGCCTAAGCACATCAATACTTGAATCTATATCCTGAAATATCAAAGCAAGAATTAAGAACACATAATTAAGAACAAATTAAGTATTTATCATATACTTTAGAAAACAATAACATGATCTGTCTTAGGTTTCATCCCCCTCGGGTATTTGAAAGGTTTAGTTCATGTTTATGAAAGAATACATCTTAGAAGAAAGTATAAAACAAAACATAAGAAAAACTCTAAAACCCCCTGCAGGAAATTGAAGGGGAGATCTTCCGTCTTAAGTATGATTCCAGCTTCTTGAGATGGATCAACTGGCTATCTTCGAGTAAATCCCACAATCCGGCCCTCTCTTGAAATACCCCATACCCGGCCCACGAGCCTGGACCGGATCTGGTATGTTCCTCGAAGTAAACCGGTTAAAAATTCTTTTATTACTTTGAAAATCTATGTGTTTTAAAAGATAGTTTGCTGGTGGGTTGGGCTCGAGTTGAAAACAAATTTATTTTGTATTGAAACCCATTTAATTTCAAGTGACAAAATATTTAAAGTTTATTTTAAATTAAATTGACTTAATCTCTAATAAATAAAATTACGTAACATAGTAAATAAAACAGAAAATAACATAGTTCACTATGGCTTTATTACATCAAACAAAAACCCAAAATGAAATTTAAAATACTTAGAAAAATGAAGGGTCCACATAATAATTTCCTTGCTGGGCATGGCCACCACTAAGCTCCTGCCAACCCCGGTCTATCACTGTTCATCACCTGAAAAATGTTCCTACGACGGGGTGAGTCAACAGACTCAATGTGTACTACAACACTAAGTCTTAACAAATTCAGGCATTTCATAACATACATATTCATATATCATTAAATTAAAAATGATGCAACCCGAACCCAAAACCTAGTTAGCCATCTGCTACACATCACTCGTACCAACCTGCACATCGTGGGGACTACTAAGTCAACCCTCCATCCGCTACACACCATCGAAGGCAGTCGCTGCAGTCAACGTGCTCATCGCCCTTATAAATATTCGTGGTCTTAAGTCACCACATTCAGATAATGTGACCGAAGTCACCATATTCAGATATCGTGGTCTTAGGTCACCACATTCAGATATCGTGGTCTTAGGTCACCACTTTCAGATGTCGTGGTCTTAGGTCACCACATTCAGATATCGTGGTCTTAGGTCACCACATTCAGATATCGTGGTCTTAGGTCACCACATTCACTTCCCCTTTTCAATAACCCATATGCCCCATATCATACATATTATGCATTAACATGCCTAATTTCACATTCTTATCACTGTTCACATATGAGTCATAACATATATTCATATTCCTAGTAGGAGTAGGAAACATACCTGAGTACTTTTGTACCATTACATAGTACCTTAGCCATATTCACATTCTTATAAACATACACATATTAAATATTGCCATAAATCTTATTAAAAGTTAGTGTGGGGTACACACCTAATTAACTTAGCAACTTCACTTCAAATCCCGAAAATCCGATCTAAAGCCTTATATCCTTAGTCCCTACATTCGGCCATTGCTTAAAAATTTAATGAAGACCATTCGGCCATAAAACCAAATCCTATTAGGATTGTTGTAACCCAAAACTTACCTTGGTGCCAATTTCACTATAAATCAAATCCCGAAAACTTTGTGCCACTCCTCCCTTCAATCGGCCAATGCTAGATCATTTAACTTGATTAGTTTCGGCTTTTTAAACAAATAAAGAATAGATCTAATTACCAAAATAGACCTTGGCCGATTGTACTTATGCACTTACCTTGCGATTTCAAATCCAGAAAGTATCCCTTGTCTTAATTATCTCATCCGAAATACCTATACACATATGTTAGATTCGATTCTAACATTAAATCATCATAGATGGCCCTTGGCCGAATGCTATAGACACTTACCTTGTGGATTTTAAATCTCGAAACTCACCTAATAACTAGGGAACACGCGGCCTATGGTGTACCTTCGGGAAAAAAACTTCTCCTTCCTTGTAGTCGACACTTAGTAAATCTCGAAAGATCTCTTCAAAGTTTCGGCAACAAGATATTAATGGGGTTAGTCCTAGATTTCGGCAAATCTTGAAAGAAAAAGGATGAAACCGAATGAGATCTTACCCTTACTTTAGGAATCGGCAATCCTTGCTTGACCTTTTAACAATATTCGGCTATGTAGGCTAGAAGGATCTTGATTTCGGCTTTTTGATTGGTAGAAAGAAAAGAGAAAGAAGAATAAAGATGGAGGATTCAATAGAGCACAAGGTATTTCGACTTGGCAAAAATAAAAGAAGAGAGGAGTTATTTGCTAGAGAGAATTCGGCGAGAGAGAGAGTTGAAAGAAAGAATGAATGGCCCTCTTTTCCTTTAGTAGTGAAATTACTAACTTAGAATCCCTTACTTGGCCATCACTCTTCTATTTTGATAGCTTTATCTCTTTAATTATCAATATATTCAAATTAAAAGAATTTAATCCATCAATTATCTCTTATCTCTTAATAAAAATAATACTAATAATAACCCATCATTATCTATCTATTTGCCGAATTTTAAAAAGAATAAAACTCCTCTTTTAAGAACCTTAATGCCGTCCACCTCTCTGCTCCTTGTAGCAAAAATAAAATTCTTTATTTGCTTCCCATGCGACTCGATCCTTGGCCCATTTGCCTATGTATGTGGCGTCACTTGCTAGGCCCTTAAGTGGCGCATTGTAGCCATTTTAGCAAGGCTATTTGTGTGTCATATTTCACATACATTTTCTCTTAAGACCACCTTGCTTCATGTCCCTCTTTTAAACTTTAAACTTGACATTTCTAAAGCATTTCCTTACATTTCTAAGACATTTCCTTACATTTCCAAGACATTTCCTTACATTTCCAAGACAAGACATTTCCTTACATTTCCAAGTCATTTCCTTACATTTCCAAGACAAGACATTTCCTCCCATTTCCAAGTTATTTCCTTACATTTCCAAGATAAGACATTTCCTTCCATTTCCAAGTCATTTCCTTACATTTCCAAGTTATTTCCTTACATTTCCAAGATAAGACATTTCCTTCCATTTCCAAGCCATTTCCTTACATTTCCAAGACAAGACATTTCCTTACATTTCCAAGTCATTTCCTTACATTTCCAAGACAAGACATTTCCTTCCATTTCCAAGTCATTTCCTTACATTTCCAAGACAAAACATTTCCTTACATTTCCAAGTCATTTCCTTACATTTCCAAGTTTCCAAAAATGTTCACCATACATTCATAACACATAAGACATGCCATTTCGTATAATTAAATCAAAAATGCATAGGCCCATTTCCAGGATGTTACATCTCTGGCTTCACTCCTCGGCCTCCGACAGAGGCCTTCTGTCCAACTCCTTTTTTAGGTTTCCCTCTCAGGTGTTTATATAGGCTTTTAGGATGCCTCACTTGGCCCATAAGTATCCTAATCCGAGTGAAATTAAAATAGGTCACGACAGGGACACACCCATGTGAATCGAGCCCTGGGCCGTGTTCGAATCTGCTAAAGTGGCACGACAGTGTGGCGGACTATAGGTCGTGTAAATTTCTTACTTTGGCCCATTTTCTCCGTTTTTGGCCCGTTTCTCGTTCTTTTTGACTCCCTAGGCTCTCCTGAGTATAAAACATGAAATTAATAGATTAAGAGAATCAAATTCATCAAATCAAGGGATAAATCATCCAAAAGTATGCCAAATGTGGGATTAAAATATGTATATATTATGGATTATCAAATACCCCCACACTTAAGCATTTGCTTGTCCTGAAGCAAAATCCTCAACTCAAAATTAAAATTAAATTTCCTCAACTCATAATCTTCATCAATAATGTTTCATCATAATTCATAGGTAATTTATACATTGATAATTTAACTAGAAGAGTTCTAAAGATTCAAACAATCAAAGTCATGGTTTTTATAGCACGAAAACATAAGCATTTCCCCTTACCTAAATAATCACCTTTAATTCAAAATCGACAAGAATTGACATCTTCACTAAAGATTCATTCAAATCACTCAAAGTGTTTAAGGTTCAAAATTAATCACTCAGGAGTCAAACATGAAAAGTTAATCCCATAGGCTTGCATGAAAATCAGATTTCCACCACTATAAAATGATGTGATACACAGATCAAAAGATCTTTAACGGGTTGTAATGGGGCTTGGGTTAAAGGTTTGGATAAAGGCCGATTAGAGGGTTAAAATCGAGATTGAATTGACAAATTACCTAACTAAAAAAATAGACTAGTACTAAATAATTACATCATTTGGTAAAACACGAGCTTCTTCTCAAAATGTGAAATTAAGCATATAAGCTCCAAATAATCATAGAACTAATAATGAACATGCTCCAGATAATAATAATTTTTTTAAGAACAAATTATACGAATATAGGAAAGAATTTACAACTGAAATAGATAACATAGTTAGGCAACTTCTCAAATCAAATCTCGACAAAAAGGGTTTCACACAATAGGAGAAATTCTTTAAAGAACAAAAAAGAGTGAGTTTTGGGTTAATATTAAGGGTATATCAAGAAACAGTTAACTAGGACCAAAAGGGTTCACTAAGGGTTAATTATGAAGGTAGGCCTTTTGGGGGTAAGTGGGTTAAACCTAGGTGCCTTTATCATTTTAGTATATCAAATCAAAAGTGTGGTCTCGACATGTATAATCAGAGCAAGTTCTAGAATAACAAATCAATTTTGACACACTCAAAATCAATAAAGCGAGCAAGAAGAGATTGTATGCTCTAAAAGGTTTAAGATCTCACAAAAATTATGGTTTTTGATGTCAATCTTGCAAATTTCAATTTCAAAGTAATATTTAGATTTAGGTAGACAACCTAACAAATTTTTAATTCTGAAAATAGACTTATCATGCTTGATTCTCTAGTATCTTAAAGTTTAAATCACTGCACAATTACCTATGACTTGATCCAAAACATATCAATAAAAATCATAAATCAATGGAAGTTTCGTTCTATGATAAACTGTAATATATACATATATTAATCCCACATTTAGCATACTTTTGGATGATTTATTCCATGAATTGTGGAATTTGGAGCTTCTAATCCTTCAGTTTCATGTTTTATACTTGGGAAAGCCCAGAGGATGAAAAGAACAAGAAACGGGCCTAAAACAGAGTAAATGGGCCAAATTATGCAATCGACACGGCCTGGGCGCAAAACCACACGACCGTGCCTCCTTAATAGAGTCGACAACAACCTGGCCACGATTCACACGAGCGTGTGCCATGGGCGTGTCCCTGCCATGAAAAAGAGAAATTTTACTCGGATTAGGGTACTTAGAGGCAAAGAAAGCTATTCCAAAAGCCTATATAAATACCCTAGAGGCCATCGTTTAGGGGGCGTCCAGTGAGGCCGAAGAGCCAAGCCAAAGAGGCCAGAATTGTGGAATTTACTCGAAGAAAGCCAGTTGATTCATCTCCAGAAGCCGGAGTTATACTCAAGACTGAGGATCTTCTCTTCAATTTCCTTCAGGGGGTTTTAGGGTTTTTCTTATGTCTTGTTTTATATTTTCTTCTGAGATGTATTCTTTTATTATTATGAATAAAACCCCTCGAATACCTGAGGGGGATGAAACCAAAGACGGATCTTGTTATTGTTTTTTGAACTATATGATAAATACTTGATTTGTTATTAACTATGTGTTCTTAATTCTTGTTTTAATATTTCAAGATATTGATTCAAGTATTGATGTACTTAGGCAGAGGAGGAATAGACCCTGTCTAAGAGTAGATCTAGCATAGTTAAACAGAGTTGATCGCTACCCTAGAGATAGGATAACGAAAATCTATCGGATTAGGGTCAAACCTAATATGGAGTCCATAGATCGAGTTAATACAATCTTAGGGGCTTTACTTAGAAAGAGATTTCAATTAATCAACCTAGGGTTAGACGTTAGTAGCCTCGAGAGAGGTATTAATATAACTTAAGGAATCTTACGGATCAAGTCAAGTGAATGAATCGTCTGGTTCTGAGTTGAATAACAAGTGAAGTCTAGGTGGATTCTTCCTCGGGTATTGTTTTAATCAATTGGATTTTCCCCACAAGTATTTCCCCAATTCATTCTCTTTGTCTTAGCATATTTAGCTTAATAGTTAGTTAATTTTAGATTAATTAATAATTCACTTAATTGTTAGGCTAAATAATAAAAAGAAAGTTAGTATTAGTACTTTTGGTTCCTTTGGGTTTGACAATCTGGTCTTGCCACCAAACTATAATACTGTTCGATAGGTGCACTTGCCTCAAGTCGTTGCCACAGTTAGTTTCTAGGCTCGATCATTCTTTATATAAATTTTTAAGACTCTAACATACGATCATTCGAATTAGTGATACGATAAAATTACTTAAAAAAAGGCATAATTGTAACACCCCTATCCCGAGTCTGTCGCCGGATTAAGGTTAGGAGCGTTACCGGACATATCGGAAACGTTCACAGACAAAATCATACATTCAATCAACACTCTCAGACATAATGTCCCTTAAATGGGTCCTCGAGACCTTAATCATGCTTAGAAGTCGAGTCGGGACTAAACTAAAACACACATGAAATTTTATGAAAATTTGAAACTTTTCTAAAACTCAGGGGAGACACGCCCTTGGGAGGACACCGTGTGCCCACAACGGCTTCTAGACACCCACGTGTGTCCTTTTGTGCCTATATACTGACTTGGTCCCCACGGCCACCCGGCACAGCCGTGTGTCCTAACCGTGGTCCTATACTGACTTCCCCAACACAACCACCAAACACGCCCGTGTTAAGGACGTGTTGATTTTAGGCCACATTCTGCCAATTTTCCCACGGTCTTAGGCACACCCGTATGCCACAACTGTGTGACATTATAGGCCATTTACAAGGCCAAAATGCCACCCATAAGTGTCAAACCTATAATCAAAATATATATCATCCCTTTTCATTCACATATGACCATCAAAACATACCAAATATTCAATCAATTCATCCATATTTGTCAACTAAAGTAATCACACTACAATTCATTCAATCTAACCGTTCAAACCAATTCCAAACATACCAATTTGCATGATCAAATCTCAATTATGCTCAAGCACCAATCATCTATATACTTACCATATCAACCATGTCATATATCAACTAACCATGCCAAAATAAATTCTCAAATCACATTCATTCAAGCATAATACCAAAACAAAACTAGCCAAATCACATGGCTAAGTTCACTTTACAATTCATAATAAGAACTAGCTTAAACATGCCATATCTAGCTATATACATTTTCAAAGTGTACCAGAATAAGGTTTAGTAGCGTGAAGACGATCCGTGATGGTCCTGAGCCTTCAGTAGCTTTTACGACCTATAAAACAGATTAAACACACACAGAGTAAGCTTTCCAAAAGCTTAGTAAGTCATATACAAATAAACTTGGTATGAAAAGCATATTTGCAAATAAATACATTGGCACATATAATTCACTTAGCCATTTTCGTCATTCAAGAATCATCTAAGCACATAGCTCATCTAACCACACAACTTTAGTCAAACTTTACATATTGTATCATCCATTTCATATACATATCATCATAGTAAGATCACTTAGATGCTTACCTTATATACACATTTGGTGTATAATCAACATACCTGAATCGGACATTCATTTACTCAATCTATCAAAGCTCGGATTTGGTATTCGTATTTCAGACTTGCCCGTTCAACCATAAGGAATTCAGTGGATACTTCAAAAGCTCGGAATAGTAGTACAATGCCATCATCCTAGACGAGGTCTTACATGTACTCAGATATCGATGCCACTGTCCCGGACAGGGTCTTACACAAATTAGAACGATGCTAATGTCCCAGACATGGTCTTAAACGTAAAGATCATAATGATGCCAACGTCCCAGACGTGGTCCCAAACGTGGTCTTACACATAATCAGATATCGATGCCACTGTCCCGGACAGGGTCTTACACGAATCTCAAATCAATGCCAAAGTCTCAGACATGGTCTTACATGATAAAAACAGAACAGATATCTATGATGTGACATAGCCAATCCTATCTATTCCTAGGTTCGTACGGGGCTTCTCGGACTTAGTTACTATATCGAACTTATCTCGGAATTCAAATACTACCTCTCATAAGCATTTATTATCATCATTGAACATATGAACAATTACAAATGCATACATATTCATTTACTTGTATAATGACTTACCTCGGATTCGGTTTATCGGAATGAAAACGGCTACTCGTTTACTTTCGCTTTCCCGCGATCTAAGTCCCTTTTTTTTGGTTCTTGATCTAAACATATTCAGAATTAACCCTTTTATTCACTAATTCATACAATTCAATGCAGGGACACACATTTAGGGCAATTTGCAAATTAGTCCTCACATTTGCACACTTAATCAATTTAGTCCATTTTTCTCAAAACAACAATTTCCCAAATTTCAAACATACACATGCTTAGCCGAATACATATACATCACATATAAGTCCACATTTTTCATCAAATTCACAATTTAGTCCCTCAATTTGCCATTTTCTCAATTTAGCCCTATTTAGCTAAATTCATCAAAAATTCAAGAACAAAGTATGTTCATCAATTACATAACTATCATTTAACACAATAAAACATCACAAACTCAACATAGCATCAATGGAATTTTACACAAACATCATCAATTCATGAAATCAAGACATGGGTTTGATAGCTCTCGAAGCAACGATTACAAAAACGTAGAAATTATCAAAAACAGATCAAAAACTAACCTTGAATCAAGGTGATTAATAGCCGAACCTAGCTTGAATTTTCTCTCTTTTCTTTTCCTTCAAATTCGGCACAAAGATGAGCATTATCTCATCATTTTAATGTTTGTTTTATTATTACCAACATTTTATTATTCAATTACTAAAATATCCATTCCATTAATAAATAAAACAAACATGTTATAAGAGCATATATGACTTTCATTCATCCATTATCCCAAAGATGGCTTATTTGCCATATAAGGCTTCCATCTTTACAAAGCCACATCACTTAAGCACTTAAACAATTAGCAAGCAACTTTCACATTTAATGCAATTTAATCCTTTTGTCAAATTAAACACACAGACAATCAAATTAGCTCACGGAAATTTATCACATGCTCAATCACACATCAAAGGCATAAAAAATAATATTAAAAAATATTATACAGACTGGGATTTGTGGTCCCGAAACCACTGTTCTGACTAGGGTATAAATCGGACTGTTACAATAATTTAGGGATTTTCAAATAATACTATAGTTGACCCCCCACACTTAAGATGTACATTGTCCTCAATGTACAAAGATAGATAATGATTAGTAAAAAAGTCATAAGAGAGGGAGAGAGGTGAAACTTCCTGAATTATGGATGAAATCCTTGGAGGATGATCAATGATGAACATGATGACTAGGCATAGGTGAAGGTGGTGGGGAATACTCCGGTGGTGTGTTCGTTCCTTGAGTGGCACCTTGAACCTTTTTAAACTGGAAATTCATCAGTAATGTTTTTAGGGAGTTCTTATTTAATGGACGTTTGTTACAGTTACTCGAGAGTTAAACAGCCAGAGATAAAAGAAATCAAATTATACTTAAAAATTGAAAGAGTTTAATAATAAAGGAAAATAAACTAAAACAAAAATAAAAAATAAGAATAAGAATAAAAATAAAAATAAAAATAAAAAATAAAAATAAAGAAAATAAAAGGACTTAAAGGTCATCATCATCGGAGTGATCTCGAGGTGGTGGTGGCGGTGATATGTGAAGAAGCTGATAATTTCGACCACAGCCACCTCGCACAGCCGTGTGGATTTATCTCAGCCGTGTTCTTTAGGCAGTTTCGACCATGGCCGCGTCGCACGTCTGTGGCATTTAGTCAGAGCTCGTGTCTTAGGGAAAAGTTTTGTCCTGTTTCTGTACGATCTCCGCCACGCCCATGTACCTATTTGTGGTGTCCACATGGCCACAGCCACGCTCGTGTGCAAGGTCATGTGGTAGGGAAACCTGCGCTTTATTAAATTGGTTAGTTTGTAGTTAGGTGCTAAAAATCGAAAATATGACATTAGTAGAGTTAGTGCTCGAGTTACCTCCCGAGAAGCGATTGTTTAAAGTCTTAAGCTAGACTTTACCTCTCATTCACATAATCATGGTGGTTTGAGGAGGTGAAAATCCTTTCTCATGCTATCAAATCGGTTATCCATCTATAGTTTAAGTTGAGTGATGTTTACCTTAAAAGTTCCAAACTTAGGATTAGTTACCTCGACTGTTCCGTATAGGAAGACATTGAGTATCTTAAAAGGGATTTCTTCATTTGTATTTAGGTCCGAGGTGGCGATTCGAGGGTCTGTCTTATCCAACAATACCTGATCCCTGGTCTGAAACTGGTTCGGCTTATGAAGTTGCTTCGATTCATCGTGTTTTCTTGGTTTTTCTTTGAAATGTGTCTTCCACTCGTCTAGTTCATCGATCTGAAGCCTTCGTTCCTCATGAGTTATTTCTTTGTTGGTACAAGGTCTAGGATCTGGCTCAGGTGTGTAATTTCGTGGTGCTTCCTAAAAAGAAGTTTAAACCGAATGGTCATTAGTAGAGTTAATGTTTTCACCTTGATTACTCGATGTCCTAGTCGAGTCAAGAGCCTAAAGAGTGATCGTTTTGTCATCTACACGAAGTATGAGTTCGCCTGTACCAACATCAATTTTAGTTCTGGCAGTTGCTAAAAAGGGTCTTCCTAAAATTAAAGGAACATTATTGTCCCCATCTATGTCTAAAATGACAAAGTTTACTTGGAATATAACTTTATCAATTTTCACGAGTACATATTCAATTATACCCCTAGAAATTCTAATAGTTTTATTAGCTAATTGAATGCTCATCCTAGTTTGTTTGGGTTTCCCTAGACCTAGTTGTTTAAACATTTTATAAGGCATAACATTGATGCTTGCCCCTAAATCAGCTAAAGCATTATCAACAGATAAACTACCTATTAAGCACGGAATTGTAAAACTCCCTGGATCTTTTAATTTTTGTGGTAGTTTATTTTGTAGAATTGCTGAGCACACTATGTTTAGCTCCACAAGCGACTCCTCGTCTAACTTCTGTTTGTTTGTCAAAAGCTCTTTTAAAAATTTCCTTGAATCTGGCATCTGAGAAAGAGCTTTAAGAAACGGTAAGTTAATATGTAATTTCTTTAAATGTTTAAGAAATTTAACGAATTGTTCATCTGTGTTATCTTTCTTCTTCGCATTAGGATATGGCATACAGGGTTGGTACTCTGTAATGATCGATTTTGGTTTGTCATGGCCTACCTTAACCTTACCTTTGTCTACCACATTCTTTTGGCTTACTTTTGGTTCATCTAACCTTTCACTATTGTGAGCAATTATTTCTTGAAGTTGCTCATTTGGGTTAGTTTCAGTGTTACTTGGCAAGCTACCTTGTGGTCGTTCAGAGATCAATTTAGCAAGCTATCCTAATTGGTTCTTGATCCCTTGAATCGATGCTTCTTGATTTTTTAGTGTTGTTTTAGTTTTTTGAAAACAGGTTTCTAACACCGCGATAAAATTTGTTAGCATCTCCTTAAGGTTCGGCTTCTTCTCTTGTGGGTAGGGTTACTGTTGAAAGCCTGGGAGGGGTTGTTGTCTCTGATTTCCTTGGCCATCCCATGAAAAATTAGGGTGGTTCCTCTAACCTGGATTTTAAGTATTACTATAAGGGTTATTTTGAGGTCTAGAATTATTACCCATATAGTGAACTTGCTCGTTTTTAGCGCTCGGGTTGTAAGGTGGATATTCTGTATTGCTCATCCCTCCTCCATTCGTATCGTACTGCATAGCTGGATATACCTGCGAAGAACCACATAAACCATCAATCTTTTTATTTAACATCATTACCTGATTTGATAGCATGGTTACTGCGTCGAGGTTGAAAACACTGGCAGCTTTGGTTGGCCTTGTCCTCGTAACTTGCCACTGATAGTTATTCAGTGACATCTCTTCAATGAATTTGTAGGCAGCCTCAGGTGTTTTGTTATTCAAGGTATCGCCAGTGGCTGAATCAATCAACTGCCTAGCTAAGAGGTTTACAACGTCTTAAAAGGTTTGGACCTATAGCCACAAGGGTAACCCATGGTGTGGGCACCTTCTCAATAGATCCTTGTATCTCTCCCATGCATCGTAAAGTGTCTCTAAATCCATCTGCACAAAAGAAGAGATATCATTCCTCAACTTAGCAGTTTAGCTGGTGGAAAATATTTTAACAAAATTTTTTGGTCATTTGTTCCCATGTAGTGACTGATCCTCATGGTAACAAGTTCAACCACTGTTTAGCTTTGTTCCTCAACGAAAAGGGAAACAACCGAAGACAAATGGCATCATCAGAACTACCATTTATTTTGAAAGTATCGCAAAATTCTAGAAAATTTGCCAAGTGATTGTTTGGGTCTTCATCCTGCAAACCATCAAACTGAACAAATTACTGTATCATCTGAATTGTGTTAAGTTTTAGTTCAAAATTATTTGCAGCAATAGCAGGTCTAACAATAGCAAGTCTAACATTACTGTATCATCTGAATTGTGTTAGGTTTAGCATAATCATACATAGTTCGAGGAGCAGGATTTTGATTCACCGGGTTTGCGGCAACCATAGGAGGTAGCGGATTGTTATCAGCCATCTCTGCGATAGTATTGGTATCGTCCTCTTGCTCTTTTTCTATGTATTGTAAGCTTCGCCTTATTTCTCATTTGTTTCTGCAAATGGTACCTTTAATATCGCTGTAAAAAAATCAAGGGTCCTAACAGGTTCCTTCTAGTCATAAACTAGAAAAACCTATCAGAAGCAAAGGAAAGAAAAGAAAAATTAGAGAAGTGAAAATAAAAAATAAATAAAAATAATGGCTAAAGTAATAAAAATCAAGTGTTCCTAAATCTTAGTCCCTGGCAATGGCGCCAAAAACTTGATGGTGTCCAAACTAACTATGACAACGAATAAGGTAAGCACACCTATCGTTTGGTAGTATAGCTGTGGCAAGACCGAAAATATCGTATCCTCAAGGACCAAGAGTACTAGTAATTACTATCTTTCTATTATTTAGCCTAAGAATTAAGGGAATTGATGTTTAATCTAAAAGTAACTACTTACTAAGCTAAAGATGGTAAGACACAGAGAATGAATTCGGGAAATACTTTTGGGAAAACCAATTAATTAAGACAATACCCGAGGAAGAATCCACCTAGACTTCACTTGTTATTTAACTCTGAACTAGACAATTTATTCACTTGACTTGATTCGTAGGATTCTCTAATTTATATTGATACCTCTCTCGAGGCTACTAACGTCTAACCCTAGGTTGATTAATTGAAATCTCTTTCTAATTAAAACCCCCAGAGTTGCAATAACTCGATCTATGGACTCTCATATTAGGTTTGACCCTAATCGGCAGATTTTCGTCATCCTATCTCTAGGAGTGCGATCAAATCCGCTTAACTATGCTAGATCTACTCTTAAACAGGGACTTTTGCTCCAATGCCTAAGTACACCAATACTTGAATCAATATCCTGACATATCAAAGCAAGAATTAAGAACACATAATTAAGAACAAATCAAGTATTTATCATATAGTTTAGAAAACAATAACAAGATCCGTCATAGGTTTCATCCCCCTCAGGTATTTGAGGGGTTTAGTTCATGTTTATGAAAGAATACATCTCAGAAGAAAGTATAAAACAAAACATAAGAATAACTCTAAAACCCCCTGAAAGAAATTGAAGGGAAGATCTTTCGTCTTGAGTATGATTCCGGCTTCTTGATGATCGTGTGTCAGAGTCTTAAAAATTTAGAAAAAGAATGATCAAGCCTAGAAACTAACTATGACAATGATTGAGGCAAGTGCACCTATCAAACAGTAGTATAGCTTAGTGGCAAGACCGGATTGTCGATACCAAAGGAACCAAAAGTACTAATACTAACTTTCTTTTTATTATTTAGCCTAAGAATAAAGGAAATTATTAATTAATCTAAAATTAACTAACAACTAAGCCAAAAATGCTAAGACAAAGAGAATAAATTCGGGAAAATACTTGTGGGAAAAACCAATTGATTAAGACAATACCCGAGGAAGAATCCACCTAGACTTCACTTGTTATCTAACTCTGAACCAGACGATTTTTTCACTTTGCTTGATCCGTAGGATTCCCTAATGTATATTAATACCTCTCTCGAGGCTACTAACGTCTAACCCTAGGTTGATTAATTGAAATCTCTTTCTAATTAAAACCCCTAGAATTGTATTAACTCGATTTATGGACTTCCATATTAGGTTTGGCCTAATCCGGAAGATTCTCGTCATCCTACCTCTAGGGTTGCGATCAACTCCGCTTAATTATGCTAAATCTACTCTTAGACAGGGTTTATTCCTCCTCTCCCTAAGCACATCAATACTTGAATCAATATCCTGAAATATTAAAACAAGAATTAAGAACACATAATTAAGAACAAATCAAGTATTTATCATATAGTTCAAAAAACAATAACAAGATCCGTTTTAGGTTTCATCCCCCTCAGGTATTCGAGGGGTTTACTTCATAATCATAAAAGAATACATCTCAAAAGAAAATACCAAAAAAAAAACATAAGAAAAACCCTAAAACCCCTGAAGGAAATTGAAGGGAAGATCTTCCGTATTGAGTATGATTCCGACTTCTTGAGATGAATCAACTGGCTTTCTTCGAGTAAATTCCATAATTTTGGCCTCTCTGGCTTGGCTCTTTGGACTAACTGGACGCCCCTGAAGGTTGGCCTCTAAGGTGATTATATAGGCTTTTGGAATGGCTTTCTTTGCCTCCAAGTACCCTATTCTGAATGAAGTTCCTCTTTGTCACGGCAGGGACACGCCCATGGCACACGCCCATGTGAATCGTATCCAGGCCTTGGTCAAGTTTGTTAAGTAGGCACGGCCATGTAGTCTTGGGTCCAGGCCGTGTCGATTTCGTAATTTGGCCGATTTACTCTGTTTTAGGCCCGTTTCTCGTTCTTTTCATCCTCCGGTGCTTTCCTAAGTATAAAACATGAAATTAAAGGATTAAGAGCACCAATTTTCACAATTCAAGGCTTAAATCATCCAAAAGTATGCTAAATGTGGGATTAAAATATGTATATATTATAGTTTATCAAATACCCCCACACTTAAGCATTTGCTTGTCCTAAAGCAAAATTCTCAACTCACAAATAAAATGAACTTCCTTGGTTCATAATATTCATCAATAGTGTTTCATCATAATTCAAAGATAATTCATACATTGATAATTTAAGTAAAAGGATCATAAAGATTCAAACAATCAAAGTCATAGTTTTTGTAGCACGAAAAATATAGGCGTTTTCGCTTACCTAAATAATCAACTTTAATTTCAAAATCGACAAGAGTTGACATCTTCACTAAAGATTCACTCAAATCACTCAAAGTGTTTAACGTTCAAAATTAAGCACTCAAAATTCGAACATGAAAAGTTATTCCCATAAGCTTGCTTGAAAATCAAATCTCCACCACTGTAAAATGAGATGATACACAAATCAAAAGGTCTTTAAAAAGGGTTGTAATGGGGCTTGGGTTAAAGGTGTGGATAAAGGCTTAATTAGAAGGTTAGAATCGAGATTGAATTGACAATTTACCTAACTAGAAAAATGAACTACTAGAAAAATGAACTAATCCTAAATAATTACATCAATTAAAAACTTCTAATACTAATAAAACGAGCTTTTTCTCCAATATGTGAAATTTAACCGTATAGGCTCACTTAATTATAGAACTAATGATGAATACATTTTTTTAAGAACAAATCATTACAATAATGAGAAAGAATTTTAACAATTGAAAAATAGAACATAGTTAGGCAACTGCTCAAAATCAAATCTCGACGAAAAGGGAGTCAAGGAATGGTGACAACAAATACAAGATGGCTTTTGGGGTAATATTAGTGGGTGAGTCAATAAAAAGGGTTGTCAGGATCAAAGGATTCACTAGGGGTTAATTGTGAGGGTAGGCTTTATAGTGGAGTAAGTGGGTTAAATCCTAAGTGCCTTTATCATCTCTGTATATGAAATCAATGATGTGGTCTCCACATGTATAATCGAAGCAAGTTCTAGAATAACAAATCAATGTTGACACACTCATAATCAAAAAGTGAGCACGAAAGGAATGTATGCTCTTAAAGGCTCAAAATCTCACAAAAATTATGGGTTTTTGATATCAACCTTGTAAATTTCAAACTTCAAGGTAATAATTAGATTCAGGTAGACAACCTAGCAAAATTTTAATTTTTGAAAATGGACTTATCATGCTTGATGCCCTAGTCTCCTAAAGTTTTAATCATTATTGCATAATTATCAATGACTTAATCCGAAACATACCAAAGAAAATCATGGATCATAGGAAATTTCGTTCTAATTGTAATATGATAAAATTACTTAAGAACAAGACATAATTCAGGGATTCGAGAATAATGCAGAAAGTTAGGAACTTTCTTAAAATAAAATTCACCCCCCACACTTAAGATGTACATTGCCCTTAATGTACAAAGAAAGATAATAACAATGTACAAAGAAGTGAACTTCCTGAATTTTGGACGGCTTCCTTGAGAATGAAACTTGAAGGGATTGAATAGACAAAAGGCAAGATGAACTAAGCAGGAGTGAAGGTATGTGAAAATATTCTAGGTCCTTAGTAGCACCTTAAACCTTTTAGAACTGCAGAGCCATCAGTAACTTTTTTAGGGGGTTGTTATGATGTTTACTCGAAGATTAGATAGTCGGAGATAAAAGAAAGTTGACTTTTACTAATAAAAGTTTTGAACAAAATAAAAGGTAAAGGTGTAAACTAGAAAATTACAATAAAAGGGTACATCAAACTCAAATAAAAGCAAGAACAAAAATAAAAATAAAAATAAAGATAGAGCTAAAAAAATAAAAAGGACTCAAAAGTCCTCATCATTGGTTGGTTCGTGAGGTGGTGGAGGCGGCGATATGTGAAAGTGATGGCAAATCTGCTGAAGAGTCGCCTCAATGCCATCGAATCATCGAGCGGTGTGATTGAATTGTTGAGTATAGTAATGCTCGAACTGAGTGAGATGTGCAGATATGTTTGAAAGTGAAGCAGCCGCATGAACTGGGCGACGGCTCGGTTGTGGTTCGTCATGTGGGTGTGGGACATCGTTAGTAATGTCCTTAGGGTCCTCCTCCTCGATGGTATGGGCTAGTCGATATTGGGAAGGATCGATCCCATGTCGACGTCAGATCATCGTCATGTGTAACATCGTCTGGATGCCCTGTGGGGACATCTGACCTATCAGTGTGAGTGAGGAAATCTGAGCAGCGGTGTTGAAGAGCCCAAAATATTGAGCCAAGCATGTGATGTACGGACCTATAGATATGAACCATCCCCTATGTTGCTCTGTCTGATGTTGGATGGCATGAGCTATGAAATAGGCAAGGTCAAAGACGTGTCCATTCGCCATGCACCATAGGAAGTAGGCGTCGTGAGTGTTTACGACGCTGGTGCTCTCTCGCCTACCTGTTAGTGTATGGGCTAAAATAGTGTGTAGGTATCTTAGGGGTGGGGTGAGAGCTGTCGCTTTAGAGCTACTGGGGTCATATGTGGGTGAGCCAGGGACTAGGTTTCTCCAACAAGCAACCATGGAGTTATGGATGTGGTGGTGAAGATTTTCAAAGTGATCATCTTCCATGAATTCATCAGTGTAGAGTCCCAAAGCGGCTCCAAACTGTGGGACACTCATTTCACAGACTAGATCTCTGAGGAGGAATTGGATAGTGCCAGAGTCATAGAAGTTAGTCATCACCGTCTGGAGGTGAAAAGTAGAGCAAAATTCCAGAGTGAGCTCTAGGTATGTGGGCTCAATGATGTTGAAAAATTGCCCCTAAGGGTCTGTAAATAATAAGGCCTGAACCTCATCTACTAGCTGGACCTGTCTAGGGTGGTCCAATCGATACACCTTCCTACGCCAAGAGGTCTTATGCGTAGTATCTGATAAAGATCCTCCTGAGTTCTCGGAGGAAAACATATGAATGGGTGTCGTATTTCAGTAGAGGCACTTGAAGAGGTCACACCGTGTCCCTTCCATTTTTTCGACGTGGGAACGACAATTTTTTTACCTTGGGAAGCAGATATTATGCTCCTATATAATAGAACAAAGAATATCGTCTCATGATATTACCTATGAGTGCACAATTTCAATCTCATTATATTAACAATGAACATTTCTGCTAACAATTCTCTAGAGACTCATGACATTCAAAATCCTAGTTAATCTATTCACGATGCTTAAGTAATCATTAGTTATTGCCAATAATCAACAAAAGTGAATGCTACATAAAAATTTGAAAAAATAAATCAAAGATCTAAAAATAATCATGGAATGTGAAGTATCAAGCAGTAAAGTAGAGGTATAGGATGGACCGACGGAGATGTAGAGATGGCGCACGGTCGTGGAGGGCTAATACACGGGCGTGTGCTGCAAGTCGGTGGTGGAACAGGGCTGTAGTGAGTTTTACACGGGTGTGTATTTTGTTCACACGGTCGTGGTCTGTGTCTGGATGAGGAATAGAAGACGAAAATAGAAAAGAAGAAGGAAGAAGGAAGAAGGGAGGAGGAGGATGGTGGCCAGACCTAGGGGAGGGGAAAAAGGAAAATAGCTAGGGTTTGGTAGGAAGAATTTGGGGGAAAAATGATGAATAGTGAGGGTTTTATATAGAAATAAGGATTCATGAGCGTGTCACACGCCCGTGTAAATCGTTTTTAGCCCGTGCGTTTCAAATGTTTAGGGGTCTGGCGCGCATATATTGCATCCCACGCCCGTATCACACGGGCGTGCCTAGCCTTGTTCACTTCTCCCATGCCAGTGTAAATTGTCCTACGCCCGTGTTCTTAAGTCAGTGTCGTCCACAGCCTTAGTGCACAAGCGTGTTTACCGTCCGTGTCCTTTACTCAGTGTTGGCCACTGTTTAGATGCACGGGCGTGTCCTATGCCCGTGTCGATTAATCAGTATCCACCACGAGTACATCGCAGGGGCGTGTATATTTATCACAGACCATTTTCCTTAGTCAGTTTTGAGCACGGCCGTGTCGTTTATTCAGAGCCCATGGCTTGGGGAAAATTTTTGTCCTATTTTTACAACATCTTTGCCACGCCCATGTATTGTTCGTGGTGTTCACACGGCCACGACCACGCCCGTGTGTAAAGCCGTGTGGTAGGGAAGCCTGTACTTTACTAAATTGGTTAGTTTATAGTTAAGTGCTAGAAATCTAAAATATGACATTAGTGAAGTTAGTGCTCGGGTTGCCTCCCGAGAAGCACTCATTTAAAGTCTTAAGCTAGACTTACCCAGTTTTCATTTCTAAATGAAGGTTTATGGAACCGAAGCTCCTCTCTCATATCCCTAAAATCTTCACATTATAAATTTTCAGTCGTTGACCATTTACCTTGAATGTGCCACGAGTTGGATGAGTTACCTCGATTGTGCCATAGGGAAAAATAGTTTTGATCATGAATGGACCTAACCATCTTGATTTCAGCTTTCCAGGAAACAATTTGAGCCTTGAATTGTATAACAGGACTAAGTCTCCTACTTCAAATTGCTTTGATTGCTTTAAACGAGCATCATGGCGTCGCTTTGTTGCCTCCTTATATAATCGTGAGTTCTCATAGGCATTAGCTCGCCATTCATCTAGCTCTTTCAATTGCATCATCCTCTTCTCACCTGTGGTTTTAAGATCGTAATTTAAGAATTTTTTAGCTCAAAAGGTTTTGTGCTCTAACTCAAATGGTAGATGACAACTTTTTCCATAGACAAGTTTGTATGGGGATGTTCTTATGGGAGTTTTAAACGCTGTTCTATAGGCCCATAAACTATCGTCTACTTTTAATGCCCAGTCTTTCCTGTTTGATTCAACTATTTTCTCTAGAATATGATTAAGCTCTCTATTTGCTACTTCTACTTGCCTACTGGTTTGAGGGTGATAGGGGGTAGCTGTCCTGTTGTGTACTCCATATTTTTTTAAGACTTTATCAAATTGAGTATTAAAAAAGTGAGTACCCCTATCACTAATAATTGCTATGGGTGTTCCAAATCGAGAGAAAAGTTTCTTAAGAAACCTCACTACTACTCTAGCATCGTTAGTAGGTAAAGCTTGAGCTTCCACCCATTTAGACATGTAATCTACTGCTACTAAGATGTATTTATTTCCAAATGAACTAGGAAATGGACCCATAAAGTCAATACCCCATACATCGAATATTTTACATGATAGCATATACGTTTGAGGCATTTCATCACGTTTAGAGATATTACCTGTTCTTTGGCATTTATCACATGAAGCAATATACCTGTTGGCATCTTTAAATAGAGTTGGCCAATAAAAACCTGATTCGAGTGTTTTATGTGCTGTCTTAATCCCACCGTAATGTTCTCCTGAAGGTCCTGAGTAGCAATGTTCTAGGATTTTGCTTGCTTCTGCCTTTGTAACACATATTTAAATTACTTGATCTGCACATATACGGAAAAGAAAAGGATCCTCCCAGAAATAGTTTTCCCCATCAGCAAAGAATCTCTTCTTTTGATGATGTGTTAACTGTTTTGGTAGGATGTTAGCAGCTAAGTAATTTGCAATGTCTGCGAACCAAGGTACCTCGGAGTTAGATATAGCAAATAGTTGTTCTTCAGGAAATGAGTCATTTATATCATTCTCATCTAGTTTTTCAATATATGGATTTTCAACCCTAGAAAGACGATCTGCTGCAAGATTTTCAGCTCCTTTCTTATCCTAAATTTCTAAATCAAATTCCTGTAATAGTAAAATCCATCTTATGAGTCGAGGTTTTGCATCAGATTTAGTTAAAAGATAACGAAGAGTTGAATGGTCAGTTTAAATGATAACTTTAGATAATATCAAATACTGTCTAAATTTATCAAATGCAAAAACAATAGCTAGCAATTCTTTTTCTGTGGTGGTGTAATTTTCTTGTGCAGCCGTTAATGTCTTGCTAGCATAATAGATCGGCTGAAAGTGCTTGTCTCTTCGCTGTCCCAAAACTGCACCTACTGCAAAATCACTCGCATCAAACATTAGTTCAAAGGGTAAATTCTAATCAGGTGCAATTATAATTGGAGCATTTATTAATTTATCTTTGAGGATATTAAATGCATCTAAACATTCCTGATCAAAATTGAAAGGTACATCTTTTTCTAGTAGTTTCGTTAAAGGCTTAGCTATTTTAGAAAAATGCTTAATAAATCTTCTATAAAATTCAGCATGTCCTAAAAAGCTTCTAATAGCCTTAACTGAACTAGGAGGATGTAATTTTTCTATTGTTTCGACCTTTGCTTTACCTACCTCAATCCCTTTACTAGAAATTTTATGTCCTAACACAGTCCCCTCTCAAACCATAAAGTGACACTTTTCCCAATTTAAAACAAGGTTTGTTTCCTCACATCTTATTAGAACCCGTTTTAGATTTTTAAGGTATAGATGAAAAGAATTACCAAATACTAAAAAATCATCCATAAATACTCCATAATGTCTTCCACAAGTTCATCAAAGATAGCTAGCATGCAGTGCTGAAAAGTAGCAGGGGCATTACATAATCCAAAAGGCATTCTACGATAAGCAAATGTACCGTATGGACATGTGAGTATTGTCTTTTCTTGATCCTCAGGGGATATTGGGATTTAGAAGTAGCCGGAGAGTCCGTCCAGGAAGCAGTAATACATATGCCTAGATAATCTTTCCAACATCTGATCAATAAAGGGCAAAGGAAAGTGATCTTTTCTGGTGGCGTCATTCAATTTTCTATAGTCAATACAGACTCTCCAACCTGTGACTATTTTTTTAGGAATTAATTCATTCTTTTCGTTGGCTACAATAGTCATGCCTTCTTTCTTTGGAACGACCTACACAGGACTTACCCAAGTACTGTCAGAAATACGGTCAATTATTCCAGCATCTAGGAGTTTAATTACCTCAGCTTTCACAACTTCTTTCACGTTGGGATTCAATCGTCTTTGAGGTTGCACACATGGTTTATACTCATCTTCCATTAAAATTTTGTGGGTACAAAACGATGGGCTTATTCCTTTAATGTTAGAAATTTTCCAAGATATGGCTCTTTTATGTTCCCTTAGTACCTTTAGCAACTCGTCTTTCTCTTTGGGTTCTAGTTCTGAAGAGATAATTACTGGTAGTGTAGAATTATCCCCGAGGAATGCATGTTCTAAGTGTTTTGGCAACTGTTTTAATTCCAATTTTGGTGGCTCATCAATAGAGGGTTTTTGTATTAGTCCGTCATTGATTACAATACCCTCTTCTTTCTTTTATCTAGAGGTAGATGTATTAGAATTCAACTCATCTGTATCATCATCTTCCCCCTCACCTTGGGTAAGACACAGTTCCATCGTGTTGTTATGTATGATTTCCTGCAAAGAATCTTGAATAAAATAATCAATGGCATCAATAAAATAACAGGAATCATCTTGTTCTCTGAAGTACTACATAGCATCGTAAATTTGGAAAATAGTTTCCTCGTCGCTTACCCTTAACGCGAGTTTACCATCACCTACATCAACAACGGCTCTAGCAGTAGCTAAAAAAGGGCGCCCAAAAATTAAAGGTACCTCAATGTCTTCATCCATGTCAAGCACAACAAAATCAACAGGGAATATAAATTTATCAACTTTTACTAGAGTATCTTCAATAACTCCCCTAGGATATTTAATAGATCTGTCAACTAATTGAATACTCATCCTAGTGGGTTTTGGTTTCCCAAAACCAAGTTGCTTAAACATTTTATAAGGCATTAAATTAATACTGGCGCCTAGATCAGCTAGTGCTTTCTTAATATCTAAACTACCAATTAAACAGGGAATAGTGAAACTTCCTGGATCTTTTAATTTGGTTGGAAGCTTGTTTGGAGGATGGCTGAACATTCTTCATTAAGTTCCACCGTTGATATCTCTTCATTTTTCCTTTTATTTGTTAGAAGCTCTTTTAGGAATTTTGCGTATGTCGGCATCTGTGAAATACTTCAACAAAAGGTAAGTTAATATGTAACTGTTTAAAAAGTTCAAGAAAAGTACCGTGTTGTGCATCTAATTAGTCTTTCTTCAACTTTGCCGGATATGGGATTGGTGGTTTACATTCTTCGCATACCGGTGTTACATTCTCAACTTCCTCATCCTTTGCCTTATCAGTTTTGGTGTGGTATCTTCTTCTTTGTTTCAACTAACTCCTATCCACTTCTTAGTGTAACTGCCTTCACCTGCTCCTTTTCCCTAGGTAAATTTTCTGGTTGCCTTTTAGAAACTAACTTAGTTAGTTGCCCAATTTGATCCTTAAGCCCTTGAATTGATGCTAACTGATTGCTCAATATTGTTTCGGTATTTTGGAGACGGGTTTCTGACACCTCTATAAATTTTGTCAGCATTTCTTCAAGGTTTGGCTTCTTTTCTTGTGGGTAGGATTGTTGTCTTTGGTTTCTTTGACTACCCCACGAGAAATTTGGATGGTTCCTCCAACCTGAATTGTAAGTGTTACTATAAGGGTTATTTTGAGGTATAAAATTATTATCCATATAGTGAACTTGCTCATTTTCAGCGCTCGGGTTGTAAGGCGGATATTTTGCATTGTTCATCCAACTTCCATTCGTATTGCACTGCATAATTGGATGTATCTGTAAAGAATCACATAAACCATCAATCTTTTTTATTTATCAGTTCTACCTAATTTGATAGCATGGTTACTGCGTCGAGGTTGAAAGCACTGGTTGCTTTTGTTGGCTTTGTCCTTGTGACCTGCCACTGATAGTTATTCAGTGACATCTCTTCAATGAATTCGTAATTAGCCTTAGGTGTTTTATTATTCAAGGTTCCACCGACGGCTGAATCAATTAATTGCCTAGTTGAAGGGTTCACACTATTGTAAAAAGTTTGGACTTGTAGCCACAAGGGTAATCCATGGTGTGGACACCTTCTCAATAGATCTTTGTATCTCTCCCATGTATCGTAAAGTGTTTCTAAATCCATCTGTACAAAAGAAGAGATATCATTCCTTAACTTCGCCGTTTTAGCCGGCGGAAAATATTTTAGTAAAAATTTTTTGGTCATTTGTTCCCATGTAGTGATTGATCCTCGTGGAAGAGAATTCAACCACTGCTTGGCTTTATTCCTCAAAGAAAAGGGAAATAACCGAATACGGATGGCATCATCAGAAACGCCATTTATTTTGGAAGTATCGCAAAATTCTAGGAAATTTGCCAAGTGATTATTTGGATCTTCATCCTGCAAATCATCAAACTAAACAAATTGTTGTATCATCTAAATTGTGATAGGTTTCAGTTTAAAATTATTTGCAGCAATAGCAGGTCTAACAATACTTGACTCAGTTCCTATAAAAGTAGGTTTAGCATAATCATACATAGTTCGAGGAGCAAGATTTTCGGTCACCTCTGGAGGTAGCGGATTATTCTCATCCATCTCTTTGGTGGTATTGGTTTGACTTCTTGCTCTTCTTCAATATAATTTAAGCTTCGCCTTATCTCTCTACGATTTCTGCGAGCAGTACTTCAATATCACTGTCGTAAATCAAGGGTCCTATCGAGTTCCTTCTAGTCATAAACTAGAGGTACCTGCTAAGAACAAATAAAAGAGGAAAAATTAGCAAAGTAAAATAAAAATAATAAAAAAATAAACTGCAAAAATAAAAATGGCTAAAGTAATAAAAACTGAACGTTCTTAATATATTAATTCCCCGACAACGGCGCCAAAAACTTGATTGTGTGTCAGAGTCTTAAAAATTTATAAAAAGAATTATCGTGCCTAAAAACTAACTATGACAACGATTGAGGCAAGTGCACCTATCGAATAGTATTATAGATTAGTGAAAGGACCTGATTGTCGAACCCAAAGGAACCAAAAGTACTAATACTAACTTTCTTTTTATTAAGCCTAAGAATAAAGGAAATTATTAATTAATCAAAAATTAACTAACAACTAAGCTAAGGATGCTAAGACAAAGAGCATGAATTTGGGAAAATACTTGTGGGAAAAACCAATTGATAAAGACAATACCCGAGGAAGAATCCACCTAGACTTCACTTGTTATCTAACTCTGAACTAGACGATTTTTTCACTTGACTTGATCCGTAGGATTCCCTAATGTATATTAATACCTCTCTTGAGGCTACTAACGTCTAACCCTAGGTTGATTAATTAAAATCTCTTTCTAATTAAAACCCCTAGAATTGCATTAACTCGATCTATGGACTCTCATATTAAGTTTGGCCCTAATCCGGCAGATTATCGTCATTTTATCTCTAGGGTTGCGATCAACTCCGCTTAATTATGCTAGATCTACTTTTAGACAGGGTCTATTCCTCCTCTGCCGAAGCAGATCAATACTTGAATCAATATCCTGAAATATTAAAACAACAATTAAGAACACATAATTAAGAACAAATCAAGTATTTATCATATAGTTCAGAAAACAATAACAAGATCCGTTTTAGGTTTCATCCCCCTCAGGTATTCGAGGGGTTTAGTTCATAATCATAAAAGAATACATCTTAGAAGAAAATATAAAACAAAACATAAGAAAAACCCTAGAGCCCCCTGAAGGAAATTGAAGGGAAGATCCTCCGTCTTGTGTATAACTCCGGCTTCTTGAGATGAATCAACTGGCTTTCTTCGAGTAAATTCCAAAATTCTGGCCTCTCTGGCTTGGCTCTTCGGCCTAACTGGATGCCCCCTAAAGGTTGGCCTCTAGGGTGTTTATATAGGCTTTTGGAATGGATTTCTTTGCCTCTAAGTACCCTATTCCGAATGAAATTCCTCTTTGTTACAGTAGGGACACGCTCATGGCACACGCCTGTCTAAATTGTATCCAGGCCATGGTCGGGTTTGTTAAGTAGGCACGGTCGTGTGGTCTTGGGCCCAGGTTGTGTCAATTTCGTAATTTGGCCTATTTACTTCGTTTTAGGCCCATTTCTTGTTCTTTTCATCCTCCGGTGCTTTCCTAAGTATGAAACATGAATTTAAAGGATTAAGAGCACCAATTTTCCACAATTCAAGGCTTAAATCATCCAAAAGTATGCTAAATGTGGGATTAAAATATGTATATATTACGGTTTATCACTTGAGATGGATCAACTGGCAGTCTTCGAGTAAATCCCACAATTCGGCCCTATCTGGCTTCGCTCCTCGGCCTCCGACAGAGGCCTTCTGTTCAACTCCTCTTTTAGATTGCCCTCTCTAGTGTTTATATAGGCTTTCAGGATATCTTACATAGCCCACAATTATCCTAATCCGAGTGAAATTAAAACAAGTCACGGTAGGGACACGCCCGTGTGAATCCAGCCCTGGGCTGTGTTCGAGTCTGCTAAAGTGGCACGACCGTGTGGCAAACTCGAGGCTGTGTGGCAAACTCTAGGCCGTGTGGATTTCTTACTTTGGCCCATTTTCTCCGTTTTTGGCCCGTTTCTTGTTCTTTTCGACTCCCTAAGCTCTCTGAGTATAAAACATGAAATTAATAGATTAGGAGCATCGGATTCATCAAATCAAGGATAAATCATCCAAAAGTATGCCAAATGTGGGATTAAAATATGTGTATATTATGGTTTATCAATGGTTCAGCAGGCAATTCCGAGAAAAGAAAGGCCATGTATAATGTGTGATCGTTTCAAGTACGTTTGAAGTGTATGCTATGATTGAGTATGAAAGGTAAGTATGTGAATGTGCACAAGTGATATATGTGCCTAGACTTGTTGAGACAAATATGATATATGTATGATTGTGGTATGAGCAAAAGAGATACTTTGAGGTATAAATTGTTGGTAAGCAATGGCTAAACAAATGAACCGAAGAAGAATTATGAATTTGCAATTGAGAAATATTAATGATCTTGTATTTGATATGATTATGTATGTTATATGTTAAGTTTATTTGTATAAGGCTTACTAAGCTTTTGAAAGCTTACTTTCTGTGTGTTTGCATTGTTTTATAGATCGTTAAAGCTACAGAAGGCTCGGGGATCATTAGGATCATCATCACACTATCAATTTCTATTTTGGTACCTTTTGAATGTGTACATATTTAAGTATGGCATGTATAGTCAAGTTTGAATGGTTAATGTTTTGAGTTGTATATATAAGCTATGTGATATGGCTTGTAAATAGATGTGCAAATGGTAATATTTGATCTATGTTTTGTGATGCAAAGTTGATATATTATAGATGAAAATATGTTATAATGAATTGGTAAGTTTGTTGATGGATTATGCTTAAAATGTTTGTGAGTAAATTGAACTAAATGGCACATAAGTTAGTGTGTTTGAAATGTTCTTGAATGGTTAGAAAAGATGGTCATTTTGGTATGTTTTGGTTGCATTTGATGCTAGGTATGATGCTTAATTTTGCTTGTAGGTATAACCAAAGTGTGGGTGACAAATTGGCTTTGAAAATGGCCTTTATTTGCCCACATGGTTGAGCACACGGGAGTGTGGCTCGATCGTGTCCTTCGTGGTTGCATTTCAAAACAAGTCAATTTCGACCACGGGCTGGACAGACGGGCGTGTGACTGGCCGTGTGGTGCAAGTCAGTGTCGACCACGGGTGAGGCACACGGGCGTGTCTCAGGCCGTGTGGACAAGTCAGTATGTATGCCCTATTTTGCCATGGCTTAGACACACGGGCGTGTCTGAGGGCATGTGAGGCACATGGCCTGCCCACACGGGCGTGTGACCTCTGTAGCTTTGAAAAATGTTTAATTTTCAGAAATTTTCATATGTGTTCTGTTTAGTCCCGACCTCTTTCTAATGCATGTTTAAGGTCTCGTAGACCTGTTTAAGAGACACTTTGATTTGATTGATTAAATTATGACATGAAATGTTTGAATAAGATCCGATTTGTCTGTTAATGCCTTTAACCCTAGACCGGCAATGGTTACCGGTTAGGAGTGTTACACTGTAGGCTTGCGGTTACAGTTTAGTACTACATTTCATCCCTAGGCAGGCAGTCAGTCTGAGCGAGTAATTCGGATACTCGAAGATATGCTTCATTGTTGTATATTAGAGTTCGAAGGCAACTAGGAGAAATATATACCATTGATTGAATTCACATACAATAATAGTTATCAGTCAAGTATAAAAATGGCAGAATACAAAGCTTTGTATGGCTGAAAATGTCAAACTCCTTTGTATTGGACCGAGCTTAGTGAGAAAAGATACACGGGGTTGATTTGATTCGCGAGTCTGAAGAAAAAGTAAAAGTAATCCATGACAGTTTGAAAGCAGCTTTAGATCGACAAAAGTCATATGCATATTTGAAATGTAAAGATATTGAATTTCAGATCGAAGACAGAGTATTTTTAAAAGTGTCGCCTTGGAAGATAGTTCTTCGTTTCAGTCGCAAAACGAAGCTCAGTCCGTGATTTATTGTGCCATATGAGATAATTGACAGAATAGGGCCAGTGGCGTATCAGCTGGCTTTATCGTCAGAGTTAGAAAAAATTCATAATGTGTTTCATGTATCCATGCTTCGATGGTACCGATCAGACCCTTCGCATATCATTTCACCGACAGATGTTGAAATTCAGGCTGATATGTCCTATAACGAAGAACCAATCAATATTTTGGTACGAAAGGTTAAAAAGTTAAGAAACAAAAGCATAGCTTTAGTAAAGGTTCTTTGGCAACGTCACAAGATAGAGGAAGCCACCTGTAAACCTAAGGAAGCTATGAGAAAGCAATATCCTAATGTATTTTTTTGGTAAGATTTTCAGGGACAAAAATTTCTCAGGGGGAGAGTTGTAACAACCCATTTTCAGTGGTTTCGGGACCACAAACCTGATGTTGAAAAAATTTATTTTTATATTATTTTAATGTTTACATCATGTTAGTAGTGTCGTAAAAGAAATTCATGAAGAAATTTTATAGTTTGCATGCTTAATTTGATAAAAGGACTAAATCACGTAAAGTTCAAAACTTGTGTGCTATTAGTAAAAGGTGTTAAATTGCTATTGAATTTAAATATGAGCGGCCTTAAATGGTAATTAGACCATTGATTATTTAAGTGGACAAATATGGGCATTAAATTAATTTATTTGAATGTTAATTAAAAAGGTTAAAAGTGTAAATTAATAAAACAATTTATAATAAATTAAAGGAAAGAAAGATATCATCTTTCTTCATCTTTTTTACCAACCAAAAATAGGGCTTCAGGAAGCTATAGCCAAGCTTCAACATTCGGCTAGAAATAAATCCCTTGCATGTGAGTATTTTTCATCCCATTTTTAATGATTTTTATGTTTTTGAAGTCGTAGCTTAATCTAACTAGCCCGGGGACTAATTTGTAAAATTGTTAAAAGTCTAGGGTTTTAACACTAATGTATATTGGTTTCTTTTGTGTTTGATGGATGAAAATGAATATTTGATGATAGCTGAGCAACTTTTGTAAAGGAATTTCTAATGAATTTGTCATTTAAGTATTTAATTGAAAAATAGAAAAATGTTCCTGGTAAAAATGTGAAATAAATAAAACATGGGGATTTCTAGAGACTAAATTAATATTCAGCTAGCATGGGTGTGAACTAAATTGAATGAATTTTCATTTTTATAAGCTAGCGACTAAATTGAAATGAATTCAAAATTTTAAGGGCAAAAGCGTAATTTTCCAAATTATGATTTTTGGATTTATTTGAATAGAGTGAAAGGTTGAATGAGCCAAGTTTGGTTACATAGATCAAGAAAAAAAACGTACGGATTTAGATCAGGGAAAAGAAAAAGTATTGGATTATTCGATCGTATTTCTCCGTTCATATTTGAGGTAAGTTTGTTAATTTTAAATAGCTTTGAATTATGTTCGAATTAAAATGCTTCTATGTTATATATTTTGATATTATGACTTTACGAAAATATCCAACGAAGTTTCGGCGACTTTTGGACCCTGTTTGAACCTTAGGAATATATAGGACACAAATGACATGTCATTAGGGGTTACTATGTTTAGGGTACTGGTCTTTTACGTCCTATCGGTGGCTAAATTTTTGGCATGTGTTGCAGTTACTTGATAGCTTGTGTGAGCAACACCATGTAGTTACATCCTGACTGACAGCTTGTGTGAGCAAACCCATTTATGGCTCGAGAGAGAGCATTTATACTACAATGAGATAGTAGTGGTTTCGACCACATGTTGGCACATAGTCTGCAAGATTCTCGTGTATCCGATATTATTTTAGTGGTTCAACGGGTATGAAAAAGGGAAGATTCGACAAATGTTTCAGTAAGTAATGTTATGAAAGTATGGAAAGGTATGCATTGATGATGTTTGAAATATGCTTAGCCATATGCTTGAAAGTATGAATGTTTATAAGTAGTGTATATAAGATGTTATTGAGATGATTTTCTAAGCTATGAGATTATCTAACTTGAAAAGTTGTTATTACTTAGGCTAATGCCAAATCATATGGATTATCTCAAATTGTTTTTGTTCTTATAAATTGAAATGGTATGCTTTGTTTATGAATTACGAACTTACTAAGCATTTCATGCTTATTTCATGTTAATTTCTTGTGTTTCTAGATAATCAAAAGCTCGTGCGAGTTGGAAGTTGGAAGTTGTCGGGAATTCCATCACACTATCCATCGGTTATATCAATGTATTTTGAAGATTTTGAGTCATGCTTATAATGGCATGTATAGGTGTTTTGTTTAATGAATTTAGCCATTATGTGTGGCTTGTATATATGTTATTTTGGTTGATGAACGAATTGGTAAGATATTAAGATTATATGGTATTTGGTGTGGTTAATAATTTGATGTCCTTAGCTTAGTCATTATTAATTTAGATTAAAACAAACTTCACTTTATTTTTAAGGCTAAATAATAAAAAGAAAGTATTAGTACTTTTAGTTCCTTTGGGTTCGATATCCAGTCTTGCCTAAGCTATACTACTGCTCGATAGGTACACTTGGCTTTAATCGTTGTTAGAGTTAGTTTCCAGGTTCGATCATTCTTTTATAAATTTTAAAGCTCTGATTTCAGCGATCACCTCGTTCTAAAAGTAGTCTTCGGCACATCAGACTCTTTAACTCTTAACTGATAGTAACCAGACATCAAGTCTATCTTAGAAAACATTGTAACTCCTCTCAGCTGATCAAACAAATCATCGATACGAGGCAACGGATATTTGTTCTTTATTTTCACTTTATTCAGTTGTCGATAATCAATACACATTCTCATAGTTTCGTCTTTCTTTTTCACAAATAACACAGGAGCTCCCCAGGGTGAGAAACTCGGTCATACAAATCCTCTGTTAGTCAACTCTTGTAACTGCGACTTTAGCTCTTTCAACTTTGTTGGTGCCATTCTATACGGAGATATAGAAATGGGAGTGGTTCTCGGCACTAACTCGATACCAAATTCCACTTCTCGAATTGGAGGTAATCCTGACAGCTCTTCAGGAAACACATCTGGAAACTCACATACCACAAGCACAAATTCAACTTTCTTTTCCGACACTTTTATATCTATCACATATGCCAAATAAGCTTCACAACCCTTCCTCACATAGTTCATTGCTTTCATCACAGATACAACAGTTGGTAATCCTTTCATATCACTAGATTCAATTCGAACTAGCTCACCGTTCTGACTTCTCAATTCAATACTTTTTCTTTTACAATTCACGATAGCATTATGTAAAGTAAGCCAATCCATACCCAGAATTATGTCAAATTCATCAAAGGGAAGAAACATCAAATTAACCGGAAAACATATATCACGAAACATCAATGGACAATTCTTGCACACCTTATCCACCAAGACGTACTTGCCTAAAGGGTTCAACACTCTAACCACAAATTCAGTAGACTCAACAGGTAGAGTTTTACTCGATACTAGATTCACACACACATAGGAATAAGTTGACCCCGAATCTATCAATGCAATAACATCAATATCAAATAAACTGAAAGTACCAGTGATGACGTCTGGAGATGATGCTTCCTCTCGTACACATATAGCATAGGCTCGGGCATCTCTCGTACACATATAGCATAGGCTCGGGCAGGAGCTTTTGCTCCTGACCTCACAGCTGAATCAGTTGTCCCTCGCTGACTTTCATTCACATTTTTGGTGTTTCTGGGTGGTCTACCTCTAGCCGTCACATTACTCGATCTTTCATTTTGAACATTTTCCTCTTCAACCATCTATGGGCAATCCCGGATAAAATGATCCCGAGATCCACATTTATAACAAACTCTATTATTGTACTTGCCCCAACACTCTCCCACATGTCGTCTTCCACATTGTCTACACTCAGGCTTGTTACTCTTAATACTACCAACACTTGATTCATTTGGAGCCTGAATTCATGGACCAGTACTTTGTCTCAAACGACCTCTACTTGGATGTCCAAACGAAGCGTTTGAACGGTTGCTTGTATCTCTATATCTCTTAGTAGAAGGTTGAGAGAATTTATTCATCGATCTCTTTCCTTCATCACGAGCTTCTGAATCAGCTTTCTTCTTTTCTTTGTTGAGCTCTTCAGCTTTGCATGCTCTCTCAACTAGTACAACAAATTCGTTTATATCGAGTATCCCAACCAACAACTTGATGTCTTCATTTAATCCCTCTATAAAATGTTTACGCGTATTGACTCAATCTTACAAATTCTCGTTCATACTTAGTAACAGACAAACGACCCTATTTCAATTCTAGAAACTCTTTACGTTTCTAATCAATGAAGCGTTGACTGATATACTTCTTTCTGAACTCAGCTTGAAAGAAATCCCAGGTGATTCTCTCTCTCGGAACCAAAGATATCAATGTTTTCTACCAGTTGTAAGCCGAGTCTCTCAACAAGGAAACTACACACTTAATGCACTCATCAGGGTTCAACGACATCTCATCAAATACTCTTATTGTATTCTCAAGCCAAAACTCAGCTCGTTCAGCATCGTCATAAGATGTGGCCCTAAACGCTTCACCCCATACTTGTGAATCTTATCCACAGGAGGTTTATTTAATCTGATCGGATCTACAGCTTGTGGCACAACAGGTACTTGTGGGGGTGGAGGTTGTGGAGCAGTCGGATTCGTTCGAACGAACTTCGTAAACCACTCACTCATCATTCAGAAGAAGGCTTGCTTAGCCTCTCCTCCCTCACCACTATCATTCGGCCTAGATGTGGCCAGCACTGTCCCTTGAGCGGGAGCAGACGCATTACTTTCTACATCGTCAACAACTGCTCGATTTGGATCCATTACTATATGAAAACACATTTTCAAATGTTAGATTTCGTCATACTATCGCAATTTCAAATATGGCATGTATAGCTAGGCTCACACTTTCTACGTTAGTCCGAGAATCGACTAAACCGTATCTCTGATACCAATAAAATGTAACACCCCTAACCCGAGACCATCGCCGGAATAGGGTTAAGAGGTTACCGATCAATCAGAACATTTAACAACTAAAACTACAACACAAAGTCAATCATCTTCATTCACAATCATGTTGTCCCTTATCAAAGTCTATGAGACCTTTATCACATGCTAAAGAGAGGTCGGGACTAAACCGAACACACATAGGAATTCTCAGCCATTTAAAAAGTTTTCTAATATACAGGGGACACACGCCCATGGGAGGAGACCGTGTGCCCTCAACGGCTTCTAGACACCCCTGTGTGTCCTCCCCATGGCTATATACTGACTTTCCCACCACGGCCACCAAGCACGCCCATGTGCCATGGCCGTGTACTTTTAGCTAGGTACTGACTTGTACACCACGGCCAGCTGACACCCCCGTGTCAGGGCTATGTGCTATTAAGCTACATTCTGCCAATTCACCCACGGCCTTTAGGCACGCCTGTGTGCCAAGACCGTCTGACATTATAGGCCATTTTGCAAGGCTAAAATGCCACCCACTTAGGGTCAAACCTACAAGCAACACATACCAAAACATATCATGCACATAAGGCAACCAAAAACTTACCATTATAACTATTCAATCTATGCATTCAATTCCCATTCTAACCATAACAAATTCAATACCAAAACTTATCTCATCACAAGCATAATACATTCAATACCAAACATCATTCCTTCTCAATTTCACTAATTCTTATTAGCATTTTACCAACACAAAGTTACCATTCATAAGTCAATTTCTCAACTCAAAATCCATACCAAAAGATGCATCATATATGTATATATACCAAAGTCATTCATGCCAAAACTAGCACATATCTAGGCACATTTCATGGCTATTACAAATCTCAAACATGATTCAAATGACCAGCCTATACATGCCATATCTTAACTATGTACATCTTTTCAAAATACCCCAAAATAGATTGCCAATAGTGTGACTGAGATGCTGATGATCCCCTGATTCGAGCTAGCTTTACTGACACTACAAAGCAGAGAAACAAATCACACAGTAAGCTTTCCAAAGCTTAGTAAGTTCGACATACAATACAATTATTTGATCAAATCAAACCAATGTATATAATAAACAATCACATAGATCTACAATCTCATATTCATGCTCTCTCATCCATAGCCAAAATACACATTCATTCACTCATAGCTTGCTTATACTTATCAACCACAAAGGTTCGATACGTACCTTAGCCACACATAGTTATTAAACCTCCAAACTATTCAATGCTCGATATTACTTGCCGATCATCCTTCATTTTCATTCAATATGATCACACACACAGTGCTATATACATAATCGTAGCATATTTGTCATCGCACACTTAGTGCCTATTCTTTTAACCTATATGTCTCGGCGTCACACACACAGTGCCAAGTCAATAAGTTGTAGCTTTCATATCATCACACACCCAGTGCCATTCATTTCTATTTTGATTTACATTTTCGTACAGTTAGTGCCATCAACTAAATCTTGCACTTAGCATCTCAACTTCATACACATATACATATTCAATTCATAATACTAAAACGTATCTTAATAACAGGTATTATATCCGAACTTACCTTGGACGTTGACTATCGATACCGACGATTAATCGAACACTTTATCCTTGCCTCGATCTAGATCCGAACCTCTTTTCTCTTGGTCTATACACATTTAAATTCAATCCATTCAATCACTAACTCATTCAATTTAGTCCACACACACACATTTAGGGCATTTTACAAAATAGCCCTCACATTTCACATTTCGACACTTTAGTCCCTAACTCACAAAATCATCAAATTCACCAAATTCCACCTAGTACAATCTTAGCCAAATTTTACTAGTGTCTATACAAACCCATACATTTCATTTATTTCACAATCTAGTCCTTCAAGATGCTATTATCACAATTTAGCCCTAATTAGCTAAATTCATCAAAATTTCAATAACAACACATGTTGATTAAACACATATCTTTCATTTAACACCAACACTCATCACAAAACTCCTCATTTCATCAATGGTACATTCCATAAACATCATCAATTTACAAAATTACAACATGGGTTTTGTAAAGCACAAAGCAACGATTACGAAAACGTAGAAGTTATCAAAAATCGAGGTCAAAACATACCTCAATCAAGCCTAGCAAGTGCCGAAATTTCAAAAGCTTCAATGGCTATTCTCCCTTTCAATTTCGGTGGAAGAAAGATGAGAAAATGACCATCTTTTTGTTTTGATTTAATTATAATAACATATTAAGCAAATACCAACTTTTTCCTTTTATAAATCATATAAAACAAATTGGTTTTATGGTTATCTAGTCATTTAAACATCCATTATCATAAAAATGGATTAATAACAACATAAGGCCTCCACCTTAATAAGCCAACAACATTTAAGTACTTATAATTTAGCACATAGCTTTTACTCTTTACGCAATTTAGTCTTTTCTCTTGATTCAACACACAAACGATGAAATTATCACACAGAATTTTCACACAGACTATATCACATACTATTCACATAGAAAATAATATTAAAAATATATTTACGACTTCAGATTTGTGGTCCTGAAACCACTGTTCAAACTAGGGTCTAAACCGGGTTGTTATAGTTACTCTATCTCATTTCCACTGCAGAACCATAATAGGCTGTAATAAACCTGACAACACTTGATGTTCAGCTTTGACTTGCTTACAAATCAAACATTTTGAAACAAATTTTGAGATATCTCGTTTCATGTCGTGCCACCAATAAAATTATTTCAAATCATTATACATTTTTGTGCTTCTCGGATGTACTGATAAACAACTACTGTGTGCTTCGTTTAGAATTTTCTGAATAAGCTCACGATTTCTTGGTACACAAATTCTACCTTAAAACGTCAAACATTCATCATTTGAAACTCTGAATTAGAAGTCAACTCACACTGAGTTCGTTTTGGTTGCAATACATTATCAAATTTTTGAGCCTCGCAAATCTGTTGTAGAAATAACGGTCTTGCTTTCAACTCGGCTACTATCGAACCGTCATTAGACATAGCTAATTGTGTGTTCAAAGCACGTAGAGCAAATAAGGACTGTTGACTCAAAGCATCAGCAACTACATTCGCTTTTCCTGGATGATAGTCAATCACTAGTTCGTAGTCTTTTAGCAATTCTAACCACCTCCGCTGTCGCAAATTCAAGACTTTCTGAGTCATCAGATATTTCAAGCTTTTGTGGTCAGTATAAATATGGCATTTCACACCAAACAATTAATGGCGCCAAATTTTCAATGCGAACATTATCGCGGCTAATTCAAGATCGTGCACTGGATAATTCTTTTCATGTGGCATCAATTGTCTCGAGGCATAAGCTATAACTTTGCCTTCCTGCATCAAAACACAACCCAGGCCTTTTAACGATGCATCACTGTAAACTACGAATTCTTTACCCGACTCAGGCTGGACTAACACTGGTGCTTTAGTTAATAATGCTTTCAACTGCTCAAAGCTCTACTGATACTTTTCTGACCATTCAAATTTAAAATCTTTTTAAAGGAATCTTGTCATCAGAGTCGCAATCATCGAAAAACCTTTCACAAACCGTTTATATAGCCGGCTAGTCCCAGATAACTACGGACTTCGAATACATTTCTCGGAGGTTTCTAATCTATAATCGCAGAAACTTTGCTCGGGTCAACTCAGATACCCACAGCTGAAACTATATTTCCCAGAAAACCAACCTCTCGTAACCAAAACTCACATTTGCTGAACTTTGAAAATAATTGTTTATCTCTCAAAGTTTGTAAGACGATTCTCAAATGCTCGATATGGTTAGATTCATCCCGAGAGTAGATCAAAATGTCATCAATAAACACAACTATAAATTGATCTAAATACGGCCTGAAAATCTGGTTCATCATGTCTATAAAAATAGCAGGTGCATTTGTTAGTCCGAAAGGCATAACAAGAAATCTGTAGTGTCCGTACATTGTTCTAAATGCAGTCTTTGCCACATCAGAGTCTTTAACTCGCAACTGGTAATAACCTGATCTCAAATCAATTTTCGAAATCACTGTCGCCCCTTTTAACTAATCAAACGAATCCTCTATTTGTGGCAAAGGGTATTTATTCTTGATCGTCACTTTGTTGAGCTATCAATAGTCTATACACATTCTCATCGTGCCATCTTTCTTTTTCACAAAAAACACTAATGCACCCCAGGGAGAGAAACTCGGTCTAGCAAAACCTCTATCTGTCAATTCTTGCAACTGAGCTTTCAATTCTTTTATCTCTTTCGAGGCCATTCTATATAAAGCTATCGATATCGGCGTTGTTCCCGGTACTAATTCAATACCAAACTCAACCTCTCTAATAGGTGGTAAACCCGATTCCTCTTCGAGGAATACATTTGAATACTCGCACACAATTGGTACTGATTCAATCTTTGTTTCTGTCGCATTCGTATCTAGTACATATGCAAGATAAGCTTTACACCCCTTTCTCACAAATCTCTGAGCTAACATAGAAGAGATCACAACTGGCGTGCTGTTCAAATCATCAGATTTAATTCTAATAATCTCATTATTCTGACATTTCAATTCAATTTTCTTTCGTCTACAATTCACTATAGCATTATGCATCGTTAGCCAATCTATACCCAAAATCACATAAAATTCATTGAATGGAAACAATATCAAATTAGCCAGAAAACAGAAATCCTGATGCATTAACGGGAAATTCTTGCAGACTTTGTCAACCAAAACGCATTTTCCTAAGGGGTTCGATACTCTAATCACAAATTTAGTAGACTCTACAGGCAAAGTCCTACTAAATACTAAACATGCATATATAAGAATAAGTTTATCCTGGATCTATCAATGCAATCACATTAGAATCATAGAGAGTGAAAGTACATGTGATAACATCTGGAGATAACACTTCTTCGCGAGCACGAATAGCGTAGGCTCTAGTAGGTCTTCTAGCCTCAGATTTCACGATAGAATCTCTCGTCGCCTCTCAGCTACTGCTCACATTCCCAGCATTTCTCGGTGATTTTCCTCTAGTCGACATATTACTCGGTCTTACATTTTGAGATTTATCTTTTTCATTTAGCTCGGGACAATCTTTGATAAAATGATCTCGTGAACCACAACTATAACAAGTTCTATTATTATTTTTCATCCAGAACTCTCCAAAATGATGTTTTCCACACTGTTGACACTCGGGTTTAACATCTTTTACATTGCCAACACTTGATACCGGTGTAGTTTGAGCTTTAGGGCTGGTATACTGCTTTCCACGATCCTGATTAGAATATCCCACTGAAGCTGTCTATCGGTTAAAATAGTCTCTAGATTTCTTCGATGAAGATTGATACGGCTTACTCATCGACCTTTTTCTTGAATCTTTAGCTTCTGAATCTGCCTTTCTCTTTTCTTTGCTAAGATCCTCAGCTTTACAAGCCCTTTCAACAAGAACGGCAAATTCTTTCAACTCTAGAATTCCGACCAGTAGTTTTATATCTTTGTTCAGTCCATCTACGAATCGCTTGCACATAATTTCTTTAGTGGAAACATATTCCCGAGCATACTTGCTCAACTGAACAAATTCTCTTTCACACTCTGTCACAGTCTCTCGGCCCTGTTTCAACTCTAGAAATTCTTTATGCTTCTGATCAAGGAATCTTTGACTGATGTATTTCTTTTAGAATTCGGATTGGAAGAACTCCCAAGTAACCCGTTCTTTTAGAACCACAGATATCAGCGTTTTCCAACATTGATACACGGTGTCCCTCAGGAAAGATACAACACATTTAATACATTCATTGTAACACCCCTATCCCGTGTCCATCGTCGGATTAAGGTTAGAAGCGTTATCGGACAGATCGAAAAATTTACATACAAAAATCATACATTAAATCATTCACAGGCATAGTGTTCCTTAAAACGGGTCCTCGAGACCTTAAGCATGCTTATAAACCGAGTCAGGACTAAACTGAAACACATACGAAATCCCATGAAAGTTTGAAACTTTTCTAAAATATAGGGGAGGCACGCCCGTGGGAGGAGACCGTGTTCCCTCCATGGCTTCTAGACACCCCCGTGTGTCCCTTCGTGTCTATACTGACTATACCAGCACGGCCACTAGGCACGTTCATGTGCCATGGCCGTGTACTTTTATGTTAGCTACTGACTTCCCCAACACGGCCACCAAGCACGCCCGTGTATTTTGGCCGTGTACTTTTATGTTAGCTATTGACTTGCACAGCACGGCCAGATGACACGCTCGTGTCGAGGCCGTGTGATGATAAACTGTATCCTACAATTCACCCACGGTCGTTAGGCACGCCCGTGTGCCACAACCATATGACATTATAGGTCATTTACTAGGCCAAAATGCCATCCATAGGGGTCAAACCTACAAGCCATATTTAACAAGATATCTCATGCACATATACCCATCAAAACATACCAAAATAATCAACCAATTCATGCATATTTGTCAACTAAAGTAATCACATTACAATCCATTCAATATTCATTCAATCTAACTATTCAAACCAATTCCGAAGATACCAACTTGCATAACTAAATCTAAATTATACCAAGCTCCTTTCATCCATATATACTTGCCATCTCATAACCATTTCAGGTAACAATTAATCATGCCAAAACAACTTCACATGTCACATTCATTAATGCATATTATCGAAACATAATTAGCCAAATCACATGGCTAAGTTCATTATACAACTCATACCAAAACTAGCCTATTCATGCCATATGGAGCTATATACATTCTCAAAGTGTACCAAAATAAGCTTTAGTAGTGTGATGACGATCCGTGACGGTCCTGAGCCTTCAGTAGCTTTGACAACCTATAAAACAGATTAAACACACACACAGAGTAAGCATTCCAAAAACTTAGTAAGTCAATATATATAAATAAACTTAGTATGGAAGGCCTATATGCAAATAAATTCATTGGCAAATCAATCACTTATCAACCCTCACTTATTTGCTTTGGTTCATACTTCATTAACCATTTTCACCATTCAAGAATCATATAAACACATAGCTCATCTAGCCAAGACAATTCTTATCATATCATAATTTCCATATACATATTATCATAGTAAGATCATTTAGATACTTATCTTATATACACATATAGTGTATAATAAACGTACCTGAATCGAATTTAAAATCACATAATGGTTCATAGCTCAGATTTGTAATTCATATCACTGACTTGCCCAATGAACCAATAAGAATCTAATAGGACACTCAGAAAGCTCAGAATAGTCGTACAATACCAACGTCCCAGATGAGGTCTTACATGCACTCATATATAGGTGCCACTGTCCCAGACAGGGTCTTATATATATAGTCAAATAATGATGCCTACGTCCCAGACGAGGTCTTATATATAAACAGATAATGATGCCTACGTCCCTGCATTTAGGTCTTATATATAAATGATAATGATGCCTACGCCCCGCATAAGGTCTTATATATAAACAGATAATGATGCCTACGTCCCAGACGAGGTCTTATAAATAAACAGATAATGATGCCTACGTCCCCGATGAGGTCTTATATATAAACAAATAATGATGCCTACGTCCCAGACGAGGTCTTACATATAAACAGATAATGATGCCTACATCCCCAACGAGGTCTTACTCGTAAACAGATATTGATACCAACGTCCCTGACGTGGTCTTACTCGTAAACAGAACAGATACCTATTCCTAGATTCATACAAGGCTTCTCCGACTTAATCAATATATCGAACTTATCTCGGAATTCAATTACAGAATTTCTCATAAGCATTTATTATCAACATTAATCAAATGAACAGGTATAAATTCATATAAGCACATTATTTGCATAGTGACTTACCTCGGATTCAGTTTATCGGGATGAAAACGGCTATTCGGTAACTTTCGCTTTCCCGCGTTCTAAATCTATTTTCCTCGGTTCTTGACTTTAAACATATTTAGAATTAAGTCTTTTATTCACTAGTTCATTCAATTCAATCCAAAGACAAACATTTAGGGCTATTTGTAAATTAACCCTCATATTTGCACACTTTATCAATTTAGTCCATTTTTCTCAAAACATCAAATTCACAAAATCCACCTATACACAATCTTAGCCGAATACATATACATTTCATACAAATCCATATATTTCATCAATTTTACAATTTAGTCCTCTAAAATAACATTTTCTTAATTTAGCCCTTTTTAGCTAAATTCATCAAAACTTAAAGAACAAAACATATTCATCTACTACCAATCTATCATTTAACACCTTCAAGCATCACAAAGCTCAACATATCAACAATGGCATAACTCACAAACATCATCAATTCACAAAATTGAGACATGGGTTTGATAGTAGAAGAAGCAACGATTGCAAAAACGTAGAAATTATCGAAAACGGATCAAAAACTTACCTTGAATTTAGCTCTTAAATGGCCGAAACTTTGAAAGCTTAAAACCTTTCTTTTTCTTTATCACATTCGGCCAAAGAATGATAAAAGCAAGGCCATTTTCTTTTGTTTCTTTTATTATATGCATTAATATAAAATATACAATATAAAAATGCATGTATATTTAATTTAACATAAAAAAAACACATGTAAACATAATATGTTTACACATAGCCATCCACTACCTATAATTAAAAATTGGCTTAATTGCTACATAAGGCCATAACTTTTAAAAGCCACAACACATAGGTGCTTTAACAAATAACATGCAACTTTCACATTTTATGCAATACCGTCCTTTTATCAAATTGATCACACAAACAGACAAATTAACTTACGAAAATTTACCACATACTTATTCACATGACAACGGCACAGAATATAATATTAAAATATTATACAGACTCGAATTTGTGGTCCCAAAACCACTGTTTCGACTAGGGTATAAACTGGACTGTTACATTCATCAGGAGTACAAGATAATTCATCGAATACTTGGGTCGTATTTTAGAGCCAAAACTTGGCTCTCTTAGCATTATTGTAACACCCCTCACCCGTATTCATGGTTAGGATAGGGTTACGAGTTATTACTGACCAATACATATCATTTAACATACATAATTCATACATTTATGCATCCATTCTCAAACACCATTCAATCATAATCACATTGTCCCTTATAAGGGCCTACGAGGCCTTAAACATGCTTTAGAAGTGGTTCGGGACTAAACCGATAACATACAAAAATTTTAGAAAACTTAGAAATTTTCAATCATATAAGGTCACCCACCCGTGTGTACAGGCTGTGTGCCTCACATGGTTAGTAGACACGCCCGTGCCTTAGGCCGTGTGAAAACAGGGCATACATACTGACTTGCATATTAGGCCGTGTGAAATCTGGAGAGTATACTGACTTATACCACACAGCCAGTCACACGCCCATATGTGGGACCGTGTGGAGCATACTGACTTCACTTCAATTTCAACACTTGGGGACACACAACAGTGTAGCATGACCGTGTGTCATACACGGCTAAGACACACGCCAGTGCCTCTGCCCGTGTGGACAAAAATAGGCCATTTGCAAAGCCAATTTGCCATCCTTTTTGCACATACCTACAAAAGCTCAAATGGCATCATTTTAAGACACAAATGTGCAGCCAAAAGTCATCAACCAATACACAAGCATACCTTATCCATTTCAAGTAAATTCAATACTCAATTCCATACCATTTACCTATTCAAATACCAATCAATTTATCTTGCTTTACTAAACATAATTCACATATATAAGTCATCTAACTAAACCAAATTCAAATATACATAATCACTTCAACTCCATTCATTCAAGATAGGTTTATTTCCAAACATTAAAAGTAGAACTATTTGCACATTCATAAATATCATCAAGTTCATCATTTTATGCCAACACAAATGGAAAAAATACACATCCATCAAGTAAACCATTTTGACACAAGCCTATACATGCCACATACCATAAATACATAGCCCCAAAAGTACCAAAATAGATTATCGATAGTGCGATGAAGTCTATAACGATTCTTGGATCCGAGCTAGTTTTGATTATCTATAAGACAGGGAAAGAACATACAGAGTAAGCTTTAAAAACTTAGTAAGCCATATACAAATAAAATTACCTCATGAAACAACATCATTTCCATCAAAAATACAAATTATGAATAAGCACATATAAATTCACAAACCTTTCTCAATGTATACATATCCAAGAACACATGTACATTCATCAAATACTTCCCCTTTTAATACTCATATGAATCTCATATGCACCTGTATCACTTAATTCAATTACAAATTCTTTCTCCTCTTGACTTTGCCCATTGAACCTTTCGGAATCATTAAGGATACCCGGAAATCACATATAGCTCGTACAATGCCATATCCTAGATATGGTCTTACATGTTATGACATATCGATGCCAATAGACCAGCTATGGTCTTACACGAAATCACATAACGACGCCAATGTCCAAGACATGGTCTTACACGTAATTACATCTCGGTAATTCTAATTTCATGACATTTAAATCCCATACAATTTCTATGGCTCGTACGGGACTTCCGGATGTTATAACTCTGTCAATTCCTGCTCGTATTTGACTATTCGACACTCAATGCAGTTCAATGAAAAATAAACTTATATAATTCAATTTAAAGACATTTATTTGCATATGAACTTACCTCGTATTTAGGATAGACGGACCGGATTGACTACTCGATAACCTTTGAGTTTCCCCAATCTAAATCCGATTTCTTCCTTTCTTGATCTATATAAATTAAAATTTAACTCATTTATTCATTGATTCATTCAATTCAGTCCACAAGCACATAATTAGGCATTTTTACACTTTAGCCCTTAAAGTTCCACATTTTTACAATTTAGTCCTTATCACATAAAAACACAAATTACACAATTTCTTTCTAAATTCATGAGTACCGAATTTCTATAGGGTCCTTAAAAACCCTAAATTTTCATTTATTTAACATTTCAACCCTTCAATTTGCACTTTTCACAATTAAATCCCTAAAATGCCTTTTTACTTAAAATCACTTTACAAAACATTTAAATCTATTAACAAATAGTCATTTTCCATTATCAAACATCCAAAAACTCAAATATTAATCAATAGCACTTCAAAAATTCATGAACAAATTCAAAAATTAAGACTCGGGTTAGCTAGAATACGAAGCAACGATTACAAAAACATAGAAATTATCAAAAATCGAGCTCAAACAGTACCTTAATTAAGCTTAATGTGTGCCGAACCCTAAAATACCAACAGTGGCTTTCTTCTTCCTTAATATTCGACCAAAATGAGAATGAGATGGACAAAATTCAATTTGTTTTTTTTATTAACCTTTATTAACTATTTTACTATTTTACCCTTAATGAAAAACCATTTCAAACATTCATTAAATATCCATATATGTCCATTAACCTTTAAAATGGAATTACCATTTAAGGTCATCATATTTAAAAGCTAAAGCTATTTGGCACCTTTAGCAAGTAGAATGCAACTTTTGCATTTTACGCGATTTAGTCCTTTTTTCCTCAAATTGAGCTATTAAACGATAAAATTAGCTCACGAAATTTTCACACATACATACAATCATACTCTAAACACATAAAACAATATAAAAAATAATTTTTTGACATCGGATTTGTGGTTCCAAAACCACTATTCTGATTTAGCTAAAATCGGGTTGTTACAATCATCATCTATAGTAGCCTAGAACTCTTCAGCCCCATGTTTACGAATCTTATCTACTGGTGGCTTATTCAACCTTAACGGATTTATAACTTGAGGAACAACAGGGATTTGTTGAGGAATAGGTGGGAGTGGAGGTTGTAACGAACTCCATGAACCACTCGTTCATCATTTGGAAAAGGCTTGCTTAGTCTCTCCCTCGTAGCTACTCGACATAGGTCTAGATTCAGTAGGCCCTGTCCCTTGAGCGGGACCAGGTGCATTACTCTCTACATCATCAGCTACAGCTCGTTCGGGATCCATTACTATACGAAAACACAATTTAAGCTGTCAAGAATCATCACACTATTCCAGAGTATCTATAGAATGTATATCTAGACTCTCACACACGCTACATTAGTCCTAGAATCGACTAAACTGTAGCTCTGATACCAATAAATGTAACACCCCTCACCCGTATTCACCGTCAAAATAGGGTTACGAGGTATTACTGATCAATACACATCATTTAACATTCAATACTCATACATTTATGCATTCATACTCAAATACCATCCAGCACAAACACATTGTTCCTTATAAGAGCCTACGAGGCCTAAACCGATAACATACAAAATTTTTGGAAAACTTAGAAATTTTCATCTATAGAAGGGTCACACGCCCGTGTAAACAGGTCGTGTGCCTCACACGGCTCCAAAGACGCTCGTATCTCAGGCCGCGTGGAAATAGGGCATACATATTGCCTTGGGTCACACAGTCGACCACACGCCTATGTGTCTAGCGCCTGTGCCCTTTGAAATAGCCACAACGCCCGTGTGCCAGGCCATGTACTAGGCCATGCCAAACCTGTAGGGTATATTGACTTACGTAACACGGACAAGTCACACGCCCATGTGCTAAGCCGTGTGCCATTTAGGGGGTATACTAACTTGTACCACACGGCCAGTCACACGCCCGTGTGTGAGACCGTGTAGATCATACTGACTTCAATTTAATATCAACACCAGGGGACACATGGCCGTGTACTTAACCGTGTGCCACATACGGCTAAGACACACGCCCGGGTCTCTCCCTGTGTGGACAAAAATAGGCCATTTGCAAGGCTAATTTTCCACCTATTATGCACATACCCATTCAAGCTCAAATGGCACCATTTCAAGACACTAATTGTAACACCCAAAACCCGGTCAATACGCCATGACCGAATTTGGCATGCCACGAAGGAAAACGTTTCAAAGAAAATCGAGTTAACGATTAAATTTTAGTGAAAAACTTTTTGTTGTTCTAAGTTCGTAAAAAAATCGAGTGTATAATAAATTAAAAAAAACTGATAATTTACTTTGAAATCACGAAAATAAATCTTTAAAAATTAGTTGCAGCTTAGATTTATAAACCTTTTATAAACTGAAAAGAAACTAAAGCGATTAGGTTGAAAACGGAATCTAATAGAAATTTTAAAACTTGAGTTTTGGAAAATAGTATGAGTTATCAAAAATACTTAAGTTGTTAAATACTATCAATTGATTTATGTTACCCGATGGTAACGTTTTAAAAAAACCATCGCATTTTGTAGTTTAGAAAACTTGGTGCTCAAATTATTATATCAACCATGTAATTTATAAGCCATATTTAAAACAAATCCAAAGCATATAAATAATCCAAAAACATAATTAAAGAAGCCTTATTACAAATCCATAAAAAGATGGAAACCAAATTAAAATAAAGTACCCAAATGGAAGTTCATGTAAAACCAAATTTTATTACATGGCCTCCTCGAGCTCATCCGGCTCCTCATCCGCGATCTCTCGAATCACCTGAAATGATAAGGGAGAAGGTGAGTCACCAAGACTCAGTGCATAATCCCTCTCCCAGATAATGCAAAAATTCTTACACAATTTATAATCAAGCAACATATATATTATGCACCCAACCTAGCCATCCATAACACCTTTACTACCCCGTGTGGTACCAAACCACTGGTGGTGCCAAACCACTGGTGACCCAAAGTCACGATATCCAAAAATGTGATACCAAATCACTAGTGACTCAAAGTCACGAATAATCCATCTGTGGGGCCAACCCACGTGTGATACCAAATCACTGGCGACGATCCCATATCTCAAAAGTGGGGCCAACCCACGGTGGTGTTAATCCACAGGGACAAGTCGCTATGAGGTGCCAAACCTCTGGTGTCCCAAAGACACAAATGTGATACCAAATCACTGGTGACTAAAGTCACGAATAATCAAGTTGTGGGGCCAACCCACGTGTGATACCAAATCACTGGCGACAATCTCATATCTCAAAAGTGGGGCCAACCCACGGTGGTGTTAATCCACAGGGACGAGTTGCTATGAGGTGCCAAACCTCTGGTGTCCCAAAGACACAAATGTGATACCAAATCACTGGAGGTGCCAAACCTCTGGTGTCCAAAGACACGGATATCAAATTCTTCCCCCTCCACTCATGTTCCCAAACCAAAGTATTAATAGTATAAAACATGCCATCATACTTTGATATGATCATATAACAAATTTAAATCGTAGATCATGATATCAATCAATCATATATTAACATCATATCGAAACGGACTTACCCGAATCCTTGCACATACCCTTCAAGGTATCGAATCAAGATCTCATAGTATTTCACTTTAATAAAATGATTAGTATATATACAAATACATATCACCAAATTATAAAGTGTGTAAGATACACACCTGTCACTAACGCAAGTACTAAAATCCGAAGACCCGATCTACCGTACTAGATCACCTTGTCCTACAATCGGCCAATATTTAGATTATAAACAAAGGCCATTCGACCATACCACTAAACCCCAATGAGTTATCACTTGAAAAACCAAGTCTTACCTAAAAGCTTACCCAAAACGATTGACAAAGAAACAAGGCTTAGATTGATTGCTTCCAATGTTCTGAGGAGCCTAAAAGAAATCAGTTTCTAAGAATGATTAGAACCTTGCAACAATTGCCCAAAATTTGGCCTTTGTCCACAAAAGGAACAACATAGAAACGAGAAAAAAAGAATAAGGAAAAATGGCCATAACACTTACCTATTTCCCAAAACCGTTTGAAGAAAACCAAATGAAGTCCTACCCTTGAAGAAATTTGGCCAAGACAAATCAAATAGGATATGAGAGTTTCGGCTATGATTTTGAAAGAAAACAATTGATATTCGGCTCAAAAGAGATGAAGAATTAGTATGGCAAAGAAGAAAAGAAAAAAATGAAAAGGGAAGAAGGATGATTCGGCTTTAGCAACTAATGAAAGAAAAATCAAGAGGAAAGGGGAAGAAAGAGATTCGGCCAAGAAAGTAAAAGAAATGTTGTGATTTTGAACAATGTTCAAAAGAAAGAAAAGAGAGAAAATGGGATTAAGAGATTCGGCCAACACCTATTTTACCAAAGAAGAAAAGTGCACAAAATTGCACAAAGTTCAAATGTAGTTTCGGTTTTAAGAGAAAAATAAAAGAGGAAATGCAAAAAGGTGCACAAAAGAGAAGAATTGGTAAGGTTCAAAGGAGTTTCGGTTTTGACACAAGGCAAAGGTTGAATGCCTACCAAGCTAGCCGAAAATGACTACTAACCAAAGGGAAATTTGGCACTAACTAGCTACCAACCAAATTAAAAATTTGGCCACTCTCCCCCTAGCCACACATGCCGTCCACATACATGAACTTCCAAGTCAAGTCTTACCACCCAATTCTTTCCATAACAAGACACCCCACATCATGCCTTATGTTCTCCCATTAGCCTTAAAACCATTGATTTCTTTCCCAAACATCAAACTTACCTTAAACTAATATTCAATTTGCCATAAAGAAAAAAATTTGAAAGTCCAACCTTCCATATGTAAAGCTTGACCGTCCATTAATGCTAGGATAAAAATAATGTCTCCAAAATGTTAATCATGCTACTCGAACCATTTCCCTCAAGCAACCTTTCATGCCCCTTATCCACTATGCTACTAACTCTCTTGTGCTTAATTTAACACTTAAATTAACTTAAGTGTCAAGTTCAGCTAATCCACTTGATTAAATACACCATACTAAAAATTATTCTAGCTTCCTAAATAAAATCAAGCCTTCACAAGACTATGCTAAACGCACAAAAATTCATACCCAAGTCAACATAATAATAAAATAATATTCTAATTTTAGGATATTACAATTCTACCCCCTTAAAAAAATTTCGTCCTCGAAATTACCTGATCAAAAGAGTTGAGGGTACTGCTGCCTCATCGCATCCTCTGGTTCCCATGTAGCTTATTCTATGCCATGGTTCCACCATAAAACCTTTACTAATGGAACTGATTTCCTGCGTAAAACTTTCACGTCTCGGTCTAAAATCTGCACTGGTTCCTCTTCCACCGTCAGATCTGGACTCACCTCAATTTCCTCTATTGCCACGACATGTGATGGATCAGAATGATAGCATCTAAGCATGGAGACATGAAACACATCGTGAATCTGACTCAGTTCTGATGGCAACTCGAGCTGATAGGCTACTGGTCCCACTCGTCTCAACACCTTATACTGCCCAATAAACCTTGGACTTAACTTGCCTTTTCTCCCAAATCTCAACACTTTCTTCCATGGCGAGACCTTCAGAAAAACTTTGTCACCCACGACAAACTCTATATCCCTCCGCTTGAGATCGGCATATGACTTCTGCCTATCCGAAGCTTCCTTCAGACGAGCCTGAATCATTTTAACCTTATCCTCAGTCTTTGCAACCAACTCTGGTCCTAATATCTGATGCTCACCAAACTCAGTCCAGCATGTAGGTGTGCGACACCTCCTACCATACAACGCCTTATATGGTGCCATCTTAATGCTTGCCTGATAACTATTGTTGTATGCGAACTCAGCTAATGGCAAAAACTCTTCCCAGGTGCCTCTGAAGTCCAGAACACATCCTCTCAACATATCCTCTAAAATCTGTATAACTCTTTCCAACTGCCCATCAGACTGTGGATGAAATGTGGTACTAAAATCCAACCGTGTAACCAAAGCCTGATGTAACGCTCTCCAAAATCTCGACGTAAATCTTGGATCCCTATCCGAGATGATCGACACTGGCACACCGTGCAACCTCACTATCTCCGCTACATACAACTTAGCTAACCTCTGAAGCGAGTAATCTACCCTTACCGAAATGAAATGAGCTGACTTAGTCAGACGATCCACAATCACCCAAACTGAATCCTTCTTACTAGGCGTAAGAGGTAATCCACTGACAAAGTCCATAGTGATCCTTTCCCACTTCCACTGTGGAATCTTCACCGGCTAAAGTAACCTGCACGATGGCGATGTTCACGACCTTGACTTGCTGACACGTCAGACATTTGCCCACAAACTCAGTTACCTCCCGCTTTAGACCTGGCCACCAAAACTGCTCTCTTAAATCCCGATACATCTTGCTACCTCCAGGATGCATAGCATATGGGATACTATGTGCATCCCGAAGAATCCTTTGCCTCAACTCAACATCCTTCGGCATACAAGCTCTCCCTTTAAAACATAAAACTCCATCACTGGTCAAACTATAATCCTCTAAACCTCCATTCTGAACCCGCAACCACCGATCATTCAAACCATCATCTTTTAACTGTTTCTCCTTGATCTGCTCTAACCAAGTCGGCTTGACTTGCAATTCAGCCGAAAGACTCCCATCGTCATATAAGCTAAGATGAGCAAACATCGATCTTAAATCAGAAACAACTTTACGGCTCAACGCGTCTGCCACCACGTTAGCCTTGCCCGGATGATACTCAATCGAACAGTCATAGTCCTTTAACAACTCAATCCATCTACGCTGCCTCAAGTTCAAATCCTTCTGAGTCAAAAGATACTTAAGACTCTTGTGATCCGTGTAAACTATCGACTTCTCTCCATACAAATAGTGTCTCCATATCTTCAGAGCAAAAACCACTGTAGCTAATTCCAAGTCATGCGTCGGATAATTAACTTCATGTGGTCTCAACTGTCGAGATGCATAAGCCTCTACCTTCTCTTCTTGCATCAAAGACACATCCCAAACCAAGATGTGATGCATCACAATGTGTGAATTCCTTTCCTGCCTCAGGTTGAATCAAAACTGGAGCTTCAGTCAAAATCTTTTTCAACTTGTCGAAACTTTCTTGCTGCTTCTCAGTCCACACAAATGGAACTCCTTTCCTTAATAACTTTGTCATAGGTGCGGCGATCAAAGAAAATCCTTCCACAAATCTTCGGTAATACCCCGCCAGACCTAGAAAACTCCGAAACTCAGCCACTGACTTAGGCGGCTTCCAATCCAACACTGCCTCAATCTTCTGAGGATCCACTCTAATCCCCTCAGCTGATACCACGTGACCGAAGAAAGTCACCTCCCTAAGCCAGAACTCGCATCTACTAAATTTGGCATAAAGCTGCTTTTCCCTCAGAATCTGTAATACTACACGCAGATGCGCCTCATGCTCCTCCTCTGACTTTGAGTATACCAAAATATCGTCTATAAATACCACAACAAACTGATCCAAAAACTGTTGGAATATCCGATTCATCATATCCATGAATGTTGCCAGTGTGTTAGTTAACCCAAACGGCATCACCAGAAATTCGTAGTGCCCATAACGAGTGCGAAATGTCGTCTTGTGGATATCAGCCTCTTTCACCTTCAGCTGATGATATCCAGACCTTAAATCAATCTTGGAGAAAACCGCTGCCCCCTTAAGCTGATCAAACAAGTCATCTATCCTCGGCAAAGGATATTTGTTTTTGATCGTCAGCTTATTCAACTTGCGGTAGTCTATACACATCCGCATTGTACCATCCTTCTTCTTGACAAAAAGTACTGGCGCTCCCCATGGCGAAACACTTGGTCGGATAAAACCTCAATCCAACAAGTCCTGAATCTGAGCCTTCAATTCCACTAATTCCTTCGGTGCCATCCTATACGAAGCAATAGACACTGGCACAGTTCCAGGTAACAGATCTATACCAAATTCAACTTCACGATCCGGAGGCAGTCCCGGAAGATTTTCAGGAAATACATCAACATATTCCTTAACTGTTCGTACATTCCTCACATTAGACTCCTTAGCCTCCAACGCACACACATGGACCACAAATGCCTCACAGCCCTTCTTGACCAACTTCACAGCTTTCAACGCAGATACTACGTTGGATAGATAATCTCTTCTATTACCTATTATAACCACCTCTTCGCCCTCAACTGTCTTCAAAACCATGCGCTTAGCAGCATAATCCAAACTTGCTTGGTACTTGACCAACCAGTCCATCCCAAGAATCAAATCAAACTCCTCAAACGGCAGTTCCATCAGATCAGCTACAAACACTACCCCTTGAAGTTCTAGGGGTACATCTCTATACAGCTTATTTACTTCTACAGAGTGACCTAAAGGGCTAAGTACTGTCATCTACCTAGAAGTAGTCTCGGAGTCTAAATTCATGGTCTCTACAATGCTACTAGCAACATACGAATGTGTCGAACCCACATCTATCAAAGCAGTATATGGTACACCAAAGATTAAGAAAGTACCGGTTATGACATCCGGTGTGTCGCCCTCCTCTCGACGTCTCGCTGCATACACCAAACTAGGCTGTCTTGCCTCAGTGTTGCCAGCGCCTCTGCCAGACGTTCCGCGGCCTCGACCAGAACCATTACCTCCTCTACCATTACCACGACCTCTCAGTGGTGGCGGTCCCTCTGTTCTAAACTGAGCACGACCTAAACCCTCAGACTGGTTCCTGGCTAGCTTACATGGACAGTCTCTCACACGATGATCCAGCGAGCCACACTCGAAACATTCTTTCCCTCCGGTCCAACATTCGCCCCAATGAAATTTCCCACATCGGTTACACCGTGCTGGTCCCTGATTAGCAGCAACAGGCCTCCTAGGCTGATTTGGCCCACTCTGCCTAACCCTCTTCTGAGAATTACCGGCTGACCCGGATGATCCATAACCTTTCTTATGCTTATTCCGGTCGTAACTCTGTCTTCCAAATTCCTTTATTCCTTCGGCTATCTTAGCCTTTTCAACTAAAGTAGCAAACTCTCGCTCCTAATGTGGAGCAATCAGTAATCTCAGCTCATCCCTTGAACCGTCCTCGAATCAGACACATCGCTCGTGCTCCGAAGCCACGATACCTCCAGCATACCTGCTCAATCTTAAAAATTCTGCCTCATATTCTGATACGGACTTATTACCCTGAACCAAACTCAAAAATGCCTTACGCTGCACATCAATGTAATTAGATCCAACATATTTCTGCTGATACGCTACCTTGAAATAATCCCAAGTGAGATCCTCTGCTGCAACACTATTCCGTACCGTGAGCCACCACTGATACGACTCATCCCGAAGAAGCGACACAATCCCTTTCAGCTTGTCCTCAGCATTCAGAACCAAGTCATCCATGATTCGCTCCGTCGCCTCTAGCCAATATTCAGCCGCACTAGGAGCTACATCTGAAACACCTCGAAATACCTCCGCTCTATTGGATCGGAGTCGCTCGGGTACAGATTTCCGAGCTCCCGCGCCTCCACCTAATCCAGCTACCCTCTCAAGGACTCGCAAAGACCGCTTTGAGACATCGCATCATCCCCGCTTGATCATGATGCTCAACTCCAACCGCTGGTGGTGGGGGTGGTGGTACCTCATTTTCAGATCCTTGACCAGACCTCACTGGTTCAGACACAGCCATCCTACCACGACCGCGTCCACGAGTAATACGACCTCGACCTCAAGTACTCACGTCTAAAATCTCGACTTATTTGATTTAAAAGTGTTATGCATGAGTCACTATTCCACTTTCTTTAAAACAAAGTTTTATGAATAATTTTAATAAGAGATTATTTCGCGAGTACATCCAACCTATAGTTTTGGGTCTCTAGAGTAGTTCCTACTACTATACAGTCATACCATCATATTATCAAAATCAATAATTTGAAGTATTTACCCGGGCGGATCGGTGCCGGAGACTCGATGCCATGCTTTTCCAACCATATAATTTTAAACAATAACATTTTAAAACTATACTTTAAATCATTTTGGGCCTCGGGCCCACAGTCGAGCTTTTGAACTTAGCTCTGATACCAATTTGTAACAGCCCAAACCCGGTCAATACGCCATGACCGAATCTGGCATGCCACGAAGGAAAACGTTTCAAAGAAAATCGAGTTAACGATTAAATTTTAGTGAAAAACTTTTTGTTGTTCTAAGTTCGTAAAAAAAATCGAGTGTATAATAAATTAAAAAAACTGATAATTTACTTTGAAATCACGAAAATAAATCTTTAAAAATTAGTTGCAGGTTAGATTTATAAACCTTTAATAAATTGAAAAGAAACTAAAGCGACTAGGTTGAAAACCGAATCTAATAGAAATTTTGAAACTTGAGTTTTGGAAAATAGTATGAGTTATCAAAAATACTTAAGTTGTTAAATACTATCAATTGATTTATGTTACACGGTGGTAACGTTTTAAAAAAACCATCACGTTTTGTAGTTTAGAAAACTTGGTGCTCAAATTATTATATCAACCATGTAATTTATAAGCCATATTTAAAACAAATCCAAAGCATATAAATAATCCAAAAACATAATTAAAGAAGCCTTATTACAAATCCATAAAAAGATGGAAACCAAATTAAAATAAAGTACCCAAATGGAAGTTCATGTAAAACCAAATTTTATTGCATGGCCTCCTCGAGCTCATCCGGCTCCTCATCTGCGATCTCTCGAATCACCTGAAATGATAAGGGAGAAGGTGAGTCACCAAGACTCAGTGCATAATCCCTCTCCCGGGTAATGCAAAAATTCTTATACAATTTATAATCAAGCAACATATATATTATGCACCCAACCTAGCCATCCATAACACCTTTACTACCCCGTGTGGTACCAAACCACTGGTGGTGCCAAACCACTGGTGACCCAAAGTCACGATATCCAAAAATGTGATACCAAATCACTGGTGACTCAAAATCACGAATAATCCATCTGTGGGGCCAACCCACGGTGGTGTTAATCCAGAGGGACAAGTCGCTATGAGGTGCCAAACCTCTGGTGTCCCAAAGACACAAATGTGATACCAAATCATTGGTGACCAAAGTCACGAATAATCAAGTTGTGGGGCCAACCCACGTGTGATACCAAATCACTGGCGACAATCCCATATCTCAAAAGTGGGGCCAACCCACGGTGGTGTTAATCCACAGGGACGAGTCGCTATGAGGTGCCAAACCTCTGGTGTCCCAAAGACACAAATGTGATACCAAATCACTGGAGGTGCCAAACCTCTGGTGTCCAAAGACACGGTTATCAAATTCTTCCCCCTCCACTCATGTTCCCAAACCAATGTATTAATAGTATAAAACATGCCATCATACTTTGATATGATCATATAACATATTTAAATCGTAGATCATGATATCAATCAATCATATATTAACATCATATCAAAACAGACTTACCCGAATCCTTGCACATACCCTTCAAGGTATCGAATCAAGATCTCATAGTATTTCACTTTAATAAAACGATTAGTATATATATAAATACATATCACCAAATTATAAAGTGTGTAAGATACACACACACATCACTAACGCAAGTACTAAAATCAAGACCCGATCTACCGCACTAGATCACCTTGTCCTACAATCGGCCAATATTTAGATTATAAACAAAGGCCATTCGGCCATACCACTAAATCCCAATGAGTTATCACTTGAAAAACCAAGTCTTACCTAAAAGCTTACCCAAAACGATTGACAAAGAAACGAGGCTTAGATTGATTGCTTCCAACGTTCTGAGGAGCCTAAAAGAAATCAGTTTCTAAGAATGATTAGAACCTTGCAATAATTGCCCAAAATTCGGCGTTGTCCACAAGAGGAACAACATAGAAACGAGTAAAAAGAATAAGGAAAAATGGCCATAACACTTACCTATTTCCCAAAACCGTTTGAAGAAAACCAAATGAAGTCCTACCCTTGAAGAAATTCGGCCAAGACAAATCAAATAGGATATGAGAGTTTCGGCTATGATTTTGAAAGAAAACAATTGATATTCGGCTCAAAAGAGATGAAGAATTAGTATGGCAAAGAAGAAAAGAAAAAAATGAAAAGGGAAGAAGGATGATTCGACTTTAGCAACTAATGAAAGAAAAATCAAGAGGAAAGGGGAAGAAAGAGATTCGGCCAAGAAAGTAAAAGAAATGTTGTGATTTTGAACAATGTTCAAAAGAAAGAAAAGAGAGAAAATGGGATTAAGAGATTCGGCCAACACCTATTTTACCAAAGAAGAAAAGTGCACAAAATTGCACAAAGTTCAAATGTAGTTTCGGTTTCAAGAGAAAAATAAAAGAGGAAATGCAAAAAGGTGCACAAAAGAGAAGAATTGGTAAGGTTCAAAAGAGTTTCGATTTTGACACAAGGCAAAGGTTGAATGCCTACCAAGCTAGCCGAAAATGACTACTAACCAAAGGGAAATTTGGCACTAACTAGCTGCCAACCAAACCAAAAATTCGACCACTCTCCCCCTAGCCACACATGTCGTCCACATACATGAACTTCCAAGTCAAATCTTACCACCCAATTCTTTCCATAACAAGACACCCCACATCATGCCTTATGTTCTCCCATTAGCCTTAAAACCATTGATTTCTTTCCCAAACATCAAACTTACCTTAAACTAATATTCAATTTGCTATAAAGAAAAAAATTTGAAAGTCCAACCTTCCATATGTAAAGCTTGACCGTCCATTAATGCTAGGATAAAGATAATGTCTCCAAAATGTTAATCATGCTACTCGAACCATTTCCCTCAAGCAACCTTTCATGCCCCTTATCCACTATGCTACTAACTCTCTTGTGCTTAATTTAACACTTAAATTAACTTAAGTGTCAAGTTCACCTAATCCACTTCATTAAATAAACCATACTAAAAATTATTCTAGCTTCCTAAATAAAATTAAGCCTTCACAAGACTATGCTAAACACACAAAAATTCATACCCAAGTCAACATAATAATAAAATAATATTCTAATTTTAGGATATTACACTAATAGGCATCCAAATACCAACAATACCAATCATAAGTATACTATCGTGTGCCATCAATTTTTAATACCTAAATTCACATATGCAATTCAACCAACTAATCATTCCACACTTACATTAATCACACACAATTTCACTAGTACATAAACTCTCAAATTATCAGTTTCCATTATACCATATAAGTCAATTACCAAGCTCCAAATCTAACCATTTTGAGCTACTAAAAACCATAACCACATTCATGCTAAATTATACCAAAATAAGCCATCACTTATGACTGCATATATATACAAATCAAAACATATTCATTTACAAGCCAAATCTCATGGCTATCATCACAACCAAAATACCACAAGTAGCATATACATGTCATATACCATATATACACAACTCAAAAGTACCAAATAGCTATTCGATAGTGAGATGAAGTTCTTCCCGAGGACTCACGGATCCAAGCTAGCCTTGATTCACTATAAAACATAGAGAAGTACACAAAGTAAGCTTCATAGCTTAGTAAGTTCATACTAAATATACTCAATAATTCATAAAATACAATTCATCAATTTTAACAAGTTAATGTATCATTCATGATAATATCAAACCTTTCATAAACTTATTTATACACTAATATGCAAAGTCATAATCTTTCATATTTAATCTTCATGCTTGCATGTACAAACTTATACAAATTCATAACGAACTCATACCTTCCCGTAGCACTGTCGAATACTCGATATTTCGCACACTAAGTGCCATAGCATAGCCGAAGCTATTATAATTCCGCACACTAAGTGCCTTACTCGATGTTTCATACACTAAGTGCCATCGCATAGCTGAAGCTATTATAATTTTGCACACTAAGTGCCTTACTCGATGTTTCACACACTAAGTGCAATCGCATAGCTGAAGCTATTATAACTCCACACACTAAGTGCTTTACATAGCCGAAGCTATCGTTACCTCGCACCCTAAGTGTAGTATATAGCCGAAGCTATCTCAAATCGCACACTAAGTGTTAAACATTGTCAATTTATCATCGAACATGACTTTAGTCTCCTGTATACATTTTATGCAATATCAAAGCTTTATAAAGCATAATTGTAACAATGCATATCATGTACGAACTTACCTCAAATGTTAAAACGACGAATCGAGTTGTTTAGTCTATCACTTTCTTTTTTCCTCGATCATTCTTTGAATTCCTCTTTTCTTGATCTAAATGTATTCAAAATTAATTTATTCAATCTCATATTCATTCAATTTAGTCCAAATCACATTTTAAAGTACTTTTACTCTTTTACCCCTAAATTTTCACAATTTTACAAGTTAGTCCTTATTTCACAATTACACAAAATTCACATCATTCAACAAGACCCATGCTTGCCCGAATTTCATATAAGTCCCTAGCAGCCTAAAACTTTCATTTATTTCACATTTCAACCACTCAATTTGTATATTTCACAATTTAATCTCTTTTTGACATTTTTGTCAAAATTTACTCTACAAAACATGAAAATCTATCATCAAAAATTCATATTTCATCTTCAAACACCAAAGAACGCATAAACACATCAATGGAAACTCTCAAAATCTTTAATAGTTTCAAAATTAAAGGTACGGGCTAGCTTGTAACACCCCTTACCCGTATTCAAACGCCTAAATCGGATACGAGGCATTACCTAACTTAACTTGCTTAAGCACACATCGGGAAATAAAATTTCGTTCTAACTGCAAAGTTTTCATTCATAGTCATAATACGTTTGGAGTGATTCGGGACCAAACTGGTAACTTTTGTGCACTTAGAAAATTTTTGCTTAAACAGGGCCACGCGACTGTGTGAAATGGAACACGCACGTGTGGGCAAGCCGTGTGGTTACACACGCCCATGTTTATAGCCCGTGTGGAATTTATTTTTCACTTTGAACCTACAGGTGTTTTCACATGGCCGGACACACGCTCGTGTCCCTGGCCCATGTCCCTCACACGGCCTCAACACGCTCGTGTCTTTGCCCGTGTGACAAAAACCATGGCATTCTATTTATGACGTCATCACCTCACAATGGTCACACAGTCAAGGCACACGCCCTTGTCCTTAGACCGTGTGCTGAATTAAATTCCTAATTTTAGGTGTAGACTTCACACGGCCTAGGCAAATGCCCATGTCCATGGTCGTGCCTTCCACGCGGCTGAGACACACAGTCGTGTCTTTGCCCGTGTGTTTACTACTAAGTATACTGACTTGTAAACCTAGCATGCATGGGGACACACAGCCAATCAACACACCCATGGGGCTGACCGTGTGTCACGCACGCCCGTGTGTCTACCTGTGTGGACATTTCAAAGGTTATCTACCAAGCCAAATGCCACCCTATACAGCCAACATATTTACACCAATTCAATCCAACATATATCAGAACTATAAAGCACTTCTAAAGACTCAAAATCAAGATATCCACACAAGCATACACCTAATGAATTTCATCATCAATGAATATATGTAAACTTGTCAAGTATAGGCCCAATTCCATTGACCACTTACAAAATAAATTTGATAACATAAATAGCCAACATTTTGGCTAACAAATATGATGTAACAAAATGACCTAGTCTTATACATGCCATACTCAAAATTAATCTAACTTTACTATACCACAGAGTAGTCGATAGTGTGATTTCCAAACTCCGACGTTGCACGAATTCTCTAGCTAACTTTGCAATGCTACAAGGAAAAGGGAAATGAGAGGAGTAAGCATAAAGGTTAGTAAGTTTGCATGAAATAAATAGCAACATAAAGCTCATCATATCTTCCATCCATTGCATTGAATAAAAATACAAGTCTTAAGCTCATTTCCATAACTTACTCATACTTACTCTTACCAATTACATGTCATGCCACATATCGTGAACCATTCTCGTGAATTACTCACATATACCTGTATCACTTCATCACTTAGTCTTAGCATTAATCTCATCTCTATCATAAGCTTAACTATTTACTACATTAAATCACTTGAGATATTCAAGGATATATGATCACCCTCATTCATATAATTACGACACCAATGCCACATCCCAGACGTGGTCTTACATGGGGTCACTTCTAATTGTCGATGCCATATCCCCGATATGGTCTTATACGGGATCTCATATTGATTGTCGATGCCATATCCCAGATATGGTCTTATATGATTCTTATATTCGATGCCGATGCCATATCCCAGATATGGTCTTATATGGGATCTCCATTCGGTGTCGAGGCCATATCCCAGACATGGTCTTATACGGGACCTTACCAGTCTCATATTCCGATTATCTTATTCTCTCATTTAATAAAGTCCAACCGAGACTTTCACATTACAATTCTCATCATTTTCTCATTTGACATCATAACTCAAATTCATAGAAATATTACACAACATTAATAATATCAAACATTTAGAAACTTAATAACATGATGTTGAATTTATTGCACACAAACTTACCTCAATTTCAAAATAGGCTAGATTGTCGATCTAGTCTGATACTTTGCCCTTTCCTCGGTCGAGGTTAATTCTTTTCTCTTCTGGATCTATAATAATAATTTAGCTCACTTAATCACCACACTAATAAATACATTTCAATAATCATAATTTTGGCAAAATTACTATTTTGCCCCTAAGCTTTCACAAAATGATAGTTTTACCCCTAAGCTCGGAAATTAATTCTAATCAAATTTCTTTCTTCAACAATCCTAGGTGAACATTTATTACTCTTATGGCAGCCCTCAATACTCATTATTTCACACATTTAACACCTATTTTATAACCTTTACAAAAAGGTCCCTTTAGATGTTTTCATGATAGCACTTTTCACAAAAGTTGTTTATCAAACAACTAAGATTCATTTCTTCCATAAAAATGCAGCAAACAACATACATGCTCACATGGTAAAATCCTAAACTTTTAACCATTTTGCAAAATAGTCCCCTCTTTAGCTAGCTTAAGCTTTTGGGGTTTCAAAAGTACAAATATTATCAAGAAGAACCATTAAAATCACTTACTTGTAAGGTGAAGACCTTGCTGAAATTTTTGGGTTTTCAAACCCCCATTTGCTGCTAATTTTTGGTGGAAGAAGATGAGTGAATAGAAGGATATCATTTTGTAACACCTCTAACCCGTATCCTTCATCGGACTAGGGTTAAAGGCGTTACCGGACCGATCGAAAACATTTTCAGAAGTTCATACATTCATTCAGCCATCTCAACGAGACCTAAAACATGCTTATAAACAGGGTCGGGACTAAACCAAAACACATATAGACATTCTCAAAAATTTAAAACTTTTCTAAGTTTCACTGGTTACACACCCGTGTGGGCAGGCCGTGTGCCTCCCACAGCTGGTAGACACACCCGTGTGTCCTCCCCGTGGTCGAAACTCACTTTTCTTCCATGGCCACCAAGCACGCCCGTGTACTTTGGCTGTGGTCGATCCTGTCAAAAAACACACGGCTACTAGGCACGTCCGTGTGCCATGGCCGTGTACTCCTATGCTAGCTACTGACTTAGCCCTACGGTCACTAGGCATGCCCGTATGCCACAACCGTGTGACATTATAGGCCATTTTCAAGGCCAAGATGCCACCCACTTGGGTCTTACCTATAAGCAATATTTACCAACACATTTCATGCATACTAGATAACCAAAATAACCATTCAATCTAGACGTTCAATATCCATTTCAACCATGCCAACTTCCAAGACCAAAACATATGTATATCAAGCATAATTCATCTAAATGCTTACCCAAAAACTTGACCAATTCATGTGCTTTAACCATACCAAGGTATACTTCATATATCACATTCATTTAAACATAATACCAACATACAACTAGCCAAATCACATGGCTAAATTCACTTCATTTACAAATACAAAAGACTAGCCTATACATGCCATGTCTAGCAAAATATATATATCCAAAATGTACCAAAAACAATTTGAATAGTGTGATGACGATCCTTGACGGTCCCGAGCCTTCAGTAGCTTTGACGACCTATAAAACAGAGTAAACGCACCCAGGAGTAAGCTTTCCAAAAACTTAGTAAGTCATAATACAAACAAACTTAGCATAGAAGGCATATATACTCATAGATACATTGGCACATTTAAATCACTTGGCCATATTTGGTCATGTATATACTTTGGTCATATTTGGCCATATTTTATCACATATATATACTTTGGTCCATGTACTTGGCCATATTTGCCACATTCATCAATTCAAAAGTCTCATATATACAAAGCTCTTTCATGCTTACTGTCACATCTCATAATGTTATCCAAATATACAAAATCATCATAGTAAGATCACATAGAAACTTACCTTATATACACACTTAGTGTATGAATCAACGTACCTGAAACAGATTCACTATTTACATGGCCATTTCATATCACAGACTTGTCTGTTGAACCGTAAGGAATCTAGTAGGATACTCAAGAAGCTCAGAATAGTCGTATAATGCCAACGTCCTAGATGGGGTCTTACATGTAATCGAATATCGATGCCACTATCCTAGATAGGGTCTTACACGAATCAATACGATACCGATGTCCCAAACATTGTCTTACACGTAAAGATCAAATTGATGCCAATGTCCCAGACGTAGTCTTACACGTAAATCTCATATCGATGCCTACGTCCTAGATGAGGTCTTACAAAAAATCTCAAATCAACGCCAACATCCCGGACGTGGTCTTACATGATAAAATAGAACAGATACCTATGTCATGACATAGCTAATCCTATCTATTCCTAGGTTCGTACGGGACTTCTCTAATATTGTTACTAAGTAATCCTTATCTCAAAATTCATGAACAGATCATATCATAAGTATTCATCAATAACAATAGTCATAAGAATACACATAATTCAATACGAATACATTTATTTGCATAATGACTTACCTCAGATTTGATTTAATGGAAATGGAAATAGCTACTCAGTTACTTTCGCTTTCCCGCGATCTAAGTCTGTTTTCCTCGCTTCTTGATCTAAAAATATTCAGAATTAACCCTTTTATTCACTAAATCATTCAATTCAATCCAAGAACACTCATTTAAGGCTATTTACAAATTAAACCCCCATATTTGCATAATTTATCAATTTAGTCCATTTTTCCCAAAACATCAAATTCACAAAATTTGTTCACACATATGCATAGCCGAATCTCACTTGGGAATATATAAGTCCATATTTTTCATCAAATTCACAAATTATTCCTCCAAAATAATATTTTCTCAATTTAACCCTAATTAGCTAAATTCATCAAAAATTTCAAGAACGAATCATGTTCATCTAACATATAACTTTCATTTTTCACTTTCATCCATCACAAAACACATGAATTCATCAAAATATCATTTCAAAAACTTCATCAATTCTCAAAATTAATACATGGGTTTTGTAGTAGACAAAGCAACGATTGTAGAAACGTAGAAATTATTAAAAACCGAAGTCAAAACTTACCTTAATTCAAGCTTGCAAGTGCCAAAACCTAGGATAGTTTTATTTCTTTTCTTCTTTCAATATTCGGCTAAATGGATGAACATTATAGCCATTTAAAAACTTTTGTTTTACTTAATATTATGTTATTAACTCATTTACAAAATTAACCTTAATGCTAAACATATATAACATATAGGCATAAGGCTATTAATGACTTTTAATCATTCATCATCTATGTATTGGATTAATTGCCATATAAGGCCTTCACCTTTACAAAGCCACAACACATTGGTATTTTAACAAATAGCAAGCAACTTTCACATTTGATGCAATTTAATCCTTTTGTCAAATTAAACACACAAACAGACAAATTAACTTACGGAACTTTATCACATGCTTAGCCACATATTGAAGACACAGAAATAAATATTAAAATATTATACAGACTCAGATTTGTGGTCCCAAAACCACTGTTTTGACTAGGGTGTAAACTGGACTGTTACACATCCTGTCTTTATTTTATTATATTTCATCAATTTAATCCACCTACTACACTAACTTTGACTGATTTTGACTTTTTTGTCCCCCTATGGCCGACCACCCTATATCTAAGGGTCAATTTGCACATTAAAGGCCTCCAATTAATATTCTATGGCCATTAGGCACCTTCAGCTTGTAATCGCACTTTATGTGATTTAGTCCTTTTTCGCTATTAAGCATGAAATCGATAAAATTAAAGCACCAAAATTTTCATGAACCTATATAATCATGCTCTAACTCATAAAATAACATAAAAATAATTTTCTCTGACCTTGAATTAGTGGTTCCGAAACCACTATTTCGACTAACCCCTAAATCGGGCTGTTACAATTCTCCCCCTTGAGGATTTTTGTCCCCAAAAATCTTACCGGTGAAACGGTTGGGATATTGGTTTCTCATAGCCTCCTCAGGCTCCCATGTAGACTCTCCTGCTCCATATCTTTGCCATAATACTTTAACAAGGGCTATACTTTTGTTTCTCAATTGTTTGACTTCTCATGCCAAAATCTTAACCGGCTCTTCACCATAAGTCATGTCCGATTAAATTTCCACCTCTGTTGGTACAATCACATGTGAAGGGTTCGAAGATATTAGGGTAACATAGACACATGAAAGACATCATGGATCTTTTCCAACTCAGGTGGCAAGGCCAAATGATAAGGTATTGGCCCTATCCTCTCAGTAATCTCATATGGTTTGATAAAACGCAGACTCAATTTGCCTTTCCGGCCAAATCTGAGGACTTTTCTCCATGGTGATACTTTTAGAAACACTATATCACCTACTTGGAACTCAATCTCTTTCCTTTTCAAATTCAAATAGGACTTTTGTCTATCTGAGGCCACTTTCAGACATTCACGTATCACCTTTACTTTTGCTTCAATTTCCCAGACCAAATCGACCTCGTGAAGCTGATTCTCTCTGAGTTTTGTCCAATACAAGGGTGTCCGACACTTACATCCATACAATGCTTCATAAGGCACCATTTTCAAACTTGACTGAAAACTGTTGTTGTAGGCGAATTCCACCAACGGTAGTATTTTTCCCAATTACCATAGAATTCCAAAACACAACAGCGAAGCATGTCTTCAAGTATCTAAATTATTCTCTCTGACTGTTAGTCGATTTGCAGATGGAAAGTTATACTAAAACTCTATTTTGTGCCTAAAGCCTATTGTAACTTTTTTCCAAAATCATGACGTAAATCTCGAATCTCTATCCGAAATAATCGACAATGCTAATCCATAAAGTCTTACTATTTTAGTCACGTACAAATCTGTCAAATTATCAAGCGAGTAGTCGACCCACACTGGTTTCAAATGGGCTGACTTCATGAGTCTATCAAATATGACCCATATAGCATCTTTCTTTTTTGGCGTCAACGGTAAACTTGTCACGAAGTCTATAGTAATACGGTCCCACTTCCACTCGGGAACCATAACAGGCTGAAGTAGACCCGAAGGTACTTGGTGTTTAGCCTTCACTTGTTGACAAATTAAGCATCTGGAAACGAACTCAGAAATGTCTTTCTTCATATTCGGCCACTAATACCATTTCCTCAAGTCGTTATACATCTTTGTGCTTTATGGATGTACAGAAAAACATCCACTATGTGCTTCATGCAAAATCTTCCGAATAAGCTCATCATTTCTGGGTACACAGACCCTATCTCGAAACATCAAACATCTAACCGGACTTATCTGAAAGTCCGACTCAATATTTGACTGACATCGAACTTTTTTAGCTTGTAAGTAAGTGTCACCTGTCTGAGCTTCACAAATCTTTTGGAGAAATAATGGTCTAGCCCTCAACTCGGCTAGAATAGAACCATCATCTGACAAAGCCATCTGTGTACTCATGGCTCTCAGCGCGAACAAGGATTTTCTGCTTAAACCATCAGCAACCACGTTCGCCTTTCCCGGATGATAGTCAATCATCAGCTCATAACACTTTATCAGCTCTAACCATTTTCATTGCCTCAAATTCAACTTCTTTTGAGTCATCAAGTATTTTTAGCTTTTATGGTCGGTGAGTATCCGACATCTTTCACCATATAAATGGTGTCTCCATATCTTTAATGCAAATACAATGGAAACCAACTCTAAATCATGGGTCAGATAATTCTTCTCATGCGGCTTTAATTGTCTAGAAGCATATACAATCACCTTGCCCTCTTGCATAAGTACACAACCCAATCCATTCATGGATGCATCACTGTAAACCAAAAATTCTCTTCCCGGCTCAGGTTGCACCAAAACAGGAGCCTCAATCAACAACGCATTTAGTTTCTCAAAACTCTGTTGGCACCTTTTTGTCCATTCAAACTTTACATCCTTCTATAGCAACCTCGTCATCGGAGTAGCTATCACGGAAAATCCCTTAACAAAGCGTCTATAGTAGCCAGCTAGGCCCAGAAAACTCCTAACTTCGATTACATTCCTTGGTGGCTTCCAATCTACAATTGTTGAGATCTTATACGAGTCGACTCTGATTCCATGTCCCAAGACAATGTGCCCCAAAAATCCAAATTCCTTAAGCCAAAATTCACTTTTACTAAACTTGGCATATAAATGTTTATCTTTCAAATTTTGCAGAACCGTTATCAAATGTTCTGCATGCTCGTTTTCATCCTGAGAGTAGATCAATATATCATCGATAAAGACTACCATAAATTTATCCAAATATGTCTAAAAGATATGATTCATCAGATCTATGAAAACTGCAGGGGCATTTGTTAAACCAAAAGACATGACCAAAAATTCATAGTGGCCATACCTCGTCCTAAATGCGGTTTTCGGCACATCTAAGTCCTTAACTCTCAACTGATAATATCCAGACCTCAAGTCTATCTTGGAAAACACCATGGCTACTTTCAATTGATCAGAAAAATCATCGATCCTTGGCAACGGGTAATTTTTCTTTACAGTTACCTTATTGAGTTACCGGTAATCTATACATAACATCATAGAACCGTCTTTCTTTTTCACAAATAATACTAGGGCAGATTGTGCAAAGCCTTTGTCTATTAACTCTTGTACCTGTGCCTTCAGTTCTTTTAGCTCGATTGGGGCCATTCTATATGGAGCTGCAACACCCCTTATCCGTGTTTGAATTCGGAACCGAATACGAGGCATTACCTAACTTAACTTGCTTAAACATAACATGTGGGGCTATAAAATTTTGCTGCAGCTTATAAATTTTCCATTTAAACTCATAACCTGCTCATTCTGGGCCTATAAGGCCCTAAACATATTTTCGGGAGGTTTCAAAATTTAACCAAGAACTTTTACACGCTTAGAAAATTTTTGTCCAAATAGGGGCCACACGCCCGTGTTCCCCTGAGACATGCCCGTGTTCTTCACCCATGGTCAACACTGACTTATTTCACACGACAGACCTACGTCCGTGTCCCTAGCCCATGCCTCTCACACGACCTCGACACGCTCATGTCTTAGCCCGTGTGCCAAAACCTTACCATTCTTTTTATGATGTCATCACCTCACTAAGGTCACATGTCATCACCTCACTAAGGTCACATGCCAAAACCTCATTAAATTCCTAACTTCAGGTGCAGACTTCACGCGACCTGAGCACACGCCCATGTCTAAGGCAGTGCCTCCTACACGGCTGAGACACACGGCCGTGTCTCTTCCCGTGTGTTTACTACTGAGCATACTGACTTGTAAACCTAGCTCACATGGGGACACACGGCTGATCAACACACCCATAGGGCTAACCATGTATCACACACGGCCTAGACACACACTCGTGTGTCTACCAATGTGGACATTAAAAAGGCTATATTCCAAGCCAAATGACACCCTACATAGCAATCATACTTATACCAACTCAAATCAAGCATCCACACAAATATAAACTTCATGATTTATCATCAATGAATATATATATAAAAACTAGTCAAGTATTGGCCCAACTGTAATGACCATTTACGAAATGAATTGAAACAACCATAGTAGCCAACACATTTGGCTTGCAAAAATGACATAACCAAAAGATTTGATAACCCGTAAAAGTAACATATTTTAATCCCACATTTAGTATGCTTTTGGCTGATTTATCTCTCAATTCATATAAAAAGGTGCTCTTAATCCTTTCTTTTCATGTCTTATACCTAGGAAAGCACCGAGGATAATAAGAATGAGAAATAGGCCCAAAACGGAGTAAATCGGGCAAAGGAAGAAATCGACACGGCCTGGGCCAAAGGCCAAACGGCCGTGCCTCACTGATCATCTAGAGCATGGTCTTACTTCAAGTCACACGACCGTGTCTCATTAAAGAAATCCAAACACGACTTGAAGATCGACCACACGAGCGTGTGCTATGCAGTGTCCCTGTCGTGGCAAAGAACAATTTCATTCAGATTTGGATAGTTTGGGGCAGAGAAACCTATTTCAAAAGCCTATATAAACCCCCTAAGTGTCAGCTGAAACGGGGCGATTAGCTAGGCCAAGGAGCCAAGCCAGAAAGGCCAAATTTGTGGAGAATCACTCGAAGATAGCCAGTTGATCCATCTCAAGAAGCCGAAATTCTACTCAAGACAGCAGATCTCTCCTTCAATTCCTTCAGGGAGTTTTAAGGATTTCTTATGTTTTGTTTTATCTTTTCTTCTAAGATGTTTTCTTTTATAGTTATGAACTAAACCCTTTAGATACCTGAAGGGGATGAAACCTAGATGAATCGCGTTATTGTTTTTCTGAACTACATGATAAATACTTAGTTTGTTCTTACTTATGTGTGCTTAATTCTTATGTTAATATTTCTGCGATATTGATTCAAGTCAGATGTGCTTAAGTAGAGGAGTAAAAGTCCCTGCTTAAGAGTAGATCTAGCATAATTAAGCGGAGTTGATCGCACGACTAGAGATAGGGTGACGAGATTTTGCCGGATTAGGGTGAAACCTAAGATGGGAGTCCATAGATCTATTTACTGCTATTCTAGAGGGTTATTAACAAAGAAAGAGATTTCCATTAATTAACCTAGGGTTAGACATTATTCGCCTCGAGAGAGGGTTTAATATACGTTAGGGAGTCTTACGGATCAAACTAAGTAAATAAATCGTATGGTTCAGTTTTAGATAACAAGTGAAGTCTAGGTGGATTCTTCCTAAGGGTATCGTCTAAATCAACTGAGCTTTTCTAAAAGTTATCTCCCAAATTTAGTCTTGTTGTCTTTGTGTCTTAGCTTGGTAGTTAGATAATTTTAGATTAAACAACCAATCACTTAAAATTTAGGCTAGAAAATAGAAAGAAAGTTAGTATTAGTACTTTTAGTTCCTTTGGGTTCGATAATCCGGTCTTGCCTTAACTATACTACTGTTCGATAGGTTCACTTGCCTTAAATCATTGTCAGAGTTAGTTTCTAGGTTCGATCATTCCCTTTTATAAATTTAAGACTCTGATTCACAGCGACCAACATTCAAGTCCTTTACATGCTATACTCAAAATAAATCTAATTTGGCTATTCTAAAAAGTGGTCGATAGTGTGATCTCCAACTCCGACGTCTGCAAATTCTCGAGCTAACTTGGCAATACTACAAGGAAAAGGGCAATGAAAGGGGTAAGCATAAAGCTTAGTAAGTTTGCATGGAAATAAATAGCAACAATAGGCTCATGACAATATCTATCCATGGCATTAAATAACCACACACAAGGTTATAGGCCCCTTCCCATACTTACTCATACTTGCCCTTATCTAGCACACACCATGCCACATATCATAAATGTTATCTGTTAATTACTCACGGGTACTTATGTTAACTCAATGACATAGCTTTAATACAAATCTCGTTTCTACTTCTAAGCTGATCTATTTATCCCAATAAATCACTATGAATACTCAAAGATGCATATTCATTATCGTTAGCATAAATGCTAAGCCAATGCCACATCCCAAATGTGGTCTCACATGGATCACCTCTGAATACCGATGCCATATCCCGGATATGTCTTATACAGAACCTTATATTAATATCGATGCCATATCCCAGATATGGTCATATACAATTTTTCATATTCAATACCGAAGCCATATCTTAGATATGGTCTTATATGGGATCTCAGTTCGATGCCGAGGCCATGTCCCTGACACGGTCTTATACGAGACCTCTTCCATCTCATATCTCAATGATAGTGTTTGCACATTCATTATAGCCCAACTAGGACTTCAACATCTCAACTTACTCATTCAACATCAAATACTCAATTTAGTAGAATATCATGTATCATCATAATGTCAAACATTCTTAAACATGCTAGTGTAATTGTTGAATTTGTCACATACAAACTTACTTCGTTTTCAAAATAGGCTAGATTGTCGGTCTAGTCTGATATTTTGTTCTTTCCCCGTTCGAGGTTGATTCTTGGTTCTTCTTGCTCTATAATTGTAATATCCAGGATTTAGGGCTTGTGCATTTTTGCTTGATTGTATGTGCTCGTATGCCTATGTGTGTTTTGAATGTGTTTTGTAGATTTTGGGAATTTTAGAGTATAGGAGAATGCCTCAGAAAATATTAGGTTTTAAATCTTAAAGGGGGAGCTAGGCAAATGAGGCCTTAAGAAAATTTGTAGGGGAAATTGGACATAAAAATGGGCTTGTTAAAGTGGCAAGGAGGTGCAACTTAGGGCCCTAGTAAGTGACGCCACAAGCAGTGCAAGGGGGCCTAGGTTCGAGTAGCAAGGGGAGCACTTTTGGGATTGTTTTTGCGTAGGAAGGAAGGGAGTTGGACGGCATTGAGAGGTTGGGAGGTTGAACTTTAGATGTGGTCAAATTCCTTTTAAAATTCGGCTAAGGTAGGAAGATAATTGGTGATTTATTCAAATTATTTTTGAATGGGTAAAGAAGAGAGGAAGTAGGAGAAAAATGAGGAAGCTGATAAAGGGAGAAGAGTTGGCCGGCCTAGGGACTTTCTTGAAGACATATTCGATCAAGTTAGTAGGGAGGAGTAGCCGAAATTTCTTTAGGGGATAAGTGCATATTCGGTTCTCTTTTCTTCCTTTAGTAGTGTGCCGAAATTTCTTAAGTAAAAACACCACCATTGCTGAACCTCTCTTCATCTCTTTTCTTCCATTTGTTAAGGCCGAAATCTTCTTCTCCCTATTTCTTCATTGCCGCAACCCCTAAAGCCTCATACTTTTCCTTTTCTTTTTCTTATTGAAGCCGAATCTCCCTAGTGTTCATCAAGCCAAATCTATAATTTCTTGCTATTCTCTTCTAAGCTGAATTCCCTATTTTTGTGGCCATAGTCGAACGCTCCTCTACCCCTCTTTGGAGCCGTTTTGATCATCTAATCAGGAGCTGAAACTCTCTGTTTCAAGCAAGGATATTCGAATAAGTTGGTAAGGGATTCGTGGCATTTAACTTTCCTATCTCTTTCTTTTAGATTAGTCGAAATTAAGACTCTAATCCTATTAATGTTTGTGACCAAAACTATGAAGGAGGTTTCGGGATTTGGTTGTAGCCGACTTCAAGGGGAGATATTTCGAGATTTCGAGATCTAAGGTAAGTGAATATGATTTTAGGCCAAAGGTCAATTGTTTTGGATTCATTAAATGTTAGAATTGGATCTAACATAGTGCTTGTAGGGATTTCGACAGATACCACAAACAAGTAACGATTTCGGGATTTAGATCTACAAGGTAAGGGAGTCTGAATATTCGGCCAAGGTCATATTAAGTGTTAGTGATTGACTGATTCTAACTTTGATTTTTAGGGAGGAGTACGATCTATTTCGGTAGACTTTTGGGACTCAGTGAAAACATTAGTAATCAGGTGTGTAGCCCTACACTAATTCCTAATGGATCTATGGTATTAATATTATGTATATGTTAATGGAAATATGGAAAATATGGCTAAAGGTACCATTCCATGGTACAGAGTATTCAGGTACGTTAACTTACTACTACTACTATGTAAATAATGTCATTATGAACACTGAATATGACACACATGTGAATTTGTTATAAATATGGAATAAGGTATATGGCATGATTTCAGCATGTTTTGTATTATGCATGGGCATATGGGTGATATTGAAAAGGGGAAGTGATCTGGTGGTTTTTACTACAATATCTGGTGATTCATGTCACATAATCTGAATGTGGTGACTTATGTCACATATTGTTATCTAGTGACTCTGTCACATTATCTGGTAGCTATGCCACAATTTATAAGGGCGATGTGCAGTTGACTGCAGCGACTGCCTTCGATGGTGTGTAGCGGATGGAGGGTCGATTTAGTAATCCCCACGGTGTGATTGGTTGGTACAGGTGATGTGTAGAGGATGGATTCTTAGGTGGGGTTGGGATTGCATCATTACCTATATATGTTATGTATGATTTGATATGCCTAAGTCGTTTGGGAGTAGTGTTGGTTGTTACACACTAAGTCTGTTTGATTCACCCTTCGTGGGCTAACATTTTGCAGGTGACACTCAGTAATGGACCGGGTCAGCAGGAACTTAGTGGTGGCCAATACTCAGTTCATCATTTATTTTATTTTGAGACTTTATATTTAAGTTTTGGATCTATTTTGGGTTTTGCTTTGATGTAATAAGGCTATTACTATTAGACTGTTTTATGCATGCATTTTATTTGTTTTATTATGATACGATTATTATTAAATCAAGATTTAATAACTTTTTCTTAAAAATGAATTTTAAATGTTTTGACACTTAAACACCAATGATTTTTAATTTAATAATAAACTCTTAAATAACTCGGCATTTTTTTTAACTTATAGTTTTTAAATACGAAAATAAAGTTTTAATTAATTATAGACTTCTATAACGACACCGTTTTCAATTCAATCACAACTCAAAGCAATTTCTTTTCAAAATGATCCAAATTTTCTAAACTAACAAACAAGCTTTTGATTAAGCCCAATTTTAATTTGGTATGCTAGATCCGGTTGAGGCTCGTGGGTCAGGTTTGGTGTGTTTCAATTTGGTATCAGAGCCCAATTTTAAACCCTCGGCCTTGGGTTTAAAGCCCACAATGTTTTCAAGATTAAGCCCAAATAAGTTTTTGAGAAAATTTTTGGAATTGAGCAGGTCTTCTGGCATGGCACCCAAGTCTCTGACCCGAAGTCCACCAGGTAAGTACCCCTAACTGTTGTATGATTTGTATTATGATTGGGTATTATGGGATCGTAGATTAGTACATTAGTAGTTAATGAACCCTAGGGTTAGTTTACCCCAACACAGAATTACATAAAACTTTAAAGCTTAATCAAACAAACCTGTGAGTAAGTCGCCGAGTTAGGGTGTGGCAACCATTGTACGCATGTCTAGGATTGGATAAAGGGAGAGCTTGGTATTTAAGTAGTCCTAGTGACTCACCTCCTCTTCGCTCGAATCCTACCTGGTGCGTAGTGACGGTTCACCCTAACTAAGAGGACTCATTCACGGGCTAAATTCAATAATTAAAACCCGAAAGGGACTAGCTACACTGTTTTATAAAAACCTTAGTTTTAAAATCACCAAATTACCCCTTTGGTTTGTAAAAAAAAAAAAAAACTATTTTAGATTTTAAAAAGAAAATCCGGTTTACAAAATTACCCAAATACCCCTGGTTTGTAAAATTACTAAAATACCCTTGGTTTATAAAATTACCACACTACCCTCAACTTTTTCTAAAATATTTTTACTTTACAAAAATACCAAAAACCCCTATTTTGCGAAATATTGAGATACCCTGATTTTGAAAATTACCAAAATACCCCTATAAGACAAATTACAAAAATACCCTGGGATTAGAACGGACGAAGATGTTCGAGTGATGAATGTGTCTAGTAGATACTATTGAATGAATGTGTTCCTCTGAACTAGGGTAGAAGACTCGAAACGAAAACCCTGAAATGATCGAAAGAACTACTACTAAACTTCTTTACGTAAAACTTCTTCGTGGGTAATCAGTGGAACAAAGACTAATGCATAAAACTTCTTAAACCAGATTAAATCGCGGTCGTAGACATGAGTTCTAGGGGACGTGGTCGTAATGGCAAGGGCATGGTAGAGGCAGAACGACTGTATCGGAACCCGTTAGGTCTGGTCAAGGGTCTGAAAATGAGGTACCACCACCACCACCACGGCAATTTCGGCGGTGTTGAGCATCGAGATCGAGACGGGGATGATGCGATGTGCGAGGCGATCTGCGGGTTCTTGAGATGGTGGCTGGAGCAGGTGGAGGTATGGGAGCTCAAAAATCTGTACCCGAGCGACTCTGAGCCAATGGAGCTGAGGTATTCCGTGGTGCATCTAGTGTGGCGCCCAGTACGGCTGAGTATTGGTTGGAGGCGATAGAGCGAATCATAGATGAGCTGGATCTGACCGCTGAGGAGAAACTAAAAGGAATGGTGTCGTTTCTCTGCGATGAGTCATATCAATGGTGGCTCACGATTCGGGATAGTACTATAGCTGAGGATCTCACCTGGGAGTATTTTAAGGCGGCGTATTAGAAGAAGTATGTTGGTACCAGTTATATTGATGCGCAGAGAAAGGCATTTCTGGGGCTGGTTCAAGGGAATAAGTCCAGAGCTGCAGTACGAGCAGGCGAATTTCTTAAGGTTGAGCCGGTATGCTCGAGGAATCGTGGCTACAGAGCATGAGCGATGTGTCCGGTTTGAGGATGGACTGAGGGATGACCTGAGATTGTTGATAGCTCCACAGTAGGAGCGAGAGTTTGCCGTGTTAGGAGAGAAGGTTAAGGTAGCCAAAGGGGTTAAGAAATATGTGAGACAGAATATGGATCGGAATAGGCAAAAGAGAAGTTTTGGATCAGCAGGGTCGTCTGGGAATGTTCAAAAAAGGCATAGAGTTGATGGGCCGCGAGGTCAGCAGGTTGCTACAAGAGGGCAGTATCGTACTTGTGCTCAGTGTGGTAAGATGCACTTAGGAGAGTGTTGGAAGAAGACAGGGGGATGTTTTAACTGTGGGTCCAAGGATCACATGATTAGGGACTATCCCATGAAAATAGACGGGAGCCGACCAACAGGTCAGGGTTTGAATTAAGCCGGAAGATGTGGGCAGCAGCCACCGCGGGGTCGTGGTCTGATTGGCAGAGGTAATGGATCTGGAAGAGGACGGGAACACCGCACGAGCAGGTGTTGGTATCTGAAGCTAGACGACCAGTGCCGTATATGCGATTCGTCGGAGGGAAGATAGCGATGCACCTGATGTGATAACGGGTGCGTTCCTTCTTTCTGGGTTACCCTTTATTACTTTGATAGACATAGGGTCAACTCATTCCTATGTTGCTAGTGAAGTATCTGAAACTCTACATGTGAAAGATGACTGTACTTAGTCCTTTAGGGCAGACTGTAGTGGTAGATAAGCTCTTTAAGGAAGTGCCTTTAGAAGTTCGGGGGCGCAGCTTTCAAATGACTTAATGGAACTGCCATTCGGGGAATTTGATCTAATCTTAGGCATTGGCTGGTTAGTGAAGTACCGTGCAAATGTGGATTGTCTTTGCTAAACGCATGTCGTTGAGAACTTCTGACGATAAAGAAGTTGTGGTGATGGGCGAAAAGACGAACTATTTGTCGAATGTAGTATCTGCTCTTAAGGCGAGAAGATGGTAAGGAAAGGATGTCCGCTTTTACGATGTTGGTCGATGCCTTCGAAGCTAAAAAACAACTATTGAAGAAATTCGAATCGTAAGGGAGTTTGTGGATGTTTTTCCGGAGGAGTTACAGGATACCCCTTACGAGGAGGTGGAGTTCAGAATTGACTTACTACTAGGTACAGCTCCTGTGTCAATTGCTCCGTACAGAATGGCACCAAAAGAGTTGGTTGAGGTCAAGGCTCAAATCCAAGAGTTGCTTGATCGTGGGTTTATTCGACCCAGTGTGTCTCCATGGGGAGCACCGGTCTTGTTCGTGAAGAAGAAGGACGAGACTATGCGTATGTGCAAAAATTATCGTCAGTTGAACAAGCTGACCATCAAGAACAAGTACCCTCTGCTGAGGATAGACGACTTGTTCGATCAGCTTAAGGGGACAGCGGTATTCTCAAAGATAGATTTACAATCGGGATATCATCAGCTTAAGGTGAAGGAAGCAGATATCCATAAGACAGCTTTTCGGATAAGATACGGCCATTATGAGTTCTTAGTAATACCGTTCGGGTTGACGAACGGCCCAGCCGCATTCATGGATATGATGAATCGGGTTTTCCAACCTTACTTGGATCGGTTCGTCATTGTGTTCATAGACGACATCTTAGTGTATTCCAAGTCTGAGGAAGAACATGATGAGCATCTCCGGATAGTGTTGCAAGTGTTAAGGGAAAAGAAGCTATATGCCAAATTCAGCGAGTGTGAATTTTGGCTTAAGGAAGTTGCGTTCTTAGGACATGTGGTGTCTACAGAAGGGATAAGGGTAGATCCTCAGAAGATTGAGGCAGTGTTAGATTGGAAACCACCTAAGTCTGTGGCTGAGGTTCGTAGTTTCTTGGGATTGGCAGGCTACTACCGAAGGTTCGTGGAAGGGTTCTCATCAATAGCCGCACCTTTGACAAAGTTGTTGAGAAAGGAGGTACCTTTCGTATGGACAGATAAGAAATAGGAGAGCTTTGAGAAGCTTAAGAGGGTTTTGACTGAAGCTCCAGTTTTGATTCATCATGAGGCAGGGAAGGATTTTGTGGTGTATTGTGACGCTTTTCACATAGGATTAGGATGTGTTCTGATGCAGGATGGGAAGGTGGTCACTTATGCATCTCGGCAGTTAAGGCCACATGAGGTTAATTATCCGACACATGACTTGGAATTAGCGGCAGTGGTCTTTGCTCTTAAGGTATGGAGGCATTATTTATATGGAGAAAAGTCAGTAATCTACACATACCACAAGAGCCTTAAGTATCTGCTGACTCAGAAAGACCTGAACCTGAGACAGCGAAGATGGGTGGAGTTATTAAAGGACTATGATTGTTCTATAGAGTATCACCCGGGCAAGGCGAATGTAGTGGCAGATGCCCTAAGTCGAAAAGTAGTGTCAGATTTGAGGGTGATGTTTGCACATCTTAGCTTGTATGACGATGGAAGTTTGCTGGCAGAGTTGCAGGTTAAGCCATCATGGTTGAATGAGGTGAAGGAAGGACAGTTGGCAGATGATGATCTAAGTGCTAAGTTGCGGCAAGTGCAGAGTGGGGAGTTGGAAAACTATGGTGTTAACAGTGAGGGTGTGCTGTGTTTTTATGGCAAGGTCTGTATGCTTAAGAATGAGGAGTTAAGGCGGAGAATTCTTTAGGAATCGCATAGTAGCCCTTATGCTATGCATCCTGGAGGTAGTAAGTTGTATAGAGATCCACGGGAACAGTTTTGGTGGTCTGGTCTTAAGAGGGAAGTTACAGAATTTGTAGGGAAGTGCTTAACGTGTCAGCAAGTCAAGGCTGAACACCAAGTTCCATCAGGATTGCTTCAGCCGATAAAGATTCCGCAGTGGAAGTGGGAGAGAATCACCATGGACTTCGTTAGTGGGCTTCCCCTTATGCCTACTAAGAAGAATTCGGTATAGGTGGTAGTGGATCGATTGACAAAACCCGCGCATTTCATTCCAGTATGGGTTGATTATTCGTTGCAGAAGTTGGCGAGGTTGTATGTGGCAGAAATTGTGAGATTGCATGGAGTACCGGTGTCGATTATTTCCAATAGGGATCCAAGGTTTACGTCTCGGTTTTGGAAAGCACTATATCAGGCTTTAGACACCAGATTAGATTTCAGTACGACATTTCATCCGCAGTCGGACGGTCAGTCTGAGCGAGTAATCCAAGTGTTAGAGGATATGCTGAGGGGCTATGTGATAGATTTCAGAGGAAGTTGGGAAGAATATTTGCCTCTAGCAGAATTTGCATACAATAACATCTACCAAGCTAGTATTCGGATGGCACCGTATGAAGTGTTGTATGGACGGAAGTGTCGCACTCCTACGTGTTGGACAGAATTGGGGGAACGTTGAGTTTTGGGTCCAGAAATTGTGGCAGAATCCGAGGAGAAGGTTAAGGTAATTCAAACACGGTTAAAGGAGGCATCTGATAGGCAGAAGTCATATACGAATCTCAAGCGGAAGGAAATAGAGTTTCCCGTGGGAGATCAAGTGTTTCTTAAAGTTTCACCATGGAAGAAAGTAATGAGATTTGGTCGCAAAGGGAAGTTAAGTCCTAGGTTTATAGGACCTTATCGGGTATTGAAGCGAGTTGGACCAGTAGCATATTAGTTAAAGTTGCCTTCGGAGTTGAAGCAAATGCACGATGTATTCCATGTTTCCATGCTACGTCGTTATCGATCAGATCCATCTCATGTAGTGCCAGTTGAGGAGCTGGAGCTGAGGCCAGATTTGTCCTACGAGGAGGAGCCGATTCAGATCTTGGAGCGAGATGTGAAAGTGTTGCGAAGGAAATCAGTTCCTCTGGTCAAAATATTATGGCGTAATCATGGATCAGAAGAAGCTTTGTGGGAGCCGGAAGAAGCAATGTAACAACAATACCCTCACTTATTTTAGCCAGGTAATTTCGAAGTCGAAATTATTTTTAAGGGGGGTAGAACTGTAATATCCGGGATTTAAGGCTTGTGCATTTTTGCTTGATTGTATGAGCTAGTATGCCTATGTGTGTTTTGAATGTGTTTGGTAGATTTTGGGAATTTTAGAGTATAGGAGAATGCCTCAGAAAATATTAGGTTTTAAATCTTAAAGGGGGAGCTAGGCAAATGAGGCCTTAAGAAAATTTGTAGGGTAAATTGGACATAAAAATGGGCTTGTTAAAGTGGCAAGGAGGCGCTACTTAGGGCCTTAGTAAGTGACGCCACAAGCAGTGCAAGGGGGCCTAGGTTCGAGCAGCAAGGGGAGCACTTTTGGGAGTGTTTTTGCTTCAGGAAAGGAAGGGAGTTGGACGGCATTGAGAGACTGGGAGGTTGAGCTTTAGATGTGATCAACTTTCTTTTAAAATTCGGCTAAGGTAAGAACATAATTGGTGATTTATTCAAATTATTATTGAATGGCTAAAGAAGAGAGGAAGTAGGAGAAAAATGAGGAAGTTGATAAGGGGAGAAGAGTTGGCCGGCCTAGGGACTTTCTTGAAGACATTTTCGGTCAAGTTAGTAGGGAGGAGTAGCCGAAATTTCTTTAGGGGATAAGTGCATATTCGGTTCTCTTTTCTTCCTTTAGTAGTGTGCCGAAATTTCTTAAGTAAAAACACCACCATTGCCAAACCTCTCTTCATCTCTTTTCTTCCATTTGTTAAGGCCGAAATCTTCTTCTCCCTATTTCTTCATTGCCGCAACCCCTAAAGCCTCATACTTTTCCTTTTCTTTTTCTTATTGAAGCCGAATCTCCCTAGTGTTCATCAAGCCGAATCTATAATCCCTTGCTATTCTCTTCTAAGCCGAATTCCCTATTTTTGTGGCCATAGCCGAACGCTCCTCTATCCCTTTTTGGAGCCAATTTGATCATTTAATCAGGAGCCGAAACTCTCTGTTTCAAGCAAGGATATTCGACTAAGTTGGTAAGGGATTCATGGCATTTAACTTTCCTATCTCTTTCTTTTAGATTAGTCGAAATTAAGACTCTAATCCTATTAATGTTTTTGGCCGAAACTATGAAGGAGGTTTTGGGATTTTGTTGTAGCCGACTTCAAGGGGAGATATTTCGGGATTTTGAGATCTAAGGTAAGTGAATATGATTTTAGGCCAAAGGTTAGTTGTTTTGGATTCATTAAATGTTAGAATTGGATCTAACATAGTGCTTGTAGGGATTTTGACTAACGATTTCGGGATTTAGATCTACAAGGTAAGGGAGTATGAATATTCGGCCAAGGTCATATTAAGTGTTAGTGATTGGCCGATTCTAACTTTGATTTTTAGGGAGGAGTACGATCTGTTTCGGTAAACTTTCGAGACTCAGTGAAAACATTAGTAATCAGGTGTGTAGCCCTACACTAATTCCTAATAGATCTATGGTATTAATATTATGTATATGTTAATGGAAATATGAAAAATATGGCTAAAGGTACCATTCCATGGTACAGAGTATTCAGGTACGTTAACTTACTACTACTACTATGTAAATAATGTCATTATGAACACTGAATATGACACACATGTGAATTTGTTATAAATATGGAATAAGGTATATGGCATGATTTCAGCATGTTTTGTATTATGCATGGGCATATGGGTGATATTGAAAAGGGGAAGTGATCTTGTGGTTTTTACCACAATATCTGGTGACTCATGTCACATAATCTAAATGTGGTGACTTATGTCACATATTGTTATCTGATGACTCTGTAACTTTATCTGGTGGCTATTCCACAATTTATAAGGGCGATGTGCAGTTGACTGCAACGACTACCTTCGATGGTGTGTAGCAGATGGAGGGTCGATTTAGTAATCCCCACGGTGTGATTGGTTGGTACGGGTGATATGTAGAGGATGGATACTTAGGTGGGTTGGGATTGCATCATTACCTATATATGTTATGTATGATTTGATATGCCTAAGTCGTTTGGGAGTAGTGTTGGTTGTTTCACACTGAGTCTGTTTGACTCACCCCTCGTGGGCTAACATTTTGCAGGTGACACTCAGTAATGGACCGGGTCGGCAGGAACTTAGTGGTGGCCAATGCTCAGCCTATCATTTATTTTATTTGGAGACTTTATATTTAAGTTTTGGATTTAGTTTGGGTTTTGCTTTGATGTAATAAGGCCATTACTATTGGACTATTTTATGCATGCATTTTATTTGTTTTATTATGATACGATTATTATTAAATCAAGATTTAATAACTTTTTCTTAAAAATGAATTTTAAATGTTTTGACACTTAAACACCAATGATTTTTAATTTAATAGTAAACTCTTAAACAACTCGGCATTTTTTTTTTAACTTATAGTTTTCAAATACGAAAATAAAGTTTTAATTAATTATAGACTTCTATAACGACCGTTTTCAATTCAATCACAACTCAAAGCAATTTCTTTTCAAAATGATCCAAATTTTCCGAACTAACAAACAAGCTTTTGAGGTGTTTTACTCGAGGAGCATGCCAGATCCGGTCGAGGCTCGTGAGCCGGGTTTGGGGTGTTTCAATAATTGCAAATTAGCTCATTTTAATCATCACATTAATAAATGCATTTCAATAATCATGCTTTGGCAAAATTACTATTTTGCCCTTAGACTTTGGCAAAATGACCATTTTACCTCTAGGCTCGGAAATTAATTCTAATCAAATTTCTACCTTCAACAAGCCTAGGTGAACATTTATTTCTTGTACGGCTATCATCAAAACCCAACAATTCACACATTTACTACAAACTTTATAACCTTTACAAAAAGGTCCATTTAGGTGTTTTCATAGTAACACCTTTCACAAAATTTGTTTATCTAAGAACTAAGACTCATTTTCTTCCATAAAAATGCAGCAAATAACATAAAAGCTCTCATGGAAAAACCCTAAAACTTTTCACCATTTGGCAAAATAGTCCCCTCATTAGAAAGCCTCAACTTTAGGGGTTCCAAATGCACAATTTTTATCAAGAAAGGATCATTAGAACACTTACTTGGATGAGGATAATTTGATAAAATTTCAAAGCTTTCAAAACCCCCCTCTAAGATGGTATTTTCGGTGGTGAAAGTGGTGAAGAAAAGATGATATCACTCTTTTATTTTATGCTTAAAAAGTAATTTAGTTACCAATTTCTACCTAACCAATTGACCCATTTAATAATCTTGTCCCTATGGCCGGCCATCCCTTCTTCAATGGCTTATTTGCACATTAGGGGCCTCTAATTTAATATCTCTTAGCCATTAAACACCCCTAGCTTGTAAAATAGAACTTTCGCACTTTATGCGATTTAGTCCTTTTTCGCGATTAAGCCTTCAATCACTAAAATTAAAGCACCAAAACTCTCATGCATCCTTATAAACATGCTATAACACATAAAATAATATCAAAATAATTGTCATCAACCTCAGATTAGTAGTCCCGACACTATTCCGATTAGCCCCTAAATCGGGTTGTTATAGGAGCAATAGAAACGGGGGCAGTATTAGGAGCTAACTCAATCCCAAATTCGATTTCTCTAATCGGAGGTAGCCCTGGCAATTCCTCTAGGAAAACGTCTGGATATTCACATACTATGGGCACTGATTCGATTCTTAACTCAGTCTCTCTAGTATTTATCACAAAGGCAATGTAAGCTCCCTTTCTTAAATACTTCTAAGTCAACAAGGAAGATATCACTATTGGAAATCTATCTTGCACATCTGATTCAACACGAATAAGGTCCCCACTTTCACATTTTAACTCAATAAACTTCCTTCAACAATCCACTATCATATCATGAGTAGCTAACCAATCTATCCCAAGGATGACATCGAACTCATCAAACGGTAATAACATGAGATTAGCAGGAAAACAATGACCCCTAATCATCAAAGGGTAACCTTTACATACTTTATCGACCAACACACATTTGCCTAGGGGATTTTACACTCTTATCACAAATTCAGTAGCCTCTACAGGCATGCCCATGCTAGAGACTAATTTCATGCAAATATACAAGTAGGTAGATCTTGGATCAATTAAAGCTATAACATGAGTATCATAGAGAGAAAATGTACCCGTGATCACGTCGGGGGAAGACGCCTCTTCGCGAGCACGAATGGCATATGTTCTCACCGGTGCTCTACCCTCAACTCTTACAGTTTGCTTTCTAGATGAATTCTTGGTACTCATTTCATTTTTCGGGTTTCTCTGTGGTCTTTATCTAGCAGTACTTCCCAATTTTGCATTCTGAGGCTTCACTTTATCACCCACCTCGGGGCAATCTCTGATAAAATGGTCTAGAGATCTACACTTGAAACAAGCTTTCTCATTTGCTCGAAACCAATCGGAATGACATCTGCCACATTGCGGGTATTCTGGCCTACTCGGTCGAGCGTTGCCAACACTAGCAACCGAAAAAGTCTGAGCCTTGACCCCGGGTACTGTCTACCTTTACTTCTATTTGAAAACCCAGCTGAAGTAGCTGATCAAACAGTAAACTCTCTTCACTTCTTAGACGAGGATTGGAATGACTTGCCTAGTTGTCTCTTCTTTGAGTCGCGAGACTCAATTTCAACTTTCTTTTTCTCTTTGACTAATTCTTCAGCCTTACAGGCTCGATCTACTAGCACCACAAACTCTTTTAATTCAAGGATGCTAACAAACAAACGGACATCCTCATTTAACCCATCCTTGAATCTTTTGCACATGATGGCTTCTGTCGATACGCACTCTTGAGCGTATTTGCTGAGCCTTACGAACTTACGCTCATATTCAGTCACCGTCTTTCGGCCTTGCTTTAACTCCAAAAACTCTTTTCTTTTCTGGTCGATGAACCTTTGACTAATATACTTCTTCCGAAATTCCTCTTGGGAGAATTCCTAGTTAACTCTCCCCCTTGGTACCACTGACACAAGGGTGTTCCACCACTGATAGGCCGAATCTCTCAAGAGAGATACCACACGCTTCATGCACTCTTCAGGTGTGCATGATAACTCATCAAATACTCTGATGGTATTTTCAAGCCAAAATTCTACCCTCTCCGGATCATCATCTTTACTAGCCCGAAATTCCTCTGTTCCTTGTTTCTGGATTTCATCGACTGGAGGCCTTTCTCTTCTTACTACCTCTACCACATTAGGAGCTAGAGGAGCGGGATGATGAATAGGAGGGGTGGAGGGGGTTGAGCATTAGGATTTGCTCGAATATACTCAGTTTACCAGTTACTCATCATATGGAGAAAGGCTTCTCGAGCCTCTTCTTCCTAACCCATAGTCTCGGGTCTACTTTCTATCGACGCAGTCCCTTGCGAGGGAGCCGGTGTATTACTTGCAGCATCATTGGTTGTAGCTCAATCGGGATCAGGATCCATTTACTATATAAAAACACAATTCAAATCGTCAGGAGTCTTTAGACTATCATTACACAAATACTCTTACGTGTGGCATGTATAGCTAGACTCATACTTACACTATGTTAGTCTGAGAATCAAATAAATCGTAGCTCTGATATCACTAAATGTAACACCCCTTACCCGTATTCAACGCCTGAATCGGATACGAGGCATTACCCAACTTAACTTGCTTAAACAAACAACATCGGGCAATAAAATTTCGTTCTAACTTAAAACTTTTCATTCATAGTCATAACGTCACCCTAAAAATACATTTGGAGTGATTTGAGACCAAACTAGTAACTTTTGTGCACTTAGAAAATTTTTACTTAAACAGGGTCACATGCCCGTGTGAAATGTAACACGCCCGTGTGGGCAGGCTGTGTGGTTACACACGCCCATGTTCCTAGCCCGTGTGGAATTTATTTTTCATTTCGAACCTACAAGGGTTTTCACACAGCTGGACACACGCCCGTGTCCTGGTCCGTGTCCCTCACAGAGCCTCGACACACCTGTGTCTTTGCCCGTCTGCCATGTTTATGACGTCATCACCTCACTATGGTCACACGGTCATGGCACACGCCCGTGTCCCTAGACCGTGTGTCGAATTAAATTCCTAATTTATGGTGTAGACTTCACACGGCCTGGGCACACGCCCATGTCCATGGTCGTGCCTTCCACACGGTTGAGACACATGGCCGTGTCTCTGCCCGTGTGTTTACTACTAAGCATACAGACTTGTAAACCTAGCATGCCTGGGGACACACAACCAATCAACACACCCATGGGGCTGACCGTGTGTCACACACGGCCGAGACACACACTCGTCTGTCTACCCGTGTGGACAATTGAAAGGCTATCTACAAAGCCAAATGCCAACCCATTGTAACACCCCTTACCCGAGACCGTTGACGGAGTCGAGCACGAGGCATTACTAGACTTAACTTACTAAATCAAGGCATAAAAATTGAAACTGTCCATCTGCATCATGTTCACTAAATTGACTATAACTCGAGTTACGAAACTCGAAATTTAGATCCGTAAATTTTCCATGAAACTAGACTCATATATCTTCTTAATATAAGATTTCTAGAATTTTTGGTATGGCCAATTAGTACAGTTTATTAGTTAAATTCTCCCCTGTTACACAGTTCAATAGTTCTGAACCCTCTGCACAAACGATCAATTATCTCATAATATACAACTCTTTTGCCTACATCGTTTCTTTCATATAAAAATAGAATAAATAATATTTAATTCTATATATCATTCACACCATAATTCCATTTATACTATTTTTAGTGATTTTTCAAAATCACGTCACAGTTGCTGTCCAAACTATTCCCCTGCATAAAATTACATGATTTCTCTATAATAACTATCAACTAGGCACTACAAAACATCCAAAACATGCTTTTAATTAGCCATTTTAATAGCTAATTATTACCAAGGATTTACAAGATAATCTTAAGCCATATCATAAGGTCATACACACAAAATGGCTAAGTTCCTATACATGCCATAACTTAAAACATTTGAGTCACAAAATACCAATATAATCCTTTAATAGTTTGTAACGATCTCCGACGTCCTTTCGATCCCTGAGTTGGCTTGTAATACTATAAAAGTAGAGAAAAGAATGGGAGTAAGCATTAAGCTTACTAAGTTTGCATGTAAATAAATAACAACATTCATAATAAATTATTTTATTCTTTTCTTATCAAGATCACTTAAGCTTTTAACTCAATGTACTTAAAATTTCATTCTTACCTGTACCTTTTAACATGAACTTGTCTTACCTTTCCTTTGGTATACTCTTTGAATTTTCCCATTGAACCACTTGGAATACTAAGGATGCACGGGTACCTTTCCTTATGAAACTTAACCATTACCATGTCTTGACATGGTCTTACGTGGTATCCTTGCATTATGAACTCACCAATGCCATGCCTTGGCATGGTCTTACATGGGACCTTTGCCTTATCGTAACTTATCAATGCCATGTCCTGACATGATCTTACATGATTTCCTTAAACCCTAATGTCATGACATTTGTATCCTACACATTCTTAAGGTTCAACCGAAACTTTCTGAGATAGCTTTTCCGTCGATTCATACTTGAGTCTTTGAATGATAAATTTATAAAATAAATATGTAAATGCTGGAATTTAATAGTATTAAATGTAAAATAATAGAATATTGCATTTATTTATCGCAAACTTACCTCGAAACAAAATACGATAAACTATAACGATTTAGTCCACTACCTTTTTCTTTCCCCGATCTAAGTCTGGATTTCGTTCTTCTTGATCTATAATAGCAAATTTAGCTTATTTAATACTCACATTTACCAAAACAGTCCTTAACTCTAACTTTGGAAAAATTATGATTTTGCCCCTAAACTTTTACATATTTACACATTTTCCCCAAAGCTCGAAAATTAAACTTTATCCCTTATTCTTAAGTTTTATGACATGCTGATCATTTTTTCCTTCTATGACAATATCAAATTCTCACTCTAACATGTACTTATGAACATTAGGTATTTTTACTGATTAAGCCGTTTTACTCGTTTTTTCTTAAAATCACTTAGCAAAATTTGTTTAACATAATTTCAAACTTCATATTCTATCATAAAACATCAAAATAAACACATTTCACCTATGGGTATTTTTCCAAATATGAACCCTAGCATGAATTATTGATAGAATAAGCTAAACCGAAACTCTACAGGGCTTCAAAAATGTAAAGAACATTAAAAACGGGGCTTGGAATCACTTACTATGGAGCTTGGAAGCTTGAAACAAACCCTAGCTATGGTGAACCCTTGAAAATTCGTCCTAATGAAGAAGATGAGCATATTTTGCCATCTTTTTCCCTTTTAATATCTTTTTATTACCAAATGACTAAATTACCCTTCATTTAAAACTTTGGTTCTTTCTACCTATATCCATTTTTGTCCATGAAAGCCTAATGGTATAATTACCATTTAAGGGCCTCTACTTCAATTATGCTCTTCAATTAAATCCTTTAACATCTAAATCTCATATTTATCAACTTTTGCAATTAAGTCCTAATAGGCAAATTAGACATGCAATTCATGAAATTTTCTATCGATATTCTAACACATGCATCTAATCACTCGATAAATCATAATAATTAATTGTAATAAACTTTTCTATCTCTAATTCGTGGTTTCGCAACCACTGTTTCGTTTAGGCCTTATTTCGGGATGTTACATTTCTCCCCCCTTTAGGGATTTTCGTCCCCGAGAATCTTACCTGTAAAGAGATTTGGGTACTATTTTCACATAGTCTCTTCGGGCTCCCATGTAGCCTCTTCTATCCCATGCCTATTCCATAATACTTTCACAAGTGCAATACTTTTGTTCCTTAATTGTTTAACCTCACGAGTTAGAATTTTTACCGGTTCCTTACCGTAAGTCATATCTGGCTGAATCTCAACCTTTATTTGCGAAATCACATACGATGGATCTGAACAATAACGATGTAGCATAGACAAATGAAACACATTATGAATCTTCTCTAACTTAGTTGGCAAAGCTAACCGATATGCCAATGGCCCAACTCTCTCGATCACCTCAAGCGATCCAATAAAACGGGGACTTAATTTGCCTTTCTTGCCAAATCTGAGAGCTTTCTTCCACGGGGATACATTCAAGAATACCCTATCACCAACTTGAAATTCAATTTCTTTTCTTTTCAAATCTGCATAGGATTTCTGCCTATCTGAAGCTGCTTTCAAGCAATCTCTGATGACTTTTACTTTCTCCTCTATTTCTTTGACTAAATCAACCCCGTAAATCTGATTTTCCTTAAGCTCTGTCTAATACAAAGGTGTGCGACATTTACGTCCATACAAAGCTTTATAAGGTGCCGTCGCCAGACTCGATTGATAACTATTATTGTAGGTAAACTCTATTAACGGCAAGTATTTCTCCCAACTACATTGAAATTCCAATACATAACATCTAAGCATATCTTCAAGTACCTGAATAACTCTTTCTGACTGACCATCAGTCTGAGGATGGAAAGCTGTACTAAAACTCAACTTTGTACCTAAAGCTTCCTGCAATTTCTTCCAAAATTGTAAGTAAACCTCAGATCTCTATCTGAGATAATCGATAACGGTACTCCATGTAGTCTAACTATCTCTGAAATATACAACTCAGCCAACTTGTCAAGTGAATAATCCATACGAACTGGAATAAAATGAGCGGACATCGTTAGCCTATCAATCACAATCCATACTGCATCTTTCTTTCTCAGTGTCAAAGGTATTCCTGTCACAAAATCCATAGTAACTCGGTCCCATTTCCACTCGGGAACTAATACAGGCTGCAACAAACCTGAAGGTACCTGATGTTCGGCCTTTACCTGTTGACAAATCAAGCATCTAGAAACAAACTCTGATATATCTCTTTTCATTCTTGTCCACCAATACATTTTCTTCAAATCATTATACATTTTTGTACTACCTGGGTGAATAGACAAAGAACTGCTATGTGCTTCCTGTAAGATTTTCCGAATATGTTCATCATTCTTGGTTACACATACTCTATCTCTTAACATCAAACAACCGTCAGAACCAATTTGAAAACCAGACTCTACACCTGACTCACATCGAACTCTTTTGGCTTACAACTCATCACATCATTCTTACGAGCTTCACAAATTTCTTCAAGAAACGTCGGTTTAGCTCTCAACTCTGCTAAAATAGAACCATCATCTGATAAGGCCAAACTAGTGTGCAAAGCTCTCAAGGCAAATAACGATTTTCTACTCAAAGCATCAGCAACAATGTTTGCCTTACCCGGGGGATAATCGATCACTAGCTCATAATCTTTAATTAACTCTAGCCATCTTCTTTGCCTCAAGTTTAGATCTTTCTGAGTCATCAAGTATTTCAAACTTTTATGATCACTGAATATTCGGCATTTCTCACCATACAAGTGATGTCTCCAAATTTTTAATGCAATTACAATAGCAGCTAGCTCTAAATCATGTGTCGGATAATTTTTCTCATGTGGTTTTAACTGTCTAGAGGCATAAGCAATTACCCTTCCTTCCTGCGTAAGTATATAACCTAGTCCATTTAAGGATGCATCATTGTATATCACAAACTCTTTACTCGGTTTTGGTTGTATTAAGACAGGAGCTTTAGTCAACAATGCCTTTAACTTGTCGAAACTCTACTGACATTTTTCAGTCCATTCAAACTTGACATCTTTCTATAGCAATCTTGTCAATGGAGTAGCTATCATGGAAAATCTCTCTACAAATCATCTATAATAACCGGCAAGACCAAGAAAACTTCTGACCTCTGATACATTCCTAGGAGGCTTCCAATCAATAATGGCTGAAATCTTACCCGGATCAACTCTAATACCTTCACCTGAGACAATATGTCCAAGAAAACAAACTTCTCGTAACTGAACTCACTTTGCTGCTAAACTTGGCATAAAGTGATTATCTCTCAAAATCAGAAAACTATTCTCAAATGCTCTGCATGCTCTCGCCTCATCATGAGAATAAATCAAGATGCCATCAATGAACACAACTACAAACTTGTCCAAATAAGGTCTAAAAATTCGGTTCATTAAATCCATAAAAATGGCAGGAGCATTGGCTAAGCCAAATGGCATCACAAGAAACTCATAGTGACCATACCTAGTTCGAAAAGTAGTTTTGAACATCCGACTCTTTAACTCATGGCGATAGTATCCGGATCTCGGATCTATCTTAGAAAACACAAATGGCTCCTTCAATTGATCAAACAAACCATCTATTCTAGGCAATGGATATTTGTTCTTGATGGTTACCTTGTTAAGCTGCTGATAATCTATACACAATCTCAGGGAACCGTCCTTCTTTTTCACAAATAACACTGGTGCTCCCCATGGTGAATAAATAGGTCTTACAAAGCCTTTATCAGTTAATTCCTATAACTGAGCTTTCAATTCTTTCAATTCTATTAAAGTCATTCTATAAGGAGCAATAGAAATAGGTGTGGTACCTGGAATCAATTTAATACCAAACTCAACTTCTCTAATAGGAGGCAAACCTGGTAGTTTTTCCGGGAACACATCAGGAAACTCATTTACCACAGGCACTGATTCAATTTTCAATTGTGGATCTTTAGTGTTCAACACAAAAGCAAGATAAGCTTCATATCCTTTCCTCAAACATTTTTGAGCAGACATAACAGAAATTATGGAAATTGAACTACCTGACTCATCTGAATTAACCCGAAGTATCTCACCATTTTCACACTTCAACTCAATGAATTTCTTTCCACAATTTACTATCACATCATGTGCAGTTAACCAATCCATACCAAGAATCACATCAAACTCATCAAACGGCAATAGCATGAGATCGACCGAAAAACAGTAACCTCTAATCATCAAAGGGCAATTTCTACATACTTTGTTTACTAACACATACTGACCTAATGGATTCGATACTTTAATCACAAATTCCGTAAACTCTATAGGCATGTTCATACTAGGCATCAATTTCATACAAACATAGGAATGGGTTGAACCTGGATCAATCAAAGCAATAATAGTAACATCATGAAGAGAAAATGTACCCGTAATTACGTCGGGGGAAGATGCCTCTTCACGAGCACGGATAGCATAAGTCCTTGCGGGTGCTCTAACATCTGATCTCTTTGTTGTATCTTTAAATGTTCCTCTACCTGCCCCTACTCCGGGATTTCTCTGAGATCTGCCTCTAACGGGGGTATTGTCTGATCTTGCACTCGGTATTACTTCTCTTTTAACCATTTCGGGACACTCCCGAATGAAATGATCTGGTGCACCACATCGGAAACAACCAGTCTCAGTTGCTCGACATTAACCTAGATGACGTCGACCGCATTGAGGACACTAGGGTCTATCAGGCTGAATACTGCCAACACTCACAATCAAAGTGGTTTGAGCTTTTGGATCCATAAATCTTCTACCACTGTTTCGGCTAAAATACCCGGCTGAAAAATTAGATCTCGTAGAAAACTCTCTAGGCCTCTTGGATGTAGACTGAAACGACTTGCTCATCTGTCTTTTCTTCGTATCTTGCATCTCAATTTCAGCTTTACCCTTTCTTTTTAACAACTCCTCTGCCTTACAGTGCTCTGGTCAACTAAAACAAAGAAACTCCTTTATCTCTAGAACACCAACCGACAATGGATATCATCATTGAGCCCATCCTTAAATCTTTTGCACATGATAGCCTCTGTAGACACACACTCTCGAGCATAATTACTGAGTCTGACAAATTCACGTTCATACTCAGTCACAGTCATCTTACCCTGTTTTAATTCAAGGAACTCTTTTCTTTTCTGGTCAATAAACCTCTGACTGATGTACTCCTTATGGAACTCCTCCTGAAAGAAATCCCAAGTAACTCTTTCTTTCGGTACTACTGACACAAGTGTCTTCCACCACTGGTAGGCCAAATCTGTAAGAAGTGACACTACACATTTAATACACTCTTCTGGTGTGCAGGATAACTCATCAAAAACTCTAATAGTGTTCTCGAGCCAAAATTCAGCTTTCTCTGCATCATCATCTTTGGTAGCCCGAACTCTTCTACCCTTTGTTTTTCTCGATCTTGTCAACGGGTGGTTTCTCTTTTTTCAGATTCAGAATCGGGAAGCTATATGAGTGGTCTGAGGATTATGAGGGGGTGGAGATCTAACGGCCGGGTCCGTACGAACGAACTTAGCAAACCATTCATTCATAACTTGAAAGAAGGCTTCTCGAGCCCCTCCTTCCTGACTAACTATAATGGGCCTTTCACTACTATCTGGTGGCACCGTCCCTTCTACGGGAGCGGGCGCATTACTCTCTACATCATCTGCACCAGCCCGTTCGGGATTCATAACTATAAAAGAAAAACATTTTAAAATCGTCAGGAGTCATCACACTATCAAAATATAAGTATGGCATTATAGTTAGACTCTTACTCATACTGAATATTTCGAGAACCAACTAAACTTTGGCTCTGATAGCAATAAATGTAACACCCCTTACCCGAGACCGTTGACAGAGTCGAGCACGAGGCATTACTAGACTTAACTTACTAAATCAGGGCATAAAAATTGAAACTGTCCATCTACATCATGTTCACTAAATTGACTATAACTCGAGTTACAAAACTCGAAATTTAGATCTGTAAATTTCCCCAGAAACTAGACTCATATATCTTATTACTATAATTTTTCCAGAATTTTTTGTATGGCCAATTAGTACAGTTTATAAGTTAAAGTCTCCCCTGTTACACAGTTCGACAGTTCTGACCCTTCTAAACAAAAGATCAATTATCTCATAATATACAACTCTTTTGCCTACACCGTTTCTTTCATATAAAAATAGACTCAATAAGATTTAATTATATATCTCATTCACACCATAATTCCATTTTTATACTATTTTTAGTGATTTTTCAGAATCACATCACAGTTGCTGTCCAAACTATTCCCCTGCATATAATTACATGATTTCTCTATAATAACTATCAACTAGGCATTAAAGACATCCAAAACATGCTCTTAATTAGCCATTTTAATAGCTAATTATTACCAAGCATTTACAAGCCAATCTTCAGCCATATCATAAGGTCATACACACAAAATGGCTTAGTCCCTATACATGCCATAACTTAAAACATTCGAGTCACAAAATACCAATATAATCCTTTGATAGTGTGTAACGATCTCCGACGTCCTTTCGATCCTCGAGTTGGCTTGTAATACTATAAAAAGAGAGAAAAGAATGGGAGTAAGCATTAAGCTTAGTAAGTTTGCATGTAAATAAATAACAACATTCATAATAAATTATTTTATTCTTTTCTTATCAAGATCACTTAAGCTTTTAACTCAATGTACTTAAAATTTCATTCTTACATGTACCTTTTAACATGAACATGTCTTACCTTTCCTTTGGTATACTCTTTGAATTTTCCCATTAAACCACTTGGAATACTAAGGATACGCGGGTACCTTTCCTTATGAAACTTAACCATTGCCATGTCTTAACATGGTCTTACATGGTATCCTTGCATTATGAACTCACCAATGCCATGTCTTGGCATGGTTTTACATGGGACCTTTGCCTTATTGTAACTTATCAATGCCATGTCTTGACATGGTCTTACATGATTTTCTTAAACCCTAATGTCATGACATTTGTATCCTACACATTCTTAAGGTCCAACCGGAACTTTCTGAGATAGCTTTTCCGTCAATTCATACTTGAGTCTTTGAATGATAAATTTATAAAATAAATATGTAAATGCTGGAATTTAATAGTATTAAATGTAAAATAATAGAATATTGCATTTATTTACCTCAAACTTACCTCGAAACAAAATACGATAAACTATATCGATTTAGTCCACTATCTTTTTCTTTCCCCGATCTAACTCTGGATTTCGTTCTTCTTGATCTATAATAGCAAATTTAGCTTATTTAATACTCACATTTACCAAAACAGTCCTTAACTCTAACTTTGGCAAAATTATGATTTTGCCCCTAAACTTTTACATATTTACACATTTTCCCCAAAGCTCGGAAATTAAAATTTATCCCTTATTCTTATGTTTTATGACATGCTGATCATTTTTTCCTTCTATGACAACATCAAATTCTCACTCTAACATGTACTTATGAACATTAGGTATTTTTACCGATTAAGCCGTTTTACTCGTTTTTACTTAAAATCACTTAGCAAAAGTTGTTAACATTATTTCAGACTTCATATTCTAACATAAAACATCAAAATAAACACATTTCACCTATGGTTATTTTTCCAAATATGAACCCTAGCATGAATTATTGATAGAATAAGCTAAACCGAGCTACCGGGGCTTCAAAAATGTAAAGAACATTAAAAACGGGGCTTGGAATCACTTACTATAGAGCTTGGAAGCTTGAAACAAACCCTAGCTATGGTGAACCCTTGAAAATTCGGCCTAATGAAGAATATGAGCATATTTTGCCATCTTTTTCCCTTTTAATATCTTTTTATTACCAAATGACTAAATTACCCTTCATTTAAAACTTTGGTTCTTTCTACCTATATATGTTCATTTTTGTCCATGAAAGCCTAATGGTATAATTTCCATTTAAGGGCCTCTACTTCAATTATGCTCTTCAATTAAATCTTTTAACATCTAAAACTCATATTTATCAACTTTTGCAATTAAGTCCTAATAGGCAAATTAGACATGCAATTCATGAAATTTTCTATCGATATTCTAACACATGCATCTAATCACTCGATAAATCATAATAATTAATCATAATAAACTTTTCTATCTCAAATTCGTGGTTTCGTAACACTGTTCCGTTTAGGCCCTATTTCGGGATGTTACACCCATAATGCCACCTTACTTACACTGATTCAATCCAACATATATCAGAACTATAAAGCACTTCTAAAGAATAAAAATCAAGACATCTACACAAGCATACCCCAAATGAATTTCATCATCAATGAATATATGTAAACTTGTCAAGTATAGGCCCAATTCCAATGACCACTTACAAAATAAATTGGATAACATAAATTGCCAACATTTTGGCTAACAAATATGACATAACAAAATGACCTAGTCCTATTCATGCCATACTCAAAATGAATCTAACTTTGTTATACCACAGAGTAGTCGATAGTGTGATTTCCAAACTCCAACGTTCCACGAATTCTCGTGCTAACTTGGCAATGCTACTAGGAAAAGGGAAATGAGAGGAGTAAGCATAAGGGTTAGTAAGTTTGCATGAAATAAATAGCAACATAAAGCTCATCATATCATCCATCCATTGCATTGAATAAAAACACAAGTCTTAAGCTCATTTCCATAACTTACTCATACTTACTCTTACCAATTACATATCATGCCACATATCGTGAACCATTCTTGTGAATTACTCACATATACCTGTATCACTTCATCACTTAGTCTTAGCATTAATCTCATCTCTATCATAAGCTTAACTATTTACCACATTGAATCACTTGAGATATTCAAGGATATATGATCACCCTCATTCACATAATTACGACACCAATGCCACATCAAAGACGTGGTCTTACATGGGTTCACTTCTAGTTGCCAATGCCATATCCCCGATATGGTCTTATACAGGATCTCATATTGATTGTCGATGCCATATCCCAGATATGGTCTTATATGATTCTTATATTCGATGCCGATGCCATATCAAAGATATAGTCTTATATAGGGTCTCCATTCGATGCCGAGGCCATATCCCATACATGGTCTTATACGGAACCTTACCAATCTCATGTTTCGATGATATTATTCTCTCATTTAATAAAGTCCAACCGGGACTTTCACATTACAGTTCTCATTATTTTCTCATTTGACATCATAACTCAAATTCATAGAAATATTATACAACATTACTAATATCAAACATTTAGAAACTTAATAACATGATGTTGAATTTATTACACACAAACTTACCTCAATTTCAAAATAGGCTAGATTATCGATCTAGTCCGATACTTTGCCCTTTCCTCGGTCGAGGTTAATTTTTCACTCTTCTTGATCTATAATAACAATTTAGCTCACTTAATCGCCACATTAATAAATACATTTCAATAATCATAATTTTGGTAAAATTACTATTTTGCCCGTAAGCTTTCACACAATGTCCGTTTTATCCCTAGGCTCGAAAATCAATTCTAATCAAATTTCTTTCTTCAACAAGCCTAGGTGAACATTTATTACTCGTATGGTAGCCCTCAATACTCATTATTTCACACATTTAACACCTATTTTATAACATTTACAAAAAGATCCTTTTAGGTGTTTTCATGATAACACTTTTCACAAAAGTTGTTTATCAAACAACTAAGATTCATTTCTTCCATAAAAATGCAGCAAACAACATACATGCTCACATGTTAAAAACCTAAAATGTTAACCATTTTGCAAAATAGTCCCCTCTTTAGCTAGCTTAAGCTTTTGGGGTTTCAAAAGTACAAATATTATCAAGAAAAACCATTGAAATCACTTACTTGTAAGGTTAAGAGCTTGCTAAAATTTTTGGGTTTTCAAACCTCTATTTACTGCTAATTTTCGATGGAAGAAGATGAGTGAATAGAAGGATATCATCTTTTCTTTATTTTATTCTATTTCATCAATTTAATCCAACTACTACACCAACTTTGACTAATTTTGACTTCTCTGTCCCCCTATGGACGGCCACCGTATATCTAAGGGTCAATTTGCACATTAAAGGCCTCCAATTAATATTCTATGGCCATTAGGCACCTTCAGCTTGTAAAATAGAACTTTCACACTTTATGTGATTCAGTCCTTGTTCGCGATTAAGCATGAAATCGCTAAAATTAAAGCACCAAAATTTTTATGCACCTATTTAATCATGCTCTAACTTATCAAATAACATAAAAATAATTTTCTCCGACCTCGGATTAGTGGTTCCAAAACCACTATTTCGACTAACCCCTAAATTGGGTTGTTATAGTTCTCAAGAACATATTAAATTCATTAGATTTGAACAACATAGAAGGACTAGTAAAAAGAAAAGAAGAAGAAAAATATGAAAAAATGGAAGCGCCTCCCTTGGCCGAGGAAAGCATGTAAATGGGAAACTCCATAGCTAGAATATAAAACAACGATCTCAAAACTATAGAAATCATCAAAAACGAGACAAAACACATACCTAATTGCTTGAATTATTCCTAGCCGAATGAAGAACCCTAGTTTCTCTTGTTCTTCTTTTAATTTTGGTTCACCAAGATGATAATGGATGAAATTTTTGTTTTGTTTTACTTATTTTATCACTATTTACAAATTACCATAATTAACCTCATTCATAAACCATTAAAAACATTCATATAATGCCCATAAATGTCCATTAGCACTACCAATGGTCTAATATCATCATAAGGACCTTTGATTTAATAAATCATAGCAATTAAACACTTTTAACAAATAGAATGAAGCTTTTGCATCTTATGGGATTAAGTCCTTTTTCTCAAATTGAGCAATTAAATGATAAAATTACTTCACGAAAATTTCACACATCCATACTTTCATGCTGTAAACACATAAAATAATATTAAAAAAATTTCGACATCAGACTTGTGATTCCAAAACCACTGTTTCGATTTAGCTAAAATTGGGCTGTTACAAATGACTACTGCAAACAGGAAGGGATAGAGAGACATCGGACCGTTGTAGGTACTTCCGTAACAGAATGGAGTTGCAGAAAGAATGAATAGAACCTTGTTGGAAAAGGCCCGATGCATGCTTTCAAATTCAGGTCTAGGAAAAGAGTTTTGGGCTAAAGCCGTAAATTTAGCAAGGTAGTTGGTAAATCGATCTCCACATCGAGCATTGAACGGTAAAGTTCTAGAGGAGATAGTTAAGTAATCCTCTCAACTATTCTAATCTTAGAATTTTTTATTGTCCTACTTATGATAAAGTTAGTTAGGGAAAGCTCGATCCAAGGGTTGTAAAGTACATTTATTTGGGTTACTCTACCAGTACGAAAGGTTTTAAACTGTGGTGTTCGGAAACAAATAAAACTATTGTTAGCAGAGATGTTAAGTTAGATGAATCGGCTATGATTCATTCGGAAAAGGGGTCACTTATTTTTAAATACATAACAAATCAGATGGTCTCAAGCAAGGTAGAGTCAAAAGTTTATACAGGGGGAAACATCTGGAACAACGAAAATGTGCAAGTGTACATAATCGCAATAAGTAATAAAGTGACAAGTAAATGTCGAGTTATCGTACCTACAAAGACTGTGAAAGAAAATTTTTTATGAAATGTAAGGTTAAACACTTTAATGATGACAACAATTGTTGATTTGAAAAGGTGTTATGAAAACTAAAAATTAACTAAATAATTTAACTAAGAAAATAAACAGTAAAAATGTTCCAATGCACGATTTCTAAAAGACGATTGTTAATCAATATAGCATAAATGTGTTAAATCAATTTCATTCTTTAACTTAGAATTACTAAAACTATGTTCATGTTGTTACAAATGATTTCACGGCAACTTGGTATTTTGGTAACTAATGTACATACATACTTACTAGATTAACTAATCTCTTGAACATATTCCTATGTCAATTCAAACAATTAATCAATTTTCATAAGCAAGTATTAGATTAAGTGAGGTAAAAATATATTCCTATATTGAAACAATTTAATCACAATAATCTTATAAGTTATGCAAGGCTAAAGTATCGTTTAATACTGTCACTAATTTAACCATCAGCTACCTTAGAAGATTAAACATGCACCAATTAAATATTGTGTCAATTAATTATAATTTCAATCCGATTAATAATCAATTCATTTGTTACCTTAGAATTATAATGCAAGTATAGCACAAACATGGTTTTATTTAATTGAACAATTTACAAAGGCCTATAACAACACAAACATGATTTTAAAAATTTAAGCGAATAGAATGCAATCAGTTTAACGGGAATTAAATTTAATTCATTTTAATTAAATCAAGAACAACAACACAAAAAATATTCATAATCATGATCACAACATAAACGAGAAAAAATAAGGAGCAGGGAACTAGGAAACAAATCCCGGTGTTTCTCTGAAACCAAACTAGTGCACTTCTCTTCTTCTCTGCTCGTCTTGTCAATCCAAGGCCTTCACGAACAATTGAATGCTGCTACTTCGAGTGGCGTGCAAGCTCTTTTTCAAGAGGGGAAATCAACAAGGGAAGAAGGACAAAGGAAATGGGAAAACAAGAAAGTGAAAGAAGAGAATGAAAGAGAGAAAGATGTGTGAATTGAGGATGTGAGGGATGTGAAATGAGGAAGGGAATAGGGGTATTTATAGGTGGAGATAGCTACTAAAAATAGCAAAGAAATATCATTCACTCCCTCTTCATTGGCTAGCCATGCTTGGTGCAAGTTTGATTGATTCAAACTTGCCACTTTGAGTTTGGGGCTAAAAATAGAATTCATGAAAAGAGGAGGGGTTCGAACGGAATTAAGGGAAAATTAAAGGGTTGTTTTGAAATTAATAATATCAGCCAAATAAATTGATTCGGTCAGATATATGAACGGTTTGGGCTTCCAAATCCTTGATGGATCAATCCTCTTCTCTAAACACAACTAGGCCCATTTTTCTTCTTCAGATTTTATATTAATTTTTAACCCAATTAATGTTAGATCAAAATTAAATATAAACTATGTTAAATAAATAATTTTGGACCTTCCATGGTTGGAAACTTAATTAGCCATACTCTTGAGTCATTTGATGCAAGAATTGCCCCAACAGTTCAAGCCTTTCGAGGTGACTGCCGGACCAATTTTCATTCTTTGTGCAAAACTGTCGAAAATAAATAAAATTTGTGTAAATTTATTAATAAAATAATTAAATTAAATTTGTTAATAATTTGAGTTCAAATTAATTATTTTATAATTAAAGTATGAATTTCAACAAAAATTATTAAGAAACTGCATGAATTAGAGCTTAAAAGGTGCTGAAAAATCTATATATTTTTGTGCTTCCAACATCACAACAACACGAAAAGTCGCGTCGCAATGTCACGAAAAACAAGGTCGTCGCCTCGACGAGGAAACAAGCGACAATGCGGCAACATGTCAAAATCCTGGTTCTTACGAAGCTTAAGCTATTTTATATCAGTTTGGGACTTTATCCGACTTGTAAGTACCCTCACCATCTCAATAACTAATTATAAGTTGGCTCATGATAGGAAAAAAGTAAGAAATCCGACCACCACAAAAATACTATGAAAGAAACCTAGTGGCATATGCTCTAAGTGTTGTAGAGAGCACTGATTCAACTAACCCTTCATGTTATTCTAAGGTAGTTCAGGACTCTGATTCTAGCAAATAGCTCATTGCTGTGGATGAAGATATGGAATCACTTAAAAACAATGAGACATGAGAACTAGTGAAACCACCCATCAGTAAGAAAATTGTTGGTTTCAAATGGGTATTTAAGAAGGAAAGTTCAAGTCTGAATGACATTAGTTACAAGGCAAGATTCGTTACAAAGGGCTACAGTCAAGTGGCAGGAGTTGATTTTCATGATGTTTTCTCTCCTGTTATGAAACATTCATCCATTCGGACACTTTTGGCTCTTGTTGCATCAAACAATCTTGAGTTAGAGCACCTTGAAGAGGACATATAAATGCAGCAACCATGAAACACCCCACACCTGGCCCACGGGCCTGGACCGGATCTGGTATGTTCCTCAAGTAAATCGGTTTCAAATTCTTTGTTACTTAGAGAAAATTTGTGTAATTTTAGAAAAATATCGTTTTGGGTTGGGCTTAGATCGAAACCCACTTATTTACTTAGAAATCATTTAATTACGATGACAAAACAGTTTAGGGTTTATTTTTAAATAAATAGTTATAACTTGAACTTAATCAAAAATAGTTCGTAACATAGTAAAAAAAAATTAAACAGAAATAAAGAAATCCAACTTGGGCCTTATGGCCTTATTACATCCATCAAATCTCAAAATAAAATTTAAAGTACTGAGTAAAATAAAAGTCCAAATCTCTAAATTTCTCCTTGCGATGCATGGCCACCTTTAGCTCCTGCCGACGCGGTCCATTAATGCTCATCACCTGAAAAATATTTCCCACAACGGGGTGAGCCAAACAGACTCAATGTGTACATGGCACCAAATCGTAATAGAATTAGGCATACAATACATTCAAACATAAAATACAAGTTATGATGCATTCCCCAAACCCGAACCTAATTGTCCATTCGCTACACACCCCCGTACCTGCCAAACACACCGTGGGGACTACTAAGTCGACCCTCCTTCCGCTACACACCAAATTGCGGGCTCAAGGCTCCGCATCTGTGGTTTTAGGAAACCACTTTTCAGATTACTGTGGTAGTAAGTCACCACTTTTCAGATTACTGTGGTCTTAAGTCACCACTTTTCACTTCCCCTTTCAATATACAACCAAATGCCCCACTAATATGCATAATATACCATAGTTCAAGTTCTTATCATATTCTCATGTTACGAATAACATTTTTCATATTCCTAGTAGAAGTAGGAAACGCACCTGAGTACTTAGTACCATAACCTGGTACTCTAGTCATGCTCATATTTCTATTAACATATATCTTAATACATGCAACCATAATTCATATTACAGAAATAGTGTGGAGTACACACCTGATTCGCTTAATGAAGTCCTCGAAAATCCCGAAGAGAACCGATTCTGATTTAGATTTCAAATCCTACATAAGTTAATCACTTACTATTTAAAAGACCATTCGCCATTTTTCCAAATACAACTAGGATTTGTATTACTTACCTTGTAATCGAATTGATTTTAAGAATCAAGTCTTGGGATCTTTGTATTCCTCCCTTGTGAATTCGGCTATACACTATAATACTCCACAAAGTTAATTTTCGCTTCGATAATAAATCTAAATATTTAAAATAGCCTTGGCCGAATATCTTAAACACATACCTTGTGATTTCAAATCCCGAAAAGTAACCCTTGGCTATGGAGATGTTGAAATCCCTACACACATATGTTAGATCTGATTTCCATATCACTTAAAAATCTTAAATCAATTGGCCTTTGGCCTAAACCATGCTTTTCTTACCTTAAATCCTTAGATCTGAAATCCCGAAATTCCTCCTTTATTATTCGGCCAAAAGACAAACAAAAGAATAAGTTCCCAAATCTTGGTTGAAAGAGAATAAACAACAAGAATCCATTATTCTTACCTTATCACCACAGTCAACGGCACCCTTGATTGAAGCCACAAAGATTCGGCTATGGTGACTTAGACAGAGATCAAAGAGGTTTCGGCTTGACAGTAGAAGAGAAAAGAAGAAGAAAAGAGGAGAAGAAAATTCGGCAGAGAGGGAGAGAGCTAGGGAATTTTCGACAGAGCAGAGAAAGAAGCAAAACTGATGAGTAGCCCTCCTTCCTTCCTTTTATAGAAAAAGTTATCAGCTAAGGAGTCCCTTACTTGGCCACCACTCCTCTATCTGATAACTTTATCTTTTTAATATGATAAATAAAAGGATTTAATCCAGTATTTATCTCTTCTAAATAATCCAATTTAAAAATCTAAAAAAAATCCCTTATTTATCACTTAATAGCCGAATTTTAAAGAGGATAAACCTCTTTTTTTCTAGATGCCTTGCCGTCCACTCCTTGTGCTTCTAGAAACAAAAATAAAACTTTCTTTATTTACTTCCCAAGTGACTCAAACTCAGGCCCAACACCCTTGCATGTGGCGCCATTTCCATAGGCCCTAAGTGCCATCTTCAGGCCACTTTTCCAAGCCTGTTTGTGTGTCCAATTTCTCCAACTTTTTCTTTTAAGGCCTCCTTGCCCTAATTTCCTATTTTAAACTTTAAATTTTGACATTTCTAGGTCATTTCCAAGTTCCCTAAAATTTTCGATCGGCTCTGTAAACTTGCCATTTTCTTACATTTCCAAGTTTCCAGAAATGTTCACTTTCCATTTTTGAATTATTTCCTTACATTTCCTAGTTTCCAAAAATGTTCATGTCTATGCATTTCTAGGTTTCCAAAAATGTTCACTTTCCTCTTTATTCCTTTACATCTTCAGGACATTTCCCTACATTTCCAAGACAAGACATTTCCTTACATTTCCTTGCATTTCCTTACATTTCCTTACATTTCCATACATTTCCATACGTTTCCTTACATTTCCTTACATTTCCATACATTTCCTTATTTCTAGAACTCACATAACACATTCATAATTCATAAAACATGCCATTTTACCACATGGTTCCTTGTGTCATGCTTCACACGGAGTTTCTTTTAAAGCCTCATTTACCTAGCTCTCCTTTTTACTTAAAAACCAATAATTTTCCAAAGCTTTCTTCTTCCATCCTAGAATTCTAAAAACCCTTAATACACTTCCAACACTGCCAAAACCTGCTAACTCATGAATTAGGCACGAACGCATAACCCCTAATCTAGGATGTTACAAACCAGAAGGCTTTAGAACTGAAGATAAGGAAGATCATGTTTCTCTTATTAGAAAATCATTGTACAGTCTGAAGCAATCTCCTAGGTAGTGGTACAAAAAGTTCGTCTCCTTCATGTTAAGTATATGTTTTTCATGATGTAAGTATGACAGTTGTGTATATCTATAGTGTCTTGATAATGGTTCATTCATATTTTTGCTATTTTATATTGATGATATGTTAATTGCGGCTAAGGATCCATCCAAAATTGAAAAACTTAAAATCATGCTTAACTTTAAGTTTGAGATGAACGATTTAGGTGTAGCAAAAAAATTAGGGATGGAAATTTCAAAGGACAAACGTTCCAAAATTATTTTTTTTATCGCAACTAAGGTTAATCAAGAAGATCCTTGAGCGATTTAAGATGCAAGACTCGGAACAGGTAAGTACTCCTTAGTTGTACACTTTAAATTGTCAATTTCATATTCTCCCCAAAACGAAGAAGAAGAGAGGTACATGTCAAAAGTACATTCTTCAAGTGCAATCCGAATTTTGATGTATGCAATGGTATGCACTCGTCCTAATATTTCGCATGTTGTTAGTAGATACATGGCTAAACTGGGTAAGCTACACTGGCATGCATTTAAATGGATAATATGATATTTATAAGGTACTTTTAACATGTGCTTAAAGTTTGGAAGAAGCCAAAAGGGCTTAGTCGGATATGTTGATTTAGATTATGCAAGAGACTTAATGTAACTCCCCTAAGCCGTATCTATCGTCAGACTAGGGTTAAAGGCGTTACCGAACAGATCGGAAACATTTACAGAAATGTCATACAATTGAATACTAACTTCAACCATAATGTCCCTTTAGTAGGTCATCGAGACCTAAAACATGCTATAAACTGGGTCGGGACTAAACCGAAACACATACAAAATTTCATAAAAATTTAAAATTTTTCTAAGTTTCAGGGGATACACGCTCATGTGGGCAGGCCTTATGCCTCCCATGGCTGCTATACACACCCGTGTGTTCTCCCCGTGGTCGAAACTTACTTTGCTCTACGGCCACCAAGCACGCCTATGTACTTTGGCCGTGGTCGACCCTATTGAAAACCACACGGCTACTAGGCACGTCCGTGTGCCAAGGCCGTGTACTTTTATCTAGCTACTGACTTTGTCCCATGGTTACTAGGCACACCCGTGTGGCAAAATAGGCCATTTGCAAGCCAAAATGCCACCCACATGGGTCTTATCTACAAGCAACATCATCAAGACATCACATGCCTATTTGGCAACCAAGAACATACCAAAATAACCATCCAAATTACAAGACTAAAACTCATCTCATCACAAGCATAAATCATTAATTTTCTTAGTCAAAACTTGACCATTTCATATATCAACTAGCCATGCCAAAAACATACTTCACATATCACATTCATTCAAGCAAATTCTCAACTCATAACTAGCCAAATCACATGACTAAGTTCATATAACAAACTTATATCCAATACTAGCCTATACATGCCATATCTAGCTATATACATTTCCAAAGTGGACCAAAATGATTTTAGTAGTGTGATAACGATCCTTGACGGTCCTGAGCCTTCAGTAGCTTTGACGACCTATAAAACAGAGAAAACACACATACAGAGTAAGCTTTCCAAAAGCTTAGTAAGTCATAATACAATTAAACTTAACATAAAAGGCATATATGCATATAGTACATTGGCACATAACATTTACTTAACAAACTAACACATATTTGTTTTGGTTCATATACTTGGCCACAATTGCCACATTCATCCATTCAATAATCATATGTATATACATAACTCATTCATAATCATCCTTGCATCTCATTCTCATTCTCATATTCAATCATACTTTTCTTCAAATCAAAGTCATATAGGTACTTAACTTTTATACACACTTAGTGTACATACCAAACGTACCTGAATCGAATATACATTCACGTAATTGTTCATAGCTCGGATTTGCTCATTGAACTGTTCAGAATCTAATAGGATACTCAGAAACTCAAAATAATCATACAATGCCAACGTCCCAGATGAAGTCTTACATGTAATCAGATATCGATGCCACTATCCAGACAGGGTCTTACACGAATCAATACGATGCCGATGTCCAAGACATAGTCTTATACGTAAAGCTCATACTGATGTCAACGTCCCAGACGTGGTCTTACACGAATCAATACGATACCGATGGTCCAGACATGGTCTTACACGTAAAGCTCATATTGATGCCAATGTCCCAGACGTGGTCTTACACGAAAATCAAATCAACACCAACGTCCCAGACGTGGTCTTACATGATAAAACAGAATAGATACCTTTGTATTCCTAAGTTCATACAGGATTTCTCAGACTTATCACTATATCAACCTTATCTCGGAATATATATACATAACATCTCGTAAGTATTCATTATCATCAATAGTCATATGAATATGCTCAATTCAATACAATTACATTTATTTGCAATATGACTTACCTCGGATTCGATTTAACTGAAACGGGAATGACTACTTGGATACTTTTGCTTTCTCGCGGTCTAAGTCCGTTTTCCTCAGTTCTTGATCTAAACATATTCAGAAATAACCCTTTTATTTACTAATTCATTCAATTCAATCCAAGGACACACATTTAGGGCTATTTACAAATTAATCCTCACATTTGCACAATTTATCATTTTAGTCCATTTTTCTCAAAACATCAAATTCATAAAATCATCACACATCCAAGCTTAGCCGAATGCATATATATCATACAAGCCCATATTTTCCATCAAATTTACAATTTAATACCTCAAGTTACTATTTTCTCAATTTAGCCCTAATTAGCTAAATTCATCAAAAATTCAAGAACAAAGTATGTTCATCTAGCTCAAATCTTTCATTTAACACCATAAATCATCACAAAGCTCAACATAACATCAATGGCATATCTCATGAACAACATCAATTCACAAAATTGAGACATGGGCTTAATAGTAGACAAAGCAACGATTGCAAAAACATAGAAATTATCGAATATCGAATCAAAATCATACCTTAATCAAAGAGTTTTATAGCCGAATGCCTTAGCTTCAAATTTCTTTCTTTTTTTCTTTGGTATTTTCAGCTAGAATGGATGAACACACCCACTAACTTTCTCATTTGTTTTATTAATAACATATTATTAATCCATTTACTAAAATATCCATTCAATTAATAAATAAAACAAACATATAATAGGGGCATATTTGTCCTTTGTTCATCCAATAACTAAATAGTGGTCTATTTGTTTCATAAGGCCTTCACCTTTAAAAGCTACATCACATAAATACTTTAACAAATAGCGTGAAACTTTGCATTGTAATACAATTTAATCCTTTTGTTGGATTAAGCACATAGACGTACAAATTATCACACAGAAACTTCACATATACTGATTCACATATCAATAACACACAATATAATATTAAAAAATTATACAAACTCAGATTTGTGGTCCCGAAACCACTGTTTTGATTAGGGTATAAACCGGACTGTTACACTTAAATCGAAGGAGGTCTCTTATAGGTTATCTATTCACTTTTGGAGATTGTGCCATCAGTTGGAAAGCTACACTTCAAGCTATAGTAGCCTTATCTACTACTGGAGCAGAATACATTGCCATTACTGAAATTGTAAAAGAAGCGATTTGGTTTAAAGGCCTGTTTAGTGAACTGGTAAGTGAAAATGGGGCAACTGTCATATATTGTGATAGTCAAAATGTCATACATCTCACCAAAGATCAAATGCATCATGAAAGGAGAAAGCACATAGACATTTCTTATCACTTTGTTCGAAAGGTGATCATTCAAAGGAATGTTTAGATTGATAAAATTGGTACAGAACATAATTTGGTCAATATATTGACAAAGAGTCTTCCAATTTCAAAGTTCGAGCATTGCTTGGACTTGGTGAGTATTTGAAGAAGATCAAATTAGGCCCATAACAAGGCTTGACAAAGGAGTTAAGTGAAATATGAGTCAAGGTGAAGATTTGTGGAAGTATGCCTAGCGTTTCGATCAAACAATGTGTGACATTGCAATGAGGAGAAGTTTTTCGTCTTGACAAGCAAACGATGCCATGACGAGAAAAAAGCCCTCATCCTAACAACGTGATCCTTCTTTATCCCAAAGACCAAACACCATGTCACGATGTGGTGATTACACCTCAAGTTTCTCGGCTTTCTTCTCTTAGTTAAACTCTTTTTTTAGTTTCCCGCTTGACCTCTAATTAACCTAGGGATATTTTAGTCATACATGTTGCAAATTTCAGCCTATAAATAGACCTTAGTTACTCTAGGTTTAAAACAACATAAATATTTAGATTGAGAGAATTATTGATAAGCTATAAAAGTAACATATTTTTAATCTCATGCTTGATGCGTTTTTGGATGATTTATTATGTAAATTAGTGAATTTGATGCTCCTAATCCTCTAAATTCAGATTTCAATACTTAGGTGAGCATAGGGGACTGAAAGGAAAGAAAAACGAGCCAAAATTGGACAAATAGAGCTGTTTCCAGGATCCACATGGCCTGGGCATTTCCACACGGGCTGGCCACACGCCATGTGCCAACTCGTGTTGATATCACACCCTGCTTCCCAAATACGTAGAAAAACACAATTTTTATGTTTTTTTGAGCATTCTAAAGTCTATAAATGCCAATTAGAAGAAGATCTAAGGGAGCACTCAAAGAAGATCGAAGAATGCACTTGAAGAATGCCATCGGAATCAACTCGGAAGCGGATCTCCCTCAAGATCGAATATCTCCATTTAATTTCTTTCGAAGTTTTATTAAGTTTCTTTATATCTTGTAGTTATTCTAGCTTTGAGATGTTTTCATTCAAGATTATGAACTAAATTCCCTAGATATCTAGGGAAGATGAATCCTATAATGAATCTTATTATTTGATTTCTAATTTACGCAATAAATACTTGACTCTTGTTCTCAATTATGTATGCTTATTTCTTGTTCTAATATTTCTGAGATATTAATTCAAGTTTAATGTGCTTATTTCAGTGGAGCAAAAGTCCCTGTTTAATAGTAGATCTAGAATAATTGAATGAAGTTGCATGCAATTCTAGAAATAGGACGACATAAATCTATCGGATTAGAGTCAAATCTAATAGGGGAATCCATAGATCGATTTAATGCGACAATGGGGTTTTAATTAGAAAGAGATTTCAATTAAGCAACTTAGAGTCAGTTGTTCTTACTCTCTAAAGAGATATTAACATAATTTATAGATTTCTACGGATCAAGACACAAGTGAATAAATCATTTAGTTCAAATTCATAATAATAGGTGAAGTCTCGGTGGATTCTTTCATGGGTATTGGCTATCTCATTGATTATCTTCAATTATTTTCCTATTTCATTCTCTGTTGTGTTCTTAGTTAGATTAGTTTGGTAATTTTAGATTAAAAACAATCACTCCAATTTGTTGGCTAAATAATAGAAAAACGGTAATTACTTGTGCTTTTAGTCCTCGTGGATACAATATTCCCCTACTCACCATAACTATACTATTGCTTGATAGGTGCGTTTGCCTTAGTCGTATTTATAGTTAGTTTAGTGACAATCAATTATGTTTTTTGTTTTGAAGGGTTTTTCTTCCGGGGCTTCAGGTTTTCTTTTAATTCTCTTTATCTTTTATACTCTTCTTTTATTATAGTGAAATCTCCTTTTACCCATGATTTTTTATCTTTTTTTGAGGAGTTTTTGATTTAACCCTAAAATTTTCAATTTTATTTTTTTAATTATAGTTGCCTAATAAATTTGGATTACAGAATTTTTTTTTTTAAAATTGTGGGGCATTCATTAAGCAATTTGCTTTTTTTTTATTTATAATTTTTTTACTCTCTTTATGTAGAATTATTAATCTTTAAAATTTTCAATTGCTTTATATATAAATATATATTATTTATATATTTAAATTATATTGAAATAATCTTAAAAACTCACTTTTTAGACTTTTAATAAAAATCTGCTACTTTATTTTTTTTAATATTTTAATTAATATCATGCACTTTTTAATACTAGACCAATTCTCTTTAACAATATTTTAACCTTAATAAGTTTTGATAAATTAAATAAAAAAGAATAATAGTAACACAATGTTTATGACTTTTTTTTTATGTTAAACTAAATTTATGGTTTATAATATGGTGGGTTTAGAACTTTGGATTTTAAGGATTATGCTTTTCTTAAAAGGGTTAGATTAAGGTTGTGGATAAAATTGAAGGATGAATAAAATTTAGAATTTAATATTTAGAGTTTAAGATTTAGTGTTTAGAGATCTAGGATTTTAAGAGTTTTAAAATCTTATTAAAAAATAAATTAATTTTATTAATTCTCAATCTTAAAAATCACACCAAAAAAAAATATAAAGTTAAAATTTAGTCGCAACTTCTCTTAAGATTTATGGACGATGAGGGAAGACAAATCCTTTTGGATATATTTGATTTTGTTTATTTGTGTATTAGAATTAAAAGATAGTAACCAGAATTAATTTGGTGTTGCTTGATATATTATATTATTCATACCGTTTAAATAAAATGATGTGACATGTTATTACTTAATGTTAAAATTGTTACTTTTTTAAGTTGATATTAACCTAAGTTAAACTTTTTTTTATTAAATCTCAATATTAAAATAAATTACAAAATATAAAGTTGAAATTTAGTTGCGATTTATGAGGGTAGGCGAATCCTTTGAATATTTAACTTTACTTATTTGTTTGTTTATTAGAGTTAAATAATAGTAATAGAGTTAATTTATTGTCTCTTAATGTATTATATTATTAGATACTCTAAAATAATATAATGTGGCATGTTATTTTCGGGTGTCTGTGATCTCTTAGGATTATTTTAATCTAAGTTAAATTGTTTTTTTTATTAGATTTCATGAATTTGATGATGGTTTGGATCTTAAATGCTTATTTTCGTCGAATTTGAAGATGTAATTAGTCTTGAGGGTAAATTATAATTCAATAAAAATAAGTATTATAATTCTTTAAATTTAAATGTTATTATATATAACTCTGACATAAAATTTAAAATTATAAAAATTTAATATATAAGGATTTTTTATATGTAAAAAGTAATTAATTAAAATATATATATATTAAATTATTAAAAACCAAACCTCGCAACGGGAAATTATATTTATAGGGTATATATGATATAATAATGAGAGTTGTGCATTTATATCTCTCAAATTGTAAATTTTGCAGAAAAGATGATAAATAAGTTAAAAATTACAGATCTCTCAATTATCATCTCAATAAACCAAGATTAAAAATTAAAATTAATATTAAAATTAAAAGGGAGTATCTTTAAAATGCAACACTGAGAACTTGGATTCTCCTAAGTATAGCTATGGCTATGACTATTTTCTTCTCTTCCCTTCCCTTCCCTTTCCCTTCAAGGCTTTAAAAGAGAACCTTGCAATCTGAAAAATAATAATATGATGCAATAAACTATTGGATCATGTTGTTATTTCTCATTGATCCTTGTAGTAATCGGTTCTGCTATTATTAATTAATGCAGCCTTCTTTTTTCCCAGCTGCTGAAAGAAAGTGTGTGCATCCAAAAGAATACAATATATCTCCATAGCAGGTCCAAGCAAAAATTTATATTTCCAAAACAATATCTGCGATTAAGAAACAAATCAAGTTTAAAACCTTAAGTAATTGCAAATTATATGATTTGAATTGTTCATGCATATAGAACTTACATTCGGAATCTGTTTTCACCCATTTACTTCCATCATCTGCCTTTTCAATCTTTTCATCCCCATTGGCAGTTTTGGAGATATGGGTACAGCTCTCTAAGGATTTCTTAGTAGACAGTTTGGTGCTATAATTTTGAGGATAGATCTTCTTGTGAAGTATGGCCTTCAACATCTGAAAACTCAAAAGATGAACCCAAAGACTCAATTCACTCACTTTATTATATACTTAATCAATGTACTAATTAATCTATCAGTATTAAGTACCTTCTCCATTCGTGATTCCATGACTGCTGGATCCCTTAAACTAATTGGGGCGGGTGAAAATCCACTTCTACAAACAAACATCTTCTTCAAAAGAAATGATAATGATTTTTTCCCTATTGCAGCCTTTGAGTTATCCGAGCACATATCTTTCCCTCTACTCTGAACCAAACTGCTGTTACAATACTGGAGATGGTGATCATCTTTTCTGTTGTTTGAATTCGAACCATCGGAGCATCCACTGCAAACCCTTTCTTCATCTTCGACCGTGCTCGAGTCGGCATCCAGAAACCTATCAAATGGAAGACTAGGGGCTTCCAGATTAGCTGGTGATGTCGGTCCATGTTCTTGAAATATTAAGTTCAACTCTTTTTGAAGTTTCCCTACTTCTTCAGTCGTCAGACCATGTAGATAATTGACATGATCTTGTGTAGAGGGGACACTTTGGTGTAGATTTGCCTTCTGATCTGCTTCTTGTTTTATCTTATTTCCCAGAGTTCCAATCGCAAGCAGTCCATGAGGCCAGTCATTGAACTCTTCTTTGCAAGGCTGTTTTGTATGATCTAGAAGATGATGATGATCAGCAACCAAGATTAGAAAACTAAAAAAATGATCATTAGACAGAAATTATACCGTCTTATTGTTAGAGACAAAACATGTCTGAAGATCAAACATGCAATCAAATGAAAGAACAGTAGTACTTACTATTATCTGGAATAATGTTGGATTTCTTGCTAGTGAGCTTGTTTTGAACCCAGCTGAATATCTGCAACCAAACATTAAGATATATAATACATATGTTAGCGAAAATACAAATGCTAACCAATGAACTCGACTCTCTTAATTCGTTTATTTTCTTACCTTCATTTGGAAACTGCGTAGCTTCCAGAAAATAGCTGGTTTTTTTTTTTTTTTTTTTTTGTTTGGGGAGTGGGTTATTTAGGGCTTAACAGCAATACTAAACGCCAGTAAAAGCTTAGCTTAGCTGCAATATAAAGTGGAGTTTGAGAAATTCCATAGGTATATATATCAAGCTGGTGTGATTGTCGCTACTGCATGCGCCTAGTTGAGCCAAGGTTCAAGTTCCCACATACTGACTTTGCCACCTCTTTTTCCCTCCATTATTCTCTCTCTATTCTTTGACACCTTCTTTTCCAGCTAACAATATCTTTTTCCCATTAATTTAAGTGTTCTCTTTTTTAATTTTTTTCTTTTTACAAGAAGAGTATAATTAAATTTTGGGGTTTAAAATTTTAATTCAAGTTTTAAAAATGGTTTATTTGTTTCCTTCGTACTAGAAATCATGTATAATTACCTGAACTCACAGATTCCTTTAAATTAATCTGGAACATCTCTAGACCTACCTACTGCCCCTTGAAATCAGTCAACGGTAACATGATGAAGTCTTGTGACATAAATTATTGATCCTCCTCGATCCATGTTTTATTCATAAGATCCATCCATCCGTCATAGTAGTTTTGAAGCTTCATTAATAAGAGACACGTAAAAGTACATTGCCATGCATGAAAGGAGAGTTTTTAGTCACTCAATGCTCACCTCCATTATGTTAGAATAGCAACAAATGAAGTAGAAACACCTGATTTATGATTCAAAAACACACCGTACAAATGAACACTCATTGGCTATTTAATATAGTCATGCTTACATACTAGAAATACCAGAAATAACAATCTAGTCTAACAACTAGATAACTACCTTAACTAATTAACTTCAGTTGTTTAATAATCATAACATTCCCCGTGCTTGGTGACTATCTTCTCTGCTTTTAATTTCATGACTGTTGCTAAGAACCTTAAGATAACTTCTGAATTTCATGAACAATCCTGCTGATAATGGTTTAGTGAGTATATCAACAATCTGGTCTTGGCTAGGAACATGACCAACCTGAAGTGAACCAGTTGCAACTATTTCCCTGACAAATAACAAATCCAATTCTACATGTTCAAATTTGGAATGCAAAACAGGATTCCCTACAACTGCGATAGCTGCTGAACTATCATACCACACTAAAGCTTTGCTCCTAACCGGTACATGTAACTTGTGGTTTCACGACACCCAAAATAGTAGTTAACTTGTGGATCCTCGGGGGTCTCGGTGTTGCGAGACCCACTCCTCGTTGTCGTAACATCACTGCAGTTGACCTCAATTTTTGTACTTCAACACCTTCAGGGATATCACGATTTTGGAGGTTTGGTATCGTGATGTTGGCTTAGTTTCGCAACATCCATCCCTTGGTATCTCAACTCTCACGACAATATGCTCCATGTTGATTTTGTGTTGAAGTTTTGAATCCTTAAGGTGAAAGGTCTGGGTTTGTGACTTTCACGGTATTAGTGTCGTAACACCCATTCTAAATGATATTTCCCTCAAAGTTGGACCATTATCTTCTCCCTGCACCAACTCAATCACAATGTTAGGTTCCCCATGGCACCGTTTGGCCAATTTGGGTCTCAAAAGAGGCAAAACTGAGCAAAAACATTAATTAAGGCTTGAAACTAAAAATCGACAAAAACATATAAAATATACTTAAATTTCTTTAGAATAAGCTTCTCGAGTGTACTAGAGAGCCTAATTTGATATATCAAATTATGACAGAGCATGCACCTTTAGGCTTGGACAGGAAACCGAACCCAACCCTCTCAAGCATTTGACACCATCCATGAGAATCAAGAAAAGAGTTGTGGATCCCACCACTAAAGCTAACTGTATTGCTAATGTCGCCATTACCAATTTGTTTAAAATTGACACGCAACCTCTAAACATCGAATCCTAGCACTCTTTAAGATTTGACTTGAATATCACCAATTTCCTGATTGGTGAGTGGATAATGGTGCTAATAAATAAATAAAAATACTCATAAGCATGCAAGATCATTGCCAACTGATAGTATTTCAAAGAAGTAATTTTGTTAAGCAAGTATTCTAATGATCAAACCTATAGAAAAAGGATTAACCAAAATTAATAGATACAACTAAGCATGAAATCTAAAGAAAATAACAATAACAACGTAAAAAATAATTAAAAAGACTAAAGTAAGTTAAACTAATTAACATACAATAACATATCAATGCAAAAGTAATTACTTAATAATCAGAATGGTAGTGATTAGGAAAATATTTTTGTGTTAGTTTTGATTTTCAAATATTTTGATATAAGAAAATAATCTCTTTAATCAAGATAATCTTTTGTGTTGTATGTTAAGCCTTTAAAAATTAATTTCAGGTGGTTCTAAACTTATTTGCAAGACTAAGAAAATTTCATAAGCCTTAAAGTCTCCTAAAAAGTCATTTGAAATTGTTTTTAAGCAAGCCCTAGAACATATTGAGTTAGTAACCTATTGACTTGAAATGTACTGGAACATATAGGTAAATGTTTCAATATATATACAAGTATCAGAATATGTCCTTTAATGGTACGAAACATAGAAAGTTAGTGAGCATTTTAAGGCAACAAAATGTATCGAACCATATGTGCAAAGATATTGGGACCAAACAATGAGGTATCAAAACATATCAAACAATGAGAACCTAAGAAACTCAAGACAAAAATGTATCAAAACCTCATTTTGAGGTATCATAACTTATACCTAGGTTTCGATACATGTGTGCTCATCATATTTTTCAAAGCATGTATCAATACCCTAAAGCCCATGTATTAAAACATGTCATCTGCAACTGCACTTATTGAACGGATTAATGGTCCGACAACTCTAATTTCTCTCCAAAAATTCCAAGCGTCCAAAAATCAGTTAGATGGTATAAATACAAAATTGATAATACTTGAAGACACAAAGAAGATATATTCAAGCATAAAATTCAAGAGAAAAACTTCAAATTCTTCATTTCTTAGTTTTCTATTGTACATAATCTTGGAGATCATATTGTAATATCTTTTACTACTTCTATATCATTTTACTTAGAGCTCCAAGTTGTAAAGACACACCAATTATAGGTTGATTGCTAGTTTTCTCATATTTTCTTTTTTTGTAAAAAGATTACTAACAATTATTTGTATTTAGAGCTTCAAGTTGTAATTCTATTTTAGGTTATAAACGCAGACATCTTTTCAAGTTTCAAACACACACTCCCTTAACATTTATACCTTTTGTATTTAAAGCTTATCGTTAATCCTTTTTTAAGAGTTGGAGTGTAACACCCATATTCTATCTACGTTGCCAGAATAGAGACCGGATGAAACACCCTACGCCCGGCCCACGAGCCTGAACCGGATCTGGTATGTTCCTTAAGAAAATCGGTTTCAAAATTCTTTGTTACTTAGCGAAAAACTTGTGATTTTAAAAAAAATATTGTTTGGGTTGGGCATAGGTTGGAAACCCATTAACTTTATTTTTAAATCCATTTAGTTTAAGGTGACAAAACGATTTAGGGTTTTCTTTTAAAGAAATAATTCTTGCTTAAACTTAAATTATAAAATATTTCATAACATAGTAGTTAAAGAAAATAAAAATAACGAAATAAAACTATGGCCTTTTCGGCCTTATTACATCAATAATTCCCAAACTTAAAAACTTAAAATACTTAATAGAAATAAAGTCCCAAATATTAAAAATCCTTTCTTGCTGTGCATGGCAACCTTTAGCTCCTGCCGACTCGGTCCATTATTACTCATTACCTGAAAAATAATCCCACAAAGGGGTGAGTCAACAGACTCAATGTGTACACAAACTAACAATCAACAATTCAGGCATACATGTTCATATCAAAGACATATTCATATAAAAATGATGCAACCCAAACCCAAGCCTATTTGTCCATCCGCTACACACCACCCGTACCTGCCAATCACACCGTGGGGACTACTAAGTCGACCCTCCATCCGCTACACACCATCGAAGCGATCCATTGCGATCGGCGTGCTCATCGCCCATATAATTTGTGTCATTAGACACCATATTCAAATAATGTAACCGAAGTTACCAAATTCAGATAATGTAACCAAAGTTACCATATTCAAATTATGTGACCATAGTCACCATATTCCATTGGTGAGACAGAAGTCAACACCTTCTTCCCCTTTCACATATAACCCGAAATGCCCACATATTTATCATGCACAACATACTTATCTTTTTCTCATTCATATTACTATTCACATGTTAAAAATATAACATATTCATAATCCTAGCAGAAGTAGGAAACGTACCTGGGTACTTTTTACCACATTTGTGGTACTTAACCACATTCACATTCTTATACATATTCATATATTAAAAATAATTGCCATATGATATATCGAAAGTTAGTGTGAGTACACACCTGATTTGCTTAATAGGTTCCTTGATATCCCAAAGAAATCGATCTGTTGCTTTAGATCTCAATCCCTATATTCGGCCAAAACACATAAATAAACCTTTTTGACCTTAAAACCAAATCCTAGTAGGATTTGTATTTCTAAAGAATAAACCTTGGCGATTGGATCTATGGACTTACCTTAAAATTTCCAAATCCCGAATGTAATCCTTGCCTTGTATGTCCATCCGAAATTCCTATAGTTTCATGTTAGACTTAAATCTCACATATAATCCATAACTTTGACCAAATATGTGTAGATCTTACCTTAGATTCTTGAATCCCGAATGATCTCTTCTTGGTAGTTGATAGCACTAGAAATCCCGAAACACTCCTTATAGTTTCGGCCACAAAAATAATAACATTAGCCTCTATGTTTGACTTAAAGAGGAGAATAATCGATAACCACAAGATTCTTACCTTTTGAATTCGATGGATCTTTCCCGACATCGCTTGAGATTCACTTTGCGAGAATTTTGGCTTTTGATGCTATGAAGAATTCGGCTAGGTTGGATTGTGTTTTTGGTTTTTGAAAAAGAAGAAAAGAAAAAGAGAGAGGAGGCTAGGGAATTCGGCTAGACAAAAGAAAAGAGAAGAGAACCCTAAAAATTTCTACGAGATGAGGAGGAGGAGCAAAAATTGATGAGTAGCCCTCCTGCCTTCCTTTTATAGCCGAAATTATCACTAGGAGTCCCTTACTTGGCCACCACTCCTCTATCTGATAGCTTTATCTTTTATTTATCATAAATAAAAGAGTTTAATCCATTATTTAACTCCTCTGAATAATCCTAAAAAAAATCCTCTATTATCTTCATAAATTGCCGAATTTTAAAGGGATTTAAACTCCTTTTTCTAGAAGCCTTGCCGTCCACTCTTAGCCTTCCTGAAGCAAAAATAAAACTTCATTTATTTGCTTCCCTTGTGACTCGAACCCGAGTGCCCATGCCTCTTGCACATGGCGCCATTTCCATAGGCCCTAAGTGCCATCTTGAGGCCACTTTTCCTAGCCCGTTTGTGTGTCAAATTTCGCCAACTTTTTCTTTTAGGGCCTCCTTACCCTAATTTCCTATTTTAAACTTTAAAATTTGACATTTCTTCATCATTTCTAAGTTTCCTAAAATTTTCGATCGGCTCTGTTTACTTGCCATTTTCTTACATTTCCAAGTTTCCTAAAATGTATACTTTTCATTTTTGGATCATTTCCATTTTCATTTCTTAGTTTCCAAAAATGTGTACTTTCCATTTTTGAACCATTTCCTTACATTTCTGGGTTTCCTAAAATGTTCATGTCCTAATGCATTTCCAGGTTTCCAAAAATGTTCAGGTTTCCAAAAATGTTCATTTTCATTTCCATGCATTTTCATACATTTCTGAGTTTCCAAAAATATCAAAAATTTATTCATAATGCTTAAGACTTGTCATTTCATACAATTAAACCGAAAATGCATAGGCCCTTTCCAAGATGTTACACCGGAGTGTTACAAAACTTAAAAAAAAAAACTAATTATCTTAATTCCATAACAAGTAATCAATTAATTTATGAACATATATCATATTATAGAAAAAAATGCATATGGGCCTTATTTCGGGTTTACGGGGCCCTAATATTATAATAAAAACAATCAAGGACCAAACTGAGACAAATAAGAAATTTTTGAGAAAAACATGAAACTTTGATAATACAGGGGTCACACGGCAGTATATATGTCATTACAAAATAAAGAAAATACTAAAGCAAACTAGTATTTAGCTATTTAGACAAAAAAATTTATACTAAAGCACATACAAAAACAATGTCTCAAAAATAATCAAAAGACTTGCCTATATATGTCATTACAAAATAAAACATCACACGACCACTCTAAACTACATCATTCAACAACTACACATCAAAGTATTCATCTATGCATTATATATGTACTTGTTCCATCATCATCACAAAATGTACCCTAAGAAACCACAAATTTCACTCATTAACTTCATCTTTCAACATTCATACAACTCATAAATTCATCTATATATACATGCCACTACCTATAAATAAGATGCAAAAACTACCGTCTTAGATGGATAGTGTGAGCTGGTTGATTGATCCCTCCAAAAAGTCAGCAATGATTATCTACAAAACAACCCAAGAAAACCTATAAGCTTACTTAGCTTAGTAAGGACATGGTATAACATCCACTCTAAATATAATTCAACTTGGTCCACATATTAAATAATTACTCAAAGTTTCAAGAGCATAAATGGTCAAATGCTGAGACATTATAATGCTTTTAATGGGTACCAAATTACAAACAGGGGCACGTATGTGCATTCAGTGGTACTGAAGTACAAACAGGTTCATATATGTGCATTCAGGGGTACTGAAGTACAAACGAGGGCACATATGTGCATTCAGGTGTACTGAAGTACAAATAGGGGCACGTATGTGCATTTAAGGGTACCAAAGTACAAACAGGGGCACATATGTGCATTCATATATAACTTACTACCAGTCAAATTCCATCATTTTAGAGTTTTTCCTTAATTTCTTACACATCTATTTACTGATCTAAACTTTTATTGTAGTATATATATAATCAAACTGAAAACAAATAGCAACATAATTTACAATTTCAGTGCAATAAAAAGCAAGTCACTACGAACTTACCTACAATTCACTTCCGGTTAACCCGTAGGGACTACTCCACAATTTTCCCTTTTTTCTCGATTATTATCTTTTTTATTCAAGTCTTTATCTATATAATGATTAAATACAATATATTAAATTCACATATATTTCCCACTTAATTTAATACATATAACCCTTAAATTCTCATTAATTACACATGTTCCTTAAACTTTTACAATTAGAACAATTTAATCCATTTAGTTAAAATTTCCAAATTAACAAAATTTTTCAATATCTCCAAGTTAACCGAATTTTACTCTAAGCTAGGAAAGTCCACACTTATTCACTAATTATACAACTTCCATGAAATTTTTAGTATTTAATCAATTTACTCAACTTACTAAAACTATCCCAAAAATTAACTAATAAACTAATCAAAGTCAACAACTAACACTTTAATTCCATCATTTAACATTCAAATTAACAAAATTCATTAATGGCAACATCTCAAATCTTTAACAATTTCAAAAATAAAGGTTTTGGCTATCTAGACCGAGTTTCAATAATCTCAAAAACACAAAAATTTCAAGAAATAAAACTAAAATAAGCTTACATGCAAAGATCATAAGCTAGCCGAATCTCAAGCTCCCAAAGCTTAATTTTTTTTTCTTTCATTTTCGGTGAACAAACAATGAGAAAATGATAAAAATTCTTTTGTCTTTTATTTTTCTTTAATTTAAATATATAATTACTATGTTACCTTAGCTAAAACCTTAAAATTCCACAATTAAAATGCACTTAACCCTCTATCAATAAATATTATGGAAAATTTACTTCAAAAGTCCTCTTTTATTTAATAATTAAGCTATCAAATCATTGTAACTCAATTATGCCCAGATTTTGAACCTTCTATAACTTAGTCCTTTTTCTTAATTTTACTAAGTAAACATTAAAATTTCTTTACCAAAATTTTAATAGGACCTTAATTACCTCGTAATATTATAATAAATGATATTTACGAACCGACATGCTGGAATTTATAGTCTCAAAACCACTATTCCGTCACCACTGAAAAACGGGATATTGCAACTCTTCAATCCTAAAGGAATTTTCATCCTCGAAAATCTTACCAAAGAAAAGATTCGGATATTGAGACTTTATATTTTCTTTCGTTTCCGACGTTGCTTCTTCAAGCCCATGACGTTGCCATAATACTTTAACCAACATTACATATTTATTTTCTTAATCTTTTTGTTTATCGAGCCAAAATCTTTACAGGTCCTTCATCATAGGCTAAACTAGGCTGTAATTCGATTTCTTCCATAGACAAAATATGCAACGAATCAGATCGATATCATCGAAGCATTGAAACATGAAAAACATTGTGATTTTTGTCAAGTTCTGGAGGTAGAGCCAAATGATATACTACTAATCCTAGTCATTCAATGACTTCATATAGCCCGATGAATCTAGGGCTGAGTTTCCTTTTTCTGCCAAATCGTAACACTCTCCTCCAGGGCGAGACTTTCAAAAATACTTTTTCACCCAAATGAAACTCGATATTTTTCCTTTTCAGATCAACGTAAGATTTCTGATGATTGGATACAGCTTTCAAGTTATCTCAAATAATCCTGACTTTTTCTTTAGTTTCCCGAACTAAATCAACCTCGGTTAACTTCTTTTCACTCAGCTCAGACCAAAATAGTGGACTTCTGCATTTACGCCCATTTAAAGCCTCGTATGGGGCCATTTTAATGCTTGCTTGATAATTATTATTATATGCAAATTCAACTAATGGGAAATACTTTTCCCAACTGCCTTCAAATTCAATGATACAACACCACAACATATCTTCTAAAATCTAAATGATTCACTCAGACTGACTATCCGTTTGCGGATTAAAAGCGATGCTAAAATTCAACTTCAAGCCTCAAGCTTCATGCAACTTACCTCAAAATCTAGAACTAAACCTCGAATTATGATTTGATATAATTGAAAATTGCACTCCGTGCAGTCTCACAATTTCAGAAATATATAACTCAGCTAATTTCTCAAGTGAGTAATCAATTTTAATAGGTATAAAGTGAGTTGGTTTCGTCAATCTATCCACAATCACCCAAATAGAATCTTTTCTTTTCAGAGTAAGAGGTAACCCTGAAACAAAATCCATAGCGATTCGTTCCTACTTCCATTCAGGAATAATTATTGGTTGTAGCAAACCCGATGGAACCTGATGCTTAGCTTTCACCTGTTGGTAAACTAAGCATCGAGACACATATTCTATTATTTCTCGCTTCATACTAGGCCACCAATAACTTCGTTTCATTCATTTTACATTTTCATACTCCCAGAATGAATCAAATCAATGCTATTGTGAGCTTCATTCAACAACTTTCGTATTAATCAAGAATCATTCGATACACACAGTCAATTTCGGAAATACAAAAAATCATCAATGCCAATACAAAAATCAATCTTTTGACCACTTTTCACTAATTCAAGCCTCGACAATAAATTAGAATCATCTTTCTGAAGTTCTTGAATTTTTGATAAAAAATATCGACTTTACTATCAACTCAGCCAAAATTGAACCATCACGCTCCAATATCAATTTTGCATTCATAACCCTCAAAGAAAATAAAGACTTCCAGCTTAAAGCATCTGCAATGATATTAGCTTTCCTAGGATGATAGTTAATTACCAAATCATAATCTTTTAATAATTCGAGCCACCTACGTTGATGCAAATTCAATTCTTTCTGAGTCATTAAGTATATCAAACTTTTATGATCAATAAAAATATGACATTTCTCCCCGTACAAATAATGTCGCAAGATCTTCAAAGTGAAAACAACTATAGCTAACTCTAAATGGTGTGTTGGGTAACTCATGAGGCTTCAACTGCCCAGAAGCTTAGGCAATTACTTTTCCACTTTGCATCAAAACACATCCTAAACTGCAAAGAGACACATCGCTATATATAATAAATTCTTTCCCAGATCCAAGCTGAATCAAGACTGGAGCTTCATTTAACATATTCTTCAACTGCTCAAAAATTTGCTGCCATTTCTCTATCCAAACATAACTAACATCTTTCTGTACCTGTTTAGTCATCGACGATGCTATAATGGAGAAGTTTTTAACAAAACGAAAATAATATCCGACTAAGCCCAAGAAACTTCAAACTTTAGAAACATTCTTCAGACTTTTCCAATCAACGATCGCAGATACTTTATTTGGATCAACCCTGATTCCATCAGTACATATAACATGTCTTAGAAAACCAACTGTCCGTAACCAAAATTCACATTTGCTGAATTTCGCATAAAGTTATTTTTCATGCAAAGTTTGCAATATAACTCTTAAATGTTCGACATGATCTGACTCATTCAGTGAATAAATCAGGATATTATAAATGAATACCACAACAAATCGATCTAAATACGGCTGAAACACCCAATTCATCAAGCCCATGAATGCCACAGGAGCATTAGTCAAACCAAATGGCATCACTAGAAAATTTGTAGTGACCATATCTAGTTCTAAATGCAGTTTTCGATAAATCTGGCTCTTTAACTCGTAGCTGATAATATCCAGATCTCAAGTCAATATTTGAAAACACCATAGCTCCTTTTAACTGATCAAACAAATCATCAATACAAGGTAACAGGTATTTATTCTTATTAATGACTCTATTCAACTATCGATAATCTATACATAATCTCATTGACCCATCTTTCTTCTTCACAAACAGAACTGGAGCACCCTAAGGTGACGCACTCGATCGAATAAATTCGCGATCTAACAACTCTTGCAACTGTACTTTTAACTTGTTCAATTCTGTAGAAGCCATCATGTATGGTGCTATTGAAATTGGAGTTGTTCCAGGCACAAGTTTGATCACAAATTTAACTTCCCGAGTCAGTGGCAACCAGGCAGTTCTTCAGGAAAAACATCATCATATTCTTTAACTATCGACACTTGATCGATTTTAAATTTTACCACTTTTGAATCAAGAACATAAGCTAAATAAGTTTCACATCTTTTTCTAATCAATTTTTGAGCTAACAATGCTGAAACTACATTTGTAGTACAATTGGTCCCATCTGCCCTAACACAAATAGTTTCACCATTCGGATGCTTCAAACTAACTTGTTTCCTTCAACAACTCAATATTACATCATGCTCAGACAACCAATCCATTCCAAAAAATGAGATCAAAATCATCAAAAGGTAACAACATCAAACTAGACGGAAAATTATAACGCCGAATTTCAGTGGACACAATTTACAAATCTGGTTAACTAAAACACACTAACCCAGTGGATTCGTTACCTTAATAGTGTAATCAGTGGACACAATAAGCAAATTCTTTTTGTCTAATAATGCAGTGCATACATAAGAGTGAGTTGCTTCAGGATCAATAATGCATATATATTAATATCAAAAACAGAAAATGTACCAGCAATAACATTTGGGGCAAAAGCATCCTCACGAGCTCTGATTACATATGATCTGGCTAATGCTCTCACTTCAGATTGTTCATTCATATCACTAATCTGTCCTTGACCAGAAGTAGTATTTTTACCGTTTCCAGTTCGTCTACCTCTCTATGAGGTTGCTTCGGGCTTGCTTATCTAATTGCCCAAATCATTTTTCCATTTTGGACAATCACGAAAGAAATGATTAGTATATCCACAACGGAAACAAACTCTCAACTTTGATTGACATTCACCAAAATACCTCTTGCCACAATCATCACAAATAGGAATGATTCTCTCAACATTCCTCACGCTTTCGACACTAGCCATTGGAGTGTTAACAGACTTCAAATTGCTTTGCTTCAGTTTTTCTCTGCTAGTGAACTCTGAAGGGGCAATCAATTGACTTGTTTCATTTCTAAACTTCTTCAATGGAACATTTTGAGCAGGCTTAAACGTCCCTCTTTCGTTAAAATCTCAAAATTTCAAATCTGATTGTTATTTACTCTTTCAGATTTCTTCAATTTTCTGAGCTCGTTCTGAAAGTTCTACAAATTCCCATAACTTTAACGCTGCCACCGACATACGAATTTCATCATTTAACTCATCTTCAAATCTAATACACATTTCTTTTTCATTTGACACTATATTACGGGCATACTTGCTTAACTGTACAAACTCCGGTTCATACTCAGCTACAGATTGATTTCCTTGTTTTAGTTCAAAAAATTCTTTCTTTTTCTTGTCAAGAAATAACTGGCTAACGTACTTTTTCTTGAATTCAATTTGGAAGAAATCCCAATTAATACGACCATTTGATGTCATTGTGCTCAAAGTGTCTAACCATGAGTACGCTTCATCTTTCAACAATGACACAACACAGCTCAAACAATCTTTAGGAGTGCATATCAATTTTGAAAAAACTATCTTCGTAGTCACTAACCAGTACTTAGCCTTTGTCGAGTCATCGTCAACTTCGCCTGTAACACCCCTTACCCGAGACCGTTGACGGAGTCGAGCACGAGGCATTACTAGACTTAACTTACTAAATCAGGGCATAAAAATTGACACTGCCCATCTGCATCATGTTCACTAAATTGACTATAACTCGAGTTACGAAACTCAAAATTTATATCCGTAAATTTTCCCTGAAACTAGACTCATATATCTTCCTATTAAAGGTCTTCCAAAATTTTTGGTATGGCCAATTAGTACAGTTTATTAGTTAAATTCTCCCTTGTTACACAGTTCGACAGTTCTGACCCCTATGCACAAAAGATCAATTATCTCGTAATATACAACTCTTTTGCCTACACCGTTTCTTTCATATAAAACTAGACTCAATAATATTTAATTCTATATCTCATTCACACCATAATTCCATTTATACTATTTTTAGTGATTTTTCAAAATCACGTCACAGTTGCTGTCCAAACTGTTCCCCTGCATATAATTACATGATTTTTCTATAATAACTATCAACTAGGCATTACAAAACATCCAAAACATGCTCTTAATTAGCCATTTTAATAGCAAATTATTGCCAAGCATTTACAAGCCAATCTTAAGCCATATCATAAGGTCATACACACAAAATGGCTAAGTCCCTATACATGCCATAACTTAAAACATTCGAGTCACAAAATACCAATATAATCCTTTGATAGTGTGTAACGATCTTCGACGTCCTTTCGATCCCCGAGTTGGCTTGTAATACTATAAAAAGAGAGAAAAGAATGGGAGTAAGCATTAAGCTTAGTAAGTTTGCATGTAAATAAATAACAACATTCATAATAAATTATTTTATTCTTTTCTTATCAAGATCACTTAAGCTTTTAACTCAATATACTTAAAATTTCATTCTTACCTGTACCTTTTAACATGAACTTGTCTTACCTTTCCTTTGGTATACTCTTTGAATTTTCCCGTTGAACCACTTGGAATACTAAGGATACGCGGGTACCTTTCCTTATGAAACTTAACCATTGCCATGTCTTGACATGGTCTTACGTGATATCCTTGCCTTATGAACTCACCAATGCCATGCCTTGGCATGGTCTTACATGGGACCTTTGCCTTATAGAAACTTATCAATGCCATGTCTTGACATGGTCTTACATGATTTCCTTAAACCCTAATGTCATGACATTTGTATCCTACACATTCCTAAGGTTCAACTGGAACTTTCTTAGATAGCTTTTCCGTCAATTCATACTTGAGTCTTTGAATGATAAATTTATAAAATAAATATGTAAATGGTGGAATTTAATAGTATTAAATGTAAAGTAATAGAATATTGCGTTTATTTACCGCAAACTTACCTCGAAACAAAATACGATAAACTATATCGATTTAGTCCACTATCTTTTTCTTTCCCCGATCTAAATCCAGATTTTGTTCTTCTTGATCTATAATAGAAAATTTAGCTTATTTAATACTCACATTTACCAAAACAGTCCTTCACTCTAACTTTATAATTTTGCCCCTAAACGTTTACATATTTACACATTTGCCCCAAAGCTCGAAAATTAAACTTTATCCCTTATTCTTATGTTTTATGACATGCTGATTATTTTTCCCTTCTATGACAACATCAAATTCTCACTCTAACATGTACTTATGAACATTAGGTATTTTTACCGATTAAGCTGTTTTACTCGTTTTTACTTAAAATCACTTAGCAAAAGTTGTTTAACATAATTTTAGACTTCATATTCTATCATAAAACATAAAAATAAACACATTTCACCAATGGGTATTTTTTCAAATATGAACCCTAGCATGAATTATTGATAGAATAAGCTATACCGAGCTACCGGGGCTTCAAAAATGTAAAGAACATTAAAAACGGGGCTTGGAATCACTTACTATGGATCTTGGAAGCTTGAAACAAACCTTAGCTATGGTGAACCCTTGAAAATTCGGCCTAACGAAGAAGATGAGCATATTTTGCCATCTTTTTCCCTTTTAATATCTTTTTATTACCAAATGACTAAATTACCCTTCATTAAAAACTTTGGTTCTTTCTACCTATATATGTCCATTTTTGTCCATGAAAGCCTAATGGTATAATTACCATTTAAGGGTCTCTACTTCAATTATGCTCTTCAATTAAATCCTTTAACATCTAAAACTCATATTTATCAACTTTTGCAATTAAGTCCTAATAGGCAAATTAGACATGCAATTCATGAAATTTTCTATCGATATTCTAACACATGCATCTAATCACTCAATAAATCATAATAATTAATCGTAATAAACTTTTCTATCTCGAATTCATGGTTTCGCAACCACTGTTTCGTATAGGCCCTATTTCGGGATGTTACATCGCCTCTAAGTTCTTCAGCTCAACATTTACGAACTTTATCAATAGGCAGTTAGGTAACTGTCACAAGTACAGAATTTTGAAGGCGCAGGGGTACCGGAGCAAGCACAGTAGTGGGTGGAGGCTACAGAGTTACAGGGTTTGTTTGCTTAATTTCAATGAACCACTGGTTCATCATCCTGAAAAACACATTTCTCATCTCATGTAACTCTCTAACTAATTACACATGGCCGTGTTGCAGGCCGTATGACTCACTGACTTAATAAACATAGCCACTGACTTGATACAAACGTTAGTGTCACGGGCAGTGTCTCAGATCGTTTATGGCACACTTTCTTGTGGCATCCTGTGTCCCAGGCCGTGTGTACCAAAATAAACCTTAAACATCAAGTTTACCAAATCATGCTTACTTAGACACTAAACAACCCAATTACCAATCATTTCACCTATTCAAAACACAATTAAACATACTCAAAACATGACAAAATAACCATCTTATGTTCATAACCAATGTACCCTCATTGGTACCACATTTTATAATTTCCAATATATTAACAAAGCATCAAATATTCATGATTCACATTTATACCAAATTTTTCTATGTTTCAACTAGTATTTAGCTATTTAAACAAAAAGTTTTATACTAAAGCACATACCAAAACAATGTCTCAAAATAAAACATCACACCACCACTCTAAACTACATCATTCAACAACTACACATCAAAGTATTCATCTATGCATTATATATATACTTGTTCCATCATCATCACAAAATGTACCCTAAGAAACCACAAATTTCACTCATTAACTACATCTTTCAACATTCATACAACTCATAAATTCATCTCTATATACATGCCACTACCCATAAATAAGATACAAAAACTACCGACTTAGATGGATAGTGTGAGCTGGTTGATTGATCCCTCCAAAAAGTCAGCAATGATTATCTACAAAACAACCCAAGAAAACCTATAAGCTTGCTTAGCTTAGTAAGGACATATATAACATCTACTCTAAATATAATTCAACTCGTTTCACATATTAAGTGATTACTCAAAGTTTCAAGAGCATAAATGGTGAAATGTTGAGACTTTATAATGCATTCAAGGGGTACCGAAGTACAAACAGGGGCACGTATGTGCATTCATATATAACTTACTACCAGTTGAACTCCATCATTTTAGAGCTTTTCCTTAATTTCGAACACATCTATTTGCCGATCTAAACTTTTATTGTAGTATATATATAATCAAAGTGAAAACATATAGCAACATAATTTACAATTTTATTGCAATAAAAAGCAAGTCACTACGAACTTACCTACGATTCACTTCCGGTTAACACGCAGGGACTAATCCATAATTTTTCCTTTTTCTCGGTTCTTGTCTTTTTTATTCAAGTATTTATCTATATAATAATTAAATACAATTTATTAAATTCACATATATTTCCCACTTAATTTAATGCATATAACCCTTAAATTCTCATTAACACACATGTTCCCTAAACTTTTACATTTAGAACAATTTAATATTATAATAGCCCGATTTTGGGGCTAGTCGAAACAGTAGTTTCGAGACCACTAAACCGAGGATAAGGAAAATTATTTTGATGTTATTTTATGTGTTATGGCATTAATATATGGCTATGTGAAAGTTTTGATGCTTTAATTTGAGCGATAGCATGTTTAATTCTAAAGAAGGACTAAATCGCATAAAGTGTAAAAGTTCTATTTTTCAAGGTAGAGGTGTCTAATAGCCATAGAATGTTAAATTGGAGGTCTTTAAAGTACAATTACTCCATTAGAAGGGTAGGCTAGCCGTAGGAATGAACATAGACAATAGCATTAAATGTTGGTCAAATTTGGTGGAAATTAGGTGATAAAAAATGAATAAAATAAGATAAAAAGATGAGATATCATCTTTTACTATTCATGCATCTTCTCTACCAAAATTTGAAGAGAGAAAAGGGGCTTTTGAAGTTCAAAATTTCAGCTACATTTCATCCTTGCTAGTAAGTCAGTTTCATGATTATTTTTGATGATTTTTGTACTTTTGGAGTCCCCAAAGCTTAAGCTAGCTAATGAGGGGACTAATTTGAGATATGGTTGAAAGTCTAGGGACTTGCCATGAGAGTAGTTATGTTGTTAGCTAATTTTTTATGGAAGAAAATAAATGTTAAGGAGGTGAGAAACAACTTTTGTGAAAGGTGTTAGCATGAAAACACCTAAATAGGACTTGAATACAAATATTAAATTTGTGTCATAAATGCATGAAATAGTTGGAATTGTGAGTAGTTGTTAGCGAAATAAATGTTCAACTAGGCTTGTTTAATGATAAAGTATGTTGAAAACCGATTTCCGAGCCTAGGGGCAAAATTAATTTTGCCATAGTGCAAGGGCAAAATGGTCATTTTTGCCTAAGTGTAGAAATTGATGCATTATGATCATAGAGTGATCTAAATGAGTGAATTTTATTGTTATAGATCAAGAAGAGCGTGGAATTAACCTTGACCGGGGAAAAGGCAATGTTTTAGATTAAACCGCAAATTAACACATTTTGCACCCAAGTAAGTTTATATGTAAACGATGCATTTTTTTATATATTTACATTGTTGTTGCTAACTAGTGCATGGTATGATTGAGAACATGTGTTATTCAAATGGATTGAATTTGGTAATTATTGAATAATTATCGTAGGAAATACGAAATAGATATGTAAATGTGTAATGACAACACTTAACGGTGGGCTAAGTGCGATACCACCTTATTACATAACTACGATGGGCTGTGTGCGATACCATCGCTTATTTATCATTTGGTGGGCTATGTGTGATACCACCGTAACTATCCTTTTTGGTGGGCTTTGTGCGATACCACCCTATTAGAGAGTGACAGTGGGCTAAATGTGAAACCAACGAGTGATAGGTAGTGTGAATGGCTTATTGAGAAATTATGATGTGTTGTATGTGTGACTTTGTGGTGCTAAGTGCAGAGATGTATGTTAATGAATGTGAGTACTAAGCTTGTGATGTGGTTGGAAAATGGTAAGGGAGGAAATGAGTAAGCATGACTAAGAATGTGGATTGTTCTTGTTTAGTATGTAATGCTATTTATTGTTTAGCACATACTATAATGTTAATTGTTTACATGAACTTACTAAGCTTACAGCTTACTCCCCTTTCTTTTCCCTTGTTTTATAGAGTTTAAGAGCTAAGCTGGGATACGCTGATAATCAGAAGATCGCCCACACTATCAGCTCACCTCAGTATATCTAGACTTAGTGATTTTGTGTATGGCATGTATAGGGGCTAGACTAGTTAGATTATTTTGTTATTTTGGCCAAAAGTGTGTTGGCCCCTTTTTAAGACAAAGTATTTTGTATATTGCCATGGTTGATCTCTCACCTTGTCATTTATGAAAAGATATAGTCATTCATGGAAGTTTAGATTGCAAAATAAGAGTTTGTTTGATGATATGTTGAATGGATCCATGTTGTGTGAGCTAGAGGGATGAAAAGAGCTTGGCAAATTGCCTTGTTCTTGTCCACACGGGTAGGCACACGTGCGTGTGCATAGGCCGTGTAAAGTTTGCACCTTGAATTTAGAATTTAAATCGCCACACAGTTGAAGCACACGGACGTGCGACAGGCCGTGTGGATTAATCAAAGGCGACCATGGGCAAGCCATATAGGCGTGTGCCATGCTGTGTGATTCAAGTCAGTGTCGACCACGGGCGTGTGAAATGATTCACAGGCATGTGATTTTCCCCCACGGGCATGTGGCCCCTTTTGGAAGCATGTTTAGGGCCTTGTAAGTCCATTATAAGGATGATAGACACATAAATGGAAAAGTTTGAATTTGTAATGAGTTTGATAGCCCAAAGTTGTAAAATTGTGCGAATTAGGTATGGCAACGCTTCGTATCCGGTTTCGGCGTAGAATACAGGTAAGGGGTGTTACATTTAGTGGTATCAGAGCTATAGTTTAGTCTGTTCTCGGACTACCATAGCGGGTGAGGGAGTCTAGCTATATATACCATAAGCATATAATGATAGTGTGGTTGGTTCTGATAATTTTATACTTTGTTTTATATAGTAAATGGATCCCGAGCAAGCAGCTGCTGATGATGTAGCTAGTAATGCGCTGGCTCCCGCGCAAGGGACCACACCTGTGCAGAGTGGACCCAAGACTAGGGGTCAAGGAGAAGAGGTTCGGGAAGCCTTAATCCAAATGATGAGTAACTGGTACACGAAATATGTATGAGCAAACCCCAATGCTCAACCTCCTCCACCCCCTCTTATACCTTAGCCAATTCCTACGGCTCCCCAAGGTATAGAAATAGTGAGAACAACTAAGCCCCCGGTGGACAAAATCTGAAAGCAGGGGGCTAAGGATTTCGAGCTAATATAGATGATGACCTTGAGAGGGCAGAGATCTGGCTTGAGAACTCGATGAGAGTATTTGATGAACTCTCATGTACACCTGAGGAGAACTTAAAATGTACCGTGTCCTTGCTGAGGGACTCGGCATACCACTGGTGGAAAATGTTGACATTAGTGGTTTCGAAGGAGAGAGTGACGTGGGACTTCTTTTTGGAAGAGTTCCGAAAGAAGTATATAAGTCAGAGGTTTGTAGACCAGAAATAAAAAAAAATTCCTTAGTTAAAATAAGGAAAATGACTATGGCAGAATATGAGCGTGAATTTATTAGGCTCAACAAGTACGTGCAAGAGTGCATGTCTACAGAAGCCATTTTATGCAAGAGGTTTGAAGATGGGCTGAATGAAGATATTAGACTTTTAGTCAGGATTTTAGAACTAAAAGAATTTGTGGTATTGGTGGATAGGGCCAGTAAGGCTGAAGAATTGAGTAAGGAAAAGAGGAAAGCCGTGAGTGAGGCCCGGGATGCAAGAAAAAGGTCGATGAGTAAATCCTACCAAACTCAATCGAACAGGTCCAATGAAGTGAACCCTCGGATGACTCCATCAGTCAGGTATTCGCAAAGAGAGTGAGGAAACACGTACTTGGGTTCAAGAGTTCAGGCCACCTTGATGGCAAGTGTGGGCAATCCAAAGTCCAAACCGGAGTGCCCAAGTTGTGGTAGACATCACACTGGGGAGTGATGGGAAAACAACCAGAATTGTTATAAGTGTGGTTCCCCGACCATTTCATTTGAAACTACCCCGAAAGGGATGATAAGGAGAAGAAGCAGGAAATAAGATCAAGCAATGTATCTTCTAGGGGTAGACCGTAAAAGAACTCCGGAGGTGGGGTGCTCTGGTGCTATTTGTGAAGAAGAAAGATGGGTGGATGAGATTGTACAGACTACAGACAACTCAACAAGGTGACGGTGAAAATTAAGTATCCTTTATCAAGGATAGATGATCTATTTGATCAACTGAAGGGTGCTACAGTGTTTTCCAAGATAGACCTAAGGTTTGGCTATTACCAGTTGAGAGTTAAGGAGCAAGATGTGCCAAAAACTGCATTTCGGACGAGGTATGGCCATTACGAGTTTCTTGTAATGCCATTTGGTCTAACAAATGCTCCTGCGATTTTTATAGATCTAATGAATCATGTCTTCCAACCGTATTTAGACAAGTTTGTAATTGTCTTTATCGATGATATACTGATTTATTCTCGGGATGAGAGTGGTCATGCAGAGCATCTGAAAATTATTTTGTAGACCTTAAGAGACAAGCAACTGTATGCTAAGTTTAGTAAGAGTGTGTTTTGGCTCAAACAGGTCAGATTCCTAGGACACATTGTGTCAGGTGAGGGTATTAGAGTTGATCCGAGAAAGATCTCGGCTATTGTGGAGTAGAAACCATCGAGAAACGTGTCAAAAGTCAGAAGCTTTTTGGGTTTAGCGGGGTACTATAGACAGTTTGTGAAGGGATTTTCCATGATTGCTGCCCCGATGATGAAACTATTGCACAAAGATGTTAAGTTTGAATGGACTAAGAAATGTTAACAGAGTTTTGAGAGATTGAAAACATTGTTGACTGAGGCACCGGTTTTGGTTCAACCTGAGTCGGGCAAAGAGTTTGTGGTTTACGGTGATGCTTCATTTAATGGTCTCGGTTGTGTGCTGATGCAAGAGGGTAAGGTAGTCACATACGCCTCGAGGCAGCTAAAACCGTATGAGAAGAATTATCCAACTCATGACTTAGAGTTGGCCGCGATTGTTTTCGCGTTAAAAATTTGGCAACATTATTTATATAGTGAGAAGTGCCAAATCTTCACAGATCATAAAAGTTTGAAGTACTTGATGGATCAAAATGAATTAAATTTACGACAACGGCGGTGGCTTGAATTATTGAAAGATTATGAGCTAAAAATCGATTATCATCTGGGGAAAGCGAATGTGGTTGTAGATGCCCTGAGCAGGAAATCCCTGTATGCTTTGAAAACTATGAGCACGAGCTTAGCATTGTCTGATAATGGTACTATATTGGCTGAATTGAGGGCTAGGCCGCTATTTATTCAACAAATAGGTGAGGCTCAAAAGAATGATGATGAGATGCGAGCTAAGAAAGCTAAGTGTGAATCAGGAAATGATTCTGATTTTCGGGTGAGTTTGGATGGTTGTTTAATGTTCCATGATAGGATTTGTGTACCTAAGGATGGTGAGTTGATTCGAAAAATATTGGAAGAAGCACATAGTGGTTATTTGTTAGTGCATCCGGGCAGTACGAAAATGTACAATGATCTAAAGAGATTTTATTGGTGGTCGGGTATGAAAAGAGACATCTTTGAGTTTGTAATGAGATGCCTAATTTGTCAACAAGTGAAAGCCGAACATCAAGTACCTTCGGGATTGCTTCAACAAGTGATGGTTCCCGAGTGGAAGTGGGATCGGATCACCATGGATTTTGTGACGGGGTTGCCTATTACTCCGAAAAAGAAAGATGTTGTGTGGGTTGTCATTGATAGACTAACGAAGTTGGCTCACTTTATACCAGTACGTGTTGATTATTCACTGGATAAGTTGGCCGAGTTGTATATTGCGAAGGTGGTGAGATTACATAGAGTGTCTGTATCTATTATCTCGGATAGAGACCCGAGATTTACTTCGAGGTTTTGGAAGACGTTGCAAGAGGCCTTGGGTACAAGGTTGAATTTTAGTACTGCATTTCATCCTCAAACTGACGATCAGTCTGAGAGAGTGATTCAAGTTCTTGAAGATATGCTCCGATGCTGTGTGTTGGAATTTGAAGGTAGTTGGGAGAGATACCTACCATTGGTTGAGTTTGCCTACAACAATAGTTATCAGTCGAGTATATGGATGGCGTCATATGAAGACTTGTTTGGTCATAAGTTTCGGACTCTTTTGTATTGGATCGAGCTTAGTGAAAAGCAAATTCATGGGGTCGACTTGGTTAAAGAGACTGAAGAAAAGGTGAAAGTGATCCGGGATAGTCTAAAAGCTGCTTCAGACCGAAAAAAGTCGTATGCGGACTTGAAAAGAAAGGAAATCGAGTTTGATGTGGGTGACAAAGTATTTCTGAAAGTGTCCCCGTGGAAGAAAATATTGAGATTTGGCCGAAAAGGGAAATTGAGTCCGCGATTCATAGGACCGTATAGTATTACCAATAGAATTGGGCCAGTAGCATACCAGTTGGCTTTGCCGGTAGAGTTAGAGAAGATACACAATGTGTTTCATGTATCGATGTTAAGGCGTTATCGCTCCGATCCTTCACATGTGATTCCTTCAACAGAAATTGAGATACAACCAGATATGACATATGAAGAGGAATCGATTAAAATCTTGGCTCGAGAGGTGAAACAGTTCAGGAATAAAGACATAGCCTTAGTAAAAGTGTTATGCAAAAGCACAGTGTAGAAGAAGCTATGTGGGAACCGGAAGAAGCCATGAGAGAGCAATATCCAAACCACTTTACCGGTAAGATTTTCGAGGGCAAAAATCTCTAAAGGGGGGATAGTTGTAACAGTCCGATTTTGGGGCTAGTCGGAGCAGTGGTTTCGAGACCACTAAACTGAGGTTAAGAAAAATTATTTTGATGTTATTTTATGTGTTATGGCATTAATATATGGCTATGTGAAAATTTTGATGCTTTAATTTGAGCGATAGCATGTTTAATTGTGAAGAAGGACTAAATCGCATAAAGTGCAAAAATTCTATTTTTCAAGGTAGAGGTGTCTAATAGCTATAGAATGTTAAATTGGAGGTCCTTAAAGTACAATTAGGCCATTAGAAGGGCATGGCCGGCCATAGGAATGAACAGAGACAATAGCATTAAATGTTGGTCAAATTTGGTGGAAATTAGGTGATAAAAAAATGAATAAAATAAGATAAAAAGATGAGATATCATCTTTTACTATTCATGCATCTTCTCCACCAAAATTTGAAGAGAGAAAAGGGGCTTTTGAAGTTCAAAATTTCAGCTACATTTCATCCTTGCTAGTAAGTCAATTTGATGATTATTTTTGATGATTTTTGTACTTTTGGAGTCCCCAAAGCTTAAGCTAGCTAATGAAGGGACTAATTTGAGATATGGTTGAAAGTCTAGGGACTTGCCATGAGAGTATTTATGTTGTTAGCTGAGTTTTTGTGGAAGAAAATAAATGTTAGGGAGGTGAGAAACAACTTTTGTGAAAGGTGTTAGAATGAAAACACTTAAATAGGACTTGAATGCAAATATTAAATTTGTGTCATAAATGCATGAAATAGTTGGAATTGTGAGTAGTTGTAAGAGAAATAAATGTTCAGCTAGGCTTGTTTAATGAGAAAGTGTGTTGAAAAATGATTTACGAGCCTAGGTGCAAAATTGTAATTTTGCCATAGTGCAAGGGCAAAATGGTCATTTTTGACTAAGTTTAGAAATTGATGCATTTGATCATAGAATGATCTAAATGAGTGAATTTTATTGTTATAGATCAAGAAGAGTGCAGAATTAACCTTGACCGGGGAAAAGGCAAGGTTTCAGATTAAACCACAAATTAACACATTTTGTATCGAGGTAAGTTTATGTGTAAACGATGCAATTTTTTTTATATATACATTGTTGTTGCTAATTAGTGCATGGTATGATTGAGAACATGTATGGTTCAAATGGATTGAATTTGGTAATTATTGAATAATTATTATATGATTTACGAAATAGATATGTAACTGTGTAATGACAACACTTAACGGTGGGCTAAGTGCGATACCACCTTATTACGTAACTACGATGGCTGTGTGTGATACTATCGCTTATTTATCATTTGGTGGGCTATGTGCGATACCACTGTAACTATCGTTTTTGGTGGGCTTTGTGCGATACCACCCTATTAGAGAGTGACAGTGGGCTAAGTGCGAAATCACTGAGTGACAGGTAGTGTGAATAGCTTATTGAGAAATTATGATGTGTTGTATCGTGTGACTTTGCGGTGCTAAGTACAGGGATGTATGTTAATGAATGTGAGTACTAAGCCTGTGATGTGGTTGGAAAGTGGTAAGGGAGAAAATGAGTAAGCATGACTAAGAATGTGGATTGTTCTTGTTTAGTATGTAATGCTATTTATTGTTTAGTACATACTATAATGTTAATTGTTTACATGTAAACTTACTAAGCTTAAAGCTTACTTCCCTTTCTTTTCCCTTGTTTTATAGAGTTTAAGAGCTGAGCCAGGATACGCCGATAATCAGAAGATCGCCCACACTATCAACTCACCTCGGTATATCTAGACTTAATGATTTTGTGTATGGCATGTATAGGGGCTAGACTAGTTAGATTATTTTGTTATTTTGGCCAAAAGTGTGTTGTCCCCTTTTTAAGACAAACTATTTTGTATATTGCCATGGTTGATGGCTCACCTTGTCATTTATGAAAAGATATAGTCAATCATGGAAGTTTAGACTGCAAAATAGGAATTTGTTTGATGATATGTTGAATGGATCCATGTTGTGTGAGCCAGAGGGGTGAAAAGAGATTGACAAATAGCTTGTTCTTGTCCACACGGGTAGGCACACGGGCGTGTGTCTAGGCCATGTGAAGTCTGCACCTTGAATTTAGAATTTAAATCGCCACACAGTTGAATAACACGGGTGTGCGACAAGTCATGTGGACTAATCAGAGGCGACCAGGGGCCAGCCATATTGGCGTGTGCCCAGGCAGTGTGATTCAAGTCAGTGTCAACCACGGGCATCGAACACGGGCATGCGAAATGATACACGGGCATGTCATTTTCCCCCACGGGCGTGTGGCCCCTGTTTAGGTAAAATTTTCTTAAGTGTGTAAAAGTTTTCAAATTATCTCTGAAGCCTTTTAGAAGCATGTTTAGGGCCTTGTAGGTCCATTATAAAGACGATAGTCACATGAATGGAAAATTTTTATTTTGAAATGAGTTTGATAGCCCAAAGTTGTAAAATTGTGCGAGTTAGGTATGGTAATGCCTCGTACTCGGTTCCGGCGTAGAATACGGGTAAGGGGTGTTACAAATACTTTTTGTTAAAATTTCCAAATTAACAAAAATTTTCAATCTCTCCAAGTTAACCGAATTTTACTCTAAGCTAGGAAATTCCACACTTAGTCACTAATTATACAATTTCCATAAAATTTTAAGTATTTAATCAATTTACTCCACTTACTAAAACTATCCCAAAAATTAACTAATAAACTAATCAAAGTCAACAACTAAAACTTTAATTTCATCATTTAACATTAAAATTAACAAAATTCATCAATGGTAACATCTCAAATCTTTAACAATTTCAAAAATAAAGGTTTGGGCTATCTAGACCAAGTTACAATAATCTCAAAAACACAAAAAATTCAAGAAATAAAACTAAAATAAGCTTACATGCAAAGATCATAAGCTAGCCGAACCTCAAGCTCCCAAAGCTTAATTTTCTTTCTTTCATTTTCGGTGAGTAAACAATGAGAGAATGATACAAATTCTTTTGTATTTTATTTTTCTTTATTTTAAATATATAATTATCATGTTATCCTTAGTTAAAACCTTAAAATTATACAATTAAAATACACTTAATCGTGCATCAATAAATATTATGGAAAATTTACTTCATAAGTCCTCTTTTAATTGATAGTTAAGCTATCAAATCATTATAACTCAATTATGTCCAGATTTTGAACCTTTTTTTAACTCAGTCCTTTTTCTTAATTTAACTAAGTAAACATTAAAAGTTTTTTACCAAAATTTTAATAAGACCTTAATTACTTCGTAATATTATAATAATGATATTTATGAACCAACATGCTGAAATTTTTTGTCTCGAAACCACTATTCCGTCACTACTGAAAAACGGGATATTACATTGAGGGTTTTAGTTAGGCCATAAAAACTAGGGGAAAGGTTCTATCTTAGGCTTAAGAGAAAATATAGTGCTGCAAAGGTTATACCTTTTCCTTGACAGGTATCAATTCAAGAATAGTGAATTGGGAAATCATTGGTTGAGGTATATCAAGGTAGTAAAGCTAGGCAATTGGAATTGAACCATTATAAATCGAAATTTCCAAGCTATTCTATGTTCTTTTATTTTAGAGTAGTTTGTAAGAAAATTTTAAATTCCCAAGTCACCTCCTCTTGGTATTTTCAAGTCTAATAATTGGCATCATAGCTTGCTCTTCATCGAAGGTTTCACCACTGGAAGAGACAGTTCAAGGCAAAAATACCAAGTTTGAATATGGAACAAGATTTTGATTCAAGTAGCTTAGGAAGGGGCCAATTCGTTGTAATACCTCCTTACTTCAATGGTAAGCTCTATTCCTATTGGAAACAATGATGAAACTCTTTATTCAAGCCAATGATTATCATGAGTGGAGGATGATCTCAAATAACCTTTTAAAGGTGCCTAAGGATGAAGATGGGTGGGAAGAAGGTTACAAGAGGAAGCTTAACTAAATGCCAAGGCCATGCACACTCTCTTTTGTGCATTAGGGCCTTATCAGTACAATAAAGTGTCTCAATGTCAAAGTGCCAATTAATTTGGGACAACCTTGCCACCATTCATAAAAAAAAAAAAAAGCCAAGTCAAGGAATCTAAGATTGATTTATTCACAGTGCATGCTATGTCACCAATGTTTTCCTACCCCTTTAGATCTATCCTACAAAGTTTATTGGTGTTATATGGGTCATCTAGAATATCTTGCACAAACTCAAACTATCATTTCACTCGATAAATGTGTTTTCGTTCTACGATGTGAAAGAAATGATAAGCAACCATCCCTTGAATAATGCATACTGCTCAAATGTTGTCTCTGCTATGATTAAAAACACCAAGTTGTCAGGTATGACTTATACAAATCTTGCAAATATATACAAATACAATTGTATTAATTAACCGGAATAACGAACTACATTGGGTGCAAATATAGAACCAACATACTTCTTTATTAGCTCGTGGATTAATTTCTCATTGCATCCAAGCAAGGTTCCTTCTATAACATGTAAGATCCAAACGACCCTTAAATCTATTCAAATATACAATACACAGGGGATTATAAATATTAGTATTGAATGCATTTCAAGATATTATATATGATTATATCTTTACCTTATATTAAAAGGGAACTCCCATGGTGAAGAAGAGATGAGTGCTAATCACGACATTCGTATCCATGTTCATATTTGCAAAACTAAGCAATAGTTATTTATTTTGTCCAAAGATTCTCGAGTCGCCCTACAAAGTGCCCTGTAAAGATACAACTGAATGTACGGAATGTATCAAAATACTTTAGTAGATGAAGATACATGTAATGGAACATTCATCCTACCATCCAAAGCATCCTAGCTCTAGCATATTAATTCATCTCCTCCATAGTTGCATAAAGTAGAGGGGCTAATTTGATAAGTTTCTCCAACCTTGTGTATTTCACCCCGATTCTCATCTAATTCATTCTCTTTCTTAGACAGCATGACAGCCAACAACCAATTACACTCATACTTCGCATCAATGCTACTAGCTTCAATTATCTCCTGTCTATTGATTGGAATGTCGATTATTAAATAAACATCTTTTAGCATTATGGTCGCTTCCTTGCATGGAAAATGGAATGTATCTACTTCTGATCACATATAAACTAGCACTCTTCAAGCAATTTACAATTCATTCATTGGCCTTTAGGAATTTTCAATTATGTTAATCACAAACAACACATTCTTCCTACTATTCCAAATATCACAAAAAATAATATTTAGTTTTTTAGAATCTTAAATTTTTTTTGCAAAAATTACAAAAGCTAATAATTGAATTGGAAATTGTACCATATAGACGATATAGTTTGCCACACGTTCTTCCTAAAACCTTAAAGGAATAACTCTTCTCCTAGAAAAGAAGTAGAAAATGCAGATTATTTTAGAGTTTGAAGGATCTTTTGTGAAAAGACAAGATAAATGGGTGGGGTATTTTTCTGACATGAAGTCCATGGGTGTTGACTTGCTTGTTTTAAATGGTTTAGATGTGCCTACAACAAATAAATTTCCTAGTTAAACTTCACAACCTTGAACTTGACATAGGAGTTAAGGTTCCACTGATTATGCTTTGTAGTCTCTCCTAACAAACATGACAAACAATGTATTGAACTTGATACTTGTGATTGTCTAAATATCCCTAAAAAAATTATTCTAAAAATACTTAAAAACATATTTTAATAAATAATAAGAAATTTAACAATAATGAAGTTTAAAAAAACCTTATTTATCATTTGTTTGAGATAAACAAATTTCTATAATATTGTATATTTACTTTATATAAGTATTGAATAAATTGATTTTTTTTGTTGAAAGTTATAAGTTAGAATTATATAAGAAGTTATAGAATTATATAAGAAGTTATAAATAGAATTGATCATTACACTTGTAAAACACTAAATAATTAATTGAACTCAAGTTGACAAATCAAAATATATCAGTCACTCACCAAAATAAATATAGCTCAAATCTAGACAATAATATTTAAACCATCTATTATATACTTACGAAGATACAAAAATTTTATTAAATGTCTATCAATATAATGAGTTAGAGACTCTTGTGATTGGTCTAGTGGTAAAGTGATATTCATTCATAGAATTTAGTTAGGCTTTGATCTAGTGGTAAAGTGGTAAAGTGAATATAGCATATGTATGAATATTAACCCTTTAATTGTATAATATCAAAAAAAAAAAAAAAAAAAGGGAGAGAGTGAGGTATAGAAACCATTGGTGTTGGCGTGGTTATGCCTCTTACTTACCCAACCACCAAGGACCTACTCCATCTCGCACCAACCACCCCCACCATCGCTAAAACACTCCATCAGCAAAATCCTTAAATCTATACACGCATGCGCACCTCACGACCTCTTTGTTCTCCACCTCACTTATTTAATCAGTGAGGAGGGTATCATTTTATTCGAGGGAGAAGTATAGAAAATTATATTGATTGATGACAATAATCAATCTAAACTTTTTGGGGTAAAGAAAATTTTTCATTATTTTATATTACGGAAACACGTAACCATATATAATGTTTGGAAAAAAAAGAGGCTAAGGGCCGACCTCTCCCACTCTACACCCTTATTGATTTGATTGCATTGACTGACGTTTACATATTAAGCTGAAAATACAGCTATCACTTTACTTAGAGCATAATAATTTGTGATTAAACCAATTAACCAGTAGCATTACACACCTGAAAGCAAGTGCTATATATATATATATATATATATATATATATTACTTATGATGTGACCAGTGTGCCCAACGTAATCCTAGGAAATTACAATAACAATACTTACTTAAGCCAACTATATCTTCAGCCTAGATAGGCATGGACTTAGTTGATCAGTTGTTGCCTAAATTAAGAGATCGATTATTAATTAATTAAGAGTGAGTTTTAATAGACAATACATATATTTATAATTAGTGTAAAAATAATGATAATAATAAAATTAAATATTATAATAATATTATAGTATAAGATAAAAAATAAATTAAAAATATTATATCATACTCTACTACCTATCTAAAGTCACCTTAGATCTCAAAGTTGAAGGGCTACCAATATTGTTTTATTTTTGGTAAAGGAAAACGAATCAGATAGGTTGATTTGATGGAGGAAGAAAGGAGGGCAGGATTTGGGGTTGGATAAAACATGCACGTGAAGTTGTCGCTGCTGATAACATGGCTCCATGCCTAAATTCATAATTGCCTTTTGTCAACAAATTACATCAGACTCAAGCAACGCAAGTGTGTGGCCCCAGCCAGATGTTAGCACCATACCTTGGTCGCTGAAGCTTCGACCGTACCGACCAACACGTGTCTCTAAGGGCTTGGTCTTTAAACTTTAAAGTTTATTAAAATATTTAATTTCATTACTAATTACGGTAATTTTACAAAAAAATGAAAATTATTTAAAAAATAGGTCAACTTTTTTATTATTTATCGAAAAAGGCCGAATTTTCCAAAAACACGTTCACGTCAGAGCGATCTCAAGTGCCGTGTCAGCAAAACGCGTAATTGGAAGAGCGTTTTGTCCACGTCAGCACAAAATACTTCATTGAGGGCGCACTTTGTACTGATGTGGACAAAACGCTTTCCCAAAGACGCGTTTTGCCATTTTTTAACCTCCCAACGGCTATTTTTTTTACTGTTTGGGCTCCAACAGTAAAAAAAAAAAAATTATAAAAACCCCATTTCTATTTTTTCTTTGAGAAAATCCCCTTTTCATTTTTTCACACAAAAATCCTCTCAAATTTCTCTCAAAGCTCTCTTTAATTTTTGTAAAAAAACTCTATTTAAAATTTTTCTAAATTAGTTTTTTTTTTAAATTAAAAAATATTCGATCGTGTTAACAATGGCCGGAGAATTAATTCGTCTCAATAATAAACACATCTCCGTCGAATAAATAAAAATGATAAGTGTTAATTTTAATTTTTCAATATTATTTAATATTTTTTCATTTATGAAATTTTAATTAATTTTTATTTTATAATTTTTTATAACAGTCTGTAGATCGGGTGTTGCAATGCTATATTCATACTATGTCTAGTCCTCCATCACCGTTGATAGAGAATTACCTGCGGGAAGTGGGTTTTTGGCACGTGGCCACGATAGGCCGGGGGTGCAAGTTGGACCCAAAACTTATTAGTGCGTTGATAGAGAGGTGGAGATCCGAGATGCACACATTCCATCTTCCATGCGGAGAGTATACTATCACTCTAGAAGACGTGCAGTTGCAACTGAGATTACCAGTGGATAGGTACACAGTCACCGGGTCCGCTCAATCTACTAATTGGGGAGCCGTATGCTACAAGCTTTTGGGTGCTATTCCGGATAATATTGACGGAGGTCGGATCGAGATGGGCTGGTTACGAGACATATTTTTGGAGTCGGATAATGATTCGACTCAACTAGAAAGAATACGATATGCTCGGGTATACATTCTTGAGATGATTGGAGGTTATCTGATGCCGGACTTGTCACAAAACCTCGTACATCTGAGATGGCTGCTGAAACTCGTTGATTTTAGAACAGCTGGTAAATTTAGTTGGGGGTCTGCCGTGTTGGCAACATTGTACCTGGAGATGTGCGGGGCGACGCTGTAACACCCCTTACCCTATTCAACGCCTGAATCAGATACAAGGCATTACTGAACTTAACTTCCCTAAACCCACAACATCAGGCCATAAAGTTTCATTCTAACTTAAAACTTTTCATTTATAATGAAAACGTCCTTACCAAGTGTCGCAACCATTTTTTGACAAAAAACGGGAATCGAACTTGGGTTTTAAAATGGGTAAAAGGGGAGTCGCCACCGACCTTTTATTAGGTGTGATCGGATCACCTTTGTTTTAATAAAACATTTCGATTTACTAAAACGGGGTTTTTGGTCTACGAACATTCGAGAAAATAGGTTCGGGAGTCGATTACGTGCGAGGAAGGATTAGCACCCTCGCAACGCCCAAAATTGGTACCAAATTGATTAATCGATGTCCTAATGTCGAAGAGTTTGAAATGATTTTTGAGATCTTGCTCTTTTTATTATTATTATTTTTTAAAAAAAAAAACTTGATCGAATAATGATATTCCCTTGTTCGAAGAATAGAATTTCACATCCAAAGACGATTGGACGCGATAATCTAAGTCCTTGAATCCAAGGTCGTCTCAAAATTCTCCAAGTAACCATTTTTGAAATTTTGGAAAGGGCATTTACTCGTTAGGTCATGCGAAAGAAAACACACCCAAAGACGATTGGGCGCGATCCTTCGAACTTCCAAACGCACAAATATCACCTTATTTGAAAAAGGAAACAAAATTTGAAAGGTTATCCATTTGTTCGGTCAAACGAAAAGTCACACCCAAAGACGATTGGGCATGAAGTTTTGAATTCCCAAACTCATGAATATTACCTTTGTGAAAACTCATTTTCAAGAACCAAAAAATATAATAGTAATAGGAGATGGATTATTGGATTACGATGAAATGACGAAAAGCAAGAAAATCAGAAAACATGTTAATAAGAAGGTGCATAATGAACCAAAAGTAAAAAGACAAAAAATAATAGCGATGAAAACATGTTAGTAATGATAGTGACAATAATATATACAATAATAATAATAATAGTGTAGCACATATAATAATAATAAGAATACTAACAATAATAATAATAATAATGATAATAATAATGATGATAATAATAGTAAATAGTATAGTAATAATAAAATGATAATAATAACACAAAATATACGCGACATGAAAATAATAATACTAATAATAATAATAATATAGTAATAATAATAAAATAATAATAATAATGGTATGTACGGCATAATGATAATATAATAATAATTAGTAATAATAATATAATAATACTAAGATAATAATAGTAGTATGGAGTATATACAATATAATAATATAAATATAATAGTAATAATAATAATGAAGTTAGTTAAACAAAATAATAGTAATTATATATATAGAAAATATAATAATAATAATAGCAGATAGTATAGTAATAATGGTAAAATAATAATAATATAAAATGTAGACAAAATAATAATAGCAATATTAATAATGATCAATAATAATATTAAACATAATAATAATAATAACAATTAATAATAATAATATAATGACATAGTGCATAATAACAACAACTGAATAAAAACGCACATTAACCATAAATGGATCGAATTGAAATCGAAACGGAAAATTGGGGTTGAAAATTGGAAAATAAGAAAGAGGATGAGAACCAAATTGTGACGCGCGAGGACTCCTAGGGACTAAATTAGTAAACTACCCAGCCCTTGATTATGAGGCGTTTCGAATGACCAAATAAGGACTAAATTAAAAGTGAAGCAGAGTAATGGGGCAAAATTTAAAAAAAAAAAGAAAGGTGAAAAAGGGATTCAATTGAGTAGCACCGCAAGAATGGGGGACTCATCGTGTAAATACCCCATTTAAAGAGGTGTGGACGATTCCCCAAGTACCCCAAACGACATAACTTAATTGCCTTAACCCCAAAATTTATTTCTCTAGTTCCCTAGGCAAACAGATCAGAACCCACCCCTCAAACTCTCCCTTTTTTTTTCGTTTCAGAAACAGGAGCAGAGAGGGAGTCTCCCCTCTTCTTTGTCCATGCCCGATGGTCGGGCCTTCCCCACCATTCGTCGCACCACCAGATATCTCCAGGCGCCCAAGGTCGCGCCAGGAGAAGCCCTCTGTTCCCGAAACGGAGATGGCGATCTCGGGTAACCCCTTTTTTTTTTTGGATTTTTGGTACAAAATGATAAAAAAAAACAGAAAAATCAAATAATAAGCCAGCTTAAAAAAAAAGGAAAAGGGTGAAATCACCTTTTAATGCTATTGATCTGTCGATTTTTTGGATTGAAAGTTGTTCTTTTTTGTATTCTGTATTGATTTGTTTTTTTTTTTATTGCTGAAATTTCTTGTAAAAATTTTTGAATCCGAACCCCCGTTCTATGTTACATATTCAGTTTTTATATCCGAAAAATCAAGAAACAAAACGAGTAAAATACATTATTGTTCTTCTCTCCTTGCTGTTGTGTTGTCGTCTTTTGCAGGTTTTCAGGAAGTGGAGTTGCTGAGTGGGGTGAGAGAGGCCGACAAACAGGAGTGGTCTGGTGGCTGTGGAGTTGCGGCGCTGGTGGCTAGGGTTCCAAAACCCTAGTCTTTCAATTTTTCTTTTTTTTGTGTTTTGGGCCTGGTGTAATTTGTTTGTAATGGGCCCGGGGTTAATGACCCGGGCCAAAATTGGTGATTACAATGCCTCTTTGCTCATTGTCGTGAAACGATAATAGAGCAAAGACAATAAAAGAACCAATTTTGCCTTCTTGGCCAAGCCTTGACTTGTTGGTCCTCGTCTTTTTGAACAATTTCAAACTCAATCAGTAACTTGTTGTCTCGATCCGCTTCATTGTTTCGTTATGTTTTCAGGAGATAGCATTTCCCATTCCATTGCTTCTTCAAGGGCACAAGAATTAGTACCTCAATCGGCCGATGTGATTTTAGGGAGAAGAGATTTGTGGCTTTGACCTTCTCCACTGTGACTTTAAGGAAATAAATCTGCACTTTCCAAATCAAGTCCTTGCTATCTTCGAGAAAACTTCAATCTTCATTCTACTCCATCGCTACTTGAAAAGATGTGGCTGTAGCTTCATTTTGCTCTTGCTCAATCTTCTTTGTCCACTGGAACTTTTTCTCAAATTTGCTCAATGCGACTCAGGTCTTTCTTCTCGTAAGTACCTCCGCGTGTGCCCCGAGGCTCAACCACACTCTCATGAGTTTTTTTTTTTTTTTTTTTTTTTTTTTTACCAATAGAAATTTGAAGAACTCAAATACAGTGACCCGATGCTCAACTCACTTCTCTCTCGACATGAGTTGATATTTTGAAAAGAAATTAAAAGACACCTCGTGTGTAAACCCAAGGCTCAACCCACTTCTCTCGACATGAGTTGATATTTTGAAAAGAAATTAAAAGACACCTCGTGGTGTAACCCGAGGCTCAACCCACTTCTCTCGACACGAGTTGATATTTTGAAAAGAAATTAAAAGACACCTCGTGGTGTAACCCGAGGCTCAACCCACTTCTCTCTCGACACGACCTGAGTTGATATTTTGAAAAGAAATTAAAAGACACCTCAGGGTGTGACCCGAGGCTCAACCCACTTCTCTCTGACACGAGTTGATATTTTGAAAAGAAATTAAAAGACACCTCAGGGTGTGACCCGAGGCTCAACCCACTTCTCTCTGACACGAGTCCTTAGGGTGTGACCCGAGGCTCAACCCACTTCTCTCTGACACGAGTTGATATTTTGAAAAGAAATTAAAAGACACCTCAGGGTGTGACCCGAGGCTCAACTACACTCTCATGATACGAGTTGATATTTTGCAACTGGAATCTCAAAATATATCATCTGGTGGAACTCGAATGTCTTCTTTCTCCTTGGTTTGGCGCAACCATCGTCAAGACTTCTTGCCTTCTTCGGCGCACTGTATGTGTCATGCGTGATGATGTCATGATATGCATGTGTTTGTCCTAAATGCCTACATGATTATGCCATGTGTCTTTGGCTTGTTTGTCATATATCTGTTCTTGTTACGACTCTCATGATGACCTGCCTTCACTGCTTCGACTCTTGACTTTTCTCAGGCTCGATACTCGCCTTTGGGTTCTACGAGTAATTCGTGTTTCTCCCTTTTTTTTTTTTTTTTTGGCTCCATGTTGAACTTTGTCCTTGCTTTGAGGCTCCCGTATCTACCCAATTCTCCTCCAGGTAATGCTCCATATTCCTTTCGTTTAGAGTGTGTAATTTTGCTATTTACCTCTAAAATGAAACATAAATAAAATGCATGAAAATGGCAAAGTAGGTATGAAAGGCGTTCTCTCGATCTATATTTATTTCAAAAGGCAACACACAAAGAAAATTGACAAGGAATGACTCAATTAAGAAAGCATTATAAAAGGAAAACAAGTTCAGTTGTAGTAAGTGCTCTAGATATCCGACGTATGGACTTCTCCATGTTTCTTCATCCTGAATCTTTTCGAGCAAGCTTTTCCATGTGGAAGATCCTTGAGCTTCAGAGTCCGCTTCAATACTATGATCTTGCTGTTTAACCCATTCCAACCTTACTTCCTTAGGATGCCCTTCCGGGTTTTCATCTTAAGCCTTTTCCATTTATTCGGACGCCCCCTTTTTTTTTTTTTTTGCGCGTAATATTTCTTCACGGCATCCCGAGTTCACCGGGTTTGGTAACTCCTTCCCATCCATTTCAAAGTGAGAATCAAGGCTCCTCCCGAGAAAGCTCTCCTCCACGATGTATGGTCCTTCCCAATTTGGTGCCCACTTTCCTCGAAAGTCTTTTTGTATAGGAGAATCTTCCTCAACACGAGTTCCCCTTCACGAAATTCTCTTGGGCGCACCTTCTTGTTATGGGCGCGATCATTCTCCTTTGGTACATCCGTCCGTGACAAATTGCTTTCAAGCCGCTTTTTCTTCAATCGATTCGGCTGGTCATATCGAGCCCGAACCCATTCAAATTTTCTTCTAGTTTTGACTCCATTAAGATTCGCAGGAGGAGATTTTCCACCTCAATGGGCAAAGACAACTTTCCATTCCATAGACTAGAGAGAAAGGAGTTGCCTCCGTAGAGGTCCGTACACACGTGCGATACGCGTATAGGGCAAATGGTAGCTTCTCGTGCCAGTCCTTATACGTCTCAGTCATCTTCCCAATAATTTTCTTGATATTTTTGTTAGCGGCTTCTACCGCCCCGTTCATCTTTGGACGATAAGGCGAGGAGTTATGATGCTCTATTCGAAATTGCTCGCACACTTCCTTCATCATCTTGTTGTTCAGATTTAAAGCATTATCTGAAATAATTCTCTCAGGCAAACCGTATCGGCATATAATCTCCTTTTTTAAGAATCTGCACACCGCCGTCCTTGTCACATTTGCAAATGAAGCAGCTTCTATCCATTTTGTGAAGTAATCTATGACCACAAAAATGAATCGATGTCCATTAGAAGCTTTCGGGGAGATTGGCCCTATAACATCCATGCCCCATATAGAAAAGGGCCACGGGAAAGTCATGATATGAAGGGGTGAAGGTGCTGCATGAATTTTATCGCCGTAAACTTGACATTTGTGGCACTTTCGCGCGTAGCTAATGCATCACTTTCCATCACAACCAATAATAACCGAGTCTCATAATTTTCCTGGCCATAGTGAAACCATTGGCGTGCGTTCCACAAACTCCTTCATGGACCTCTTCGAGTATCTTTCTGGCTTCGACAGTATCCACGCACCTTAGGAGTACCTGATCTTTTCCTCTTTTGTACAAGATGTCCCTATCGAGAACAAATCCCGCTGCCAATCTTCTGATCGTTCTTTTGTCATTCTCGTTTGCTTGCTCGGGATATCTTTGATTCTTGACATATTCTAAGATATCATGGAACCATGGTTGTCCATCTGCCTCGCTTTCAATGCTAAAACAATGCACAGGGGCCTCATATATGCTCATCTGGAGAGGCATTATTTCTGTTTCTCGGTTTGCTTTGAACATTGAAGCCAAGGTTGCTGTATGTCACCAATTGGTTTTCCTCTCGTGGGAAATAATTAAAGGTCACTTCTTCGAATTCTTCAACCAATTCCGCGACAAGATCACGATATTTAATCAATTTTGAGTCTCTTACTTCCCAATCTCCACGGATTTGGTAAATTACCAATGCCGAGTCCCCGGAGACTACCAAGACCTTAACGCTCGCTTCGATAGTCGCACGAAGTCCCATGATGCAAGCCTCATATTCTCGCTATGTTGTTGGTACGTAAGAAATTTAATCCGGCAAAGAAGGGGTAATGATACCCTTCCGCGCGACACTAAGATCGCTCCAATCCGCGCCCCAACGCGCTTTGACGCGCCATCAAAACTCATCTTCCATGATTTCTCTTTTGACGATTCACACTCTTTTCCGTAACGCATATCAAGTCTTCGCCCGGGAAGTCAAATCTTAATGGCTCGTACTCTCTCTGTTGTCCGAGTTGCTAAGAAATCGCCTATTGCGCGCCCTTTAATCGATTTACGCTTACGATACGATGTCATACTCGATAGTAGGATCTCCCATCGTGCCATTCTTCCCGAGAGTGCAAAGCGACTCCATCATGTACTTTATTGGGTCTAGCTTCAAATCACCACGTCGTATGATACAAAGACATATTGCCTAAGCCTCCGAAAGTTGCCCGCACTGCAGCACAATAGAACTTTTCGATTGTCGGATATCTTGTCTCACACTCCGTGAATTTCTTATCGAGATAATAGATCGCTGTTTTCTCTTTTTCCAGACTCATCATGTTGCCCGGGGACGCAACCCCATTGAGTTTTCGGACACGATCGATATAGTATTAGTGGCCTTCCGGGGTTGGCGAAGATTAGCACCGAGGACTAGATAAATATTGCTTTATCTTGTCAAAAGCCTCTTGGCATTCCTTGTCCCATTCTCCGTAATTGTGTTTTCAAGGAGTCGAAAAATTGGATCACACTGCTTGGTGAGTTGAGCAACGAACCGAGCAATGTAATTCAGTCTCCCTAAAAATCCTCTGACTTCCTTTTGTGTGCGCGGCGGCGGTAGTTCTTGTATGGCCTTTATTTTATCCGGATCAACCTCGATACCTTTCTCGCTGACGATGAATCCCAATAATTTTCCCGAGGTAGCCCCAAAGGTACATTTGCCAGGATTAAGCTTTAGTTGGAATTTTCTCAGTCTTTCGAACAGCTTCCGGAGGTTCTCAACATGCTCTCTTTCTCCTTGAGATTTGGCGATCATATCGCCGACATAGACTTCTATTTCCTTGTGCATCATGTCATGAAACAACGTTACCATGGCTCTTTGATATGTTGCCCGCATTCTTTAGACCGAACGGCATCACTTTGTAGCGTAATGTTCCCCACATCGTCGTGAACGTAGTTTTCTCCATGTCTTCTGAGCCATCTTGATTTGATTGTAGCCCAAAATCCGTCCATGAAGGAGAAAAATGAACTCTTCGCCGTGTTATCTACCAATGTATCAATGCGCAATGGAAATTATCTTTAGTATCGGCTCGATTCAAATCACTAGAATCCACACATATTCGTATTTCTGCCATCTTTCTTCTAAGATCGGGACTATATTAGCTACCCATTCGATATCTCTAGAGACTTGCAGAATCCAAAGATCAAATTGTTTCTTTACTTCTTCCTTTATCTTTAAGAGCATTTCGCCTCATCCGCCTTAACTTCGTTGGATAGGCTTGCATTCGGATTTCAAATGGGAGTCTATGGACCGCTATATCTTCGCTTAAACTCGGCATATCTTGATATGACCATGCGAACACGCCTTTTTGTACTCGTGAAGCAAGGTGATCGATCGTGTTTGGTGTCTTCAGACATAGAGGTCCCGACTTTTACCTCTTGCTTCTTTTCTTCATTTCCTAAATTCACTGTCTCGATCGATTCTTGATAAGGTAGAATCTGTTCATCCTCTTGTTCTACCATTCTCGTGAGGGTCGGGAAGAGACATAATCTTCTGCATCTTCTTCACCTCGAATTCCCACACAAATAGCTTTCTCAAGTCGATTTTAGGGCTTGTAACAGGATTGTTCACGCCGTTGATATTTGAGCACCTGAAAAGTAGACAAAAAAAGAAGAATATAGAGGGACATCAAGGTATCGGGTCCTATAAACGTGACATGATGATATGGAATATATAGGGACAAGTAAAGAATGAATATGGAATCGATGAGAATGAAAAGAGCACGACAAAATGCATCTTTATTCATGTTTCATTTAAAAGCTAGATAGATAAAATGAACTCTCATAACGGATTCCCTATAGCTTAGGGGCTCACGAAAGGTTACTATCGAGCATTACTCCGGAGGGGATTTGAAACTACAAGGAGGTCCACTATAAATCCAATTGTTCAAAGTGAATCCCGGGGGGCAAGGGCGTATCGCTGAGACGCCTTCCATTGCATTATTCCCTTTGCCAATGACATTTATGCTGAAGTCCTGTAGACCCTTTTCTACCCATGACACCATGCTTTGTGGGTCATCTCTTCCCGGGAATATAATTCCAGCTGAGATAAACGCTTTTGACAGAGGCGAATATGTTATGGGCTCCCACTCTAATTCTCGACCTGTGACTCTTGCGATCCTTCTTTCTTGCTCCCTTTGCAATTGTTTCCTTCTTTGCTGCATGTCGGGCTTAAATCCTAAGCCGTATCGAGCCTTGTGGGGTACCGGTTTTAGCGCTCTAGCCATCCCTTGCTGGTATTTCCCCAAACCTTTCCTTGCTCGGGCTCCTTTTCCAACCGTTAGTTTGATTCCCATCCTGGTATTCTTTGACAACTTGGGCGTGGGAGCTTTACTTCCTTCAGCGACGAAAGTAGCATTGATGAATTCAAAGGAGCGGAAGGAACATTCTACTGCATCTTTGTTCACTTCGATGTAGGGTGCATCAGTGGAGACAGACGCGACGATGTCTTCCTCACCAGCGACTGTGATCAAGCGATCATCCATGATAAACTTCATTTTCTGGTGGAGAGATGAAGGGACTGCCCCAGCAGAATGGATCCAAGGCCTCCCTAAGAGGCAATTGTATGAAGGTGAGATATCCATAACTTGGAATTCTACGTTGTATGTACACACGGCCCACATCCGGAGGAATTTCAATCTTCCCCATAACCTCTCGCCTCGTCCCCATCGAATGCCCTCATCAGAAATGACAAGGCCTTAGATAAGACATATCTATTGGCATTCTGGATAGTGTGGATAAAGGCATGACATTAAGCGCAGACCCGTTATCAATGAGCACACTCGGCACTATGTAACCCTTACAATAGGTGGTGATGTGCAAAGCTTTAATAGAGCCTCTACCGCTCAAGCGGTATTTCATCATCACCGAAAGAGATGAAATTATCCGCATTCAAGTTGTTCGCCCATCTATCAAGCTTTTCAACGGGTACATTGCTCGGCACATATGCTTGGTTTAACACTCTCAATAAAGCATTTCGGTGTGGTTCGAGCTCAACAAAGAGAGATAACACCGAGATCTTTGCCGTTGCTTGTTTAATTACTCCATGATATTATACTCGCTATGCTTGATAAACCTCAGAAATTCATGCGCTTCGTCCTCGTTCACCTGTTCGGATAGGATTTCATTTTCGACCACCACCTCGCGCATTGGTGCTTTTCCTTTTTGGCTTGAGTCGATGCCTTTCTTTTTGGTTCGACACCTCGGGAGAATAGCACCTCCCGCCATGCGGTAAATGTCCTACTTTGCTAACGCTTCCATTCGTAGCTTCTGGCAGGGTAATGTTGACATCATATTCCCAAGACACTGCTTTGTCCTCCTTGTAAGGGAACGGAGATGGCATCTTAATTATCATCTTTGGTTTCACCTCCTCCCTCTTTGCTTCATAATAGATTACCAAGGGCTCAGTCCAACACTATAAAGGGACTCGATGATTGGCCCTCGGAAGCATATACATCCTTTTCGTCGAACCCTTCCTTCTTACTACAAATCGCAACCTCCTTATTATCCATCATGCCTTGAAGCAGTTCTTTAAATTCCTTGCAAGATTGGATATGGTGTCCTTCCATGCCGTGAAAAGCGCAAGAACTTTGACCTCTATGATTTCCTTCTTGAACCTTCCGTAAGCAAACCCTTTTCACCATTACTTCCAATACTTTCTCCAAAGGTGTCCTTATCTCGAGACACGACTTACGCTCGCCACGTATCTTCCCCGTGCCACCACACTTATGTTCCTCCGGGATGGTTAGGGAGTGGATTCCCACCCAAATTATCGACCCCATCAAATCGTAGAATGCCCGCATCAATCGGACTTTGAACCTTTCTTTTAAAGGCTAGGCAATTATCCGTGGAATGCCCCGGCTTCCAAAGATGGTACATGCAAACTAGCATTAGGATCGTACCATTTAGGGTAGGGAGGTTTCAAAGGTGCTATGTAATGTGGTGCTATTAGTTGTTTCTCTAGCAACTTTCGCACAGCCCCGTATGTCATGGGAATAGGGGCAAATTGAGGCCTTTCGGGGTTGGGTCTCATTGGCCTTGGTTCATTTCTGGGTTGGCTCGGAGCGGTTGTGGTATTTGGTGAGAAGATGGTGAGTGGTCTTTGGGCCTCGGCGGTATAGACGGGATAAGGGGGAGGGGTTTGATAATAGAGGTTCTGAGGAGGAAAGTAGAGGTTTGGAGTTGGGCGGAATTGAGGTCGAGGTTGGATAGGGTATGGATTAGGAGTGTAGTGATTCTCGGTCCCTACCATATGGGTTTCTGGTTCTTTCTTCTTTAATGGCCTTTTAGAGCTTTCAGACCCTTCCATTCTCCCGTTCCTGATGCCGTTTTCGATGAGCTCTCCAGATATTACGACATCTGCGAAATCCTTTGTGGCATTCCCCACTAGCTTGTCATAGAATGGCGCTCTTAAAGTGTTAATAAAAAGGACTGTGATCTCCGTCTTGGTTAGTGGAGGTTCCACTTGAACCGAGACGTCTCTCCACCTTTGAGCATATTGCCTAAAGGTCTCAGATGGCTTCTTTTCCATCATCTGCAACGTTAGGCGATCAGGCGCTATGTCAGAGACGTGTTTATATTATTCACAGAATGCTGCAGCTAAGTCATCCCATGATTGGATCTTTTCTCTTCCTAGTTGATTGTACCATCGGAGAGCTGACCCTATCAAGCTTTCTTGAAAGCAGTGTATCAGCAACTTGTCTTCGTCCTCATAACCAGCCATTTTCCGACAAAACATGATGAGATGCGCCTTTGGGCACCTTGTTCCATCGTATTTCTCAAAGTCCGTGCTTTAAATTTTGGGGGCAAGACCGCACAGAGAACCAAATCGAACTTTTTTGACGCTCATTGCGGAAGAGGCTCTAGTTCCCTCTACCGCCTCGAGTCTTTCTTCCGCATCCTTAAACTTGTCTTGAGCGCCTCGATCCTTCATTCTTAACTTAGCTAGTTCCACGGATCATCCAAATCACGGGACAATAGGGTCACCGGGCTAGTTCCGTGACTTGATGCAAATACTCCTTGCCCTAGATGGGCGTGGAAGTACAGTGGGTGTTCTAAGCTCTCAGAATTCCTTTTGAGGCCGCACCCCATGGGGTGGAGTAAATCCTGAGGATGGCCTTTACTTTCTTTCCTGTACTAGTTGTAGTGGTCTTTTCCTTTGTTTGTTATCCCATTCATTAATTGAGTCATTTGGGCCACCATATCCTCTTGAGCCTTTGCCATCTGGTCTTTTAATTCTTGCTGAAACTTTTTCATCTGGTCTTCTATGTCCTTCTGGAATTGTTCGTATCTTTGGTCCATTGCTCTTGCCTTACGACGAGTGTTGTAATAATGTACGATAGGTTGATCCTCGTCGGTTTCCAGGGTAACTTCTGTCACGTTTTTAACCAATTAGGCTCCTTTTTTTATGCAAATGTTGTGATGTATGCGAATGGATGGAATGCAAATGCGTGAAATGAATGCAAAAGGCGTCGATTCTCATTCAATTTCTTATAGAAAGCTTGTTTAAGAAACAAAATCTTTTACATAAAATTGAGTCATATAAGCGACCTAGCCCTTATGCCTAGAATTTTAATTTTCTCGAGGAGTGAGGCTAACTCTCGACCCCGGTCTGACTTTGATTCATACAGTATACTTAATACGTCGGCTTGGGCCGCTAAACATTGTAGATGTTCAGCCACTTCTCGTATCTGTGTTACTGCTTCACCCATGACGTAATCCCTTTCTTTGACCTGATTCTGAGATTGTTGGAACCGGAACTCACTATTCTCTAGTGCCATTTCGAGCTCTACTAATTTCCCTTTTAACTCTTCGATCTGGTTTAGGCTTGATTTTAGCTTCACCGTAGAGTCGTGTCTTTGGTCAAACATCTTTTCTTGTTCTATTAATCGAGCTCTTAGTGTCTCATTCTCCCTTCGGTTCTCACTTGCAGTCTTCTTTAGAACATCTCTTTGTGCTTGAACCTCTTGGAATTTTTCCCTCCACTGATCAACCTTGGCTTTCTCTTCTCGAATTTCTTGACGCCATTGTTCTGAAGTTTTAGCCAATCCGGCAGTCCTCATTAACAGACGCAGCTTTCTATAATCCGTCTTCAAGCCCTCCAGATCTTCTTCGGCCTTTCTCTTTCCTCTCTTTAATCTCTCAACCTCCGAACTTTGGACATCCATATCCAACATCAAATACATCTTTTCTTCTTCTAGTTGCTCTATCCTCTTTTTCAACTCTGAATTTTTATTTTCAAAATCTTGCTTCATAATCTCCGTTTCGGAAGGGACTACTTGTAAGTATTTCTCTGGTGGAGTATCATCGCAGTCGGTTCAGGGACGTTATCGTTTATTCTCTTACTCCGCCAGACATTATACTCGAGGGTTACCATTGGACCTACAGCAATTCTTTTCATCCGGCAAACTTGTTTCCAAGCATCGGCGATCTCCCGAACTTTCTTCTTGGAATTATTCCCTTTATACGAAAACTCAAACTGAGCTAAGCCGTGAGTCGTTGGTATAAACTGTCTTGAGTAGTATTGCCTTAGCACAAGCAAAGGAGCATACCCAATGGCTCCCCAAATTCCTAGCAGAGGAACCCAATCATAACCCCCACAACGGTAGATAATTTCATCGGGAACAAACCAAGGGGCTCTCCATTCAATGTCCTTTTCTTGGAGATTTTGAAGGAGTGCGATCCAATTTTCCTCTGATATGTCATCTCTCTTGGGCTTATCCGCCAACTCCTTTAATGGGGAATAGTTTTCATAGTGAACTCGACAAGAAACTCTATCCATTTTCCAGAAATGGCTATGGAACCAAACTAGCAATAATTGCGCACATCCCATGAATCTACCCTCGCCCGCTCTCCGGCACGCATTTAAAGATCTAAACGTTTCGGTAAGAATGGCTGGTACTGGCATAACTCCTTTGTCAAGACGATCGAATAAGTCAACAACTGCTTCGTCCACATGCCTCAAAGCTCTCGGGAAAATTACTAGGCCATAGATACTTAAGGCGAAGATGTCAACCTTCCTCTTGGCATCGGGATGTGTCAATATCAAGTCCCTTAAGTTTGCCCATGGAATGCATTTCCTTCACCTTTTTGTCGAATCTGGCGCCATGACCCACTGCTCACTCATTCCAGTGATGCTCATCGCTTTCTTTACCAAGGTTGGTGCATTGCCACTCTAAAGTAGACTTTATCGACTGAGCCCTTCGACTACGCAAAGCAAAGCGCAGTATTCTTCTATGGTAGGTACCAAATCCACTTTCCCGAATGTGAAGCAGCTATATGCGGGGTTCCAATATTGGGTTATGGCCCGAAACAAGCGTTTGTCCACTCTGATGTCAAGCAAATAGGGTAGATCGCCGTAATTAAGGTAGAAAAGTCGCTTAGTCCCCATCCCAATGAACCCACATATCTTTTAATTCTTGTAACTCATTCTGTGTTATGCTGATGCGAGTAAAGTCCCCTAACTCCGATGTACATCCCTCGGCTAGACTATCCCCTTTCTCGAGTTGTATCTTCTCTGACCATATACGCACGGCCGCGTTATCCTCTACTTTATCAAGGAATTCGTTCCCCATAACAAGCTTTTATCTTAGTAACCGAACAGAGATCGACACCTTTTAATGTGGATATGACATGCAATGCAATCAAACAAGAGAAAACGTTAATGCAAGAGAAGATAAGCGAAGAGAAAAAAAAGTACAAGAGAAATAAGCCAACATAAAACACCTATTGGGGTGACTACTAGGGGTTTAGCGTGGTTCTGTCCAAGATGGGTTCCTAGGTTTCTCTACATGTGGTTCAGTTCTAAAGAGAGGTACCCGAACCAGTAGATTCCTCAATCCTCACCCATTATAGGCTCATACGGATCGAGTTCAGTTCAGGGGAACACATTTCCCTATGGCCATACGGAGGTGAAAACCTCACGAAACCATAGGTACGGATGTATTCCGGAAGCGGTCCCCTAGCCCATGCGAAGGTGAAAACCTCACGAAGGTATAGCTTCTCGCTCCCACTTAAGGGTGTGACACAATGGTCATGCAAGTATGAATGCAGAGACATCCTATGAGACTCGGCAATATTGCAATCATAGTACCAACAGATGTGTCAAAAGAAACATGATTTTCAAAATGATTTTCCAAATCTTGACAAAAGGACAAAGAATAATCAATTTCACGGCCTGACTCTCGAAGGCGTCCCGAGTGAGTCGCTAAGTCGCCGCAACCATTTTTGACAAAAACGGAATCGAACTTGGGTTTTAAAATGGGTAAAAGGGGAGTCGCCACCGACCTTTTATTAGGTGTGATCGGATCACCTTTGTTTTAATAAAACATTTCGATTTACTAAAACGGGGTTTTTGGTCTACGAACATTCGAGAAAATAGGTTCGGGAGTCGATTACGTGCGAGGAAGGATTAGCACCCTCGCAACGCCCAAAATTGGTACCAAATTGATTAATCGATGTCCTAATGTCGAAGAGTTTGAAATGATTTTTGAGATCTTGCTCTTTTTATTATTATTATTTTTTTAAAAAAAAAAACAACTTGATCGAATAATGATATTCCCTTGTTCCGAAGGAATAGAATTTCACATCCAGCACGATTGGACGCGATAATCTAAGTCCTTGAATCCAAGGTCGTCTCTGAAATTCTCCAAGTAACCATTTTTGAAATTTTGGAAAGGGCATTTACTCGTTAGGTCATGCGAAAGAAAACACACCTAGCACGATTGGGCGCGATCCTTCGAACTTCCAAATGCACAAATATCACCTTATTTGAAAAAGGAAACAAAATTTGAAAGGTTATCCATTTGTTCGGTCAAACGAAAAGTCACACCTAGCACGATTGGGCATGAAGTTTTGAATTCCCAAACTCATGAATATTACCTTTGTGAAAACTCATTTTCAAGAACTGAAAAAATATAATAGTAATAGGAGATGGATTATTGGATTACGATGAAATGACGAAAGCAAGAAAATCAGGAAAACATGTTAATAAGAAGGTGCATAATGAACCAAAAGTAAAAAGACAAAAAATAATAGCGATGAAAACATGTTAGTAATGATAGTGACAATAATATATACAATAATAATAATAATAGTGTAGCACATATAATAATAATAAGAATACTAACAATAATAATAATAATAATGATAATAATAATGATGATAATAATAGTAAATAGTATAGTAATAATAAAATGATAATAATAACACAAAATATACGCGACATGAAAATAATAATACTAATAATAATAATAATATAGTAATAATAAAATAATAATAATAATGGTATGTACGGCATAATGATAATATAATAATAATTAGTAATAATAATATATAATAATACTAAGATAATAATAGTAGTACTGAGTATATACAATATAATAATATAAATATAATAGTAATAATAATAATGAAGTTAGTTAAACAAAATAATAGTAATTATATATATAGAAAATATAATAATAATAATAGCAGATGGTATAGTAATAATGGTAAAATAATAATAATATAAAATGTAGACAAAATAATAATAGCAATATTAATAATGATCAATAATAATATTAAACATAATAATAATAATAACAATTAATAATAATAATTAATAATAATAATATAATGACATAGTGCATAATAACAACAACTGAATAAAAACGCACATTAACCATAAATGGATCGAATTGAAATCGAAACGGAAAATTGGGGTTGAAAATTGGAAAATAAGAAAGAGGATGAGAACCAAATTGTGACGAGCGAGGACTCCTAGGGACTAAATTAGTAAACTACCCAAATTTCTTGATTATGAGGCGTTTCGAATGACCAAATAAGGACTAAATTAAAAGTGAAGCAGAGTAATGGGGCAAAATTTTTAAAAAAAAAAAAGAAAGGTGAAAAAGGGATTCAATTGAGTAGCACCGCAAGAATGGGGGACTCATCGTGTAAATACCCCATTTAAAGAGGTGTGGACGATTCCCCAAGTACCCCAAACGACATAACTTAATTGCCTTAACCCCAAAATTTATTTCTCTAGTTCCCTAGGCAAACAGATCAGAACCCACCCCTCAAACTCTCCCTTTTTTTTTTCGTTTCAGAAACAGGAGCAGAGAGGGAGTCTCCCCTCTTCTTCGTCCATGCCCGATGGTCGGGCCTTCCCCACCATTCGTCGCACCACCGTATATCGGGCGTCCAAGGTCGCGCAAGGAGAAGCCCTCTGTTCTCTAAAACGGAGATGGAGATCTCGGGTAACCCTTTTTTTTTTCTTGATTTTTGGTTCAAAATGATAAAAAAATAGAAAAATCAAATAATAAGCCGGCTTAAAAAAAGGAAAAGGGTGAAATCACCTTTTAATGCTATTGATCTGTCGATTTTTTGGATTGAAAGTTGTTCTTTTTTGTATTCTGTATTGATTTGTTTTTTTTTATTGCTGAAATTTCTTGTAAAAATTTTTGAATCCGAACCCCCGTTCTATGTTACATATTCAGTTTTTATATCCAAAAATCAAGAAACAAAACGAGTAAAATACATTATTGTTCTTCTCTCCTTCTTGTTGTGTTGTCGCTCTTTGCGTGTTTTCGTGAAGTGGAGTTCTTGAGTGGGGTGAGAGAGGCCGACAAACAGGAGTGGTCCGTGGTCGTGGGAGTTGCGGCGGCCGGGGGCTAGGGTTCCAAAACCCTAGTCTTTCAATTTTTCTTTTTTTGTGTTTTGGGCCTGGTGTAATTTGTTTGTAATGGGCCCGGGGTTAATGACCCGGGCTAAAATTGGTGATTACACCAAGGGTCTACGAAACCCTAAACATATGTTTGGAGTGATTCGGGACCAAACCGGAAACTTTCGCGCACTTAGAAAAAATTTGCTTAAACGGGGCCACACGCCCGTATGAAATGGAAAACACCCGTGTGGGCAGGCCATGTGATCTTACACGCCTATGTCCCTAGCCCGTGCAGAATTTATTTTTCATTTTGAACCTACACGGGTTTTCACACAGCCAGAAACATGCCCGTGTCCCTGGCCCGTGTCCCTCACACGGCCTCGACACGCCCGTGTCTTAGCCCGTGTGCCAAACACCATGGCATTCTATTTATGACGTCATCACCTCACTATGGTCATACGGCCAAGGCACACACCCGTGTCCTTAGACCGTATGTCAAATTAAATTCCTAATTTTAGGTGCAGAATTCGCATAACCTGGGCACACGTCCATTGGGCTGACCATGTGTCACACACGGCCTAGACACAAGCCCGTGTGTCTACCCGTGTGGACATTTGAAAGGCTATCTACCAAGCCAAATGCCACCCTATACAGCAATCATACTTACACCAATTTAATCCAACATATACCTAGACTATAAGCACATCTAAAGACTCAAAATATAGACATCCACACAAGCATACACTTAATGAATTTCATCATCATTGAACATATATAAACCTGTCGAGTATTGGCCCAATTCCAATGACCACTTACAAAATGAATTTAACAACATTAATAGCCAACATTTTGGCTAACAAATATGACATAACAAAAGAGACTAAGTCCTATACATGGCACACTCAAAATGAATCTACCTTTGCAATACCGAAGAGTAGTCGATAGTGTGATTTCCAAACTCTAACGTTCCACGAATTCCCGAGCTAACTTGGCAATGCTACAAGGAAAAGGGAAATGAGAGGAGTAAGCATAAAGCTTAGTAAGTTTGCATGAAAATAAATAAGAACATAAGCTCATAATATCATCCAATCATGGCATTGGATAAAATGCAAAGTCTTAAGTACTTTGCCATAACTTACTTTTGCTTGTTCTTATTACGTACATACCATGTCACGTACCATAAAAAATTTCTCATGAATTACTCAAGGGTACCTGTATTCACTCAATCACATAGCTTTAGCACTAATCTCATTTCTATTTCAAGCTCAACTATTTATCCCACTAAATCACTTGGGATACCCAAAGATACATGTTCATCGTCATTCACACAATTACGAAGTCAATGCCACATCCCAGATGTGGTCTTACATGAGGTCACCTCTGAGTGTCGATGCCATATCCCAGATATGGTATTATACGAGATCTCATATCAATTATCGATGCCATATCCCAGATATGGTCTTATACGATTTTCATATTTAATGCCGATGTCATATCCCAGATATAGTCTTATACGGGATCTCAATTCAGTACCGAGGCCATGTCCCAGACATGGTCTTACACAGGACTTTATCCATCTCATGTCTCAATGATAGTATCCTTACATCTATTATAGTCCAACTAGGACTTCCACATCACAACTTTCATCATTTTTCTCATTCAAAACCATCACTCAATTTCATAGAAATATTATGCATCATTATAATATCAAACATTCTCAAACATACTAGCATGATGCTGAATTTATCACATACAAACTTACATTGATTTCAAAATAGGCTAGATTGTCGATCTAGTCTGATATTTTGCCCTTTCCTTGGTCGAGGTTAATTCTTCGTTCTTATTGATCTATAATAACAATTTAGCTCATTTAGTAACCATATTAATCAACATATTTCAATAATCATACTTTGGCAAAATTACCATTTTGCCCTTAGACTTTTACAAAATGACTATTTTACCCCTAGGCTCGTAAATCAATTCCAATCAAATTTCTTCCTTTAACGAGCCTAGGTGAACATTTATTTCTCTTATAGTAACTCTAAATTCTCATTATCTCTCATATTTTACACCTATTTTTCAACATTTGCAAAATGGTCCTTTTAGGTGTTTTCATGGTAACACCTTTCACAAAAGTTGTTTATTTAACAACCTTGACTCATTTTCTTCCATAAAATTTCAGAAAACAACTTAATTACTCACATGGCAAAACCTTAGACTCTTAACCATTTTGCAAAATAAACCCCTCATTAGCTAGATCATGATAAAGGGTCTTAAAAGTACAAAAATTATCAAGAAAAATCACCAAAATCACTTACTTGCAAGGAAGACAAGTTGCTAAAAATTTTAAGCTTTCAAACCCCTATTTTTGCTAGTATTTTCGGTGCAAGAAGATGAGTGAATAAAAGGATATCATCTTTTCTTTATTTTATTCTATTTCATCAATTTAAACCACCTACTACACCAACTTTGACTAATTTTGACTTTTTTGTCCCCACTATGGCCGGTCATCCTATATCTAAGGGTTAAATTGCACATTAAAGGCCTCCAATTAATATTCTATGGCTATTAGACACCTTTAGCTTATAAAATAGAACTTTCGCATTTTATGCGATTAGTCCTTTTTCGCTATTAAGCATGAAATCGCTAAAATTAAAGCACCAAAATTTTCATGCACTTATATAATCATGCTATAACTCATAAAATAACATAAAAATATTTTTCCCCGACCTCAGATTAGTGGTTCCGAAACCACTATTTTTACTAGCCCTTAAATCGGGCTGTTATAAACGCGACCGAATAAAGCCAAAATCGGATGTTGCCTATCACTACAGTAATCATGGGCAAGATTTCGCTTTCCATTTTTACGTCCTCGAGTGGACCACCCATATACATTCTCACTCATAACGAGGTAAATTTTATATTAGATTTTACAATTATTACGTAGATTTAAAATATAATTGTATGCTAAAAATTTATTTAATTAGGTGGAGCCATTCGGCAAGTTATGTTGGAATACCTACCTCTCTTGAAGATATACGACTTCTATTAGACCAACGGTCGGAAGCATAAGTAAGTATTAAATAAAATAGATATACATAATAAAATAGTCGATTCGTATTTAGTACTATGTATATAACTAATATTTTTATCATGTTCATATAGTTTCAATGGACACCATACGAGGATCTGACAATTCGGCTAGTAATTTCGGATGAATTCTTTCAAAATCCGAACATTTGGCATGTAAAGGTCCCATGGGTCAACTATGCCACCTTGGAGATCCACCAGTCAGATAGAGTATTGCAACAATTTGGATTTCGACAACCGGTTCCCGTGGAACTTGAGGTGCTCGATGATGAGTACAGAGTCGACTTACGGCAGTTGCATACGAATTGGCCGAGGTTCTGGTCAACATATATCGAAATGTGAGAAAATCAGTATGATTATATATCTACTCGGGAACTGATCATCATTCCGAGATAGCGTGCGTACCGGAATACATGCCATGGTTTAAGATCCATGGCAAGCCATATTTACTGTTGGAAGAGGAAAGGCGACGGCAAATTCGTGTCCAAAGGGAACAACGGGGCCCTTTAAATCCAAGAAGAAGGGATGACAACGCGGGCCCATCAACAGTGCCCACACAATCATCGGGCCCATCAACAGTGCCCAAACAGTCATCGGGCCCAACACTTCAACCGACGACACCCACATCACAGCCTTTTCAGGTTATGCCAAGTGATTATCCTAGCCTTTTTATGTATCCTAACCCTTATATGTTTCCTTTTTCCAGTCCAATGGCAGGTTGGAATGCATGGCCCGGTTCATCTCCGTTCTCGATTACTCCGAGCGGACCGCCGATCTATAGGTTATCGTTGTATGAGGGATCGCACGAGGCGTCGTCGGGGAGCTCTTCTTTTTACCAATCCCCATCGCCTTATGGAATTCAAACACCTCCGCCATGGGTGATGCAAACACCTTCACATTCATTATTCTATCAAAGTGGATCATCCTCCCAACATCCACAACCAAATCCCCTGCCAGAGGAACTGCAATCCCCACCGGAGCAACGACAACCCATGCCAGAAGCTGAACAAAGGAGGAATCCAGCGCATAACAGTCAACGACCCCCATGTGGCACTGATTCCGGCCAGCATCAACATTGATTTTTTTAAATATATTTGTATAAACTTATTTATATTGTTTCATTTAATAAAATATAATTTATTTTTAATATTTTAATTGTAATTTACTTTTATATTTTTAATAAAATAAAAGTTCTTTTGAATAAACCAATATTTTAAATATTTTAATATTTTTTAATATATTTGTACAAACTTTTTTATATTGTTTCATTTAATAAAATAAAAGTTGTTTTGAATAAAGTAATAATGTACTTTTATATTTTTAATAAAATAGAATTTCTTTTAAATAAGGCAATATTTTGAATATTTTTATATTTTTAATAAAATATAAATAATGCTGTAACACCCCTAACCAGTATCCGTCGCCGGAATAGGGTTAAAGGCGTTACCGAATAGATCGGAAACTATTACAGATATTTAGTAAAATCATTCACCAATCGCAATCAAAGTGTCCCTTATATAGGTCAACGAGACCTTAATCATACTTTAGAGTAGGGTCGGGACTAAACCGAACACATACGGAAATTCTTGGAAATTTATAACTTTTCTAAGTTATAGAGGCTACACGCCCGTGTGGACAGGCCGTGTGCCTCCCACGGCAACTAGACACACCCATGTGTCCTGGACGTGCCAAATCAGAGCATGTATACTGACTTCTCCACACAGCCACCAAGCACGCCCGTGTGCCATGGCCGTGTACTCTTAGGCAATATACTGACTTATTCACACGGCTACCAAGCACGCCTGTGTGCCATGGCCGTGCACACTTGGACTAGCTACTGACTTAATCCCACGGTCAATAGGCACGCCTGTGTGCCACAACCGTGTAGGCAAAACAGGCCATTTGCAAGGCCAAAATGCCACCCACACTAGGGTCATTCCTACAAGCACTGTACCAATTCATTTCTTACACAATTGACAATTAAAGACATACCAAAAAAAAAAAAAAAATCAACAAGTCTCCATATTCTACTTCATTTCCATTCATGCCAAATTGCTCAATTAACACATATATACTTTTAAACATATTTCATCAACAATTACCTTTCATATGATCATTCCTTTGCTCAAACATACATACTCATAATGCTTTCATATGCTTACCATAGCCTTGACCATTTCGTTTGCTATCAAGCCATACCAAACTATGCATCATATAACATAACCACTCAAACATATAACCAACATTTATCTAGCCATATCTCATGGCTATATATACACATTTCAAACATCATCCAAAATGACTAGCCTATACAAGCCATATTTAGCTATATACATATTTCAAAGGTACCAAAATGAGTTAAGTAGTATGATGATAATCCTCGACGGTCCCGAGCCTTCAGTAGCTTTGACGATCTATAAAACAGAGAAAACACACACACACAGAGTAAGCTTTCAAAAGCTTAGTAAGCCATATACAAATAAACTTAACATAAAATGCACATAACTGTATTGATGCAATAACAATAATGGTTCTCATAGCATATACATCTCACATAGAGTTTGGCTCACTTGCTTAGCCATATCTTATCACATTCTTCAACTCAAATACCACATATACACATAGCTCATTTAGGCATATTTTCACATATCATCTCATCATTCCATTGCACATATTCAACTTAGTAAGTTCATATAGATACTTACCTTTCATACACACTTAGTGTACATATCAAACGTACCTGAAATGGATATACAATCACATAATCGTTCGTATCTCAAATTTGCCCGTTGAACTGTTCAGAATCTAATAGGATATGCAAAATGTTTGGAATAGTCGTACAATGCCAACGTCCCAAACGTGGTCTTACTTGTAATCAGATATCGATGCCACTGTCCCAGACAAGGTCTTACACGAATCAATACGATGCCAATGTCCCAGACATGGTCTTATACGTAAATTTCATCTCGACGCCAACGTCTCAGACGTGGTCTTACACGAAAGCTCAAATCAATGCCAACGTCCCAGACATGGTCTTACATGATAACACATAATAGACACCTATGTCATGACATAGTTAATCCTATCTATTCTTAGGTTCAGACGGGATTTCTCGGACATTAATGCTATGTCGATTCTATCTCGAAATTCATGTTTACAACATCTCATATACATTCATTAATATGGATAGTCATAAGAACATACTTAATTCAATAACAATTACATTTATTTATATATGAACTTACATCGAATTCGGATATTTGATCGGACTCGGTTATTCGACTACCTTCGCTTTCCCATGATCTAAACCCGTTTTCTTCGATTCTTGATCTATACATATTCAAATTTAACCCTTTTATTTACCAACATATTCATTTCAATCCAAAAACACACATTTAGGGCTATTTGCAACTTAGCCCTCACATTTGCACATTTTATCAATTTAGTCCATTTTTCTCAAAACATCAAATATACAAAATCACTATATATCCATGCTTAACTGAATACCCATGTATCTCATGCAAGTCCAAACATTTTATCAAATTTACAATTTAGTCCCTCAAATTGCTATTCTCACAATTTAGCCTTAATTAGCTAAATGCATCAAAAATTCAAGAACAAAACATGTTCATTAAACACATACTTTCATTTAACACCAATACTCATCACAAATCACATGAGTTCATCGAAGTCTCATTTCAAAATCATCATCAATTCTCAAAATTAAGACATGGGTTTAGTAGTATTCGAAGCAACGATTATGAAAACATAGAGATTATCAAAAACCGAAGTCAAAACTTACCTTAATCACAGAAGACAAGAGCCGAAACCTAAGAACACCTTTCTCTTTTTCTTTTCTTGCTAAAATCGGTCAAACAAGATGATAAAACATCTAATTTTCATTTTTGTTTTGTTATAAATCCTTTAATAACCAATTTTCCAAATTTAAGCTTTAATAAACTAAAACAAAACATATATACTTAAGGTCATTAAAGACCATTGCCGTCCACTTAGTTCTCTTATGGCCAAATTGCCATATAAATCCTCCACATTAAATAAGCCACACCAATTAGACCATTAATCAAACAGAATGCTACTTTTACAACTTACGTGATTTAATCCTTTATCAAATTAAACACTCAAACGGACAAATTAACTTACGAAACTTTAACACATACTAAATCACATATCAAAGGCACAAGAAATAATATTAAAATATTATTTAAACTCGGATTTGTGGTCTCAAAACTGCTTTTCCAACTAGGGTCTAAATCGAACTGTTACAAATGCAACACAATATTATTACAACAACTACCAGCTATTCCGATTAGACATGATCGATTTGTATGGCTTGGGTTCCTACACCATCCGCACAACTTCTGTTGGTTGGTTGTTTCTCGAATATCCATATTGTTACATGTTCTAGTCAAGCAAGGTCGACCCTTTGGTTTGCGACTCAATTCTCTATCCGGTAACAACTTAAATGGAGCAAGCGATATAGACGACCATTTACGTTCATCTGGGATCTATGGGAATAAGTGTCTCCAGACGTTGCACATGTATTCTATTTTGTAAACTTTGTCGACGTAGCTCATGGGATCCAGATGGAGATTCTGACAAGTTGCAATTACATGAGCGCATGGATAACGAAGTGCATCAAACATCCCACAATTGCAAGTCCTATTTCTCAAGTGTGTACGATATTGCCCACTAGTAATACCATGGTGCGGCCTATCAAACTCCATCACACGAAACCATAGGTTGTTGCGATCGTGACACACTGTGTGCATGGTGTTCGCCCATGCTTTCGCCTTGTTAATTTCTTACAATACCTTCCTGCACCATATATGGCCTTCCTGCATTTGGCCTTTATAACTCGCTGCTCGCTTTAGAAATAGTGCTACTAAACGAAAATATGCCTCTCACAAAACTGATGTTATCGATAAATGACGCGTTCCTTTTAGAACATAATTTATGCATTCAGCCAGGTTTGAGGTCATATGACCATGTCGCATGCCGCCGTCGTATGCTTGTGTCCACTGTTCGAAAGGTATGTTACAGAGGTAATCCGCGCCTTCTTTGTTAACTTAATGCAAAACTGCCAACATATCATGAAAACGGTTCTTACTTATCTCATTCCCTGCCAATATAAGTTCATAACAAAAATTACATACCACTCTTCCATTCAGAATAAATTGAATATTAAAAATGAAATTATATTAATAGAGATTAAATACTAATGTTGGTCACTTGTCGTCGTGTACTTGTAGATCGATATTGCTCGTAGTAGTTGGACGCAACGTGCCTTAGGCAATACCGATGGTATGTGCGATGTCATAGGCTTCCCTCTCGCTCAATTGCAGTTAGTATTCCAGTGCCTCGATCTGATATCACGCAGATATCAGGTTGGGGGCAGACATGCCTCCTTAACCTAGAAAGAAAGAAATCCCAGTCATCAGTTGACTCCCCCGGTGTTATTGCAAACGCAATTGGAAGGATTCTCCCACTGCCATCCTGTGCCATAGCTAGCAATAACCGATGGGTATATCTAATAAACGTAAAGGTACCGTCAATTTGTACCAATGGCTTGCAGTATAGAAATGTGTCTCGGCATTGCTTAAAGCTCCAGAAGAGATGCTTGAACACTTGGCATCCACAGAGCAATCGGTCGTTGTAGTACGCAAGTGCCGTTTCAAGGTCTGTTATACAACTTGGGACGTATCTCTCCAGCACTTGACACCACTGCCATTCTTCATTATATAAATCATCTCACCCACTATGCATCTTTTCCAATGCCTTCTGCTTAGCTATCCAAGCCTTGCAGTAAGAGGGCGTGTACCTCAATTGGCTACGAATATTGGCAATTAATGCCGACACTAAAGTCCTAAGATCTGTCTTCACCGTCGGTAGTATTAAGCTAGCTAACATACCTGAATCTATCTTGGGATGATCTTGTGAAACACCTGTCAATGAAGTACGTTAAATAATGCAACATTACGTAATCACAGTATTATTCAAAAACCCTAAATATTGTACCTCCATCACATATATGTAGACCTTTGTACTTTTTTTATCTTCCATAACCCTGTCCATTTCCTCAACGAGGTATAGATTTTCCATAAACATGTACCGTCTTGCACTGCACACTTGGCCTCAAACTTATTGGATTTGGATTTAACCATGTTGTAGTTAACCCCGTTTATGATGCTATGTTGTTTCAATGCACCAAGAAAACTATCATTATTGGAAAACTCATTACCAACTTCCAATTCACCCGAATCCAATAACAAACTTGTATGATCACACCTTCTGTGTGGTAGATCTGGAAACTCTAACGCATCATATGCAGATAGATCAACATTATGCATGTGGGCTGGAGGCGAGCACGCTTTGAATCGTGGATCTTTTTCTTCTTCATTTGAACCCCCTTCAACATCTTCAGGTTCGGTTGGAACAGGCTCCGGTTTAGAAAATAATGCAACTTCTGCACTATTGGGGCCGGGCTCTCGGGGTGGATTCATATTGGACTCATTATCCAACCTATCATTATCTACAACGTATGAGGTCCCCTCGCCGGTGGACGTCGTATGGAGTACATCATACCTTCTTCTGGATGTTTCATAACGTCCCAAATCAGATATAGATTGTTAACCACTAGAAGTTGATGTCATTCCCCAGTACGTATTTCCTACATCAAACATCAACCCATCGAGGTGCATGGACCATCTACTAACAAAGTGTCATGCAGGGGTTATGTATTCCAAACTGCTACCAAACACAGTCGCTTCCATGTTTTGCCACCCACTAACGAAGTGTCGGACAGGGGTCGTTTATTCCTCTCGAACAACAGTAGATGTTGAAGTCACAAATGCATCATTTGGCGATGAAAATTGTACATATAACTCAAAATAGGGTGATCCACTAGCGAGATGAGTCTACACCATTGCCTCTAAGGTACAAGCACCTTTGATGTAACAGCCCAATTTAGGGGCTAGTCGGAACAGTGATCTCGGGATCACTAATTTGAGGTTAGAGAAAATAATTTTCATGTTATTTTAGGTGTTATAACATGTTCATAAAGATGCATGAAAATTTTGGTGCTTTAATTTTAGCGATTTCAAGCTTAATCGCTAAAAAGGACTAAATCACATAAAGTGCGAAAGTTCTATTATACAAGGTAAAGTACCTATTAGCCATAGAATGTTAAAGTGGATGTATTTAAAGTGCAATTAGGCTACTAATAAGAGTTTGGTCGGCCATGTAGACAAGGGGGACAAGAGCATTTATGTTTGGTCAATAGTTGGTGATGTTAGTTGATAAAATGAATAAAATAAGATGAAATAAGCCAAGGCTATCATCTTTTCATTTTGTTTTCTTCTCTAATCGAAAATATCAGCAAGCTTAAGGGTTTGAAAGCTTGAAAATTTCAGCTACATCTCATCCTCGCAAGTAAGTCCTTTTGATGATAATTTTTTTATGATTAAGTCCTTTTGATGATAATTTTTTTATGATTTTTGTGTTTTTAGAGTCCCCAAAGCTTAAGCTAGCTAATGAAGGGACTAATTTGCAATATGGTTGAAAGTCTAGAGACTTGCCATGGGAGAGTTTATGTTGGTTGCTGAGTTTTTATGGAATTGTGGATAGTTGTAAGGGGATTAAATGTTCAGCTAGGCTTGTTTAATAAGAAAATGTGATGAAAAGTGATTTACGAGCCTAGGGGCAAAATCGTAATTTTGCCAAAGTATAAGGGCAAAATAGCCATTTTTTCCTAAGTGTAGTTTATGATGTGTTATGGTTAATAAGTGATTAAATGAGTAAATTCTATTGTTCTAGATCAAAGAAAACAAGATTCGGACCTAGAACGGGAGAAAAGAGACATAAGGAAAAATAGGTCCCTTTCTACCCTTTCGATATTAAGGTAAGTTCGTGTGTAAATGTTGCAATTATGTGCGGGTTATTTAATATTCCAATGCTGTATGGAATGTATATTTACTCTATGAATGTATTAAATATGTTTTGACGAGATGTCAATAAAATTGAATCTAAGAATAGTGGGAAATGCGAATAGCATGATATGATGATAGTTAAAGTCCCATATAAGACCATATTGGAATATGGCCTCGGTGTGAGATATCGAATAAGACCATGTCAGGGACATGGCATTGATATGGTATTTCATGTAAGACCCTATAGGGGCATAATATCAATGAGATGTTATGTGTATGAAACTCAAGAGTGTTATTTAACAATTTGAGTGATTCAATAGGTATGTTGAAAATGAGAAAGTACATAGGTGTACCATGAGAGGTACAGGCATGTGTTAGAGTTAAATTAAGGTGAATTCGATATATGAGGAACCCATAGTGGTGTAAGTGTAAGCGGTGCATTTTATATACACATTGTTGTTATTGATTGGTGCATGGCATGATTAAGAACATGTAAGTTTCAAGTGGAATGAATTTGATAGTTATTGTATAGTTTCGTATGAATGACGAAATAGTGATGTAAATGTGTAATAATAATACATGATGGTGGGCTAAGTGCGATACCACCTTATTACTTATCTACGATGGGCTGTGTGCGATACCATCGTTTAGATTACTATTTGGTGAGCTATGTACGATACCACCGTAACTATCTATTTGGTGGGCTATGTGTGATACCATCGTAACTATCTATTTGGTGGGCTATGTGCGATACCATCGTAACTATCTATTTGGTAGGCTATGTACGATACCACCCTATTAAAAATTGATGGTGGGCTAAGTGTGAAACCACCGAATGATTTGGCATTGAAGTTGGCTTAGTGATAAATTATGATGTGTTGTATCATGAGAAATTGGGGTGATAAGTGCAGAGAATGTATGTTAATGGATGTGAGCATTAAGCTCGAGATATGGTTAAAATATGGTAAGAGACGGAATGAGTAAGCATTATGAATGATTAAATAGGTAACCATGAGTTTAAGAGTAAAACTTATTACAATACCTTGTGATTGAGTATAATCAATGAATATCAATAATTGATTATTATTTGCATATGAACTTACTAAGCATTATTGCTTACTCCTTTTCCTTTCCCATATCTTATAGGTTAGCTTAACTAGCTCGAGTTGGAGACCGCCGGAGATGTTTTCACACTATCGAGCAGACACTTGGTATGAGGTTTCAAGTCCTTATGAGTTATGGCATATATAGGGATCTTTTTAAAGTTGATTCAGTCATAGTTGATATAGCCAAATGTGTTGGCCTAAGAGAGTTTATGGTTCGGTTGTGTATATCCATAGATGATGGCTTAAGTCGATTGTAATTATATCAGAAATAGTTCTCCCTCGTGTATGGGATGAAGACTTCATTTTTATGTTTTAAATGTAACAATTCAAGAGTTATAATTGATGGTTTGTGAAGTTTATGTGATAGTGTATGAATGTATGCAAGTGAGGGTGGCTAAATGGCTTGGAAAATAGCCTTGAATTGGTCGACACGGGTAGACACACGGGCGTGTGTCTAGGCCGTGTGTGACACACGGTCAGCTCCATAGGTGTGTGACTTGGCCGTGTGTCCCCTGCATGTTGGTGTTGTAAGTCATGTCGACCACGGGCTAGCCACACGGGCGTGTGCCTAGACCGTGTGACCCTTATGAGGCTGCGGACGTCACAAACAGAATACCCAAGTTTTTACACACGGGCGAGGACACGGGCGTGTCTAAGCCGTGTAGAGCACACGGGCCAAGCACACGGGCGTGTGTCCGGTCGTGTGAGAACCCTTGTAGGTTTGAAATGAAAATAAATCTCACACAGGGTAGGGACATGGGCGTGTGTGACCACACGGCTTGCCCACACGGGCGTGTGGCCCCTGTTTAGGTGAAAATTTTCTAAGTGTTTGAAAAGTTCTGGTTTGGTTCCTTAACGTCTCGAGTGGGTGTAAAAGGGTCTCGTTGACCCATGATAGGGACATTACAATGGTGAACGAAAAGCTTTAAATTGCAAAGAAATTTTATAGCCTAAAGTGAAATGACCAAACAAGTCAAGTCCGGTAATACCTCGTGCCCGGTTCCGGCATAGAATCCGGGGAAGGGGTGTTACATTTAATGTCGAATGAGTCATATGTCACGGGATCAAGCGAAGCACAAAATTGATACTTAATAGACAAAACTTTCATTGGCGTCGTTCTGAAGATTTTACGCCTAATTCTTTTACGAAGTTCTGTCAAATCTATGTTCTGGTTAAAAACCAGTCGCGTTGTGTTCTTTGATAAAAAAAACATCGTTCTCGGTGTCACGGACCTCACCATCATAGTAAATAAAAACACTAATATGTTCACTCATCTTCAATTTCTATTCTGCTTAGCTTCTCTAATTTTTCTTGCTATAACTTATGCAACCTGAGAATGAAATTTGGCTCATTTATAGTCTAAGGCCAAATAGGAACTACTATAGAAAAAGAGCGTCCACGTGGGAGCTTTTTTCAGTAATTTTGCTGACAGTGCATCTTACTTGAAACGCTTTTTATACTATTTTTCAGAAGATCTTCTCAAAATTATTTTTTTCAGAAACTATTGTAGAACAAGCGCGTCCACGTAGGAGCTTTTTTCAGTACTTTTGCTGACAGTGCATCCTGCTTGAAGCGTTTTTGACACTATTTGTTTAGAAACATCTTTTCAAAATTATTTTTTCAGAAACTACTGTAGAAAAAGTGCGTCCACGTGGGAGCTTTTTTTAGTAATTTTGCTGACAGTGCATCCTGTTTGAAGCGTTTTTGACACTATTTATTTAGAAACATCTTCTCAAATTTATTTTTTCAAAAATTACTGTAGAAAAAGCGCGTCCACGTGGGAGCTTTTTTTCAGTACTTTTGATGACAGTGCATTCTGCTTGAAGCGTTTTTGGCACTATTTGTTCATAAATGTCTTCTAATATTTATTTTTTCAGAAACTACTGTAGAAAAAAAATTATTGCTAATATATTTTTTTCCAAAACCCTAAACACAAAATTATTTTAAAAAACTAATCCATAATTTAATTAATTAACCCTAAAACCCTAAAATTTAATTTAATATATTTTTTCTTAAAAACCCTAAATCCTAAACCTTAAAAACCTAAAAACCCTAACCTTAAAACCTTAAACTAATTCAAAAAACCCTAACCCTAAAAAAATAGGCAAAACACGTCCCTGGGGGAGCATTTTGTCCACCTTAGCACAAAGTGCACCCTCAAGGAAGCGCTTTGTGCTGACGTGGACGAAACGCTCCCCTAGGGACGCGTTTTGCTGACACAGTACCTGAGATCGCGCTGACATGGACGCATTTTTGGGGAATTCGGCCATTTCCGGTAAATAATAAAAAAGTTGGTCCATTTCCGTAAATAATTTTAGAAAAGGATTTTTTTTTGTAAAATGGCCCTAATTACATTTGAATTACTACACTTGATATAAAATTTTAGTTACTTTGACAAAAGAAAAATATCTTAAATACTCATTAATAGTGTTCAAAAACTAATATTCCCTATGCAGTATATTTGAATTTTAAATGGTAAAATTAGTATGCCAACTTCTTGAGTATTTATATTCGATTCAATATTTATAATGATTGATTTTGATGATAAATATTTTTATATAATATTAAAAATAGAGGATAAGAATAATATAATTTAAATCCGTGTTAAATAAATATTTAATAAAAATTTTAACAATTACTCTATACAAATCAATATTATTTATATTGATTGTTTTATGTAACAAAATGATTAAGAAAAAAAAAAGGTAAAAAACATCGAAGTCGTCCTAAATTTAAGTCATAGATGACGGCATTTAGAATAATGAAATTGTATGAAAACAATCGCATACCTCATTTTGCAAAATAACCTGTCTAATCTTTAGGTCTTTGGTTTTTATCCATTTTATAAAATGTATAAAAAAATAATTAAAACACACGTATAAAATGTTTCAAAAGTTAGACGATTTTACATAGATACAAAATTCTACTATTAACATAAAAAAATAATAGAAATACGATCTTAAATGTTATTATTCTCCAATTAATTTCTATGTACGAGACTATATGCCTCATAAATTCCCAACCAAAATCTTGGCGATCATGCAAGTCTAAGGCAAGCCCGAGGACTCTCCCTCCAAAAAGGTTCAACAGAGCCAACAAATAAATCTAATCTTAAAATTTTCAACTCAATTTACGATGTTGGCTTGGCTATTTCGTAATTATAAAGCTTTATTAGACTTACCCAAATTGGCAAGTAACCCCAAATTTCCTAAATTGATAATCTAAACAGTAACATGTACATGTGATTGAGAATTGAGACATATGAACAACTCCTCCAATCAAATCAAGCTTCTATGTGAAAAGTACAAGTTCCCATATTCCATAGGTAAACAAGTAGCCAAATTGTTTTTTTTTTTCTACTTAGATATTTTCAAAACTTAATTTTAGTCAATAAAACTGGTCTAGGAATCCTTAATTAAACCTTGCTTTATCGTTTAATTCTCAGGTTTTACATGGGATCCAGTAACCTATATATCGTAGTGGGTTACTGTGCATTGCAGCATCAATGGGATAATATATTTAAATATAATAGTTATCATGTGGTCGAGTTGAATTTACCAAATTTAATTTTTTATATTTAAAAATAGAGATAAAGAAGAAAGATCAAATCTCACAGATATGAAATTAAAAAAATAATAATAACTTCTGTTGTGATCAGGGGTAAGTAGTGGACACAACTAAGTTAACTAAGAAAAATAAATAAAAAGGGAGAGTCCTATTTGAAACGATACTAAGAAAAATAATAAAAGATAATACAACCTATATCATAAAATGAAAAATAAGCAAATATCATTTGATTTTGAATCTTACAATCTTAATAAAATCGAGCTTGCATCTACCTTAGCTAAAAAAAATAAACTTTAGCTAAACATAATTTTAAGAAGAAATTGAAAGCAAGAAAAAGAAAAGTTCATGTATTACCTAGCTATTTCTAAAATTCATATCTTATAGAGAGGAGTTTCATCCTAGCTTTCTCCCTATAATGATAGACACAAAAATAAAATTTTAAAATGATAAAGTCCTAAAGTAAAAGATAAAATATAAAAAAAATTTAAAATAATAAAATAACGTAATATAATAAATATCTTTCAAGATAAATCTTAATACAAAACGACCATTAATCCCATGGTAATCAACTTCATACAAAATTCCTCATGTGTCACCCATCTACACATGCCTATGCCTTGATCATTAATCATTCATGCGACAAATGCACAAGTCCAATCCAAATTCTAATATCTTTACAATGTAAATTGTACCTATCAAAGTTAAAAAAAAAGGTAAATTACACAAACAGTCACTTAATTTTGAGGTAGTTGACAAAATAATCACTCAACTTTCAAAAAATAACAAATCAATCACTAACGTTATTGAAAGTGACAAATCAGTCACTCATTAACATTTTTCGTAACATGCTTAACGGAATAGCTGACGTGGTCAGTTAACTAGCTGATGTGGCCAGCTAACTTTCCACGTTGGACGAGTAGTCAAAGGGTCAAAAAGAAAGAAAAGATGATTGGTTTAGGTAAAAAGAAGAATAGGAGAAGAAATAGAGAAGAAGAAAAGAAAATGAAGGAGTTTCGTACTAGCGATTCCCAAGGCCAAAGCCCTCCTCCACATCATGATCACCAAGGTTCCCACCATAGTCAAAATCAAAGTTAACTCTTTTGTCCTGAACAACAAGTTCATCGCCCATCGACTGACCAGAGAAGTAATCACCGGAGACAAATAAACTTGACTTTGTATCACAATTGCACCAATCTTAAACCCTAGGACCACCATGAAACTAACCCTAACGTCAACTGTAATATCTCATTTTTCTGTGTGTCAGAAACAGTGATTTCGAGACCACAACTCCGATATGTAAGGTGTTTTATTATTTAATTAATGCTTATAGAGTTATATGATGGTCATATTAAAATATGGTTAAGAAATTTTAATGGTTAGATAGTTAATTAAGTAAAAATGATTAAATCGTAAAAGTAGTGAAAGTTAGTTGTTATTAGTAAATTGAGTTCTATAGCTATAGAAACTTAGTTGGTGGCCTTAAATGGTAATTAAACTATTGCTAATTATGATGGATGGTTAGGGGTAAGCATATTTTATATTTTATAAGTTTAAATTAAGGGCAGTATGGTAATTTAATAAAAATAATAAAAGAAACAAAAAGATGATAATACTATCATCTTCTTCAATTGTCCTCTTCCACCATTGAAACACCATGTTTATGTAAGGTTAGGGTTTGACCAAGCTTTGGATGCATGCATGTGAATAATTTTTATACAGTTTCTTGTAATTTTTATATTTTTGAGATCATTACAACTAGGTCCAGCTAACCCGTACCTAAATCTGTCAAAGATTTTAAATGATGTCATTGATGAAACCTTGTTAATTTGGATGTTACTTGATGGAGTGGAAATTATAAATGTTAATTTGAATTAGTTTATTAAGTAATTTTGTTAGTTTTTTATTAAAGGATTGAATTGAGTAAATGTTAGAATTCATGGGAAAATGTTTTGAATTTAGAATATATATATGGGCTGGAAATAAGAGGGTAAATATTCGGCTAGCATGAATAATTGGAAAATTTTGCTAAAATATGAGATTTTAAGTTTAGGGAAAATGTATAATTAATGAAAAGTTAAAGGTCATATGTATTGTATTGAATGTGAATTCAATATATTGTATTTAATTATTATATAGATCAAGATTTGAATGAAAACTAATAATCGAGGAAAAGAAAAATTTGTGGAGTAGTCCCTGTGTTTAAACTAGAAGTGCTTAGAGGTAAGTTCATTATTATTTTCTACTTAATGTGTTTCACTCGTAATTTGTATTGTTATCTTCTTGTTAATTGATCTCTTTGTATGTACATGTGAATATAATTTAGTTAATTATATAATTATTAGGATTGCATGTATCATGTATATATATGAAATTGAGAAGTGGTTATTAGTAGAGCTTCTTGAATTTAAAATGATTTGTATGGGTAACACCCCAAACCAGGCCTAGAAGTTAGGCCCGGGTCCGGCATGTCACATTGAAGTGTTTTTGCGAAAACCTTGTTTTCATTGAGAATCCTTCTAAAGAAAAGTTAAGTAAAATCCAGTTTGCTTTCAAAACGAGGTCTAGCCAAAAACCATTTCCTTGTTACAATATAAAAATTTCCTTTGACAGTAGAAGCTCGTTCTTTAAAACACAATTATTTTTAAAAGCTTGAAATATGCTTAAAAGAAATAAATCCAGGTTTTTTTTTTTCAAAATTTCAATGCATAGTGGAAGTAATGGAATAATAACTAGAGGGAAAACCTTATTACAATCCGAAATAAAATAACTTAAAATAAATAACTTAAAATCTAGAATTTAGATATTAAGAAAACAGGTCTAATTGTCTTGCTAGTTGGCCACCTCTGAGTCCCTCTATTCGTCGAACCGCCTACTGAGGATCACCTGGGAAAAAAATAAAAGAGGGAGTGAGTTTTCGAAAACTCAGTGTGTACGACCCTCATCAAAAAAATAGTATACATATAATAATAACATAGCAATATCATCCATGCAATGCTGTGCAAACCCTCCCCAAATAATCCATCCGGTACACTTCGTCTCCGTCCAACCGAAACACTTCTGTGGGGATATCTAAATCGACCCACCCATCCGATACACTTCAAGGGTAGCCCGATTGCGGTACTACCAAACGTTGCAGCAAAGCTGCTTATCATATAATGGGCTTAAAAAGCCATCGGTGGATCCATAGTTGTCAAGCAACCATGCGATCCTCATATACTTCCTTCGTTCCATAATTTCCACCCATATGCATCCTAAACAGAATATCATATGAATGCAGCAAATGTACATGTAACATCCATAAATCTTACAATCAACACATACGGGTATTTTAGTCATTTCACAAATCAAGGGTATTTCGATAATTTTACAATTCAGGGGTATTTCTGTAATCCTACCCTACAGGGGTATTTCAATAATTCTACCCTACAGGGGTATTTCAGTAATTCTTAACAGTATGGGTCTTAATTACGAACCTTGGCCCGTCAACAAGCCCTCGCGGCTAAAGTGAATAGACACTACGCACCAGGTAGGATTCTAGAGAAGAGGAGGTGGGTCACTAGGTCCGCTTAAGTACCAAGCCCTCCCTAGATCCAATCCTAGACATGCATATGTCCATTGCCACACTCTACCCTAGCGACTTATCCATAGACATGTTTGATTATTAAATTAAGTTTTATCCTGTTTAAGAATCCATCATAACTAAGCCTAGAGTCCATTAAAACCCTAGCATGCATTTCTAAAATCCCATAAGGCCTACTAAGCCCAACCATGTCCATATAGCCCATTAAACTCAATCATGTTTATGTAGCCCATTAGGCCTAATCATAATCAAATCATACAACCATCCATATCAACCCATCATTCAATTTCACATATCAACTCTTGCCGATTCGGGCCCACGAGCTCGGCAGGCCCATTTAGCCCCTTCTGGCCCGGTTGGCCAAACAGTGGCCCGAGACCATGAGATCGCTCTCTTGGTCTCGGTAGTTGTATTAGTGTTCTCGCACGAATGTTCGCATGCTCGTGCGGTTGTTGGCGCCAACCTTTCGGCGTTTTGGCTTTTCAGCATTACGGTTTTTCGGTATTTTGGCTTTTACTACTTTGTCGTGTGTGAAGTGTATGTACACACCTGGTAAATGAGACGTGTTACACTATCCTCAGCCTTGAACCTACAACCAATACCAACCTCCAATCAATCACACACTTAACCACAATACTTACCAAAAGCCGAAGCCTTACCTTAACCTTACCGTGTGCCACCAGTCCTAATAACCCTTCCTTAGCTACTACTCACGAATATCCTCTAGATCTGCATCAATCTAAATCGTTAAAGACAAAATAATAGGTGGCTTGTATCCATTTAAGTCACCCTTTTCCCTTATTATAGACTATTCGACTAACTTATCCCAAAATTAAGAACATTTACCCAAAAACCGAAACGTATGGATAGCTTTTCGGCAGAGACTTGTAGATCCAAGCTTGATTCTGATTTTCCAAGATCCGATCCACTAAAAATCAAAGGAATGATGACAGCATGACAGAGATTTGGTCACTAGAGTATTCGGCACAAGGTTTGGGGCGATAAAGAAATCAGCTTCAAGAGCAAAGGTTTTCGGCTTTTGAAGTCACGAATATTCGGTCCCCAACAATTGAGATGAAGGTGGGACGGCACAAGCAATGGAGAAAGAAGAGAAGGATATTCAATTTAAGGTTTTAGGAAAGAAGAAAAGAAAACACATAAGGAAGAGGCGAGGTTTAGAATAGAAAAAGTGAAGGAGAATTCGGCAGAGCACTATAGTTGCTGAAATAGCACAAAGGGAATTCCAATTGCCGAAATAGCACAGAGGGAATTTGGCACCCCCTATTTATACACAAAACTGAAACTCTGCCTACCCCCTCCAAAGTCCCAATTGGCTCTAACTCTTCTCCATCTCATCTCCTCATTTTTCTCCCTGATAACTCCCCAATCCTTTTCCTAAATTTTTTCTCCTGATCACTCTCCTTAGAGTCCATCATCACACCACTTCCAACCTTCTAGAAGGCCAAAATTAAACTCCTTAAAAAATAGTAAGCTAGGATTCGAACCTAGGATCTCCTTGCTAGCCCATAACGCCACCTTTCTATACCCTAAGTGGCGTCACTAGCCACTCCACCACAAGGCTATTTGATGCCATTTTTCCTTATTTTTATTTAAAAGCCTAACTACTCACCGCCCTGGTTCCTTTAATAATTAATTAAAAATTCCTTCTCCTCAAAGTTCGAACCCAGCACTTCTCTAACACCCCTAGACACTCCAAGTTTATTAAACCCTTAAAGACAACATGTCATTTGTCATTTTCTTGCTCAAAAAATAAAATTTATGAGACCCAAAGCCCAAAACCCAATTCATCTAGACCCAAAATTTGGGGCGCTACAATTCTACTCCCTTAAAGAAATTTCGTCCTCAAAATTTTAAACTAACTATTAATCGCACCGCTCAAGTCACACCACTATGCTGTCGCTGCGCACTCTGATCCCAATAATTTCAACATATACCCAAAACATCCAACTACTTCAAACATTTTCAAACACACGCAAAAGAAGTACCAAATTCAGATTCAAATGTTTACAAAGCCCTAACACTTCCATGGCTTCTGCTGCGGCCCCTTGCACTTCTTCTAGCGCTCATCATTGATTCGCATATTATCTGAATTAGAATTATGAAATTTTAATCAATTTCAGTAATTAAGCCTATGTTTTATGAAGTATTAAGTGGAGTATTGTTTTCGCAGTCGTCAATCCTCTATAGTCTCAGTTCTCTATGGGCTTTAGTTTTACTCTAGGCATATTCTAAAATTAGCCCACTATCTATAGTATAACAGTTCAAAATAACTAAGTATAAAGAGAACTTACTTGGTTTGACTCACTCGAAAATAGTTTGTTTAATCCAAATACTAAGGCCCATTTCATAGCCCGAGCTTTGAAATCAGGCTGTGATACCACTAAATGTAAGACACCAAACCCGGCTTAGAAGTTAGGCCCAAGTCTGGCATGTCACATTGAAGTGTTTTTGTGAAAACCTTGTTTTCATTGAAAACCCTTCTAAAGAAAAGTTAAGTAAAATCCAGTTTGCTCTCAAAACGAGGTGTAGCCAAAAACCTTTTCCTTGTTACTATGTAAAAATTTTCTTTGACAGCGGAAGCTTGTTCTTTAAAATACAATTATTTTCAAAAACTTAAAATATGCTTAAAAGAAATAAATCTAGGTTCTGTTTCAAAATTTCAATGCATAGTGGAAGTAATGGAATAATAATTAAAGGGAAAGCCTTATTACAATCCGAAATAAAATAACTTAAAGTAAATAACATAAAATCTAGAATTTAGATATTAAGAAAACAGGTCTAATCATCTTGCTAGTTGGCCACCTCTGAGTCCCTCCATTCGTCGAACCGCCTACTAAGGATCACTTGAGAAAAAAATAAATGAGGGAGTGAGCTTTCGAAAACTCAGTGTGTACGACCCTCGTCAAACAAATAACATACATATCATAATAATAACATAACAATATCATACATGTAATGCTGTGCAAACCTTCCCCAAATAATTCATCCGGTACACTTCGTCTCCGTCCAACCGAAACACTTCTATGGGGATTTCTAAATCGACCCACATATCCGATACACTTCAAGGTAGCCCGGTTGCGGTACTACCAAACGTTGCAGCAAAGCTGCTTATCATATAATGAGCTTAAAAAGCCATCGATGGATCCACAGTTGTCAAGCAACCATGCGATCTTCATATACTTCCTTCGTTCCATAATTCCCACCCATATGCATCCTAAACAGAATATCATATGAGCAAATGTACATGTAACATCCATAAATCTTACAATCAACACATAGGGGTATTCTAGTCATTTCACAAATCAAGGGTATTTCGATAATTTTACAATTCAGGGGTATTTCTGTAATCTTACCCTACTGGGGTATTTCAGTAATTCTACCCTACAGGGGTATTTCAGTAATTCTACCCTACAGGGGTATTTCAGTTATTCTTAACAGTATGGGTCTTAATTATGAACCTTGGCCCGTCAATAAGTTCTCGCGGCTAAAGTGAACAGACACTACGCACCAGGTATGATTTCAGAGAAGAAGAGGTGGGTCACTAGGACCACTTAAGTACCAAGCCCTCCCTAGATCCAATCCTAGACATGCATATGTCCATTGCCACACTCTACCCTAGCGACTTGTCCACAGACATTTTTTATTATTAAATTAAGTTTTACGTTGTTTAAGAATTCATTAGAACTATGCCTAGAGTCCATTAAAACCCTAGCATGCATTTCTAAAATCCCATAAGGCCCACTAAGCCCAATCATGCCCATATAGCCCATTAAGCCCAATCATGTTTATATAGCCCATTAGGCCCGATCATAATCAAATTATACAACCATCCATATCAACCCATCATTCAATTTTACATATCAACTCTTGTCGATTTGGGCCCACGAGCTCGATAGACCTATTCAGCCCCTTCTGGCCGGTTGGCCAAATAGTGGCCCGAGACCATGAGATCACTCTCTTGGTCTCGGTAGTTGTATCGGTGTTCCCACACAAATGTTCGCACGCTCGTGTGGTTGCCGGTGCCAACTTTCGACGTTTCAACTTTTACGCATTCTGGTTTTTCGGTATTTCAGCTTTTGCCGATTTGTCGTGTGTGAAGTGTATGTACACACCTGGTAAATGAGACGTGTTACACTATCCTCAGCCTTGAACCTACAACCGATACCAACCTCCAATCAATCACACACTTAACCACAATATTTACCAAAAGCCGAAGCCTTACCTTAACCTTACCGTGTGCCACCTGTCCTAATAGCCCTTCCTTAGCTACTACTCACAAATATCCTCTAGATCTGCATCAATCTTAATCGTTTAAGACAAAATAATAGGTGTCTTGTATCCACTTAAGTCTCCCTTTTCCCTTACTATAGACTATTCAGCGAACTTATCCCAAAATCAAGAATACTTACCCAAAAATCGAAATGTATGGATAGCTTTTTGGTAGAGACTTGTAGATCCAAGATTGATTTTGATTTTCCAAGATCCGATCCACCAAAAATCAAAGGAATGGTGACAGCACGATAGAGATTTGGTCACTAAAGTATTCGACACAAGGTTTGGGGTGATGAAGAAATCAGCTTCAAGAGCAAGGGTTTTCGGCTTTTGAAGGCACGAATATTCGGTCCCCAAAAATTAAGATGAAGGTGGGACGATACAAGCAATGGAGAAAGAAGAGAATGATATTCGATTTAAGGCTTTAGGAGGGAAGAAAAAACACATAAGAAAGAGGCGAGATTTAGAATAGAAAAAGTGAAGGAGAATTCGGCAGAGCACTATAGTTGCCGAAATATCACAAAGGGAATTCCAATTGTCGAAATAGCACAGAGGGAATTCGGTACCCCCTATTTATACACAAAACCGAAACTCTACCTACCCCCAAAGTCCCAATTGGCTCCAACTCTTCCCCATCTCATCTCCTCATTTCTCTCCCTGATAACTCCCCAATCCTTTTCCTAAATTTTTTCTCCTGATCACTCTCCTTAGAGTCCATCATCACACCACTTCCAACCTTCTAGAAGGCCAAAATTAAACTCCTTAAAAAAATAGTAAGCTAGGATTCAAACTTAGGATCTCCTTGCTAGCCCATAACGCCACCTTTCTATACCCTAAGTGGCGTCACTAGCCACTCCACCACAAGGCTCTTTGATGCCATTTTTCCTTATTTTTATTTAAAAGCCTAACTACTCATCGCCCTGGTTCCTTTAATAATTAATTAAAAATTCCTTCTCCTCAAAGTTAAAACCCAGCACTTCTCCAACACCCCTAGACACTCCAAGTTTATTAAACCCTTAAAGACAACATGTCATTTGTCATTTTCTTGCGCTAAAAAAAATTATGAGACCCAAAGCCCAAAGCTCAATTTATCTAGGCCCAAAATTCGGGGTGTTACAGTATGAGACTATAATGAGTTCTAATATGTATATGGAAATGTTGAAGTGCCTTCATTACACCTCGATGCCCCTGTATACACTTCGGTGTCCTTGATTGTACTTTGGTGTTCCTGTTTGAACAAATGCGCCTCTGAATGCACTCTAGTGCTCCTGACAGCATAACTGTGCCCTGAATGCACTCCAGTGCCCTTGACTGCACACTCGTGCTCCTGATTGCACTTTGGTGCCCCTATTTTGCTTATATGATGCCCTTGAAAATGGAGTGAGGTTCAAGTATGTAAACTTAGTAATGATGAATTTGATGAAATGATACAAAGAATTACATGGAATTGACATATTCGAGTTATGATGAATTTCTTGAAAACTTATAGACAATGCAATTGAGAATTTTAGTTATCATGTTATAATTTTCAAGTGATTCCGTTACTTAAAGCAAGTCAAGTAGATTTTACGCTATAATCTTACCAAGCTATTTAAGCTTAATGATTTTTCTCATGTTATTTTGTAGTTAACGATTGCAGACGGCTTGAAGGATCAACATCAAAGCTCACACTATCCATTTAGTTTTGGTAGCTTTTAAATCTCTTTTTGGGTTGTGGCATCTAGATAGGTTTTGTTGTAAGAATGTTAATTTTAAAAGTTTTAGAAGATATGAAAAGTTATTTAGTATTTGTGAATGTATTATGTAATGGTGAATGGTAAACTTTAATAGTATGTTTAAAAGATAAGAATATGGTTGGTTATGAAAGTTGAATGGAGGTGTGTTAATGAATAAATTTTTAGTGTAATGTTTGAATGTTTGGTTATAATTGAGGTACATATGAATAGTACATTGGTTAGAAGTTTAGGTTATTAATTTTGATATACTTTAAATTTATATTTTGATTGTTTTGGTCATGGGATGGTTTGTGTTTTAGGTGTACCTTATTGGGCAACTTTTGGTTTGATTTTAGCTTGTTTAAGGGGTTAATTTGGAAGCACACGACCTGGGACATAGGTTATCACACGACTGTGTGCCACACATGGTCACCCCACACGACCATGTGTGCTCTATTAGTTTTAGTGCAAGTTTCACACAGTCTGAGACACAGGCTGAGACACGGCCATGTGTCTCAAGTCAGTGAGTTACACGGGCTAGCACACGGCCTGCAACACGACCGTGTGAGTCAAGTCAATGAGTTACATGGTCTATGACACGGGCTGGGACATGGCCGTGTGTCCATACTTCGAATGCTCATGCGGTCTGAGCTATGTCATATGACCGTGTGACCCCTGTTTTCCAAATGGTCAAGTTTTTCCTAAAATTTATGTTCTGATTCATTTTGATCTCTGATTGTTTTCAAACAAATTTTAGGGCCCCGTAAACCCAAATTAAGGCCCATATGCATATTTATTCTATGAATTGATATATGTTTATAAATTAATTAAATATTTGTTTTGAATTAAGATAAATTGTTCTGTTTTGTTCTATAACACTCCAATCTTTACTTCGGCAATAGAAGTGAGATATGTGTGTTACATCAACATTGCCATCGTTGATTTCATCCAATAAAAGTGATTCTTCAGTCACATTTTCCATGTAAATCTCCGATAAGCTACAGTCTTTCTTTACTTGAAAGATTGGAACTTGTTCATGCATTGAAAATCCCAAGAAATGTAAGAGCCAAAACTATCTAGACATCTCTGCAAAAGTTGTGAAAGAAGTTGTATTCAGAAACCCATCGGAGTAACTATCTTACTTTGGTTCAAGTTCTTGAAAAAAGAACACTCCATTTTAGCATGGACAAGGTTGAGGTACTTGGTTTTAGCAGCTACATCAAGATGGCTATCGTGGGAACCTCGGCGATCATGATGCAGTGGAGGGCGTTGGCCATGCAGGCATTAGTGTCGTGGAAGCGTAATCGTCTTTGAGTTCCCAGATTTTGACCCTTAGGAATCGCTAGTACGAATCTCCTTCCATTTTCTCTTCTTTTTCTTCTCATCTTCTTCTCCACTTCTTCTCTTATTCTTCTTTTCTCTTGTTCTTCTACTACCCAGACTTCATAAATGGGGCTGTTTAAATGACAACTAGCCCACCGTTAAATGCCATGTTACCTTTCCGTTACATCTATAACAAAAAATGGTTAAAAGGACTATTTTGTTATTTTTTGAAAGTTGAGTGACTGAATTGAAACCTGAGTGATTGTTTTGTCAGCTACCCAAAAATTGAGTGACTGTTGGTGTAATTTACCCTTAAAAGAAAATTCAATAAGAGAGTGTGCTTTTTTAAAAATAAAAAATAAAAGTCCATAAGGGAAATTCCATTCATCATAAAGAAACTGCATTTATAAGATCATAAAGCCTATAGGGATAATTCACACCAAAACGGGTCTCATGTACATATATCAATCTCATGTGAATAATCATGTTGTCAACCTTATTAGTTAACCTACTAGTAAAATAAAATCCTAAGGTATTAAAGTTCGAAAAGAAAAGACGTACCTCAAAGACAAATTGGTCCAAAAGAGTTAAATCCAATATAGCATGTAGAAATTTCAAAATTGCAAAGAAACTAATTCAATAATAATGTCCATAAAGTTCATGTCTCACGCAAGCTTAAGGCCCATTCGCACTATGTAGGCATTCGCATGCCCAAGTAACATCCCTAAAATTAAAAACATATTGTGGTAGAACCCCGATGACCATTTCATCCTCATTGCGCATAACAAATCTTAAACCAACTACCTAAGACCTTTCGTACCAAGCAGCATCCATGTCAATCTTCACCTTTCTTAGGCTTGGTTCACACCATTACACCTCCCTTGGTTGTTTGGGGGAAAAAAAGGTTGATTAAGCAAGTTGTGGAATCTAAAATTTTCATTCAAGGAACAAGAAAGTTTGAGTGTGATATATGGCGAAGTAAGGCACCCATTGAGGATTTCATTATTTCAAACATTCTATAGTTCCTACATAAGCATACTAAAGTTGGACATAGCCACCCTATCTAACTTTCTTAGAGCAAATTCTAAGGAATCACTACAATAGTATGCATGAAAAGAAAGTATGATATCATCAATATCTTCTAGTCTAAGTATAGCATTTGATGTTGGATATTCACACAAAGCATGCAAAGTTGTCTCGCACTCAGCACTATAATGCCTACACACCAGGTTAAAAGGGTTACTAAAGGTGGCAATCTAAGCAAAGGTTGGAAGGATGTCATATTTAGAAGTAGTTTTCTTCTCAATTTTCTTCAAGGAGTCGTGGGAATTCATGAATTCTTCATCCTTCAATTTACCAAGGATTATTTCTTGGAGGGTTGATTAGAGCCATTAATTAAGTTTGTTGGGATTTTGGAACGGTGGAAATGTGCAAGTGTACACAATCATAACAAGTAATAAAGTGACAAGTAAATGTCGAGTTATCATACCCACAGGGACTGTAAAAGAATTATTTATGAAAATAATTTCAAACACTTTGGTTAGGGAAAAATATTTGATTTTTGAAAACTATTTGAAAACTAAAAGAAAAAGAAAGTAAAATAAAATAAAACAAAGTTCAAGTGTGCGATTTCAAAAATTGATTTTAATCAAGATGACATAATTGTGTTGGTTTAATCACATTTCTTACCTTAGAATTCTTAAACTTGTGTTTATACTTGTTAAAACATGGCAACTCGGTAATTTGCTAACTTATGAACATATTCACAAAGCAAAAATCCATTTATCTCTTGTACATATTTCTATGCCAATTCGACCGATTAAACAGACTTCAAAAAGTAAACATGTTATTGCACATACATACTCATTAAATTAAACAATCTCTCACATATTCCTATGTCGATGCAAACGATTAATTCAACCTAACAAGTATATAAAAGATCATGTGAAGTAACAAAGTATTTTTACCTTGAAACAATTTAATCACAAAAATCCTGCAAGTTATGCAAGGCATACATATTGTCAAATATAATGCTAATTTAATCTTCAGCTACCTTAGAAGAATTAAACATGCACAATTAAGTATTGTGTCCATTAATTACAATTTCAACGCGTTTAAATAATTAATTTGTTAGCTATCTAAACAATTTTAATTAATCAAACATTTCACCGAGACCTTTAACAGCATAAACATAATTTTAATAATCTAAGAGGTCGAGATGAAATCAAACCAACACAAATTAAATTCAAGCTAAGTTGATTAAGTTAAACATTTCAAAAGCATGAATATTCATAAGCATGTTTGTCAAAACCACAACAAATAATTTTAAGAGAGAGGAAACAAGAAACAAATCCGATGGCTCTCCGTGGCTTGTCTGATTGATCCATTCTTCATTCTTTGTTGTCTCAGCTATCAAGGGGGCTTATGAACACTTCAAATTCTGCTTCAAATGGCTGGAAAACACCTCTTTTCCAAGAGGAGAAATCGGCACAAGAACACAGCAAAAAGAAAATGGAACGAAAGAATTGAGAGAAAATGAGAGAGGAGAATTGTGGAGGCTTGAGGTGTGTTTTGAATGAGCAGCTAGGGGCTATATTTATAGGTGTTAGGAGCTGCTAAAAATAGCAAAAAATCAGCAGCAAAGGAGTCCCACTTGGCTGGCCATCCCATGTGGCAAAGTTGATGGATTCAACTTTGCTAAAATTAGCATGGGCAAATCTTTAAAGCCATGAATTTTGGAGGGGTTTGAATGGGATTTTGAGAAGTCTTCAAGGGCTTCTTTGCAACTCAATTAATCAGCAAATAAGCTGACTTGGGCCTTCATTGTGGATAGTTTGGGTTACCCAAGTGGTGGCTGGTTCGATTCAATCGGTTCGGTTCAACCAGTGCGGTTTAACTGGACCCTTTTTCATAATTAATTAAAAATAATTTATTTAGCCCAAATTAAATTGGGAATAAATTAAAATTAATTATATTATGATTAAATCTTTATAATTTGACCGTCTTGGGCTGAAAATAGAGTCGCCTTGACACTTCAAATCGCTTCTCGGTTTTATTCTTCGAGCAGTGTCTGTCGAGCCGATTTTTGCCCTTTGTGCGATTCTGTCGAAAATAGTCAACATAAATCAAAATTAACCATAAAAATAATTAAAATTCATCATGTTCATATTTTTAGCACAATTTAATTATTTTATAATATTTAATTATTTTTTGACAAGAATTTACTCGAAACCACATGAAATTGGGTCAAAAAGGGCATGGAAAAGTATATAAATTTTCGTGTTTCCACACCCCAAACTTATTTCATTGCTTGTCCCGAGTAATGCACAAAATTGAAAAGAATTTTCTCGAAAACACCTTTGAAAAACTTCTTTCAGATCAACTTTCTTCAAAATTATGATGTTGGCATACTTATGCTCAAAGATAAGAAATTTGATAGTTATGCAACTTAAGCATTCACATCGTTCAAATTACCTCCAACAACTTAAGCTTTCATGCATGCCTAATTTTTTCGTAAGGAACTAAAAATTTTATGGTATGAATTTGCATGCTTTATTAAGAATACATTCACATCTTTATTAAGCTAACATAATAAATTATTGAAATAACAAAACTTTATTAATACTAAAGTTTAGCATAATTAACAAAATTTCAATTTATTGAACAAAAATATATCTTAAGCATAATTAAAAGAACATTTTATTCTGAATGGAATCAATTCAAATTTTTGGTCCCCCCTACTTAAAGTGAACAATGTCCTTATTGTTTAAAGTGAATAAATACTATACACCAGGTAGGATAATTAGAAAAGAGGAGGTGAGTCAAATTGACTACTTAAGTACCAGGCTCTTTCTAAAATCCAATCCTAAACATGTATATATCTATTGCCACACTTTAGCCGTTGAGACTTGTTCAGATTTTATTCATGCTTCCTATCTCTAATTTTATTCTGCAAAAAATAAAAATTCCTAATTGACCTAATCCTAAGATACTTAAGAAAGAAATAAAAGTTGAAGTCCTCCCCTTTTTTTATTTGTTCGCCGATCCTTCCGAATTTGACTCATCCTTCGCTTCATTAGTATTATTCTTGCATGAATCGCCTTTGCTCCTTCTTCGATGATGAAAGCCATGGTTCAAATATGAAATTTGGAAACTCAGGCACAAAAATAAATGGGTCATTATAAATCTTCTTGAGGGCACTCCTCATTGAGTCATCTCTTATTTTTGCATATCTCCAGTAGGCTTGTTGCTGCCATTGCATGTGCTGCATCAAGTCCATCAGTTTAAATAGTTCATCACGAAGATCTGGGTTAGGTGGTGGAGCTCTAAACATTGCGGGCTCGATATCAGGTTCAACTTCTGGATCCACTGATTCTGCCTCATGAGGGACGCCAGTTGATGGCTCTGGCGATATTTTTGTGGGATCATCTTCTGCTTATTCGGGATCCTCGCTCTCTTTAATTCGTTGATGAAGAACAGAATCTCCGGCTACTCGGTAGAGGTCCCAATCGGTGATTGTGCCTTGACTATACTCTGTCTGCTTTACGTCCGGAAGGAGTTTTTCTTTTAAGTACAGGATTGTGATCGTAAAGGGGAAATAGGCAGGGCCAGACCGTCTAACGGCACAATTTTGCATTTCTCTCAGGATGATTTTGCCACATCAATGGTCTTTCCGGTTAAAATCGAGTATAATAGGACCATTCGCTCTAATGAAATTGTAGTCCCATGCGAACTAGGCATAAGGCTGGAACGTATGAAATAAAACCATACCTTCGCTAGAGGTGTCAAATACTCTGTTCGACATGTGTGGATTCCTTGCTTTGACACAGTCCACTTGGAACCTGGAACTGTGAGTTCTTTGAGGATTTCTTGCAAATTTTTAGGCTTAATATTGCTCAACAGAGAGGAATAATCATCTGTCGAAATAAGGTAATTCAAAGCACTCATTAATAGCACTAGAATTTATTGGTACCTTGATTCCCCGGACTGGAACTTCAGTCAATTCACTGGAAGTTAAGTTCGCGTAGAATTCACGAACTAATTCTTCATACACACTTGGTCTCTTTTCACAAAACAACTCCCAATTGAGAGCTTCAGCAACTTGACGAATACGTGCCATAAAGTCCCTGTAGTTGCTTTCCTTCAATGTAAAGCCTTTCTCTGGATGCATCTGTTGATTTTTGAAGATACTTTCGTATCTTATTTTGGCTTCTTCACAGTGAAATTTGCTTTGTGTTTTGTCAATTTGAGCGGAGGCACGAGTTCTTTTACGAGTCATGATGGACCTGAACGTAAGATGGAAAGAATAAAAATCAGTTAAATAATTTAATTAATTAAAATTACTAATAATTCAATAAATTGAAAATTCAATAATTGAATAAAAATTAAAAATAAAATTTAATAGCAATTACTAATATTTCAATAAATTGAAAAATTAAGTAATTGAAAAAAAATTAAATTTTAAAAATAAAATTTACTAACAATTATTAATGTTTCAATAAATTGAAAAAAATTAATAATTGAATAAAATTAAATTTCAAATTATTCTTACCACCTAACTTGTAGATTTTCAAAGCTCTAAATAAAAATATACTAATGTATTTAAAAGGAGAGTTTAAAGGAAGGTTGGCTTGGGTTGGGGGAAGGAGGATGTGCACACAGGCGCACAAGGCGACAAGCGGTGCGCAAAAGAGTCTGCAGCCAGTGTGGAGAAGCGGCGGCGTGCGATCTTGCTTTGGGTAGTAGATGGCGTTGGCGTGTGCTGGAGCTGGAGCTACTACTGCTGGTCGAATGGAGGCTTGGGGACTAGGGGCTTGCGGCAATTGGTGTTTTGGTGGAAGGGAAGTTTTGTAATGAGTGAATGGGGTGAATCAATGGTGCAATATATAGATGGAGGAGTATAAATTGGAATAAAACTCTTAGAATAATTAAAGCATTAAAAATAAGAGTCCCCTTCTAATTTTACTCATGATAAACAACAATTAATAATTAAATAAACATAACTAAATTATCAATTGTTATTTAATTATTAAGATAAATATGAAATAAAAATAACTCTAATCCTAAGCCAAATTGATAAAAGTTAATATATAAATTATAATAAATATAATTACACATTAAAGTTTATCAATAATTTATAAATATGAAATTAAATAAAAATATTTATTTTAGATGCCTTTTTAAAAAAATTTACAAAAAGAGGCACCTAGTTTTTATTATTTACGAGAATAACAACAAAATTTTGAAAATAATTCAATTAAGTCCTTAGACTTAGTGAAAATTTGAAATTGAGTTGCAATTTAAGACTTGGGTCAAAATTGACCTTTTTATTTTGAAAACTAAAAAATTATTTTGCTATTTAAGGGCTAATTCCTTGGAAAATTATGCAAAAATCAATTCCCAAGAAAGATTGGAGGGGTCACAAGCGGTCCCGCATAAGTTCTAATCTCCTAGACAGAATTTATTTGAGCATAATAAACTCGGAAATATTCCCTAAATATTTTATTGAAAGCACTAAAAACTAAGGATTAGATAAACTGAACGAGATTTTATCCCGTTCAGGGTTTTCTCTGTAATAATGTTTCAAACGCTGAGCATTGACTTGAAAATTACCTCTCTTACCTTGGAGTTCAATAACTCCGTATGGATAGACGCGATGGATCATAAATGGACCGGACCAGCGTGACTTTAACTTACCTAGAAAGAACTTCAGTCTGGAATTAAATAACAAGACTTGCTGATCTGCTTCAAACTCTCGAGCTCGTATATGCTTGTCATGCCATTTTTTGAGTCTTTCTTTGAGTAACTTGGCATTTTTATATGAGAACATTTGAAATTCCTCTAGCTCGTTGAGTTGGAGCATTTGTTTCTCTTTAGCAAGTTTGAGATCCAAATTGAGTTGTCAAAGAGCTCAGTAAGCTCTATGCTCTAATTCCAAAGGTAGATGGCATACTTTCCCAAAGACCAACCGATAGGGTGACATTCCTAAAGGTGTCTTGTATGCCATTCTGTAAGCCCATAAAGCGTCATCTAGTCTCTTGGACCAATCTCGTTGGTTCGGGCAAACTACCTTCTCAAGTATGCCTTTGATCTCCTTATTTTCTAGTTCAGCTTGCCTATTTGTCTGCGGATGGTAAGCTGTGGCAACCTTGTGTTTCACTCCATGCTTATCTAGCAACCATTTTAACCACTTGTTCACAAAGTGGGTCCCTTTATTGCTGATAATAGCTCTTGGGGTTCCGAACCTTGTGAACACATGTTTCTGCAAAAACTTTATCACAACTTTAGCATCATTTGTCGGATAAGCTTTAGCCTCGACCCATGTGGACACATAATCTACTGCTACCAATATATACTTGTGACCAAAAGACGGAGGAAAAGGGCTACGGAAATCAATACCCTACACATCGAACAATTCTACCTCAATAATATTTGTTCAAGGCATCTCATCTCTATTGGATACATTTCCAACCCTTGACATCGATCACAACTCTTTACGTAAGCATATGCATCCTTGAATAGTGTTGGCCAAAAGAATTCGGCTTGTAATACTTTGGCTGCTGTACGAGTACCTCCAAAGTGTCCTCCACTTGGAGCTGAATGACAGTGGTATAAAATTTTCGGTATTTCATCCTCTGTCACACATCTTCTAATCATCTAATCTGCATACTTTTTGGACAAATATGGCTCTTCCCAAAAATAATACTTCACATCGTGAAGAAACTTTTTTCTTTGCTGATATGTTTTATCAATTGGCATCAAACCACAAGCTAAATAGTTAGCAAAATCAGCAAACCAAGGAGTATTATGGACATGAGTTACCTTCAGTGTGTGTTCATCTAGAAATGTCTCTTGGATCGGTAAAAGTGGAGAATTTTCCTCTTGCGGCTCCAATCTGGATAGGTGATCTGCTACCTGGTTCTCTACTCCCCTTCGATCTTGAATTTCTAGATCGAACTCTTGGAGTAGAAGCATGCACCAGATTAATCTTAGCTTAGCATCTTTCTTGGCTAATAAGTACTTAATCGCGAAGTGGTCCGTATAGACAATCACTTTGGTACCTATAAGATAAGATCGAAACTTGTCAAAAGAAAAAACAATAGTAAGTAACTCTTTTTCTGTTATAGTATAGTTCAGTTGGGCTCCGGTTAGAGTTCTGCTTGCGTAGTAGATAGGATGAAAAACTTTGTTCCTTCGCTGGCCCATGACAGCTCCAATGGCAAAGTCACTTGCGTCACACATCAATATGAATGGCAAATCCCAGTCTGGTGTGACGATTATAGGTGCCGTGACTAGTCGATTCTTTAGATCGTTGAAGGCTTTTAAACAGTCCTCGTCAAACTTGAATTTCGAGTCTTTCTCCAACAACTTGCATAAGGGCTTAGCCACTTTGGAGAAGTCATTGATAAACCTTCGATAGAAACCGGCATGGCCCAAAAAGCTCCTAACACCTTTTACAGATGTTGGAGGTGGGAGTTTCTCAATAACGTCTACTTTCGCTTTGTCCACCTCGATCCCATGTCTCGTTATCCGATGGCCTAGAACAATTCCTTCTCTACCATGAAATGGCATTTTTCCCAATTGAATACGAGATTCGTCTCTTCGTATCGCCTTAGTACCTTCGCCTAGATTGGCTAAGCAATCCTCGTAAGTATCTCCAAATACTGAGAAATCATCCATGAAAACTTCGAAGTATTTCTTAACCATGTCAGTAAAAATAGACATCATATGGCATGCATTTAAATGCAAATGTACCGTACGGGCAGGTGAATGTCATTTTGTGTTGATCTTCCGGTGCTACAGTAATCTGATTATACCCTGAGTATCCATCAAGAAAACAGTAGTAATCTCGTCCTGCAAGTCTATCCAGCATCTGGTCCAAGAACGGTAAAGGAAAGTGATCTTTCCTAGTCGCCTTATTTAACTTCCGGTAATCGATACAAATTTTCCATCCCGTAACTGTCCTCGTTGGTATCAACTCGTTGTTCTCGTTCTCCACGACCGTGATACCTCCTTTCTTCGGCACGCATTGGATTGGACTCACCCATGAACTATCTGAGATGGGGTAAATTATACCTGCATCCAACCATTTGATGATTTCCTTTTTCACAACATCTTTCATGATTGGGTTAAGTCTCCATTGTCCATCAATCATTCCTCTCTCGCCATCTTCTAATATGATTTTGTGCATGCATACAGATGGGCTAATACCGCGAATGTTAGCTATAGTCCATCCGATAGCCTTCTTGAATTGTTTTAAGACTATGATAAGTTTCTCTTCTTGTTTAGTAGTTAATTCAGCTGAAACAATCACAGGCAGAGTAGAGGCGTTACCTAAATAAACATATTTTAAGTGTGAAGGTAATACCTTGAGTTCTAACTTAGGTGGTTCCTCGATTGATGCTTTTGGCTGCATGTAATCTCTTTTCTCTAATTCCAAAGATTCAAAATGAGTTTGCGGATCAAATCCCTTTTGATTAGCTTCGAGCGAAGCTAAGTATTCATCCTCCTCTTCCTCATTTGGGGGATCCGATGTCAAAATTCTTTCCAATGGGTCATCAATACTGTTAAGTTCCTTCTTTACTATTAATTCCTCTAAATCGGCTACTGCAGAACAATCATCCATAGTGTCAGGAAATCGCATTAACTTAAAAACATTAAATGTTACTTGATCATCCTGAACACGCATAGCCAGCTCGCCCTTCTGCACATCAATAAGAGTCCTTCCAGTTGCTAGGAATAGTCTTCTTAGGATAATTGGCACTTCTTTGTCTGCTTCAAAATCTAGAATTACAATGTCAGCAGGGAAAAAAAACTTATCTACGCGTACCAATACGTCCTCGATTTTTCCTTCTGGATGCGCTAAGGAACGATCTGCTAGTTGAAGTGTAATCGTAGTTGGTCTAACTTCTCCTATCCCCAACTTCCTAAATATTGACATAGGCATCAAGTTAATACTTGCACCTAAGTCACATAATGCTTTACCACAATATGTTGATCCAATATTGCATGGTATGGTGAAACATCCAGGATCTTTCAAATTTGGGGGTAATTTGTTCTGAAGATATGCACTGCATTCCTTTGTCAGAGCTACTGTCTCAAATTCTCCAAGTCTTCGTTTCTTAAACAGGATATCTTTCATGAACTTCACGTAGTTCAGCATTTTCTGAAGTGCTTCGACCAATGGGATGTTGATGTGAAGCTGCTTGACTACGTCTAGGAACTTCTTGAATTGAATTTCTTGCTTCGGCTTCTAAAGTCTTTGAGGGTAGGTTGGCGGTGGTTTTAGTACTGGAACTGGTTTTGGTTGATTCATCTTTGGCGGTAATTCTACATCTAACGACGTTGTTGGGAGATCAGAATTAACTGGTCCTGCGGTTACTTTGATGGGTCTTGCAGATTTTGGTTCTAGTGAAACTGGTGTGTCAACACTTGGTTGAGCTTCTTCTTGAGCATCAGCTTGCTCCTTTTCAACTTCAACAGTGTTGGGCTCTACTATCTTTCTGCTCCTTAATTGCAACACTTTGCAGTGTTTTTTCCCCGAATTTCTCGAATTTTTCGTGTCACTAGGTAAAGCACCTTGTGGTCGGTTCTGAAGTTCAGTTGCAAGCTGGCCCACTTGATTCTCCAAATTCTTCAATGTAGCTACTTGGCTCTGGATTAAAGCATCATTCTTTGCTAGATTTGCCTTTAGCAAACTCTCCAGACTATTGGATGCTTCATCTTGAACTAGTTTCTGGACTTGTTGCGGAAAATTAGGCGGCTGGGTCGGTCTGGGTTGGGTGTAACTGGTTCCAGCCCCTTGGTTACTCCAGGAAATATTTGGGTGGTTTCTCCACGATGGGTTATAAAAGTTAGATTGCAGCCCTTGCCTTCCTCGGTTTTGGTTCTGATTGCCCATGTAGAACACAGATTCTGGGTTCGACGGACATTCTTCAAACAAATGTCCCTCCCCACAATAAACACAGGCTATATTCTCAAATTGATTAGTCGGCTGTGCTGCAAAATTATTAGACCCATTAGTAGTAAGATTTTTAAGCATTGAGGATATTGATGATACCTGAGATGCGAGTGAAGTAAGGGCATCTACTTCATGAATTCCAGCGACTCGTCTTCCTGACGCTGCTCGATTGGTTGGCCACTGATAATTATTGCTGGCAATCCTCTTAATAATTTCGTAAGCCTCGTTATAAGACTTAGAAAGGAGAGCACCATTAGCAGAGGCGTCCACTACCATCCTTGTGTGAGCGTTGAGACCATTATAGAATGTCTCAAGTTGAAAGCAATGAGTAATTCCATGCTGAGGGCATTTTCATAATAGCTCCTTAAATCTTTCCCATGCCTCATACAAGGACTCGTCATCCATTTGGTGGAAAGCAGTGATCTCATTCCTCAGTTTAGCATTCTTGCTTGGCGGAAAATACTTCATGAGGAATCTCTCAGCTAGCTCTTGCCTTGTAGAAATGGGGTTCGATGGAAATGAATTCAACCAGGCACGAGCTCTGTCTCTTAACGAATATGGGAACAAATTCAATCGTAAAGTATCTTCGGGTACTCCGGCTAACTTGAAAGAATCGCTCACTTCCATGAATAGTCTTAAGTGAAGATGAGGATATTCAGTAGGCATCCCGCTGAATTATTGCTTATGTCTCAAGCATCTGGAACATGACCGCTTCACTCGGTTATTGTGCCTCAATTTTGGGTCTCCTAATACCCGGATTAAGATCGTTAAATACTGGCACGGCATATTGTCTTAAGGCTCTATCCCTATCATCAGCAATAAGGATAGGATTCTGAGCAGGGTTTGCTCTTGAGATTCATTCCTTCGGTCCTTCTCTGGTTTGCTTGTCTTCTTCATTGACGAAAGGTTCGTTCTATTTCAGGGTCCACAAGGACTAAGTCTATAATCTGGTCAATACTCATAAACACTTGAAATATTCACAGAAAAATTAATTAAGTTAAGATTTAAACAAGAAAATAAATAAACCAAGATGTAAAACAGATTCACAAATAATGACTTTGAAAAATAGTCCCCGGCAACGGCGCCAAAAACTTGGAACGATGGAAATGTGCAAGTGTACACAATCGTAACAAGTAATAAAGTGACAAGTAAATGCCGAGTTATCGTACCCACATGGACTATAAAAGAATTATTTATGAAAATAATTTCAAACACTTTGGTTAGGGAAAAATATTTGATTTTTGAAAACTATTTGAAAACTAAAAGAAAAACAAAGTAAAATAAAATAAAAAAAAAAGTTCAAGTGTGCGATTTCAAAAACTGATTTTAATCAAGATGACATAATTCTGTTGGTTTAATCACATTTCTTACCTTAGAATTATTAAACTTGTGTTTATACTTGTTAAAACATGGCAACTCGGTAATTTGCTAACTTATGAACATATTTACAAAGCAAAAATACATTTATCTCTTGTACATATTTCTATGCCAATTCGACCGATTAAATAGACTTCAAAAAGTAAACATGTTATTGCACATACATACTCATTAAATTAAACAATCTCTCGCATATTCCTATGTCGATGCAAACGATTAAAATTCAACCTAACAAGCATATAAAAGATCATGTGAAGTAACAAAGTATTTTTACCTTGAAACAATTTAATCACAAAAATCCTGCAAGTTATGCAAGGCATACATATTCATAAGCATGTTTTTCAAAACAATAACAAATAATTTTAAGAGATAGGAAACAAGAAACAAATCCGGTGGCTCTCCGTGGCTTGTCTGATTGGTCCTTTCTTCGTTCTTTGTTGTCCTCGGCTATCAAGGGGGCTTATGAACACTTCAAATGCTCCTTCAAATGGCTGGAAAACACCTCTTTTCCAAGAGGAGAAATCAGCACAAGAACACACCAAAAAGAAAATGGAACGGAAGAATTGAGAGAAAATGAAAGAGGAGAATTGTGGAGGCTTGAGGTGTGTTTTGAATGAGCAGCTAGGGGCTGTATTTATAGGTGTTAGGAGCTGCTAAAAATAGCAAAAAGTCAGCAGCAAAGGAGTCCCACTTGGCCGGCCATCCCATGTGGCAAAGTTGATGGATTCAACTTTGCTAAAATTAGCATGGGCAAATATTTAAAGCCACGAATTTTGGAGGGGTTTGAATGGGATTTTGAGAAGTCTTCAAGGGCTTCTTTGCAACTCAATTAATCAGAAAATAAGCTGATTTGGGCCTTCATTGTGGACGGTTTGGGCTGCCCAAGTGGTGGCTGGTTCGATTCAATCGGTTCGGTTCAACCAGTGCGGTTTAACTGGACCCTTTTTCATAATTAATTAAAAATAATTTATTTAGCCCAAATTAAATTGGGAATAAATTAAAATTAATTATATTATGATTAAATATTTATAATTGGACCGTCTTGGGCTGAAAATAGAGTCACATTGACAGTTCAAATCGCTTCTCGGTTTTATTCTTCGAGCAGTGTCTGCCGAGCCGGTTTTTGCCCTTTGTGCGATTCTTTCGAAAATAGTCAACATAAATCAAAATTAACCATAAAAATAATTAAAATTCATCATGTTCATATTTTTAGCACAATTTAATTATTTTATAATATTTAATTATTTTTTGACAAGAATTTACTCGAAACCACATGAAATTGGGTCAAAAAGGGCATGAAAAAGTATATAAATTTTCGTGTTTCCAGATTTATATCTCAAAGGGTTCAATTGAGCACTTATCCATCTATCAATCATATTCATCAGTTTACTCGTTCCATCTTCCACTTTGTTTTTTTTCTAATTTTATTTATTTATTTATTTTTCTCAAATTTCTTCTTTTAGTGTTTTTGTTTTGTTTATTTTTAATTTTTTTATTTCTTCTTTACAAGTCAGATCTAAATCCATCTTTCTCAACTCTAATAACTTGAATACAATCCTTCTTCCACTCTATTCTTTATCATGGACTTAACCAACCAGTTCCATATTTGAGCTAAATATAGGGAAGATTTCTCCAAATTAATAATGTAACATCCTTAAATCGAGGCCTTTGTATTTTTATACGTGTGCATGTGTATAGTATGGTTGTTATGCTAGTTTAGGATGTTTTGGGGTCCAGGCATGAGCTAGGGGTAGGCCTGAGCCTTAGCAAAATTTTTCTTTTTGGGCACGTAGAAGGGGGAGCTGAATGGGTCAGGTGTTAAGGGGGTTTGGTGGTGAGTTTTGACACAAAAAGTGCGTTGGTAAAGTGGCAAGGAGGCGCCACTTAAGGCACAAGGGAGTGACGCCTTATGTAAGCTGGAGGGCCTTGGTTCGAGCTGCAAGAATCCCCTTTTCGCTTGTCATTTTTGACGCTAAGACCAGGAGGAGTTGTGCTCAGGATGGACTCTGGTGGATGACTGTTGAAGGAGTTAACAGATTCGAATAAGTGGAGGAGAGAAAATTCAGGAGTTTGAAGTATTCAAACTTGTTTAAATATGTGGTTAGGAGAAAATCAAGGAGAGAAAAGGGGGATTGAAGTGGGAGGTGTGTTAGCCGAATTTCAAAAGAGTTGGAAGGGGGTTGGGCATTCGGTTGAGTGTTGCTAAGGGGGGTGGCCGAATGTGGTATGTTGGCTTTGGTAAGGGGTGAGCATTCGGCTAGTAAGGAGCATTTGGTGTCTTTCTTCTTTTTTTTTTCTTTTGTACCAAAATTAAACCACTCTTATTCGGCATTTTCGCATTTTCTTCTTTTCTCTCATCTACTCCAAAACAGAATACTCTCCTAGGTATCTTCTTCTTTTCTATTTTTTTTGATTGCCGAATCTACCTTGTTTCCATTCATCAAGTATGTTCCTACCTTTTTTCCATTTTCTTCAAGTCAGAAACCCTCTGTAGCCATACCCCTGCCGAAACCTCATTCCTTATCTTCTTTTCTCTCAAAGCCATAGCTGAATTTACCTAGTGCCTTACCATTTTCCTTCCTTCTATCAATTGATTCCTTCTATCAATTGATTCAGCAAGTGCCGAAATCTCATCTTCCATCCTCTCTTTTCATCTCTTCCATTCTTGGTAGGCCAAACCTTGGTTCTCATTCTCCTCTAAAAGCCAAATACCCCTTGCTCATACTTTTTTTCTCTTTTTGCGTTCCCCTCTTAATATCCTTAGGTGCCGAAATCTATTTCCCCTATCTAGTTCTCAAAGCCGAAATCTCAACTCATAATCAGCCTTTGCCGAATCTTGCTGGAGGGTGATCGAGTCTATCAGGAAGGTAAGGGGCGATTTCTCTATTTTGTAACACCTATTTTGGGTTATCATGCCAAAGCCGAATGGCTACTTGGCCTAACGGTATGTTGTTTGGCCGAATGTAGGAAAGGGGTGGCGTACTTGTTTGGTTTTTCGGGGTTCCTTTGGTCTGTGAATTAGATCTTGAGCCTCGGGATTATCTTTCGATCTATGTAAGAGGTTTCGCTTTAAGTGATGTGTTAACCTTTTGGATTTAATTTCGTTGCTTTAACCCGATTTAGTGACTAAGGTGTGTTCATGGACTCGAATGCCAGCCAAGCGTTAGGAGGGGTTGGATCGGTGAACCCAGCCCTAAGTTCAAGAAGCAGGCAGTATCAGCAGTGAGAGATTGGCCACCGGGTTGTGGGCCAGCCTCTGAACAGGAAAGTAGACAGATAGCGGTAGTGTCATTTGACGACAGTGTCGACGTAGAAAGCGTAGTGTTACGAGTAATCAGGTGTGTAACTCTTAGACACTTCATATGTATAATATGTTATTTTCTGTGTACTGTTAAAAGCCGATGTGCTAATGGAAATCTTTATGTTACTTTTGTGGGCAAAAGCAAGGACTCCGGGTAAGTCCATTTTGGTGGTTATCGGGATGTGATGATATTAAATCTGATATGTACCATGTCATATTTTGGTAAATGCTAAACATGATCATGTGATAGTGAAAAGTATGTGCATGACACATGGGTATGATGAGAGGAGGGGGAAGATACGATTATCAGACTATCACCAGTGGTTTGGTACCACACAATGGGTTGGCCCCACTTATCATTACTTTGTGACTAAGTCTCAGTGGTTTGGAACCACTAGTGGTTTGGTACCACATATGTTTATCTTTGTGACTAGTCCTAGTGGTTTGGAACCACAGTGGGTTGGCCCCATATAATATCAAAAGGGATCGTCACCAGTGGTTTGGTACCACAAAGTGGGTTGTCCCCACACATGATTATTTGTGGCTTCGGTCACCAGTGGTTTGGTACCACATATGTTATTTGTGACTTCGGTCACCAGTGGTTTGGGACCACCAGTGGTTTGGTACCATACGGGGTAGATTTGGGAGTTCGGATGGATAGGTTGGATGGGTTGCATGACATACATATTCGCATGTGAAACTGTGTAAGGGCTTAACATCTTCGGGAGGGGGATTTATACACTGAGTCTCGGTGACTCACCCCTTTCCATTACATTTTGTAGATAATTCCTAGATCGCGGATATGGAGCCAGGATGGACTCGAGGTGGCCATGCACAACAGTTTGCTTTTATTTAATTGGTTAATTTCGGATTTACTTTACTTAAAATTTTGGTTTTCGATTTTGTAATAAGGCTACTAAACTTTATTTTTGGGATTATTTATCTGTTTAAATTTCCTCTAAATTTGATTAGTTATCAACAGCATGCCTAATAAACTCATAAAATGAATGTTTTCACAAATTTTAATGAATTTTGGGATTTTTCCAAAATTTCTACCATCGGGTATTAGCAAACATGTAACAACAACGAGTTAACTCAATTTTATTTAAAACGAATTTTGAAATGATTTTAGCAATTTATTTAACCCAACTCCGGTTTCCGTAAAACGAAAAGTTTTCTTTATAATTCGGTCATAGCATTTTGACCGGTTTGGGGTGTTTCAAATAAACTGTTCTAATGCCACTTCAAAAATCTCCAAAAGCTCACGCACTTTTCTAGCCTTCCTTTTTCGTTTCAAACAAACAACAAGCTAACATTAGTGAAGTATAAGTGGTTGACCTTTGGTCCATTTTGACTAGCTTTGATGCCTTTCAATGAACCATCTTCCAATGCTTTATTCAGAAGTGTAGAAAAACCCTCCACATAAAAAAATAGACAGGGAGTTGAGGGATCCCCTTGTCTCAAACCATAATCAAGAATGAAAAAATATGTAAGGCATCGATTGAATTTAACCACATAATGTACAAAAAAGACACAACCCATAACCAGATTAACCCACCAAGAACAAAAACCCAACTAACACATTATACGTTGCAGAAATCCTCATTCCACCATATCATCTGTAACACCCCTAACCCGTATTATACGCCGGAAGTGGGTACAAGGCATAACCATACTTGACACACATGGTCATACCACTTTGGGTTATCAAAATCCATTCTAAATTAAACTTTTCCATTCTCATATCTAACCTCCTTATAATGGTCCTACAAGGCCCTAAACATACTTCCGGAAGGTTTTGAAAAAGAATTAAAACCTTTACACATTTAGAAAAATTTTACCAAAACAAAGGCCACACGCCCGTGTGAAATGGGACATGCCCGTGTGGGCAGGCCGTGTGGTCATACATGCCCATGTCACTCACCCGTGGTCGACACTGACTTATTTTACACGGCTGAACACATGCCCGTGTCCATGGCCCGTGTCCCTAACACGACCTCGACACGCCCGTGTCTCAGCCCGTGTACCAAAACCTTGGCATTCTATTTATGATGTCATTACCTCACTATGGTCACACGACCAAGGCACACGCCCGTGTCCTTAGACCGTGTGTCGAATTAAATTCCACATTTTGAGTGCAGACTTCACACGGTCTGGGCACACACCCATGTCCAAGGCCGTGCCTTCCACACGGCTGAGATACACGGCCGTGTCTCTGCCCATGTGTTTACTATCGAGCATTCTGACTTTACAAACCTAGCATGCAGGGGATGCACTGTTGATCAACACGCTGCTGGGCTGATTGTATGTTTTACACGGCCTAGACACATGCCCGTGTGTCTACCCACAATGCTATATTCCAAGCCAAATGCCACCCTGCATAGTAAACACACTTACTCCAACTCATATAAACATCATTCGTGACCCAAGGGCACATCCAAGAACTCAATTCAAAGCATTCATACGAGCAATAACTTTATAAATTCATCATTGAGTATATATATATACTTATCAAGTGTTGGCCCATTTTCAATGACCATTTACAAAATGACTTTGATAATACACATAGCCAACACTTTGGCTAACAATTATGACCTAACAAAATACTCAAGTCCTGTACATGCCATACTCAAAATAAGTCTAAATTGTTATAACAAAGTGATGTTGATAGTGTGATTTTTGAACTCCTGCGTTCCATGATCCTCGAGTTATCTTGGCAATACTACAAGGAAAAGGGAAATGAGAGGGGTAAGCATAAAGCTTAGTAAGTTTCCTTGAAAATAAATAGAAACAATAAGCTCATAAAGACATCAATCCATGGTATTAGAGAACCACACCAAATCATAAGCACTTTGCCATAACTTACGCATACTTGTTCTTGTCTAGAACATACCATGCCACATATCGTAGACATTTCTGATGAATTTCTTATGGGTATTTGCATTCACTCATACACATGACTTTAGTACTAATCTCATTTCTATTTCCCAAGCTTATCTATTTATCCCAGTAATCACTAGGGATACTCAAATACGCTTATTCATCATCATTAATATAAGTACAAAGCCAATGCCATATCCCAGATGTGGTCTTCTATGGGGTCACCTCTGAATGCCAATTCTATATCCCAGATACGGTCTTATATGGGATCTCGCTTCATGTATCGATGCCATATCCCGGATATGGTCTTATACGATTCACATATTCAACACCGAAGCTATATCCCAGAATGATCTTATATGAAATTTCAAATTGGTGCCGAGGCTATGACCTAGACATGGTCTTATACAGGACCTTATCCTTCTTGTGGTTAGATGATAGTACTCTCACATTTATTATAGTTCAACCAGGACTTCAACATATCAACTTATATCATCTTTCTCATTCAACACTAATACTCAATTTCAAGAGCAAAGTATATCATTATAACATCAAACATTCTCAAACATGATAATATAAATGTTGAATTTATCACATACAAACTTACCTCGATTTCAAAATAAGCTAGATTGTCGATCTAGTCCGAGACTTTATTCTTTCCCCGATCGAGGTTGACTCTTGGTTCTTTTTGCTCTATAGTAGAAAATTAGCTCGTTTCAATCATCACATTAAGAAAAGCATTTTAATAATCACGCTTTGGCAAAATTACCATTTTGCCCTTACACTTTGGCAAAATGTCCATTTTACCCTTAGGCTCGGAAATCAATTTTAATCAAATTTTTACCTTTAATGAACCTAGGTGAACATTTATTTCTCTTATAGGTATCATCAAAACCCAACATTTCACACATTTACTACCAATTTTGCAACCTTTACAAAAAAGGTTCATTTAGGTGTTTTCATGGCAACACCTTTCACAAAAGTTGTTCATCTAACAACTAAGACTCAGTTTCTTCCATAAAAATGCAGCAAATAACAATGTAAGCTCTCATGGCAAAGCTCTAATCTTTCCACCATATTGTAAGATAATCCGCTCATTAGATAGCTTACGCTCTAGGGGTTCTAAAAATACAATTATCTTCGAGAAAAACCATTAAAATCACTTACTTGATTGGAGATAAGTTTGTTGAAATTTTGAGCTTTCAAAACCCCTATTTTTCTTACTATTTTCAGTGGAGGAAGATGGAGAGAAAATATGATATCTTTTCTTTCTTTATTTTATTAATACAAGTCAATTTAGTCACCAACTTTTACCAACTTTGACCAATTTGTCAATTTTTGTCTCTTATGGCCGGCCACTCTAATCTTAGGGGTCTAATTGCACTTTAATGACCCAAAATTAATATTCCACGGCTATTATGCACCTTTAGCTTATAAAATAGAACTTTTGCACTTTATGCGATTTAGTCGTTTTCCGTGATTAAGCTTGAAATCGCTAAAATTAAAGCACCAAAAAATTTCATGCACTTATATAATCATGCTCTAAATCATAAAATAACATGAAAATAATTTTCTCTAACCTCGAATTAGTGATCCCGAGATCACTGTTCCAACTAGCCCCTAAATCGGGTTGTTACAATTCTCCCCCTTAAGGATTTTCATCCCTGAAAATCCTACAGGTAAAAAGGTTGGGATATTGGCTTCTCATAGACTCCTCGAGCTCCCATGTAGCCTCTTTGATTCCATGTCTTTACCATAGCACTTTCACAAGAGCTATACTTTTGTTTCTCAACCGTTTAACCTCTCACGCCAAAATCTTAACCGGTTCTTCGCCATAAGTCAAGTTCGGTTGAATTTCTACCTCTGTTGGTACTATCACGTGTGAAGGGTTCAAACAGTATCGTCGTAACATGGACACGTGGAGGACATCATGAATCTTTTCTAGTTTAGGTGGCAAGGCCAAATGATAGGTTACTGGTCCCACCCTCTCAGTAACTTCATAAGGTCCGATAAAACGCGGACTCAATTTGACTTTCTGGCCAAATCTAAGAACTTTTCTCGACAATGATACTTTCAAAAACACTTTATCACCTACTTGAAACTGAATCTCTTTCCTTTTTAAATCCGAATAGGAATTTTGTCTATTTGAGGCCGTTTTCAGTCATTCACATATCACTTTTACTTTCTCTTCAGTTTCCTTAATCAAATCAAGCCCGTGCATCTGTTTCTCTTTGAGTTCTATCTAATACAAAGGCATTCGACACTTATGCCCTTAAAAATCCTCATAAGGCACCATTTTCAAATTTGACTGAAAACTATTGTTGTATGCGAATTCCACCAACGGTAAGTATTTCTCCCAATTACCTTGAAATTCCAAAACACAACATCGAAGCATGTCTTCGAGTATCTGAATTAGTCTTTCTGACTGCTCGTCGGTTTGCGGATGGAAAGCTGTACCAAAACAAAATTTTGTGCCTAAGGCCTCTTATAACTTTTTCCAAAACCGTGATGTGAATCTCTAATCTCTATCCGATATGATCGATAACGATACTCCATGAAGTCTTAGTATCTCTGCCACGTATAGTTTATCCAACTTATCAAGCGAGTAATCGACTCGTACTGGTATGAAATGGGACGACTTCGTAAGTCTATCAACTACAACCCACACGGCATCTTTCCTTTTCGGCATCAACGGTAAACCCGTCACGAAGTCCATGGTAATAAGGTCCCACTTCCACTTAGGAACCATAATAGGCTGAAGTAGACCCAAAGGTACTTGGTGTTCACCCTTCACTTGCTGAAAAATCAGGCATCTCGATACAAACTTGAAAAATGTCCTTCTTCATGCTAGGCCACCAATACCACTTCCTCAAGTCATTGTACATCTTCGTGCTACTTGGGTGCACAGTTAAACATCCGCTATGTGCTTCATGCAAAATCTTACGAATAAGTTCATCATTTCTGGGTACACAGACCTTATCTTGAAATGTCAAGCATCCATCAGGACTTACCCGATAGTCCGATTCAACATTTGACTCACATAGAACTCATTTGGCTTGTAAGCTGCTGTCCACTTTTTGAGCTTCACAAATCTCTTGGAGAAATAATGGTCTAGCTCTCAACTCGGCTAGAATAGAACTATCATCTAAAAAAACCATCCGTGCATTCATGGCTTTCAATGCAAACAATGATTTTCTGCTCAAAGATCGGCGACCACGTTCGCCTTTCCCAGATGGTAGTCAATTACCAAGTCATAATCCTTGATCAATTCCAACCACCTTCGTTGCCTCAAATTTAATTCCTTTTGAGTCATCAAATATTTTAGGCTTTTATAGTCAGTAAATATTCGACACCTGTCACCTTATAAATGATGTCTCCAAATTTTTAGTGCAAATACAATTGTAGCTAACTCCAAATCGTGAGTCAGGTAATTCTTCTCGTGCGGCTTTAATTGTCTAGAGGCATATGCTATCACCTTGCCCTCTTGCCTGAGTACACAACCCAACCCTTTCAGGGATGCATCACTGTAAACCACAAATTCTCTTCCCGGTTCAGGTTGTACCAAAATAGGAGCCTCAGTCAACAACGCCTTTAGTTTCTCAAAACTCTGTTGACACTTCTTTGTCCATTCAAACTTTACATCTTTTTGGAATAATCTCGTCATTGGAGTAGCTATCATGGAAAACCCCTTGACAAAACGCCTATAATAGCCGGCTAGGCCTAGAAAACTCTTTACTTTAGTTACGCTCCTCGGTGGTTTCTAATCAACAATTGTCAAAATCTTACTCAGGTCGACTCTAATTCCATATCCCGAGACTATGTGCCCCAAAAATCCTACTTCCTTAAGCCAAAATTAACTTTTATAAACTTGGAATACAATTGATTATCTTTCACATTTGTTAAACCAAATCCATAAAAACTGTAGTGGCATTTGTTAAACCAAAAGGCATGACCAAAAATTCATAGTGGCCATACCTAGTTCTAAATGCGGTTTTCGGCACATTCGAGTCCTTGACTTTCAACTGATAATACCCAGACCTTAAGTCTATCTTGGAAAACACTGTGGCTCCCCTTAATTGATCAAATAAATCATTGATTCTCGACAACGGGTACTTGTTCTTCATAGTTACCTTGTTGAGCTGTCAACAATCTATACATAACCTCATGGAACCATCTTTCTTCTTCACAAATAATACGGGAGCACCCCACGGAGAATAACTCGATCTTGCGAAACCTTTATCCATTAGTTCTTGCAACTACGCTTTAAACTCTTTTAGCTCGGTTGGAGCCATTCTATATGGAGCAATAGAAATGGGGGCGGTACCCGGAGCTAGCACAATCCCAAATTCAATAATTCAATAACTCTAACCAGAGGTAACCCTGGTAATTCTTCTGGGGAAACATCTGGATACTCGCATAGTATAGGTACCGACTCAATTTTCAACTCAGTCTCTTTAGTATTCATCACAAAGGCAAGGTGTGCTGCGTACCCCTTTCTTAAATACTTCTGAGTCAACAATGAAGATATCACTACTGGCAATCTGTCTTGCTCATCTGATTCAACACGAATAAGATCCCCATTTTCACATTTTAACTCAATAAACTTTCCCCGACAATTTACTATCACACCATGAGTAGCTAACCAATCCATCCCAAGGATGACATCGAACTCGTCAAACGGCAATAACATAAGATCAACTGGAAAGCAATGACCCCTAAACATCAAAGGACAACCTTTTCATACTTTATCAACCAACACATACTTGCCTAGAGGATTAGACACTCTTATTACAAATTCAGTAGACTCTATAGGCATGCTCATGCTAGAGACTAATTTCATGCATATGTATGAGTGGGTAGATCCCGGATCAATTAAAGCTATAACATGGGTATTATAAAGAGAAAATGTACCCGTAATCACGTCGGGGGAGGGCGAGCATGAATGGCATATGTTCTCGCCGGTGCTCTACCCTCAACTCTTGCAGTCTGCTCTTTAGATAAATTCTTACTACCCATTTCATTTACCAGGTTTCTTTGTTCTCTTCGTCTAGCAATACTTCCCGGTCTTGCATTCTGAGACTTCTCTTCTGATCATTGTTTTGTCGAGTTTTAAAATTTATAAAAAGAATGATCGAACCTGGAAACTAACTCTGACAACAATTAAAGGCAAGTGTACCTATTGAATAGTAGTATAGCTTAGGCAAGACCAGATTGTCGAACCCAAAGGAACTAAAATACTAATACTAACTTTCTTTTTATTATCTAGCCTAAAATAAATGAAGTTTCTTTAATCTAATCTAAATTAACTACTACTAAGCTAAAGACGCAAAGAAAAAAAGAATGAATTGGGAAATAACTTGAGGAAAACTCAGTTGATTAAGACGATACCCTCAGGAAGAATCCACCTAGACTTCACTTGTTATCTAACACTGAACTAGACGATTTATTCACTTGACTTGATCCGTAGGACTCCCTAATGTACATTAGACCCTCTCTCGAAGCGAATAACGACTAACCCTAGGTTGATTATTTGAAATCTCTTTCTAATTAAAACCCCTAGAATCGCATTAACTCGATCTATGAATTCTCATATTAGGTTTCACCCTAATCCGGTAAAGCTTCGTCACCCTATCTCTAGGCACGCGAACAACTCTGCTGTAATTAAGCTAGATCTATGAATAGGCAGGGACTTTTGCTCCACCACCTAAACACATCATACTTGAATCAATATCCGCAAAATATCGAATCAAGGATTAAGCACACATAATTAAGAACAAGTCAAATATTTATCATATAGTTCAGAAAACAGTAACAAGATTCATCTAGGTTTCATCTCCTTCAGGTATCTGAAGGGTTTAGTTCATAACTATAAAAGAAAACATCTCAAAAGAAAAGATAAAACAAAACATAAGAAATCCCTAAGACCCCCTGAAGGAAATAAAGGAGAGATCTGCCGCCTTGAGTAGAATTCTGACTTCTTGAGATGAATCAACTGGCTATCTTCGAGTGATTCCCACAACTCTGACCTTTTCGGCTTGGCTCCATAGCCTAGCTAACCGCCCCCCTTTTCAAGATACACCTAGGGGGTTTATATAGGCTTTTGAAATAGGTTTCTTTGCCCTTAAGTATCCTTTTTCGAGCGAAACTGCACTTTCCAGCGACAGGGACGCGGGCATGGCACACGCCCGTGTGACTAGTCTTCAAGCCGTAGTCGGATTTCTTAAATGAGGCACGGTCGTGTAACTCGAGGTTAGGCCATGTTCTAGTTGCTTGATGAGGCACGACCATGTGGGCTAAATTCCAGGCTATGTCAATTTCTTCCTTGGCCCAATTTGCTTCATTTTAGGCCCATTTCTCGTTCTTTTTATCCTCGGGTGCTTTCCTAAGTATAAGACATGAAAAGAAAGGATTAAGAGCACCTTTTTACATAAATCAATGGATAAATCATCCGAAAGTATGTAAAATGTGGGATTAAAATATGTTACTATTACGGTTTATCAAATACCCCCACACTTAAGATTTTGCTTATCCTCAAGCAAAATTCTCAACTTACAATTAAAATGAACTTTCCATAATTCATAGTTCCTATCAACAATGTCTTATCATAATTCATAGATAATTTATACATGGATAATTCAAATCAAAGAGTCCTAAAAATTCAAACAAGATAAGTCATGCATTTGTATCACGAGAAACGTAGGTGTCTCCCCTTATCTGAATAATTACTTTTAATTCACTGACAAGGATTGGCATACTCGCAAAAGATTCTCTCAAATCACTCTAAGTGTTTAAGGTTCAGAAAAAAAAAGCACCCATAAGTCGAACCTGAAAAGTTAATCCCATAGGCTTGCCTGATAATGAAGTCTCCACCACTGTGATATGAGATGATACACAAATCAAATGGTCTTTACAGGGTTGTAAAGGGGCTAGGGTTAAAGGTGTGGATAAAGGCTGAATTAGAAGGTTATAATCGAGACTGAATTGACAAGTTACCTATCTAGAATAATGAACTAATCCTAAATAATTACATCAATTGAGAACTAATGATACGATCTTTTTCTTTTGATAAATTGACTTTAACTGTATAAGCCCACTTTTCATAATACTTCTACTGAATATACTTTAATTTTTTTTAAGAACAAGTCAATAATAAAGGATGAATTCAACTGCTGAAATAATATAATTAGGTAACTAATCAAATCAAATCTCGATATAAGGGTAGTAAAAAAGGAATGGTGATAACAAATACAAAGGGGTTTTGGGTTAATATTAGCTAGTAAGTCAATAAAAAGGGCTGTTAGGATCAATGGGGTTCACTAAGGGTTAATTTGTGGAGGTAGGCTGTTTAGTGGAGTAAGTGGGTTAAATCCTAGGTGCCTTTATCATCTCGGTATATCAAGTCATAGATGTGGTCTTAACATGTATAATCGAGGCAAGTTCTAGAATAACAGTTCAAAGTTGACATAGTCATAATCAATAAAGTGAGCATGAAAAAGGGATATATGCTCTATAAGGCTCAAAATCTCACAAAAATTATGGATGTTTTTGACATCATCCTTGTAAATTTCAAATTTTAAAGTAATATTCAAATTTAGGTTAACAACCTAGCAAAAATTTCAATTCTAAAAAATAGAAAAAATTTCAATTCTAAAAAATAGACTTATCATGCTTGATTCTTTAATATCTTAAAATTTCAATCATCAATGCACAATTAACTATGACTTACTCAAAAACATGTCAATAAAAATCATAAATCATCAGAAATTTCATCCTAATTAGTAATATGAGGAAATTACTCAAGAACTAGATATAATTCAGGGATTTGAGAATAATGAAAAAAATTAGGTACTTTTACCCTCAGGGATTTGAGAATAATGCAAAAACTTAGACACTTTTACCCCCACACTTAAGATGTACATTGTCCTCAATGTACAAAGATAGATAATAATAGTTGTTAAATGATCAAAAGAGAGGGGGAAAAGTGACACTTCGAGAATTATGGATGATTGCCTTGGAGGATGTGGAAAATACGTGAGAAGTGCTGTTTTTTGTTGTGGCGGTTACTAACCAGCTCTGCGCTAGATGAAGAAATTGGGGAGCTCGTGAAGAATTAGCCAAGAGTTACTAAGACACAATTAAATAATCTAAATATATAATTAGAAATAAGAAAAATAAATAAAAAGAGACAAAGAAGGAAAATAAAAGTAAAAGAAAAGAAAAATGGACCAAAGAGTCCTTATTGATGGATGGTTTGCGAGGTGGGTGTGACCTCTAAGGCTGCTTAGGTGATGGCAGTGGCAGAAGTGGCGTGATTCCCAAACAACCTTAAAAACCTCTAAGGCTGCATTGAGTTGGTGGTCGTGGTTCCGGTGTGATTCTCTAGCAGCCTTTTGATCCTGACGCTAGGAAAGTAAAGTAAGTTAAACTAAATTAAGCATAAGATTGTCAAAGGGAAGGAAATTGAAGCAAAAGAGAAATGAAAAATAGAAACTAAATGGTCTCAAAGACCCTTGGCTTGTTGATTGGATGAAGCGGCCGGCATGAACTTATGTATGGGGGTCTCCCTTGAGGAGACTATGCTTGGCTTCTTCCTGTAACACCCCAAACCCGGACAAGACACCACGTCCGAATCTGGTATGTTACGGGAAAAACGTGTTTGAGAGGTTAGATTTTTTTTCACTTAAAAGCTGGGTGAAAACATAATGTATTTGAAGAAAATTTGAGTAGACTTGTTTGAAATCAAATGGTGTATTTGAAATCAAAATGTGTAGTTAAAACGAGTTCATTCCATTAGGAATTCAATAGTTTCTTAGTATTACTTAAAGCATTTTTTGAACTTAATAGAAAATCGAGTTTGATTTGGAAATCATCTGAGTTTACTTTATATCAAAACATAGTGTGATACCCGATGGTATAGTTTAAAACACATTGCGGTATAATTTTGAAAATCATTGTCTTTCCAAATTTTAGTAAAGTTCATACCAAATTATTTTGTTAAGGCATATGAAAATCTAATTAAAACATAACCATCACAAAACATAAATCAAAGGCCTTTTACAAATCCAAATTAAAACCCAAATAAAGTAAATAAGCTAAAGTACCCAAATTGAATAGTCTGAGCAAAATTTTTATTAAAGCATGGCATGTGCACCCCGAGTCCATCCCGGCTCCATGTCCGCCTACGAGTCACCTGAAATGTCAAAGGAGAGGGTGAGTCGAATGACTCAGTGCATAAATCCCGCTCCCGATAAAATAACATGCTAACACACACCATACATAGCAACATAATTAATGCAACCCGATCCTAACTATCCGTATCACCTTTTCTACCCCGTGTGGTACCAAACCACTGGTGGTGCCAAACCACTGGTGACCCAAAGTCACGATATCCATATTGTGGTGCCAAACCACTGGTGACCCAAAGTCACGAATAATCTAATGATGGGGCCAACCCATCGCGTGATACCAAATCACTAGCGACAATCCCGTATCTCACATGTGGGGCCAACCCACGGTGGTGTCAAACCACGGGAACGAGTTGCAATGAGGTGCCAAACCTCTGGTGTCCCAAAGACACATGTGGTACCAAACCACCGTGACCGCGCGACAAAATCCGATGATGGGGCCAACCCATCGTGTGATACCAAATCACTAGCGTCAATCCCGTATAATCAATCGTGGGGCCAACCCACCGTGGTACTAAGCCACTGGGGCGAGACGAGGTGCCAAACCTCTGGTGACCCAAAGTCACAATAGTCAATCTGTGGTACCAAACCACTGGAGGTGCCAAACCTCTGGTGACCCAAAGTCACAGTGTCCCAAAGACACGGATATCATATCCCCCTCCTCTCAAATCACCCATCATGTCATATCAATGCAAATCATGTAATACATGCCAACATGCCCCATAATGCATCTTATAACATACATAGCATAAATCATAATATCACGGTATCACAATAGAACTCATAATAAGATAGACTTACCCGGATCCGTACACATACCCCATTTGGGTATCCAATTATCCATCACACTGTTATGATTTTTAACAGGCAAACAGGTTTATTAACAACATTACTAAGTATCAGTGTGTTAGTTTACACACCTGGTATATACGAGTCTAAAGATCCCAATGAAACGATCTAAGTCCCTCGATTATCTGGCTCCTTGCTATTGGTTTGGTCTCTGACCAATACCCGAACCAATTAATGGTCCCTCTGACAATCGGCCACCACCCCAATTAGTTAATCAAAGAACGAAGGCTCCACCTGATTGTGTCCAAAAATCCAATTGTCCTATCACCAACCGAATGAAACAGCACCCAACAATCACCAATATTCGACCAAGGCTTAAACAAAGAAGAAGAAGATTCGGTCTCACACAAGGAAGAAAACGCAACAGCTAGAAGAAAAGGGGTTTCGGCTTACAAGGTTTTGCAAGAGAAAGAAAAGAAAGTTTGAGAGGGAGAGAGGTTAAATTCGAAACCTTGAAATGGAGAAGGAGAAGATGGTAGAGGAGAGAGCATTCGCCACACACCAAACAAAAGAGCAAAGCAAATTCGGTTTCAAAGAAAAAAAATGGAGAAACACCTATGAAATTTCGGATAGCTTTTGACAAAAAGAGAACTTTGTTTACCAAATGCTTTTGGCCGAAAATGCACAAAGTTGCCTAATGAATTTCGGCACTACTCCCTCCCCCATACCAAGCCGTCACTTCCTTCTCCAACCTCCCTTAAAATTCGCCAAATCCCCATGCACTCACATCCACACGCTCAAACAATTTGAACAAGTCCACCTCCACATTTCCTCTCCACCCTTTATTCAAACGGTTTGACTTGGTCCATGTCCAACCCCTTAGCGTCAAAATGGAAGCAAAAATAGAAGCACACTGCAGCTAGAACTCGTGACCTCTCCCTTTCTTCGCAAATGACGCCACACACACAAGCCCTTAGTGGCGTCTCACCGCCCACTCCACCAGCTCTCCTTTTGTGCTCGAAACACCAAAATTAATTTAAGAACCCCACTACCTTAGCCCTCACACTTAAGCCTAAAAACAAAAATTCTTCCTAACACTCAGGCTTACTTCTAGCTCACAACTAAGCCCTTAAAACATAGAGTCAGCAACATAGCACACCAACACATGTCATTTTATGCAACAATAAAATAACCCCCTAACCCGGGATATTACACTTCCGCTTCTTCGACATGGTTTTAGTGTAGCTCAAGACTTATTGAGAATTGTTATGGAGAGGTAAGAATTTTGAGAGAAAGGGGAGGAAGAAAAAAAAAGTGGACAGTGGGTGGAAAGAATGGGGAAGGGTGGTGGGTTTAAATAGAGTTTTGCTTTCTGGTGCTTGCCCACGCCCGTGGACCAAGGGTGTGTCGATTCACACGATCGCCTTGCACGGTCGTGGTAAAGCTTCATTCGTTTCTCCTACGCTCGTCAACCATGGGCGTGTTAATTCACACGGCCGCTTCGCATGGCCGTGTGTCTAGGTGTGTTGATTATCCATGCCCGTTTTTCAGCCAGCCACGCCCGTTGGTGATAAGTCAGTATGTTGGCACGGTTGGAGGGCATGGGCATGTTCTGCACATGGTTGGTAAGTCAGTATCTTCACACGATCGCAAGGCATGGCCGTGCCACTTTGTCAGTGCCCATGGGGAGTGGTTGAGTCTGTGATTTTGAAAATTAGTTGGGATTTGAATCGTACTACCTCTGCTATGTCAGTACAGAGATTCTGTACTTCTACACGGTCACGGCCATGGCCGTGTGCAAGACCGTGTGGTCTAGAAATCTGCACTTTTGGTTAGTTTACAAATAGTAAAGAAGAAAAGAAAATAATTTGGGAGCAAAATGTGAAAAAAAAATTGTGTTAGTGCTCAGGTTGCCTCCCTAGAAGCGCTCGTTTAAAGTTTTAAGCTAGGCTTACCCTGTTTTCGGTTCTAAAGGACGGCTCACGGAGCTGAAACTCCTCTCTCATATCCCTAAAGTCTTCACCGTTATAGATTTTGAGTCAGTGACCATTTACCTTGAAGGTGCCTTGAGTGGGGTGAGTTACCTCGATTGTGCCATATGGAAAAATTGTTTTGATCATGAATGGGCCTGACCATCTTGATTTCAACTTCCCAGGAAATTGTTTAAGCCTTGAGTTGTTTAGCAGGACCAAGTCTCCTACTTCAAATTGTTTCAACTTTTTTAGACGAGCATCATGGCGTCGCTTTGTTGCTTCCTTGTATAGTTTTAAGTTTTCGTAGGCCTCAGCTCTCCATTCGTCTAGCTCGTTCATTTGCATCATTCTTTTCTTTCCTGCGGTTTTCAGATCAAAATTTAAAAATTTTATAGCCCAAAAAGCTTTGTGCTCTAATTTAAATGGTAGATGGCAGCTTTTCCCGTATACAAGTTTGTATGGTGATGTCCCTAGAGGGGTTTTATATGCTGTTCTATAGGCCCATAGGGCATCATCTACTATTAATGCCCAATCTTTTCTGTTTGATTCAACTGTTTTTTCTAGGATGTGTTTAAGTTCCCGGTTTGCTACTTCAACTTGCCCACTAGTTTGAGGGTGATATGGGGTAGCTATCCTATGGTGTACTCCATATTTTTTTAAGACTTTGTCAAATTGAGTATTACAGAAATGAGTGCCCCTATCACTAATGATAGCTCTGGGTGTTCCAAATCGAGAGAATAGTTTCTTGAGAAACTTAACTACTACCCTAGCATCATTGGTAGGTAGAGCTTCGGCTTCCACCCATTTTGACATGTAATCAACTACCACTAGGATGTATTTATTTCCAAATGAACTAGGAAATGGTCCCATAAAAATCAATACCTCATACATAAAATATTTCACATGATAGCATATATGTTTGAGGTATTTCATCATGTTTACAAATATTACCTGTTCTTTGGCATTTATCACACGAAGCAACATACCTGTTGGCAGCTTTGAATAGAGTGGGCCAATAAAAATCTGATTTGAGTATTTTATGTGCTGTCTTAATGCCACTGTAGTGTCCTCCTGAAGGTCCTGAATGGAAGTGTTCCAGGATTTTGCTTGCTTCTGCCTTTGTAACGCATCTTCGAATCACCTGATCTGCACATATGTGGAAAAGAAAGGGGTCTTCCCAAAAATAGTTTTTCACATCAGCAAAGAATCGCTTCTTTTGGTGATGTGTTAGTCTTTTTGGCAAGATGTTAGCGGCTAAATAACTCGCAATATTTGCAAACCATGGTACCTTAGAATGTGCTATAGAGAAGAGTTGTTCTTCGGGAAACGAGCCGTTTATCTCACTTTCATTGAGCTATTCTATATGTGGATTCTCAAGTCTAGAGAGGTGATCTGCTGCAAGATTCTCAGCTCCCTTCTTATCTTGTATTTCTAAATCAAATTCCTGTAAGAGTAAAATCCATCGTATGAGTCGAGGTTTTGCATCAGATTTAGTTAAAAGATGACGAAGAGCTGAATGGTCAGTGTAAAAGACAACTTTAGACAATATTAGATACTGCCTAAATTTGTCAAAAGCAAAAACAACAACTAGCAATTCTTTCTCTGTGGTAGTGTAGTTCTCTTGTGCGGGTGCTAATGTTCTGCTAGCATAATAAATTGGCTGAAAATGCTTGTCTCTTCGTTGTCCCAAAACTGCACCTACTGCAAAATCACTTGCATCACACATTAGTTCAAAGGGTAAATTCCAATCAGGTGCAATCATAATTGGAGCATTTATTAATTTATCCTTAAGGACATTGAATGCATCTAAACATTCTTGATTGAAATTGAAAGGAACATCTTTTTCTAGTAATTTTGTTAAAGGCTTAGCTATTTTAGAAAAATCTTTAATGAATCTTTTATAGAATCCTGCATGTCCTAAAAAGCTTCTAATAGCCTTAACTGAACTAGTAGGAGGTAATTTTTCTATGGTTTCAATCTTTGCTTTATCTACCTCAATCCCTTTACTAGAAATCTTGTGTCCTAACACAATCCCTTCTCTAAACATAAAGAGACATTTTTCCCAATTCAAAACAAGGTTTGTTTCCTCACATCTCATTAGAACTCGTTTTAAATTTTTAAGGCAAAGATGGAGAGAATTACCGAATACCGAGAAATCATCCATAAATACCTCCATAATGTCTTCCAAAGTTCATCAAAGATTGCCAACATGCAACGCTGAAAAGTAGCAGGAGCATTACATAATCCAAAAGGCATTTTACAATAAGCAAACGTACCGTATGGGCATGTAAATGTTGTCTTCTCTTGATCTTTAGGAGCTATTGGGATTTGCAAGTAGCTGGAGAGTCCGTCCAAGAAATAGTAGTATATATACCCAGATAATCTTTCTAGCATCTGATCTATAAAGGGTAAAGGGAAGTGATCTTTTCTGGTGCCATCGTTCAGCTCCAGCCTGTAACTGTTCTTGTAGGAATCAACTCATTCTTTTCATTGGATACCACAATCATTCCTCCTTTCTTTGGAACTACCTGTACAGGACTTACCCAAGTACTGTTAGTAATAGGATAAATTATTCCTGCATCTAGAAGTTTAATTACCTCGGCTTTAACCACTTCTTTCATATTGGGTTTAACTGTCTCTGAGTTTGCACACACGATTTGTATTCTTCTTCCATTAAAATTTTGTGGGTGCAGAACGATGGGTTTATTCCTTTAATGTCAGAGATTTTCCAAGCTATGGCTCTTTTATGTTCTCTTAGTACCTGTATCAACTCCTCTTTTTCCTTGGGTTTTAGATAATTACCGTAGCATAGAATTGTCCCCGAGGAATGCATATTCTAAGTGATTTGATAACTGTTTCAATTCCAATTTGGGTGGCTCATCAATAGAGGGTTTTTTCTTTAGTTCGTCATTGACTTCAATGCTTTCTTCTTTCGTTTGTCTAAATGAAGATGTTTTCAAAATCAGCTTGTCGACTTCATCTTCTTCCCCCTCTTCTTGAGTCAGGTATAGTTCCATCGTGTCATCATGTATAATTTCCTGTAATGAGTTTTAAATGATATGATCAGAAGTATCAACAAAATAATAGGAATCATCTTGTTCTCTAGAATATTCCATGGCATCATAAATTTGAAAAAAAATTTCCTCATCGCCTATCCTTAATGCAAGTTTATCGTCACCTACATCGATAACAGCCCTAGCAGTAGCTAAAAAGGGTTGTCCTAAAACTAGGGGGACATCAATGTCTTCATCCATGTCTAAGACAACAAAATCAACAGGGAAAATAAATATATCAATTTTTACCAAGACATCTTCAATGACTCCCCTAGGATATTTAATAGATCTATCAGCTAACTGAATACTCATCCTAGTGGGTTTTGGTTCCCCAAGATCTAGTTGTTTAAACATTTTATAAGGCATTAAATTAATACTGGCACCTGGATCAGCTAATGCTTTCTTAATATTTAAGTTACCAATTAAGCAAGGAATAGTAAAACTTCCTGGGTCTTTTAATTTGGTTGGTAGCTTGTTTTGGAGGATAGCTGAACATTCTTCATTAAGTTCCACCGTTGATACTTCTTCAAGCTTCCTTTTATTCATCAGGAGTTCCTTTAAGAATTTTGCGTACGTCGGCGTCTGTGAAATGGCTTCAACAAAAGGTAAGTTAATATGTATTTGTTTAAAAAGTTAAAGAAACTTACCGTATTGGGAATCTAATAGTTCTTTCTTCAATTTTGCTGGATATGGAACTGATGGTTTATTTTCTTTGTGTACTGGAGTTGCGTCCTTGATTCCCTCACCTTTGTTATCTTTGAGTGGTAGTTTTTTCTTTGGTTCAGCTAACTCTTTTCCACTTCTCAATGTAACTGCCTTTACCTATTCGGTTTCTTTAGAAAAAATTTATTATCGAATTTCAGAAACTATCTTAGTAAGTTGTCCAAGTGACTTAGTAAGTTCCCCAACTTGGTTCTCGATCCCTTTGATTGATGCCTGTTGATTATCAAGTGTCGTCTCGATTTGTTGGAAACGGATTTCTGTGGATGCCATGAATTTTGCTAGCATTTCTTCGAGGTTCGGCTTCTTTTCCTATGGGTAGGACTGATTTTGGAAACCTTGGGAAGGTTGTTGTCTTTGATTTCCTTGATTTCCTTGACCTCCCCATGAAAAATTTGGGTGGTTCCTCCAACCAGGATTATAATTATTACTATAAGGGTTATTATTAGTTCTGAAATTGTTTCCTATATAGTTCGTATGTTCGTTCTCTATTCTCGGTTCGTAGGGTGGGTACTCAGAATTCGCCACAGTTCCACTTGCGTCGTACTGCATGACTGGATGTACCCGTGAAGAACACAAACTATCAAGCTTTTTATCCATTATCTCTACCTGTGTTGATAGCATGGTTACTGCGTCGAGGTTGTAGACTCCGACTGATTTTGTTGGTTTGTCCTAGTAACCTACCACTGATAGTTATTTAGTGACATCTCTTCAATAAACATGTAGGCTGCTTCAGGAGTTTTGTTGTTCAGGGTTCCACCGACGATTGAATCAATTAGTTGCCTCGTTGATGGGTTTACACCGTTATAGAAAGTTTGGACTTGTAGCCACAAGGGTAAACCATGGTGTAGTCACCTTCTCAAGAGATCCTTGTATCTTTCCCATGTGTCGTATAATGTCTCTAAATCCATCTGCACAAAAAAAGAGATATCATTCCATAATTTGGCCGTTTTGGCCGGTGGGAAATATTTTAATAAAAATTTTTCGGTCATTTTCTCCCATGTGGTGATTGACCCTCGAGGTAATGAGTTTAACCACTGTTTGGCTTTATTCTTTAATGAAAAGGGAAATAACCGAAGACGTATGCCATTATCAGAAATGCCATTTATTTTGAAGGTATCACAGAACTCTAGAAAATTAGCTATATGAGTATTTGGGTCTTCGTCCTGCAAACCATCAAATTGAATAAATTGTTGAATCATTTGTATTGTGTTAGGCTTTAATTCAAAATTATTAGCAGCTATAGCAGGCCTAATAATACTTGATTCTGCTCCTGTTAAATGCGGTTTAGCATAATCAAACATAGTACGTGGAGCATTGTTTTTTCCCACATCTTGTGGTGGTGGATTATTCTCATCCATCCCTTTAGTAGGATTGGATCTGGCTTCTTGATTTTCCTCTGTGTAATTTAGGGCTCGCCTAATTTCTCTGCAATTTCTGTGAGCAGTAGCTTCAATATTACTGTCGTATACTAGAGGTCCTCTCCTGTTCCTTCTAGTCATAAATTAGAGGTACCTGCTAGGAAAAGAAAGAAAGAAAATTTAGAAAAATCAAAATTTAACCTAAATAAAATAAAAATAAAAGTAAATTGCGGAAAAATAAAAATAAAAAAATGGCTAAAATAATAAAAATAGAGGTTTCTTAATATTTTAGTTCCCCGGCAACGACGCCAAAAACTTGATCGTTGTTTTGTCGAGTTTTAAAATTTATAAAAAGAATGATCGAACCTGGAAACTAACTCTGCCAACGACTAAAGGCAAGTGTACCTATCGAACAGTAGTATAGCTTAGGCAAGACCGGATTGTCGAACCCAAAGGAACTAAAAGTACTAATATTAACTTTCTTTTTATTATCTAGCCTAAAATAAGTGAAGTTGCTTTAATCTAATCTAAATTAACTACTACTAAGCTAAAGACGCAAAGACAAAAAGAATGAATTGGGAAATAACTTGAGGAAAAACTCAGTTGATTAAGACGATATCCTCAGGAAGAATCCACCTAGACTTCATTTGTTATCTAACATTGAACTAGATGATTTATTCACTTGACTTGATCCGTAGGACTCCCTAATGTACATTAGACCCTATCTCGAAGCGAATAACGACTAACCTTAGGTTGATAATCACATTAACTCGATCTATGGATTCCCATATTAGGTTTCACCCTAATCCGGCAAAGCTTCGTCACCCTATCTCTAGGCGCGCGAACAACTCTGCTGTAATTATGCTAAATCTATGAATAGGTAGGGACTTTTGCTCCACCACCTAGACACATCATACTTGAATCAATATCCGTGAAATATCGAAGCAAGGATTAAGCACACATAATTAAGAGCAAGTCAAATATTTATCATATAGTTTAGAAAACAGTAACAAGATTCATCTAGGTTTCATCCCCTTCAGGTATCTGAAGGGTTTAGTTCATAACCATAAAAGAAAACATCTCAAAAGAAAAGATAAAACAAAACATAAGAAATCCCTAAAACCCCCTGAAAAGACATGAAAAGAAAGGATTAAGAGCACCTTTTTACATAAATCAAGGGATAAATCATCCGAAAGTATGTTAAATGTGGGATTAAAATATGTTACTATTACGGTTTATCATCTTTCTCACCCACCTCGGGGAAATCTTTGATAAAATGGTCTAGAGACCCACACTTGAAACAAGCCTTCTCGCTTGATAGACACTCACCGGAATGATGTCTGCCACACTGTGGGCGCTCCGGTTTATTCGGTTGGGCATTGCGACACTAGCAACTGATGTGGTATGCGTTTAGAGCCCAAAAACTATTTGCCCTTACTTCGATTTGAAAACCCGGCTGAAGTGGCTGATCGAGTAACGAAATCCCTCGATTTCTTAGATGAGGATTGGAATGACTTATTCAGTTGTCTTTTCCTCGAGTCACAGGACTCAATCTCAACTATTCTTTTCTCTTTAGCCACCTCTTCAGCTTTGCAAGCTCTATCCACCAACACTACAAATTTTTTTAGTTTGAAGACTCCAACATGTAAACGGATATCTTCATTTAACCCGTCCTTGAACCTTTTGTACATGATGGCCTCGGTAGACACGCACTCTCGGGCATACTTACTAAGCCTTACGAACTCACGTTCGTATTCAGTCACCGTCATTCGACCTTGCTTTAGTTCCAAGAACTCTTTCCTCTTTTGATCAATAAATCTTTGGCTGATATACTTCTTCCGAAATTCCTTTTGGAAGAATCCCCAGCTAATTCCCTCCCTTGGTACCATGGCAAAAGGGTGTTCCACCATTGATAAGCCGAATCTCTCAAGAGAGACACTACACACTTCATACACTCTTCAGGTGTACATGACAACTCGTCGAATACCCTGATGGTATTCTCCAACCAGAATTCTGCCTTCTCCGTGTTTTCGTCCTTACTAGCCCAAAATTCCTTAGCTCCTTGTTTCTAGATCTTATCGACCGGAGGCCTTTCTTTTCTTACTACCTCAACCAGTTGAGGAGTTACAGGGGCGGGCTAAGGAATAGGTAGGGGTGGTGGGGGTTGAACATTAGGATTTGCTTGAATGTACTCAGTGTACCAGTTAATCATCATGTGGAGAAAGGCTTCTCGACCTGTTCTCCCTGACCCATAGTCTCGGGTCTGATCTCTACTGGTGCGGTCCCTTGTACGGGAGCCAGCGCATTACTTGCAGTATCATTGGCTGCATCTCGATCGGGATCAGGGTACATTTACTATATAAAAAACACAATTCAAATCGTCAGGAGTTGTCACACTATCATTACACAATTAATCTTACGTATGGCATGTATAACTAGACTCATACTTAGGTTACGCTAGTCTGAGAATCGACTAAACCGTAGCTCTGATACCACTAAATGTAACGCCCCTTACCCGTATTATATGCTGGAACCAGGTGCGAGGCATTACCGTACTTGACTCACATGGTTATACCACTTTGGGTTATCAAAATTCATTTCAAATTAAACTTTTCCATTCTCATATCTAACCTCCTTATAATGGGCCTACATGACCCTAAACATACTTCCGGAAGGTTTTGGAAAAGAATCAGAACTTTTACACACTTAGAAAAATTTTACCAAAACAGAGGCCACACGCCCGTGTAAAATGGGACACGCTTGTGTGGGTAGGCCGTGTGGTCACACACGCCCATGTCCCTCACCCGTGGTCGACACTGACTTATTTCACACGGTCGAACACACGTCCGTGTCCATGGCCTATGTCCCTCATATGGCCTCGACACCCCCATGTCTCAGCCTGTGTGCCAAAACCCTGGCATTCTGTTTATGATGTCTTCACCTCACTATGGTCACACGGCCAAGGTACACGCCCGTGCCCTTAGACTGTGTGTTGAATTAAATACCACATTTTGAGTGCAAACTTCACACGGCCCGGGCACACACCCATGTCCAAGGCCGTGCCTTCTACACGGCTGAGACACACGACCGTGTCTCTGCCCGTGTGTTTACTACTGAGCATTCTGACTTTACAAACCTAGCATGCAGGGGATGCACTGTCGATCAACATGCCCTGGCCTGACTGTGTAGACATAAAAAGGCTATATTCCAGGCCAAATGCCACCCTACATAGTAAACACACTTACTCCAACTCATATAAACATTATTCATGACCCAAGGGCACATCCAAGAACTCAATTCAAAGCATCTACAGGAGCAATAACTTCATAAATTCATCATCATTGCCCATATATATATACTTATCAAGTATGACCTAACAAAATATTCAAGTCTTGTACATGCCATACTCAAAATAAGTCTAAATTGTTATAACAAAGTGATTTTGATAGTGTGATTTCCAAACTCCTGTGTCCCACGGTCCTCGAGTTATATTGGCAATACTACAAGGAAAAGGGAAATGAGAGGGGTAAGCATAAAGCTTAGTAAGTTTACATGAAAATAAATAGCAACAATAAGCTCATAAAGACATCAATCCGTGGCATTAGATAACCACACCAAATCATAAGCACTTTGCCATAACTTACTCATACTTGTTCTTGTCTAGAACATACCATGCCACATATCGTAGACATTCCTCATGAATTTCTTATGGGTACCTGTATTCACTCGTTCACATGACTTTAGTACTAATCTCATTTCTATTTCCCAAGCTTATCTATTTATCCAGTAATCACTATGGATACTCACATACGCTTATTCATCGTGATTAATATAAGTACAAAGCCAATGCCACATCCCAAATATGGTCTTATATGGGGTCACCTCCGAATGCTGATGCCATATCCCAGATACGGTCTCATACGGGATCTCGATCAAGTATCGATGCCATATCCTGGATATGGTTCACATATTCAACACTGAAGCCATATCCCAGATATGGTCTTATACAAAATTTCAAATTGGTGTCGAGGCCATGTCCCAGACGTGGTCTTATACGGGACCTTATCCTTCTTGCAGTTAGATGATAGTACTCTCACATTTATTATAGTCCAACCTGGACTTCAACATATCAACTTATATCATCTTTCTCATTCAACACTAATACTCAATTTCAAGAGCATCGTATATCATTATAACATCACACATTCTCAAATATGCTAATATAAATGCTGAATTTATCACATACAAACTTACCTCGATTTCAAAATAAGCTAGATCGTCGATCTAGTCCGAGACTTTATTCTTTTTCCGATCGAGGTTGATTCTTGGTTTTTTATGCTCTATAATAGCAAATTAGCTCATTTCAATCATCACATTAATAAAAGCATTTTAATAATCATGCTATGGCAGAATTACCATTTTGCCCTTACACTTTGGCAAAATGACCATTTTACCCCTAGGCTCAGAAATCAATTCTAATAAAATTTTTACCTTTAATGAGCCTAGGTGAGCATTTATTTCTCTTATAGCTATCATCAAAACGCAACATTTCACACATTTACTACCAATTTTGCAACCTTTACAAAAAGGTTCATTTAGGTGTTTTCATGGCAACACCTTTCACAAAAGTTTTTATCTAGCATCTAAGACTCACTTTCTTCCATAAAAAATGTAGCTAATAATAATGTAATCTCTCATGGCAAAGCTCTAATCTTTCCACCTGTAACAGTTCGATTTAGGGGCTAGTTGGAACTGTAATCTCGGGAGCACCAATCCGAGATTCAAGAAATTTATTTTCATGTGATTTTATGAATTAGTAAATGATTGTATAAGTACATGAGAATTTTGGTATTTTAATTCTAGCAATTTCATGTTTAATTGCGAAAAAGGACTGAATCGCATAAAGTGTGAAAGTTCCATTCTATAAGCTAAAGGTATCAAATAGCCATTGGATTGATAATTGGAGGTCTTTAAAAGGCAATTAGACCTCCAATATTTGCTTGGCCAGCCATAAACTTTATAGGAGACAAAGATGGTCAAAAATTAGTCAAAGTAGTTGATAGTAGGTGGATTAAATTGATAGTTTAATATTAAAATAAAGAAAAGATGATGCCCATCTTTCTTGTTCATTTCTTCCACTGAAATTTACAAGCAAAATAAGGGTTGAAAGCTTCCAAAATTTCAGCACACTCATCTCTTCACTAGTAAGTGTTCTAGTGATCTTTTCTTGAAAATAGTTGTACTTTTGAGACCCCTAAAGCTTAAGCTTTCAAATGAGGGGACTATTGTGCAATATGGTGAAAAGTTTAGAGTTTTTCCATGAGAGCTATCATTGTTATTTGGTGCATTTTTATGGAAGAAATTGAGTCTTAGTTGTTAGATGAACAAGTTTTATGAAAGGTGTTGTCTTGAAAACACCTAATTGAACCTTGATGAAAAGGTTATAAGTTTGTAGTAAGTATGCGAAATGTTGAGTTTTAATGATAGCTATAAGAGTATTAAATGTTCACCTAGGCTTGTTGAAGTAGAAATGTGATTAGAATTAATTTTCGAGCCTAGGGGCAAAATGGTCATTTTTCCAAAGTCTAGGGGCAAAATTGTAATTTTGCCAAAATATGAATTATAAGTCGATTTAGCCAATGTGTGAATTTAACAAGTGAAATTGTTACTATAGATCAAGAAACGCAAAGCCTAGATCGAAACCGAGGCAAGAACAAAGTCGAAGACTAACTTACATATTTACATACATTTTGAATAACGAGGTAAGTTTGTATGAATTAAAGTTTTACGTATATTCTCATCCGATTACTTATTATGTTATATAATGATATTATTTCTATGAATTAAAATTATTGATACTATGATGAGAAACTAAATGAGAATATGTATGAGAAAGTCTCGGTTGAAGTCTCGGAATAATAAGGATACTATTATCACAACATGTGATATGGAAAGTTCGTGTAAGACTGATCGTGTCTGAGAGTTTTAATAATTATATAATGAATAATCGAGCCTAGAAACTAACTATCACCACGATTGAGGCAAGGGCATCTATCTAACAGTAGTAAGGCTTAGTGGCAAGACCGGAATGTCGAATCCAAGGGAACCAAAAGTACTAGTACTGACTCTCTTTTTATTATCTAGCTTAAAATAAAGGGAATTTATGTTTATCTAACTAATTCCTAAACTAAGCATGCCAAGACATAGAGAATGAATTGGGAAAGTAGTTTTTAGAAAATCAATTGATTAAGACAATACCCGAGGAAGAATCCACCTAGACTTCACTTGTTATTTAACTTTCAACCAGACGATTTATTCACTTGACTTGATCCGTAGGATTCCTTAATTTATTTTATTATCTTTTTCGAGACTAATAACGTCTAACACTAGGTTGATTAATTGAAATCTCTTTCTACTTAAAACCCCTAATGTTGCATTAACTCGATTCATGGACTCCCATATTAGGTTTCACCCTGATCTGGTAGATTTTCGTCGTCCTATCTCTAGGAGTGCGATAAACTCCGCTTAATTATGCTAGATTTACTCTTAAATAGAGACTTTTACTCCTCTGAATAAGCACATCAATACTTGAATCAATATCTTGAAATATTAAAGCAAGAATTGAGAACACATAATTAAGAACAAATCAAGTATTTATCATACAGTTCAGAAAACAATAACAAGATCCATCTTAGGTTTCATCTCCCTCAGGTATTTGCGGGGTTTAGTTCATATTTATTAAAGAATACATCTCAGAAGAAATTAAATAACTAAACATAAAGAAAAACCTTAAAACCCCTAAAGGAAATTGAAGGGAAAATCCTCAATCTTGAGCGTGATTCTGGCTTCTGAGATAGATCAACTGGCTTACTTCGAGTAATTCCCTAATTTCAGCCCTCTCTGGCTTCGCTCCTGTCAAAAGCACTAACAGAGGCCTTCTGTCGAACTCCCCTTTTAGGTTGCCCCCTTGGATGTTTATATAGGCTTCGAGATGCCTTTCTTGGCCTACAAGTATCCTATTCCGAATAGAACTCATCCTTATTTCGCAGGGACACGCTCATGTGACACACCCGTGGTCGATAGCCCAGGTCGTGTTCGATTCAACTTGCCACACACGGCCGTGCGGTCCTCCCGTGTGCGGTGGTCCAAGCTGTGTAGGCCCATTTTGTCCCTTTTTGACCCGTTTCTCATTCTTTTCGACTCCCTAAGCTCTCCTGAGTGTAAAACATGAAATTAAGAGATTAGGAGCATCGAATTCAACAAATTCATTCTAAATTCATCCAAAAGTAAGCTAAGCATGGGGTTAAAGTATGTGTAAATTATGGTTTATCAAATACCCCCACACTTAAGCATTTGCTTGTCCTCAAGCAAAATCCTCAACTTACAATTAAAATTCATTCTTCTCAACTTATAACTCCTATCAATAATGTTTCGAAATAATCCATAGGTAATCATACATTGAGAATTCAACTAAAAGAACATCAAAGTTTCAAACAATACAAGTTGAGCATTTTATTCTTGAAAACATAGGTATTTGCCCTTATCTAAGTAATCACTTTTGATTCAAAATATCACAAAGTTAACATCCTCACTAAGGATTCACTCAAATCACTCGAAGTGTTTAAGTGACAATAAATTTAAGCACTCAATAGCCAACATGAAAAGTTATTACCATAGGCTTGCACGAAAATAAAATCTCCACCACTATAAATTGAGATGATACATCGATCAAAAGGTCTTTAACAAGGGTTGTAACGTGGCTTGGTTAGGAGGTGTGGTCACAGGCTGAAAGAGGAGGTTAGAATCGAGATCGAATTGACAAATTACCTAACTAGAAAAATAGACTAATAATGAATAATTACATTAATACGAGCTTCTTCTAAAGATGTGAGATTTACTGTTTAAGCTCATAAAAACATAGAACTAATAATGGATACACTTTCAAATTTTTTTTAAGAACAAATGAAGTACAATAATAGGAATTTAACAACTGAAATGGAAAACATGGTTAGGCAACTTTTCAAATCCAATCTCGATAAAAAGGTTAATACAATAGGAAAAATTCTTAATGAATCAAAAAGAGTAAGTCTTGGGTTAATATTAAGGGTAAATCAATGAATGGTTTATTAGGATTAAAGGGGTTCACTAGGGGTTAATTATTAAGGTAGGCCTTTTGGGAAGTAAGTGGGTTAAATCCTAGGTGCCTTTATCATCTCAGTATATCAAATCAAAAGTGTGGTTTTGACATGCATAATCGAAGCAAGTTCTAGAATAACAAATCAATGACACACTCATAAACAATAAAAAGTGAGCAAGAAAAATATATGCTCTAAAAGGCTCAAGATCTCACAAAAATTATGGTTTATGATGTCAACCCTGTGAACTTCAAAATTCAAGATAATACCTAAACTTGGGGAAACAACTTAGCAAATTTTTAATTTTCAAAAATCAACTTATCATGCTTGATTCTCTAAATCCTTCAAGTTTAAACAATCAATCCACAACTGCCTATGTTTTAATTCAAGATATATCAATAAAAATCATAAATCAATCAGAATATGTTCTAATAGTGATATGAGAAAGAAAAGATAAAATTAAGAGATTTGAAAATAATGCAAAAAGTTTTCTGAATAAAATTCACCCCCACACTTAAGATGTACATTGCCCTCAATGTACAAAGATAGATATCTATAATATATAAAATCATAAGATAAGGAGAGAAGTGAACTTCCTGAATTTTGGATGAATTCAAAGAAACAGTAAGTTGGGCATAGATGAATGTGGCAGTGGTGTTTATGGTCGTGGTGTGGTGATTCCCAAGCAGCCTTTAGAACCTGAATCAAAGAAATCAAAATGTAATAATAAACATTAAAGACAAGAAAGATAAAGGGAAGGAAAATAAAGGAGAATAGAATAGAAAAAGAAAAATTAAATGGACTCAAATGTCCTTGGCTTGTCAGATAAATGAAGCGGCTGGGATGAACTCATGTAGATCAGTCTCGCACGGGGAGACTCTGCTAGGGCCATTTTGCTTCTTCGAAATGGGAATAGTGGTGTAAAGAAAGAATGAGGGAAAGGGGGAAAGGAAAATGAAGGGGGGAGATAATAGTCAAAGAAAGGGTATGGTGGCTAGGGTTTGATTGAAGAAGAAATTGGGGAGAAAGTGAGAAAACGGGGGGTTTAAATAGGAAAGAGGGATCTGATGGCTTCCCATACCCGTTTGCCATGGGCGTGTTAGGTCACACAGCCGTATCGCACGGCCATATTGTGCTTCGTTCGTTTCTCCCACGCCCGTGTTGAGGTCGCCACGCCCATGTTGATAAATTAGTTTCGACCACGGCCGTATCGCATGGCCTAGCATTTTATCACCACTCGTGGTTTTGGGGATTTTTCGTTCTTGGTTTGTATGATCTCTACCATCACCGGTGGGCAAATCCGTGGTGTCCACACGGCCACGGCCATGCCCGTGTGGTAGGGAAATCTATGGTTCATTAGGTTAGTTCGTAGTTAGGTGCTAAAAGTAAAAATAAAAATAAAAATAAAAATATGAAAATTAATGGGATTAGTGTTCGGGTTGTCTCCCGAGAAGCGCTCGTTTAAAGTCTTAAGCTAGGCTTACCTTTCATTCGCGTATTCATGGTGGCTTGAGGAGTTGAAACTCCTCACCTCTGCTATCATTTCTATGAGCACTATATAGTTCGAGTTGAGTAGTGTTTACCTTAAAAGTGCCGAACATGGGATTAGTTACCTCGACTGTTCCATATGGGAAGATATTCAGTAGCTCAAAAGGGATTTCTTTGTTTGTATCAAGGTCTGAAGTGGCGATCCGAGGGTCTGTTTTATCCAACAATACTTGATCTCCGATCTTAAATTGGTTTGGCTCATGGAGTTGCTTTGTTTTTGCTTTGTGTGTTTTTAGTTTCTCCTTGTAATGTGTCTTCCACTCGTCTAGTTCATTGATCACGAGGTCTAGGATCTGGCTCAGTTATGTAGTTTCGTGGTGTTTCCTGTAAAGAAGGTGGCATCAAATGGTCATTAGTAGAATTGATGTTTTCACCTTGATTACTCGATGTCCTAGCCGAGTCAAGAGCCTGAAGAGTGATTGTTTTGTCACCTAGACGAAGTATGAGTTCACCTGTACCAACATCAATTTTAGTTCTGGCAGTTGCCAAAAAGGGTCTTCCTAAAATTAAAGGAATATTATTGTCCTCATCCACGTCTAAAACAACAAAGTCTACTGGGAATACGAATTTATCAATTTTTCACTAGTACATCTTCAATTATTCCCCTAGGAATTCTAATAGTTTTATCAGCTAATTGAATGCTCATCCTAGTTTGTTTGGGTTTCCCTAGACCTAGCTGTTTAAACATTTTATAAGGCATAATATTTATACTTGCCCCTAAATCAGCTAAAGCATTATCAACAAATAAACTACCAATTAAGCACGGAATTGTAAAACTCCTTGGATCTTTTTACTTTCGTGGTAGTTTATTTTTTAGAATTGCTGAGCACATTGCGTTTAGCTCCACATGTGACGCCTCATCTAACTTCCGTTTTTTTGTCAAAAGCTCTTTTAAAAATTTCCTTGAATCTGGTATCTGCTAAAGAGCTTTAAGAAACAGTAAGTTAATATGTAATTTCTTTAGAAGTTTGAGAAATTTACCGAATTGTTCATCTGTGTAGTCTTTCTTTATCGCATTGGGGTATGGCACACGAGGTTGGTACTCTGTAATTACCAGTTTTGTTTTATCATGGCTTACCTCAACCTTACCTTCCTTTACCACTTTCTCTTGCCTCAATTCTGGTTCATCTAACCCTTCACTATCTTGAGTTGTTATGGCTTGAAGTTGCTCCTTTAGGTTTGTTCTAGTGTTGCTTGGCAAGCTACCTTGTGGTCGTTCAGAGATTAGTTTAGCAAGTTGTCCTAATTGGTTCTCGATTCATTGAATCGATTTTTTTGATTTCTAAGTGTTGTCTCGATGTTTTGGAAATGAGTTTCTGACACCGCGATGAATTTTGTTAGCATCTCTTCAAGGTTCGTCTTTTTCTCTTATGTGTAGGGTTGCTGTTGAAAGCCTGGGAGGGGTTGTTGCTGTCTCTGATTTCCTTGGCCACCCCTTGAGAAGTTGGGGTGGTTTCTCCAACCTGGATTGTAAGTGTTACTATAAGGGTTATTTTGAGGTCTAGAATTATTACCCATATAGTTCATCTGTTCACTTTCTATGCCAAGGTTGTAGGAAAAATATTTTGTGTTGTTCGTCCCTCCTCCATTTGGATCACACTGCATCACTAGATGTACCTGCGAAGAACCATACAAACCATCAATCTTTTTATTTGACAGTTCTACTTGGTTTGATAGCATGGTCACTGCGTCGAGGTTGAAAACACTGGCGGCTTTTGTTGGCTTTGTCCTCGTAACTTGCCACTGATAGTTATTCAGTGACATCTTCTCTATAAACTCATAAGCCACTTTAGTGGTTTTGTTATTCAGGGTTCCACCGGTGGCTGAATCAATCAACTGCCTAGTTGAACGGTTCACACCATTTTAAAAGGTTTGAACCTGTGCCCACAAAGGTAACCCATGGTGAGGGCACCTTCTTAATAGATCCTAGCACCTCTCCCATGCATCGTAAAGTGTCTCTAAATCCATCTGCACAAAAGAAGAGATATCATTCCTCAACTTAGTCGTTTTAGCCAGCGGAAAATATTTTAACAAAAAATTTTTGGTCATTTGTTCCCATGTAGTGATTGATCCTTGTAGAAGAGAATTCAACCACTGTTTGGCTTTATTCCTTAAATAAAAGGGAAATAACTGAAGGTGAATGACATCATCAGAAACGCCATTAATTTCAAAAGTATCACAAAATTCTAGAAAATTCGCCAAGTGATTGTTTGGATCTTCATCCTGCAAACCATCAAACTGAACAAATTGATGTATCATCTGAATTGTGTTAGGTTTCAGTTCAAAATTTTTTGCAGCAATTGCAGGTCTAACAATACTTGACTCAGTTCCGTTAAATTGGGTTTAGTTAATCATACATAGTACGAGGAGCAAGATTTTGATTCACCAGATTTGCGGCAACCATAGGAGGTAGCGGATTGTTATCAGCCATCTCTTCGGTAGTATTGGTTTTGTCTTCTTGCTCTTCTTCTATGTAATGTAAGCTTCGCCTTATTTCTCTCCGATTTTTGCAAACTGTACTTTCAATTTCACTGTAAAAAAGCAACGGTCTTGACGGGTTTCTTCTAGTCATAAACTAGAAAACCTATCATAACAAATAATAGAGATATTAGAAAACTAAAAATAAAAATTAGAAATAAATAAATAAATAAAAGAAAATGGATAAAGTAATAAAAATTGAGCGTTCCTAATATTTCAGTTTCCCAGCAACGACGCCAAAAACTTGATCGTGTCTGAGAGTTTTAATATTTATATAATGAATGATCGAGCCTAGAAACTAACTATAACCACAATTGAGGCAAGCGCACCTATCGAATAGTAGTATAGCTTAGTGGAAAGACCGGAATGTCGAACCCAAGGGAACCAAAAGTACTAGTACTGACTCTCTTTTTATTATCTAGCCTAAAATAAAGGGAATTTGTGTTTATCTAACTAATTCCTAAACTAAGGATGCCAAGACACAGAGAATGAATTGGGAAAATAATTTTGAGACAATCAATTGACTAAGACAATACCCGATGAAGAATCCACCTAGACTTCACTTGTTATTTAACTCTGGACCAGACGATTTATTCACTTGACTTGATCCGTAGGATTCCCTAATTTATATTATTATCTCTTTCGAGACTAATAACGTCTAACCCTAGGTGGATTAATTGAAATCTCTTTCTAATTAAAACCCCTAGTGTTGCATTAACTCGATTCATGGACTCCCGTATTAGATTTGACCCTAATCCGATAGATTTTCGTCGTCCTATCTCTAGGAGTGCAATCAACTCGCTTAATTATGCTAAATCTACTCATAAATAGGGACTTTTGCTCCTCTGAATAAGCACATCAATACTTGAATCAATATCCTGAAATATTAAAGCAAGAATTAAGAACACATAATTAAGAACAAATCATGCATTTATCATATAGTTCAAAAAACTATAACAAGATCCATCTTAGGTTTCATCCCCCTCAGGTATTTGCGGGGTTTAGTTCATGTTTATAAAAGAATACATCTCAGAAGAAATTAAATAACAAAACATAAAGAAAAACCTTAAAACCCCCTGAAGGAAATTGAAGGGAAAATCCTCAGTCTTGAGCGTGATTCAGGCTTCTGAGATGGATCAACTGGCTTCCTTCAAGTAATTCCCTAATTTCAGCCCTCTCTAGCTTCGCTCCAGTCAAAAGCCCTGACAGAGGCCTTTTGTCGAACTCCCTTTTAGGTTGCCCATTGGGTGTTTATCTAGGCTTCAAGATGCCTTTCTTGGCCTACAAGTATCCTATTCCGAATAGAGCTCATTTTTATTTCGGCAGGGACACGCCCTTGTGACATGCCCGTGGTCGATAGCCTAGGCCGTGTTCGATCCGGCTTGCCACACACGGCCGTGCGGTCGCCCGTGTCTGTGGTCTAGGCCTTGTAGTCCCATTTTGTCCTTTTTAGCCCGTTTCTCGTTCTTTTTGACTCCTTAAGCTCTCCTGAGTATAAAACATGAAATTAAGAGATTAGGAGCATCGAATTCAACAAATTCATTCTAAATTCAACCAAAAGTAAACTAAGCATGGGGTTAAAGTATGGGTAAATTATGGTTTATCAAAGACCATGTCAAGACATGGCATCGCATAAGGCAAGGATATCATGTAAGTCCATGACAAGTCATGGCATTGAAAAGTTATTATGAGGCAAAGGTCCCATGTAAGTCCAAGCCAAGGCTTGGCATTGGTGAATTCATAAGGTAAAGATGTCATGTAAGTCCATGTCAAGACATGGCATTGATAAGATTCATAAGGCAAGGACACCATGTAAGCCCATGTCAAGACATGGCAATGGTAAGTTTCGAAAGGAAACACATAAGGAAGGTCTAGTGTAAGACCATGTCTGGGACATGGCATCAACACCAAGCTAAGGGATCCCATGTAAGACCATGTCTGGGACATGGCATTGGCATCGAGATACATGTTTGATGAGGTTGGGTAACCTCAATTATTCCTGGAAATTTAAGGGGTAAAAGAGCTAAATATGAAAGAGGTAACAAGAAAGTCAAGTAAGAAAAGATAGTACTAAGTTAAGTTATACAATGTTAATATAAAGTATTTTTCATGTTAAGAAAGATGAAAGCTGAGTTTACTTTTGCATCAGCAAAATGAAATTATTATGTATCATGTGAGGAGTAAGTAAGCCATGCACTTGAGTTTTATGTTGTTCTTAACTCGAAATGGATGAGTTATAATGAGTTAATATATTGCTATATGAGTTTCATGCAAACTTACTAAGCTATATGCTTACCTCTCTCCCTTCTTCTTTCTTCGCAGTCTTGCCAAGCTAACTCGTGGATCATTAACATCGGAGCTCGGAGCACACTATCAATCACTATTTTGGTATAGCCAAGTTGTTTTTATTAAGTATGGCATGTATAGGAATTATTTCATCTTGATGAAAGTCTTAAGAGGGACTAAAGTATTGGCTATTAAAGTTATTATTCTATTTGTATATGGCTAAAGAGATTGGCCAATATTTATTAAGTTTATACATCAATTGATGGTGAGTTATACATTGTTATTCATGTTTTTGATGAAGTATTTGAGTGGTTGGATTGAGTATATGAATGATCTTGATTTTAGGGTGGCGATTGGCTTGAAAAATAGCCTTTAAGTGTCCACACGGGTAGACACACAGGCGTGTGTCTAGGCCATGTGTGATACATGGTCAACCCACATGGGTGTGTTAATAGGCCGTGTGTCCCCTGCATGTTAGTGTTTTAAGTAAGTGTCGACCACGGGCTAGCCACATGGATGTGTGCCTAGGCCGTGTGCTCCTTAAGAGGTTGATGACATCACAAATAGAATACCCCTAGTTTTTTACACGGGTGAAGACACGGGCGTGTCTAGGCCGTGTGAAGGACATGGGCCTTTGACACAGGCGTGTGTCAAGCCGTGTGAAAACCACTGTAGGTTGTAATAAAAATAAATTGTATACGGGCTAGGGACACGGACGTGTGACCCAAGTTTAGACAAGAATTTTCAAAACGAGTAAAAGTTTTCGGTTGATCTCCGAAACCATCAAGATGTATGTTTATGGCCTTGTAGGCCCATGAGATGAATGTTATGACCACGAAAAGAGTTTTTAAATTGAAACAAAATTTTATAGCCTGTTAATACATGTTAGTAAGGTGAATGATAGTAATGCCTCGTATCCGGTCTCGGTATCAGACATGGGTAAGGGGTGTTGCACCACCAAATTGCAAGATAATCCCATCATTAGATATCTTAAGCTTTAAGGGTTCTAAAAGTACAACCATCTTCAAGAAAAACCATTAAAATCACTTACTTGATTGGAGATAAGTTTGCTGAAATTTTGAGCTTTCAAAACCCTTATTTTGCTTGCTATTTTCGGTTGAGGAAGATGGAGAGTAAAGATGATATCTTTTCTTTCTTTGTTTTATTAATACAAGTCAATTTAGTCACCAACTTTTACCAACTTTGACCAATTTGTCAATTTTTGTCTCCTATTTCCGACCATTCTAATCTTAGGGGTCTAATTGCACTTTAAAGACCCAAAATTGATATTCCATGGCTTTTAGGCACTTTTAGCTTCTAAAATAGAACTTTCACACTTTATGCGATTTAGTCCTTTTTTGCGATTAAGCTTGAAATCGCTAAAATTGAAGCACCAAAAATTTTCATGCACTTATATAATCATGCTCTAACTCATAAAATAACATGAAAATAATTTTCTCTAACCTCGTATTAGTGATCCTGATATCACTGTTCCGACTAGCCCCTAAACCGGGTTGTTACATCATTTGCCTTGCTCATGTGAAGTTTCAATGCACAACCCTTATTCGATATACTTTTAGATCCTTGTGATAACAAACTAATTCAAAAGAAACCATAATATTATCATGCATTATTCTTCTAAGTACAAATGCATATTGATTTCTATCGATATAATTAGGGAGGGCCAATTTGAGTCTATTCACAATCACCTTCAAAACAATCTTATAGGAAATATTACATAGAGCAATGAGTCTAAAATGATGAATCAATTATGGATTATCATGTGGGATCTAGTGCCCTAAGTGTAGTATATTTGTTTTGTATACTTATATTTTTTGAACAAATTGGTTTAATAAAAATATCCACCAATTACATTTATATCCTTTGGATATTATCCTCAATGTTTTTGCATGCAAAAATGAGTAATCAATTATGGATTATCATGTTGGATCAAGTGTCCTAAGTGTAGTATATTTGTTTTGTATAAGAAACATTACATAGAGAAATGAGTCTAAAATGAGTAATCAATTATGGATTATCATGTTGGATCTAGTGCCCTATGTAACACCCCAAACCCGGTCCAAACACCACGACCGAATCTGGTATGTTACGAGGGAAAACGTATTTGAAAATTTTGCGGTTGTACTGGTTAGACTTGATAAAACTTTGTTTCTTTTCGAAAATGAGTTGTTGAATATTGTTACTAGAACATTCAGTCTTAGAAAAAAAATTTTTGGTTTCAAGTTTGAATCCGATTGTTTTTCATTCAATTATAAAAACGGTGTGATACCCGATGGTATAGTTCAAAAACATATCGCTTTGTTGGTTTGAAAACGTCGTCTTTCCAAATTTTAATAAAATTCGTACCAAGTTATTTTCGTTACGGCATATTAAAATCCAACGTAAAGCATAAACATTATAAAGCACATCTTAAAAGGCTTTTACAAATCCAAGATAAAACCCAAATAAAAGTAAATAAACTAAAGTACCCAAATGCAATAATCGAGCAAAGCTTTTATTAGAGCATGGCATGTGCACCAGAGTCCATCCCGGCTCCAAGTCCGCGTCTACGAGTCACCCGAAATGTCAAAGGAGAGGGTGAGTCGAGTGACTCGATGTGTAAATCCCGCTCCCGATAAAACAACATGCTAACACACATCATATATAGCAACATAGTTAATGCAACCCGATCCTAACCATCCATACACCCTTTCTACCCCATGTGGTACCAAACCACCGGTGGTGCCAAACCACGGTGACGTGTAGTCACAATGTGTTACTAAAACACTTGGTGTCCCAAAGACACATTATCCATCAATGTGGTCCCAAACCACTTGGTGTCCCAAAGACACAATTGTGCTACCAAAGCACTTTGGTGACCAAAGTCACAAATCCAATGATGATGGGGCCAACCCATCGCGTGTGTTACCAAAACACTAGCGAGCGATCCCATATCTCAAGTGGGGCCAACCCACGGTGGTCAACCACGGGGACAAGTCGCAATGAGGTGCCAAACCTCACGGTGTCCCAAAGACACGGTGTGCTTCCAAAGCACTGTGACCGTAGTCACAAATCGGTGATGGGGCCAACCCATCGTGTGTTACCAAAACACCGGCGTCAATCCCGTATAATCATCATCGTGGGGGCAACCCACCGTGGTACTGAGCCACTGGGGCGGGACGCCGAGGTACCAAACCTCTGAGGTGCCAAACCTCTGTGACCCAAAGTCACAAAGTGTGCTACCAAGCACCGGGTGCTCGTCGGACAAAATATCACCGCTCCTCCACTCGTATCACCCAACAACATACCATACTCATGTAATCATGCATATCATACAATCATGCATCTCATGCTTGTATCTCATGTCACATATATCCACAATCCCATGGTAACATATAACTCATCATTAAAAATAGTAATACTGACTTACCCGAATCCAGAATCATACCCATTAGGGTATCATATCAATCATCACTGTATCATTAGTCATCACACGGTTATCAATCATATTACTAAATATAAGTGTGTTAGTATACACACCTGATAATACTGAGTCTAAAATCCCAATCAAACGATCTAGGTCCTTCGAATCGACTCCTACAATCGGCCAACATTAGGGGTTAGGCATCTAAGACATTCGGCCAAAAACACTTAACCAAAGGGGTTAATATCGAACCCTTACCTTCACTTGGTTTGGTTTCCTACCAAACCCGAACCACAGTGGTTCCTCCTTTAATCAACAATCGGCTACACCTTAGAGAGAATGGTTAATCATTTGTAACTCCTGATTTAAACGAAATTAAAAGAATGAACTAACAACCCAATCGCTTACCCTCAACTTACCAATCGGTCAACAGAAAAAGACTCCTCTTGCTTGATTTCGCAGTCCAAGGCCCTATAACGAAGAGATTAGACCAAACGATTAACACCCTTCCAACCTGACCATAATCGGTCCCCAACCAAACAACCAACAAAGATCGCAAGAGGGGATATGGCCATTCGGCCTTGCACTTACCAACACCCAATATTCGGCCAAACCAGGACTTCTAGGAGAGGAGAAATATTCGGCTAAGTTGTAAACAATAGAAAGGAGAAATCGGCACTAGGTGTTTAACACTCTTGTTTTCGGTTTTGGATTACAAGAGAAAGAAAGAACATAGGTGAGAAGAAATGGAGATTACGGCACTAGGATTTGAGAAAATAGAAGAACGTTTGGGGCAAGTTGATATGGTTTCGGCTAGCAAGAGAAGAGATGGAAAATGTTTTGGAGAGGTGGAGTTTCGGCTCAAGTGTTTTAAGAGAAAGAATGAAAAATACGAGGAGAGAAGGGTAGCTAGTTTCGGCAACACAAGGGATTAAGAGAAGCAATTGCACCCAATCGGCTAGATGCCCAAAAGAAAAGTCGGCAAGGTATGGTTGCTTGAAGCTTTCGGTTTCAAAGAGGAATAGAAAATGAGAGACTTATTTTGAGAGAAGAATCGGCTAACAAAAGACCAAGGAAGAGCTTTTGCTTGGAATTGACTATGACCAGAAAATGCCTAGCTTGCCAAAGTGAGTTTCGGCTACCACCACTTACCACACCAAGCCGTCCCACTTCTCCCCCCTCCAACCCCTAAAAATTCGGCCAAAATCCTCCAATAACTCCCAACCACACATTCAAACAACCATGACCAAGTCTTCCTCCTACAATTACTCTCCACCCAACATTTGAACTTTTGACTTGGTCCAAAGTGGAATTTGAACTCCATCCAACTCCTCCTTCCTATGCCGTCAAAAAGTAACCAAAATGGGGAATTTCGCACTCAACCCAAGACATCTTCCCATGCCAATGACGCCACACCTAGCTCCCAAGTGGCACATACCTTGCCACCTTGCCAGCTCCTCCTTTGTGCAATAAAACTCCATTTTATTTTCTTAAACCCCAACTCTATCAGCTCCCCACACCTAAAGCCAAAAATTAAAAATTTTCCTACCTACTCAGGCACACACCTAGCCTACAATTAAGCCTCGAATCACACAAACAACAACATAGCATACCAAACACATGCAAAACATGCAACAACAAAAACAACCCCAACCCGGGATATTACGCTTCTACCCTCTTAAAATAATTTCTACCTCGAAATTACAGTCAAAAGAGTTGCGGGTATTGCTTTGTCTCATCGTATCCTCGGGTTCCCACGTGGCTTCTTCCACGCCATGGTTCCGCCAAAAGAACCTTAACCAAAGGCACAGACTTCCCACGCAGAACCTTGACATCTCGATCTAGAATCTGCACTGGTTCTTCCTCTATGGTCAAATCTGGGCTTACCTCGATCTCTTCTACTGCTACTACATGTGATGGATCTGAACGGTACCGTCGAAGCATCGACACGTGAAAAACATCATGAATCTGGCTAAGCTCTGCTGGCAACTCAAGCTGATACGCCACTGGTCCAACTCGTCTCAATACCTTATACGGCCCCCATAAACCTCGGACTTAGCTTGTCTTTTTTCGCCAAACCTCAAAGACCTTCTTCCAAGGCGAGACCTTTAAGAAAACTCGATCTCCCACAAATAACTCTATATCTCTTCGCTTAAGATCGGCATAAGACTTTGGCGGTCCCAAGCCTCCTTCAAACGAGCCCGAATTCAACCTAACCTTGTCCTCGGTCTCAGCAACCAACTCGGGTCCCAACAACCGACGTTCACCTAACTCTGTCCAACAAGTAGGTGAGCGACACTTCCTACCATCTGACGCCTCATATGGTGCCATTTTGATGCTTGCTTGGTAGCCGTTGTTGTTGTAGGCGAACTCGGCTAACGGCAGAAACTCTTCCCAATCGCCTCAAGTCCGAACACAACCTCTCGATGTCCTCTAAAATCTGAATAACCTTTTCTGATCGACCGCCGATCAGCGGGTGAAAAGCCGTCTTTGAAATCCAAGCGCGTGCACTCAGAGCTTTGATGCAACGCTCTCGAACCTCGACGTAAACTCGGGATCCCTATCCGAGATAATCGAAATCGAACACCGTGTAGCCTCACTATCTCGACACATAAAGCTTCGCCAACCTCTCAAGTGAATAGTCCACTCTCCGAATGAAATGGGCTGACTTAGTCAGACGGTCCACGATAACCCAAACTGAATCTTTCTTGCTTGGCGTAAGCGGTAACCCACTGACGAAATCCATAGTTATCCTTTCCCATTTCCACTGAGGAATCTTCACAGGCTGAAGCAAACCCGACGGTAACTGATGTTCCGCCTTGACCTGCTGACAAGTCAGACACTTCCCAACAAACTCTGTCACTTCTTTCTTCAAGCCAGGCCACCAAAACTGCTCTTTAAGATCCCTATACATTTTGCTACCTCCAGGATGCATAGCATAAGGACTGCTATGTGCGTCCTGAAGAATCCTCTGCCTCAGCTCAACATCTTTAGGCATACAAGCCTTCCCTTGAAAACACAGAACCTCATCACTAGACAAGCTGTAACCCTCCAAACCACCATTCTGCACTTGTAACCTTCGCGCACTCAGAACCTCATCCTCCAACTGTTTCTCTTTGATCTGCTCAACCCAAGTAGGCTTAACCTGCAGCTCTGCCAGAATACTCCCGTCGTCATACAAACTTAAATGGGCAAACATCGCTCTTAAGTCCGAAACAACCCTACGGCTCAACGCGTCTGCCACCACGTTAGCCTTGCCCGGATGATATTCAATCGAACAGTCGTAGTCCTTGAGCAACTCAACCCATCTACGCTGCCTCAAATTCGATCCTTCGAGTCAATAGATACTTCCGGACTCTTATGATCCGTGTGAGGCGATTGACTTCTCACCGTACAAGTAGTGCCTCCAAATTTTTAAGCGAAGACTACAAACGCTAGCTCCAAGTCGTGCGTCGGATAGTTGACCTCGTGTGGCCTCAGTTGCCGAGAAGCGTAAGCCACCACCTTACCCCCGCATCGCGACACAACCCAATCCCGTGTGTGATGCATCGCGAAGACACTCGTGAATTCCTTACCACCCTCGAGTTGAATTAACACAGAGCCTCACAAGATCTTCTTCAACTTATCAAAACTCTCCTGCTGTTTCTCGGTCAAACGAACGGAACCCCTTCCTTAATGGCTTAGTCATCCGGTCTTGCAATTAACGAGAAACCTCAACAAATCTTGGTAGTATCCTGCCAAACCCGTGAAACTCCGAATCTCGTGACGATCGACCTAGGAGGCTTCCAATCCAAAACCGCCTCAACCTTCCGAGGATCTACTCTAATCCCCTCGGTGATACTACATGACCCAAAAACGTCACTTCACTAAGCGAACTCGCACTTATCGAACTTAGCATAGAGTTGCTTCTCCTCAAAATTTGCAACACCACTCTTAAGTGTGCATCATGCTCTTCTTCCGACCTTGAATAAACCAAGATGTCGTCAATAAAAACCACGGCGAAACGGTCCAGATCTCTTTGAAACACCCTATTCATCATATCCATAAAAGCTGCCGAGCGTTAGTCAAACCGAACGGCATTACGTAAATTGTAGTGCCCGCATCGAGTCCAAAGCGCCTGTCTTATGGATATCCGCTTCCTTAACTTTCAACCGATGATACCTGCACCTCAAATCGATCTTGAAAACACCGATGCACCTTTCACCGATCAAACAAGTCATCTATCCGTGGTAACGGATACTTGTTTTTAATCGTCGGCTTATTCGGTTAGGCGGTGAGTCGATACACATCCGCATCGTTCCGTCCTTCTTCTTGACGAATAATACCGCGCTCCCCGCGGCGAAACACTTGGCCTAATGAAGCCTCGATCCAACAGCTCTCACGAATCGAGCCTTAAGCTCCACCAATTCCTTTGGTGCCATCCTATATGGAGCAATAGACACCGCGCGCGATCCACGGTAGCGATCTATCCCAAACTCTACTTCACGATCCGGTGGCAAACCCTAAGCTCCTCTGAAACACATCAACAAATTCCTTAACAATGCATTTAACCTTCTCAACAAAGCGGACTCTTTAGCCTCTAAGGCATACACATGAACCACATACGCTTCGCGACCCTTCCCGACCATCTTTACGACTTTTAGTGCCGATACCACATTGGATAAGTAATCTCTCCTATTACCTATCATAATCACTTCATCTCCTTATCCGTCGATAGAACCATGCGCTGGCGCGCAATCCACCTTAGCCGGTACTTAACCAACCAGTCCATCCCGAAATCGGATCGAACTCCCCAAACGGCGGTTCCATCGGATCGGCGAAAAATGACCCTTGGAGTTCTAGGGGTACATCCTTATACAACTTATCTCGACTACTCTGAGTGACCTGAGGGCTAAAATGCAGTCATCCGCCTAGATGATATCTCGAGTCTAAGTCCATGGTCTCAACTATACTACTAGCAACATACGAATCGTGGAACCCAAGTCAATTAAAGCGGTATAGGAGAACCAAAAATCAAAAATGTACCGGTGATTACGTGCAGTGCGTCGCCCTCTGCCGCGGCGCCTAGCGCATACACCGCACTGGCCGCCGTGTGCCTCGAACTACCCGCACCTCTGCCGGTGCTCCACGACCTCGACCAAATCCATTACCACCTCTCGCCATTACCACGCCCTCTCGTGGTGGCGGTCCATTACCTCTGAATCGATTACGGCCACGACTCTCGGGAATCAATCACGCCATCCTACGCGGGCGGTCCCTAATGCGATGATCCGAGAGAACCACACTCGAAGCAACCTTTTCCACGGTCCAACAAATGCACCCCAATGAGATTTCCCACACGATTACATCTGCGGCGGTCCTCGCCTGGTAGCAACAAACCTAGCGGGATCGATTACGCCCACTCGGTCTAGCCCTCTTCTCGCGGATTGCGGGCGATCCGAAGACCGAAGCTCCTTTTAAGCCTACTCCTGTCCATGCTGCTCTTACCGACTCCTTAACACCTTCGGCTACCTTAGCCTTCTCAACTAAGACAACAAACTCGCGCTCTGCGTGGAGCAATCAAGCGACCTCAACTCGCGTCTCGCACCATCCTCGAAACGAACACACCTCTCATGCTCGATTGGCTACGATGCCCGGCATACCTACTCACTTTCAGAACTCACCTGCGTACTCGACCATGATTTACTCCCCTGAACAAGCCTCAGAAATGCCTTTCGCTGGGAGTCGATGTAACTAGCCCCGATGTATTTCTTTTGATATGCAGCTCTAAAATAATCCCATGTCAGATCCTCAGCTGCCACACTGTCCCGAACCGTGAGCCACCACTGATATGACTCATCCCGAAGAAGCGTCGATGCCCTTCAACTTCTTCTTTGGTAGTCAAGTCCAGATCATCCATGATCCGCTCAGTTGCCTCCAGCCAATATTCAGCAGTGCTAGGAGCAACACCCGATACACCTCGGAAAAATTCGGCCCCATTAGCCCGGAGTCTCTCAGGAACAGATTTCCTAACTCCCGCACCACCACTTACACCAGCTACCCTTTCCAACACCCGCGAAGATCGCGCTGCGACATCGCATCGTCTCGGTCGATCTCGGAACTCACCACCTCCACCGGTGGTGGCGGGCGGCATCTCATTTTCGACGACCCTTGACCGGATCCTCACGGGTTGAAGCGTCATTCTACCTCGACCTCGACCACGAGTATTACGGCCACGTCCTCCTCGAGTACTCATGACTAACGATCTACGTTTCTGATTAAGAAGATTTTTATGCATTAGTATCGTTCCACTTTCTTAACCGCAAAGAAATTTTATGGATGGAGTTTATTCAGGGGTTCTTTCGAGCAACCAAGGTTTCAATCTTCTATCCTATTCACCCAAAAGAGATTATACATTCATTCCTTAACCCTTTCCATACCTATTCACTCTTCGGACATTGCTGCCCATTCTAGCCCAAGGGTATTTCCGTCATTTTCCTACAGGTATTTTTAAAGAATAAAAGATATTTTAAAACTTTCGTAAAACCGGTCACTTTGAAATTCCAAAAAAATTTTGAGAGTGTTCTTTGAAAATTTTGTAAAATACTTCGTTTTGGAAACCAGGGGTATTTTAGTAATTTTCACAAACTGAGGGCGTTTTCGTAAATTTCCAAAATCAAAATTTTCGATTGATATTTTGTAGAGTAGAATGTTTGAATTTCGTAACATCATTGAAATTTTGGGCAAAATCATTGAGTTGCTATTTTATAAACCGAGGGCATTTTAGTAAATTTACCCCTAAGGGCATTTTTTGTAATTTTCCATAAATCAGGTTTTTTTTTTTTCAAGAAAATTGTTGTAAAAGTGGCATTCTCAGTTTTGGAAGAGTTTATTGCAAAAAGTTTGAAAACATTAGAGTTGTTGTGGTATTTTCGAAAACATGGCTAATTCCCTTTTCGGGTTTTAGTCGTTAAGTTAAGTCTATGACTGAGCCTTCTTGGTCAGGGTGAACTCGAGCTACGCACTGTGGTGGGATACTGCGAAGAGAGGTGAGTCACGAGGGCTCGCTAAATACCAAGCTCTTCCTGTTCCTCTCCTGACATGCGTCATGAGTTACCACACCCTAGCCCCATGGCTGAATTATAGATTGGTTTAGTGCTTTAAGTCTTATGCTTTAGTTCAATGTTTGAGTGATCTAATCCTAGAGTTCAAGTCCTATAAATCTAACTACGTTCCATATCACCTACCCTTCTACAAATAATAATTCACAGAAGAGTTTAGAATTACTTACAGGCGGCGGGGTGCCGAGACTCGGTGCCATGCCTTGTGAACCATGTATTCAATCCCAAAACACTTAAAACGAACTTTTGAAAACAATTTGGGCCTCAAGCCCACAGCCGAGCTTTTGAACTTAGCTCTGATACCACAATTGTAACACCCCAAACCCGGTCCAAACACCACGACCGAATCTGGTATGTTACGAGGGAAAACGTATTTGAAAATTTTGCGGTTGTACTGGTTAGACTTGATAAAACTTTGTTTCTTTTCGAAAACGAGTTGTTGAATATTGTTACTAGAACATTCAGTCTTAGAAAAAAAATTTTTGGTTTCAAGTTTGAATCCGGTTGTTTTTCATTCAATTATAAAAACGGTGTGATACCCGATGGTATAGTTCAAAAACATATCGCTTTGTTGGTTTGAAAACGTCGTCTTTCCAAATTTTAATAAAATTCGTACCAAGTTATTTTCGTTACGGCATATTAAAATCCAACGTAAAGCATAAACATTATAAAGCACATCTTAAAAAGGCTTTTACAAATCCAAGATAAAACCCAAATAAAAGTAAATAAACTAAAGTACCCAAATGCAATAATCTGAGCAAAGCTTTTATTAGAGCATGGCATGTGCACCCCGAGTCCATCCCGGCTCCAAGTCCGCGTCTACGAGTCACCTGAAATGTCAAAGGAGAGGGTGAGTCGAGTGACTCAGTGTGTAAATCCCGCTCCCGATAAAACAACATGCTAACACACATCATATATAGCAACATAGTTAATGCAACCCGATCCTAACCATCCATACACCCTTTCTACCCCGTGTGGTACCAAACCACTGGTGGTGCCAAACCACTGGTGACGTGTAGTCACAATGTGTTACCAAAACACTGGTGTCCCAAAGACACATTATCCATCAATGTGGTCCCAAACCACTGGTGTCCCAAAGACACAATTGTGCTACCAAAGCACTGGTGACCGAAGTCACAAATCCAATGATGATGGGGCCAACCCATCGTGTGTTACCAAAACACTAGCAGACGATCCCATATCTCAAGTGGGGCCAACCCACGGTGGTCAACCACGGGGACAAGTCGCAATGAGGTGCCAAACCTCGGTGTCCCAAAGACACGGTGTACTTCCAAAGCACCGTGACCGTAGTCACAAATCGGTGATGGGGCCAACCCATCGTGTGTTACCAAAACAACGGGCGTCAATCCCGTATAATCATCTGTGGGGCCAACCCATTTGTGTGCTGAGCCACTGGGGCGAGACGCCGAGGTACCAAACCTCTGGAGGTGCCAAACCTCTGTGACCCAAAGTCACAAAGTGTGCTACCAAAGCACCGGTGCTCACGGCCTGAAATATCACTCGCTCCCTCCACTCACTCGTATCACCCAACAACATACCATACTCATGTAATCATGCATATCATACAATCATGCATCTCATGTCGTATCTCATGTCACATATATCCACAAATCATGGTAACATATAACTCATCATTAAAAATAGTAATCTTGACTTACCTGAATCGAAATCATACCCATTAGGGTATCATATCAATCATCATCATATCATTAGTCATCACACGGTTATCAATCATATTACTAAATATAAGTGTGTTAGTATACACACTGATAATACGAGTCTAAAATCCCAATCGAAACGATCTAGGTCCTTGAATCTGACTCTCTACAATCGGCCAACATTAGGGTTAGGCATCTAAGACATTCGCCAAAAACACTTAACCAAAGGGGTTAATATCGAACCCTTACCTTCACTTGGTTTGGTTTCCTACCAAACCCGAACCACGATGGTTCCTCCTTTAATCAACAATCGGCTACACCTTAAGAAAGAATGGTTAATCATTTGTAACTCCCGATTTAAACGAAATTAAAAGAATGAACTAACAACCCAATCGCTACACCTCAACTTACCAATCGGTCAACGAGAAAAGACTCCTCTTGCTTGATTTCGCATCCAAGGCCCTATAACGAAGAGATTAGACCAAGCGATTAACACCCTTCCAACTTTGACCATAATCGGTCCTTAACCAAACAACCAACAAAGATCGCAAGAGGGGATATGGCCATTCGGCCTTGCACTTACCAACACCTAATATTCGGCCAAACCAGGACTTCTAGGAGAGGGGAAATATTCGGCTAAGTTGTAAACAATAGAAAGGAGAAATCGGCACTAGGTGTTTAACACTCTTGTTTTCGATTTTGGATTACAAGAGAAAGAAAGAACATAGGTGAGAAGAAATGGAGATTATGGCACTAGGATTTGAGAAAATAGAAGAACGTTTGGGGCAAGTTGATATGGTTTATTAGCAAGAGAAGAGATGGAAAATGTTTTGGAGAGGTGGAGTTTCGGCTCAAGTGTTTTAAGAGAAAGAATGAAAAATACGAGGAGAGAAGGGTAGCTAGTTTCGGCAACACAAGGGATTAAGAGAAGCAATTGCACCCAATCGGCTAGATGCCCAAAAGAAAAGTCGGCAAGGTATGGTTGCTTGAAGCTTTCGGTTTCAAAGAGGAATAGAAAATGAGAGACTTATTTTGAGAGAAGAATCGGCTAACAAAAGACCAAGGAAGAGCTTTTGCTTGGAATTGACTATGACCGAAAATGCCTAGCTTGCCAAAGTGAGTTTCAAGCCACTACCACTTACCACACCAAGCCGTCCACTTCTCCCCCCAACCCCTAAAAATTCGGCCAAAATCCTCCAATAACTCCCAACCACACATTCAAACAACCATGACCAAGTCTTCCTCCTACAATTACTCTCCACCCAACATTTGAACTTTTGACTTGGTCCAAAGTGGAATTTGAACTCCATCCAACTCCTCCTTCCTATGCCGTCCAAAAAGTAACCAAAATGGGGAATTTCGCAGCTCGAACCCAAGACATCTTCCCCATGCCAATGACGCCACACCTAGCTCCCAAGTGGCACATACCTTGCCACCTTGCCAGCTCCTCCTTTGTGCAATAAAACTCCATTTTATTTTCTTAAACCCCAACTCTATCAGCTCCCCACACCTAAAGCCAAAAATTAAAAATTTTCCTACCTACTCAGGCACACACCTAGCCTACAATTAAGCCTCGAATCACACAAACAACAACATAGCATACCAAACACATGCAAAACATGCAACAACAAAACAGCCCCCAACCCGGGATATTACACCCTAAGTGTAGTATATTTGTTTTGTATACTTATATTTTTTGAACAAATTGGTTTAATAAAAATATCCATCAATTACATTTATATCATTTGTATATTGTCCTCAATGTTTTTGCATGCAAAAATGAGCAATCAATTATGGATTATCATGTTGGATCTAGTGTCCTAAGTGTAGTACATTTGTTTTGTATAAGAAACATTACATAGAGTAATGAGTGTAAAATGAGTAATCAATTATGGATTATCATGTTGGATCTAGTGCCCTAAGTGTAATATATTTGTTTTGTATACTTATTTCTTTTCGAACAAATTGGTTTATAAAAATATTCATCAATTACATTTACATCATTTGTATATTGTCCTAAATGTTTTTACATACAAAGAAAAATGGAAGCAAATATTGACTAACTGGTTATCTAACATTTAGCTAATACGAAAAAACTTGTATTCGTTGATGAACCTAAACATGTCCTTAACCTAATCGGCCGATTGAAAGACTAATATATCGTCTATCAAGTTTAATTAGGAAGAAGCTTTGTCTTTCGCATCAGAGCGAATAACTCTCAGAAGATAGAGACATAGATGTGACTTACTAGACTGACAATACATCTAACCTCCACCAAATGTGCGAACGTTTGTTTGGAAAATACTGCACCAAATTATATAAAATTAAGCAGTAGTGTCCGTAAGTATACAAGTCAAATTGTAATATAGCATTTGTGTTACAACGAAACACAAGTAAGTATTCCGAAGATCATTGTCACACCCCCAGACTCGGCCCAGACGTTATGGCCAAATTCGGGAATGTCACATCAAAGGCACAATTTCAAACAATTTTGCTAAGTTGAAATTTAAGGCCTAAAAGCCCAAAATCCTTGAATCTTGTTAAGTAGTGATAGAAGCCCATTTAATTATTTTAAGTATTCTGAAAACCATGTTTAAACATAAGAAATTACTTAGGTTTAATAATTAAGTAAACAGTTGAAACAACAAAACTCAAAATCCAAAGTCAAAACGGAGTACAAGGCCTTATTACATCCATCGAAAATAAAGCAATTTAAAATCATGTCTTTTTGAACAATTAAATAAAATGTCTAAATATCTTGTAGTGTGGCCATCCCCGAGTCCTTTCCTCTCTACTGAGTATCACCTGAAACATTTAATAAAAAGGCTGTGAGTTTCAAAACTCAGTGTATACGAACCTTGGCAATCAAATCAACATGCAAATATTACATTAGGCCTAAGCCCTATCAAAATCGGTGGTCTTGGGCCTTAGCCCACAATGACCTCATACCATATCTGTATCACATGAATGCAATGCACCCATCCAAAATCCAACCCTGAACACCATTTCCCTTACAACCCTACACACTTGTGGGGATATAAATATCAACCCACCCATCCCTACACACCAAAGGTAGCACCAGCAGCAGCACTACTCAAACGTTGCAGCAAAGCAGCTATTATGGGCTTAAAGCTACCGGTGGATCTATAAAGCCCATCAAGCCCAAATCACATCCTTACGGCCTATTAGGCCCAAATCTCATCCATATGTCCTATTAGGCCCAAATCAATTCCAGATCATGTAACATTCATGACTAACTCGTATAACGAACCAAACAATTTCGCTAAACTTAGCCTCAGGGCCTACCAGGCCCATTTAGCCACTTTCGGCTTTTCGGCATTGTCGATATCGTGTGTGTAGTGTTTGTACACACATGGCTACTGCGATATGCTATATTATCCTTAGCCCTAAACCTACAACCAACCAACCTTCAATCAATCACTAAATCAAAACATTTACCAAAAGCCGAAGCCTTACCGTAACCTTACCGTGTGCCACCGGGTTTTAATAGCCCTTCCTTAGCTACTAATCAGGAGTATCCCCTAGATCTACACTCACACATACACCATCAAAATCTGAGTGACTCATAATCCACACAAGTCACCCCTATAGATCATACACACATTCGGCCATCCACTTAAGCCACAATCGAGTTGAGTACGCTTACCTTGCTAATGATCCTACCACACTTGCGATCTTTGAACCTTATCCTTGTTCTCACAGAGTTAAAGACAGGATAGTTAGATAGCCTTTTGACTTTTAGGAAAACGTAGAAAAGAGGTTAACTGAATACTTACCAAATCCCCTTTCGATCCTGTGGCCTAGGCAGCTATTACCTAGATCCGGCTTTCAACACTTGACTGATAATAGATAGTAATCGATTTGTGATGGAGGAAAACAACAAGGGTTTGGCACAAATAAGAATTTTGACAAGGAAGAAGGTGGTGGTAATTCAGCAATAGAAAAGTTTGGCTATGACAGAATTCAGCAAAAAGGATTCGGCTATAAGAGATTTTGACAATTGGGAGAATTTGGCTACGGAAAAACCGATTAAGGGAAGAAAAGAAAGACTAATGGAAGCTCAAAAACCCTTCAAAGCATTCGGCCTCTCCTTTTATAGCCTCCAGCCGAATACTCCTTTCCCCATAGTCTCATTCGGTACCAATTCCTCGCTCTCCTCATCTCCTAACTTTTCTCTTGATAACACCTTAGCCTTATCCAAATTTTCCTCCATTATCAGTTCCCCTTACCACTCAAACACAACGCAAGAGTTCATATTCAACACAACTCTGGTAGTCCACCTATGCAAAATAAAACACTTCAAAAATACCTCTCCTAATGATCGAACCTTGGACTTCATCAACTGACAACACACCACCTTATAGCTCCCCAAGTGACGCCACTTGCCACTAGACCACAAGCCCATTTGTGTCCTATTTTCTCTTAATCTGCTTAAGAGGCCTGATGCCTGAGACTAGGGTCCACTAAAGCAAGAAATATAAATTTTTCCCTATGGTCTTCCCTCTCTCTAAGGCTTCAAATAATCCCGATAATACCTTAAAATTAATATTCTAAGTGCTACTCCTACATACCAACCTCAGTGCACGGAAATTTAGAGCTTTGGGATTTTTGAGGCGTTACAACTTGATTAGTGCTGTTCTCTTGTTCTCAAAAATTTTAAACGCTCCTATGCCCAAGGCCCAATAGGCCCAATTCTACTAGGCCCAAATTCGGGGTGTTACAATCATACCCAAGGGAGGATGGATTAAATCTATTGAAAATCTCTTTACAATAATAATTCTAAACAGTAATGGAAAAATTCTATATTACAATAAACCATAAAGGATATCAATATTAGAAATTATATAACTAAAATAAATAAACAGTAAAATAAATAAACAACTAAATCAATTAAACCAATCAAGAATATTAATTCGTTTCATGGGTTGTAATTAACTTTGGATTAGGGTTTTAAGGTGGATTAACTATTAACTAACCAGTTATTACCTTCCGGGCTCTAACTGATTAATTAATTGGTTGATATTCGCTTATCTCCTGACCTCACTTTATCAACCAAGATAAATTGCGATTTACTCGGGAAACCTTATCTCTTGACCTCGTTTAACCTATGATTACTTCCTAGGATTGTCAAGACTAGGGTTTAAAAACGCGTAATTTAAAACAACTAATCCTATCAAGAAACCCTTAATCCTCTGTTAATCATGTCTTCATTAACTTGTTAATCTCCCCTAAGGGGTTTAGCTGCTCATAATAATCACAATCTCAAACTCAATTGAATTAAACATGTAAACAAACACAACTAAATATAAAGAGAGAAAAGATGGAGAAATAATCTTGTGGATGTCGACTAAAGCACGGAATAGCGGGTCTCTCGATGGAATAATCAAATATCATTGCTTGTGAAAAAGCAATAAACTGAATACTTTGATATTATAAAAGAACTTTTTGATCAAAATCAGTTATAAGAGAAAAGAACAAAGTGTTTTTAAGAAAAGAAAAGAAAACTTAATCTAAATCCTACTCCTCAACTATTAGGGTTTTTGGATGTGTCTAAGACGACTTAGTTACATCAAACCAATAAGGTTTTATTTATAGGAGTGTTGACAACCCAAATTAGGCCTTCGGCACATACTAGATCTTCGTATAAAGTTGATTGTGCAAACGAAAATATCCCTAGAATGCTTAGGCACCACATTGAGGCTATGTCGGGCCATAGGCCTTGCATGGCGCAACACGACTTGCAAATTGTGCCTTCTTGGTTTGGTGTCATACTTTAACAGCTTGAGAAGTTTGTGCATCACTCACCCATTGATCTTCGTCCATTAGGACCTAAATTAAGCATCATGCACACTCAAATCAACACATTAGAACTATTTAAAGCCTGTGTCGGCCTATTAGATCACAAACACTTACAAATTTGTGTAAAAACACTTTTACTACATAACTACTAAGTACCGAAAATGAGATAATTAATAATAAAAGTACTAGAAAACAAGCTATTTAAGTGTGAAAATATACCAAAATAACTACTACATTTGACGACAAGTCAAATACCCCCACACGAAAGTTTTTGCTTGCCCTCAAGCAAACTAAACAAAATAAAAATAAAAACAAAAAACAAAACAAACTAAAATCAAGAAAAAAAAATGTACTTAAGCTAGCTTGATAAAAGAAATTGGACAGAAATGTATTATCAAGATAATGTAAATAACTGTATATCTCTAGCGTGATACACAATTGACTCACAATTTCTAAATTAGACAGACTAGTTCATTAAATTACAAAGCAAACAAATAAAAGGATATTATGTATATGTGTCCATCAAAAAAGATATACAAATATACAATTATGTTCAAATGAATATAAGTGGTAAAAGCATCAAAACTTGACACAATGTCATCCATATAAAGTACTACCTAAGTCACATAGGACTTTTCAGCTTGTAACATTTTGTGGCTTAGGTTGATTCAGATTTCAAAAACAGGTTGTACAAAATGGCTAAGCACAAAAGTAGTTTGACACATTATATTGTCCCTAATACTTGATCGTTGTTTTATGCGATGTCAAAGTCTTAAAATTTATATAAAGAATGACCAAACCTGGAAACTAACTATGACAACGATTTGAGGTAGGTGCACCTATCGAACAGTAGTATAGTTAAGGCAAGACCGAAATGTCGAACCCAAAGGAACCAAAAGTACTAATACTAACTCTCTTTTTATTATTTAACCTAAGAATTAAGTGGATTTTTATCTAATCTAAAATTAACTATCTACTAAACTAAACTAAAGACTCTAAGACAAAGAAGAATGAAATTGGGAAAATAGCTTTGAGGAAAAACCAATTGATTAAGACGACACCCAAGGAAGAATCCACCTAGACTTCACTTGTTATCTAACTCTGAACCAGACGATTTATTCATTTGACTTGATCCGTAAGATTCCCTAAGTTATATTAATCCCTCTCCCGAGGCGACTAACGTCTAACCTTAAGTTGATTAATTGAAATCTCTTTCTAATTAAAACCCCTAGAATTGCATTAACTCGATCTATGGACTCCTATATTAGGTTTCACCATAATCCGGCAAAATCTCGTCACCCTATCTCTAGGCGCGCGATCAACTCTGCTTAATTATAGTAGATCTACTCTTAGGTAGGGACTTTTGCTCTTCTGTCTAAGCACATCATACTTGAATTAATATCCCGGAAATATCAACACAAGAATTAAGAACACATAATTAAGAACAAGTCAAATATTTATCATATAGTTCAGCAAACGATAACAAAATTAATCTCAGGTTTCATCCCCCCCAGATATCTGAGGGTTTAGTTCATAATAATAAAAGAAAACATCTCATAAGAAAAGATAAAACAAAACATAAGAAATCTCTAAAACTCTCTGAAGGAGTTGAACAAGAGATCCTCCATCTTGAGTATGATTCCAGCTCCTTGAGATGAATCAACTGGCTATCTTCGAGTAAATCCCCACAAATCTGCCCTCTTTGGCCTAGCTAGACGCCCCTTGACTAAAGCCTTGGATTCCCTCCTTTTAGGTCATACTTAGGGTGTTTATATAGGCTTCGAAATGTGTTTCTTTGCCCCTAAGTATCCTAATCTGAGTGAAACTCTTCTTTCTCACGGCAGGGACACGCCCATGGCACACGCCCGTGTAAGTCGTGGCCAGGTCGTGTGCAAAGCTGTTAAATGAGGCATGGTCGTGTGGTCTTAGGCCCAGGCTGTGTGGATTTCGTGATGTGGCCCATTTACTCTATTTTGGGCCCATTTTCCATTCTTTTTGTCATCCGGTGCTCTTCTGAGTATAAAACATGAAAACAAAGAATTAAGAGCACCAAATTACATAATTCAAGGCTTAAATCATCCAAAAGCATGCTAAATGTGGGCTTAAAATATGTTACTTTTACGGTTTATAAATACTCCCTCAAATTCAAATAACATTTCCACATTATATCGACTTCTCTCACCTTCCTTATTTCTCAATCACTAAGGTATAGTATAGTATTAATGAGTATAATCATCCGAGCTCGTATATTTTTTTTATTTTTTGTCGAAAAAATGCGAGTGTACTTTTTTTCCAACTCACTTTGCATTTTCTTTTTTTTTTCTTCGAGATGTTCTCGATTAGCATTTTGCCTTCTTTTTCTACAAGCTCAAAATCTTATACTCACTATACCATACAATTCTTTAGTTCACTCTTTGTTTTCCTTTGAAACCACCGTGATGTATCTTCCTAATCCCTCAATATCAATGGTCAATATTCTATATTTGTGTAAGGACCAAGAAATAAAGGATCAAATACATTATTCTTTAGGCTTAAGGTTTCATTTCTGGTTTATCAAGAAAATGGATTAAGGCTCAAATTAAGTACTAGGGAAATATTTTTGGGATAACTTTTTTTGCTTGAAAATTGTCTACCAAACAATGCCTTAGGTCGTCCCTAGGTAATTCAATACATGGATTAAATCAGATAAGTCCATCAATTTCTACAACCTATAATTCAATTAAACATGCATGCTATTTATATATCTATTTATCATGTGGTATACTTAACATCTTCAATCTATTCACAGTGTAATAAATTGAGCTCATTAGTCTAAAATTAGATAATTTAGAAACAATTATTATCAAGATAAATTTACAATTTATTCACAAAATCCTATTAACATGCTCCTACCAATCACTTGTATTGCTACAAGCTCAAGCACATATAAAACACACACAATAAAATAAAGAATTTAAAAAGAATTAAAAAAAGAAAAATAAAACAACATAACAGAAAAAACTTAAAAAAATTTCTAAAAAAAATTTCTAAATCACTCTCCATACTTTATTCGACACATTGTCCCTAATGTGCAATATAGGATAAATTAAAGAGATTACCCTATTAACGTAATATGTGCAGCACAATTTGTGGGACTACTCCTCCCTTCGATTTTTGCTCAAAATTATAGTGTTTTCAAAAATCTGACGTTCCTACAAAAAAAAAAAAAAAAAACTAAACACAACTATATATATAATATTAAAATCCTAGCTAAATAAAAATTAAAACAAAAATAAAGTCATCCCAAATAAAATTAAAATACAAAGTGCAAACTAAAAAAATTGAAAACTGAAAATTAAAAGAAATGGTTTAGAATTAATCAGAATTAAGATCCGATACTTCATCAGCTTTATCTGATTCGCTCTTCGAATTCTCGACTGGATCTTCTTTAGGATCTTCCTCATCTTTCGATTCTTTCTCTTCTTTCGACTTGCTCAATTCGGCCTTTACCTCGTACTTAGCTACCTGAAATTATGGTAGTTTCAACCCATTTTTCCTCGTATAGTCCTCGTAAATTGGTCTAGCTTATTACATCCACCAAGCTATCCATTCTGAATCGGATAACACGTTCTCGCCAAGATATGGCTTTCTTTATTTTTTTTCTGTTTCTTATGCCCTATAAGATACTCTATCCTTGGTTCTAATATCGAAAACTTTATTGGTTGTAAGGCATGACCTGCTCATCCAATCAATACCTTTGCTTGTTAGCATAAGGTTGTCACTAAGTGAGGGAAAAGTAATTCCATTTCATTCTTCCTTCTGCATTAAACCATACTCCGATATATCCATGTCCTCACACAAATTCTTTCCTTATTTAAAATTGCATACAACAATGTTTCCTAGAACATATCTTTATTAGACATGTCTGAAGCCGGGCAAATTTGAGTGCTAATAAATTTCAACAATATTTTGGCCTTCAAAGTTAAATTTTCCTGAGGAAACGATATGGGATAGTTAGTTCCTAAGTGGCATTTCCACTCACCCTTTTCGTCTATTAGGAGATGAATTACATTGTCCATATTTTCTCTTAGGAAATACATCAAATCAATTCGTTGTACAAAATTACAAAGGTATATAATACGTCACTATCTCGGGAGGTAAGATAGAAATTTCTTTCCCTCAAACTAGTATTTGCATCTATGGTACATCCATTGGTCTATTTGCATCCACCTCATTTAACGCGGCATAAAATTCATGAATAATTAGATACACAGGACTAGTCGGGATTGTACAAAACTTCTCCCATTAATGAAATTGAATCATTCCCTCATTTCACAATTTAATGAGCTTATGGATTTGAAACCTCATTCTTGCAAAGGGATTCTTTATTAGAATGCTCGAAGGTTATTTTCTAGCTCCCTTTCTCGGATGTGAGCATGATTATCCGCTACGGATTCACTGTCAGAAAGGTTGCTATGTATGGTTTTGAGGCTATCGAACAGGGGAAAGGTAGATAATTCACAAAATCTCGAATAAAAGGGTAGCGAATAGTGGTTTGGCTGATTTTGACAGCTTGGAGGGTGTAGCTATTGGTAAGGGCAATATACATAGGCCATCTAGGGCTTGAGTTATTGTGCAAACATTGGGAATATCTCTGAAGATCAAATCAAACCAAAAATGAAAAGTTTTTGAAAATGGTTTATATGTCACGCCATAAGGTAGGCATGGTGCAACACGACACTATTTTGTCCCCTGTTATTGCTTCCATCAAGGGTGTGTCACACCACAGATAAGGCATAGCACGACACTACACAAAAATATGTATTTTTAGGTTCAAAGGGGTTATGTTACGCCATGAGATTGTTATGCGACTACATGCCTTTGATTTTGCCTCTTTGGGACTTGTTAGAAGTTTCCAATTGTCCATACTTTCCCTCAACTAGCATCTAGCTCCTCCATTGCTCCCAGAAACTTGTTTTCTTCAAATTCTCACATGTAATTTTCAAAATACTTATTCTAAATCTAAATAAAAATGAAAATTTAAAACTAATTTACAATATATACAAATTAATTAAAGTTCAATGGTTTAAAAAATTAAGTCGCACTACCAGACTTGTTCAGTACTTCCTTGAATTTCACCATCGACTTCATTCGTTGTTCATGACCATCATAGCCCACTCGACCAATTTACAATCCTATCGGGATCTTGCTGTTTATCCCTTTCTCTTGCATTTTGAATACCTATACTTACACAAGTTGGAAAATACCTATGATCAAGGTCGTTAAGGGTTAAAACAAATAGCATGTAACATTCCTCCCTAAGCAATCCCTCATTTGGGAATCACTACCACATTTGAATACTTCTATTTTCCCACCGATTTTTAATTATTAGCTCATTTCATTAAAAATCAATGGTTTCTTTAGAATTGGCCAGAAAAGCCTACCCAACGAAATAGGGATGTCTTGATCTTCCTCAAAATCGAGGACTACAAAATCGACAAGAATTATAAACACCCGTACTTTAACTAATACATCCTCAAGGACACTTTTTGAGGTGTACCAAAGATCTATCATCTAGTTGTAGCGTTACAGAGGTGTTTTTAAGGTCCTCTAGTCCAAGTGTCTGATAAATTGATAGGGACATTAAGTTTATGTTAACCCCTAAATCGCAAAAAGCCTTACTAAAATGTTGATCCCTTATCTCTATAGGAATCATAAAACTACCCGGATCTTTCAATTTTAGGGGTATTTTCATCACAATTAACGCATTATATGAGGCACCAATGTCACTTTGCTTGCCCTTTTTCATTTTCTTATGTCATGCCATGATTTCCTTTAAGTATTTGAAATATTTCGAGATTTTATCGATGAGTTTCAAGAGCGGTAAATTGAAATTAAGGGATTTAAATAAATTGAGAATAATTATGAAATCTACCTTGACCCTTTTTTTTCTTGTACTCTAGTCTTGTCGGGAATGATACCTCTGTTGTGCTCAGATTTGGGATTCCCAGATTAGATACTGGTTCAACTATCTCATCGATTAGCTCAATGTGCTCAGCTTTCTGCATGAGTTCATTGGGAACCTCGGGAACCTCCCCCTCTTCATGGATGGGCATGCTAGGTGTTTTTAATTCTTTGCTTGATTGCAAAACAATTGCCTTTACATACTCTTTCCCATCTCTCCAAGGAGTTTTCTCCATATTACTGGGGATACTTTGGCCATTTTGCTTTTGGAACATTTTCAATAGATGTCTCAGTCTAAAAGGCTGTCCATTTAAGATTCAAGTCATCTACACATGGCTTGGACTTGTCAAATGTTCATATTTATAGTTTACATGTCCCATTCTAGTCAATCAAATTGTTGATCACATATATAATGGTCATTTCCCACAAACCTTTGTTGCAACGGGGGAGGTTGGTAAGGAAGGTTTGGTCGATTTTGTGTTTCATTTCCACCTCTTTGGTTGCCTCCCCATTTGAAGTTTGGATGATCCCTCCAACCGGGGTTGTAGGTATTTGAATAGGTATCTCGACCCTTATTACCTATCTAGCTCTCTCTTCTGATTAGTTTTCAAAACATGGCTCCGATTTTGTTGGTTTGACTATCGACTCCAAACGGTTAAGCTTTTCTAATATTTGGTTATATCTATCATCTTTGTTATCTTGTTTATAGCTTTTATCGTTAAAGGCTTTGATTTATATGTGAATCTTTCATTGGGCCACATGTACAAATTCATATCCATGTCATGTATGATTTTATATGCTTGTTCGTATGTGTGGAACATCATCGATCCTTCAGTTGCTCCATCTAGGCTGGATCAGATATTGTCGTCAACACCATTACAGAAAATCTGGATTTGGAGCCACGCTTGCAATCTATTGTGTGGGCACATTTTTAGCACCGACTTGAAATGTTCTCATGCCTCGTAAAGGGACTCACCTTTGTATTGCTTAAAGTTGGTGATTTCCCGCCTAAGCTAAATGGTTCAGTTAATCGGGAAAATTTTGTGTAAAACTTTTTTTCACTAAATTGTCCTATGTAGTAATGGAACCTTGTAACACCCCTCACCCGTATTCAACGTCGGAATTGGGTTACGGAGCATTACCGGACTTACAACACTTATAAACATACATTTCATATGCAATTTATCATGTAAAATACAATTCAATCACACCCAATGATAGTGTCCCTTAATTGAGCCTACAAGGCCTTAAACATGCTTTAGAAATGGTTCAAGACTAAACCAATAGCTCGGGAAATTTTTGTGATACTTAGAAAATTATTGCTTCAAATAGAGGACACACGCCCGTGTGACCAGATCGTGTGTCTCACACGACCACCAGACACGCTCATGTAACCAGACCATGTCTCTCACACGGCCACCAGACACGCCCGTGTCACAGGCTATGTGAAAACAAGGGTACATACTGACTTGAGTCACACAACCAACCACACGCTCGTGTGTTTAGCCCATGTGCCTTTCGAAGTGGCCACATACGCCCGTGTGCCAAATCGTGTCTTAGGCCATGCCAAACCTGTAGGGTATACTTACTTATGCAATTCTAGGATGATCACATGCCCGTCTGTGAGACCTTGTGGAGTATACTGACTTCACTTTAAATTCAACACTAGGGGACACATGGCCGTGTAACCTGACCGTGTGTCACACACGGCTGAGACAAACACCCGTGTCTCTGCCCGTGTGGACAAAAATAGGCTATTTACCAAGCCAATTTGCCACCCATCTTTGCATATACCTACTGATTGCTGTAAATCAGAGTTTTAAAATTTATAAAAGAATGATCAAAACCTGAAAACTAACTCTAACAACGATTAAAGGCAAGTGTACCTATCGAACAGTAGTATAGCTTAGGCAAGACCAGATATCGAACCTAAAGGAACTAAGAGTATTAATACTGACTTTCTTTTTATTATTTAGCCTTAAAATTAGAGTGAAGTTGCTTTAGACTATATTGACGAAGACTAAACTAAGGACACAAAAACAAAAAGGACGAATAGTAAAATAAATTTGAAGGAAAAATCAATTGATTATGACAATACCCTCAGGAAGAATCCACCTAGACTTCACTTTTTTATCTAACCCTAAATTATATGATTTCTTTTACTTAGCTTGATCCGTAATACTTCCTAACCTATATTAAACCCTCTCTCGAGGTGAACAACGTCTAACCCTAGGTTAATTAGTGGAGCTTTCGTTCGCTTATAATAACCCTCTAGGATAGTAGTAAACCGATCAATGGACTCCCATATTAGGTTTCACCCTAATCCGGCAAAATCTCGTAACCCTATCTCTAGGCATTCGATCAACTCCGCTTAATTATGTTAGATCTACTCTTACGCAGGGTCTATTCCTCCTCCACCTAAGCACATTAGATTTGGATTAAGCAGCATAATTAAGAACAAACTAAGCAATTATCATATAACTTAGAAATCAAATAACAAAATTCATCTAGGTTTCATCCCCTTCAGGTATCTGAAGGATTTAGTTCATAATGAATAAAAAGAACATCACAAGAGAAAAGATAAACAAAACATAAGAAAACCCTAGAACCCCCTGAAGGAATTGAAGGAGAATTTCGCCGTCTTGAGCATAATTCTGGCTTCTTGGGATTGCTCAACTGGCTATCCTCGCGCTATTCCCTAACTCTGACCTTCTCGGCTTGGCTCCTTGGCCTAGCTTTGACCCCGTTTCAAAGGTGTTACTTAGGGGATATATATAGGTTCTTAGAATGCGATTCTTTCTCTCTAAGTATCCTTTTTCAACTGAAATTGCTCTTTCCAGCGACAGAGGCACGGCCATGGCACACGCTCGTGTGATTCGAGACCAGACCATGTTTGGATTTCTAACTTGAGGCACGGCCGTGTGAGGCAAAGTTGAGGCCGTGCTCTGGGTGTTTGTCGAGGCATGGCCGTGTGGATTTTGGGCCAGGCTGTGTCAATTTCTTGCTAAGGCCCATTTACTCCGTTTTGGGCCCGTTTTATGTTCTTTTCATCCTCGGGTGCTTTCCATGTATAAAACATGAAAAGAAAGGATTACAAGCACCTTTTTATATAATTCAAGGAATAAATCATCAAAAAGTAAGCTAAATATGAGATTAAAATATGTTACTTTTACGATTTATCAAATACCCCCACACTTAAGCTTTTGCTTGTCCTCAAGCAAAATTCTCAATTTACAATTAAAACGAACTTTCCATGATTCATAATTCTTATTAACAATGCCTTATCCTTATTCATAGATAATTCGTACATGTATAATTCAATTCAAAGAGTTCTAAAGATTCAAACGAGATAAGTCATGAGTTTGTACCTCGAAAAACATAGGTGTCTCCCTTCATTTAAATAACTACCTTTTCAATCCAAAATCAACAAGGATTGATATCCTCACTAAAGATTCACTCAAATCACTCTAAAGTGTTTAAGGTTCAGGAAAAGATCGCTCGTAAGTCGAACCTGAAAAGTTAATCCCATAGGCTTGCCTGAAAATCAAATCTCCACCAATGTAATATGAGATGTCAAACAGATCAAAAAGTCTTTGTTAGGATTGTAACGGGTCTAGGGTAAAAGGTGTGGTCACAAGCAGAAATTAGAAGGTTAGAATCGAGATCGATTTGACAAGTACCTACCTAAAACTTTTTCAAAATTTTAAACTGAAAAGTAATAAGCCTACTAATATGAGCTTTTCTTTTGGAAATAGACTTTGATTGTGTAAGCTCACCTTTCACACTACTAATATTGAATACTTCAAAATATATATTTTTTTAAGAACAAACTAAATACAAGATAAATTTACCTACCAGAATAATATACTTAGGTAACTAGTTCCAATCAAATCTCGATTAAGGGGTAGTCAAAAGAAATGGGGATAACAAATACAAAGGGGCCTTGGGTTAATATTAGTAGGTGAGTTAATAAAAAGGGTTTGTTAGGATCAACGGGGTTCAGTAGGGGTCAATTGTAAAGGTCGGCTATTTAGTGGAGTGAGTGGGGTTAAACCTAGGTCCCTTTATCATCTCTGTAATATCAAATCAAAAGTGTGGTCTTACCATGTATAAACGAGGCAAGTTCTAGAATAATAGTTCATGGTTGGCACACTCATAATTAGTAAAATGAGCATGAAAAAGAATATATGCTCTATAAGGCTCAAAATCTCACAAAAATTATGGGTGTTTTGACATCATCCTCATGAATTTCAAATTTCAAGGTAGTATTCAAATTCAGATCAACAACCTAGTAAAATTTTAATTCTGAAAAATAGACTTATCATGCTTGATTCTCTAGTATTTTTCAAATTTAATTGTCAATGCACAATTAACTATGACTTATTCTAAAACATGTTAATAATTATCATAAATCATTAGAAATTTCATCTTAATTAGTAATATGAGAAAATTACTTTCAAATAATATTAAATTCAGGGATTTGAGAAAATGTTTAGGCAAAATTTGAGAATCATGCAAAATTTAGACACTTTTACCCCCTCCACACTTAAGATGTACATTGCCGTCAATGTACAAAGATAAATAATGATAATTAGTGATCAATCAAAAAGATAAGAGAGGAAAGTGTCACTTCCTGGTTTTACTGACGAGATCCATGAGGATGTGGACAGTGTGTGGCATCAGGTGACTTTTTGTATTTCGCCTAATTGTGCTTTTGTGTAGGTGGAATATATGATTTATTCTACAAAGTCACTTGTTAATGATCTTTTCAATGAAATAGATATGTTTGTTAGGGATGCTTGAATAATTGGATAGCCAATGATAAAAATTTGCAATAATAATAAGATTCCAAATTAAACAACATAAAATAAAATCTTAAAAATGAAGAAAATAAAATTAAAGAAGACAAATTAAAAGGACTCAGAGGTCCTCATCATGGGTTGGGTCCGGTGGTGGTGTTGATGATGAAATGTGGAGGTGCTGGCATATATGTTGAAGCGTCCCCTCTAACCTGTCAAAGCATCGAGTGTTTTCAGCAAAATGCAGCTCGAACCGATCGAGTCGTGCTGAGATGTCTAGTAATGATGTTGCTGCTCGGTATGGATGCTGGCTCGGATTCGGTGCCACCTCTGATGGTTGTGGGACATCGTTAGGAATGTCCTCGTCCTCCCTCTCGTTTGTCGGTGTCTTTAGTATGTACTGAGGTGGGTCGGTCCCTCGACATTGTTTGATCATCCTCATATGTAGCATCGTCTGGATACCTTGAGGTACCATGTTACCCATCAGTGTGAGGGAGGTGATTTAATCGTTGGTGTTGAGGAGGTTGAAGTGCTGAGCTAACCTCGTAAAGTATGGCCCCATTGACAAAATCCCCTTCCTATGTTGGTCTGTTTGGTATTGAATCGCGCTTGTGATAAAATAGGCCAAGTCAAAAACATGTCCTTCAGACATGCATGATAGGAAGTAAACGTCTTGCTTGTTTACGACGTTGGTGCTTTCTCGGCGACCTGTGATAGTGTGTGCAAGAATGGCATGAATATACCTTAGGGCTGGGGGAAGTGCCGTCGCCTTAGAGTGACTGGGGTCGTAGCTGTTTGTCATTGGGCGTAGGCTTTGCCAGCATTCGAGCGAAGTGTAGTGGAGCTCACGATTTAATTCGGCAAGCGGGTTTTTTTCTATAAATTTCGGCGTGTAAAGTCTGAGAGCCACGCCAAATTGGGGTACACTTAATCGATGCACTGTGCCCCCTAGACGGAATTGGATGGCACTCGGGTCGTCGAACTGAGTCGTCATCGCTTGCAAAGTGAAGGTGGTGCAAAATTCTAACGTAAGCTCCAAATATGTGGTCTCATTGATTTTGAAGAAGTTCTCCCATGGTTCGATTGAGAGGAGTGCTTGAATATCACTTTCGAGTCCAACTTGTCGTACTGAGTTCCAGTCGATGCACCTACCAGTGCCTATGGGTCTACCCCGTATTACTGTGCACCTTTTGTCCTGAGTTGCTTAAGGGAATCGGAGAAAGGGGTGTCGAAGTTCGGTGGGGGCACTTGCGGATGATGATCCAGGCCCCTTTCTTTCCTTATCTGGGGCGGATCGTTTGGTTCGTGATGTCAACATGGTACCTAAAAAATAAGCAGATGAAAACAAGTTCTCTAACCAAAAATATGGCCAAAGTATTTTATATCAAATGGTAATCACAATCAGCAACCAATATCAAAGTATTCATGAATGTTGCGAGAACAATCACTAACTAAAAATCAGGGCTAATTTTAAACAAAATGAAAAAAATAAATAAAGCTGCAACCAAAGTATTATGGAGACTTAAATAAAAAATCATGCTTTTCAAAACTAAATCTAACAAGATCTAAAAATAAGTACAAATGCCAAAATATTCAACAAGAATAAAGTCTAGAAAAGGGAATCAGGGATGGGGGAGACGATCAACACGGGGGGAGTACGGTAGTGGTGTGGACTTCTGTTGCACGAACACAGTAGTGGCGTGGGCGTGGGATTTGGTAACACGACTGTGGTGCGGCCGTGTGGAGGGTTTTGGGTGGTTTTTGGAAAACAATGGCGAGGGGAGGAGGTGGTTGTGCGGCCAGATTTGGGGAGAGGGCACGGTCCATCGCCACGCTCGTGTCATTTTGAAATCGCCAGTGCTTTTCGCTATTTTCAGGATTGGGTACATTCAGGATTTTTGGCACGGCTGTGTGTCCATTTGGCACGCCCATGCTCAATAAGTTAAAATCTTGGCATGGTGCGGTCACACGGGCGTGTTTTACCCGTGTTCGACAAGTCAGTAGCTTCGCACGATTAGAAAACACAGGCGTGGTATGCCCGTGGTATGGAAGTCAGTAGCTTCACATGGTTAGGAAGCATGGGTGTGGTCTGGTATCGCAGCCTGTGTTGTCGAAAGGGATTTTTTTCTGTTTGTACACGGCTTCTGACACAGCCATGGTGTGTCCCCTGTCTTGCACACGGCCATTGACACGCCCGTGTTTAAGGCCGTGTTATAAGTCATGCATTTCTTTTAGACTATTTTAGTGTGGAGTTAAGAAAAAAATAAAAAATAATGTTAGTGGGTAATGCTCGGGTTGCCTCCCGAGAAGCGCTCGTTTATAGTCTTAAGCTAGACTTTCCCTATTTTCGGTTCTAAAAGAAGGCTCATAGAGCATAAGCTCTTCTCTCATATCTCCAAAATCTGCACCATTATAAATTTTAAGTCGGTGACCATTTACCTTGAATGTACCTTTAGTGGGATGAGTTACCTCGATGGTGCCATATGGAAATATTGTTTTGATCATGAATGGGCCTGACCATCTTGATTTCAGCTTTCCCGGGAATAGTTTAAGCCTTGAGTTGTATAATAGGACCAAGTCTCCTACTTCGAATTGTCTGGATCTCTTGAGACGAGCATCGTGGCATCGCTTTGTTGCTTCCTTGTACAGTTTTGAGTTCTCAAAGGCTTCCCTTCTCCAATCATCTAGCTCGTTCATCTGCATCATTCTTCTCTTTCCTGCAATTTTGAGGTCAGCATTCAAAAATTTTATTGCCCAAAAAGCTTTGTGTTCTAATTCGAATGGTAAATGATAGCTTTTCCCGTATACAAGTTTGTATGGGGATGTACCTAAAGGTGTTTTAAATGTTGTTCTACAGGCCCATAACGCATCATCTACTTTTAATGCCCAACCTTTTCTATTTGATGCAACAGTTTTTTCTAGGATGCGCTTAAGTTCTCGATTTGCTACCTCAACTTGCCCACTTGTTTGAGGGTGATATGGAGTGGCTGTCCTGTGGTATACTCCATATTTCTTGAGAACTTTTTCAAATTGAGTATTGCAGAAGTGAGTACCCCTATCACTAATAATGGCCCTAGGTGTCCCAAATCGGGAAAATAGTTTCTTGAGAAACTTGACTACTACTCTAGCATCATTGGTAGGTAAAGCTTCCGTTTCTACCCATTTTGACATGTAATCAACCGCCACTAGCATATACCTGTTTCCAATCAAACTAGGGAATGGCCCCATGAAATTAATACCCCATACATCAAATATTTCACATGATAGCATATATGTTTGAGGCATTTCATCTCGTTTAGAAATATTACCTATTCATTGGCATCTATCACACGAGGTAACATACCTGTTGGCATCTTTAAATAGAGTGGGCCAATAAAAATCTGATTCGAGTATTTTGTGTGCTGTCTTAATACCACTGTAGTGTCCTCCTGATGGTCCTGAATGGCAATGCTCCAAGATTTTGTTTGCTTCTGTCTTTGTAACACATCTTCGAATTACCTAATCTGCACATATGTGGAAAAGAAAGGGATCTTCCCAAAAATAAATTTTCACATAAGCAAAGAATCGCTTCTCTTGGTGACGTGTCAGTTTTCTTGGTAAAATGTTAGCTGCTAAATAATTCGCAGTATTTGTAAACCATGGTACCTCAGAATGTGTTATGGAAAAGAGTTGTTCTTTGGGAAACGAATCATTTATTTCACCTTCGTCGAGCTCTTTGGTGTGTGGATTTTCAAGTCTAGAAAGGTGATCAGCTACAAGATTCTCGGCACCCTTCTTATCTTGTATTTCCAAGTCGAATTCCTATAAGAGTAAAATCCATCGTGTGAGTCTGGGTTTTGCATCAGGTTTGTTTAAAAGATAACGAAGAGTTTGAATGGTCGATGTAAATGACAACTTTGGACAATATTAGATCTTCGTCTAAATTTATCAAAAGAAAAACTACAACTAGCAATTCTTTCTCTCTGTGGTGGTGTAGTTTTCTTGTGCGGTGTTAATGTCTCCTAAGCGTAGTAAATTGGTGAAAATGCTTGTCTCTTCATTGTCCCAAAACTGCACCTACTGAAAAATCACTTGCATCACACATTAGTTCAAAGGGTAAGTTCCAATTAGGTACAATTATAATCGGCGCATTTATTAATTTATCCTTAAGGATATTAAATGCATCTAAAGATTCATGATTGAAATCAAAAGGAACATCTTTTTCTAGTAATTTTGTCAAAGGCTTAGCTATTTTAGAAAAATCCTTAATAAATCTTCTATAGAACCTGCATGCCTTAAAAAGCTTGATAGCCTTAATGAGAACTAGGGGAGGTAGTTTTCTATGGCTTCAACCTTTGCTTTATCTACCTCAATCCCTTTACTAGAAATCTTATGTCCTAACACAATCCCTTCTCTAACCATAAAGTGACATTTTTCCCAATTCAAAACAAGGTTTGTTTCCTCACATCTCATTAGAACTCATTTTAAATTTTTAAGGAAAAGATGGAAAGAATTACCGAATACTGGGAAATCATCCATAAATACCTCCATGATGTCTTCCACGAGTTCGTCAAAGATTGCCAACATGCAACGCTGAAAAGTAGCAGGAGCATTACATAATCCAAAAGGCATTCTACGATAAGCAAACGTACTGTATGGGCATGTAAATGTAGTTTTCTCTTGATCTTCAGGAGCTATGGGGATTTGGAAGTAACCGGAGAGTCCGTCCAAAAAGCATTAGTACATATGCCCGGATAATCTTTCCAACATTTGATCTATGAAGGGCAGAGGGAAGTGATCTTTTCTGGTGGCATCATTCAGTTTTCTATAGTCTATATAGACTCTCCAACCTGTAACTGTTCTTGTGGGAATTAACTCATTCTTTTCATTGGGCACTACCGTCGTTCCTCCTTTTTTTTGGAACTACCTGCACAGAACTTACCCAAGTGCTATCAGAAATAGGATAAATTATTCCTGCATCTAGAAGTTTAATTACCTCGACTTTGATCACTTCTTTCATGTTGGGGTTTAACCGTCTCTGAGGTTGCACACATGGCTTATATTCTTTTTCCATTAAAATTTTGTGAGTGCAGAACGCGGGGCTTATTCCTTTGATGTCAGAAATTTTCCAAGCTATGGATTTTTTGTGTTCTCTTAGTACCTTTATCAGCTCCTCTTTTTCCTTGGGTTCTAGTTCTAAAGAGATGATTACCGGTAGCGTAGAATTGTCCCTGAGGAATGCATATTCTAGGTGTTTTGGTAACTGTTTTAATTCCAATTTCGGTGGCTCTTCGATGGAGGGTTTCTGTTTTATTTTGTCATTATTTTCAATGCTTTCTTCTTTCATTTGTCTGGATGACAATGTATTCAGATTCAACTCATCATCTTCTTCCTCCTATCCTTGAGTCAGGCACAGTTCCATCGTGTCGTTATGTATGATTTCCTATAATGAATTTTGAATGATATGATCAGTAGTATCAACAAAATAACAGGAATCATCTTGCTCTTTAGAATATTGCATGGCATCATAAATTTGAAAAATGATTTCTTCATCTCCTATCCTCAGTATGACTTTACCATCTCCAACATCAATAACAGCTCTAGCAGTGGCTAAGAAAGGACGCCCTATGATTAAGGGAACATTAATGTCTTCATCCATGTCTAATACAACAAAATCAACAGGGAAAATAAATTTATCAATTTTTACCAAAACATCTTCGATAACCCCTCTAGGATATTTAATAGACCTATCTGCTAACTGAATACTCATCCTAGTGGGTGTTGGTTCCCCAAGATCTAGTTGTTTAAACATTTTATAAGGCATTAAATTTATACTGGCACCTAGATCAGCTAATGCTTTCTTAATATTCAAGCTACCAATTAAACAAGGGATAGTAAAACTTCCTGGGTCTTTTAACTTGGTTAGTAGCTTATTTTGGAGGATGGCTGAGCACTCTTCATTAAGTTCCACATTTGACATTTCTTCAAGTTTTCGTTTATTCGTCAGGAGTTCCTTTAAAAATTTTATGTATTTCGACATCTGTGAAATAGCTTCAACAAAAGGTAAGTTGATATGTATTTGTTTAAAAAGTTCAAGAAACTTACCGTATTGTGCATCAATTCGTTCCTTTTTTAACTTTGCTGGATACGAGACTGGTGGTTTGTTCTCATTGCGTAATGGAGTTACATCCTCGATCCCCTCATCACTTGCCTTGTTATTTTCGTTTGGGGTTTGTTTCTTCAGGTCGCCTAATTCCTTTCCACTTCTTAGTGTGACTGCTTTTACCTGTTCTGTCCTTTAGGAAAAAGTTCTACTCATATTTCACAGATCATCTTAGTAAGCATTCCAACCGTCTTAGTGAGTTCCCTAATTGTCTCAGTAAATTTTTCAATTGACGCTTGTTGATCTTTAAGGGTTCGCTCGATATCTTGTAGGCATTTTTCTGTGTTTGTCGATTCTGTTAGCTCCTCCTCGTGGGTTTGTTTCTTTTTGTTGTGGATAGGGTTGATTTCGGAAGTTTTAAGGAGGTTGTTGCCTTTGATTACCTTCATTGCCTTGACCTCCCCATGAAAAATTTGGGTGGTTCCTCCAACCTGGATTGTAAGTGTTATTATAAGGATTATTATTGGATCAGAAATTATTAGCTATATAGTTTATCTGTTCGCTCTTTGCCTACGGTTGGTAGGGTGGGTACTCAGGATTCGCAACGGTTCCACCTGTGTCGCACTGTATGATTGGATGTGCCTGTGAAGAACACAAACTATCAAGCTTTTTATTCATCATCATCTCTATCTGTGTTGATAGCATGGTCATGGCATCAACGGTGAAAACTCCTGCTGATTTTGTTGGCTTGGTTCTTGAAGCCTGCCACTGATAATTATTCAATGACATCTCCTCGATGAACTCGTAGGTTGCGTCAAGAGTTTTGTTGTTCATCATTCCACCAACGGCTGAATCTATTCGTTGCCTCATTAAGGGGTTTGCACCGTTATAAAAGGTTTGGACTTGTAGCCATAAGGGTAAGTCATGGTGTGGGCACCTCCTCAAGAGATCCTTGAATCTCTCCCATGCATCATATAGTGTTTCTAAATCCATCCGCACAAAAGAAGAGATATCATTTCGTAATTTGGCCATTTTGGCTGGTGGAAAATATTTCATTAAAAATTTTTCGGTCATCTAATCCCATGTGGTGATTGACCTTCGTTGTAACGAGTTTAACCACTGTTTAGCTTTATTTCTTAATGAAAAAGGAAATAACCGAAGATGTATGGCATCGTCAGAAGCGCCATTTATTTTGAAAGTATCACAGAACTCTAAAAAGTTAGCTATATGCATGTTTGGATCTTCGTCCTTCAAACCATCAAATTGATCAAACTATTGAATCATTTGTATTATGTTAGGCTTTAATTCAAAATTGTTAGCAGCTATAGCAGGCCTAACAATACTCGATTCTGCTACTATTAAATGTGGTTTAGCATAATCAAACATTGTACGTGGAGCATTGCGTTCCCCCACATCATGTGGTGGTGGGTTATTTTCGTCCATCCTTTCAGTAGGATTGGATCTGTCTTCTTCCTCCCTTTCTGTGTAATTTAGGGCTCGCCTAGTTTCTCGGCGATTCCTTCGAGCGGTGGCTTCAATATCACTGTCGTATACTAAAGGTCCTCTCAGGTTCCTTCTAGTCATAAACTAGAGGTACCTAGAAAGAAAAGAAAGAAAGAAAAATTAGCAAAATTAAAAATTAAACTAAAAAAATAAATTGTTGAAAATAAAAATAATGGCTAAAGTAATAAAAATAGAGTTTTCTTAATATTTTAGTTTCTCGGCAACGGCGCCAAAAACTTAATCGCTGTAAATCAGAGTTTTAAAATTTATAAAAGAATGATCAAAACCTGAAAACTAACTCTAACAACGATTAAAGGCAAGTGTACCTATCGAACAGTAGTATAGCTTAGGCAAGACCGGATATCAAACCCAAAGGAACTAAAAGTACTAATACTAACTTTCTTTTTATTATTTAGCCTTAAAATTAAAGTGAAGTTGCTTTAGACTATATTGACGTAGACTAAACTAAGGACACAAAAACAAAAAGGACGAATAGGAAAATAACTTTGAAGGAAAACTCAATTGACTATGACGATACCCTTAGGAAGAATCCACCTAGACTTCACTTTGTTATCTAACCCTAAAGTATATGATTTCTTTTACTTAACTTGATCTGTAAGACTCCCTAACCTATATTAAACCTTCTCTCGAGGCGAATAACGTCTAACCCTAGGTTAATTAGTGGAACTCTCATTCGCTTATAGTAACCCCCTAGGATAGTAGTAAATCGATCAATGGACTCCCATATTAGGTTTCACCCTAATCCGGTAAAATTTCGTAACCCTATCTCTAGGCGTTCGATCAACTCCGCTTAATTATGTTAGATCTACTCTTAGGCAGGGTCTATTCCTCCTCTACCTAAGCACATTAGATTTGGATTAAGCAACATAATTAAGAACAAACTAAGCAATTATCATATAACTTAGAAATCAAATAACAAAATTCATCTAGGTTTCATCCCCTTCAGGTATCTGAAGGATTTAGTTCATAATGAATAAAAAGAACATCACAAGAGAAAGCATAAAACAAAACATAAGAAAACCCTAGAACCCCCTGAAGGAATTGAAGGAGAATTCTGCCGTCTTGAGTATAATTCCGGCTTCTTTGGATGGATCAACTGGCTATCCTCGAGCTATTCCCTAACTCTGACCTTCTCGGCTTGGCTCCTTGGCCTAGCTTTGACCCCTTTTCAAAGGTGGTACTTAGGGATATATATATAGGCTCTTGGAATGCGATTCTTTCTCCCTAATTATCCTTTTCCGACTGAAATTGCTCTTTCCAGTGACAGAGGCACGGCCATTGCACACGTCCGTGTGATTCGAGACCAGACCGTGTTTGGATTTCTAACTTGAGGCACGACTGTGTGAGGCGGAGTTGAGGCCGTGCTCTAGGTGTTCGTCGAGGCATGGCCGTGTGGATTTTGGGCCAGGCCGTGTCAATTTCTTGTTAAGGCCCATTTACTCTGTTTTGGGCCCGCTTTGTGTTCTTTTCATCCTCGGGTGCTTTCCTGGGTATTAAAGATGAAAAGAAAGATTAAAAGCACCTTTTTATATAATTCAAGGAATAAATCATCAAAATGTAAGCTAAATGTGGGATTAAAATATGTTACTTTTACGGTTTATCACCTACATAACCCAAATGGTACCAATTCAAGACACAATTATATAGCTAAAGGTCATCAACCAATACACAATTCATACTATATCTATTTCCACCATTTCAATACTCAATTCAATGCCATTTACCTATTCAAATACCTATCAACTCATCTTGCTTTACTAGACATAATTCACATATATGATTCATTTAATAAAACCATTCCAAATATACATTATCAATTCAACCTCATTCATTCGTTATAGGTAAATTACCTAACTCAAAACAAAGCGATTTACACATTTTTATACATTAACCAAATTATCAACACAAGCCAACTTAAATGGCCCAAAATACATGTTCATCAAACATACCAAAATGATTCAAGCTTATACATGCCATATGCCATAAATATACACTTCAAAAGTACCAAATTAGATGTCTGATAGTGCGATGAAGTTCTTGACGATCCCCGATTTCGAGCTAACTTTGATATACTATAAAAACATAGAAGGAAATAAACAAAGTAAGTTATAAAGCTTAGTAAGTTAGTATGTATATATGAAATAATCAACATCATTCATTAACAATTCCAAATAGATACATAATTTGCAATTAAAATCTCAATCAATGAGATAACATAGAGTTTAACTACAAAGCAACTCATAAGTTCTCATCTTCTTTTAATTCATCATTCAAACAGATTTTTGTACATACTTGTACTGATACATATCTATTCTCACCAATTCACTTATCGAATCACTTCGAGTTTATAAATGCTTACGATATAAGTACGTCAATTTTCTGATGCCATAGTCCAACTATGGTCTTACACATACATTGCCAAGGCCCTGCCCTGGTCTTATATTCACATGCCATAACCCGGTTATGGTCTTATTATCTGATTACCATAGCCCAGCTATGGTCTTACTCAGTATCTCATTAACTTAAACCGTACATTTAAATCAAATTCATCATATTTAGCTATAGAATAAATAAAATCTCAATACCATCCATCAATTGAATAATTACACATTCAGGTTTAATTATATGAACTTACCTCGTGTACTGAAATGATGAAACGGACCGACTATTCAATTACTTTGCTTTTTCCTCGGTCTAAGTCTGAATTTCTCTTTTCTTGATCAATGCAAGATGATTAGCTTAGCCAAATGCCCTAACATGGTCCCATGGTTTTTCTCTTTTAAAAATTGGTGAAAGAGATGACAATGGTGAATGAAAATGGTTTCGTTTTAATTATTTTCATTTATTAGCTATTTTAACTATTTGCCCATAAAATTAATGCAAAATTTCATTTATGCCAAACCATTAACATCCACTAACCAACTAATGGTATATTTACCACTTAAGGACTTAAACTTTAAGGTTCTATATCTATTAGACACCTTTAGCTATTAGAACTCAAGTTTTACGCTTTACGCAATTTAGTCCTTTTTATCAAATTAAGCATTTAAACGATAAATTTTCTTCACAAAAAATTCACACCATCATATATTCATGATGTAAACAATAAAATAATAAAAAAATAAATATTTTTACTTCAGATTTGTGGTCCCGAAACCACTGTTCTGATTTGACCAAAAACGGGCTATTACAAACCTGGTTCTAACGAGTCTAACCAATCAGTCGTATTATCACACAATGAAAATAAAAATAACTGGAGACACACAACATTATCAGATACTCTGTTGTACTTAAAGGTGTCATAGAGTTGTAGAAACCACTTTGAGTGCTAATTCGGGTCTTCCACCATGTTTCCTTTAAATGGCAGTGTGTTTTGGATCATCTTAATAGTGTTCATCTTTATCTCAAAATTATTGGCGTTAATAGCTGGCCTCTTGATACTACCTCACACAATATCTATTGTAGGTACAAATACTCGTACAATGTCCTTTAAACCATTAAGATTTCTACAGGATGTTCACTTGTTGCTCTTATGGATCGTCGAACAACGGATTCTCTTGAGGTTGATTAATCACCCTGGATGGATTGGTGTTCCTCCCATGGCATCTAATTACCTACTCTGAATTTGGATATGGCTCGATTAGGCTGCTTCCACTTCAGGTCATGAACAACCTAAAAAATTAAAATGAAATTAAAAAAATTAAAAAAATAAAATTAAAAATATTGTATCTATATTCTTTAACATTCCTATTATCTTATTAATTGTAAATATATTTTTAGATTTAATGTCGAAACCTCATCGGCAACGGCGCCAACAACTTGACCGCCACCAAATGCGCGAACGTTTGATTGGAAAATACTACACCAAAATAAATAAAATTAAGCATCAGTGTCCACAAGTATACGGGTCAAATTATAATAGTATTTGCTTTACAATAGAACATGATGAAGTATTTTGAGGATCGTACCCAAGGGAGGATGGATTAAATCTATTGAAAATCTCTTTATAATAATAAGTCTAAATAGTAATGGTTAAATTCTATATTACGATAAACCATAAAAGAGATCCATATTAGAAATTAAATAATTAAAATAAATAAACAATAAAATAAAAAAAAACAACTAAATCAATTAAACTAATCAGGAATATTAACTCGTTTCAAGGGTTGTAATTAACTTCTATTTGAGTTTTATGGTGGATTAGCTATTAATTAACCAATTATTACCTCCTGAACTCTAACTAATTAATTAATTAGTTGATACTCGCTTATCTCTTGACCTCAATTTATCAACCAGGATAAATTACAATATGAAAAAACTTATCTTCCAACCTCGTTTAACCTATGATCACTTCCTAGGATTGTCAACCTAGGGTTTAGGAATGTGTAATTTAAACCCACTAATCCTATTGAGAAACCCTTAGTCCTCCGTTAATCATGTTCCCATCCACTCGTTAATATCCCCTAAAGGATTTAGCCAATCATAGTATTCATAATCTCAAACTCAATTGAATTAAACATGTAAACAAACATTATTAAATCTAAAGAGAGACGAGATGCATAAATAATCTTGTGGGTTTCAATTGAAGCACAGAATAGTGGGTCTCTCAATTGGAATAATCAAATCTTGTTGCTTGCAAAAGAGAAATAAATTGAATACTTTGATATTGTATAGAACTCTAAGTGTAACACCCCTTACCCGTATTTAACGTTGGAACAGGGTACGAGGCATTACCAGACATAAACACAAGCAAACATATAAAACCGAGACATAAATTTCCATTCAAGTTTAAAACCTTTCACGTACATTCATATTGTCCCTATCACAAGCCTACGAGGCCCAAAACAAGCATCGAAAGTGGTTTGGGACTAAACCGAAAACTTTGGAAACTTTTGGAAAACTTAGAAAATTTTTCATGTAAATGGGGACACACGCCTGTGTGGGTTCGGGACACACCCGTGTGACCCTAGGACACGCCCGTGCTTCAGACCGTGTTCAAATTAGGAAGCTTTCTATTTACGATGTCATCATCAAATTGAGGTAACACAGCCAAGTCACACGCCGTGTACTTAGGTCGTGTGATCGATTAAATTTTCATAATTTTTCATAAAATAGGTGCAGACTTCACACGGCCAGGGCACACACCCATGTTCGAGGCTGTGCCGTCCACACGGCTGAGACACACACCTGTGTCTCTGCCCGTGTGCTCATTACTGAGCATTTTGTTTTGCAACAATTAAGGTGCAGGGGACACACGACCAGAACACACACCCATGGGGCAGGCCGTGTGTCACACACGGACTAGACACACGCCCGTGTGCGTACCCGTGTGGACAAAAATAAGGCTATTTACCAAGCCCTTTTGCCACCTTTTTATGCACATACCTACACCACAAAAATAACACTAATCCAAGTGTATATATACAACCAAATCAACCACAACCAAGACATCAACACCTCCATCACATGCCACCATTTATAACATACAGACATCACATGCTTAACAACTTATACCATGCAAACTTCCACATCCATGAAAGACATTATCAATTATATATATACCTAAACCAATATTAACCAATTTCAATGGCCATTTACAAAATGAATTATCAACCAACATTAGCCAAAACATATGGCCCAAATCAATAATGGCACATAACAAAATAACCAAGTCCTTATACATTCCATAACTTAAAATGTTAAATTTATCGGTACCCAAAATGATATGTTGATAGTGCGAGTGAACCTCCGACAGTCTCCGATCCTCGAGCTAGCTTGGTGACACTATAAGACAAGGGAAAAGAAAGGGGAGTAAGCTTTAAAGCTTAGTAAGTTCCTATGCAAATAATAGGCATTATAACACACATTTAACACATAATTAACATAATGCAAATTAACATAAATGTCACTATAATTCTCATAGTCAAAATTACTCAATCACAAACTTACCGAGGGTTCATCAAATATCGATCTCATTAAGCATGAGTCTTATGTACATACCTGTACCCAAGTGCAACATACCAAAGTCTTTCACAACTTTAACATTTCTGTTAAACTACCCGTTGAACCATTTGGAATACTAAAGGATACTCGGGACATCTCGCATTCACAGTACCATGCCAATGCCATATCCCAAATATGGTCTTACATGGGATCTCATATCGATGCCAACAGTCTAGCTATGGTCTTACACTAAGTCTCATATCGATGCCATATCCCGGATATGGTCTTACACGAAATCTCAATAACCCTAATGTCATGACATTTGTATCCTATCTATTCCTAAGGTTCAACCTGGATTTTCTCACTTGTCGAACTTTGTCGATTACGTTTAAAGAGTAAATCACAATTCATACAATATTAAAGCAATTAAAGCATAAATAGCAATGCATTATTTACATGCGAACTTACCTCGGTACAAAAATAGTAGGAATGGGACCTAATCGTCAAATACTTTATTTTTCCCTCTATCTAGTCCAAACCTCGTTTCTCTTTATCTATAATAGCAAATTTAACTCATTTATTATTCAAATTATTCAATTATGTCCAAAAACCACATTATGTCAAAATTATATTTTTGCCTGTAAATTTTGACATATTTATATTTTTGCCCCTAGGCTCGAAAAACGAAATCTATTCAATTTCTTCAATTCCTAAGCCTAGCCGATCCTATTTTATACTTATACCAGTCCACATTTTTCATTTAATCACACTTTTACACACATTTTATAATCTTTTTACAAATAGGTCCTTTTGACATTTCCATCAAAAACCACTTAGCAAAAGTTGTTTATCGCACATGAAACATACATAATCCACCATTAGACATCAAAATACACATATCCAACATGGTTCAAACCCTTGGCCTTGATTATTCCTTAAATTAATGGTAGAAAAAGATAGATCAAGTTACAAGGATCTGAAAAACATGAAAATCATTAAAAACGGGGCTAGAATAGACTTACAATCGAGCTTGGAAGCTTGACAAACCCTAGCTATGTCTCTTTCTTGTAAATTTCGGCCAATGGTTGAAGATGAGTAAAAATTGGCTTTTAATTTGATTATTAATTCATTTAATTAGCCAAATAACCAAAATTTCCTTAACTTAAAACATGAATGTTCTCTTAGTCCATGTTCATTTTTGTCCACTAACCTAACCAACGGTCTAATTACCATCTAAGGACCTTCAATTTAAAATTTCATAGCAATTAGACGCCTCTAGCATGTAGAACTCAACTTTTGCACTTTTTACAATTTAGTTCTTTTGACTAAATTGAGGGCCCAAACGTCAAAATTTTCAAACGCAATTTTCATGAAATCATTCTGCAAACTGTAGACTATAAAAATATAATAAAAATGAACTTTGCTGCGTTAGATTTGTGGTCCCAAAACCACTGTTCCGACTAAGCCCAAAATCACATCAAAATCATCAAAAGGTAACAGCACCAAATTAGCCAAAAAACAAAAAACCCTCTATCATCAATGGGCAATTCTTACAAATTTTATCTACCATAACATTCTAACCTAAGGGATTTGAAACTTTGACCACAAATTCAGTGAATTCAACCAACATATTTTTAACAATCACAAGTTTTATGCATATAAATGAATGCGTTGAACCAGGATCAATCAAAGCAATAATATCAGTATCAAGTAAAGAGAATGTATCAGTGATAACATCTAGTACCAAGGCATCTTCCCTTGCACGTATGACGTATGTCTTCACCGGAGCCCATGCCTCAGATTTAGCCGTTGGCTCTTTTGCAGCAATGTGACTACCACTAACATTTTCAGGATATCGTGGTGGTCTACCCCTTGAAATGGGATTACTCGATTTAGGGGTTTGTTTTATATCTTTCTCAACTCTTTCCGGGCAATCCTTAAGAAAATGATCAAGAGATCCACATTTAAAACATGCCCCACTTCTCATCCGGCACTCTCCAAAATGCAATTTGTTACAGACATTGCATCGTGGCTTGGGGTTTCCAACACTCTCAACACTAGTTGCTAGCAAAGATAAAGACCTCGGTCTGGAGCGTTTAGAACTTTTTTCCTTTCCCGAATATCCCACTGATAAGGAAAAACATTCTTGGTAACTCTTTGATTTCTTTGAGGCAGATGATTGTGTCTTGCTCATAAATCTTTTACTCGAAACTCGATCTTCTCTTTCAGCTTGCTTATTCTCTTTGCTTAATTCCTCGGCCTTGTGGGCTCTTTCAGCCAATACAGTAAATTCCCTTAATTCCAAAATCCCAATCAACAACTTAATGTCTTCATTCAGCCTTTCTTCAAATCATTTACACATACAGGCTTCAGTTTGAAACCATTTAGTAGCATACTTGCTCAGTCTAACAAACTCTCATTCATACTCGGCTACTGTCATATTTCCCTGTTTGAGTTTTGAAAATTCCTTCTTTTCCTAATCTAGGAACCTTTGACTAATATATTTCTTTCTGAATTCATTTTGGAAAAATTTCCACGTAACATTTTCTTGCGGTACAACAGAAGATATGGTTTTCCACCAATGATAAGTTGTATCTTTCAGTAAGGATAATGCACATTTCAAACATTTGGCGGAAGTACATGACAATTCATCGAGAACCCGATTAGTATTTTCCAGCCAAAACTTAGCCCTCTTTGGATCATCGTTGGCCGTAACCCTAAATTCTTCAGCCCCATATCTTCTAATCTTATCAACCGGAGCTTTACCAATTCTAATGGGTCTTGTACCCTGTGGTGTTTCATCGGGTTGTGAAGTAAGTGGGGGAGTTTGTAGAACAGCAGGGCATGTTCTCATATATTCACTCGACCATTCATCCATCATTTTAAAGAAGGCAGCTTTTGCCTCTTCACGGTCCTCAAACATGGGCCTCCTACTACTGGCTGTAACTCATTGCACAGAAGCTTAAGCAGTGCTCTCAGCTTCTTCAGACTCATCTCGAGCTTGGTTGGAAGACATTACTATATGAAGATACATTTAAAAGTGGTCAGGAGATATCACACTATCATGATTTATATAATGGTATGTATAGCTAGACCCATACTTGCTACGTTAGTCTGACAATCGGCTAAACCGTAGCTTTGATACCACTAAACGTAATACCCCAAACCCGTATCTATCGCCAGAACAGAGTTACAGAGTATTACCGGAACTTCCAGAACATTTTCAGATAAATCATGTCAATCAATATTCATTTTCTCAGATTATTCATAACGCCCCTTAAATGGACCCTCGAGGCCCAATATAAGCATTAGAATCAAGTCGAGACTTAATCAAACCTCCAAGAATTTTTCGCAAAATTTTAAAATTTTTCTAAGGAGCAGGGCTCACACGTCCGTGTGGTCCAAAGGACACTCCCATTCTACAGGTCGTGTTTGATTTAGGGTGCTCTCTGACTTACTCCACATGGCCATGCCACATGCTTATGTGCTAGGCCGTGTGGTTAATTAATTTAATTCAAATTAGGTGCAGGTTTCACACGGCCAAGACACACGCTCGTGTTCTAGGCCGTGTAGCAAACACGCCTGTGTCTCTGCCCGTGTACTCAATTCTGGGTATTCTGTTTCTCAAAATTAAGGTGCAGGGGACACATGGCCTGGCTACACACCCATGTACTCTTCTGTGTGTCACACACAGCCTAGACACACGCCTGTGTGTCCACCCATCTGGACAAAATGAAGCTCACCCAATTTTTTCCAGCAACCTACATCAATACTTGAATTTATATCTTAGCCAAATCAAACATTAAAACCAAGCCTAAACTAACATCTATCATGGCATAATATTACATGCAATTCATGTTTATGATCATACTTGTAGTGCATTTACAAGATAGACATACTCTATTCATCCACATTTAATACATAAGCATTGAACATAAGATAACATATAGACATACCAAATAAATTATTACTAGCGATTCTAATGGGTAGATTACAAAACATCACTTACAAGTCATAATTTGGCCAAATAAGCCTGTACATGCCATTATACCAAAATGAGATTTCTAAATATACCAAAAAGAGATAGTGGATAGTGTGATTTTGCTCCGACCGATCCTCCAAACTTCGCGAGCTTATGAGCACTATAAAATAAGGGAAAATTAAATGGGGTAAGCATTTTCATGCTTAGTAAGTTCGTATAACAAAAAATTAACTTACCGATCACATTTTATAATGTTAAGCATACATTGACATACATTCCATCAATTTTGGTCAATTACCTAAACACATGCACTCAATCAAATAAGTTAGTCACATAACTTCATATGAATATCAAGTAATTATATTTGAGCTCATCATATTACAAGTTTTCATTTAATTTCACTTTTCCTTATTTTAATGGTCCTCTCCATTGAACTATAGAAATTTCGATGGACATTCGGGTAGTATACTTAAATAATACATATCAATTATCTGTCAATTCATGTTCATAACTACCCATTAGGGAACAACATTAAAGAGCACACTATCGGCCACATATTATGCAACAGGATTACCCGTCCAAGCTAAATCTTATTTTCAACCAATTATCACTAAAGTTATTCAGGATTATCAGTCCAGTCTAAATCACACTTACAACATATGCTCTAAAGAGCTTAAATCAGGGTTACCCGTCCGGGCTAAACCCAATCTATAACATATGCTCAAGAGGGCTCACTTCAGGATTACCGTCTAGGTTAAATCCTATTTGTAACGTTTGTCATATTAAACCCATTTCAAGAAATCATCATAATCCATCGAATTTCAATATTCAACCGGGACATGATGTTTTATCAATATTTCCAACTTATAATTATTTCCTTTTGTATATCATCACATACATATTATTACAATCACACAATTCAATTTAAACTTATTAATGTACCAGATTAAGTTACACGAACTTACCTTGACAATTGTTCGTGTTTGAATTCCAACTAATCCTAAAATTTTTGTTTCCCTCAATCTAATTCCATAGTTGGTCTTTTCGGGTCTATATAAGCAAATTTAGTTGGTCTTTTCGGGTCTATATAAGCAAATTTAATTATTAACTCATCACATTTTACATACATTTGCATTCTACTACATCCTAGGCAAAATTACTATTTTGCCTCTACTATTTTTAAAAATTCCAATTTTGTCCTTAGGCTCAAAAAATGAAATTCATGCAATCTAGTCCTATTTCCAAGCCTAACCGAAATTTAATAACAATTCTTACAGCACAAAAATTTCACAAATTTTAGCATTTTCCACGAGTTTTACTACTTTTTCATTTTAGTCCCTAACTAAGTTTCCATGAAAAATCGCTTTGTAAAAGTTGTTTATCTATCAACTATCTTTCATTTTCTACCATAAATTTCAAATTTCCAGCATTTATATCCATGGAAAAGTTTTTACACTTTGTTATCTTTTCAAATAAATCCCATAAATAGAAAGATTAGGCTATCCAAATTCTAAAAATATAAAAATCATTAAAAACAGGACTTGATTTCATACATTTTTAAGTGGTAAGTTCTCTTCCTCTCTCCTAAGGTTTCCATAGAAATATTGGGGAAGAAGATGAATAGAAAAGATGATAATTTTTTTATTTAAATAACATCTTTTAATTTTTTTAATTTCCAATTTAGTCCCTTGCCTTTTCTAATTTTTCTATGAATGATTGATTAAAATATCTACTAACTACTCTTCCATGGTCTAATTACCATATAAGGACCTTAAGTTTTGAATTCCATAACTATTTAATACCTATAGCTACTAGAATCCAACTTTTGCATTTTTATGCATTTTAGTCCTTTACCTAATTAACCACATAATCGATGAAATTTTCGTATCAAAAATTTCATGTGACCTTCCTATCATAATACTAACCATAACATAAAATAAAAATAAATTTTTATTTTTGACTCGGATTTGTGGTCCCAAAACCACTGTTCAGATCTCACCGAAAATGGGCTGTTACAACTCTCCCACCTTAGAAATTTTCATCCTCGAAAATTCTTACCAGAAAAGAGGTTAGGATATTGCCTCCTCATGATATCCTCCGGCTCCCAGGTTGCCTTGTCTAAACCATGCCATTGCCAGAGCACTTTTACCAATGCCACCTTTTTATTTCTTAACTCTTTCATCTCATGTGCAAGTATTTTGATCGGTTGAAACACCCCGAACCTGGCCCACGAGCCTTGACCGGATTCGGTATGTTCCTTGAGTAAAACTGTTCAAAATTCGTTTGTTTCTTTGGAAAATTTGAATGGTTTTAAAAGAAATTTTGGGATCGAGTTGAAAACAAGTTTATTCTTGAAGTCTAGGTTTCACAAAACTTTACTGTTAAATTTCGAAATTACAAGTTAAAGGTAAAAATCGAGTTTTTAGAGTTTACCATTTAAATTGAAAATCATTTGTGTTAAGTGACAAAACATTTGAAGATTTATTTTTAAAAAAAAAACAATGTAGATAACCTTTGACTTAATAACGATAGTGTCGTAATAAAACAAATAAAAGCAAGCATTAAACAATTAAGTACTATTGACCTTATTACAACTGAAAACAATACCAAAATAAAACCAAATACTTAAAAGAAAATAGAAAGTCCAATTTGAAATTTAATCCTGAGCTTAGCATGGCCACCACTAAGCTCCTGCCGACCCGGTCCATCACTGAGTGTCACCTGAAAGGAAATATTCCCCAACGGGGTGAGTCAAACAGACTCTATGTATAACCAACACTAAGTTTCAACAATTCAGGCATATCATATCATATCACACATGTTGTAACGGACCAATTTTGACCCTAATCGGAACAGTGGTTTCGGGACCACGAATCCGAGCCTAAGAGATATTATAATAGTAGGTATTGTGTTTGTTATGAGTGTTTTAGTGAGTGTGAAAATTTCGTAGAAAATTTTAGCTATTTGAGTGTTTAATTTGTTAAAAGGTCTAAATTGCAAAAAGGACCAATGTAGTGGGCATTACTAAAAAGGGAGCTAAGTGAATTGTCTATAAAACATGGGGATTTGCATGTCAAATCCCCCATAATTAAATAAGGAGGACGGCAAGCATGCTAGAATAATATGCTTTCTATGCATTTTATAATTTTAAAGTATTATATTGTCATAAGCATGCTAAATGGGTGAATATTGTTTTAAACAAAAGAAAAGAAAAAGAAAAATTTCTTTCTTCTTCCTTATTCAACATCCACCCGAAATCACCATCAAGAAGAAGGAAGAACTTTCATCTTCTTCAATCGGCCCTTGCATGTGTTAGTATAGGTAAGAGTTTGAACTTCACCTTAATAATTTATCTTGATGTGGCTTGATTTCTTGATTTATTCTCTTTGAAACAAGCAAAATTTGTTAAGTTGAGTAAGATAAGATTCGGCCATGCATGTGGGAATCAAGGTAAGAGTTGAATCTTAGCTTGATAACCTACCCTTAGATTTGTGTTGATTTCTTTGATCATTAGGGAAAAACAAGTAGAAAATGGTTGATCTCAAACATGAGGAATTCGGCCATGGATGAGAGTTTGTACTTTGTTGTATAAATGAACTTAGACAACTTGAGAAGAAGTATCTCGAGCATGTTTAAGAAGATTATGTTGATTGGCTTGAGGGTATCCTACTAATTGGCGAATAATGGGATGAATATTTATGAAAATGTTTCTTCATGTGCTTTGTTGTTAGGTCATTCTCTTATAATGAAATTTACCATATAAGATTGTTATATGTGATGTTAAGTTATTGGGTGAACTAAGTTTAAAACTTGATTACTTGAAGTAAACTAGTGCAAGGGGTAAGTTTGATGGATGGAAGAGTTATAGAGAATCTTAGGCACCTAAGGGCCATTCGGCCATGGAGAAGAAACCCAAGTGGATTGAAATTTTATTGTGGTGTTCAATAGGTTAAATTAGATTAGTTAAATGCTTGAATTAGATGTGGTTGTTAGCTTGTTTCTTGGTTGTATGTTGAAAGAAAATGTATGGGTATGGAACTAGTATATTCGGCCATAAGGAAAATGAAATTGAGTTAACGTATTTGATTGTACATGTGTAATTATATTCAATTAAGATGCGGCTAGATGAGAAGATAAGATGTAAGCTAAAACACATCAAGGAAATTACTACCAAAGTGTTCCCTAATAATTTGAATGCACTTGAACAAAGTAGGGGATGTATGCCGAATGCACATTGTTATGTCTTGAAATTTTGTATTTTATGATTTTGTTCTTGAATTGAATGGACGTGTGGTTAATTGGTTAAAATTGAACCAAATTAGATCGGGAACAAAAGATCAAGATCGAGGAAAAACAAAGATTATCGAGTAGCCGATTTGCACGGCTTATCGACAAGCCGAGGTAAGTCCTTTAGTTAAATCATGTCAAAGAGTAAATTATGGTTATCTTGACTATTAAAAATTTATGAATACTAACGTCTAATTACATCATGGCGAATGTACATTGACATATTGGTTGATGATTTAAGTTGAGAATATGATGGAAATTGTTTTGGCTAATGCAAGGTGAATAAGTAAGTTTTTGAGTTACCTTACATCTAAAGATTCTTTACATATCTAGTGAATGATATAAATTGTATAAGCTTGGTATAAAACCATGAGTTGGTCGATTGTGATAGTGATGGATTTGATTGATTTCAAATTTATTAAATGCAATGGTAATAAAGGTATATGATTCGATATGTATAGTGAAAATGTGAAAAGCATGTAAAGATATTTTGACATTCGGGCTTTTATGCCTAGCGAGCCCTCGTGCGGTGTTATCTATCGGGCTTTTATGCCTAGCGGGCCTCGTGCGGTGTTACCTATCGGGCTTTACGCCTAGCGGGGCCTTGCGCCAGGTGTTACTTTTCGAGCTTTTACGCCTAGCGAACTTGATGCGGTGATGAAATTTACCTAAGAGGAGTTTAATCCTTGTCAAGACAATTTAGAACTAAATTGTCACGAATATGGTTCGGGTAAGTATGTGAGGTATGTTATGTTAAATATTACTTGTGCCAAATTGTTATTGATGAATGTAATTTGTGAAGTCGAGCTTAGAACATGCTATTATGGGACAATTGATTTGCATGTATAATCGCTATGAAAGTAGGTTTCAATTATTAATATTTGGCCTTGTGTAAACTATTTACTTAGTTGTTTACGTAGAATGCCATATGTGGACTGTTTCATCTTCATAAATAATTAAATGTTTCAATTTAAATGAGTTGGGACTTACTAAGCTAGTAAGCTTACTCGTTTGAGATGTTTCCTCTGTTTTATAGATTAGGAGCAAGCCACAAGCTCACCGGGATCGTTGGGAAGTCGCTCACACTATCAACCTACTTTTTGGGTACTCCTTCATTTTGGGTTAGTCTTTAATAGAAGGCATGTATAGGATAGGCTTGGTTTGTTTGAGGAAATTTTACGGTTCTCATGTAAACATTAAAAAGAATAGCCATGCGAAAATGGCTAAATTTTTGTTAAGTACGTTGGGTGTTTTGATGTAAGTTGGTTCATGATGGCATTGTCCATGCATTCCTAAACAAGTTAATCGTTTTACTAAGGAAATGTTTGAATATAAATTGAATCCTTGAAATTTTGAAGTAAGGAGGTTCGGGTAGGAGCTAGTTATTTTTAAGAATGAAATAAAACAGCTTGTAGCAGCAGCAGTGTGCGAGTTAGGAAAATCACCAAAATAGGGTATAATGAATTTGGAGACAGTGAGTTATGAATTTGAACCTTAGTGTGTCTACTTTTACATAAAAGAAATAGAGTAGGAAAAAGATTTATACCTTATGAGATAATTAAGTTTGAACGAAACCTGTTCTGAATGAATTCGTGAGTCACTGTCCTGTTTTGGAAAAATTGTCAAAAATTGTACAAAAATAATTAGGAATCATGGTTTATATGTGTAGAATCCTAAATGAGTCTATTTTTCATTGGTATAAATAAGAACACCATTGGAAAATTGTGCAATCAGATAACTGCAGTTTTATAAGGATAGGTCAGAACTGTCCAGCAGTGTAATAAGGGTAACTTTGAAGAATAAACTGTACTAATTGGTCACATGAAAAATTCTAGAAAAATTATGGTGAATAGATATATGAGTCTACTTTCAAGGAAAATTTACGGATTGGAATTTCGAACTCTATAACTCGAGTTATAGCCAAATTAAGCGGCACAACGCAGTTTGACAGCTTTAAGATTTTCGTGTGTTGAACTAGTAGTCAAGTCTAGTAATGCCTCTTACTTAATTCCGGCGATGGTCTCGAGTAAGGGGTGTTACATTTGATTGGTATCGAGCTTACGGTTTAGTCGATTCTAGGACTACCGTGGCGCGCGTGAGTCTAGCTATACATGCCCGTGGTTATATGTTGATAGTGTGGTGACTTCGACGGCTGAATTTTGTTTTATATAGCAAATGGACTCGAACCGAGAAAGAGTCGTGGTGATGATGTGGAGAGCGTGGCGCTGACCGTACCACGGATCAGCGCCGATAGACTCTCGACCTGTTTGGGTAGCCACGAAGGAGAAACAAAGCAAGCCTTTTATCGGATGATGAATGATTGGTTTGCCCAATTTATCGAGAATAACCCGAATATACCCCAACCTCCACCCCCCAATAATCCAACTCCGGATCCTCTAGCTCCCAGGTGATAGATCCAATGAGATCTAGTAGGCCCAGATTGACAAAATTCGAAAATATGGGGCGAAGAATTTAAAGCCAATGACGATGATGATCTTTGAGAGCCGAAATGTGGCTTGATAACACTATTCGGTACTTGGTGAGCTATCTTGTACTCGGGATGAATTCTTGAAGTGTACTATATCCTTACTACGGGACACCGCATATCATCGGTGGAATACACTAGTATCGATGGTTCCGAAAAGAAAAAGTGACATGGGATTTCTTCCAAACTGAATTCATAAAGAAGTATATTAGCCAAAGATTTATTGATCAAAAAGCGAAAAGAGTTCCTTGAAATTTGAAACAAGGACGAATGATCAGAATTGAGTATGAAAGAAAATTTGTCGAGCTCACCGTTATGCTAGAGAGTGTGTCTCTCTCTGAAGCCATTATGTGTAAAAGATTCAAGACGGCCTAAATGAAGATATAAAGATGTTTGTTGGCGTTCTTGAAATCCAAGAATTTGTAACTTTAGTTGAGAGAGCTTGCAAAGTGAAGAGCTCGGGAAGGAGAAAAGAAAGGCCGATCACCAAGCCGAGAGATATCCGAAAGAGGTCTTGGGCAAAGTCTTCCATCCCACGAGCAAGAAGCCCGAGAGATGACTACAGTAAACGAAAAACTACTACTGAGATCCGCCTAGAGCGGGATCGACCTCCTATGAGCTCCCGAGCTACCTCGATAGCTTGATGTTGGTAACGTTCCACAAACTAGAGTTGAATGCAAGCATTGTGGGAAATGGCACTCGGGGAGTTGTAGATTCCATGATCGGACTTGCTATAAGTGTGGATCGTCGGTCATTTTATCGAGAGTGTCCGAAATTAGGCCGAGCGAGAATGCGATTGAGTACTACACCGAGCAAAGTGCCAATGCGAGGCAGACCACCCAGACATTCGGGCAATGCAGGTGGTAGCCAGAAAGGAACGACGAATGCTACAGGTCGATCCGAGGCTAGAGCTCCGGCTAGGGCATATGCTGCGCGAGCTAGAGAGGATGCTTCCTCCCCCGACGTCATCACCGGTACTTTCACTCTTTTTGGTACTACTGTGATTGCATTAATTGATCCTGGTTCGACTCATTCTTATGTTTGTGAAACTTTAAAATTTGGTAAGACTCTGCTAGTTGAGTCTACCGAGTTCGTAATTCGTGTGTCCAACCCTTTGGGTAGATGTGTGCTTGTAGATAAAGTGTGTAGAGGTTGCCCGTTGATGGTACGAGACTATTGCTTTCCAGCTGACTTAATGTTGTTGCCCTTCGATGAATTTGATATAATCTTGGGTATGGATTGGTTAACTTCACATGAGGCAGTGGTGGATTGTAAAAGAAAGCTTATTAAATTGAAATGCCGAAACGGCGAGACAGTCAAAAATAAAATCCGGTGATGTAAATGAGTTGCCTCTGATGATATCCTCGGTGGTAGCCCAAAAGTATGTGAGAAAGGTGTGAGGCCTATTTGGCTTATGTCTTCGGATAATAAACCGCCCGAGAAACTAATGGAATCGGTACAGATTGTATGTGAATACACCGATGTGTTTCTGAAGAACTACCGGGCTTACCCGATCTGAGATTGAGTTCGGCATTGAATTAGTGCGGATCGACCCCAATTTCGATAGCTCCGCACCGAATGGCGCCTCTCGAATTAAAAGAATTGAAAGCGCAGCTGTGCAAGAATTGACAGAGAGGGTTTCGCATTTACGACCGAGTTTTTCTCCGTGGGGAGCACCGGTCTTATTTGTGAAGAAGAAAGATGGGACAATGCGAATGTGTATCGACTACCAGCAACTAAATAAGTGACCATAAAGAATAAATACCCGTTACCTCGGATCGATGATTTATTTGATCGGTTAAAGGGGGCTGCAGTGTTTTTTGAAATAGATTTGAGATCGGGCTATTACCAATTACGAGTCGAGATTTCGATGTGCCAAAGACGGCATTTGAACGAGGTACGGGCATTATGAGTTTTTGGTTATGCCTTTTGGGCTTACCAATGCACTGCCGCTTTTATGGATCTCATGAACCGGTCTTCCGACGGTTTTTGGATCGGTTTGTAGTAGTGTTTATCGATGATATATTGGTCTACTCCAAAAGTGAAGCGGAACACGTTGAGCACTTGAGAGTAGTACTACAAACCTTGAGAGATCATCGTTTATATGCAAAATTCGGTAAGTGTGAGTTTTGGTTGAGCGAAGTCGACTTCTTGGGACATGTGGTTTCGGTGTCGAAATTGGGTGGATCCAAACAAAATAGCAACCATACTCGAGTGGAAACCACCAAAGAATGTTTCGAGATCCGAAGTTTCCTAGGCCTCATGGGGATATTATAGGCGATTTGTAAAAGGTTTTTCCATGATAGCTTTGATTTGACGAGGCTACTACGAAGGATGTCAAATATGAATGGTCGAGAAAAATGCCGAAAGAGTTTCGAGCGGTTGAAAGCCCTTTTTAACCGAGGCTCCAGTGTTGACTCACTGAATCGGGTAAAGAATTCATTATTTTTAGTGATGCATCTTTAAGTGGGTTGGGTTGTGTTCTAATGCAAGAAGGCAAGGTGATAGCCTACGCTTTCAAGACAATTGAAGCCACATGAAAAAAAATTATCCAACTCACGATCCGGGTTGGCGACCATTGTGTTTGCATTGAAAATTTGGCGTCACTATTTATTCGATGAAAAATGTCATGTTTACTCGGATCACAAAAGTCTAAAATATTTAATGACACGAAAGATCTAAATTTGAGACAACGCCGATGGTTAGAATTGCTTTGAAAGACTACGAATTAGTGATTGACTACCATCCGGGAAGGCTAATGTTGTTGCGGATGCGTTGAGTCGAAAATCATTATTTGCTCTGCGTGCATTAAGCGCCGCGGATGACGATGTCCGAGGATGGTTCGATCATAGCCGAGCTACAAACAAGGCCGATGTTTATTCAAAGAAATTTGCGAGGCACGAGAAAGTCGACGAAAAGTTAGTAGCTATTCGGGTTCAGTGTGAGAACGCTACGAAATCGAGACTTCGGATAGATGCAAATGGTCGTTTGAAGTATAAAAATCGATTGTGTGTTCCAACAAACTCGATTTGATACGAGATGATTCTCGAGTGAGGCCCATAATGGCCGAATGTCGATACACCGGATAGCACAAAAATGTATAACGATTTGAAGCGCTTTATTGGTGGCGGCATGAAGCGGGACATATCGAGAGTTTGTCTCCAAATGCTTAATCATCAACAAGTGAAAGTGAGCACGGTACCTTCCGAATTACTTCACCGATTATGATACCCGAATGGAAATGGGATAGAATTACTATGGATTTTGTATCCGGTCTTCCTATGACACCGAGTAAGAAAGATGCCGTTTGGGTTATCGTTGATAGATTGACTAAATCACTCATTTTGTGCTTAGACGCGTGCGACTATTCACTTGGCAAACTCGCCGAATTGTATGTGTCGCAGATTGTAAGATTGCACGGTGTGCACCGTTCCATTGTTTCAGATAGAGACCCAAGATTTACCTCGCGATTACGGAAGAAGTTGCAAGAGGCATTAGGTACTAAACTACATTTTAGTACTGACCTTTCATCTGCAAAAGCAGGCGGTCGATCGAGCGAACTATTTTGACACTTGAGGACATGTTGAGGTGTTGCGTTCTCGAGTTCGAAGGTGCGTGGGAACGATACCTACCCACGATTGAGTTTGCTTACAATAATAGCTTTCAATCTAGCATAAAAATGGCACCTTATGAAGCCTTATATGGTGAAAATGTCGCACACCATTGTATTGGGTGAGCTCGGTGAGAACAAGATACACGGGGTTGATTGGATTAAAGCGAGCGAGAAGGTGGTCGTTATTCGGAGTAATTTGAAAGCTGCTTCGGATCGTCAAAAGTCCTATGCCGATCTAAAACGCAAGGACATTGAATTTTAGGTCGGAGATCGGGTATTCTTAAAAGTTTCTCCGTGGAAGAAAATACTCCGATTCGGTCAGAAAGGCAAGTTGAGTCCGCGATTTATCGGACCGTACGAAGTTATTGAACGTATTGGACCGGTTGCTTATAGATTAAGATTGCCCTCCGAGTTAGAAAAGATACACAATGTATTTCATGTTTGATGCTTCGCAAATACAGATCGGATCCGTCCCATGTGATCACCCCATCGAGAGTTGAAATTCGATCGGACTTGACCTATGATGAGGAACCGATCCGTATCTTGGCTCGGGAAACCAAAGAGTTAAGAAATAAAAGAATTCCATTAGTAAAGATTCTATGGAATCGTCACGGAGTTGAAGAGGCTACGTGGGAGCCTGAAGAGTCAATGAAGCAACAATATCCGAACCTTTTTAACGGTAAGATTTTCGGGGGATGAAAATCCTAAAAGGGGGAGAGTTGTAACGGACCAATTTTGACCCTAATCGAACAGTGGTTTGGGACCACGAATCCGAGCCTAAGAGATATTATAATAGTAGGTATTGTGTTTGTTATGAGTGTTTTAGTGAGTGTGAAAATTTCAGTAGAAAATTTTAGCTATTTGAGTGTTTAATTTGTTAAAAAGGTCTAAATTGCAAAAAGACCAATGTAGTGGGCATTACTAAAAGGGAGCTAAGTGAATTGTCTATAAAACATGGGGATTTGCATGTCAAATCCCCATAATTAAATAAGGAGGACGGCAAGCATGCTAGAATAATATGCTTTCTATGCATTTTATAATTTTAAAGTATTATATTGTCATAAGCATGCTAAATGGGTGAATATTGTTTTAAACAAAAAGAAAAGAAAAGAAAAATTTCTTTCTTCTTCCTTATTCAACATCCACCCGAAATCACCATCAAGAAGAAGGAAGAACTTTCATCTTCTTCAATCGGCCCTTGCATGTGTTAGTATAGGTAAGAGTTTGAACTTCACCTTAATAATTTATCTTGATGTGGCTTGATTTCTTGATTTATTCTCTTTGGAAACAAGCAAAATTTGTTAAGTTGAGTAAGATAAGATTCGGCCATGCATGTGGGAATCAAGGTAAGAGTTGAATCTTAGCTTGATAACCTACCCTTAGATTTGTGTTGATTTCTTTGATCATTAGGGAAAAACAAGTAGAAAATGGTTGATCTCAAACATGAGGAATTCGGCCATGGATGAGAGTTTGTACTTTGTTGTATAAATGAACTTAGACAACTTGAGAAGAAGTATCTCGAGCATGTTTAAGAAGATTATGTTGATTGGCTTGAGGGTATCCTACTAATTGGCGAATAATAATGGATGAATATTTATGAAAATGTTTCTTCATGTGCTTTGTTGTTAGGTCATTCTCTTATAATGAAATTTACCATATAAGATTGTTATATGTGATGTTAAGTTATTGGGTGAACTAAGTTTAAAACTTGATTACTTGAAGTAAACTAGTGCAAGGGGGTAAGTTTGATGGATGGAAGAGTTATAGAGAATCTTAGGCACCTAAGGGCCATTCGGCCATGGAGAAGAAACCCAAGTGGATTGAAATTTTATTGTGGTGTTCAATAGGTTAAATTAGATTAGTTAAATGCTTGAATTAGATGTGGTTGTTAGCTTGTTTCTTGGTTGTATGTTGAAAGAAAATGTATGGGTATGGAACTAGTATATTCGGCCATAAGGGAAAATGAAATTGAGTTAACGTATTTGATTGTACATGTGTAATTATATTCAATTAAGGTACGGCTAGATGAGAAGATAAGATGTAAGCTAAAACACATCAAGGAAATTACTACCAAAGTGTTCCCTAATAATTTGAATGCACTTGAACAAAGTAGGGGATGTATGCCGAATGCACATTGTTATGTCTTGAAATTTTGTATTTTATGATTTTGTTCTTGAATTGAATGGACGTGTGGTTAATTGGTTAAAATTGAACCAAATTAGATCGGGAACAAAAAGATCAAGATCGAGGAAAAACAAAGATTATCGAGTAGCCGATTTGCACGGCTTATCGACAACTGAGGTAAGTCCTTTAGTTAAATCATGTCAAAGAGTAAATTATGGTTATCTTGACTATTAAAAATTTATGAATACTAACGTCTAATTACATCATGGCCGAATGTACATTGACATATTGGTTGATGATTTAAGTTGAGAATATGATGGAAATTGTTTTGGCTAATGCAAGGTGAATAAGTAAGTTTTTGAGTTACCTTACATCTAAAGATTCTTTACATATCTAGTGAATGATATAAATTGTATAAGCTTGGTATAAAACCATGAGTTGGTCGATTGTGATAGTGATGGATTTGATTGATTTCAAATTTATTAAATGCAATGGTAATAAAGGTATATGATTCGATATGTATAGTGAAAATGTGAAAAGCATGTAAAGATATTTTGACATTCGGGCTTTTATGCCTAGCGGCCTCGTGTTGGTGTTATCTATCGGGCTTTTATGCCTAGCGTGCCTCGTGCGGTGGTGTTACCTATCGGGCTTTACGCCTAGCGGCCTTGCGCCGTGTTACTTTTCGAGCTTTTACGCCTAGCGAGCTTGATGCCTGGTGATGAATTTACCTAAGAGGAGTTTAATCCTTGTCAAGACAATTTAGAACTAAATTGTCACGAATATGGTTCGGAGTAAGTATGTGAGGTATGTTATGTTAAATATTACTTGTGCCAAATTGTTATTGATGAATGTAATTTGACTGAGTCGAGCTTAGAACATGCTATTATGGGACAATTGATTTGCATGTATAATCGCTATGAAAGTAGGTTTCAATTATTAATATTTGGCCTTGTGTAAACTATTTACTTAGTTGTTTACGTAGAATGCCATATGTGGACTGTTTCATCTTCATAAATAATTAAATGTTTCAATTTAAATGAGTTGGGACTTACTAAGCTAGTAAGCTTACTCGCTTGAGATGTTTCCTCTGTTTTATAGATTAGGAGCAAGCCACAAGCTCACCGGGATCGTTGGGAAGTCGCTCACACTATCAACCTACTTTTTGGGTACTCCTTCATTTTGGGTTAGTCTTTAATAGAAGGCATGTATAGGATAGGCTTGGTTTGTTTGAGGAAATTTTACGGTTCTCATGTAAACATTAAAAAGAATAGCCATGCGAAAATGGCTAAATTTTTGTTAAGTACGTTGGGTGTTTTGATGTAAGTTGGTTCATGATGGCATTGTCCATGCATTCCTAAACAAGTTAATCGTTTTACTAAGGAAATGTTTGAATATAAATTGAATCCTTGAAATTTTGAAGTAAGGAGGTTCGGGTAGGAGCTAGTTATTTTTAAGAATGAAATAAAACAGCTTGTAGCAGCAGCAGTGACGCGAGTTAGGAAAATCACCAAAATAGGGTATAATGAATTTGGAGACGAGTGAGTTATGAATTTGAACCTTAGTGTGTCTACTTTTACATAAAAGAAATAGAGTAGGAAAAAGATTTATACCTTATGAGATAATTAAGTTTGAACGAAACCTGTTCTGAATGAATTCGTGAGTCACTGTCCTGTTTTGGAAAAATTGTCAAAAATTGTACAAAAATAATTAGGAATCATGGTTTATATGTGTAGAATCCTAAATGAGTCTATTTTTCATTGGTATAAATAAGAACACCATTGGAAAATTGTGCAATCAGATAACTGCAGTTTTATAAGGATAGGTCAGAACTGTCCAGCAGTGTAATAAGGGTAACTTTGAAGAATAAACTGTACTAATTGGTCACATGAAAAATTCTAGAAAAATTATGGTGAATAGATATATGAGTCTACTTTCAAGGAAAATTTACGGATTGGAATTTCGAACTCTATAACTCGAGTTATAGCCAAATTAAGCGGCACAACGCAGTTTGACAGCTTTAAGATTTTCGTGTGTTGAACTAGTAGTCAAGTCTAGTAATGCCTCTTACTTAATTCCGGCGATGGTCTCGAGTAAGGGGTGTTACACATGTATATATATAACAGATAGAATTAATGATGCAAACCCGAACCCAAACCTAGATAGCCATCCGCTACACATCACCCGTACCAACCATCACACCGTGGGGACTACTAAGTCGACCCCCCATCCGCTACACATCATCAAAGGTAGTCGCTGCAGACGACATGCTCATCACCCTTACAATTTTCTGGCATAGCCACCAGATAATATTTTGTGACATGAGTCATCACATTCAGATTATGTGACCGAAGTCACCAAATTCAGATATTTGTGGTATAAACCACCAGATCACTTCCCCTTTCCATATAACCCGTATGCCCCATGCCATACAAATCATACAATTAACATGCCTTAGGCCTTATTTCACATTCTTATCAATGTTCACTTATGCCATATTGGATATTCATAATATCATAACTACAGTAGTAGTAAGTTAACATACCTGAGTACTTTGTACCATTGCATGGTACCCTTAGCCACATATTATATGTTCATATCAACACATTTATTAAGACATAACCATAAATCTATTTAGGCTTAGTGCGGGGTACACACCTGATTTACTTAATGAGTTCACTGAAATCCTGAAGAATCCCGATCTAATGCTCTAGATTTTAATTCCTACATTCGGCCAAAACTTAGTATTTTAGCAAAAGCCTATTCAGCTATTCAATCAGATCCCGAAGGATTATCACAATCAAAATCTTACCTTGCTGCCGATTTGATTCCTAAATAATTCCCGAAACTTTGTGATACTTCTTCCTTGAAATCGACTAGCATCAAATCACGTCACAGGTTAGTTTTCGACTTTTGAATAATATGAAATAGATCTGAAACACTAAATAAGCCTTGGCCGAATGTGCATGTGCACTTACCTTGTGGATCTAAAATCCCGAAAGTGGTCTCTTGGCTATGAAGTTGTCGAAATCCCTATAGGTACATGTTAGGTCCTATTTTCAGTCACTTTAATGAACTTTAATAAATGGCCTTTGGCCTAAAATCATATGTTTCTTACCTTAGCTAACCAAATCCCGAATGATCTTTCATTGTAGTCGGCTTTAGAAGAGATCCCGAAATTCTCCTTCAAAGATTTGGCCAGAGAGCATTAATGGCATTAGAGTTTTGATTTCGGCTTTAAGGAAAGGAAATAATATGACAATAATTGAATCCTTACCCTTAATGTTGTACTCGACGGCACCCTTACTAAAACTCACAGAGATATTTGGCTAGGCTAGAAAGAACTCGCTTTCGACTTTTGAAACTTACGACAAATAGAGAAGAAGAAGACCTCCTTGAGATTCAACTATGGCTCCTAATGGAGATAGATTATTCGGCTATCACAAGTGTATTTCGGCTTTTGAGAAACTATGAGAAGAAGAGAAGGTTTATGCTGGAAATTCGGCTAGAACACAGGTTATTTCAGCTTGGCAAAATAGAATAGAAGTGTTGCTAGAGAATTCGGCAGAGGCTCAGATGAAAAGAAAAAGAAAACAAATGGAATTCCTTCATCCCTTTGGCCGAAAATACTACACCTAGTTCCCCCTATTCGGCCAAATCTCCTTTCCCCTATCTCATCCCTTCTTTTTCTCCTATTTTCTCTCATTTTCCTTTATTCAAAGGAATTCAAATAAATCAGCAATTATCCTTAGCTTAGCCGAATTTTTAAAAGGGATCTATCACATCTAAAGCTCATCCTTTCAGTCTCCCCATGCCGTCCAACTTTGTCTATCCTTGCAGCAAAATAAAAGCTCTCTTTTTGCTTTCCTTGTGGCTCGAACCCTGGCCCATTTGCACCTGCTTGTGGCGTCACTTACAGAGGCTTTAAGTGGCACCTCCTTGCCACTTTTCCAAGCCCAATTTTGTGTCTAATTTCCCTTACAATTTTTCGTAAGGCCTCCTCTACCTAGCTTCCTCTTTTAAACTTAAAATCGAATAACTTCAGGAGGTATTTTTCCTACATTCTAAGGTTCACAAAATTCATAAAACACATTCCACATACACATAGACATGCTTCCACAAACAATTAAGCACAAATGCATAAGCCCAAAATCCAGGATATTACAGTTCTACCCCTTTAAAATAATTTCGACCTCGAAATTACCTGGCTAAAATAAGTGAGGGTATTTCTGTCACATTGCTTTTTTCGGCTCCCACGAAGCTTCCTCCGATCCATGGTTACACCATAGCACTTTGACTAGAGGAACTGATTTCCTCCGTAGTACTTTCACATCTCGTTCCAAAATCTGAATCGGCTCTTCCTCGTAGGACAAATCTGGCCTTAGCTCCACCTCTTCAACCGGCACTATATGAGATGGATCCGACCAATAAGGACGTAGCAAGGAAACATGGAATACGTCGTGCATCTGCTTTAATTCCGAAGGCAACTCTAACCGGTATGCCAATGGACCAACTCGCTTCAATACTTGGTAAGGTCCTATAAACCTGGGACTTAACTTCCCTTTGCGACCAAACCTCATCACTTTCTTCCATGGCGAAACCTTAAGGAACACTTGATCTCTCACAGCAAATTCTATCTCCTTCCGTTTCAGATCAGCGTACGACTTTTACCTATCAGATGCTTCCTTCAACCGTGCACGAATCACCTCGACTTTCTCCTCGGATTCTGCCACAATCTCTGGACCCAAAACTCTACGTTCCCCTAATTCTGTCCAACATGTAGGAGTGCGACACCTTCGTCCATACAACGCTTCATACGGTGCCATCCGAATACTGGCTTGATAGTTGTTGTTGTATGCAAATTCCGCTAAAGGCAAATATACTTCCCAACTCCCTCTGAAGTCTATCACACATCCCCTCAGCATATACTCTAACACTTGAATCACTCATTCAGATTGACCGTCCGATTGTGGATGAAAAGTCGTAGTGAAATCCAATCTGGTGCCTAAAGTTTGATGTAATGCCTTCCAAAACCGAGACGTGAACCTTGGATCTCTATCTGAGATCATCGACACTGGTACCCCATGCAACCTCACGATCTCCGCCACATACAACTTCGCCAACTTCTGCAAAGAATAATCAACCTGTACTAGAATAAAATGCGCGGACTTTGTCAACCGATCCACTATCACCCATACCGAGTCCTTCTTAGTAGGTGTAAGAGGAAGCCCACTAACGAAGTCCATGGTGATTCTCTCCCACTTCCACTGTGGAATCTTTATCAGTTGAAGCAATTCTGACGGAACTTGGTGTTCAGCCTTAACTTGCTGACATGTCAAGCACTTGTTGACAAATTTGGTAACTTCCCGTTTTAGACTAGGCCACCAAAACTATTCCCGTAGGTCTCTGTACAACTTACTACCTCCGGGATGCATAGCATAAGGGCTACTATGCGATTCCCAAAGAATCTTCTGCCTTAACTCTTCATTCTTCGGCATACAAACCTTACCCTTGAAACACAACACTCCTTTGACATTAACGCCATAATCTTCCAACTCTCTATTCTGCACTTGCTGCAACTTAGCGCTTAGATCCTCATCCAACAACTGTCCCTCTTTTACCTCATTCAACCAAGTTGGCTTAACTTGCCATTCTGCCAGCAGACTTCCATCATCATACAAACTCAGATGCACGAACATCGCCCTCAGATCCGACACCACTTTCCGACTTAGGGCATCTACCACTACATTCGCCTTGCCCGAGTGGTACTCTATAGAACAGTCATAATCCTTTAACAGCTCCACCCACCTTCACTGTCTCAGGTTCAACTCCTTCTGAGTCAACAGATACTTAAGGCTCTTGTGATCTGTGTAGATCACCGACTTTTCTTCATAAAGATAGTGCCTCCACACCTTGAGAGCAAAGACCACTGCCACCAATTCCAAATCGTGCGTCGGGTAGTTAACCTCATGAGGCCTTAATTGTCGAGACACATAAGCAACTACCTCCACATCCTGCACTAACACGCCTCCCAATCTTGTATGAGAAGCATCACAATACACCACAAAATCCTTTCCTGCTTCAGGCTGAATCAAAATCGGAGCTTCAGTCAAGACCCTCTTAAGCTTATCAAAGCTCTCCTGTTGCTTATCCGTCCATACGAAAGGTACCTCCTTTCTCAACAATTTCATCAGCGGTACGGCTATTGATGAAAACCCTTCTACAAACCTGATAACGGGCCGTCCCGGGTTAGGAGGCGAATCGTTAAAGTTGCCCGATCGTAAATTAGACAGTTTCTCGTTCAACTAACAAAGGGATAATTTTGTTGGAAAAATAATATCTTCAAAAATAAATAAGGATAGGTGATAGGTTGAATGGATATGTATTTGAAACAAGAAAGAACCTTTAATAAAAATTAAAGACCCGAATCTTATAAGTTTCAAATTGATGGAAGGAGTTTCGAAATTTGAAACAAGAAAGAACCTTTAATAAAAATTAAAGACCCGAATCTTATAGGTTTCAAATTGATAGAAGGAGTTTTCGAAATAAAACCGAGACCCACTATCTAGCGAGATAGGAACCGACGGTATGATATTTCGAAATAAAACCGAGACCCACTATCTAGCGAGATAGGAACCAACGGTATAGGTAGATGAACGCCACACCCGTGAGGATGATAAGTTCAAAACAAGGAAAGAACGACGCCACTAGAAAACTAGATAAGTCAATTCAAACCTCGAGAATAAGGAGAGTGAAAACTCGCCAAAAGAAATTCTTCTTTTCATTCAAATTCAAGTTGTGTTACAAAGGAAAATAAACGTCCTATTTATAGATACTAGCTGAATGGCCAAAATACCAAGCTCCAAGCTTAAGGCCGTCCATCTCATGTTTGTTTATCTTTCCACCAAATTCCCCTTGCATTATTTAATTCTTTCATGCTTTCTCTTTTACTCCAAGTGTGCCGTGCACCCAAAAAAAATTCATTCAATAATATTCCCTCAATTGCTCCTTTGATTATTCCCACTTCGAAAATGGTATATGCTTTTGCCGTCCAACAATCTTTAGAATAATTGAATTTTAATTCTTCATTGTGCCGCCCCATGGTTCCATCTCCAACATTTCAAAATAATGCTCCATTATCCATTTACTCCAGACTTGTATTTCCATCTTCATTCCTAATGGCCCTTGCAAAAATTCAAATGCCATTGATTAAAAAATATATCCATGCCGTCCATTATTTCATGCATTCCATTTGGCTTTATTAAAATAATATAGCCATTATCCTTCCATTTTAATTCCTTTTATGCTCCCACCATGCCGTATTTGCTTATCATGCTTCTTTGTTCCTTTTTTATTTATTTATTTATTTATTTATTATTCACACCTAGCCACCATTTGACCGTCCAAGGCAAATGCCCATTACTTTGTATTTGAAATTTCAAAGGCCTTTGATAATCCTTTATGGCTTCCATTGTTGTCTCCCAAAATAACGTGAATCACCTATAAAATATAAACCAACATTAGTAATATTTCAGTTGAACACAAATTAACACACATTTTAATTACTTTATTTAAATATTAGATAAAACACACTATTATTTACTATGACAAAGGATTTATTAAAAACTCGTGCTGATTAAACAAAAATAATGTGAATTAAGAAAACGTAACAACTTCTGAAAATTTAATCAAACATGCGTATTTTATAGAGTTAAATATTCTAGCAGTCGGACTAGCTAGTATATTCAACTCTAAAGAAATTGTAATAGCTCAGCATGTTTTTGGAATCTTTTCTATCGTCATTCCAAATTTGTGCCACCAACACCATTGCGGCATCTTTGAATTGTTTGGTTCGGGAACGTGTAATTGGTCCATTAGGTAGTCTCATCGGGTCATGGTTGACGTCCGTCACACAGCTTCATAGGTGAGCTCGTATCATCCCCTCCTCTTTAAGTTGATTCGTCCTCGAATCATCACCTATATCGAAAGGAGAAAGATCAAAAACATTAAAACTCGCGCTCACATTATAGTCACCTGGCAAGTCCAACTTGTACGAGTTGTCATTTATGCGTTCAATGACTTGAAATGGACCGTCTCCCCGTGGGAGAAGTTTAGATCGCCTTTGCTTGGGAAACCTTTCTTTTCGCATATGAACCCAAACCCAGTCCCTCTGTTCAAAGAGAATGCGTCTCACGACCTTTGTTAGCTCGTTGGGCGTATTGCTTAGTTTTTGCCTCAATATTCTCGCGCACCTTTCGATGCAGTTCCTTTATGTAGTCCGCCTTTTTCTTAGCATCAGAATGGATAAATTTATCTGAAGGCAGTGGCAATAAATCAAGAGGAGTGAGAGGATTAAACCCGTAAACAATCTCGAAAGGCGAGAATTTAGTTGCAGAGTGAACAGTTCGGTTGTAAGCAAATTCGATGTGGGGCAGACAGTCTTCCCATGTTTTGAGATTTTTTTGCACCAATGCTCGCAACAAAGTTGTTAGGACTCGGTTCACTACTTCCGGTTTGTCCATCCGTTTGAGGATGACACGTGGTCGAGAATAGTAGTTTTGTCCCTAACTTTCCCCACAGAGTTCGCCAAAAGTGACTTAAAAATTTTACGTCCCGATCAGATACGATCGTCTTCGGAACTCCATGCAATCGTATTATTTCCCTAAAAAACAAGTTTGCAATATGCACGGCATCGTCGGGCCTTAGAACAAGGGATAAAATGGGTCATTTTAGAGAAACGATCAGCTACAACAAAAATCGAGTCCTTCCCGCTTTTGATCTTGGTAATCCAAGGATGAAATCCATGGAAATGTCGACCACGAGTGTGTCCGGAATTGGAAGGCGTATATAAACCGCGAGGTGGACCCGTGATTTGGTTTGTTTGCGAGCAATGCAACGTTCACAAATCCGCTCAACATCCTTGCTCATTCCCGCCAAAAAAAGTTCTTGAAGAGTGGACAATGTTTTGTCTCGTCCAAAGTGACCCATAAGGCCACCACTATGTGCCTCTATTACAAGCATGTCTCGCATAGACCCTTGCGGTATACAAATCTTGTTTTCCTTGAAAAGGAATCCTTCATGCTGTAAAACTTATCAAAAGCACCACTCTCACAAGCATTATAGACATTGCCAAAATCAGCATCGTTAGCATACAAATCCTTAATATGATGGAAACCAAGTACTTTAGAATCAAGAGAGGTTAATAAATTGTACCTTCGTGATAACGCATCCGCTACTACATTTTCCTTACCTTTCTTATACTCAATTACATACGGAAATGATTCTAAATACTCGATCCATTTTGCATGTCGTTTGTTGAGTTTGTGCTGACCTTTAATGTACTTGAGTGCTTCATGATCTGAATGAATAACAAATTCTTTCGGCCTCGGGTAATGTTGCCACGCTTTCAAGTGATCTTATTAGAGCGTACATCTCTTTGTCATACACGGGGTATTGAGTGTAGCTCCGTTCAATTTCTCATTTGAAATCACGCCACCGGTCTTCCATTACGAGTTAGAACGGCTCCGATCCCTACACCGATGCATCACACTCAATTTCAAAAGTTTTATTAAAGTCGAAGGGGATAACAATGGAGCTTTAACAAGAAATTCTTTAATGGCATTAAAAGACCGTTCTTGCTCATCGGACCAATGGAAAGCTGAATTCTTCTTGATCATGCTCGTTAAAGGAGCGGCTATCGTGCTGAAGTTGGGCACGAATTGACGGTAAAAACTAGCCAACCCATGGAAACTTCGTACTTGGCTAACCGTTGTGGGACGGGGCCATTCTTGGATGGCTCTAACCTTCTCTTGGTCCACTTCTAATCCATTTGCACTCACGACGTATCCTAAGAAAATAACCTTGTCAGTACAAAAAGAACATTTCTCGAGATTAGCGTACAATACCTCTTTTCGCAGTGTTTCTAAGATCGCACGTAGATGTTGGAGATGATCCTCCAAAGATTTGTTGTACACTAATATGTCATCAAAATAAACAACACATGATTTGCCAATAAAAGCTCGTAAGACATGATTCATAAGTCTCATAAAAGTACTCGGAGCGTTTGTAAGTCCGAATGGCATTACCAACCATTCATACAAACCTAACTTTGTTTTGAAAGCCATTTTCCACTCATCACCTTCTCGCATCCTAATTTGGTGATAGCCACTTTTGAGATCAATCTTTGTGAAGATTCGAGCTCCGCTCAACTCGTCTAGCATATCATCAAGTCGGGGTATCGGGTGTCGGTATTTGACGGTGATTTTGTTGATGGCGTGACAGTCAACACACATTCGCCACGAACCATCTTTCTTTGGCACTAATAACACCGGTACCGCGCACGGGCTAAGGCTTTCTCGGATATATCCCTTTTCTAGCAATTCAGTGATTTGCTTTTGGAGCTCTTTTGTTTCTTCGAGATTGCTTCGGTACGCAGGTCGATTGGGCAGAGAAGCTCCCGGCACCAAGTCAATTTGGTGTTCTATACCTCTTATGGGCGGTAAACCACTTGGTAACTCCTCTGGAAATATGTCCTTGAATTCCTGAATCAGAGACAACACAGAAGAAGGAAGATTTTTGGGTAAGTCGTTAATGTTCAAAAACGATTCTTTGTATAGTAAGACATACATAGGTTGTCTCACATACAAAGCTTTTCGAATATCTCTTGCTTTTGCAAAAACACTCATTTTTCCATTTTCTTTTTCTTCCTTCATTTCCTCTTCTTTTTGTTCACACTCTCTCGTTTTATCACTTATTTTCTTGTCCCTCTTTTTTTTAAAATTCTTTTCTTTTTCTTTCTCATTTTTCCACTCATTTTCTTTTGATTTTTCCATTGATGTCTTCATTTTCAACTGATCCTCATAAACTTGCTTGGGTGTTAACGGAGCGAGTGTCACGTTTCGGCCCAAGTACTTAAAAGTGTACCGATTAGTGTAGCCGTCATGAATTGCTCGCTTGTCAAATTGCCAAGGTCGTCCAAGCAGTAGATGTCCAGCTAGCATCGGAACCACATCACACAAAACCTCATCTTGATACTTCCCTATTGAAAAGGAAACCAAAACTTGTTTTGTGACCTTAAGTTCTCCCGCGTCATTAAGCCATTGTAGCTTATATGGATGGGGATGTTTGGTGGTAGTCAATCCAAGTTTCTCAATCAATATGGTGCTAGCCACATTAGTACAACTTCCTCCATCTATAATGACGCAACAAATCTTCCCTTGTATTTGACAACGCGTATGGAAGATGTTTTCGCGTTGTTGCTCATTTTCGACACCTTGTAGACTAAGGCTCCTTTTTACCACCAAGATCTCTCCACTTTCGGCTTGTTCTATTTCTTCCTCATCTTGGGATGTCTCACTGGGATCGTCTTCCTCTTCACTTTCGGATTCGATCTCACCATTATCTCGGACGAACATAGTGTTTCGATTTGGACATTGATTTGCAATATGTCCTCGTCCCAAACATTTGAAACACCTAATGTCTCGGGATCGATTCGGAAAAGCTTCCATTTTGCCTTTGCTTGTTTCACCGATAGGCTTGTTAGTCTTGGGTGCGCCACTGATTTCTTTGGCTCGGTTCAGTATGTCCCTTTTGTTGGTCACTTGCCCCCACTTCGATGTTGAGGCTTGATTGGGGTTTGCTCTAGGCATAGTTTTTCGTTTCAGCTGTTTTTCTACCTTTATAGCCATGTGAACCATTTCGATGATATCGATGTAATGATGTAATTCTACAATATTTGCGATATCTCGATTGAGGCTAGCACTAAAACGTGCCATGGTGGCTTCTCGTTCTTCTTCCACATTGGCTCGGATCATGGCCACTTCCATCTCCTTGTAGTAATCTTCTACGCTTCGGTGACCCTGGGTTAGGCTTTGCAATTTTTGATGCAACTCACGGTGGTAGTAGGTTGGGATGAATCTTTTCCGCATTAATGCCTTCATTTCCGCCCATGTGGATATTGGACGTTCACCATCCCGTCTTCGACTCGTCGTTAATTGATCCCACCAAATGAGGGCGTAATCAGAAAATTCGATGGCAGCAAGTTTCACCTTCTTATTTTCTGAATAATTATGACAGTCGAAAATTAATTCCACCTTCTTTTCCCACTCAAGGTAGGCTTCCGGATCGGACCGCCCTTGAAAAGCAGGAATCGTCATTTTAATGTTCTTTAAATCGTCATCGGCCCATTCTCGATCTCTTTGGCTCACGGGCTCGTGGATTTCTTCGCCGTTCATCGTGTTCAAAAACGGGTTGCTATCGGCTTCACTTGGTTCGTAGACTTCGTTGTCACGTAACCAAGGTCGCTTCTCGCCCCTTTCTAATTGGAGGGGGTGTTTGCTCGAGGTCTTCGTTCCTCTCTTCGATCTAATTGTTCGGTGATTGTTCAAGATACGTGTAATTTCTTGCAATACATTTGCACATCCTCGATTTCTCCCTTCGATCATTTCTTGAGGTTGTAATCCTTCCCCACCTCGTGTCATGGATGCTTCAATCACTTATTACTCGATGTTCGGGTTCCTAGACATGTTTTTAAACAAAATTAATGGATTCCTCACTACAATCCTCACTTGTTCTCTCACAAAGAAAAATTATCAACACTCACACTCGTGTTTTTACTCAATTCTGGCTTTTTCCTTAATGTGTTCACTCTTGCCTTTTACCGCTCGAATTTCACTCTTCTAGATTCCAGAAGGTTGTCTTTGACTTACTAGCAACTCGTAGGTCGTGTTAAGCTAATTGAGCATGAAGCTGGAAAGCAGTTTAATGTAGAAAAGCCAAGAGATGACCAAGATATGTTGAAGGAGGTAACAAATGTGAGGAAGTCAACTATAGTTGATTTCCAATATCTTATAGAGCTAACTAATTATACAGACAAGGACTCGTCTCAGTTAGTATACTTTGTAAAACACTGGGAATATAAGCAAGCGAATGTCGTTCGTCTTTTTAGAGAAGAACTTGACAATCTAAACAGGTCAAGGTAGGAAGAGGGTTCTTTTTTTTTTTTTAAATATGCTAAATACAATGAAAATAAAATACAACTATTTTTTTTTTGGATATTTTTTTTTGAAACTTACTCGAAAAAACTCAAGACGATCAAAACATGCCTAATTTAATTGGCTCTGATACCAGATGATAATGGGCCGTCCCGGGTTAGGAGGCGAATCGTTAAAGTTGCCCGATCGTAAATTAGACAGTTTCTCGTTCAACTAACAAAGGGATAATTTTGTTGGAAAAATAATATCTTCAAAAATAAATAAGGATAGGTGATAGGTTGAATGGATATGTATTTGAAACAAGAAAGAACCTTTAATAAAAATTAAAGACCCGAATCTTATAAGTTTCAAATTGATGGAAGGAGTTTCGAAATTTGAAACAAGAAAGAACCTTTAATAAAAATTAAAGACCCGAATCTTATAGGTTTCAAATTGATAGAAGGAGTTTTCGAAATAAAATCGAGACCCACTATCTAGCGAGATAGGAACCGACGGTATGATATTTCGAAATAAAACCGAGACCCACTATCTAGCGAGATAGTGGGTCTCGGTTTTATTTCGAAAACTCCTTCTATCAATTTGAAACCTATAAGATTCGGGTCTTTAATTTTTATTAAAGGTTCTTTCTTGTTTCAAATTTCGAAACTCCTTCCATCAATTTGAAACTTATAAGATTCGGGTCTTTAATTTTTATTAAAGGTTCTTTCTTGTTTCAAATACATATCCATTCAACCTATCACCTATCCTTATTTATTTTTGAAGATATTATTTTTCCAACAAAATTATCCCTTTGTTAGTTGAACGAGAAACTGTCTAATTTATGATCGGGCAACTTTAACGATTCGCCTCCTAACCCGGGACGGCCCGTTATCAAAACCTTCTGTAATAGCCTGCCAATCCTAAGAAACTGCGAACCTTAGCCACTGACTTAGGTGGTTTCCAATCCAACACTGCCTCAATCTTTCTGGGTTCCACCCTTATCCCTTCAGTAGACACCACATGCCCTAAGAAGGCAACTTCCTTGAGCCAAAATACACACTTGCTGAATTTGGCATAAAGCTTCTTCTCCCTCAACACTTGCAACACAACCCGAAGATGCTTATCGTGCTCCTCTTCAGAATTGGAGTACACAAGGATGTCGTCAATGAACACAACGATGAATCGATCCAAGTAGGGTTGGAAAACCCGGTTCATCATATCTATGAATGCGGCTGGGGCGTTCGTCAATCCAAACGGCATTACTAGAAACTCATAATGGCCGTATCTTGTTCGGAAAGCTGTCTTATGGATATCTGCTTCCTTCACCTTCAACTGATGATATCCAGACCTTAAATCGATCTTTGAGAATACTGCGGCCCCCTTAAGCTGATTGAACAAGTCGTCTATCCTTGGCAACGGGTACTTGTTCTTGATGGTTAACTTATTCAACTGACGATAATCTATACACATATGCATAGTTCCGTCCTTCTTGTTCACAAACAAGACCGGTGCTCCCCACGGAGACACACTGGGTCGAATAAACCCACGATCAAGCAACTCTTGGACCTGAGCCTTGGGCTCAACCAACTCCTTTGGTGCCATTCTATAAGGGGCAATTGACACAGGAGCTGTTCCCGGTAGCAAGTCAATTCCAAACTCCACCTCTCTATCCGGGGGTATTCCAGGTATCTCCTCCGGAAACACATCTACAAACTCTCTTACTGTTCGAACTCCACTAACTCCCCCTTCCTTCATATCCAACGCGCTTACGAAGGCCAAAAATGCCTTGCACCCCTTCCGAACCATCTTATCGGCCTTTAGTGCTGAAACCACATTAGACAAGTAGTTTCTTCTTTCTCTTATCATAATTACTGACTCATCCTCCGGGGTCTTTAACTCCATCCGTTTAGCTGCACAATCCAATATAGCCCGATGTTCCACTAGCCAGTCCATGCCAAGTATAAGATCGAATTCTCCGAAGGGTAGTTCCATTAAGTCGGCAGGGAAAATCACTCCTTGAGTCTCTAGAGGTACACTTCGAAAAATCTTATTCACCACTATAGTTTGGCCTAATGGGCTTACTACAGTCATTTCCCTATCAGAAAGTTCAGAGGCTATGCCTAGAGTTCCCACTACACTATATGCAACATAAGAATGGGTCGAGCCCACATCAATCAGAGCAAAATAAGGCTTGCCAAATATAAGGAACGTACCGATTATGATGTCTGGTGCGTCTCTATCTTCCATCCGATGAACTGCATACACAAGACCCGGCTGTCTTGCCTCTGTATTACCAACACCTCTGCCAGGTGTTCCTCGTCCCCTTCCAAAGACCGTACCTACCTACCATTCGGACCACGACCTCCGCTCGAGTTGTTTGTCCACCTCTATCAGCCTGATTAGCACCCTGACCTGCTAGGCGGCTCCCGTCTATCTTAATAGGACAGTCTTTAATCATGTGATCCTTAGACCCACACTTAGAACATCCTCCCGTCTTCTTCCAACACTCTCCTAAATGCATCTTACCACACTGGGTACAAGTACGGTATTGCCCTCCTATACTAGACTGCTGACCTCGCGGCCCATCAACTCTAGGCCTATTCTGCACATTTCCAGACGATCTTGATGATCCAAAACCTCTTTTTTGCTTGTCCCGATCCGTGTTTTGCCTCACAGAGTCCTTAATCCCTTCAGCTACTTTAGCCTTCTCTACCAATGCAGAAAACTCCCGTTCCTGGTGCGGAGCTATTAACAATCTCAGGTCATCCCTTAGTCCATCCTCAAAACGAACACATCATTCATGCTCCGAAGCCACTACTCCTCGAGCATACCGGCTCAACCTTAAGAATTCAGCTTCGTACTCTGCTACGGACTTATTCCCTTGAACCAGCCCCAGAAATGCCTTCCTCTGCGCATCAGTGTAGCTGTGCCGACATACTTCTTTTGATACGCCGCCTTAACATACTCCCAAGTCAGATCCTTAGCTGTGGCACCATCCCGAACTATGAGCCACCATTGATATGCTTCATCGCGTAGTAGCACCACCATTCCTTTCAGTTTCTCCTCAGGGGTCAAATCTAGCTCATCCATAATTCGTTCCGTCGCCTCCAACCAATACTCAGCTGCACTGGGTGCCACACTGGATACGCCATGGAATACCTCAGCTCCGTTAGCTCGGAGTCGCTCAGGTACAGATTTTCGAGCTCCCATATTTCCACCTGCTCCAGCCACCGTTTCAAGAACTCATAGCACCGCCTGCGATACTGCATCATCCCCCGTCTGATCTTGTTGTTCAACACCAACATATTACATGTTCATATAAACACATTTATTAAGACATAACCATAAATCTATTTAGGCTTAGTGCGGGGTACACACCTGATTTACTTAGTGAGTTCACTGAAATCCCGAAGAATCCCGATCTAACGCTCTAGATCTTAATTCCTAAATTCGGCCAAAACTTAGTATTTTAGCAAAAGCCTATTCGGCTATTCAATCAGATCCCGAAGGATTATCACAATCAAAATCTTACCTTGCTGCTGATTTGATTCCTAAACAATTTTCAAAACTTTGTGATACTTCTTCCTTGAAATTGGCTAACATCAAATCACCTCACAGGTTAGTTTCGGCTTTTGAATAATATGAAATAGATCTGAAACACTAAATAAGCCTTGGCCGAATGTGCATGTGCACTTACCTTGTGCATCTAAAATCCCGAAAGTGGTCTCCTGGCTATGAAGTTGTCGAAATCCCTATAGGTACATGTTAGGTCCTATTTTCAGTCATGTTAATGAACTTTAATAAATGGCCTTTGGCCTAAAATCATACGTTTCTTACCTTAGCTAACCAAATCTCGAATGATCTTCTATTGTAGTCGGCTTTAGAAGAGATCCCGAAATTCTCCTTCAAAGATTCGGCCAGAGAGCATTAATGGCATTAGAGTTTTGATTTCGGCTTTAAGGAAAGGAAATAATATGACAATAATTGAATACTTACCCTTAATGTTGTAGTCGACGGCACCCTTACCAAAACTCACAGAGATACTCGGCTAGGCTAGAAAGAACTCGCTTTCAGCTTTTGAAACTTACGACAAAGAGAGAAGAAGAAGACCTCCTTGAGATTCGACAATGGCTCCTAATGGAGATGGATTATTCGGCTATCACAAGTGTATTTCGGCTTTTGAGAAACTATGAGAAGAAGAGAAGGGTTATGATGGAAATTCGGCTAGAACACAGGTTATTTTGGCTTGGCAAAATAGAAGAGAAGTGTTTCTAGAGAATTCGGCAGAGGCTCAGATGAAAAGAAAAAGAAAACAAATGGCCTTCCTTCATCCCTTTGGCCGAAAATACTACACTTAGTTCCCCCTATTCGGCCAACTCTCCTTTCCCCTATCTCATCCCTTCCTTTTCTCCTATTTTCTCTCCTTTTCTTTTATTCAAAGCAATTCAAATAAATCAGCAATTATCCTTAGCTTAGCCGAATTTTTAAAAAGGATTTATCACATCTAAAGCTCATCCTTTCAGTCTCCCCATACCGTCCAACTCTGTCTATCCTTGCAGCAAAATAAAAGCTCTCTTTTTGCTTCCCTTGTGGCTCGAACCCTGGCCCATTTGCACCTGCTTGTGGCGTCACTTACAGAGGCCTTAAGTGGCGCCTCCTTGCCACTTTTGCAAGCCCAATTTTGTGTCTAATTTCCCTTACAATTTTTCTTAAGGCCTCCTCTGCCTAGCTTCCTCTTTTAAACTTAAAATCGAATAATTTCTTAGGTATTTTTCCTACATTCTAAGGTTCACAAAATTCATAAAACACATTCCACATACACATAGACATGCTTCCACAAACAATTAAGCACAAATGCATAAGCCCAAAATCCAGGATATTACATCGGTTCTTCATTGTAGGTCATATCAGGCTGAATCTCAACTTCTGTTAGATGAATAACGTGTGAAGGATCTGATCGATATCATCATAACATGGATACATGGAAAACATTGTGAATCTTATCAAGCTCAGGTGGTAATGCTAACCGATATGCCCTGATTCTTTCAATGATTTTATAAGGTCCGATTAACTGTGGACACAATTTCCCTTTACGACCGAATCTGAGAACTTTCTTCCATAGTGATACTTTCAAGAACACTTTATCACCAACCTGAAATTCTATCTCTTTTCGTTTCAAATTGGCATAAGACTTTTGGTAGTCTGAGGTTGCGTTCAAACTGTCTCTAATTATCTTCACCTTTTCTTCGATTTCACGGATCAAGTCAACTCTGTGTATCTTTTTCTTGCTTAACTCTATCCAATACAATGGAGTTCTACATTTGCGACTATATAGAGCCTCATACGGTGCCATATTAATACTAGCTTATAACTATTATTGTAAAAAAATTCAATCAAAGGTAAATACCTTTCCCAGTTACCCCCAAATTCAAGTACACAACACTGAAGCATATCTTCCAAAATATGTATCACACATTCTGATTGTCCATCTGTTTAAGGGTGGAATGCAGTACTAAAATGTAATTGAGTGCCAAGAGCTTCTTGCAATTTATTCCAAAATCGGGAGGTGAACCGAGGATCTCTATATGAAATAATAGAGGTTGGCACTTCATGCAATCTTACAATTTCAGAGACATATAATTCAGCCAACCTATCCAAAGAAAAATCCATACGTATCAGGATAAAGTGTCCTGACTTCATTAAACGATCGACAATTACCCATACAACATCTTTCTTTTTCGGCGACAAGGGTAATCCCGATACAAAGTCCATGGTAATCATTTTCCATTTTCATTCCAGGATCGTAATTGGCTGCAATAATCCCGAAGGCACTTGGTGTTCAGCCTTTACTTGTTGACATATCAAGCATCTAGATACAAATTCAAAAATATCTCTTTTCATTCCCGACCACCAGCACATTTTCATCAAGTCATTATACATTTTATTGCTATCGGGATGCATAGAAATAATACTATGGTGCGCTTCATGTAAAATCTTCTGTACTAGTTCTGAATTCTTCGGTACACATATTCTGTCTTTGAACAAAAAAAAAAGCCATCTGAATCAATTTGAAACTCTGAATCAGGATCTGTCTCACTTTGCACTCATTTGGCCTGTAACTTATCATCATCCTTCTGAGCCTCATAGATTTGTTGTCAAAACATTGGTCTAGCTTTTAACTCAGCTATGATTGAATCATCATCAGACAAGGACAATTGGGCATTCAATGCCCGCAAGGCAAACAAATATTTTCGACTCAAGGCATCCGTCACTACATTAACTTTCCCCGAATGGTAATGAATAACGAGATCATAATCTTTCAATAGTTCCAACCACCTACGTTGTCTCAAATTCAGTTCTTTGTGTGTCATTAAATGCTTCAGACTTTTGTGATCCGTAAAGACGTGACACTTTTCACCAAAAAGATAATGTCGCCATATTTTTAGTGCAAATACAATGGCTTCTAATTCAAGATCATGTAGCGGGTAATTTCTTTCATGCGGTTTTAGTTGCCTAGATGCATAAGCTACAACTTTACCATCTTGCATCAATACACATTCGAATCTGTTTAATGAGTTATCACTGTAGACTACAAATTCCTTACCCGATTTAGGTTGGACTAATATGGGCGCTTTCGTCAATAAGGCTTTCAATCTATCAAAACTTTGCTGGCACTTATCGTTCTACTCGAATCTCACATCTTTTTGGAGTAATCGAGTCATCGGAGAAGTTATCATTGAGAACCCTTTAACGAATCTCCAATAATATCCGGTTAGCCCCAGAAAAATTTGGACTTCTAAAATATTCCTTGGTGGCTTCCAACTTTACAATAGCTAAAATTTTATTCGAGTCCACCCGAATACCTTCTGCAAGTGCAACATGTCCAAGGAAACTAACTTCCTTTAACCAGAATTCACATTTACTGAACTTGGCATACAATTGCATCTTACGCAGAGTTTTCAATACAGTTCTCAAATGTTCAGCATGCTCATTTTCATTATGGGAATAAACCAAAATATCACCGATAAAAACAACCCTGAACCTATCCAAGTATGGTCTGAAAATTCTGTGCATTAAATCCATAAATATCATCGAGGCTGTAACACCCCAAACCCGGTCCAAACGCCACGACCGAATCTGGTATGTTACGAGGGAAAACGTATTTGAAAATTTCGAATTTGTACTAAATAGATTTGATAAAACTTTGTTTCTTTTAGAAAACGGGTTGTTGAATATTGTTACTAGAACATTCAAATTAGAAAAATTTTTAGTTTCAAGTTTGAATCTGATTGTTTTTCATTCAATTATAAAAAGCGGTAATACCCGATGGTATAGTTCAAAACATATCGCTTTGTTGGTTTGAAAACGCCGTCTTTCCAAATTTTAATAAATTCGTACCAAGTTATTTTCGTTCTGACGTATTAAAATCCAACGTAAAGCATAAACAATATAAAGCACATCTCAAAAAGGCTTTTACAAATCCAAGATAAAACCCAAATAAAAATAAATAACTAAAGTACCCAAATGCAATAATCTGAGCAAAGCTTTTATTAGAGCATGGCATGTGCACCCCGAGTCCATCCCGACTCCAAGTCCGCGTCTACGAGTCACCTGAAATGTCAAAGGAGAGGGTGAGTCGAGTGACTCAGTGTGTAAATCCCGCTCCCGATAAAACAACAAGCTAACACACATCATACATAGCAACATAATTAATGCAACCCGATCCTAACCATCCATATCACCTTTTCTACCCCGTGTGGTACCAAACCACTGGTGGTGCCAAACCACTGGTGACGTATAGTCACAATGTGTTACTAAAACACTGTGTCCCAAAGACACATTATCCATCAATGTGGTCCCAAACCACTTTGTGTCCGAAGACACAATGTGCTACCAAAGCACCGGTGACCGTAGTCACAAATCGATGATGGGGCCAACCCATCGTGTGTTACCAAAACACTAGCGATTTATCCCATATCTCAAGTGGGGCCAACCCACGGTGGTCAAACCACGTGGACTAGTCGCAATGAGGTGCCAAACCTCTGGTGTCCCAAAGACACAATGTGCTACCAAAGCACTTTGTGACCGTAGTCACAAATCGGGTGATGGGGCCAACCCATCGTGCGTGTGTTACCAAAACAACGGGCGTCAATCCAGTATAATCATCATGGGGCCAACCCACTGTGGTACTGAGCCACTGGGACGAGACGCTGAGGTACCAAACCTCTGGAGGTGCCAAACCTCTGGTGACCCAAAGTCACAAAGTTGTGCTACCAAAGCACTGGTGCTCGTCAGCACAACATATCACTGCTCCCTCCTCTCGTATCACCCATACATATCATACTCATGGGATTATGCATCTCATACTAACCATGCATATCATGCCAACATACCAAGCATTACAACTCATAACATGCATAACATAAATCATGATATCATGCTTCATCAATAGTACTCATAATAGAACAGACTTACCCGAATCGTACACATACCCCGTTTGGGTATTCATTTGTCCATCATACTGTTTATAATTTTAACAGGCAAACAGGTTTATTAAAAAATCTTACTAAGTATCAGTGTGTTAGTTACACACCTGATAATACGAGTCTAGAAATCTCAACCAAAGCGATCTAGGTCCCTCGAGTACTGACTCCTACAATCGGCCAAACATAGGATTAGGCATCTATGACATTCGGCCATCAACAGATAACCAAAGGGGTTAATATCGAACCCTTACCTTGCACACGTTTGGTTTCCTACCAAACCCGAACCACAATGGTTCCTTCTTTAATCAGCAATCGGCTACACCTTAAAAGAGAATAACTGTTAGTCCCTTATCACCCCTGACTTAATCGAAACCAAGATTAAACTAGCAACAACCAATCACTTACCCCTTACTTACCAACCAAGATTCGGCCAACCACACTAGGAGAGAACCACAAGAGATTCGGCCAAGACTTGTACCAAAAGAAAAATAAAAGATTCGGTCAAGGTCTTAAGAAGGGAAGAAAGAAAAAATGGGAAAAATGGTAGGTGCTTTTCGGGTTTGAGATGAAAAGATATGGATGAAATGAATAGGAATTTTCGGTTTAGGCAAGGTAAATTTCGGCTTTAGTGTTTCAAAAGGAAAGGAAAAATATGAGATATGAGAAGAGGGAATACTAGTTTCGATTTCCACAAAATAGAGAAGAGGAAGATAGGAAGGAAAGCATTCGGCCAACAACCCAAATGTAGAAGACAAAGTGCAAAAGAAATTCGGCAAGCACACCTTTGACTTACGGTTTTAGGAAGCAAAGAAAACCAAATAATGAGTGAAGACCAAAGGAATTTCGGCTAACTAAACTTTTGCTCTTGACCCAAAAAGTGACCGAACATACCAAGAAAATATGTCAAAAGAGATGCTTAGACTTTCGGTTCCCAAAGTGAACAAAGAAAAAGGAATTTTGCTTACCAAAAACTTGACCGAAAATGTACCAAAGTGCCAAGGTACATTCGGCCTTCCCCTCACCCACACTATGCCGTCACTCCTCCCTTCCAACTCCCCAAATTTCGCCAAATCCCCCAAGTACTCACCACCACTCATTTCAAATGAGTGGACCAAGTCATACTCCCTTTTTCCTCTCCACCCTCCATTTGAACTTTTGACTTGGTCCAAAGTGGAATTTGAACCACTTACAACTCTTCCATCCTATGCCATCAAAATGGAAGCCCAAAATGAAAATTTCGCAGCTTGAACTCATGACCTCCACCTCATGGAATTGACGCCACACCATGCTCCCAAGTGACGCATGCTTTGCCACTCCACCAGCTCTCTTTTGTGCTCGAAACACAACATAAAATACACATCCTCACTCCATCACTCCCCGACTTAACACCCAAAAACCAAAATTTTTCCATACACTCAGGCACACACCTAGGCTACAATTAAGCCCCTAAAACACCGAAATAGCAACACAACACACAAAACCCATGCAATATCATGCAACACAAAATAGCCCCTAACCCGGGATATTACAGTTCTACCCCTCTTAAAATAATTTCTACCTCGAAATTACAGTCAAAAGAGTTGCGGGTATTGCTTTGTCTCATCGCATCCTCGGGTTCCCACGTAGCTTCTTCCACATCATGATTCCGCCAAAGTACCTTAACCAAAGGCACAGACTTCCTACGTAGAACCTTGACATCTCGATCTAGAATCTGCACAGGTTCCTCTTCCATAGTCAAATCTGGATTTACCTCGATCTCTCCATCGCTACTACATGCGACGGATCCGAACGATACCTCCAAGCATCGAAACATGAAAAACATCATGAATCGACTAAGCTCTGCGCAAACTCAAGCGATACGCCATCGGTCCAACTCGTCTCAATACCTTATACGGCCCAATGAACCTCGGACTTAGCTTGCCTTTTACGCCAAACCTCGGACCTTTCTTCCAAGGCGAGACCTTTAAGAAAACACTATCTCCCACAAATAACTCTATATCCTTCGCTTAAGATCGGCATAAGACTTTTGCGGTCCGAAGCTTCCTTCAAACGAGCTCGAATCAACTTAACCTTGTCTTCTCGTCTCAAGAACCAACTCGGGTCCCAACAACCGACGTTCACCTAACTCGTCCAACAAGTAGGTGAGCGACACTTCCTACCATACAATTGCCTCATACGGTGCCATTTTGATGCTTGCTTGGTAGTTTGTTGTTATAGGCGAACTTCGACCAACGGCAAAACTCATCCCAACCGCCTCAAGTCCGAACACAACCTCTCAACATGTCTTCCAAGATCTGGATAACCCTTTACATTGCCGTCCGATCGCGGGTGAAAAGCCGTCTTTGAAATCCAAGCGCGTGCCCGAGCTCGATGCAACGCTCTCGAAACCTCGACGTAAACTCGGGATCCCTATCTCGAGATTATCGAAATCGGGGCGCCGTGTAGTCTCACTATCTCGACACATAGAGCTTCGCCAATCTCTAAAGTGAATAGTCCACTCTCCGAATGAAATGGGCCGACTTAGTCGACGGTCCCACGACAACCCAAATCAATCCTTCTTGCTTGGCGTAAGTGGTAAACCACCGACGAAATCCATAGTTATCCTTTCCCATTTCCATCGAGGAATTTTCACAGTGAAGCAAACCCGACGGCAATCGATGTTCCGCCTTGACTGGCTGACAAGTCGACATTTTCCAACAAACTCGTCACTTCTTTCTTCAAGCCGTGCCACCAAAATCGCTCCTTAAGATCCCTATACATCTTGCTACCTCCGGATGCATAGCATAAGGATCGCTATGTGCGTCTGAAGAATCTTCTCGCTCGACTCAACATCTTTAGGCATACAAGCCCTCCTTGGAAACACAGAACCTCATCACTGCATAAGTCAGAACCCTCCAAACCACCATTCTCAAGACTTGTAACCTTCGCGCACTCGTAACCTCATCCTCCAATCGCTTCTCTTTGATCTCGCTTTCGACCCAAGTAGGCTTAACTCGCAGCTCTGCGAGAATACTCCGTCGTCATACAAACTCAAATGGGCAAACAAAGCTCTTAAGTCCGAAACAACCCCTACGGCTCAACGCGCGTGCGCCACCACGTTAGCCTTGCCCGATGATACTCGATCGAACAAATATCGTAGTCCTTGAGCAACTCAACCCATCTACGCCGCTCAAATTCGAGATCCTTCGAGTCAATAGATACTTGGACTCTTATGATGCGTGTAGACGATTGACTTTTCTCCGCATAAGTAGTGCCTCCAGATTTTTAGAGCGAAGACTACACCGCTAGCTCCAAGTCGACGTCGGATAGTTGGCCTCGTGTGGCCTCAATGTGCCGAGAAGCGTAAGCCACAACCTTACCCTCCCGCATCAAAGACACAACCCAATCCCGTATGTGATGCGTCGCGATAATCGTGGAATTCCTTACCACTTTCGGGTTGAATTAACACAGAGCCTCTCACAAGATCTTCTTCAACTTATCAAAACTCTCTTCTTTGTTTCTCGGTCCAAACGAACGGAACTCCCTTTCTTAACAACTTAGTCATCGGTCTTTGCAATTAACGAAAAACCCTCAACAAATCTTCGATAGTATCCTGCCAAACCCAGGAAACTCCGAATCTCAGCGACTGACTTAGGAGGCTTCCAATCCAAAACCGCCTCAACCTTCCGAGGATCTACTCTAATCCCCTCAGCTGATACTACATGTCCCAAAAACGCGTCACTTCATTAAGCGAACTCGCACTTCATCGAACTTAGCATAGAGTTGCTTCTCCTCAAAATCGCAATACCACTCTTAAGTGTGCATCATGCTCTTCTTCCGACCTTGAGTAAACCAAGATGTCGTCAATAAAAACCACGACGAAACGGTCCAGATACTGCTGAAACACCCTATTCATCATATCCATAAAAGCTGCCGGAGCGTTAGTCAACCCGAACGGCATTACCAGGAATTCGTAGTGCCCATACCGAGTCCGAAACGCTGTCTTATGGATATTCGCTTCCTTTACTTTCAACTGATGGTACCCAGACCTCAAATCGATCTTTGAAAGCACCGATGCACCTTTCAGCTGATCAAACAAATCATCTATCCGTGGTAACGGATACTTGTTTTTAATCGTCAGCTTATTCAGTTGGCGGTAGTCGATACACATCCGCATCGAGCCGTCCTTCTTCTTGACGAATAATACTGGCGCTCCCCACGGTGAAACACTTGGCCTAATGAAGCCTCGATCCAACAGCTCCTGTATCTGAGCCTTAAGCTCCACCAATTCCTTTGGTGCCATCCTATATGGAGCAATAGACACCGCGCGCATCCCCGGTAGCAGATCTATCCCAAACTCTACCTCACGATCGGGTGGCAAACCCTAAGCTCCTCTGAAACACATCAACAAATTCCTTAACAAGATTTAACCTTCTCAACGGCGGACTCTTTAGCCTCTAAGGCATACACATGAACCACATACGCTTCACGACCTCTTCGACCATCTTTACTGACTTTTAAGGCCGACACCACATTGGATAAGTAATCTCTCCTATTACCTATCATAATCACTTCATCTCCTTATCCGTCGATAGAACCATGCGCTTGGCGCGCAATCCACCTTAGCCTGGTACTTAACCAACCAGTCCATCCCGAGAATCGATCGAACTCCCAAACGGCGCTTCCATCGGATCGCTGACAAAAATGACCCTTGGAGTTCTAGGGGTACATCCTTATACAACTTATCTACCACTACAGAGTGACCTAGAGGGCTAAATGCGGTCATCCGCCTGAAGATATCTCGAGTCTAAGTCCATGGTCTCAACTATACTACTAGCAACATACGAATGCGTGGAACCCAAGTCAATTAAAGCAGTATAGGGAGAACCAAAAATCAAAAACGTCTGCGGTGATTACGTCCGGTGCATGTCGCTCCCTCGCGGCGCCTAGTTGCATACACCGCACCAGGTGTCGTGCCTCGTAACTACCCGCACCTCTCCGCGCCGGTGCTCCACGACCTCGACCAAATCCATTACCACCTCGCCATTACCACGGCCCCTCTGTGGTGGCGGTCCATTACCTCTGATCGACACGCCCGACTCTCGGGATCGAATCCACGCCATCCTACGCGGGCAAATCCCTAATGCGATGATCCGAGAGAACCACACTCGGCAGCAACCTTTTCCACCACCCAACAACCACCCCAATGAGATTTCCCACATCGACATTACATGCGGCGGTCCTCGCCTGGCGACAACGAACCTAGCGGATCGATTCTCGCCACTTGGTCTAGCCCTCTTCTGCGGATTGCGGGCGATCCCGAAGACCCAAAGCTCCTCTTAAGCCTACTCCTGTCCATGCTCGTCTTCATCGACTCCTTAACACCTTCGGCTACCTTAGCCTTCTCGACTAAGACAACAAACTCGCGCTCTGGCGTGGAGCAATCAACCTCAACTCATCTCGCACCATCCTCGAAACGAACACACCTCTCATGCTCGGTGGCTACAATGCCCTCGGCATACCTACTCGGCCAGAACTCACCTGCGTACTCGACCATGATTTACTCCTCGAACAAGTCTCAAATGCCTTTCGGCGGGAGTCGATGTAACTAGCCCCGATGTATTTCTTTTGATATGCAAATCTAAAATAATCCCATGTCAGATCCTCAGCTGCCACACTGTCCCGAACCGTGAGCCACCATTGATATGACTCATCCCGAAGAAGCGATACGATGCCCTTCAACTTCTCCTCAGTCGTCAAGTCCAGATCGTCCATGATCCGCTCCGTTGCCTCCAGCCAATACTCAGCAGTGCTAGGAGCAACACCCGATACACCTCGGAAGAACTCGGCCCCGTTAGCCCGGAGTCGCTCAGGAACAGATTTCCTAACTCCCGCACCACCACTTACACCAGCTACCCTTTCCAACACCCGCAAAGCATCGCTGCAGACATCGCATCGTCTCGGTCGATCCTGAACTCACCACCTCCACCGGTGGCGGGCAAGCATCTCATTTTCTGACCCTTGACCAGATCCTACGGGTTCAGAAACCGTCATCCTACCCCTACCTCTACCACGAGTATTACGACCACGTCCGCCTCGAGTGCTCATGTCTAATCTTCCTACGTATCTGATTAAGAAGATTTTTATGCATTAGTATCGTTCCACTTTCTTAACCGCAAAGAAATTTTATGGATAGAGTTTAATCAGGGGTTCTTTCGAGCAACCAAGGTTTCAATCTTCTATCCTATTCACCCAAAAAGAGGTCATACATTCATTCCTTAACCCTTTCCATACCTATTCACTCTTCTGGACATTCTTTGCCCATTTCTAGCCCAAGGGTATTTTCGTCATTTTCCTACAGGTATTATTTTAAGTAATAAAAGATATTTTAAACTTTAGTAAAACCTACTCAATTTGAAATTCCAAAAATTTGAGAGTGTTCTTTGAAAATTTTGTAAAATACTTCGCTTTGGAAACTGTGGGTATTTTAGAAATTTTCACAAACTGAGCGTGCCAGTAAATTTTCCAAAATCAAGATTTTCGATTGATATTTTATAAAACAGAGTGTTTGACTTTCGTAACATCATTGAAATTTTGGGCAAAATCATTGAGTTGCTTTTTATAAACCGAGGGCATTTTAGTAAATTTACCTAAGGGCATTTTTGTAATTTTCCATAAATCGGGTTTTTCAAGAAAATTGTTGTAAATGTGACATTTTCGGTTTTGAAAGAGTTTATTGCAAAAAGTTTGAAAACATTAGGGTTGTTGTTTGTATTTTCAAAACATGGCTAATTCCTTTTGGGTTTTAGTCGTTAGGTTAAGTCTATGACCGAGCCTTCTTGGTCGGGGTGAACTCGAGCTACGCACTGTGGGGATTCTGCGAAGAGGAGGTGAGTCACGAGGATCGCTTAAATACCAAGCTCTTCCGGATCCTCTCCTAGACATGCGTCTGGGAGTTACCACACCCTAGCCCCGTGGTGAGTCATAGATTGGTTTAGTGCTTTAAGTCTTATGCTTTAGTTCGAGTGTTTGAGTGATCTAATCCTAGGTTCAAGTCCTATAAATCTAACTACGTTCCATATCACCTACCCTTCTACAAATAATAATTCACGTAAGAGTTTAGAATTTCTTACAGGCGGCGAATCAGTGCCGAGACTGGTGCCATGCCTTGTAAACCATGTATTCAACCCAAAAACACTTAAAACAAACTTTTGAAAACAGTTTGGGCCTCAAGCCCACAGCTGAGCTTTTGAACTTAGCTCTGATACCACAATTGTAACACCCCAAACCCGGTCCAAACGCCACGACCGAATCTGGTATGTTACGAGGGAAAACGTATTTGAAAATTTCGAATTTGTACTAAATAGATTTGATAAAACTTTGTTTCTTTTAGAAAACGGGTTGTTGAATATTGTTACTAGAACATTCAGCCTTAGAAAAATTTTTAGTTTCAAGTTTGAATCCGATTGTTTTTCATTCAATTATAAAAAACGGTGTAATACCCGATGGTATAGTTCAAAAACATATCGCTTTGTTGGTTTGAAAACGTCGTCTTTCCAAATTTTAATAAATTCGTACCAAGTTATTTTCGTTACAGCGTATTAAAATCCAACGTAAAGCATAAACAATATAAAGCACATCTCAAAAAGGCTTTTACAAATCCAAGATAAAACCCAAATAAAAATAAATAACTAAAGTACCCAAATGCAATAATCTGAGCAAAGCTTTTATTAGAGCATGGCATGTGCACCAGAGTCCATCCCGACTCCAAGTCCGCGTCTACGAGTCACCTGAAATGTCAAAGGAGAGGGTGAGTCGAGTGACTCAGTGTGTAAATCCCGCTCCCGATAAAACAACAAGCTAACACACATCATACATAGCAACATAATTAATGCAACCCGATCCTAACCATCCATATCACCTTTTCTACCCCGTGTGGTACCAAACCACGGTGGTGGTGCCAAACCACCGTGACGATATAGTCACAATGTGTTACCAAAACACCGTGTCCCAAAGACACATTATCCATCAATGTGGTCCCAAACCACCGGTGTCCCAAGACACAATGTGCTACCAAAGCAACCGTGACCGTAGTCACAAATCGATGATGGGGCCAACCCATCGTGTGTTACCAAAACACTAGCAGACGATCCCATATCTCAAGTGGGGCCCAACCCACGGTGGTCAAACCACGGGGACTAGTCGCAATGAGGTGCCAAACCTCTGGTGTCCCAAAGACACAATGTGCTACCAAAGCACCGGTGACCGTAGTCACAAATCGTGTGATGGGCCAACCCATCGTGTGTTACCAAAACACTCGGCGTCAATCCCAGATAATCATCTCAGGGGCAACCCATCGTGGTGTGAGCCAGCTGGGACGAGGCGAGGAGGTACCAAACCTCTGGAGGTGCCAAACCTCTGTGACCCAAAGTCACAAAGTTGTGCTACCAAAGCACTGGTGCTCGTCAAGACAACATATCACTCGCTCCTCCTCTCATTATCACCCATACATATCATACTCATGGGATTATGCATCTCATACTAACCATGCATATCATGCCAACATACCAAGCATTACAACTCATAACATGCATAACATAAATCATGATATCATGCTTCATCAATAGTACTCATAATAGAAACAGACTTACCCGAATCGTACACATACCCCGCTTTGGGTATTCATTTGTCCATCATATCGTTTATAATTTTAACAGCAAACAGTTTATTAAAAATCTTACTAAGTATCGGTGTGTTAGTTACACACCGATAATCTGAGTCTAGAAATCTCAACCAAAGCGATCTAGGTCCTCGAGTCTCGACTCCTACAATCGGCCAAACATAGGATTAGGCATCTATGACATTCGGCCATCAACAGATAACCAAAGGGGTTAATATCGAACCCTTACCTTGCACACGTTTGGTTTCCTACCAAACCCGAACCACAATGGTTCCTTCTTTAATCAACAATCGGCTACACCTTAAAAAGAGAATAATCATAGTCCCTTTATCACCCCGACTTAATCGAAACCAAGATTAAACTAGCAACAACCAATCACTTACCCCTTACTTACCAACCAAGATTCGGCCAACCACACTAGGAGAGAACCACAAGAGATTCGGCCAAGACTTGTACCAAAAGAAAAATAAAAGATTCGGTCAAGGTCTTAAGAAGGGAAGAAAGAAAAAAATGGGAAAAATGGTAGGTGCTTTTCGGGTTTGAGATGAAAAGATATGGATGAAATGAATAGGAATTTTCGGTTTAGGCAAGGTAAATTTTTGGCTTTAGTGTTTCAAAAGGAAAGGAAAAATATGAGATATGAGAAGAGGGAATACTAGTTTCGGTTTCCACAAAATAGAGAAGAGGAAGATAGGAAGGAAAGCATTCGGCCAACAACCCAAATGTAGAAGACAAAGTGCAAAAGAAATTCGGCAAGCACACCTTTGACTTACGGTTTTAGGAAGCAAAGAAAACCAAATAATGAGTGAAGACCAAAGGAATTTCATTAACTAAACTTTTGCTCTTGACCCAAAAAGTGACCGAACATACCAAGAAAATATGTCAAAAGAGATGCTTAGACTTTCGGTTCCCAAAGTGAACAAAGAAAAAGGAATTTTGCTTACCAAAAACTTGACCGAAAATGTACCAAAGTGCCAAGGTACATTCGGCCTTCCCCTCACCCACACTATGCCGTCACTCCTCCCTTCCAACTCCCCCAAATTTCGGCCAAATCCCCCCAAGTACTCACCACCACTCATTTCAAATGAGTGGACCAAGTCATACTCCCCTTTTTCCTCTCCACCCTCCATTTGAACTTTTGACTTGGTCCAAAGTGGAATTTGAACCACTTACAACTCTTCCATCCTATGCCACAAAAAGCGGAAGCCCAAAATGAAAATTTCGCAGCTTGAACTCATGACCTCCACCTCATGGAATTGACGCCACACCATGCTCCCAAGTGACGCATGCTTTGCCACTCCACCAGCTCCTCTTTTGTGCTCAGAAACACAACATAAAATACACATCCCTCAGCTCCATCAGCTCCCCTGACTTAACACCCAAAAACCAAAATTTTTCCATACACTCAGGCACACACCTAGGCTACAATTAAGCCCCTAAAACACCGAAATAGCAACACAACACACAAAACCCATGCAATATCATGCAACACAAAATAGCCCCTAACCCGGGATATTACAGAGGCATTTGTCACTCCAAATGGCATCACCAAAAATTCATAATGCCCATATCTGGTTCTGAAATTTGTCTGTGGAACATCTGAATCCTTTACCCGTAGTTGATAGTAACCAGACCATAGATCTATTTTTGAAAATACAGTGGCACCTTTTAATTGATCAAACAAGTCATCTATACTAGGCAACGGGTACTTATTCTTTATTGTGACTTTATTAAGCTATCTGTAATCGATGCATAGTCTCAATGATCCATCTTTCTTCTTTACAAACAATACTGGTGCACCCCACGGTGAAAAGTTGGGTCGAGCAAATCCTTTATCAATTAATTCTTGCAACTGCACTTTCAACTCCTTTAATTTAGTGGGAGTCATTCTATATGGTGCTATCGATATCGGTGCCGTCCCTGGTACAAGTTCTATAGAAAATTCCACCTCTCTAGTTGGAGGTAACCGGGCATTTCTTCTAGAAATACTTCAAGAAACTCACAAACAACCAGCACTGATTGATTTTTCAACTCAGACATTTTGGCATCCAGCACATAAGCAAGATAAGCCTCATACCCTTTTCTAATATATCTCTATACTGATATTGTTGAAATCACATTAGATGACCCATCTAGTTTTTCAGATTTCACCCGAAGTAATTTACCATTTTGACACTTCAGCATGATATATTTACGTTTACAATTTACTACTGCATCATGTTGGGTTAACCAATCCATTCCCAAAATCACATCAAAATCATCAAAAGGTAACAGCATCAAATTAGCAGAAAAACAAAAACCCTCTATCATCAACAGGCAATTCTTACAAATTTTATCTACAATAACATGCTGACCCAAGGGATTTGAAACTTTGACCAAAAATTCGGTGAATTCAACCAACATATTTTTAACAATAACAAGTTTCATGCATATATATGAATACGTTGAACCAGGATCAACCAAAGCAATAATATGAGTATCAAGTAAAGAGAATGTACCAGTGATAACATCTGGTGCCAAGCCATCTTCCCTTGCACGTATGGAAAATGTCCTCGCCGGAGCCCATGCCTCAGATTTAGCCGTTGAGTCTTTTGCAGCAATGGGACTACCACTAACATTTCCGAGATATCGTGGTGGTCTACCCCTTGAAATGGGATTACTCGATTTAGAGGTTTGTTCTATATCTTTCTCAACTCTTTCCGAGCAATCCTTAATAAAATGGTCACGAGATCTACATTTAAAACATGCCCCACTTCTCATCCGACACTCTCCAAAATGCAATTTGTTACAGGCATTGCATCGTGGCTTGGGGTTTCCAACACTCTCAACACTGGTTGCTAGCAGAGGTGAAGACCTCGGTTTGGAGCGTTTAGAACTTCTTTCCTTTCTCGAATATCCCATTGATGAGGAAAAATGTTATTGGAAACTTTTTAATTTCTTTGAGGCAGATGATTGTGTCTTGCTTATAAATCTTTTACTCGAATCCCGAGCTTCTCTTTCAGCTTGCTTCTTATCTTAATTCCTCGGCCTTGTGGGCTCTTTCAGCCAATACCGCAAATTCCCTTAATTACAAAATATCAATCAACAACTTAAAGTCTTCATTTAGCCCTTCTTCAAATCGTGTGCATAAATCAGCTTCAGTCTGAACCAATTCAGTAGCAGACTTGCTCAGTCTAACAAACTCTTGTTCATACTCGTCCACTGTCATATTTCCCTATTTGAGTTCTAAAAATTCCTTCTTTTTCTGATCTTGGAACCTCCAACTAATATATATCTTTCTAAACTCAGATTGGAAAAATTCCCACGTTACATTTTCTCGCGGTACAATAGAAGTTATGGTTTTCCACCAATGATAAGTTGTATCTTTCAGCAGGGATACCGCACATTTCAAACATTTGGCGGAAGTACATGAAAATTCATTGAGAACCCAAATAGTATTTTTCAGCCAAAACTTAGCCCTTTCTGGATCATCGTCATCCGTAGCCTTAAATTCTTCAGCCCTATATTTTCTAATCTTATCAACTAGAGCCTTGCCAATTCTAACGGGTTTTGTACCTGTGGTGTTGTATCGGGTTGTGAAGCAAGTAGGGGAGGTTGTTGAATAGCAGAGCGTGTTCTCATATATTCACTAAACCATTCATCCATCATTTCAAAAAAGGTAGCTTTTGCCTCTTCAGGGCCTTAGACGTGGGCCTCCTACTATTGGTTGCTGCTTGTTGCACAGAAGCTTCCGTTTCCCTTTGACCAGTTCATCGGCCATACAGGCTCTATCTACCAGCACCACAAATTCTTTTAGTTCTAGGACACCAACAAATAAACGAATATCCTCATTTAACCTATCCTCGAACCTTTTACACATAATGGCTTCTGTCGATATGCATTCTCGAGTGTATTTGCTGAGCCTTATGAACTCACACTCATATTCTGTCACCGTCATTCGACCTTGTTTTAGCTCCAAGAATTCCTTTCTTTTCTGGTCGATGAATCTTTGACTAATTTACTTCTTCCATATCTCCTCTTGGACGAATTCCCAATTAACTCTCTCCCTTGGTACCACCGACACAAATGTATTCCACCATTGATAGGTCGAATCACTCAAGAGAGATACCACACACTTCATGCACTCTTCAGGTGTGTATGACAACTCATCGAATACCCTGATGGTATTCTCAAGCTAGAATTACGCCCTCTCCAGATCATCATCTTTACTAGCTCGAAATTTCTCAGCTCATTGTTTCTGGATCTTATCGACCGGAGGCCTTTCACTTCTTACTACTTTTACCACTTGGAAAGCTACAGGAGTGGGCTGAGGAATAGGTGGGGGTGGAGGGGGTTGAGCATTAGGATTTGCTCGTATATACTCAGTGTACTAGTTGTTCATCATATGGAGAAAAGCTTCTCGAGCCTCTTCTCCATCACCCAAAGTCTCGGGTCTACTTTCTACTGGCGCGATCTTTTGTGTGGGAGCTGGCGTATTACTTGCAGTATTATCAGCTGCAGCTCGACCGGGATCCATTTATTATATAAAAACACAATGCAAATCGTCAGGAGTCATCACACTATCATTATGTAAATACTCATATGTATGGCATGTATAGCTACACTCATACTTACGCTACGTTAGTTGAGAATCAACTAAACTAAAGCTCTGATACCACTAAATGTAACACCTCTTACCTGTATTCAACTCCTGAACCTAGTACGAGGCATTACCATACTTAACTTGCTCAATCATAAAATATTGATCCATAAAAACTTCATTTCAAATTAAAACTATTAATTCGAGACCATAATGTCCTTATTATAGGCCTACGAGACCTTCATCTTGCACTCAGAATGATTTGGGACCAAATCGGTAACTTTTGAACACTTAGAAAAATTTAACTCAAAACAGGGCCACACGCCTGTGTGAAGGATGGGACACGCCCGTGTGGCATATCACATGCCCGTGTTTCACGCTAGTATGGATTTATTTTTCAATTCAAACCTACAGGGGTTTTCACACGGCCTGACACACGCCCGTGTCTTCGCCTGTATGTGAAAAAGTTGACATTCTGCTTATCTCGTCATCATCTCAATAAGGCCACACGGCCAAGGCACACGTCTGTGTCCTTAGACCGTGTGTCAAATTAAATTCCTAATTTTAGGTGCAGACTTCACACGGCCTAGGAACATGCCCGTGTCTTAGGCCGTGTCTCCCACACGGTTGAGACACACGAGTATGTCTCAGCCCGTGTGTTTACTACTGGGTATTCTGACTTGTCAACCTAGCATGCATGGGGACACAAGGCCTCTCAAGACGCCCATGGGGCTAACCATGTGTCACACAGGCCTAGACACACGCCCATGTGTCTACTCGTGTGGACAATTGTAAGGCTATCTACCAAGCCATTTGCCACCCTACAAAGCAACCACACTTATACCAAACCAATTCAACATACATTATGACCATAAGGCACTTCCAAGAACTCAAAATCAAAACATCCACACAAGCATGCACTTCGTGAAAATCATCATCATTGAATATATGAACTTATCAAGTATTGGCCAATTTCTAATGACCATTTACAAAATGAATTGAACGACATTAATAGCCAACACTTTGGCTAACAAATGACATAACAAAATGACCAAGTCCTATACATGCCATACTCAAAATAAATCTAACTTTTCTATACCAAAGAGAAGTTGATAATGTGATTCCGAACTTTGACGTCGTACGATCCCCGAGTTAGCTTGGTGATACTACAAGGAAAAGGGAAATGAGAGGGGTAAGCATAAAGCTTAGTAAGTTTGCATGAAATAAATAGCAGCATAAAGGCTCATAATGCCATCCATCCATTGCATTGAATAAGAACACAAGGTCTCAAGCACATTGCTATAACTTATGCATGCTTACTCTTACCAATTACATGTCATGTCACACATCGTAAACGTTTCTCGTGAATTACTGACATGTACCTGTATCACTTCATTACATAGCTTTAGCACTAATTTCATCTCTATTACAAACTTAAATATTTATCTTGATGACTCACTTGAATTACTCGAGGATACACAATCATCATCGTACATATAAACACAATGCTATTGCCACATCTCAGATATGGTCTTACATGGGGTTACATCTCGATACCGATGCCATATCCAGGATATGGTCTTATACGGGATCCCATACCGATATCGATGCCATATCCCAAATATGGTCTTATACGATTTTCATATTTGATGCCGATATCATATCCTAGATATGGTCTTATACGGGATCTCAATTCAGTGCTGAGGCCATGTCCCAGACATGGTCTTACATGGGACCTTACCAATCTCAATGATGATATCCTTTCACTTCTTACAGTCCAATCAGGACTTCAACATACTAAAGTCTCATCATTTTCTCATTCAACGTCGTTACTCAATTTCATAGAAATAATATGCAACATCACTAAAATAAAACATTTAAAAACTTAATAACATGATGTTGAATTTATTACACACAAACTTACCTCGGTACCAAAATATATGCGGAATCTTTCAAATTAGTCCACCACCTTGTTCTTGCCTCGGTTTCGGTCAAGGCTTTGTGTTTCTTGATCTATAATAACAATTTCACTCATTTTAATTACCATATTAATCAATACATTTCAATAACCATACTTTGGCAAAATTACCATTTTACCCTTAGACATTCACAAAATGACTATTTTACCCCTAGGCTCGTAAATCAATTTTAATCAAATTTATTCCTTTAACGAGCCTAGGTGAACATTTATTTCTCTTATAGAAACTCTCAAGACTCATTATTTCACACATTTAACACCTATTTTACAACCTTTTGCAAAAAGATCCTCTTAGGTGTCTTCATGGAAACACCTTTCACAAAAGTTGTTTATCTAACAACTAAGACTCATTTTCTTCCATAAAAATGCAGAAAAATACATAAATGCTCACACGGAAAAACCTAAACTTTCAACCATTTTGCAAAATAGTCCCCTCATTAGGTAGCTCAAGCTACAAGGGTCCTAAAAGTACAAAAATTATCAAGGAATGATCATCAAAACATTTACTTGTAAGGAGAAAAACTTACTGAAATTTTTGAGCTCTCAAACCCCTATTTTTGCTGTTAATTTTCGGTGGTGAAGGTGGTGAAGAATATATGACATTTTTCCTTTCTTTATTTTATTATAAAACATCAATTTAGTCACCAAATTCCTACCAACTTTGACTTATTTTTCAACTCCTTTCCCCTATGGCCGGCCACCCTATATCTGAAGGTCTAATTGCATATTAAGGGCCTCCAAGTAATATTCTATGACTTTTAGACACCTTTAGCTTCTAAAATAGAGCTTTCACACTTTATGCGATTTAGTCCTTTTTCGCAATTAAGCATGCAATCGCTAAAATTAAAGCACCAAAATTTTCATGCACCTATATAATCATGCTATAACTCATAAAATAACATTAAAATAATTTTCTCTGACCTCAGATCAGTGGTTCCAAAACCACTGTTCTGACTAGCACCTAAATCTGGCTGTTACAATTCTCCGCCCTTTAAAGATTTTCGTCCCTAAAAATCTTACCGGTAAAAAGGTTGGGATACTGGTTTCTCATAGTCTTATCGGGCTCCCTTGTAGCCTCTTCTACCCCATGTATTTTCCATAGTACTCTCAAAATGGCTATGCTTTTTTCTCAACTGTTTGACTTCTCGTGCCAAAATCTTAACCAGCTCTTCGTCATAAGTCATGTTCGGTCGAATGTCTACCTCTGATGGTACAATCACATGCGAAGGGTCTGAATGGTATCAGTGTAACATAGACACATGGAAGACATCATGAATCTCTTCCAACTCAAGTGGCAAAGGCAAACGATAATGTACCACCCCTATCCCGTGTCCGTCATTGAATTAGGGTTAAGAATGTTACCTAACAGCTTCCGCGTGGACTATTTTGACTTGACTTCACGGCCACCAAGCACGCTCGTGTACTTTGGCCGTGGTCGATCCTATTGAAACCACACGGCTACTAGGCACGTCCATGTGCCAATGCCGTGTACTCTTATGCTAGCTACTGACTTTGTTCCACGGTCACTAGGCACGCCCGTGTGCTACAACCGTGTGGCAAAATAGGCCATTTGCAAGGCCAAAATGCTACCCACATGGGTCTTACCTACAAGCAAAATCATCAAGACATCTAATGCCTATTTGGCAACCAATAACATACCAAAATAACCATCCAAATTACAAGACCAAAAATCATCTCATCACAAGCATAATTCATTCATTTGCTTAATCAAAACTTGACCATTTCATGTATCAACTAACCATGCCAAAAACATACTTCACATATCACAATCATTCAAGCAAATTCTCAACTCATAACTAGCCAAATCCCATGACTAAGTTCATATAACAAACTTATATCAAATGCTAGCCTGTACATGCCATATCTAGCTATATACATTTCCAAAATGTACCAAAATGAGTTTAGTAGTGTGATGACAATCCTTGACGGTCCTGAGCCTTCAGTAGCTTTGACGACCTATAAAATAGAGAAAACATACACACACAGAGTAAGCTTTCCAAAAGCTTAGTAAGTCATAATACAAACAAACTTAGCATGTAAAGCATATAAGCTTATAGAAACATTAGCAATATTCATATTCATAGCAAATTTCTCACATAAATGCTTTGGTCCATATTCTAGGCCATAATTGCCACATTCATCAAATCAAGAATTGTAACATCCTGATTTTGGGGCTATACATTTGATGTGTTTTGTGTGTATGCCTTGTTTAATGTGTTGTTTTAGGGTGTATGGGAGTCTAATAAAGGCCCGGGGATAAGCTGGAACCTTGGCTAAAATTTTCTTTCTAGACACTTTAGTGGAAGAGCTAGCTGAAATAGGATCTAAGGGATATTGTTAGTGGTAGGTTGACACAAGAAAAGGAATGGTAGAGTGGCAAGGAGGCGCCACTTAAGATACTAGTAAGTGATGCCACAGAGAGGGGGAGAGGGAGCAAGTTTGAGTCGCAAGGAGTTCATTTTGGAAGTTCTTTTTGGCGTCAATGGGAGCAGAGGTAGAAATCAACGGAAACAACCCAGGATACGGGAGTGGACTGAGTCAAATAATTTGAATAGTTGGCAGAGAGGAAAAAGTGGAGCTTGGAGTGTTCAAAATGTTTCAAATAAGTGCTCAGGAGTGGATTAAGGAGAAAAACAAGGGATTGAGTAAGGGGTAGAGGTGTTGGCCGAATTTCAAACTCTTAGTAGGGGGAGGATCGGTTTTTGTGTGGCTAGAGTGTGTCGAATTTCTGTGATAGGAGACATAGATTTTTGTTCTCGAAAGAATGCATTTTCGACTCTTGGTCTTGGGGAGTGCCGAAATTCTGTGTAGCCAAATAAGAGTTCTTTTCTCATTTTCGGCATTGGCATCTTTGGCATTTGAAGTTCTTACTTTCTCTTCATCTCTTTTCTGCTAGAACCGAACCCTCCTTTCATTTTGTTTCTTTTCTCTTCTCTCAATTTCTTCTTAGGGCCGAAACCCCCTAACTCTCTTCTCATCTCCAATTTCTTGCAAGAGCCGAACACCCCTTGCCCCATACTTTCTTTCTCCAAAGCTGAATCTTCTAGCCATTCTCTCTTGCGTTTTCTCTCAATCTCCCTAAGAGTCGAAACCTATTTCTCATCTTTTTACTTCTCTATTTGTTTATTCTCAAAATCGAAACCTCAAACTCCCATTCCCTATTCCATTTTTCCCTAAAAGCCGAAACTCCTAAGCCTCCATTTGAAGATCTTTATTTCTATTTTCAGCTCTTCTATCTGATTCTCTTCTACCTTAGCCTTTGCGGAATCTTCTCTATGGTGGTGTGGTGCCGATTCTTCCTAGGAGTTCATCGAATCTGTTACGTTAAGGTGAGTGGCTATTCCTTCAATTTTCTTTATCTTCCTTTCGATTTTGGAAGCCAAAGCCAAATGGCTAATTGGCTTGGTAAGGCCATTCGGTTGGACTTATATTTCTTTTTTCCCTCTTATGCTCTTTTTGGGGCGCCTGGTTCGGGAATTGAAGTGAGTCTAATCATCTAAATCTCAAGTTGGGAATCGATAATCTCTAAGCCCTATCTCTCTTCTCGGGATTCTAAGGTAAGGGGTTTCTCCTTAGTCCTTTTCGTTTAGGTTCACGGATCGTATTTGACATCTTAACCCTGTGTTGTGGTTAAACAATCGTATTTCCTTATAGTAATATCTGACGAGATCTTTTGCTGGAATCCAATACCGATCAGGCGAAGGAGGGGGTTGTACCCGTGAACCCAACCCCTAAGTTTAAGAAGCGAGCAGTGTCAGCGGTTCGTGATTTACCACCGGGTCGTGGGCCAGCTTCTAAGCAGAGTCATAGGCAGATAGCAGAGAGTGTGATATTATGTGTTATCAGGTGTGTAACTCTCACACACTTCATATGATATTGTGTTAGTAGCTATTATGTCTGAAAGCCAAAGTGACATTTTGGTCACTAAAATACCCTTGTGGGTAAAAGCAAGGACTGCGGGTAAGTCTATTATGTTTTGCTATCAATAAATGCATATATTAAAAATCTGAATATGTCATGTTAATTAATTGTTAAGCATGATCATATTATATTAACTATTGAACATGAGATTGGGATATGAGATGAGGAGGGAGGAAACATGATCTTTCAGACTGTCACCGGTGGTTAGGTACCACAAGTGGGTTGGCCCCACATGTTATCATTTTGTGACTAAGTCTCAGTGGTTTGGTACCACAGTGGGTTGGCCCCACGTATTGATATTAGGGATTGTCACCAGTGGTTAGGTACCACAAGTGGGTTGGCCGCACATACTATTATTTGTGACTTTTGTCACCAGTGGTTTGGAACCACCAGTGGTTAGGTACCACCAGTGGCTAGGTGCCACAAATATTGGGCAGACACAGGAGATACGGATGGATATCTAGGTTGGTTGGGTTGCATGACATACATACTTTGAATATGAATCTGTGTGAGAGCCCAAAAATCTTTTGGACGGGGATTTACACACTAAGTCTCGGTGACTCACCCCCTCCGTTAAACTTTGCAGGTAATCCTTAAACCGCAGATGAGGAGCCGAGGTGGACTCGAGGTGGCCATGGATAATATTTTGGATTTTATTTTAAAGAGTTATTTTGGAATTATTCTACTTTAAATTGGACTTTGGTAATTTAATAAGGCCATTTAAACATTAGTTTGGTATTTTACTTGTTTTGTTAATTTTCTTTTATTTTATTTTGGATCATTAGGGCATGCCTGATAAAATACGAAATGGTTTATTTCCAAAACGTAAAAAAACTATGGGATTTTGAGATTCTACAATTGATTAACTAACAAACGGGTTTTAGTAGCAAAGTAACTAAATTTTCAAACTAAGACTCAAAATTGTTTTCAACCGAGCACTCAATATAAAATCTGTTTCTATCAAATCAAAGATTTTTCCCAACTCATGACATTAACTCGGTTTTCAAAATTTTTCTTTCCTGTGACATGCCAGATTTGGTCGTTGCGTTTTGACCGAGTTTGGGGTGTTACAAGAATCATATATATATATACATAGCTTATTCATAACCATTCTTGTAACTCATTCACATTCTCATATTCATTCGTACATTATTCAAATCAAAATCACATAGGTACTTTCCTTTTTATACACACTTAGTGTACAAATCAGCGTACTTGGAACGGATTTATAATTCGCTTAGCCATTCGTATCACAGACTTGCCCGTTGAACCGATAGGAACCTAATAGGATACTCAGAAAGCTTAGAATAGTTGTAAAATGCCAACGTCCTAGACAAGGTCTTATATGCACTCAGATTTCGATGCCACTGTCCCAGACAGGGTCTTACACGAATCAAAACGATGCCGATGTCCCAGACATGGTCTTACACGAATCAATATGATGCTGATGTCTCAGACATGGTCTTACACGTAAAGATAATATCGATGCCAATGTCCCAGACGTGGTCTTACACGAAATCTCGAATCAATCCCAACGTCCCAGATGAGGTCTTACATGATAAAACAGAACAGATACCTATGTTATGACTAGCTAATCCTATCTATTCCTAGGTTCGTACGGGATTTCTCGGACATTGTCACTAAGTAATCCTTATCTCAGAATTCATGAACAGATCATATCATAAATATTCATCGATAACAATATTCATAAGAACATACATAATTCAATATGAATATGTTTATTTGCATAATAACTTACCTCGGATTTGATTTAATAGAAACAGAAACGGCGATCTAAGTCCGTTTTCCGCGGTTCTTGATCTATACATGTTCAGAATTAACCCTTTTATTCACTAATTCATTCAATTCAATCCAAAGGCACACATTTAGGGCTATTTACAAATTAATCCTCACATTTACATAATTTATCAATTTAGCCTATTTTTCTCAAAACATCAATTTCACAAAATCATCACACATCCAAGCTTAGCCGAATGCATATATATATATATCATAAAAACCAATATTTTCCCTCAAATTTACAAATTTAGTCCTTCAAGTTACTATTTTCTCAATTTAGCCCTAATTAGCTAAATTCATCAAAAATTCAAGAACAAAGTATATTCATCTAGCTCAAATCTTTCATTTAACACCATAAATCATCACAAAGCTCAACATATCATCAATGGCACATCTCATGAAGAACATCAATTCATCAAATTGAGACATGGGCTTGATAGTAGACTAAGCAACAATCTAAAAAACATAAAAATCATTAAAATCTAAAGCAAAAACATACCTTAATTCAAGCTTGGAATGGCCAAATATGCAAAGCTTTAAAACCTTTCTTTTTCTTACTAGTTTCGGTCAAATGAAAAGAAATGAAAGATGAACACTTTCATATTTTGTTTCATTAATAATATGTTAATAATTCATTTACCTTTTTAGCCATTTAAAAGACATTTGACACCATTAGACAACAAGGGTATATTCAGCCATTTACCATCCATTATCTTATTAATGACTTAATTGCCACATAAGTCCTCATACTTATTAAGACATAACAAATAAGCATCCTTTCATAAAACATGCAAATTTGCATTTCAATGCAATTCAATCCTTTAATCAAATTCCTTAATCAAATTAAACACATAAACAGGCAAATTATCTTACGAAACTTTACCACACGCTTAATCACTTATCAAAGACACAGGAAATAATATTAAAATATTATACAGACTCGGATTTGTGGTCCCAAAACCAATGTTCCGACTAGGGTATAAACGAGACTGTTACAATTCTCCCCCTTAGGGATTTTTGTCCCCGAAAATCTTACCATTAAACAGATTAGGATATTGCTGTCTCATTGAATCTTCAAGCTCCCACGTAGCCTTTTCTATTCCGTGTCGATTCCACAGTATTTTCACTAATGGAATTTTCTTTTTTCTCAACTCTTTTAGTTCAGAGCTAAGATACGGATTGGTTTTTCTTCATAAGACATATCAGATCGAATTTCAATTTCAGATGGGGAAATCACATATGACGGATCGGATAGATATCTACGAAGCATCGAGACATGGAATACATTGTGTATCTTTTCTAGCTCAGAAGGTAACCTTAATCTATATACAACAGGCCCAACACGTTCAATAATTTCATACAGCTCGATGAACCTCGGACTCAACTTGCATTTACATCCGAAACGAAGTACTTTCTTCCATGGAGACACTTTCAGAAATACTTTGTCACTGATTTCAAATTCTATATCTTTTCGTTTCAAGTCTGTATAGGACTTCTGACGATGAGATGCTGTTTTTAAACAAGCTAGGATCAGTTTCACTTTCTGTTCTGAATCTCTTATGAAATCAACCCGTGTATCTTGTTTTCACTGAGCTCATTCCAATACAGAGGTGTACGAAATTTACGTCTGTACAAAGCTTCATAACGTGCCATTTTGATGCTCGATTGAAAACTATTATTGTACGCAAATTGAATCAATGGCAGATACTATTTCCACGTACCGTTAAACTCAAGTATACAACATCTTAACATATCATCGAGAATTTGAATGATCCGCTCGGATTGACCATCTATTTGCGGATGAAAAGCTATACTGAAATGTAGTTTCGTGCCTAAAGCTTCTTAGAATTTCTTCCAGAACCTCGATGTAAACCTCGAATCCCTATCTGACACAATAGATAGTGGCACCCCGTGCAATCTAACAATCTCAGAAATATAAAGCTCGGCTAATCTATCAAGTGAATAGTCGGATCTTACAGGAATAAAATGGGCAGATTTTGTCAGTCAGTCAACTACGACTCATATAGTATCTTTTTTTTTCTCGGAGTTAGAGGCAAACCAGAAACAAAGTCCATTGTTACTCTATCCCATTTCCACTCAGGAATCAGAATCAATTGTAGTAAACCAGACGGGACTTGATGTTCTACTTTCACTTGTTGACAGACTAAACATTTCGAAACAAAGTCAGAAATGTCTTATTTCATACCAGACCACCAATAGTGTCGTTTCAAATCATGGTACATTTTAGTACTTCTCGGATGAATAGATGAACGACTATTATGTGCTTCATTCAAAATCAGCTGAATCAACTTCGAAGCTCTCGGAACACAGATACGATTTTGAAATCTCAAACAATCATCAATAACTCGAAATTCAGATTCAGAATTCGAATCACTATGAGCTCGTTTCGTTAATAATTCATTATCGAATTTTTGAGCATCACATATCTGTTATATAAACAACAGTTTCGCTTTAAATTCAGCTATCACAGAACTATCATTAGATAAATCTAACTGAGCATTCAAATCATGTAGTGCAAACAATGATTTTCTACTCAATGCATCAGCAACAATGTTCGCTTTATCCAGATGATAATCTATCACAAGTAAATAATCTTTTAACATTTCTAACCATCTTCTTTGATGCAGGTTCAAATCTTTCTGAGTCATCAGATATTTCAGACTTTTATGATCTAAAAACATGTGACATTTCTCACCATACAGATAATGGCACCAAATCTTAAGTGCAAACACAATCGCAGCTAGCTCAAGGTCGTGTGTCGGATAATTCTTTTCATGAGGCTTCAATTGTCTCGAGGCAAAAGCTACAACTTTGCCTTCCTGCATCAAAACACATCCCAGACCATTTAACGAAGCATCATCAGATATAACAAATTCTTTACCCGATTCTCGTTTGTACTAACAACACCGGAGCTTCATAATGTGAGTTTTAAACTGATCAAAACTTTTCTGGCAGTTATCCGACCATTCAAATTTAACATCTTTCTGAAGTAATCTAGTCAACGGAGTAGCTATCACTGAAACTTCTTTCACAAATCGACGATAATAACCAGCTAGCCACAGAAAACTACGGACTTCCGACACGTTCCTTAGAGGTTTCCAATCCAGAATAGCAGAAATCTTGCTTGAATCCACTCGGATTCCAAAAGCTGACACAATATGTCCCAGAAAACTAACCTCATGCAACCAAAATTCACATTTGCTAAATTTCGCATACAATTTCTTTTCTCTCAAAGTTTACAATACGATTCTCAAATGTTCAGCATGCTCATTTTCCACGTGAATAAATCAATATGCCATCTATGAATACCACAACAAATTGATCTAGGTACGGTTTGAAAATTTTGTTCATCAGATCCATAAAAACAGCAGGAGCATTGGTTAGTCCAAATGGCATAACGAGAAACTCATAATGCCCGTACCTCATTCTGAAAGCAGTTTTCAGTATATCTGAATCCTTCACTCTCAACTGGTAGTATCCCGATCTTATATCAATATTGAAAAATAACATAGCCCCTTTTAACTGATTAAATAAGTCATCAATTCTAGGCAACGGATATTTATTCTTTATGGTCACCTTATTCAATTGACAATAATCTATGCACATTCTCATCGTGCCGTCTTTCTTTTTCAAAAACAAAATAGGAGCACCCCAAGGCGAAAAACTACGTCTAACAAACCCTATATCGGTCAATTCTTGCAACTGTGTCTTTAACTCTTTAAACTTTGTTAGAGCCATTCTATAAGGAGCTATCGAAATAGGTTTAGTACCAGGTAACAACTCAATACCAAATTCAACTTCACGAATCGGAGGCAAACCCGGTAACCTTTCAGGGAACACATCAGAATACTTACTAATAATAGGAACTACTTCAACTTTCTTTTCTGACACTTTCGAATCAATCACATAAGCAAAATATGCCTCATATTCTTTTTTCACATATCTTTGAGCTTTCAAAATAGATATCATAGCAGGTAATCCATTCAAATCATTAGACTCAACTCATACAATCTCATCATTCAAACATCTCAAATCAATAGTCTTTCTTTTACAATTCACAACAGCATCATACAAAGTCAACTGGTCCATACTCAGAATGATATCAAACTCATCAAATGGAAAAAGCATCAAATCCGCTGGGAAACAGATATCTCGAAACATTAACGGTCAATTCTTCCATACTTTTTCAACAAGGACACTGTTACCTAAGGGTTCGATACTTTTATAGAAAACTCAGTAGACATTATAGGCAAGGTTTTACTGAATACTAAATTCATGCATATATATGAATGCGTAGAACCAGGGTCAATCAATGCAACCATAGAAGTATCATAAAGGGTAAAAGTACCCGTTATAACATCTGGTGATGAAGCTTCTTCTCGAGCTCGGATAGCATTCGCTCTGGCAGGGACTCTAGCTTCAGATCTTACAACAGTGTCTCTCATAGTCTTCTAACTACCACTGACATTTCTTACATTCTATGTAGGTCTACCCCTCACAGGTGCATTATCAGGTTTCTGATTCTGAACAATCTCTGGCTCGACAGATTCAGGGCAATCACGGATAAAATGGTCAAGTGATCCACATCTGAAACAAGCTCTCTCATTTAATCTACAATTTCCTGAATGCCTCCTTCTACAATGTTTACATTCAGGTCTCTCAGTCCGGACATTACCAACACTGGCCACTGAAGTTGCTGGGGTTTTGGAACTCATTTGCGATCTAGCTCGATTTCTATTCGAGTGTCCCACATTATCTCTTGAATGACCTTGATCATCTCTTAATCTCTTCGAAGCAGACTGAAATGATTTGCTTGGAAATCTCTTTCTCATATCTCGAGCTTCAGACTCAGCTTTTCTTTTATGTTTCCCGAGTACCTCAGCTTTGCACGCTCGATCAACGAGTATAATGAACTCTTTAATTTCTAAGATCCTAACTAGCAAACGGATATCTTCACTAAGGCTATCTTTGAATATTTTGCACATTATTGCCTCAGAAGATACACATTCCCAAGCATACTGACTCAATCTTACAAATTCTCGTTCATATTCCGAAATAGTCATTCGGCCCTGTTTTAGTTCTAGAAATTCCTTTCATTTCTGATCGACGAATCTCTCACTGATATATTTCTCCCGGAACTCACTCTGAAAGAAGTCCCATGTAACTCGCTCTTTCGGAACAACAAAAATCAAAGTTTTCCACCATTGATAAGCTGCATCTTGGAGTAATGATACAACACACTTTATGCATTCTTCTGGAGTCAAAGACATCTCATCAAATAACCGGATCATGTTTTCTAATCAGAACTCAGTTTTTTCGGCATCGTCATCACTGGTAGCCCTAAACTCTTCTACCCCATATTTATGGATTTTAACAACCGGAGGCTTATTCAACAGATTTGGATACATAACCGGTGGCACAACTGTAGTCTAAGGGGAAATAATGGGGGCGGGGGTTGCGAAACAGTCGGGTTGTTCTTTACAAACTGAGTGAACCACTCACTCATCAACTAGAAGAAAGCTTGTTTAGCTTCTCCTCTTGACGCCTTTCGTTGGCGGTCTCGAATCGTAGGCGCTATCCCTGCGCGCGAGCGGCGCGATTACTTTCTATGTTGTCAGCTATGGCTCTTTCGGGAACCATTACTATATGAAAATCACATTTTACACGTCAAGATTCATCACACTATCACAGTTCAGATATATGACATGTATAACTAGACTCTGACAAGCTACGTTAGTCTGAGAATCGACTAAACCGTAACTCTAATACCTACCAAATGTAACACCCCTATCCCGTGTCTGTCGTCAGATTAGGGTTAAGAATGTTACCTGATAGATCAGAAACTAAATCAGACATTTCATTAAGTATCTCAACAATTACCATCATAGTGTCCCTTCGGTAGGTCATCGAGACCTAAAGTATGCTTAGAAATAGGGTCAGGACTAAACTTGAACAAATATAGAAATTCTCAGAAATTTAAAACTTTTCTAAGTTTCAGGGCTTACATGCCCGTGTGGGTAGGCTGTGTGCCTCCCACGGCTGCTAGACACACCCGTGTGTCCTCTCTATGGTCGAAACTGACTTTGCTCTACGGCCACCAAGCACGACCGTGTACCTTGGACGTAGACTATTCTGACTTGACTCCACGGCCACCAAGCACGCCCGTGTACTTTGGACGTGGTCAATCCTATTGAAACCACACGGCTACTAGGCATGTCCATGTGCCAAGGCCGTGTACTCTTATGCTAGCTACTGACTTTGTCCCACAGTCACTAGGCACGCCCATGTGCCACAACCGTGTGGCAAAATGGGCCATTTGCAAGGCCAAAATGCCATGCACATAGGTCTTACCTACAAGCAAAATCATCAAGATATCTCATGCCTATTTGGCAACCAATAACATACTAAAATAACCATCCAAATTACAAGACCAAAAATCATCTCATCACAAGCATAATTCATTCATTTGCTTAATCAAAACTTGACCATTTCATGTATCAACTAGCCATGCCAAAAACATACTTCACATATCATATTCATTCAAGTAAATTCTCAACTCATAACTAGCCAAATCCCATGACTAAGTTCATATAACAAACTTATATCAAATACTAGCCTATACATGCCATATCTAGTTATATACATGATAAACCATAATAGTAACATATTTTAAGCCCACATTTAGCATGGTTTTGGATGATTTATCCCTTGAATTATGTAATTTGGTGCTCTTAATCTTTTGTTTTCATGTTTTATACTCAGAAGACCACCGGAGGATGAAAAGAATAAGAAACAGGCCCAAAATGGAGTAAATGGGTCATAGCACGAAATCAACACGGCCTGGGCCTAACATGCCTCATTAATAGACTCGAACACGATCTGGCCACGATTCACACGGGCGTGTGCCACGGGCGTGTCCTGACGTGAGAAAGAGGAATTTCACTCGGATTAGGATACTTAGAGGCAAAGAAACACCTTCCAAGAGCCTATTTATACACCCTAAAGGCCAACTGATAAACCGTAAAAGTAATATATTTTAGTCCCACATTTAACATACTTTTGGATGATTTATCCCTTTATTTATGTAAAAAGGTGCTCTCAATCCTTTCTTTTCATGTTTTATACTTAGGAAAGCACCGAAGATGGAAAGAACGAGAAACGGGCTTAGAACAGGCTAAATTGGGCCAAAAGAGAAATCGACACAGCCTGGAATTAATCCCAGCGGCCGTGCTTCCTTGAGAGACTAGAACACGGCCCGATAACGATTTACACGGGTGTGTCACCTCATTAAAAGTCTAAACACAACTTGGCCACGATTCACACGGGCATGTGCCATGGTCGTGTTCCTGTCGTGGGGAACAGAAATTCTACTCGAAAAAGGATACTTAGGGGCAAAGAAACTTATTTCAAAAGCCTATATAAACACCCTAAGTGTATCTTTAAAAGGGCAGTTAGCTACCAAGGAGCCGAGCCGAAAAGGTCAGATTTGTGGGAAACCCTCGAAGATAGTCAGTTGATCCATCTCAAGAAGCCGGATTCTACTCAAGACGGAGGATCTCTCCTTCAATTCTTTTAGGGGTTTTAGGGAATTCTTATGTTTTGTTTTATCTTTTCTTCTGAGATGTTTTCCTTTATAGTTATGAACTAAACCCTTCAGATACCTGAAGGGGATGAAACCTAAGACGGATCTTGTTATTATTTTCTGAACTATATGATAAATACTTGATTTGTTTTTAATTATGTGTTCTTAATTCTTGTGTTGATATTTTCGGGATATTGATTCAAGTATGATGTGCTTAGGTGGAGGAGAAAAAGTCCCTGCATAAGAGTAGATCTAGCATAATTAAGCGGAGTTGATCGCACGCATAGAGATAGGGTGACGAGATTTTGCCGGATTAGGGTGAAACCTAATATGGGAGTCCATAGATCGAGTTAATGCGATTCTAGGGGTTTTAATTAGAAAGAGATTTCAATTAATCAACCTAGGATTAAACGTTATTCGCCTCGAGAGAGGGTTTAATATAAATTAGGGAGTCTTACAGATCAAGTCAAGTGAATACTTCATCTGGTTCAGTGTTAGATAACAAGTGAAGTCTAGGTGGATTCTTCCTAAGGGTATCGTCTTAATCAACTGAGTTTTTCCAACAGTATTTCCCCAATTCATTCTTTTTGTCTTTGCATCTTTAGCTTAATAGTTAGTTAAATTTAGATTAAACAACAAACTTCACTTATTTTAGGTTAGATAATAAAAAGAAAGTTAGTATTAGTACTTTTAGTTCCTTTAGTTTCGACAATCCGGTCTTGCCTAAGCTATACTACTGTTCGATATTACACTTGCCTTAAGTCGTTGGTCAAGTTATTTTCTAGGTTCGATCATTCTCATTTATAAATTTAAAACTCTAAAAAATAAACGATCAAGTTATTGCCGTTGCCGAGGAACTAAAATATTAAGAACACTTAATTTTTATTACTTTAGCCTTTTTTATTGCAATTTATTTTCATTATTATTTTATTTCTATTTCTATTTTTACTTTGCTAATTTTTCCTCTATTTGCTTTTGGCAGATAATTTTAGTTTATAAAGAAGATGGCACTAAATAATTATCAGTGGCAAGTCATGAGGACAATTCCTACTAAAGCAGCCAGTGCCTTCAACCTCGACGTATTCACCAGGTTATCTAACCAGCTAGAGATGATGAATAAAAAGATTGATGGTTTGTGTAGTCTCTCGCAGGTACACCCAGTCATGCAATATGACTCGAATCCAAGAGGCATGGCGAATCCTGAGTACCCACCTTACGGATATGGCATGCAGAGCGAATGATTCCACTATATGGGTAACTATTCTAGACCTTAAAATAATTTTTATAATGATACTTATAATGTAGGTTGGAGGAACCATCCCAATTTCTCGTGGGATGATCAAAGTAGCCAAAGACAGGAACTTTCCTCCAAATTTTCAACAGCCACCTCACCAGTAGGAAGAGGAGTCGAGTCTTGAGGAGATGCTGGCAAAATTCATAGCAGCCACAAAAAATCCAGATTTTCAACAACCACCTCACCAACAGGAAGATAAGTCGAACCTTGAAGAGATGCTGGCAAAATTCATAGCAAACACAGAAACATGCTACCAAAATATATAAACAAAACAAGAAGCATCGATTCAAGGGATCGAGGATCAGTTAGGTCAGCCTACTAAGCTGATCTTAGAACAACCACAAGAAAGCTTACCAAGCAACACTGAAACTAACCCAAAAGAGAAAATTCAAGCCATAATAGCTCATGACAGTGGAAGGTTAGTAGAATCTAACCCAAGGCAAGAGCCTATGGTAAGTGAAGGTAAGGTTGAGGTAAGCCAGGATGTACCAAACCCGGTAATTACAGGGTACCAAACTCGTGTGCCATACCCTAATACGACAAAGGAAGACCACACAGAGGAACGATTCGATAAGTCTCCTAAACTGCCAAAGAAATTTCATATTAACTTCTAGAAGCTCTTTCACAGATGCCAGATCCTAGACCTCGTGTCAATAAAGATGAAATTCATGAGAAACGAAGGCTTTGGATCAATGAACTAAACAAATGGAAGACACACTTCAAGGAGAGACTAAAAACATATGAAGCAAAAATGAGGCAACTCCACGACGAACTTAATGACGAGACAACCCAGCTTAAAATAAGAAATCAGGTACTCAAAATCTTCCCAAATGGAATAGTCGAGGTAACTAGTCCTCAAATTAGCAACTTTAAGGTAAACACTACTCGACTTAAACTTTATTCCAATAACCAAATTGATCGCATGAGAAAAGATTTTCACCTCCTCAAACTACCATGACCATACAAATGAGAAGGTAAAGTTTAGCTTAAGAATATAAACGAGTGCTTCTTAGGAGGCAACCCGAGTACTAACCCCATTAATTTTTACATTTTTTATTTTTTACTTTTATTTTTCCTTTTAGCACCTAACCATAAACTAACCAAAGTGCAGAATTCCAGGCCACAAGGTCTTGCACACGGCCGTGGCCGTGGCCGTGTGGCCACCACAGGAAGGTACAAGGGCGGGACCAACTACCAGATCCATAATTTCTATTTAACCCCCTTCTTCTCTCTTATTTCCTGTTATCTTTCTTCTTTCATTTTCCTTTATTTATTTTTATTTTTATGTATTTTTATATTCATTTATTTTCTTTATTATCTTCTTCTTATTCTTCATACCATTTAGATTTAGCTTAGGATATAATAAAATCAGGACGACTGCTTCAAGGATTCAATTTCAAACAATTCGAGGCGCTTCCCCACGTTCACCTCCAATCCTATCCGATTTCTTTTCATTGACTTCATCCAAAATTCAGGAAGTTTCACTTCTTCCCCCATCTTATGATTTTATGATTATTTTGATATTATCTATCTTTGTACATTGAGGGCAATGTACAGCTTAAGTGTGGGGGGGGTTTAACTATAGTATTATTTGAAAATCCCTGAATTATGCCTTGTTCTAAAGTAAGTATCTCATATTATGATTAGAATGAAATTTCCTTTGATTTATGATTTTTATTGATATGTTTTTGAGTAAGCCATAGTTAATTGTGCATTGATGATAAAATTTGAAGAATACTAGAGAATCAAGCATGATAAGTCTACTTTTTCAGAATTAAAATTTTTAGGTTGCTGACCACTGAAATCAGAGTATTAAAATTTATAAAGAGAATGATCGAACCTAGAAACTAACTCTGACAACGATTAAAGGCAAGTGTACCTATCGATCAATAGTATAGCTTAGGCCAAATGAACTAAAAGTACTAATACTAACTTTCTTTTTATTATCTAGCCTAAAATAAGTGAAGTTGTTTAATCTAATCTAAATTCACTACTAGGCTAAAGACACAAAGACAAAAAGCATGAATTGGAGAAATAACTTTAGGTAAAAACTCAGTTGATTAAGACGATACCCTCAAGAAGAATCCACCTAGACTTCACTTGTTATTATCCCTGAACCATACGATTATTTACTTAGCTTGATCCGTAAGACTCCCTAACATATATTAAACCCTCCCTCGAGGCGACTAACATCTAACCCTAGGTTAATTAGTGGAACTCTCGTTCTCTTATAATAACCCCCTAGAATAGCAGTAAATCGATCTATGGACTCCCATATTAGGTTTCACCCTAATTCGGCAAAATCTCGTCACCCTATCTCTAGGCGTGCGATCAACTCCGCTTAATTATGCTAGATCTACTCTTAGGCAGGGTCTATTCCTCCTCTACCTAAGCACATTAAATTTGGATTAAGCTTGCATAATTAAGAACAGACTATGTATTTATCATATAATTCAGAAAACAATAACAAGATCCATCATAGGTTTCATCCCCTTCAGGTATCTGAAGGAATTAGTTCATAACTAATAAAGAATACATCTCAAGAGAAAAGATAAAAAAAAACATAAGAAATCCCTAAAACTCCCTGAAGGAATTGAAGGAGAGATCCGCCGTCTTAAGTAGAATTCTGGCTTCTAGAGATGGATCAACTGCTATCTTCGAGTTATTCCCACAACCCTGACCTTTTCGGCTTGGCTCTTTGGCGTAACTAACCGCCCCTTTTCTGGTAGCACTTAGGGGGTTTATATAGGCTTTCAAACTACGTTTCTTTCTCCCTAAGTATCCAAATTCAAGTGAAATTCCTCTTTCCAGTGACAAGGACACGGCCATGGCACACGCCCGTGTAGATCATGGCCAGGTCGTGCTCGGACTTCTTTAATGAGGCACGACCGTGTGAATCGAGGGAAGACCGTGTTCTAAATGATCGGTGAGGCACGGCCGTGTGGACTTTGGTCTAGGCCGTGTCATTTTCGTGATATGGCCCATTTACTCTATTTTCGGCCTATTTTATGTTCTTTTTATCCTCGGGTGCTATCCTGGGTATAAGACATGAAATGAAAGGATTAAGAGCACCTTTTTATATGAAACAGTGGATAAATCATCCAAAAGCATACTAAATGTGGGATTAAAATATGTTACTTTTACGGTTTATCAAATACCCCCACATTTAAGCTTTTGCTTGTCCTCAAGCAAAATTCTCAACTTACAATTAAAACAAACTTTCCATGATCCGTAATTCGTATCAACAATGTCTTATCATAATTCATAGATAATTTATACATGGATAATTCAACTCAAATAGTCCTAAAGATTCAAATAAGATAAGTCATGTATTTGTATCACAAAAACATAGGTGTTTCCCCTTATCTGAATAATTACCTTTAATTCAAAACCTACAAGGATTGACATCCGTACAAAAGATTCACTTAAATCACTCAAAAAGTGTTTAAGGTTCAAAGTTAAAAGATCACTCATAAGTGGAACCTGAAAAGTTAATCCCATAGGCTTGCCTTAAAATCAAATCTCCACCATTGTAAAATGAGATGATAAACAGATCAAAAGGTCTTTGTCAGGGTTGTAATGGCGCTAGGGTTAAAGGTGCGAATAAAGGCTGAATTAGAAGGTTAGAATCGAAATTGAATTGACAAGTTACCTATCCAGAAATAATAAGACAATAATAGTTACATCAACTAGAAAAGTAATAACCCTAATAATACGAGCTTTTTCTTTTTATAATTAGACTTTAACTGTATAAGCTCTCTTTATAATACTAATACTGAATATACTTCGATTTTTTTTTAAGAACAAACTAAATATTACAATAATAATGAATGAATCTAAAAATAAAGATCATAGCTAGGTAACAGATCAAATCAAATCTTGACATAAGGGTAGTCAAATAAAATGGTGATAACAAAAACAAAGGGGTTTTGGGTTAATATTAGCTGGTGAGTCAATAAAAGGGTTGTTAGGCTCAGCGGGGTTCACTAGGGGTTAATTATGGAGGTAGGCTTTTTAGTGGAGTAAGTGGGTTAAAACCTAGGTGCCTTTATCATCTCGGAATATCAAATCATGAATGTGGTCTTGACATGTATAATCAAGGCAAGTTCTAAAATAATAGTTCATAGTTGACACACTCATAATCAATGAAGTGAGCATGGAAAAGAATGTATGCTCTATGAGGCTCAAAATCTCACAAAAATTATGGGTGTTTTTGACATCAACCTTGTAAATATCAAATTTCAAAGTAATATTCATATTTAGGTTAACAACCTAAAAATTTTATTTTTGAAAAATAGACTTATCATGCTTGATTCTTTAGTATTCTTCAAATTTAATCATCAATGCACAATTATCAATGACTTACTCTAAAACACATCAATAAAAATCATCAGAAATTTCATCCTAATTAGTAATATGAGGAAATTACTTTCAAACAAGACTAAATTCAGGGATTTGAGAATAATGAAAAAAATTAGGCACTTTTATCCTCAAGGATTTGAGAATCATGCAGAAAGTTAGGCATTTTCTCGAAATAACTATTCACCCTCCCACACTTAAGATGTACATTGTCCTCAATGTACAACGATAGATGATCGCTGAAATCAGACTTTAAAATTTATAAAAGAATGATCGAACCTGGAAACTAACTCTGACAACGATTAAAGACAAGTGTACCTATCGAACAGTAGTATAGCTTAGGCAAGACCGGATTGTCGAACCCAAAGGAACTAAAAGTATTAATACTAACTTTCTTTTTATTATTTAGCCTTAAAAATAAAGTGAAGTTTGTTTTAATCTAAATTAATGAGACCGAATTGGAAAATAACTTGAAGAAAAACTCAATTGATCACGACGATACCTTCAGGAAGAATCCACTTAGACTTCACTTGTTATCTAACCCTGAATTATATGATTTATTTACTTAGCTTGATCCGTAGGACTCCCTAACCTATGCTAAACCCTCTCTCGAGGTGAATAACGTCTAACCCTAGGTTAATTAGTGGAACTCTCGTTCTCTTATAATAACCCACTAGAATAGCAGTAAATCAATCTATAGATAAAACACAACATAAGAAATTCCTAAAACTCCCTAAAGGAATTGAAGGAGGATTCCGCTATCTTGAGTATAATTCTGGCTTCTTGGGATGGATCAACTGGCTAACTTCGAGCGATTCCCACAATTCTGACCTTTCCGGCTTGGCTCCTTGGCCTAGCTCGACTCCCCCTTAATGGTGGCACTTAAGGGATATATATAGGCTCTTTGGAATGCGAGTCTTTCTCCCTAAGTATCCTTTTCCGACTGAAATTACTCATTCTGGCGACAGAGGCACGGCCGTGTAGCACACCCGTGTGGATCGACTTCAGGCCGTGTTCGGATTCCTTAATGAGGCAGGACCGTGTAAATCGGGGGAGAGGTCGTGTTCTAGATGATTGGTGTGGCACGACCGTGTGGTCTTTGGGCCAGGCCATGTCAATTCCCTGATATGGCCCATTTACTCCTTTTTGGGCCCTTTTTACGTTCTTTTCATCCTCGAGTGCTTTCCTGGGTATAAGACATGAAAAAAGAGAGGATTAAAAGCACCTTTTTACATAAATCAAGGGATAAATCATCCAAAAGCATACTAAATGTGGGCTTAAAATATGTTGCTTTTATGGTTTATCAAATACCTCCACACTTAAGCTTTTGCTTGTCCTCAAGCAAAATTCTCAACTACAATTAAAACGAACTTTCCATGATTCATAATTCCTATCAACAATGCTTTATCCTAATTCATAGATAATTTATACATGGATAATTCAACTCAAAGATTCCTAAGGATTCAAACAAGATAAGCCATCCATTTATAGCATGAGAACATAGGTGTCTCCCCTTATCTGAATAATTACCTTTAATTTGGAACCTACAAGGATTGACATCCTTACAAAAGATTCACTAAAATCACTCAAAGTGTTTAAGGGTCAAAATTAAGCACATCCTCACAAAAGATTCACTAAAATCACTCAAAGTGTTTAAGGGTCAAAATAAAGCACTCATAAGTTGAACCTGAAAAGTTAATCCCATAGGCTTGCCTGAAAATCAATTCTCCACCACTGTAAAATGAAATGATAACAGATCAAAAGGTCTTTGTTAGGGTTGTAACGGGGCTAGGGTTAAAGGTGTGGATAAAGGCTGAAATTAGAAGGTTATATTCGAGATTGATTTGATAAGTTACCTGAAAAGAATAATAAACCTATTGATACGTGCTTTTTCTTTTGATAATTTGACTTTAACTGTATAAGCTCACTCTTCATAATACTAATACTGACTATACGTTGAATTGTTTTTTAAGAACAAACTAAGCAAAAACAACTGAATTCAACTCATAATATATTATACTTAGATAACTAATCAAATCATATATTGATTAAAGGGTAGTAAAAAAGAAGAGTGATAACAAATACAAAGGGTTTTTGGGTTAATATTGGTGGGTTAGTTAATAAAAAGGTTTGTTAGGATCAACGTGGTTTACTAAGGGTTAATTGTGGAGGTAGGTCTTTTTAGTAGAGTAAGTGGGTTAAAACCTAGGTGCCTTTATCATCTCGGTATATCAAATCATAACTGTGGTCTCAACATGTATAAATGAGGCAAGTTCTAGAATAACAGTTCATAGTTGACACACTCATCATCAATAAAGTGAGCACGAAAAAGAATTATGCTCTATAAGGCTCAAAATCTCACAAAAATTATGGGTGTTTTTGACATCAACCTTATAAATTTAAAACTTCAAGATAACATTCAAGTTCAGGTTAACAACCTAAAAATTTTAAATGTTTGAAAATTAGGCTTATCATGCTTGATTCCCTAGTATTCTTCAAATTTAATCATCAATGCACAATTAACTATGACTTATTCTAAAACATGTTAATAAAAATCATAAACCATTAGAAATTCCATCTTTAACTAGTAATATGAGAAAATTACTTTCAAACAAGATTAAATTCAGGGATTTCAGAACAATGTAGAAAGTTAGGCATTTTTATCCTCAGGGTTTGAGAATAATGAAGAAAGTTAGGCATTTTCTCAGAATAACTATTCACCCCCCACACTTAAGATGTACATTACCCTCAATGTACAAAGATAGATAATAAAATTTAAAGGATAAATCAAAAGAGAAAGGGGAAGGAATTACTCCCTGAATTGTGGATGTTCTCTCAGAGGAGTGTCTTTGGTGGCGGTGATGGTCGGTCTGGATGACGAACCTGTGCTAAATGAAGAAATTGGGTAGCACTCTGAGAAGTAGCCAGGATTTATTAAGACCTAATTAAAATAAACTAAGTATATAATTAAAGATAAGAAAAATAAAGAAAGAGGAAACAAAAATGTAAACGAAATGAAAATAAAAGATAAATGGACCAAAGAGTCCTTATTGTTGGATGGTTCGCGAGATGGGTGTGACTTCTAAGGCTGGGGAGGTGCTGGCGGTAGCGGAAGTGGAGTGGTTATTGTGGTGGTCGGCGTAATTCCCAAGCAGCCTGGCGAACCTGACACTAAGAAACTCAATTAAGTTTAACTAAATTAAGCATAATATTATTAAAGAAAAGGAGAATGAAAGGAAAGAGAAACGAAAAATATAAACTAAATGGTTTCAAAGACCCTTGGTCTGTTGGTTGGATGAAGCTGCCGGCATGAACTCATGTAAATCATCCTCCTTTAAGGAGTTTGGCCTTTTACGCTTCTTCATCGTGGTTTTGGTGTGGCTCAAAGGTGCTCGAACCTTGGTAAATGGAGTGAATAGTCTGAGGGGGAGAATGGAGGAAGAAGAATGTAAGGTGAAATGAGATAGGGAGAAGGGGAAGGGCTGTGGGGTTTAAATAGAGTTTCAACTATGGTACAGCACACGCCCATGGTTTGAGGGTGTGTCAATTCACACGGCCGCCTCGCACTGCTGTGTGTCTGGGTGTGTTGGCTCACCCACAGCTATGTTGTAGGTTGCCACGGTCGTTGGTAATAAGTCAGAATCTTCGCACGATTATGTGGCACGGGCGTATTCCGCCCATGGTTGGCAAGTCAATAGCTGCACACGGTTGTGGGACACGGGCGTTTTTCTTTGTCGGTGCCCGTGTTAAAGTGGTTGAGTCCGTGATCTTTCAGAAATTACGTTAATCTGACTTGTACCGTCCTGCCATGTTAGTACCAAGATTCTTGAGGTACACACGGTCACGGCCACGACTGTGTATAAGGCCGTGTGGCTTGGAAAATTGCGCTTCTGGTTAGTTTAAAAAGAAAAATAAAAAGGAAAAATAAAGTAAAATGAAAATAAATGCAAAATAAGTAAGGTTAGTGCTCGGGTTGCCTCCTGAGAAGCGCTCATTTATAGTCTTCAGCTAGACTTTCCTTGTTTTTGAAAAAATCATGGAGGTTTAATGGTTTGAATATCTTTCCTCATATTATTTGTTTGATGTTCATTGTGTGGTTCAAGTCGAGTAGCATTTATTTTAAGAGCATCAAAATTAGGATTACTTACTTCGACTGTCTTATATGGTAGAACATTGATTGCCTTAAAAAGGATTTCTTTGTTTATGTCAGGGTCTGGAGGAGATAGTCGTAGGTCTAATAATACCTGATCTTCTCTTTTGGACTTGCCTATCTCGTAGAGTGGTTTTAACTCTGTTTCTTGTATCCCTAATTTTTCCTTGAAGTGTGTTTTCCACTAATCTAAGTCGTTGATTTGAATCCTTTGCTCCTCGTGAGTTATTTCTTTGTTGGTACTGAACTGAAGATCAGGTTCCATCGTGCCCTCTTTTGGTGGTTCCTCTGATTTTACCTTTTGTGGTTCTGGTTCTTCTGTCACCTGTATCTTCTATTTGTCTAATCTGTTGACCCTAAGGCTTTGTTCCTCATGTACTTCCTCTCTGGTGATTTGGGGTTTATGAGTCAGCTCAGGGTTGTGTCCTTGTGATATTTCGTGCAATGAAGGTTGAACAATTTGATTATCATCTGTATTGACTTTCTTACCTCCATCGATTGTTGCCCTGGCCGAGTCAAGAGCTTGAAGACTGATTGATTCGTCACCTATACGAAGTATGAGTTCTCCTGTGGCAACATCAATTTTAGTCTTGGCAGTTGCTAGAAATGGTCTTCCTAAAATTAAGGGAATTGAATTATCCTCATCCATGTCTAAAATAACAAAATCTACTGGGAAAAAAAATTTATTGATCTTTATGAGAACATCTTCGATAATGCCCTTAGGAATTCTAATAGTTTTATCAGCTAACTGAATACTCATCCTAGTTTGTTTGGGCTTCCCTAGACCTAGTCGTTTAGACAATGTATAAGGCATGACATTTATGCTTGCCCCTAAATCAGCTAACGCATTATCAATAGTTAAACTACCAATTAAACATGGAGTTGTAAAACTCCCTGGATCTTTTAATTTATGTGGTAGTCTGTTTTGTAGAATTGCTGAGCACTTTGCATTGAGTTCAATGTGTGGCTCTTCGTCTAATTTGCGTTTGTTTGTCAAGAGCTATCTTAAAAATTTCCTCGAGTCTGGCATCTGAAAAAGAGCTTCAAGAAGAGGTAAGTTAATATGTAATTTCTTTAAAAGTTTAAGAAACTTACCAAACTGTTCTTCTGAATCATCTTTTTTTAATGCTTTGGGGTAAGGTATGCGAGGTTGGTACTCCTTAATTACCAGTTTTGGCCTTTCTTGTGTTACCTCTACCTTTCCTTCTTTTACCTTGTCTTCTTGTTTTAAGATGGGTTCGTCTATCTCTGCATTTTCCTGAGCTACTATGGCTTGAATTTGCTCCTTTGAATTAATCTCGGTGTTAATCGGTAGACGTCCTTGCGGTCGTTCTGACCTGAGTTTTGTGAGTTGTTCAACTGAATTGGTGACTTCTTTGACTGACTTAGTAATTTCCCTGATTCGGCTCTCGTTGCTTTTGATTGTTCTCTCAATTTTTTGGATACATTTTTCTGTGTCTGCCAAAAATTTTGCCAATATTTCTTTGAGGGTTGGTTTCTTCTATTGTGGATAGGGCTGATTTTGGAAGTTTTGAGGAGGTTGTTGCCTTTGATTTCCTTGATTTCCTTGGCCTCCCCATGAAAAATTTGGGTGGTTCCTCCAACCTGGATTGTAAGTATTACTATATGGATTATTATTTGATATGAAATTATTACCTATATAGTTCATCTGTTCGCTCTCTGCTTCTGGTTGGTAGGTTGGGTACTCAGAATTCACCACAGTTCCACTTGTGTCGCATTGTATTACTGAATGTACATGCGAAGAACACAAAATATCAAGCTTTTTATTCATTATCTCCATTTGTAGTGATAGCATGGTTACTGTGTCTATGTTGAAAGCTCCGGCGGATTTTGTTGGTTTCGTCCTTGTAACTTGCCATCGATAATTATTCAGTGACATCTCTTCAATGAACTCGTACGCTACTTCAGGAGTTTTGCCTCATTGAGGGGTTTACACCGTTATAGAATGTTTGGACTTGTAGTCACAAGGGTAGACCATGGTGTGGGCACCTTCTCAAGAGATCCTTGTATCTCTCCTATGCATCATATAATGTCTCTACATCCATCTGCAGAAAAGAAGAGATATCATTTCGTAATTTGGCTGTTTTGGCCGATGGGAAATATTTCTTTAAAAATTTTTTGGTCATTTGATCCCATGTAGTGATTGACCCTCGTTGTAACGAGTTTAACGACTGTTTAGCTTTATTTCTTAATAAAAAAGGGAATAACCGAAGACGTATGGCATCATCAGAAACGTCATTTATTTTGAAGGTATCACAAAACTCTAAGAAATTAGCTATATGAGTGTTTGGATCTTCGTCCTGCAAACCATCAAATTGAATAAACTGTTGAATCATTTGTATTGTATTAGGTTTTAATTCAAAATTATTAGCAGCTATAGCGGGCCTAACAATACTTTATTCTGCTCCTATTAAATGTGGTTTAACATAATAAAACATTGTACGTAGAGCGTTGCGTCCCCCCACATCGTGTGGTGGTGGATTAATCTCGTCCATCCCTTCAGAGGGATTGATCTGCTGTCTCGTCCTCTCTTTCTGTATAGTTTAGCACTCGCCTGATTTCTTGACAATTCCTTCGAGCAGTAGCTTCAATATCACTGTCGTATACTAAAGGTCCTCTCGGGTTCCTTCTAGTCATAAACTAGAGGTACCTGAAAAGAAAAGAAAGAAAGAAAAATTAGCAAAATAAAAAATTAAACTAAAAACAGAATAAATTGCTGAAAATAAAAATAATGGCTAGAGTAATAAAAATAAAGTTTTCTTACTATTTTAGTTCCCCGGCAACGGCGCCAAAAACTTGATCGATGAAATCAGAGCTTTAAAATTTATAAAAGAATGATCGAACCTGGAAACTAGCTTTGACAATGATTAAAGACAAGTGTACCTATCGAACAGTAGTATAGCTTAGGCAAGACCGGATTGTCGAACCCAAAGGAACTAAAAGTATTAATACTAACTTTCTTTTTATTATTTAGCCTTAAAAATAAAGTGAAGTTTGTTTTAATCTAAATTAACGACGACTAAGCTAAGGACAAAGACAAAAAGACCGAATTGGAAAATAACTTGAAGAAAAACTCAATTGATCACGACGATACCTTCAGGAAGAATCCACTTAGACTTCACTTGTTATCTAACCCTGAATTATATGATTTATTTACTTAGCTTGATCCGTAAGACTCCCTAACCTATGCTAAACCTTCTCTCAAGGCGAATAACGTCTAACCCTAGGTTAATTAGTGGAACTCTCGATCTCTTATAATAATCCCCTAGAATAGCAATAAATCGATCTATGGATTCCCATATTAGGTTTCACCCTAATCCGCCAAAACCTCGTAACCCTATCTCTAGGCGTTCGATCAACTCTGCTTAATTACGCTAGATCTACTCTTAAACAAGGTCTATTCCTCCTCCACCTAAGCACATCAGATTTGGATTAAGCATGCATAATTAAATACAAACTAAGTAATTATCATAAAATTCAGAAATCAAATAACAAGATTCATCTAGGTTTCATCCCCTTCAGGTATCTGAGGGGTTTAGTTCATAACTAAGAAAGAAAACATCTCAATAGAGAAGATAAAACAAAACATAAGAAATTCTTAAAACTCCTTGAAGGAATCGAAGAAGGAGTCCGCCGTCTTGAGTATAATTCTGGCTTCTTGGGATGGATCAACTGGATAACTTTGAGCGATTCCCACAATTCTGACCTTTCCGGCTTGGCTCCTTAGCTTAGCTCAACTCCCCCTTAATGGTGGCACTTAGGGGATATATATAGGCTCTTTGGAATGTGATTCTTTCTCCCTAAGTATCCTTTTCTGATTGAAATTACTCATTCTAACAAAAGAGGCATGACCATGTAGCACGCCCGTGTGGATCTACTTCAGGCCGTGTTCGGATTCCTTAATGAGGCGCGACCGTGTAAATCGGGGGAGAGGCCGTGTTCTAGATGATTGGTGTGGCACGGCCGTGTGGTCTCTGGGCCAGGCAGTGTCAATTCCCTGATATGGCCCATTTACTCCGTTCTGGGCCTGTTTTACGTTCTTTTCATCGTCGGGGGCTTTCCTAGGTATAAGACAAGAAAAGAAAGGATTAAAAGCACCTTTTTACATAAATTAAGGGATAAATCATCCAAAAGCATACTAAATGTGGGCTTAAAATATGTTGCTTTTACAATTTACCAATAAATATGACATTTAAGGGATTAATCAAAAGAGAAGAGGAAAGAATACTCTCTGAATTTTGGACGGATTCTTTGAGTTAGGAGTCCCGAGATGTGGGAGTGCTACCGAACTCTACGTTTAGATGAAGAAATTGGGAGCTCGTAGAGAATTAGCCAGGGGTTATTAAGACAAATTTAAAATAAACTAAATGTATATGAAAAGAAAAGTAAGCTAAAGTGAAGAAAAACAAAAATAAAACTAGAATTAAACCCAAAGATAAATGGATCATGGTGTCCTTATTGTTGGTTGTAATTCCTAAGGCTGAGGTTATCGTAGTGGTTGTGTTGCTAGCGGTGGTGGAAGTGGCGTGATTCCCAAGTAGCCTGACGAACCTGACACTAAAAAACTAAGATAAATTATATTAAATTAAGCAAAAAATAGTCAAAGGGAAGGAAATTGAAGTAAAAAAAAAAAGAAAAATAAAAACTATATGGTCTCAAAGACCCTTGGCTTGTTGTTTAGATGAAGCTGCCGGCATGAACTCATGTAAGTTACTCTCTTTTGAGGAGTTTGGCCTTTTACGCTTCTTCGGCATGGTTCTGGTATAGCTCAAGGGTTAATGAGACTTGGTATGGAGGAATCTAAGTAGAGGGAAGAGGAGAAGGGGTGGAGGGTAGAAGGGGGGATGGGGGATGGGGCATAGGGGATGGGGGAGGGTTTAAATAGAGTTCAATTCTGGTACACGCACACGCCCGTGGTCCGAGGGCGTGTCGATTCACACGGCCGCCGCGCACGGCCGTGTGTCTGGGTGTGTTGGCTCACCACACCCATTTTGCAGGTTGCCACGGCCGTTGGTAATAAGTCAGTATGTTGACACGGTTGGATGACACGGGCATAGTCTGCCCATGGTTGGCAAGTTTGTAGCTTCACACAGTCGTGGGACACGGCCGTGCCACTTTGTCGGTGCCTGTGTTGAAGTGGTTGGGTCCGTGATTTTCAGAAATTAGGTGAATCTGACTTGTACCATCCTGCTATGTTAGTACCAAGATTCTTGAGGTACACATGGCCTTGGCCACGACCGTGTGCAAGGCCGTGTGGCCTGGAAATCTGCAGTTTTTGGTTAGTTTTGACTTTAGATAGGAAGAATAAAATAAAATGGAAAATATAAAAGTTAATAAGGTTAGCACTCGAGTTGCCTCCCAAGAAGCGCTCATTTATAGTCTTAAGCTAGACTTTTCCTTGTATTAAAAAAAATCAGGAGGGTTTAAAGGATTGAATATCCTCCCTTATGCTTACAATTTTATTTTCTTGATAAAGTTTAAGTCGAGAAGTGTTTACCTTAAAATCGTCAGAAGTTGGAGTGCTTACTTCGACTGTTTCGTGTGGAAAGATATTATGTATATTAAGAGGGATTTCTTCGTTTACCTTCAGGCTTGATGTGGTAATTTGAGTGTCGACCTTGTCTGACAGTACCTGGTCTCCTATTTTGAAGTGGTTTGATGTCCCTACGAGCTTTTCTGGAGGCTCTTTTGGTTTTACTTCGTGTGGTTCCTGTTCGTCTTCAGAGTGTGCCTTCTGCTCTTCTAGTTTGTTGACCTTAAGGCTTTGTTCCTTATGTAAATTCTCTTTGTTGGTATTAGGTTCGTGAGTTAGCTTAGGTTTGTATCCTTGTGGTGTTTCCTGTGAAGAAGGTTGTACACGTTGATTATCAATTGGATTGTCTTTCTTACCTTCATCGATTGTTGTTCTCGCAGAGTCAAGAGCTTGAATACTGATTGATTCATTCCCTACACAAAGTATAAGTTTTCCTACATCAACATCAATTTTAGTTCTGACAGTTGCTAAGAATGGCCTTCCTAAAATTAAGGGGATCGAGTTGTCTTTATACATGTCTAAAACAACAAAACCTACTGGAAAAACGAATTTATCGATTTTGACAAGAACATCTTCAATAATGCCCCTAGGAATTCTAACGGTTTTATCAGCTAATTGAATACTCATCCTAGTTTGTTTGGGTTTTCCGAGACCTAGTCGCTTAAACAATGTATAAGGTATGACATTTATACTTGCCCCTAAATCAGCTAACGCATTATCAACAGTTAAACTACCAATTAAACATGGAATTGTAAAACTCCTTGGATCTTTTTACTTCCATGGTAGTTTGTTTTGTAGAATTGTTGAGCACTTTGAGTTGAGTTCCACATGTGGCTCTTCGTCTAATTTGCGTTTGTTTGTCAAGAGCTGTCTTAAAAATTTCCTTGAGTCTGGCATCTGAAAAAGAGCTTCAAGAAGCGGTAAGTTAATATGTAATTTCTTTATAAGTTTAAGAAACTTACCAAACTGTTCCTCTAAATCGTCTCTCTTTAACGCTTCGGGATAAGGAAAGTGAGGTTGGTATTCTTTGATTACTAGTTTTGGTTTTTCTTGCGTTACCTCAACTTTACCCTCTTCTACCTCGGTTTCTTGTTGTGAGATGGGTTCGTCTACCTCTGCATTTTCTTGAGCTATTACAGCTTGGATTTGCTCCTTTAGATTAATCTCAGTGTTGCTTGGTAGACGTCCTTGCAGTCGTTCTGACATTAGCTTTACAAGTTGTTCGACTGCCTTAGTGACTTTGTAACATCCTAGATTGGGGGTTATGCGTTTGGAGCATAACTCAAGTGCTAGTGGGTTTTAAGGGTATTTGGAGATGTTTTAAGAGTTTTTAGAACTTTAGAATGAAGGTGAAAGCTTTGGGAAATAATTGGATTTTAGGTTAAAAAGAGGAAACTAGGCAAAGAGGCCTTAAAAGAAATTATGTGGGGTTTAGGACATAAGGAATTAATTGGCAAAGTGGCTTGGGGCGCTAAGGTGCAAGGGGACTTCAGGAGGGAAGTGGTTCGAGCGGTAGGAATCGCACTTGGGAGTTTTATTTTTGGCGTTAAAGGGGAACAAGGCCAGGGAGGCCTTAAAGGAAAAATCTTAGGCGTGTTTGGCATAAAACAGGCCTTGGTAAAAAAATCGCAAGGCGACACACTTAGGGCTCTGAAGTGACACTGGCGCAGTCTTGGGTTCGAATCACATGGCAAGCAAGTAATGTTTTATTTTTGCTTTTGGCGTTAAGACAAGGGGGAGCTAGGGAAGGAGGCTTTAAAATAAATTGTGGTGAGTTTATGTCATAAAAAAAACGCCATGGCAGAGTGGCTTTGGGCGCTATATGGGCTTGCGGCAATGAGGGGCCAGGTTCGAGTTGCGAAGGAAGCAAGAAAGGGCATTTTCTTTTTGTGCAGCAAGAAGGCACTTGGGCTAAGAAGGTCTTAAAAGAAATTTGGGCGAGTTTATGTCACAAAGAAACGCCTTGGCAGAGTGGCTTGGGACTTTATTGCAGCTTGCAGCAGTGAGGGCTCAGGTTCGAGCCTCGTGGACAGCAGTAGGTGGGATTTTATTTTGTTTTTGCGTCAAGGCAGGGAAGAGGAAGGTTATACGGAAATTGGACTTCTATTTGGATGAAGATTAAGCTTATTTTATCCTATTAATATTCGGCTAAGAGTAGGATAATTGTAGTTTTATTTATTTATTTTATTAGAGGATAATTATGGTTTTATTTAGATTAAATGAGATTTTATTTTATTTATTTTAGTTTAATAGATAGATAAGAGATAAGATGTTGGATTAATTATTTTATTTGTTAAGAGATAAAATAGGAGTTTAAGTTGGGGTTTGATAAGTGGGGAAGTGGTGGCCGATTGTTGGACTCTAGGAGCTTGAATTTTCGGTATAAATATGGTGCTAGTGTGTGCTAAATTTCCCCTTTCAAAACCTTTCTTTTTCATATTGGTTATTGCTGAAATTTAGTACCTCTTTTCCCATTGGTGCCGTTTTTCCTCTTGTGCAAAAGCCATTTATATTTCTTTCTTTCTTCAATTTTCTAAGTGCCGAAATTCTTCTACTTTTCCTTTATTCATCTTTTTATTTCTTCCAACACCAAATTCCCTTGTAGCCGAATATTTCTTGTGATTTAAAGCCTTAGCCGAATCTTATAGCTTTCTCCTTCTCCTTTCTTCTCTTGAGATCATAAAGTGCCGAACCACCATTGTTGTTTTCAGAAGCCAAATCTTTAAAGGAGGGTGCTGTCGACTACTTACTTTAGGCTCTTCAAAGCAAAAATGTAATAGTGGGACTTCGACTATTCAAGGAGCAAGTGGTGATTCGGGATTTTCGGTAAGTTAGGTAAGTGCTATGTGATATTCGGCTATAAGCCATATTTTGGATATTGAGGGTTGACCGATTGAGTACTTTGGTGTTAAGGGCAAATCGACAGGCATAAGGGCAAGTTTCGGGATTCAGATCATTATGGTAAGGATATTTAGTAAGTGTAGTTTCGATTCGAAATATTTAGATTAAAGTATTAGTGTTTAACCATTTGGTTCTGATTAAGAAATCATTAATGAACATGGATGTCGAATGAGAAGGTAAAGAGATAGTCCCTATCCCCAAGTTCAAAAGGAGAGCAGTTTCTGCAGTTAGGGATTGGCCACCAGGGTGTGGACCAGCGTCAGAGCAAGAAAGTAGGCAAATAGCCGTAGTTTCGCTTAGCGATAGCATCGGGATTGAAAGCATAGTTCTGCAAGTTATAAGGTGTGTAGTTAGCCTACCATTTTCCGGGTTTATGTTATGTATGTAATATTGTGTATGTGCTATGGATGTGCTAACTAGTGCAGTGGAAATTGTGATATGGATAACCTCATGGGGTATGTCGATAGTACGGTAAGTACCGAATCTGATGAACTGTGATTATTGATGTAATATGCTAAATAACATGTACATGCATTATCATGGCATTATTTTATGTTGCATGTGCATGGGTGGGATATGATATGAAAGAAGGACAGGGTGTACTTCGAGTACGTGGTTTGATGTTAGCCTTGAGCTACATCGTGGATTGACGTTGACTGAGGTCACGTTGTGGATTATTTGTGATTTAGTTCGCGTGGCTTGATGAGTGGCTATGTGCCTCATCGTGGTTGATATCGGCTATGTGCCATATCGTGGTTGATGAGTGACTATGTGTCCCATCGTCGTTTTGGTGTTAGCTACGGCTACATCGTGGATTGGCGCTGACTGAGGTCGCGTTGTGGATTTTTGTGCTTAATTGCACGTGGATGGCATTGATTGCCTTTTGGAGTGAAAAGGAGAGGGTTATTTGATAATCCCCTGGTGTGTGGTAGGCTGGATACGGGGGTGTGTAGAGGATGGACCCTAGGCTGGGTTGGGCTTCATAATTGCATGATTTTGTATGTGAACATATGTGGAAATGGGCCAAGCCCAATTGATATGTGGATTAATGTGAAAAGGGCCAAGCCCAGTATATGAATGTGGATCAGTGTGGATATGGGCCAAGCCCAGAATGTGGTAAGATATGAATATGATATTTGTTATCTGATATATGGGTTAATATGTGGTTGACATGTGGGTGGAATTCAGTGGTTTAATTACACACTGAGTCTGTATGACTCACCCAATTTTTATCAACATCGCAGGTGATGTTTGGACCGGGTTTGGAGTGGGTACGAGGTGGCCTATGCAGAAGATATTTTAATTAATTAAGTATTTATAGTTTCAGTATTTTGATTAAGTGTTTATTGTAATAAGGCCCATTAAAGTATTTAAGTATTTTTATTAAGTATCTTTATTATTATGTTTTATTATGGATTGACAATTTAAGTATTAATTGCAAATGATTTTATTTTCTTAAGTATATATAATAAAGTTTTCATTCGGGAATTTTGTAACAACTTAATTTATTTCGAAATTTTAAATACACAAGGTTTTCTTTCCTAAAGACAATAAATTTTTATATACTATACCTTTAAGTCAAAATATTTTCAAATGTTTTCCGCAGTGGCATTTCAAATTCGGTCTTAACGAATGGGTCGGGTTTGCGGTGTTACAGACTTCCTTTACGACTTGGTAACTTCTTCGACTTGGTTCTCGGTGCTTTTAAGTGTTGTCTCAGTTTCTTGACGATGGGCTTCTGTTGCTGCCATGAATTTTGCCAACATCTCTTCGAGGTTCAACTTCTTCTCTTGTGGATAAGGCTGATTTTGGAAATTTTGAGGAGGCTGTTGTCTTTGATTTCCTTGTCCTCCCTATGAAAAATTTGGGTGGTTCCTCCAACCTGGATTGTAATTGTTACTATAAGGGTTATTATTAGATCTAAAATTATTACCTATATAGTTCATCTGTTCACTTTCTGCTCCTGGTTGGTAGGGTGGGTACTCAGGATTTGCCACAGTTCCACTTGCGTCGGACTGCATGACTAGATGTACCTGCAAAGAACACAAACTATCAAGCTTTTTATTTATCAATTCCATCTGTGTTGATAGCATGGTTACTGTATCGAGGTTGAAAACTCTGGATGATTTTGTCGGTTTTGTCCTTGTAACCTGCCACTGATAGTTATTCAGTGACATCTCTTCAATGAACTAGTACGCTGCTTCAGGAGTTTTATTATTTAGGGTTCCACCGGCGACTGAATCGATTAGTTGCCTCGTTGATGGGTTTACACCATTATAGAAAGTTTGGACTTGAAGCCACAAGGGTAAACCATGATGTGGACACCTTCTCAAGAGATCCGTGTATCCCGCCCATGCGTCGTATAATGTCTCTAAATTCATCTGCACAAAAGAAAAGATATCATTCTGTAAGCCGTCTTGGCTGGTGGGAAATATTTTAATAAAAAATTTTCGGTCATTTGTTCCTATGTAGTGATTGACCCTCATGGTAACGAGTTTAACCACTGTTTGGCTTTATTCCTTAATGAAAAGGGAAATAAACGAAGACGTATGGCATCATCAGAAACACCATTTATTTTGAAGGTATCACTAAACTCTAAAAAGTTAGCTATATGTGTGTTTGGATCTTCGTCCTGCAAACCATCAAATTGAACAAACTGTTGAATCATTTGTATTGTATTAGGTTTTAATTCAAAATTATTAGCACTATAGCGGGCCTAACAATACTTTATTCTGCTCCTATTAAATGTGGTTTAACATAATAAAACATTGTACGTAGAGCGTTGCGTCCCCCCACATCGTGTGGTGGTGGATTAATCTCGTCCATCCCTTCAGTAGGATTGGATCTGTCCTCGTCCTCTCTTTCTGTATAGTTTAGCGCTCGCCTGATTTCTTGACGATTCCTTCGAGCAGTAGCTTCAATATCACTATCGTATACTAAAGGTCCTCTCGGGTTCCTTCTAGTCATAAACTAGAGATACCTGCTAGGAAAAGATAGAAAGAAGATTTAGCAAAATTACAAATTAAACTAAAAATAAAAATAAATTGCAGAAAATAAAAAAATAATGGCTAAAGTAATAAAAATAGAGCTTTTTTAATATTTTAGTTCCCCGGCAACGGCGCCAAAAACTTGATCGCTGAAATAAAAGTCTTAAAATTTATAAAGAGAATGATCGAACCTAGAAACTAACTCTGACAACGATTAAAGGCAAGTGTACCTATCGAACAATAGTAGACCTTAGGCAAGACCGAATTATCGAACCCAAAGGAACTAAAAGTACTAATACTAACTTTCTTTTTATTATCTAGCCTACAATAAGTGAAGTTGTTTAATCTTATCTAAATTAACTACTAGGCTGAAGACAGAAAGATAAAAAGGATGAATTGGAGAAATAACTTTAGGTAAAAACTCAGTTGATTAAGATGATACGCTCAGGAAGAATCCACCTAGACTTCACTTGTTATTATCCTTGAACCATACGATTTATTTACTTAGCTTGATCCGTAAGACTCCCTAACGTATATTAAACCCTCTCTCGAGGCAAATAACGTCTAACCCTAGGTTAATTAGTGGAACTCTCGTTCTCTTATAATAACCCCCTAGAATAGCAGTAAATCAATCTATGGATTCCCATATTAGGTTTCACCCTAATCTGGCAAAATCTCGTCACCCTATCTCTAGGCGTGTGATCAACTCCACTTAATTATGCTAGATCTACTCTTAGGCAGGGCCTATTCCTCCTCCACCTAAGCACATTAAATTTGGATTAATCTTTCATAATTAAGAACAAACTAAGTATTTATCATATAATTTAGAAAACAATAACAAGATCCATCATAGGTTTCATCCCCTTCAGGTATCTGAAGGATTTAATTCATAACTACTAAAGAAAACATCTCAAGAGAAAAGATAAAACAAAACATAAGAAATCCCTAAAACTCCCTGAAGGAATTGAAGGAGAGATCCGCCGTCTTGAGTAGAATTCCAGCTTCTAGAGATGGATCAACTGGCTATCTTCGAGTTATTCCCACAACTCTGACCTTTTCGGCTTGGCTCTTTGGCCTAGCTAACCGCCCTTTTTCTGGTAGCACTTAAGGGGTTTATATAGGCTTTCGAAATATGTTTCTTTCTCCCTAAGTATCCAAATCCAAGTGAAATTGCTCTTTCCAGCAACAGGGACACAGCTGTGGCACACGCCCGTGTGGATCATGGACAGGCCGTGCTCGGACTTCTTTAATTAGGCACGGCCGTGCGAATCGAGGGAAGACCGTGTTCTAGATGATTGGTGAGGCACGACCGTGTGGGCTTTGGTCCAGGCAGTTACATTTTTGTGATATGGCCCATTTACTCTGTTTTGGGCCCGTTTTATGTTCTTTTTATCCTCGGGTGCTTTCCTGGGTATAAGACATGAAATATGAGCACCTTATTATATGAAACAGAGGATAAATCATCCAAAAGCATACTAAATGTGGGATTAAAATATGTTACTTTTACGGTTTATCAGCTGTCTACATGAATCTGAATGTTATCTTGAAATTTGAAATTTACGAGGTTGATATCAAAAGCACCCATAATTTTTGTGAGATTTTGGCCTTATAGAGCATATATCCTTTTTAGTGCTCACTTTTTTTACTATGAGCATGTCAACATTGAACTGTTATTCTAGAACTTGCCTCGATTATACATGTCGAGACACACCTATGATTTGATATACGAAATGATAAAGGCACCTAAGTTTTAACCCACTTACTCCACCAAAAATCCTACCTTCATAATTAACCCCTAGTGAACCCCGTTGATCCTAACAACCCTTTTTATTGACTCACCAGTCAATATTAACCCAAAATCCTTTGTATTTGTTATCACCATTCCTTTTAACTACCTTTACATCGAGATTTGATTTGATTAGTTACCTAATTATATTATTTCAGTAGATGAATTTATCCTTTATTATTTGATTTGTTCTTAAAAAAAACGAAGTATATTCTGTATTAGTATTATGAAAAATGAGCTTATACAGTTGAAGTCTATTTATCAAAAGAAATGCTCGTATTATTAGGGTTATTACTTTTCAGTTGATGTAATTATTTACTATCATCTAAGTATTTCTAGATAGGTAACTTGTCAATTCAATCCCGATTCTAACCTTCTATTTCAGCCTTTATCCACAACTTTAACCCTAGTCCCGTTACAACCCTGTTAAAGACCTTTTGATCTGTTTATCATCTCATTTTACAGTGGTGGAGATTTGATTTTCAGGTAAGCCTATGGGATTAACTTTTTAGGTTCAACTTATGAGTGCTCTTTTACTGAACCTTAAACACTTTGAGTGATTTGAATGAATCTTTTGTGAGGATGTTAATCCTTTTTGGTTTTGAATTAAAGGTAATTATTTAGCTAAGGGGAGACACCTACGTTTTCGTAATACTAATGAATGACTTAGAATGTTTGAATTTTTAGGACTCTTTAAGTTAAATTATCCATGTATAAATTATCTATGAATTATAAGGAGACATTGTTGATAGGAATTATGAATTATGGAAAGTTCGTTTTAATTGTAAATTGAGAATTTTGCTTGAGGACAAGCAAAAGCTTATATGTGGGGGTATGTGATAAACTATAAAAGTAACATATTTTAGTCCCACATTTAACATACTTTTGGATGATTTATCCCTTGAGTTATGTAAAAAGGTGCTCTTAATCATTTCTTTTCATGTTTTATACTCGGGAAAGCACCGGAGGATGGAAAGAACGAGAAACGAGCTTAAAACGGACCAAATTGGGCCAAGAGAGAAATCGACACGGCCTGGACTTAAGCCCACACGACCGTGCTTCCTTGAGAGACTAGAACATGACCCGATAACGATTTACACGGGCGTGTCACAACATTAAAAGTTTGAACACGACCCGGCCACAATTCACATAGGCGTGTGCCATGGCCGTGTCCCTGTCGTGGAGAAGAGCAATTCTACTCGGAAAAGGATACTTAGGGGCAAAGAAACCTATTTCAAAAGCCTATATAAACACCCTAAGTGTATCCTTAAAGGGGGCGGTTAGCTAGGCCAAGGAGTCGAGCTGAAAAGGTCAGATTTGTGGGAAACCCTCGAAGATAGCCAGTTGATCCATCTCAAGAAGCCAGAATTCTACTCAAGACGGAGGATCTCTCCTTCAATTCTTTCAGGGGGTTTTAGGGATTTCTTATGTTTTGTTTTATCTTTTCTTCTGAGATGTTTTCCTTTATAGTTATGAACTAAACCCTTAAGATACCTAAAGGGGATGAAACCTAAGATGGATCTTGTTATTGTTTTCTGAACTATATAATAAATACTTGATTTGTTCTTAATTATGTGTTCTTAATTCTTGTGTTGATATTTTTGGGATATTGATTCAAGTATGATGTGCTTAGGTGGAGGAGCAAAAGTCTCTGCCTAAGAGTAGATCTAGCATAATTAAGCGGATTTGATCGCACGCCTAGAGATAGGGTGACGAGATTTTACCGAATTAAGGTGAAACCTAATATGGGAGTCCATAGATCGAGTTAATGCGATTCTAGGGGTTTTAATTAGAAAGAAATTTCAATTAATCAACCTAAGGTTAGACGTTATTTGCCTCGAGAGAGGTTTAATACAAATTAGGGAATCTTACGGATCAAGTTAAGTGAATACATTGTCTGGTTCAGTGTTAGATAACAAGTGAAGTCTAGGTGGTTTCTTCCTAAGGGTATCGTCTTAATCAACTGAGTTTTTCCAACAGTATTTCCCCAATTCATTCTTTTTGTCTTTGTGTCTTTAGCTTAGTAGTTGGTTAAATTTAGATTAAACAATAAAATTCACTTATTTTAGGTTATATAATAAAAAGAAAGTTAGTATTAGTACTTATAGTTCCTTTAGGTTCGACAATCCGGTCTTGCCTAAGCTATACTACTATTCGATAGATGCACTTGCCTTAAGTCGTTGTCAGAGTTAGTTTCTAGGTTTGATCATTCTCATTAATAAATTTAAAACTCTGAAAAATAAACAATCAAGTTTTTGGCGCCGTTGCCGAGGAACTAAAATATTAAGAACACTTAATTTTTATTACTTTAGCCATTTTTTTATTGCAATTTGTTTTCATTATTATTTTATTTTTTTTGTTTTTTTTACTTTGCTAATTTTCCCTCTATTTGCTTTTGGCGGATAATTTTAGTTTATAGAGAAGATGGCACTGAATAATTATCAGTGGCAAGTCATGAGGACAATTCCTACAAAAGCAGCCAGTGCCTTCAACCTCGATGTATTCACCAGGTTATCTAACCAGCTAGAGATGATGAATAAAAAGATTGATGGTTTGTGTAGTCTCTCGCAGGTACACTCATTCATGCAATATGACTCGAATCCAGGAGGCATGGCGAATCCTCAGTACCCACCCTACGGATATGGCATGGAGAATGAACGAGTCCACTATATGGGTAACTATTCTAGAACTCAAAATAAGTTTTATAATGACACTTATAATGCAGGTTGGAGGTACCATCCCAATTTCTCGTGGGATGATCAAAGTAGCCAAAGATAGGAACTTCCTCTAAATTTTCAACAACTACCTCACCAACAGGAAGAGGAGTCGAGTCTTGAGGAGATGGTGGCAAAATTCATAGCAGCCACAGAAAATCCAGATTTTCAACAACCACCTCACCAATAGGAAGGTAAGTCGAACCTTGAAGAGATACTGGAAAAATTCATAGGAAACATAGAAACATGCTACCAAAATATAGAAACGAATCAAGAAGCATCGATTCAATGGATCGAGGATTAGTTAGGTTAGCCTACTAAGCTGATCTTAGAACAACCACAAGAAAGCTTACCAAGCAACACTGAAACTAACCCAAAAGAGCAAATTCAAGCCGGAATAGCTCATGACAGTGAAAGGCTAGTAGAATCTAACCCAAGCCAATAGCCTGTGGTAAGTGAAGGTAAGGTTGAGGTAAGCCAGGATTTACCAAACCCGATAATTACAGAGTACCAAGCTTGTGTGCCATACCCTAATACGATAAAGAAAGACGACATAGAGGAACGATTCGGTAAGTCTCCTAAACTTCGAAAGAAATTTCATATGAACTTGTCATTTCGAGAAGCTCTTTCGCTGATGCAAGATCTTAGACCTCATGTCGATAAAGAAGAAATTCATGAGGAACGAAGGCTTTGGATCAATGAATTAAACAAATGGAAGACACACTTCAAGGAGAGACTAAAAACATACGAAGCAAAAACGAGGCAACTCCACGACGAACTTAGTAACGGGACAACCCAGCTTAAAATAGGAAATCAGGTACTCAAAATCTTCCCAGATGGAACAGTCGAGGTAACTAGTCTCCAAATCAGCACCTTTAAGGTAAATACTACTCGACTTAAACTTTATTCCAATAACCGAATTGATCGCATGAGAAAGGATTTTCACCTCCTCAAACCACCATGACCATACAAATGAGAAGGTAAAGTCTAGCTTAAGACTATAAACAAGTGCTTCTCGGGAGGCAACCCGAGTTCTAACCCCATTAATTTTTACACTTTTTATATTTTACTTTTATTTTTCCTTTTAGCACCTAACCATAAACTAACCAAAGTGTTGAATCCCAGGCCACACGGCCTTGCACACGGCCGTGGCCGTGGCGGTGTGGCCACCACAGGAAGGTACAATCGCGGGACCAACTACCAGATCCATAATTTCTATTTTATCCCCTTCTTCTCTCCTATTTCCCGTTATCTTTCTTCTTTCATTTTCCTTTATTTATTTTTATTTTTATTTGTTGTATTTTTTTTATTTTCTTTATTATCTTCTTCTTATTCTTCATACTATTTAGATTTAGCTTAGCATACAATAAAATTAGGACGGCTGCTTTGAGGACTCAATTTCAAACAATTCGAGGCGCTTCCCCATGTTCACCTCTAATCCTATCCAATTTCTTTTCGTTGACTTCATCCAAAATTCAAGAAGTTTCACTTCTTCCCCCATCTTATGATTTTATGATTATTTTGATATTATCTATCTTTGTACATTTAGGGCAATGTACAACTTAAGTGCGGGGGGTTAATTATAGTATTAATTGAAAATCTCTGAATTATGCCTTGTTCAAAAGTAAGTATCTCATATTATGATTAGAATGAAATTTCTTTTGATTTATGATTTTTATTGATATGTTTTTGAGTAAGCCATAGTTAATTGAGCATTGATGATAAAATTTGAAGAATACTAGAGAATCAAGCATGATAAGTCTAATTTTTCAAAATTAAAATTTTTAGGTTGTCTACCTGAATCTGAATGTTATCTTGAAATTTGAAATTTACGAGGTTGATATCAAAAACACCCATAATGTTTGTGAGATTTTGAGCCTTATAGACCATATATCCTTTTTCGTGCTCACTTTTTTTACTATGAGCGTGTCAACATTGAACTGTTATTCTAGAACTTGCCTCGATTATACATGTCGAGACCACACCTATGATTTGATATACAGAAATGATAAAGGCACCTAGGTTTTAGCTCACTTACTCCACCAAAAAGCCTATCTTCATAATTAACCCCTAGTGAACCCCGTTGATCCTAACAACCCCTTTTATTGACTCACCAGTCAATATTAACCTAAAACCCTTTGTATTTGTTATCACCATTCCTTTTAACTACCCTTACATCGAGAATTGATTTGATTAGTTACCTAATTATTTTATTTCAGTAGATGAATTTATCCTTTATTATTTGATTTGTTCTTAAAATAAACGAAGTATATTCAGTATTAGTATTATGAAAAATGAGCATATACAGTTAAAGTCTATTTATCAAAAGAAAAGCTCGTATTATTAGGGTTATTACTTTTCAGTTGATGTAATTATTTATTATCGTCTAAGTATTTCTAGATAGGTAACTTGTCAATTCAATCTCAATTCTAACCTTCTATTTCAGACTTTATCCACACCTTTAACCCTAGCCCCGTTACAACCCTGCTAAAGACCTTTTTATCTATTTATCATCTCATTTTACAGTGGTGGAGATTTGATTTTCAGGTAAGCCTATGGGATTAACTTTTCAGTTTCGACTTATGAGTGCTCTTTTACTGAACCTTAAACACTTTGAGTGATTTGAGTGAATCTTTTGTGAGGGTGTCAATCCTTTTCGGTTGTGAATTAAAGGTAATTATTTAGCTAAGGGGAGACACCTATGTTTTTGTAATACAAATGTATGACTTAGATTGTTTGAATCTTTAGGACTCTTTAAGTTAAATTATCCATGTATAAATTATCTATGAATTATGATGAGACTTTGTTGATAGGAATTATGAATTATGGAAAGTTCATTTTAATTGTAAATTGAGAATTTTGCTTGAGGACAAGCAAAAGCTTAAGTGTGGGGGCATGTGATAAACCGTAAAAGTAACATATTTTAGTCCCAGATTTTGTAACGACCTGAAATTGGGCCTAGTAGGATTGGGCCCATTGGACCTTGAGCGTAGAAGCGTTTTAAAATTTATGGGAATTTGATAACAGCATTATTTCAAGTTGGACTTATTAGAAAGGTGATTTTCGAAAGTGACGGAGTTCTAGGAAGTTTTAGGTTCAAGTTAGGCTATAAGAAAATTTTTGTGGTTAAGTACTTTAAGGAGAGTTAGTAAGTGGCATCAATGCTTATGGAAATAAGAGAGTAATTTTCTAGCATAAGTGAACACATGGTAAAGAGGTTATGGCGTCACATAAAGGACTTTAAGGGAAAAGGTTCGAATCCCACTTGATACAATTTTGACTTTTTTTTTTTTTGTGTTCCTTCCCTAAGTGTCGACCATGGTTGTATTTAAGGCAAGGTGGACTTTTTAATTATGGTATGATGGCTAAGGAAACAAGGAAATGATGAAGGTAAGGAAAGGAATCAAAAGAAAAAGGCAAGATAAGGGAGCATGTTGGCCTTTTTCATGCATGATAATTTGGAAATATTTTTGTTAGTCAACATCCACCCTTTTGGCTAGAATTTACACGGTTTTGTTAGCAGGAAGGGAGAGCCGAATTTCTCTTTTCTCTTTAGACCATTTTGCTAGTTTTTGGTGCATGAGAGGTACACTTTTCTCTTTGAACATTTGTGTCTTCTTTTTCTTTCCATCTCCCTCTTTGCTTTGGCCGAAACCTCCTAACACATTTCTGCCTTCTTTTTCTTTTGTTTGGCCGAAACACTCACCTTTGCTCATCTCCCCTTTGATAGCCGAAACTACCAAAGCACTTTTCTCCATCCATTCTTTTTTTTTTGACCATTTAATCAACCTTTTCTTCTTCTTTAATCAACATCACTTTGTGACCACATCTTCTTGTTCGATTTTCTCTATAGCCAAACCCATTATCATCCTATTTCTTCATCATTTCGTTCCCTATCGTGTGGTAAAACCTCTTCTTAATCGAATCGATAAGTAGTAATTCTCTCTTTGCCAATAACTTTGTTTCATTCGAGGTTTTCCTTAATAAATCGTGTGTTCTTCTTTCTCTCTCTCTCGTTGGGTCTGAGTTACATTCTTTTCTATGATATGGCCATCGTTGGGCTTAGGACTTTCAACAAGGTAAAGGAGCACAAGTGACTGGTATTAACCAAATCATTATCGCCGACTCGTCAAGCAAGTGGGGTAAGAACATTGTTATAAGATTTGTTTTGGCCAAATGTGGGATAATTGCTAACAACTCTTCGCTCACTAAATATTGTTAGGACGGGATTTCAATATCCAAAGGGTAAAATCGATTCTTGATGCACTGAGGGAGATCACATTCGTGGTGTTGAAATCGGTAGAAAGCACAACTCGTAATCAAGGTGTGTAATCCCATACCCTTTCGAATACATGTTTGAAATGGTGTGTAATGTCATACCTCTTTGATTGTTGCATGAAATTTTCTGTGATTTGGTCAAAATACCGAAAAAAACCGAAAATCAGCATCTGTGACCACTAGGGCTTTCGTATGTTCGTAGTGGTAACCATATTTTGCAATGAAACAATTTTTGGTTAGCAGCAGTGACTTGATTTTGAAAAATCATGAAAAATAGGAGAAAGGGAATTAAAAAGTGAGTAAGATATAGAATGAAATCATACTGTGTTTATTTTTATATGAAAGAAATGGTGAAGGAAAAAGAATTTTATATTCTGTGATATCTTAGTTTTAGTTAGACTAGTTCTGAATGACTTCGTGGTTCCCTGATCTATCTTGGAAAAATATTTTAAAATTGTACAAAGTGAATTATTAGTTATAATTTATACGTATAGATTCCTTAGTGAGCCTATTTTCAATAGAAACAAGTTAGAGAAACATATGAAAACTTTACAGTGAGATATTTGAATTTCGGGTAAGAGAGGTCAGAACCATTGGACAGTGAAACAAGGGAAACTTTAAGGAATAAACTGTACTAAATGGTTAATCCAAAAATTCTGTAAAAATTGTAGTAAGAATATATATGAGTCTAGTTTTAAGGAAAATTTACGGATCTAAATTTCAAGATTCCTAACTCGAGTTATAGGCAATTTAGTCAGCATGACGCAGATGGACAGTTTCAATTTTTATGCCCCACATTAGTAGTTAAGTCTAAGTTGCGAAATTACCAAAATACCCTTGGAGGGTAAATTATCGAAATACCCCTGGGTTGCGAGATTACCGAATGAGCCTTAGTGGGTAAAATTTACAAATTACGAAATGCCCCTATGGGCCAAATTACGAAAATGCCCCTAATGGGCCGATTTGATAGATTGCCCTAATGGGCCGATTTGCAAGGTGTTATAATGTGCCAAATTTTTTCAATGAATCTCTAAATTAATGATTGTTGTTTATATTTGTAAATATCATGATTTACTATGTATGTTGCATTTACATAATTTTGCATGGGATGGGAAAATGTTGAAGAGAAGTGATTTTGGTGGCACTGCCACAAAAATGTTTGTTAATATAATTCAATATGATTCTGGTGGCTTGGCCACAATCAAAATATGTTATAAATGGAAAAATGTCTGCGATTGGTGTGTTTGGCGGGGTGGGTTGACTTGATCCCCACAGGTGTGATGGAATGGTACGGGTGGTGTGTAGCGGATGGATTAATAGGTTGGATTGGGTTGCATTACATTCAATTGAATTATTTAATACATTATTATGTAAAAGGGGCTTCGGCCCAAAATATTTCTAAATCGGTTCAGGCCCAGTGGACGACGGTAAGGGGATTATACACTGAGTTCTTGTAACTCACTCCCCCTTTTTCTTAACCCTTGTAGGTAACACTTAGTGACAAGGACTTGGGGCCATGGATGACTCAGTGGAGGCCATACTTTTGGAATGTTATTCTCGGACTTTAGTAAACTTCTTTTCCGTATTATTTTGTTACTTTTACTATTTCAGGTTTTAAAGTTGTAATAAGGCCACTTGGATATTTTATTTCGTTTTATGTTTAGCCGTACTTATTATTTTTCTGCATTATTTTAAATGGGGATTTTTTTCTAAAATCATAAACAATGGTTTTCTAATATTGATTAATAAATGGTTTTCATAATATATATATAGACACAAATAATTTAACTCGGATTCTCTTTCAAATTTTCAATGTCATTTTCAAAAGTCATGGTTTTAAAGCTCACTACCTCAATTTTCGACTCATCAATCAATCTCTCAAAAATAGCTGTATTTTATTAAATATTTACATCCAAAAACTCGTTTACTTAACCAAGTAACGTCTATTTTAGTAAGAATTACATGTTTTTCATGTGACATGTCAGATCTGGTCATACTGCATGGGCCGGGTTTGGGATGTTACACATTTAACATACTTTTGGATGATTTATCCCTTGATTTATGTAAAAAGGTGCTCTTAATCCTTTCTTTTCATGTTTTATACTAAGGAAAGCACAGGAGGATGGAAAGAACGAGAAACGGGCTTAAAACGGACCAAACTGGGCCAAGAGAGAAATCGACACGGCCTAAACTTAAGCCCACACAGTTGTGCTTCCTTGAAAGACTAGAACACAGCCTGATAACGATTTACACGGGCATGTCACCTCATTAAAAGTCCGAGCACGGCCTGGCCATGATTCATACGGGCGTGTGCCATGGTCGTGTCCCTATTGTGGAGAAGAGCAATTCTACTCGAAAAAGGATACTTAGGGGCAAAGAAACCTATTTCAAAAGCCTATATAAACACCCTAAGTGTATCCTTAAAGGGGGCGGTTAGCTAGGCCAAGGAGCCGATTCGAAAAGGTCAGATTTGTGGGAAACCCTCGAAGATAGCCAGTTGATCCATCTCAATAAGCCAGAATTCTACTCAAGACGGAGGATCTATCCTTCAATTCCTTCAGAGGGTTCTAGGGATTTCTTATGTTTTGTTTTATCTATTCTTCTAAGATGTTTTCCTTTATAGTTATGAGCTAAACCCTCCAGATACCTGAAGGGTATAAAACCTAAGACGGATCTTGTTATTGTTTTCTGAATTATATGATAAATACTTGATTTGTTCTTAATTATGTGTTCTTAATTCTTGTGTTGATATTTTCGGGATATTGATTCAAGTATGATGTGCTTAGGTGGAGGAGAAAAAGTCCCTGCCTAAGAGTAGATCTAGCATAATTAAGTAGATTTGATCACAGCCTAGAGATAGGGTGACGAGATTTTGCCGGATTAGGGTGAAACCTAATATGGGAGTCCATAGATCGAGTTAATGTGATTCTAGGGGTTGTAATTAGAAAGAGATTTCAATTAATCAACCTAGGGTTAGACATTATTCACCTCGAGAGAGGTTTAATATAAATTAGGGAATCTTACGGATCAAGTCAAGTGAATACATCGTTTGGTTCAGTGTTAGATAGCAAGTGAAGTCTAGGTGGATTCTTCCTAAGGGTATCGTCTTAATCAACTGAGTTCTTCCAACAATATTTTCCCAATTCATTCTTTTTGTCTTTGCGTCTTTAGCTTAGTAGTTAGTTAAATTTATATTAAACAACAAAATTCACTTATTTGAGGTTAGATAATAAAAAGAAAGTTAGTATTAGTAGTTTTAGTTCCTTTAGGTTTGACAATCCGGTCTTGCCTAAGCTATACTACTGCTCAATAGGTGTACTTGCCTTAAGTCGTTGTCAGAGTTAGTTTCTAGGTTCGATCATTCTCATTTATAAATTTAAAACTCTGAAAAATAAACGATCAAGTTTTTGGCGCCGTTGCCAAGGAACTAAAATATTAAGAACGCTTAATTTTTATTACTTTAGCCATTTTTTTATTGTAATTTATTTTCGTTATTATTTTATTTTTATTTTTATTTTTACTTTGCTAATTTTTTCTTTGTTTGCTTTTGGCAGATAATTTTAGTTTATAGAGAAGATGGCACTGAATAATTATCAGTGGCAAGTCATGAGGACAATTCCTACAAAAGCAGCCAGTGCCTTCAACCTCGACGTATTCATCAGGTTATCTAACTAGCTAGAGATGATGAATAAAAAGATTGATGGTTTGTGTAGTCTCTCGCATGTACACCCAGTCATGCAATATGACTCGAATCTAGGAGCCATGGTGAATCCTGAGTACCCACCCTATGGATATGGCATGGAGAACAAACGAGTCCACTATATGGGTAACTATTCTAGACCTCAAAATGATTTTTATAATGATAGTTATAATGCAGGTTGGAGGTACCATCCCAATTTCTCGTGGGATGATCAAAGTAGCCAAAGACAGGGACTTCCTCCAAATTTTCAACAACAGCCTCACCAACAGGAAGAGGAGTCGAATCTTGAGGAGATGCTGGCAGAATTCATAGCAGCCACAGAAAATCCAGATTTTCAACAACCACCTCACTAACAGGAAGATAAGTCAAACCTTGAAGAGATGCTAGTAAAATTCATAGCAAACACAGAAACACGCTACCAAAAGATAGAAACGAAACAAGAAGTATCGATTCAAGGGATCGAGGATCAGCTAGGTCAGCCTGCTAAGCTGATCTTAGAACAACCATAAGAAAGCTTACCAAGCAACACTGAAACTAACCCAAAAGAGCAAATTCAAGCCGTAATAGCTCATGACAGTGAAAGGTTAGTAGAATCTGACCCAAGCCAATAGCCTATGGTAAGTGAACGTAAGGTTGAGGTAGGCCAGGATTTACCAAACCCGGTAATTACAGAGTACCAAGCTTGTGTGCCATACCCTAATACGACAAAGAAAGACCACACAGAGGAACGATTCGGTAAGTCTCCTAAACTTTGAAAGAAATTTCATATTAACTTGTCGTTTCTAGAAGCACTTTCACAGATGCCAGATTCTAGACCTCGTGTCGATAAAGAAGAAATTCATGAGGAACGAAGGCTTTGGATCAATGAACTAAACAAATGGAAGACACACTTCAAGGAGAGACTAAAAATATACAAAGCAAAAAGGAGACAACTCCACGACGAACTTAATGACGGGACAACCCAGCTTAAAATAGGAAATCAGGTACTCAAAATCTTCCCAGATGGAACAGTCGAGGTAATTAGTCCTCAAATCTGAACCTTTAAGGTAAACACTACTTGACTTAAACTTTATTCCAATAACCGAATTGATTGCATGAGAAAGGATTTTCACCTCCTCAAACCACCATGACCATACAAATAAGTAGGTAAAGTCTAGCTTAAGACTATAAACGAGCGCTTCTCGGGAGGCTACCCGAATACTAACCCCATTAATTTTTACAGTTTTTATTTCTTACTTTTATTTTTCCTTTTAGCACCTAACCATAAACTAACCAAAGTGCAGAATTCCAGGCCACATGGCCATGCACACGGCCGTGGCCATGGCGGTGTGGCCACTACAGGAAGGTACAAGGGCGGGACCAACTACCAAATCCATAATTTCTATTTAACCCCCTTCTTCTCTCCTATTTCCCGTTATCTTTCTTCTTTTATTTTTCTTTATTTATTTTTATTTTTATTTATTTATTTTCTTTATTATCTTCTTCTTATTCTTCGTACCGTTTATATTTAGCTTAGGATACAATAAAATTAGGATGGCTGCTTCGAGGACTCAATTTCAAACAATTCGTGGCGCTTCCCCACGTTCACCTACAATCCTATCTGATTTCTTTTCATTGACTTCATCCAAAATTTAGGAAGTTTCACCTCTTCTCCTATCTTATGATTTTATAATTATTTTGATATTATCTATCTTTGTACATTGAGGGCAATGTACAACTTAAGTGTGGGGGGTTAACTATAGTATTATTTGAAAATCCCTGAATTATGCCTTGTTCTAAAGTAAGTATCTCATATTATGATTAGAATGAAATTTCCTTTGATTTATGATTTTTATTGATATGTTTTTGAGTAAGCCATAGTTAATTGGGCAGATGATAAAATTTGAAGAATACTAGAGAATCAAGCATGATAAGTCTAATTTTTCAGAATTAAAATTTTTAGGTTGTCTACCTGAATCTGAATGTTATCTTGAAATTTGAAATTTACGAGGTTGATATAAAAAACACCCATAATTTTTGTGAGATTTTGAGCCTTATAGAGCATATATCCTTTTTCGTGCTCACTTTTTTAACTGTGAGTGTGTCAACATTGAACTGTTATTCTAGAACTTGCCTTGATTATACATGTCGAGACCACACCTATGATTTGATATACAAAAATGATAAAGGCACCTAGGTTTTAACCTACTAACTCCACCAAAAAGCCTACCTTCATAATTAACCCTTAGTGAACCCCGTTGATCCTAACAAACCTTTTTATTGACTCACCAGTCAATATTAACCTAAAACCCTTTGTATTTGTTATCACCATTCCTTTACCATTACATCGAGATTTGCTTTGATTAGTTACGTAATTATATGATTTCAGTAGATGAATTTATCCTTTATCATTTGATTTGTTTTTAAAAAAAGAAGTATATTCAGTATTAGAATTATGAAAAATGAGCTTATATAGTTAAAGTCTATTTATCAAAAGAAAAGCTCGTATTATTAGGGTTATTACTATTCAGTTGATGTAATTATTTATTATCGTCTAAGTATTTCTAGATAGGTAACTTGTCAATTCAATCCCGATTCTAACCTTTAATTTCAGCCTTTATCTACACCTTTAACCCTAGCTCTGGTACAACCCTATTAAAGACCTTTTGATCTGTTTATCATCTCATTTTACAGTGGTGGAGATTTGATTTTCAGGCAAGCCTATGGGATTAACTTTTCAAGTTTGATTTATGAGTGCTCTTTTACTGAACCTTGAACACTTTGAGTGATTTGAGTGAATCTTTTGTGAGGATGTCAATCCTTTTCGGTTTTGAATTAAAGGTAATTATTTAGCTAAGGGGAGACACCTACGTTTTCATAATACAAATGTATGACTTAGATTGTTTGAAACTTTAGGACTCTTTAAGTTAAATTATCCATGTATAAATTATCTACGAATTATGATGAGACTTTGTTGATAGGAATTATGAATTATGGAAAGTTTGTTTTAATTGTATGAAACCTAAGACGGATCTTGTTATTGTTTTCTGAATTATATGATAAATACTTGATTTGTTCTTAATTATGTGTTCTTAATTCATGTGTTGATATTTCCGGGATATTGATTCAAGTATGATGTGCTTAGGTGGAGGAGCAAAAGTCCCTGCTTAAGAGTAGATCTAGCATAATTAAGCGGAGTTGAATGCACGCCTAGAGATAGGGTGACGAGATTTTGTCGGATTAGGGTGAAACCTAATATGGGAGTCCATAGATCGAGTTAATGCAATTCTAGAGGTTTTAATTAGAAAGAAATTAATCAACCTAGGGTTAGACGTTACTCGCCTCGAGAGAGGGTTTAATATAAATTAGGGAATCTTACGGATCAAGTCAAGTGAATACATCGTCTGATTCAATGTTAGATAACAAGTGAAGTCTAGGTGGATTCTTTCTAAGGGTATCATCTTAATTAACTAAGTTTTTCCAACAGTATTTCCCCAATTCATTCTTTTTGTCTTTGTGTCTTTAGCTTAGTAGTTAGTTAAATTTAAATTAAGCAACAAACTTCACTTATTTTAGGTTAGATAATAAAAAGAAAGTTAGTATTAGTACTTTTTGTTCCTTTGTGTTCGACAATCCGGTTTTGCCTAAGCTATACTACTGTTCGATAGGTGCACTTGCTTTAAGTCGTTGTCAGAGTTAGTTTCCAGGTTCGATCATTCTCATTTATAAATTTAAAACTCTAAAAAATAAATGATCACCAACCTTCAAGAGGAGTCGAGTTAAGCGTCGAGCTAGGCCAAAGAGCCGAGTCAGAAGGGTCAGAATTGTGGAATTTACTCGAAGAAAGCCAGTTGATTCATCTCAAGAAGCTGGAGTCATACTCAAGATGGAGGATCTCTCTTCAATTCCTTCAAGTAGTTTTAGGGTTTTCATATTTTTTATTTTATCTTTTCTTTTGAGATGTATTCTTTTATCGTTATGAACTAAACCCTTAGATACTTGAGGGGGATGAAACCTAAGATGAATCTTGTTATCGTCTGCTGAACTATATGATGAATACTTGATTTGTTCTTAATTATGTGTTCTTAATTATTGTTTTGATATTTCCGGGATATTAATTCAAGTGTGATGTGCTTAGGTGGAGGAGAAAAAGTCACTGCCTAAGAGTAGATCTAGCATAATTAAGTGGAGTTGATCGCATGCCTAGACATAAGGTAACGGGATTTTGTCGGATTAGGGTGAAACCTAATATAGGAGTCCATAGATCGAGTTAATGCAATTCTACGGGTTTTAATTAGAAAGAGATTTCAATTAATCAACCTAGGGTTAGACGTTGGTAGCCTCGACGGAGGTACTAATATAACTTAGGGAATCCTACAGATCAAGTCAGGTGAATAAATTGTATGGTTCAGAGTTTAATAACAAGTGAAGTCTAGGTGGATTCTTCCTCAGGTATTGTCTTAAACAATTGTTTTTTCCAAAGTTATTTTCCTAAATTCATTCTCTTTGTCTATGCATCTTTAGCTTAGTTGTTAGTGAATTTTAGATTAGATAAAAATTCCTTTAATTCTTAGGCTAAATAATAAAAAGAAAGTTAGTATTAGTACTTCAGGTTCCTTTGGGTTCGACAATCCGGTTTTGCCGCTAAGCTATATTACTGTTCGATAGGTGCACTTGCCTTAAGTCGTTGTCACAGTTAGTTTCTAGGCTCGATCATTCTTTTTATAAATTTTTAAGACTCTGACACATGATCAAGTTTTTGGCGTTGTTGCCAGGGAACCAGAATATTAAGAAAGCTCATTTTTTATTACTTTAGCCATTTTTTATTTTCTGTAATTTCTTACCATTATTTTTTTAAATTTTTGCTAATTTTTGTCCTTTTACTCCTTTCAGGTACCTCTTGTTTATGACTAGAAGGAAGCCGACAGGACCCCTACTTTACGACAGTGATATTGAAGGTACTATTCGTAAAAATTATAGAGAAATAAGGTGGAGCTTAAACTACATAGAAGAAGAGCAAGAAGTCGAAGCTAATACCACCGAAGAGATGGCTGAGAATAATCTGCCACCTCCAGAGATGGCCGAACATTATGCTCCTCGAACTATGTATGATTATGCTAAACCTAATTTATCAGGAACCGAGTTAAGTATTGTTAGGCCAACTATTGCTGCAAATAATTTTAAACTGAAACCTAACACTATACAGATGATACAACAGTTTGTTCAGTTTGATGGTTTGCAGGATGAGGATCCTAAAACACACTTAGCAAACTTTATAAAATTCTGTGATACGTTCAAAATAAATGGCGTTTCTGATGATGCTATCCGTCTATAGTTATTTCTTTTTTCTTTGAGAAATAAAGCCAAACAGTGGTTGTATTCTCTTCCACGAGGATCAATCACTACATGGGATCAGATGACTGAAAACTTTTTATTGAAATATTTTCCATCGGCTAAAACGGCCAAGTTGAGGAATGATATCTCTTCTTTTGTGCAAATGGATTTAGAGACACTTTATGATGCATGGGAGAGATACAAAGATTTGTTGAGGAGGTGCCCACACCACGGAGTACCTTTGTGGCTACAGGTCAAAACTTTTTACAACAGTGTGAACCCTTCAACAAGGTAAGTAATCGATTCAGCGGCCGGCGGAACTCTGAATAACAAAACTCCTGAAGCAGCCTACGAGTTTATAGAGGAGATGTCATTGAATAACTATCAGTGGTAAGTTACAAGGACAAGGCCAGCAAAAGCAGCTGGAGTTTTCAACCTCGACCCAGTAACCATACTATCAAATCAGGTAGAGATGCTAAATAAAAAGATTGATGGCTTGTGTTCCTCGCAGGTACATCCAGTTACGCAATGTGAGATAAGTGGAGGCGTGGTGAATCCTGAGTACCCACCCTACGAACAGGGCATAGAGAGCGAACAAATGAACTATATGGGTAACAATTTAAGATCTCAAAATATCCTTTATAGTAATACTTATTATCCAGGTTGGAAGAACCACTCCAATTTCTCATGGGGTGGTCAAGGAAATCAAAGACAACAACCACCCCATAATTTCCAACAACTGCCCTACCCACAGGAAAGGAAGCCGAACCTTGAGGAGATGCTGACAAAATTCATAGCAGTCTCAGAAACTCATCTCCAGAATATAGAAACAAAACTTGAAAAATAGCAAGCATCGACGCAGGAGCTCAAAGATCAAATTGGGCAACTTACTAGGTTAGTTTTTGAAATACGACCAGAAAGTTTACTTAGGGAAAAAGAGTAGGTAAAAGAAGTGACGCTAAGAAGTGGGAAGGAGTTAGTCGAAATGAAGAAAAAGATACCACATGAAACCGATAAGGCAAATGAAACCCTGATCCATGAGGAAATTAAACCACCGATCCCATATTCAGTAAAGTTGAAGAAAGACCGCTTAGACGCACAATATGGTAAATTTCTTGAACTTTTCAAACAGTTGCATATTAACTTACCTTTTGTTGAAGCTATTTCGCAGATGCCAACATATGCAAAATTTTTAAAGGAGCTTCTAACAAATAAGAGGAAGTTCGAAGAAATTTCAACAGTGGAACTTAATGAAGAATGTTCAGCTATCATCCAAAACAAGCTACCAACTAAATTAAAAGATTCAGGAAGTTTCACTATTCCCTGTTTAATTGGTAGTTTGAACATAGAGAAAGCATTAGCTGATCTAGGTGCCAGTATTAATTTAATGCCTTACAAAATGTTTAAGCAACTTGGTCTTGGGGAACCAAAACCCACTAGGATGATTATTTAGTTGACTGACAGATCTGTTAAATTTCCTAGGGGAATTATAGAAGATATTCTGGCAAAAGTTGATAAATTTATTTTCCCTGTTGATTTTGTCGTGCTCAATATGGATGAGGACGTTGAGGTGCCTTTAATTCTGGGACGACCCTTTTTAGCCACTGCTAATGTTGTTTATTGATGTAGGTGATGGTAGACTTGCATTAAGGGTAGACGGTGAAGAAATTATTTTTCAAATTTATGATGCTATGCATTATTCTAGAGAACAAGATGTTTCCTGTTAGTTTATTGATACCACTGATCATATTATTCAAGATTCGTTGCAGGAAATCATACATGACGACACGATGGAACTGTGCATTACTCAAGACGAGGGGGAAGATGATGATATCGATGAGTTGAATTTAAATAAATCTTCATCTAGATAAACGAAAGAAGAGGGCATTGAAATTAACGACGAACTAAAGCAAAAACCCTCTATTGATGAGCCACCCAAATTAGAATTAAAATAATTGCCAAAACATTTAGAATATGCATTCCTCAGGGATAATTCTACACTACCAGTAATTATCTCTTCAGAATTAGAACCTAAAGAGAAAAACGAGCTACTACAGGTACTAAGGGAACATAAAAGAGCCATAGCTTGGAAAATTTCTGACATTAAGGGAATAAGCCCATCGTTTTGCACCCATAAAATTTTAATGGAAGATGAATATAAACCATGTGTGCAGCCTCAAAGACGATTGAATCCCAACATGAAGGAAGTTGTTAAAGCTGAGGTAATTAAACTTCTAGATCTTTGGAATAATTTATCCTATTTACGATAATTATTTGGGTAAGTCCTGTGCAGGTTGTTCCAAAGAAAGGAGGCATGACTGTTGTAGCCAACGAAAAGAATGAATTGATTCCTATAAGAACAGTCACAGGTTGGAGAGTCTATATTGACTATAGAAAGTTAAACAATGCCACCAGAAAGGATCACTTTCCTTTGCCCTTTATTGATCAGATGTTAGAAAGATTATCCGGGCATATGTATTATTACTTCTTGGACGAACTCTCCGGTTACTTCCAAATTCCAATTGCCCCTGAAGTTCAAGAAAAAACAACATTTACATGTCCATATGGTACATTTGCTTATCGTAGGATGCCTTTTGGATTATGTAATGCTCCTGCTACTTTTCAGCGCTGCATGCTAGCCATCTTTGACGAACTTGTGGAAGACATTATGGAGGTATTCATGGATGACTTTTCAGTATTCGGTAATTCTTTCCATCTTTGCCTTAAAAATTTAAAACGAGTTTTAATGAGATGTGAGGAAACAAACCTTGTTTTAAATTGGGAAAAATATCACTTCATGGTGCTAGAAGGAATTGTGTTAGGACATAAAATTTCTAGTAAAGGGATTGAGGTGGATAGAGAAAAGGTCGAAACCATAGAAAAATTACCTCCCCCTAGTTCAGTTAAGGCCATTAGAAGCTTTTTAGGACATGATGGATTTTACAGAAGATTCATTAAATATTTTTCGAAAATAGCTAAGCCTTTAACGAAATTGCTAGAAAAAGATGTACCTTTCAATTTTGATCAAGAATGTTCAGATGAATTTAATATCCTCAAAGAGAAACTAATAAATGATCCAATCATAATTACACCTGATTGGAATCTACCTTTTCAACTAATGTGTGATGTGAGTGATTTTGCAGTAGGTGCAGTTTTAAGACAGCGAAGAGACAAGCACTTTCAACCGATCTATTACGCTAGCAAGACACTAACAGCCGCACAAGAAAATTACACCACCACAGAAAAAGAATTGCTAGCTGTGGTTTTCGCATTTGATAAATTTAGACAATATTTGATATTATCTAAAGTTGTCGTTTACACTGACCATTCAGCCCTTCGTTATCTTTTGACTAAATCCGATGCAAAACCCCGACTCGTAAGATGGATTCTACTCCTACAAGAATTTGATTAGAAATTCAAGAGAAGAAAGGAGTTGAAAATCTTGCAGCAGATCATCTCTCTAGGCTTGAGAACCCACATATCGAAGAACTCGACGAGAGTGAGATAAACGAATCGTTCCCTAAGGAACAACTCTTTTCTATAACTAACTCCGAGGTATCATGGTTTGCAGATATTGCGAATTATTTAGCTGCTAACATCCTACCAAAAAGGTCAACACATCATCAAAAAAAGCTATTCTTTGCTGATGTGAAGAACTATTTTTGAGAGGACCCCTTTCTTTTCTGTATATGCGCAGATCCTGTAATTCGAAGATGTGTTACAAAGGCAGAAGTAAGCAAAATCCTAGAACATTGCCATTCAGGACCTTCAGGAGGACATTATAGTGGGATTAAGACAGCACACAAAATGCTTGAATCAGGTTTTTATTGGCCAACTCTGTTTAAAGACGCCAACAGGTATGTCGCTTTGTGTGATAGATGCCAAAGAATAGGTAATATCTCTAAACGCGATGAAATGCCTCAAACATATATTTTATCATGTGAAATATTCGACGTATGGGGTATTAACTTTATGGGTCCATTTCCTAGTTCATTCAAAAATAAATACATCTTAGTAGCAGTAGATTACATGTCAAAATGGGTGGAAGCCCAAGCTTTACCTACTAACGATGCTAGAGCTGTAGTAAGGTTTTTTAATAAACTCTTCTCTCGTTTTGGAACACCCAGAGCAATTATTAGTGATAGGGGTTCTCACTTTTGTAATACTCAATTTGATAAAGTTTTGAAAAAATATGGAGTACACCACAGGACAGCTGCCACTTATCACCCTCAAACCAATGGGCAAGTGGAAGTGGCAAATAGAGAGCTTAAACGGATCTTAGAGAAGACAGTTAAATCAAACAGGAAAGATTGGGCATTAAAAGCAGATGATGCTTTATGGGCCTATAGAACAGCGCTTAAAACTCCCCTAGGAACATCCCCTTACAAACTTGTCTACGAAAAAAGTTGTCATCTACCATTCGAGTTAGAACACAAAGCTTTTTGGGCTATAAAATTCTTAAATTATGATCTTAAAACCACAAGTGAGAAAAGGATGATGTAGACGAACGAGCTAGATGAATGGTGAGCTAATGCCTATGAAAATTCACAACTATATAAGGAGGCAACGAAACGACACCATGATGCTCGTTTAAAACATTCAAAGCAATTCGAAGTAGGAGACTTGGTCCTGCTGTATAATTCAAGGCTCAAACTGTTTCCTGGAAAGTTGAAATCAAGGTGGTCAGGCCCATTTGTGATCAAAACTATTTTTCGTTACGGCATAGTCGAGGTAACCCATCCAACTCATGGGACATTCAAGTTAAATGGTCATCGACTGAAACCTTATAATGGTGAAGATTTCAAGGAATTGAGAGAGGAACTTCAGCTCTGTAAACCTTCATTTAGAAATGAAAATAGGGTGAGTCTAGCTTAAGACTTTAAACGACCGCTTCTCGAGAGGCAACCCGAGCACTAACTTCACTAACATCATATTTGTGATTTTTAGCATCTAACTCCAAACTAACCAATTCAGTGAAGTGTAGGTTTCCCTACCACACTGTGTTACACACGGGCGTGCCCGTGGCCGTGTGGATGCCATGGGATGAAAAACGGGCGTGTCGGTAGTCTTGCGAGATAAAGAAGAAAAATTTTCCCAACACAGGCTGCGATAACTGGACCGCTGCCGTGCGATGCAGCCATGGTCTATCCTGAGTAACCAGCACGGGCATGAGCCATGCCCGTGCCTACCAGCCGTGTGAGACATTGACTACACGAACACAGATGTCGTAACCATTTTTTGACAAAATAGGAATCGACTTTTAAAAATAGGGAGTCGCCACCGATCCTTTTTGTTTAGGTGTGATCAGGTCACCTATAATAACATTTTGGTCATCGAAATTTGAGTAAATGGGTTTGGGAGTCAGTTACGTGCAAGGAAGGGTTAGCATCCTTGCAGCGCCCAAAGTTGGTACCAAATCGATTGATGTTGTCCTAATGTTGAAAACTTGAAAATATTTAAGGTAGAAAAAAGTTGTTAAACCTGAATTGGATCTCAATATTAACTCGTTTCAAAGAAATAAAGGTATCATATCCAGCACGTTAGGATATAACGCCTTTATGTTCTGACATCGAGATAATCTTTGATCTTCAAAATATATGAAAAGGGTATTTGGTTATTTAGTTGAATGAAAAATCAACACCCAACACGTTAGGATGTAATTTTTCGTGTTTCTAAACATACCAATATTGCCTTATCTTTGAAATGAATTTATGTATAAATATCACACAATCAAATTAATACACATATGATATAAAACTTAATAATTATGTATAAAGAGAGCTCTAAAAAAAATTATGAATGAGGTTGAAAATTTAAAAAGATATAAATTAGTCGATTAGATTAAAAAATGCACATATAGATAAGTTTAATGTATGTATATATATATATATGTGTGTATATATATATATATAACAATAATCGGGCCCGATTGAAGGGAAATTTGATGCGAGCATATATATATGTACATAATTAAATGATATTAGAATGAGCAAAGGATAAGTTAAATTGGGTACTCCTAAGATGTGATGCATATGTACAAGTAAATAAAATGTATGGATACACCAAAGTGTATATGCAAACAAATTTAAAATGAAAAAGATGTGGAGACATAAACCTATATATAAAATAATATATACATGACATGAAAATATTTTTATATATAAGAAAATGAAACATATAACAAATAATCTGAAATATAGCCAAAGAAAACAATCGTCTTAATGGTAAAAAAAAAACTCAATTGAATTAAAGATAGAATTAAAAGGTCAATTTGTAAACAAGAATATTAAACAAAATAAGGGTTAAGGTGTAAGGCTTGCAAACGATCAGGGATCAAAAGTATAAATATTCCTGCGCCTAATACCCGTGTGTCAGTAGGATCAGATTAAAAAACGGACAAATCACAGATATCAATTGAAAAATAGAGAAAATATATAAAGATTCCAATCGAAAGTCGGTGCAACAAAAGAGGACTAATTGCGTGAATATCCCATCACCGCAAGAACGCGCGGATCCCCTGGTTGACGGATCGTGTCGAGCTGGGTCAAGCGACACTGCGTTGTTTTGAGGTTATGGGGATAAACCCCATACGACATCATTTCGTTAATAAGGAATAATCTCCTTAAAGTCAAATTAAGAACCAAAGCAGCCATTCCTTCTCCCTTTTCACCAAACCCTAGCCTCCGCTATTCTGAAACCGAAACCCTTGTTTCATCTCCTTTCTTGCGCCGCAATCGGGATCTCTCCATCGATCACTAGCACGCCATTGAAATAGGCGATCAGTGACATACAGAGATTGGGTGAACTTTTATAGACCTTGATATGTCGTTACATGCCTCCACTCGCACTGCTCTCCACCTGAGATCTTCATCCAACTCCGATCGCGACGGAGAAGATGAAGGTCAAGTGTCCCATTAGGTAAACTCTTTCCCTTTTTTTCTGTGTATATACACACTTAAGAAACAAAAACAGAACCCCCAAATTGAGAAGAAAATAAAAGAGAAGATGAACTAACCTTTTAATCTTTTTTTGATTTTTGTGTTTATGAAAGATTTAACATAAGTAAAATAAACAATAGAAAAAAAAATAAAAGTGGTAATCAGTAGAGATAAGTAAATAGGATCAACCTTTTGCTTTCTATTTTCGCCTTCGATTTTCAGTGTCTCTAAAAGACCGAAGATACACGATTTATTTCAGTTTTTGTTACAACCGATTTTACAAAGATCTTATCTATCTTTTTTTGTTTTTTTATTTTTGTGTTTCTGATAATGCTTACGAGTGAAGACCAACCCCTTTTACATCGATTTTTAATGGCTTTATAGCTGAGAATACTTCTTAGTATTCTATTATTTTTATTCCATGCTTCTCTGTTCCTCCGTTTATCTGTTACCTGTTCTTCTTGCAGGGCATGGGCGAGGAAGGTGGGGATGGAGGCCGAGGCGCCTGGGAGCTACAACCATCAGGAGGCTTGGGCACTGGGAACGACGTGCGTGGGGAGCTGGAGCGACGCGCGGGGAGGCTGGAGAGGCGTGCGTGTGTGGGGGATGCGCAGCGGCGCTGGGGAGAAGAAAACCCTAGGGCTTCTGTGTAGTGGGTCCTTGAGTTTGGGCTGGCTATTCGGGTTTTGTGGTTAGGCTTTTGTATTGGACTTCTTTTTTTTTTGGGGGGGTTTTTGTAATTTTGTAAATGGACTGTTTTATTTCTGGACTATTGGGTTTATTTTGGTTTATTTAGTTTATTGGGCTTTAGTGGGCCGGGCAAATTTGGTTATTATAGCTGCCCCTCTTTGCTCATTGTCGTGAAACGGGAATGGAGCAAAGACAATAGAAGAACCAATTTTGCCTGGTCTTGGCCAAGCCTTGACTTGTTGGTCCTTGTCTTCCTCAAACATTTTCAACTCTAGTGTAACCGGTTACTTTGATCCACTCTACCACCGCTTCCGCGAGATATGACCTGTGGCTTTGATCCGCTTTTCCTCAGTTTTCTAAGGAGTGAGATTTGTTTATTTTTAACTTGCTCCAATGTGACTTCACGACACAAAGAGATTTGTAGCTTCAATCTACCAATTGCTCCACTAGGACTTTGAGGAAATAAATCTGAACTTTTCGAACCGCTTCCTTATTCTCGCAATATGAATTGACTTTTCTTTTCCCTCTTTTTTTTTTTTTGAAAATAGGGCCGTTATGCTCATTACTAAACTTGTTGAAGAGATGAAATATAACCAAGGTATATCTTTTTGATCGAGGTTGAATCGATCATCGGAAGAAGAATTAGGCCAAAAATTAGGATACATTCAGGAAAATAAAACTTCCATCGAAGAGAAGCAAATGAAAGGCTTTCATAAAAATTCTCGTAGAATCGAGAATGAAGTTTTCATTCTGTACATGCGGATCATGAATTAGTAATCGCATCCAATCTCCAAAAAAATCCCAATTGTTTGAACTTTCTAGTTTTGGAATGGGAATATTTACTGGAATCCCCATGAATAGGATCAAACCTTATTCCATGGTATTTACATGAGATTCCTCTTTCTTATTCTTAAGCAAGTCCCCGAGAGGGCTTAGTTGATCCATGATTTATGTTTCAGCTTTCGTTTGAAAAACAGAAATTGGAAATAGAAATTGAAAATACCTCAGCGTGTGTGACCCGAGGCCCAACTCACCTTTCGCATTATGAGTTGATTTTAACAGAAATTGAAAGATAGAAATTAAAAATACCTCAGCGTATCCCTAGGCTCAACTCACCTCTCATATTATGAGTTGACTTTTGAACAGAAATTGAAAAATAGAAATTAAAAATACCTCGGCATGTCCCGAGGCTCAACTCACCTCTCGTATTATGAGTTGATTTTTGAACAGAAATTGAAAGACAGAAATTAAAAATACCTCGGCGTGTCCCAAGGCTCAACTCAACTCTCGTATTATGAGTTGATTTTTGAACAGAAATTGAAAGACAGAAATTAAAAATACCTCAGCGTATCCCGAGGCTCAACTCACCTCTCGTATTATGAGTTGACTTTTGAACAGAAATTGAAAGACAAAAATTAAAAATACCTCAGCGTGTCCCAACGCTCAACTCACCTCTCGTATTATGAGTTGATTTTTGAACAGAAATTGAATGACAGAAATTAAAAATACCTCAGCGTATCCCAAGGCTCAACTCACCTCTCGTATTATAAGTTGACTTTTGAACAAAAATTGAAAGACAAGAATTAAAAATACCTCAGCGTGTCCTGAGGCTCAACTCACCTCTCGTATTATGAGTTGACTTTTGAACAGAGATTGAAAAACAGAAATTAAAAATATCTTGGCGTGTCCCGAGGCTCAACTAACCTCTCGTATTATGAGTTGATTTTTGAACAGAAATTGAAAGGCAAAAATTAAAAATACCTCGGCATGTCCCGAGGCTCAACTCACCTCTCGTATTATGAGTTGATTTTTGAATAAAAATTTAAAGACAGAAATTAAAAATACCTCAGCGTGTCCCGAGGCTCAACTCACATATCGTATTATGAGTTGATTTTTGAACAGAAATTGAAAAACACCTCAGCATGTGACCTGAGGCTCAACTCACCTCCCGTATTATAAGTTGATATTTGAAAAATAAAAATTGAAAAACACCTCAGCGCGTGACCTAAGGCTCAACTCACCGCTCGTATTATGAGTTGATATTTTGGACAAAAATTAAAGAACAGCTCAGGGTGTGACCTGAGGCTCAACTCGCCTCTTGTACTATGAGCTGATTTTTTTGTAATTAGAATTTCAAAACATATCATCTGGTGGAACTCGGATGTCTTCTTTTTCATCGATTTGGTACAACTATCATCAGAGTTTCTCACTTATGGGTGCACCTGTATGTGTTATGCGTGATGTTATCATGATATGCACGTGTTGGCCTTAAATGCTTTTATGCCTACATGGTTATGCCATGCGCCCTGGGCTTGTTTGTCATGTATCTCTCGTTATGACTTTCATGGTGACTTGTATTCATTGCTTTGATTCTTGACTTTTCTTTCAGGTTTTGTACCCGTCCTTAAGTTTTACGATTAATCTGCGTTTCTCGTATATCACCCTTTTTCCCCCTGTTGAATTGTGTCCTTGCTTTGAGGATTTTGTACTTACCATATCCTCATCCAGGTAATGCTCAACATTCCTTTTGTTTAGAGTAGGTTATTTCACTATTTATCATTTAAATGAACCAATAATGAGATGTATGAAAATGGCCAAGTGGGTATGAAAGGGATACCTCATATCTGCATTTATTTTAAAGGCAACAAGCAAAGAAAATGGACAAGAAATAATTCAATATAGAAAGCACAGGGTTCAATTGTCACAAATGCTCTAGATATCTGACGCATGAACTTCTCCACGTTCCTTCATCCTGGATCTTTAAGCCCGAATCTACTTCCTTAGGATGCCCTTTCGAGTTTACATCCTAAACCTTCTTGTTTATCAAGACGCCCTTTTCGGGTCTTCCCTTTTTTTTTTAGGCGTAGTATTTCTTCACCGCATCTGAATTCACTGGATTTGGTACCTCTTTCCCATCCATCTCAGTGAGAATCAAAGCTCCACCTGAGAAAGCCTTCTTTACAACATATGGTCCTTCCCAATTCGGTGCCCATTTTCTTCAAAAGTCTTTTTCTATTGGGAGAATCTTCCTCAACACGGGATCTTCTTCGTGGAATTCCCTTGGTCGCACCTTCTTGTCATAGGCTGTGATCATTCTCTTCTGGTACATCTGTCCGTGACAGATTGCTTTCAAGCGTTTTTCTTCGATCAGATTCAGTTGGTCATTTCGAGCTTGAACCTATTCTGATTCTTCTAGTTTTGACTCCATTAAGACTCGTAAAGAGGGAATTTCCACTTCGATAGGCAGTACAGCTTCCATTCTATAGACCAGAGAGAAAGGAGTTGCTTCCGTGGAGGTCCGCACGCATGTGCGATATGTGTATAGGGCAAATGGTAGCTTATCGTGCCAGTCTTTATATGTTTCTATCATTTTCCCAATAATCCTTTTAATATTTTTGTTAGCAGCTTCTACTGCTCCGTTCATCTTTGGGCGATAGGGTGAGGAATTGTGATGCTTTATTTGAAATTGCTCGCACACTTCTTTCATCATCTTGTTGTTCAGATTCAAAGCATTATCTGAGATGATTTTTTCAGGTAATCCGTATCGACATATGATCTCCTTTTTTAAGAACTTACAAACCGCGGTTTTTGTCACATTAGCAAACAAAGCGGCTTCTACCCATTTTGTGAAATAATCTATGACCACGAAAATGAATCGATGTCCATTAAAAGCTTTTGGGGAAATTGGCCCTATAACATCCATGCCCCACATAGAAAAAGGCCATGGAGAAGTCATGACATGAAGAGGCGAAGGTGCTGCATGAATCTTATCGCCGTAAACTTAACATTTGTGACACTTTCGTGCATAACCAATACAGTCGCTTTCCATCGTCAGCCAGTAATAACCGAGTCTAATAATCTTCTTAGCCATAGTAAAACCATTGGCATGCGTTCCACAGATTCCTTCATGGACCTCTTCAAGTATCTTTCTGGCTTTAATATCATCCACGCATCTCAGGAGCACTTGATCTTTTCCTCTTTTGTACAGGATGTCTCCATTAAGAACAAATCCCATAGCCATTCTTCTGATTGTTCTTTCGTCGTTCTCATTTGCTTGCTTGGGATACCTCTGATTTTTGACATATTCTAAGATATCATGGAACCATGGCTGTCCATCTGCCTCTTTTTTAATGCTAAAACAATGCGCAGGGACCTCGTATATGCTCATCTGGAGGGGCATTATTTCTGTTTCACGGTTTGGTTTGAACATTGAAGCCAAAGTGGCTAAGGCATCGGCCAATTGGTTTTCTTCTCGTGGGAAGTAATTAAAAGTTACTTCTTTGAATTCTTTGATCAGTTCTGCCACGAGATCATGATATTTGACCAACTTTGAATCTCTCACTTCCTAATCTCCACGATTTTGGTAAATCACCAGCGCCGAGTCTCCGTATACCTCTAAGGTTTTGATGTCTCGTTCAATAGTTACACGAAGTCCCATGATGCAAGCCTCATATTCCGCTACGTTATTAGTATAGAAGAAATTTAATCCGACAGTGAATGGGTAATGATTCCCTTCTGGTGACACTAAGACTGCTCCAACCCCATGCCCCAATGTATTTGAGGCGCCATCAAAACTCATCTTCCATGATTTCTCTTTTGACGACTCACATTCTCTTTCTGTAATGCACATTAAGTCTTCATTAGGGAAATCAAATCTCAATGGCTCATATTCCTCTGTCGTTCGAGTTGCTAAGAAGTCAGCTATTGCGCTCCCTTTTATCGACTTTTGACTCACATAGATGATATCATACTCTGATAGTAGAATCTACCATCGTGCCATTCTTCCTGAGAGTGTAGGTGATTCCATCATATGCTTTATTGGGTCCAGCTTTGAAATTAACCATGTCGTATGATACAACATATATTGCCTGAGCCTTCGAGCTACCCAGACCAAAGCATAATAGAATTTTTCAATTGACGGGTACTTCACTTCATACTCGGTGAATTTCTTGCTGAGGTAGTAAATTGCCCTCTCTCTTTTTCCTGACTCGTCATGCTGCCCCAGTACACAACCCAATGAGTTATCGAACATAGTCAGATACAATATTAAGGGTCTCTCAGGAGTTGGCGGTACACCGGGGGATAGACAAATATTGTTTTATATTGTCGAAAGCAGCTTGGCACTCTTCGTTCCATTCCCCAGGATTGTGTTTTCGCAGGAGTTGAAAAATTGGGTCACATTGGTTGGTAAGTTAAGCAATGAATCAAGCGATATAATTCAATCTTCCTAAAAATCCTCTGACTTCCTTTTGTGTGCGTAGAGGCGGTAGTTCTTGTATGGCTTTTATCTTATCTGGATCAACTTCAATACCTCTCTCGCTGACGATGAAGCCCAGCAATTTCCCTGAGGTTGCTTCAAATGTGCACTTGGCTAGATTAAGCTTCAGCTGGAACTTTCCCAGTCTTTTGAACAATTTCCTGAGGTTTCCAACATGCTCTCTTTCTCCCCGAGATTTGGCAATCATATCGTCGACATAAACTTCTATTTCTTTGTGCATCATGTCATGGACATCATCACCATTGCCCTCTGATATGTTGCCCCAGCATTTTTTAATCCGAATGGCATCACCTTGTAGCAGAATGTTCCCCACATCGTCACAAATGTAGTTTTCTCCATATCCTCGGAGGCCATCTTTATCTAATTATAACCCAAGAACCCATCCATGAAAGAAAATAATAAATGTCCTACTGTGTTATCTACCAATGTATCGATGTGTGGCAAGGGAAAATTATCTTTTGGGCTTGCTCGATTCAGATCGTGATAATCTACGCACATTCTCACCTTACCGTCTTTCTTCGGTACTGGGACTATATTAGCCACCCATTCTGGATATTTAGAGACTTGTAAGAAGCCAGCATCAAATTGTTTTCTTACTTCTTCTTTTATCTTTAATAGCATTTTAGGTCTCATTCGTCTTAGCTTCTATTGAATGGGTTTGCATTCTGGTTTTAGTGGGAGTCTATGGACTACTACATCCTCGTTCAAACCTAGCATGTCCTGATACGACCATACAAACACATCTTTGTACTCATGAAGCAAGGCGATCAAATCGTGTTTGGTGTGCTCTGAAATGGAGGTCCCAACCTTCACTTCTTGTCTCTTTTCTTCGTTTCCCAAGTTCACCGCCTCAACAGATTCTTCATGGGGTAGAATCTGTTTATCTTCTTGTTCTACCATTCTCAGTAAGTCAGGGGACGAGACATAATCCTTAGCATTTTCCTCAGCTTCGAACTCTCCTAAACAAATAACTTGCTGGAAATCGATTTTAGGACTTGTAACGGGATTCACGTTATCGATATCTGAGCACCTTAAAGGTAAATGGAAAAGAAACTATAGAGGAGCATCGAGGTATTGGAACCTACAAACGTGATACTATGGCATGATATGAGATATATATAAAGACAGGCTATGAGAAGAGGGAATAAATACGAGGCCAATGAGAATAAGAGACCATGACAAAATGCATCTTCATTAATGTTCATTTAAAAGCTAAATAGCCAACATAAACTCTTATAACAGATTCCCCTATAACTTAGGGGCATACAAGAAGTGAGCATTGAGCATTACTTTGGGGAGGCTATGAGAAGAGGGAATAAATACGAGGCCAATGAGAATAAGAGACCATGACAAAATGCATCTTCATTAATGTTCATTTAAAAGCTAAATAGCCAACATAAACTCTTATAACAGATTCCCCTATAACTTAGGGGCATACAAGAAGTGAGCATTGAGCATTACTTTGGGGAGGACCCAGAAACTACAAAAGGATCCACAGCGGTCCAACTGTTCAAAACAAATCCAGAGGGGCTAGGGTGTATCATTGAAATGTCTTCCGCTGCATCATCCATTCTGTCAATGACGTTTATACTGATGTTCTGAAGGCCCTTTTCAATCGATAACAACGTGTTTTGTGAATTATCTTTGCCCGGGTATATCATTCCTGCAGATGTAAAAGTTTTCGACAAGGGCAGATACATTATGGGCTTCCATTCTACTTCCTGACCTAAGGCTCTTGCAATCCTCTTTTCCTGATCTTTCTGCAACTATTTCCTTCTTTTTCGTACATCCGGCTTGAACCCTAAACCATATCTAGCCTTGTGGTGTACCGATTTTAGCGCTCTAGCTATCCCTTGCTGGTATCCTCCTAAGCCTTTCCTTGCTCGGGCTCCTTTTCCCACCGTCAGTTTGATTCCCATCTTGGTATTCCTTGACAGTTTGGGCGTGGGAGCCCTATTCCCTTCAGCAGCAAATGTAGTGTTGATGAATTTGAAGGAACAGAAGGAGCATTCTGCCGCATCTTTGTTTGCCTCGATGTAGGGTACGTCAGTAGAGAGTGATACGATAATGTCTTTTTCACCAGCGATCGTGATTAAGCAGTTATCCATGATAAACTTTATTTTTTGATGGAGAGATGAAGGGATTGCTCCAGCGGAATGGATCCAGGGCATTTCTAAAAGGCAATTATATGAAGGTGCAATGTCCATGACCTGGAACTTGATGTTATATGTGCACGGGCCCACCTCTAGAAGAATCTCGATCTTTCCCATGACCTCTCGCCGTGTTCCATCAAATGCCCTTACTGCGGAATAACAAGGCCTCAGATAAGACATATCAAGCGGCATCTGGGCGGTGTAGCCAGCGTATGACATTGGCCGAACCGCTTGTCAATAAACACATGCGGTATTATATAGCCTTTGCAACCGGTTGTAATGTGCAATGCTTTAACAGAGCCCCTACCGTTTGGTGGTATTTCATCATCACTGAAAGAGATGAAATTATCCGCATTTAAATTGTTCACCCACCTATCAAGTTTTTCAACGGGTACATTGCTCGGCACATACGCTTGGTTTAACACTTTCAGTAAAGCGTTTCGATGTAGCTCTGAGTTTAACAATAGAGATAATACTGAGATTCTTGCCGGTTGTTTGTTCAGCTGCTCCACGATGTTATATTTGCTGTGCTTAATAAACTTTAAGAATTCATGTGCTTCATCTTCATTCACCGGTTTCTTAGTTCTTTGTTCAGATTGTATCTCAACATCGACTTCGGTATCATGGATCGGTAGCTTTCCTTTCTGGCTCGTGCCAACGGCTTTCTTCTTTGTTTCAACCACCTCAGGGTAATAACACCTCCCACTACGGGTAAAATGCCCCACCTCGCTGACGTTTCCAGTTGTAGCTTCGGGTATAGTGATGTTGACATCGTATTTCCATGGTACTACTTTGTCATCCTTGTAAGGGAAAGGAGCTGGTGCTTTGATTATCATCTTCGGTTGGGCTTCCTTCTTCTTGACCTCATAATAAATCACCAGAGGTCGATCGACGCTATAAGGGATGGCTGGTGGTTGATCATCGGAGGTGCATATTTCCTTTTCCTCAGCCTCGTCTGTTTTATCAAAGATCTTTTCCTCCTTGTTGTTCATCATGTCTTGAAGTAACTCTTTGAATTTCCCACAATACTGGATGTTGTGCCCTTCTATGCCATGGAAGATACAAAAACTTTGACCTTTTGTACTTTCTTCCTCGAAACTTCTATTGAGTGGGTAGAACAAGCCCTTCTCAGTCATCATTTCCCATACATTCCATAAAGGTGTCCTTATCTCGGAGACACAACTTTTGGCTCACCATCTGTCTTGCTGTGTCACCGCACTCACATTCCCTTCGGCATGGCTAGGGAGAGGATTTCCTGCCATATTACTAACACCATCAAATCGTAAAATACCTGCGTCAATAAGACCTTGAACCCTTTTCTTGAAGGCTAGACAATTTTCCGTAGAATGCCCTTGGTTTCCAGCATGGTACATACAACTGGCATTAGGATCGTACCATTTTGGGTATGGAGGTTTCAAGGGTGCTATGTAATGTGGGGATATTAGTTGTTTTTCTAGTAATTTCGGGCACAGCTCTCCATACGACACAGGAATAGGGGTGAATTGATGTCTTTCAGGATTGGGTTTTGTTGGTCTTGGTTCGTTTTTGGGCTGACTTTGGGCAGGCGTAGTATTTGGTGGGAATATAGTGAATGGTTTTTGGTTATCAGCAGCATAGACGGGGTAAGGAGGAGGTGCTTGATAGTAAGGGTTTTGTGGAGGAAAATAGAAATTCGGCTGTGGGGAAACTAAGGTCGTGGTTGGGTTGGGTACGGATTAGCAGCATAGTGGCTCCCGGTCCCCACCATATGGGTTTCAGGTTCTTTTTTCTTTACAGGTACTGGCCTTTTCGAACTATCGGGACCCTACATCCTTCCACTCTTGATGCCATTTTTAATGAGTTCCCCAGACATTACGATATCAACGAAGTCTTTTTGGCATTTCCTACCAGTTTGTCATAAAATGGCGCCCTCAACGTGTTGATAAAAAAGACCATTAACTCTGTTTTAGTCAGTGGGGGTTCTATTTGGGCCGACGTATCCCTCCACCTTTGAGCGTACTGTCTGAAAATCTTTATTGGCTTCTTCATCATTTACAGTGTTAATTGACCAAGCACCATATCGGAGACATGCTTGTATTGTTCATAAAATGCTGATGCTAGGTCCTTCCATGATCGGATCCTCTCTTTGCTGAGTTGATTATAGAACCGAAGGGCTGATCTGATCAAACTATCTTGGAAACAGTGTATTAACAACTTGTCTTCATTCACATGACCAGCCATCTTTCGACAGAACATGATAAGATGCTCCTTCAGACATCTCGTTCCATCATATTTTTCGAAATCTAGCGCTTTAAACTTTGGAGGCAGAACCAGATCGGGCACCAGACTGAGCTCTTTGGCGCTCAGTGCAGAGAAGACTCCAGTACCCTCAACCACCTTGAGTCTTTCTTCCAAGCTCCTGTACTTTTCCTCAGCATTATAATCGTCCCTTTTTAACCTAGCTATTTCTACCAGATCATCCAAATCCGGAACAATCAGATTAGCAGAATTATCTCCAGAGTTTGATACGAATATACCTTGCCCCAGATGAGTAGGTGGTATGGGTCGTTGTTCTAGGCCTACCGGTTTCCCTTGAGGATATCCTCTTTGCGTCGCATGAGCATGGGGTGGCGTGAATCCTGGGATAGAGCGGATCCTGATTAACTCTCGAATGGGGTTCTGTAACATCAGGACTCTGTGCGAGTCCTTTTCCTTTGGCCAGAGCCGCCAACATCTCCATCATTTTATCCATTTAATCCTTTTGCTCTAGTGATTCCTCTCGGGATCTTACCATCAGATCCCTTACTTCTTGCTGTGACTTGGCTAACTGTTCTTGTAGCTCTTTCTGGATTCTTTCCATTCTTTCGATCCTCTCATTGAGTTCGGCATTCATAGCTCTAGTTCTTAGACGTGTCCTATAGGGATGACGTGATTCCAGATTCGTAGTGTCGTGGCTGCGGATTATACGATTTTAGCCTTAGTGAATAATTAAGGTAATATGATACTAATGTATGTAATGCAATGCAAATGCATGGTATGAATGCAAAAAGGTGCCAACTCTGATTCAATTCCCCATAGGAAACTTCCTTAGAAAACAAAGCTCTTTACATAAAACAGATTACAGGAATAGCCTTGCTTTAACACCTAAGGCTTTAATCTTCGTCAGTAGGGAAGCTAATTCTCGTCCACGATCATTGTGTCTCAGGCTAATCAGACACTGAATGTGTCAGCTTGTATAGCTAGAGTCTGTAAATATTCGGCTATCACTCGTATCTGGGTTATAGCCTCCCCCATGAGGTAATCTCTATCTTTGACTTGATTTTGGGAATGGTACAGCTCCACTTCTCTTCGTTCTTCATCCTCTTTTAAATATCCAATATGATTCTGACAGTTCTGCAGCTCCATTTCTAACTCTTGGGTCTTCTTCTCCATTTCTTCGAATCTACTCAAACTTGCCTTTAATTCTCTTACCGAGTTACGATTTCGATAATGATTTAAGGACCTTTCCAACTCTGCCACTCTAGACTTCAATTTGTTTTCTCCTCTTTGGATTTCTATCACTTTCCTTTCTAAAATCTCCTTCTGGACTTTCATTTCTTGGAGCTTCTTTTCCCATTGTTCAGTCTTACCTTTTTCTTCCAGTAATTCTTGTCATCATTGTCCTGAAGTCTTTCCCAACCCCGCGGTTCTCATCGAGAGGCGCATCTTCTTGTAGTCCTTCTTTAGACTATCCCGATCCTCCTCAGCTTTACTTTTCCCTTTCCTTAACTCTTCTGCTTCTGCCTTCTGTATTTCTACATCCCATTTCAAATGCATCTTCTCCTCCTCCAACCGCTCAATTTTCTTCTTGAGCTCTGAACTCCGCTTTGCAAAATCTTCTTTTATAATTTCTAACTCCGTTGGTATCATTTGCAAACGTTCCTCCATAGACTGAGCATTATCTGAACTTGGTCCCGGGATATTATTGTTGATTCTTTTGTTTAACCACATTTTATACTCAGAAGTCGCCGTTTCGCCCACAGTCAACCTCTTTATCCGATGGGTTTGCTTCCAAGCATTTGCAATTTCCTTAATCTTCTTCTTATAACCTTCTCCTGTATAAGAGAATTCACTTTGATCCAACCCATGTGTTCTTTGTACAATCGCTATGCAGGTGGTATTGTCTTCTTTGCTAGCGAGAGGGCATATCCGATGGCTCCCCAAATTCCGGGTAGAGGGACCCAATTAAAGTCTCTGCATCTGTAAAGGATCTCTCCAGGCACTATTCACGGAGCTCTCCACTCAATGTCTTCCTCTTGAAGATTCTGAAGAATTGTCCTCCATCCTTCTTCCATTATATCTTCTCGTCTTGACATGGCTACTTCCTCCTTTATCGGTGAATAATCTTTATAAAAGGGTCAATAAGAGACTTTATCCATCTTCCAAAAATGCCCATAAAACCATACCATCAATAGCTGTGCGCATCCAATAAACCTTCCTTCTCCCGATCTTCTGCATGCATTTAATGATCTAAAAGTTTCTATAAGAATGGCTGGGACGGGTGTAACTTGTTTATCCAATCGGTCGAATAGATCCAACACTGCTTCATCTATGTGTCTTAGGGCTTTTAGGAAGATGACTAATCCATAGAGGCTTAAGGCGAAGATATCAACTTTCCTCCTCACATCAGGGTGCGTCAAAATCAGATCCCTTAAATTTCCCCAAGGAATACACCTCCCTTCACCTTTCTGTTGAATATTGGTCGAGATCCACTGTTCACTCATTCCCGTAATTTTCATCAGTTTCTTCGCCAAAGGAGGGACATAGGTAGGCCTAATTATTTTGGCACACCCAGAGCAATTATTAGTGATAGGGGTTCTCACTTTTGTAATACTCAGTTTGATAAAGTTTTGAAAAAAATATGGAGTACACCACAGGACAGCTACCACTTATCACCCTCAAACCAATGGGCAAGTGGAAGTGGCAAATAGAGAGCTTAAACAGATCTTAGAGAAGACAGTTAAATCAAACAGGAAAGATTGGGCATTAAAAGTAGATGATGCTTTATGGGCCTATAGAACAGCGTTTAAAACTCCCCTAGGAACATCCTCTTACAAACTTGTCTACGGAAAAAGTTGTCATCTACCATTCGAGTTAGAACACAAAGCTTTTTGGGCTATAAAATTCTTAAATTATGATCTTAAAACCACAGGTGAGAAAAGGATGATGTAGATGAATGAGCTAGATGAATGGCGAGCTAATGCCTATGAAAATTCACGACTATATAAGGAGGCAACAAAACGACGCCATGATGCTCGTTTAAAACATTCAATGCAATTTGAAGTAAGAGACTTGGTCCTGCTGTATAATTCAAGGCTCAAACTGTTTCCTGGAAAGTTGAAATCAAGGTGGTCAGGCCCATTTGTGATCAAAACTATTTTTCCTTACGGCATAGTCGAGGTAACCCATCCAACTCATGGGACATTCAAGTTAAATGGTCATCGACTGAAACCTTATAATGGTGAAGATTTCAAGGAATTGAGAGAGGAACTTCAGCTCCGTAAACCTTCATTTAGAAATGAAAATAGGGTGAGTCTAGCTTAAGACTTTAAACGACCGCTTCTCGAGAGGCAACCCGAGCACTAACTTCACTAACATCATATTTGTGATTTTTACCATCTAACTCCAAACTGACCAATTCAGTGAAGCGCAGGTTTCCCTACCATACGGTGTTACACACGGGCGTGCCCGTGGCCATGTGGATGCCATGGGATGAAAAACGGGCGTGCCAGTAGTCTTGCGAGATAAAGAAGAAAAATTTTCCCAACACAGGCTGCGATAACTGGACCACTGCCATGCGATGCAGCCGTGGTCTATCCTGAGGAACCAGCACGTGCATGAGCCATGCCCGTGCCTACCAGCCGTGTGAGACATTGACTATATGAACACAGATGTCGTAACCATTTTTTGACAAAATAGGAATCGACTTTTAAAAATAGGGAGTCGCCACCGATCCTTTTTGTTTAGGTGTGATCAGGTCACCTATAATAACATTTTGGTCTTCGAAATTCGAGAAAATGGGTTCGGGAGTCGGTTACGTGCAAGGAAGAGTTAGCATCTTTGCAGCACCCAAAGTTGGTACCAAATCGATTGATGTTGTCCTAATGTTGAAAACTTGAAAATATTTAAGGCAGAAAAAAGTTGTTAAACCTGAATTGGATCTCAAGATTAACTCGTTTCAAAGAAATAAAGGTATCATACCCAGCACGTTAGGATATAACGCCTTTATATTCTGACATCGAGATCATCTTTGATCTTCAAAATATATGAAAAGGGTATTTGGTTATTTAGTTGAATGAAAAATCAACACCCAACACGTTAGGATGTAATTTTTCGTGTTTCTAAACATACCAATATTGCCTTATCTTTGAAATAAATTTATGTATAAATATCACGCAATCAAATTAATACACATATGACATAAAACTTAATAATTATGTATAAAGAGAGCTCTAAAAAAATTATGAATGAGGTTGAAAATTTAAAAAGATATAAATTAGTCGATTAGATTAAAAAATGCACATATAGATAATGTGTGTATATATATATATATAACAATAATCGGGCCCGATTGAAGGGAAATTTGATGCGAGCATATATATGTACATAATTAAATGATATTAGAATGAGCAAAGGATAAGTTAAATTGGGTACTCCTAAGATGTGATGCATATGTACAAGTAAATAAAATGTATGGATACACCAAAGTATATATACAAACAAATTTAAAATGAAAAAGATGTGGACACATAAACCTATATATAAAATAATATATACATGAAATGAAAATATTTTTATATATAAGAAAATGAAACATATAACAAATAATCTGAAATATAGCCAAAGAAAACAATCGTCTTAATGGTAAAAAAAAAAAAACTCAATTGAATTAAAGATAGAATTAAAAGGTCAATTTGTAAACAAGAATATTAAACAAAATAAGGGTTAAGGTGTAAGGCTTGCAAACGATCAGGGATCAAAAGTATAAATATTCCTGCGCCTAATATGCCGTGTGTCAGTAGGATCAGATTAAAAAATGGATGAATTACAGATATCAATTAAAAAATAGAGAAATTATATAAAGATTCTAATCGAAAGTCGGTGCAGCAAAAGAGGACTAATTGCGTCAATATCCCATCACCGCAAGAACGCGCGGATCCCCTGGGTGACGGATCGGGTCGAGCTGGGTCAAGCGACACTGCGTTGTTTTGAGGTTATGGGGTTAAACCCCATACGACACCGTTTCGTTAATAAGGAATAATCTCCTTAAAGCCGAATTAAGAACCAAAGCAGCCATTCCTTCTCCCTTTTCACCAAACCCTAGCCTCAACTATTCTGAAACTGAAACCCTTGTTTCATCTCCTTTCTTGCGCTGCAATCGGGATCTCTCCGTCGATCACTAGCACGCCATTGAAATAGGCGATCAGTGACATACAGAGATTGGGTGAACTTTTATAGACCTTGATATGTCGTTACATGCCTCCACTCGAACTGCTCTCCGCCTGAGATCTTCATCCAACTCCGATCGCGACGGAAAAGATGAAGGTCCAGCGTCCCATTAGGTAAACTCTTTCCCTTTTTTTTTCTGTGTATATACACGCTTAAGAAAGAAAAATAGAAACCCCAAATCGAGAATAAAATAAAAGAGAAGATGAACTAACCTTTTAATCTTTTTTGATTTTTGTGTTTATGAAAGATTTAACATAAGTAAAATAAACAATAGAAAAAAAAATAAAATAAAAGTGGTAATCAGTAGAGATAAGTAAATCGGATCAACCTTTTGCTTTCTATTTTTGCCTTCGATTTTTTGTGTCTCTAAAAGGCCGAAGATACATGATTTATTTCGGTTTTTGTTACAACCGATTTTACGAAGATCTTATCTATCTTTTTTTTGTTTTTTCTATTTTTATGTTTCTGATAATGCTTACGAGTGAAGACCAACCCCTTTTACATCGATTTTGAATGGCTTTATAGCCGAAAATACACTATCTTCTTAGTATTCTATTATTTTTATTCCATGCTTCTCTGTTCCTCTGTTTCTATGTTGCCTGTTCTTCTTGCAGGGCATGGGCGAGGAAGGTGGGGAAAGAGGCTGAGGCGCCTGGGAGCTACAACCATCATGAGGCGTGGGCACGGGGAACGACGCACATGGGGAGCTGGAGCGACACGCAGAGAGGCTGGAGAGGCGCACGCGTGTGGGGGACGCGCGGCGGCGCTGGAGAGAAGGAAACCCTAGGGCTTCTATTTAATAGGTCCTTGAGTTTGGGCTGGCTATTCGAGTTTTGTGGTTGGGCTTTTGTATTGGACTTCTTTTTTTGGGTTTTGTAAATGGACTGTTTTATTTCTGGACTATTGGGTTTATTTTGGTTTATTTTGTTTATTGGGCTTTAGTGGGTCGGGCAAATTTGGTTATTACAACGGACGTGGGATATTATGCACAAGTGTGGGAGAAGTGAACTTGTAACACCCCAAAACCGGTCAAAATGCTATGACCGAATCTGGCATGTCACAGGGAAAAAATCGCTTTTGGAAAAACAAGTTGTTGTCTTAAATTATAAAGAAAACTTTTTGTTGTACGGAAACCGGAGTTGGGATAAATAAATTGCTAAAATCATTTCAAAATTCGTTTCAAAGAAAATTGAGTTAAGTCGTTGTTGTTACATCTTTGCTAATACCCAATGGTAGAAATTTTGGAAAAATCCCGAAATTCATTAAAATTTGTGAAAACATTCATTTTATGAGTTTATTAGGCATGTCGTTGATAACTAATCAAATTTAGAGGAAATTTAAACAGATAAATAATCCCAAAAATAAAGTTCAGTGGCCTTATTACAAAACCGAAAACAAAAATTTAAAGTAAAGTAAATCTGAAAATAACCAATTAAATGAAAGCAAACTGTTGTTCATGGCCACCTCGAGTCCATCTCGGCTCCATATCCGCGATCTAGGAATTATCTACAAAATGTAATGGAAAGGGGTGAGTCACGGAGACTCAGTGTATAAATCCCCCTCCCGAAGATGTTAAGCCCTTACACAGTTTCACATGCGAATATGTATGTCATGCAACCCATCCAACCTATTCATCCGAACTCCCAAATCTACCCCGTATGGTACCAAACCACTGGTGGTCCCAAACCACTAGTGACCGAAGTCACAAATAACATATGTGGTACCAGACCACTGGTGACTGAAGCCACAAATAATCATGTGTGGGGCCAAACCACTTTGTGGTACCAAACCACTGGTGACGATCCCTTTTGATATTATGTGGGGCCAACCCACTGTGGTTCCAAACCACTGGGACGAGTCACAAAGACAAACATTTGTGGTACCAAACCACTGGTGGTTCCAAACCACTGAGACTTAGTCACAAAGTAATGATAAGTGGGGCCAACCCACTGTTTGGTACCAAACCACTGGTGACAGTCTGATAATCGTATCTTCTCCCTCCTCTCATCATACCCATGTGTCACGCACATACTTTTCATTATAACATGATCATGTTTAGCATTTAGCAAAATATAACATGGTACATATCAGATTTAATATCATCACATCCTGATAACAACCAAAATGGACTTACCCGGAGTCCTTGCTTTTGCCCACAAAAGTAACATAAAGATTTCCATTAGCACACCGACTTTTAACAGTACACAGAGAATAACATATTATACAAATGAAGTGTATAAGAGTTACACACCTGATTAGTCGTAACACTACGCTTTCTACATCGACACTGTCGTTAAATGACACTAGCGCTATCTGTCTACTATCCTGTTCAGAGGCTGGCCCACAACCCAGTGGCCAATCTCTCACTGCTGATACTGCCCGCTTCTTGAACTTAGAGGCTGGGTTCACCGAACCAACCCCTCCAAACGCTTGGCTAGCATACAAGTCCACGGACACACCTTAGCCACCAAATCGGGTTAAAACAACGAAATTAAATCCAAAAGGTTAACACATCACTTAAAGCGAAACCTCTTACCTAGATCAAAAGATAATCTCGAGGCTCAAGTACTAATCCACAGACCAAATGAACCCTGAAAAACTAAACAAGTGCGCCACCCCCTTCCTACATTCGGCCAAAAACACACCATTAGGCCAAGTAGCCATTCGGCTTTGGCATGAAAACCCGAAATAGGTATTACAAAATAGAGAAATCACCCCTTACCTTCCTGATAGACTCGATCACCCTCCAGCAAGATTCGGCAAAGGCTAATTATGGGTTGAGATTTCGGCTTTAAGGACCAGAGAGGGGAAATAGATTTCGGCACCTAAGGAGATTAAGAGGGAAACGCAAAAAGAGAAAGAAAGTATGGGCAAGGGGTATTCAGCTTTTAGAGGAGAATGAGAACCAAGGTTTGGCCTACCAAGAATGAAAGAGATGAAAAGAGAGGATGGAAGATGAGATTTCAGTCCTTGCTGAATCAATTGATAGAAGGAAGGAAAATGGTAAGGCACTAGGTAAATTCGGCTATGGCTTTGAGAGAAAATAAGATAAGCAATGAGGTTTCAGCAGGGGTATGGCTACAGAGGGTTTTCAACTTGAAGAAAATGGCAAAAAGGTTGGAACACACTTGATGAATGGAAACAAGGTAGATTCGGCAATCAACAAAAATAGAAAAGAAGAAGATATCTAGGAGGTATTCAGTTTTGGAGTAGATGAGAGAAAAGAAGAAAATGCAAAAATGCCGAATGAGAGTGGTTTAATTTCGGCACAAAAGAAAAAAAAGAAGAAGAAAGACCCCAAATGCTCCCTACTAGCTGAATGCTCACCCCTTACCAAAGCCAACATACCACATTCGGCCACCCCCTTAGCAACACTCAACCAAATGCCCAACCCCTTTCCAACTCTTTTGAAATTCAACTACCACACCTCCCACTTCAATCCCCCTTTTCTCTCCTTGATGTTCTCCTGACCACATATTCAAACAAGTTTGAATACTTCAAACTCCTAAATTTTCTCTCCTCAACTTATTCGAATTTGTTGACTCCTTCAACAGTCATCCACCAGAGTCCATCCTGAGCACAACTTCTCCTGGTCTTGGCGTCAAAAATGACAAGCAGAAAGGGGATTCTTGCAGCTCAAGCCAAGGCCCTCCAGCTTACATGAGGCGTCACTCCCTTGTGCCTTAAGTGGCACCTTCTTGCAACTTTGCCAATGCACTTCTTGTGTCAAAACTCACCACCAAACCCTCTTAACACCTGATCCATTCAGCTCCCCCTTCTAGGTGCCCAAAAGGAAAAAATTTGCTAAGGCTCAAGTCTACCCCTAGCTCATGCTTGGACCCCAAAATACCCTAAACTAGGATAACAACCATACTATACACATGCACATGTATAAAAATGCAAAGGCCCCGATTTAAGGATGTTACAGTTCTACCCCTCTTAAAAATAATTTCGGCCCTGAAATTACCTGGTCAGAAGAGTTGAGGGTAGTACTGCTGCATCACATCCTCGGGCTTCCACTTGGCCTCTTCTGTTCCATGATTCCGCCATAACACCTTCTCCAAAGGAACTAATTTTCTACGCTAGACTTTGACATCTCGATCCAGAATCTGCACTGGTTCCTCCTCAAAAGACAAATTCGGGCTCACTTTAATCTCCTCCACTGGCACAACATGGGACGGATCTGAACGATAGCGTCTAAGCATGGAAACATGAAACACGTTATGGATCTGACTCAACTCTGACGGTAGCTCGAGCTGAAAAGCTACTGGTCCCACACGCTTCAACACCCTATAAGGCCCGATAAACCTAGGGCTCAGCTTGCCCTTCCGACCAAATCTCAGCACTTTCTTCCACGACGACACCTTCAAAAAAACCTTGTCACCCACTGCAAACTCTATATCCTCCCGCTTAAGATCGGCATAGGATTTCTTCCTGTCTGAAGCTTCCTTCAGACGAGCTCGAATCAGCTTAACCTTATCTTCTGTTTCAGCAACCAACTCTGGGCCCAACAATTGACGCTTGTCCAACTCCGTCGAACACGTAGGGGTACGACACTTCCGTCCATACAATGCTTCATATGGTGCCATCTGAATACTTGCCTGATAACTATTGTTGTATGCGAACTCTACCAACGGTAGAAATTCTTCCAACTACCTCTGAAATCCAGAACACAACCCCTTAACATATCTTCTAAGATCTGAATCACCCTCTCTGACTGCCCATCTGACTGCGGATGAAACACTGTACTGAAATCCAACCTTGTACCCAATGCTTGATGCAACACTTTCCAGAATCTTGACGTAAATCTAGGATCCCTATCTGAGATAATCGACACTGGCACCCCATGCAACCTTACAATCTCCGCTATATATAGTCTAGCCAACTTCTGAAGTGAGTAATCCACACGCACAGGTATGAAGTGAGCAGACTTTGTCAGACGATCAACAATCACCCAGACCGAATCCTTCTTGGTAGGCGTAAAAGGTAGCCCACTGACAAAATCCATCGTAATCCTTTCCCACTTCCACTGCAGAATCTTTATTGGCTGCAACAGACCTAAAGGTAACTGATGTTCAGCTTTGACTTGCTGACACGTTAGACACTTACTTACAAATTCTGTTACCTCTCGCTTCAGTCCCGGCCACCAAAACTGTTCCCGTAAATCCCGGTACATCTTACTACCTCCAGGATGCATAGCGTATGGGCTGCTATGAGCTTCCTGAAGAATCTTCTGCCTTAACTCAACATCCTTTGGCATGTAAAATTTCCCTTGGTAACCCAACACTCCATCGCTGATCAAGCTATATCCCTCCAATCCACCATTTTGCGCTTGCAAACAACGAGCACTTAAGGCTTCATCCACTAGCTGTTTCTCCTTAACCTGGTTTACCCACGTCGGCTTCACTTGCAATTTCACTAACAGACTTCCGTTATCATACAAACTAAGGTGGGCAAACATTGCTCACAAGTCTGCTACCACTTTGCGGCTCAACGCGTCAGCCACTACGTTAGCCTTACCCGGATGGTATTCAATTGAGCAGTCGTAGTCCTTTAACAACTCGATCCACTCCGCTGCCTCAAATTCAATTCCTTCTGAGTCAAGAGGTACTTCAAACTCTTATGATCCGTGTAGACGATCGACTTCTCCCTATACAAGTAATGCCTCCAAATTTTCAGAGCGAAAACCACTGCAGCCAACTCCAGATCATGCGTCGGGTAATTCACTTCGTGGGGTCTCAATTGCAGAGACGCATACACCACTACCTTCCCCTCTTGCATCAGCACACATCCCAAACCAGTATGCGACGCATCACAATAAACCGTAAACTCCTTCCCCGCTTCAGGCTGAATCAAAACCGGAGCTTCTGTCAGAATCCTCTTTAACTTGTCAAAACTTTCCTGTTGCTTGTCTGACCACACAAACGGAACCACTTTCCTTAACAACTTGGTTAACGGCACTGCAATCAAAGAAAACCCTTCCACAAATCTTCTGTAATACCCTACTAAACCTAGAAAACTCTGAATCTCCGCCACAGACTTAGGTGGTTTCCAGTCCAATACTGCCTCAATCTTCCGAGGGTCCACTCTAATCACCTCAGCTAACACCACATGACCCAAGAAGGTTACTTATTTTAGCCAGAACTCGCACTTACTAAACTTTACAAATAGCTGCTTCTCCCTCAGAACCTGCAAAACCACACGTAGATGCGCATCATGCTCCTCTTCAGATTTTGAGCACACCAAAAAGTCGTCTATAAACACTACGATGAACCGGTCCAAGTACGACTGAAAAACCCAATTCATCATATCCATGAACGCTGCTGGCGCATTGATCAATCCGAATGGCATTACCAAGAACTCATAGTGCCCATAACGAGTGCGAAACACCGTCTAATAGATATCAGCCTCCTTTACCTTAAGCTGGTGATACCCTGACCTCAAATCAATCTTGGAGAAAACTGATGCTCCCTTAAGTTGGTCGAACAGGTCGTCTATCCTCGTCAACGGATACTTATTTTTAATCGTCAACTTATTCAGCTGACGGTAATCAATATACATCCGCATTGTTCTGTCCTTTTTTTTAACAAAAAGTACTAGCGCTCCCCAAGGTAATACACTCAGCCGGATAAAACCTCGATCCAACAACTCCTGAATCTGCGCTTTCAGTTCTGTAACTCCTTCGGTGCATTCTGTATGAGGCAATAGATAGTGGCACGATTCTGGGTAATAGATCTATACCAAACTCAACTTCGCGGTCCGGAGACAGACCCGAAAGCTCTTCTTCGAACACATCGGTAAATTCCTTCACCGTTCAGACATTCCCTACGGTTGATTACTTGGCCTCCAATGCACAAACATGAACCATGAACGCCTCACATCCCTTCCTCACCATTTTCTCGGCCTTCAAAGCGGATACTACATTGGATAGATAATTCCTCCTATCACCTATCATCACCACCTCTCCACCCTCAACAGACCTCAACACCATGCGCTTGGCTGCACAGTCCAGACTTGCTTGCTACCTCACTAGCCAGTCCATCCCCAAGATCAAATCGAACTCCCCGAATGGCAGTTCCATTAGATCAGCCGAAAACACTACCCCTTGAAGTTCTAGGGGTACATCCTTATATAGTTTGTTTACTTCTACAGAGAGACTTAGAAGGCTAATTACTGTCATCTCCCTAGAAGAAGTCTCGTAAGCTAAGATAGTTCCCACTATACTACTAGCAACATGGGAGTGCGTCGAACCAACATCTATCAAAGCAGTATAAGGCAATCCAAAAATTAAGAACGTACAGATTATGACGTCCGGTGCGTCGCCCTCCACCTGACGCGTCGCAGCATAGATCAACCCAGGTTGTCTTGCCTCTGAGCTCCCAACACCTCTGTCCGGTGCTCTGCGGCCTCGTCCAGAACCATTACCTCCCCTGGCCGAACCGCGACCCCTCTGTGGTTGTTGTCCACCACCTCTAAACTGAAACGGCCCTGACCCTCAGACTGCATCCTAGCTAGCTTACGTGGACAATCCCTTACTCGATGCTCCATTGACCTACACTCGAAACACCCTTTTTTCCTGTCCAACACTCTCCCGAATGAGACTTTCCACATCGAGCACACCGTGGCGGCCACTGAGTAGTAGCAGCAGGCTTTGCAGCTTGACTCGGTCCGCCAAATCTAGCACCTTTCTGCGAATTCCTGGTAGACCCTGATGACCCAGAACTCCTCTTACTCCAATTTCTATCCTAATTCTGTTTCACCGACTGCTTCACCTCCTCAGCTATCTCGGCCTTCTCCACCAAGACAGCAAATTCTCTCTCCCACTGTGGGGCAATCAACACCCGCAGCTCATCTCTCAGCCCATCCTCAAATTTGACACAGCGCTCATGTTCCGTAGGCACGATACCACTAGCATAACAGCTTAACCGAAGAAACTCCGCCTCATATTCCGATACTGACTTATTCCCCTAGACCAAATTTAAGAACACCTTATGCTGCGCATCTATATAACCATACCTGACGTACTTCCTCTGATAAGCCGCCTTAAAGAAATCCCAGGTGATATCATCGGCCATCGTAGCATCCCTAACCATGAGCCACCACTGGTAAGACTCATCCCAGAGAAGAGACACTATCCCTTTCAACTTCTCCTCAGCCGTAAAGTCCAAATCGTCCATTATGCGCTCGGTCGCCTCTAGCCAATACTCAGCTGTATTGGGAGCCACACCAGAAACACCCTTGAATACTTCTGCCCTATTGGCTCGGAGTCGTTCAGACACAGATTTTTGAACCCCCGTTCCGACTCTTGCACCCGCAACTCTCTCCAATACCCGCAGCATTGCCTGCGACACCGAGTCATCACCACCCGTCTGATCCTGAAACTTCACGCCCACAGCTGGCGGCGGCGGTACGTCATTCTATGACACATGGCCAGACCCCACCGGTTCCGACACAGTCATCCTACCTCTACCACGACCACGCATATTACGCCCACGTCCTCGAGTGCTCATGACTAGTGTTCATATATTAGTCTGATTTAAGAATTTTACGTGTTAGCTTTCTTCCACTGCTTATTACAACACAGTTTTATGAACAATTTACTATAGTAGTTGTTCTCGTAAAGTTCACATAGCCCTACAGGTTTCAGTCTCTAAAGTGAATTCCTATCACTAGCATCCATATCACAATCATTTACATAATAGTAACAGCAGTTAGGGGACTTACCGTTGCAGATTGGTGCCGGAGATTCAGGTGCCATGCTTTCCCAAAACATGTATTTCCATCGAAATTATTTTGCAACCCTTTATTTCCACCGAATCTGGCATGTCACAGGGAAAAAATCGCTTTTGGAAAAACAAGTTGTTGTCTTAAATTATAAAGAAAACTTTTCGTTTTACGGAAACCGGAGTTGGGTTAAATCAATTGCTAAAATCATTTCAAAATTCGTTTTAAAGAAAATTGAGTTAACTCGTTATTGTTACATGTTTGCTAATACCCGATGGTAGAAATTTTGGAAAAATCCTGAAATTCATTAAAATTTGTGAAAACATTCATTTTATGAGTTTATTAGGCATGCTGTTGATAACTAATCAAATTTAGAGGAAATTTAAACAGATAAATAATCCCAGAAATAAAGTTTATTGGCCTTATTACAAAACTGAAAATCAAAATTTAAAAAGCAAAGTAAATCCAAAATTAACCAATTAAATAAATGCAAACTGTTATGCATGGCCACCTCGAGTCCATCCCGGCTCCATATCCGCGATCTAAGAATTATGTGCAAATTGTAATGGAAAGGGGTGAGTCACCGAGACTCAGTGTATAAATCCCCCTCCCGAAGATGTTAAGCCCTTACACAGTTTCACATACGAATATGTATGTCATGCAACCCATCCAAGATATCCATCCGAACTCCCAAATCTACCCCGTGTGGTACCAAACCACTGGTGGTCACAAACCACTGGTGACCGAAGTCACAAATAACATATGTGGTACCAAACCACTGGTGACCGAAGCCACAAATAATCATGTGTGGGGCCAACCCACTTTGTGGTACCAAACCACTGGTGATGATCCCTTTTGATATTATGTGGGGCCAACCCACTGTGGTCCCAAACCACTGGGATGAGTCACAAAGATAAACATATGTGGTACCAAACCACTGGTGGTTCCAAACCACTAAGACTTAGTCACAATGTAATGATAAGTGGGGCCAACCCACTGTGTGGTACCAAACAACTAGTGACAGTCTGATAATCGTATCTTCCCCCTCCTCTCATCATACCCATGTGTCATGCACATACTTTTCATTATAACATTATCATGTTTAGCATTTAGCAAAATATAACATGGTACATATCAGCCTTAATATCATCACATCCCAATAACCACCAAAATGGACTTACCCGGAGTCCTTGCTTTTGCCCACAAAAGTAACATAAAGATTTCCATTAGCACATTGGCTTTTAACAGTACACAGAGAATAACATATTATACAAATGAAGTGTGTAAGATTTACACACCTGATTACTCGTAACACTACGCTTTCTACGTCGACACTGTCGTTAAATGACACTACCGCTATCTGTCTACTTTCCTGTTCAGAGGCTAGCCCACAACCCGGTGGCCAATCTTTCACTGCTGATACTGCCCGCTTCTTGAACTTAGGGGCTGGGTTCATCGATCCAACTCCTCTTAATGCTTGGCTGGCATACGAGTCCATGAACACACCTTAGACACTAAATTGGGTTAAAGCAACGAAATTAAATCCAAAAGGTTAACACATCACTTAAAGCGAAACCTCTTACCTAGAACGAAAGATAATCCCGAGGCTCAAGATCTAATCCACAGACCAAACGAACCCGAAAAACCAAACAAGTGCGCCACCCCCTTCCTACATTCGGCCAAACAACACACCATTAGGCCAAGTAGCCATTCGGCTTTGGCATGAAAACCCGAAATAGGTATTACAAAATAGAGAAATCATCCTTTACCTTCTTGATAGACTCGATCACCCTCCAGCAAGATTCGGCAAAGGCCGATTATGGGTTGAGATTTCGGCTTTGAGAACTAGAGAGGGGGAATAGATTTTGACACCTAAGGAGATTAAGAGGGAAACGCAAAAAGAGAAAGAAAGTATGGGGAAGGGGTATTCGGCTTTTAGAGGAGAATGAGAACCAACTTTGGCATACCAAGAATGGAAGAGATGAAAAGAGAGGATGGAATATGAGATTTCGGCACTTGCTAAATCAATTGATAGAAGGAAGGAAAATGGTAAGGCACTAGGTAAATTCGGCTATGGCTTTGAGAGAAAAGAAGATAAGGAATGAGGTTTCGACAGGGGTATGGCAACAAAGGGTTTTCGACTTGAAGAAAATGGCAAAAAGGTTGGAACACACTTGATGAATGGAAACAAGGTAGATTCGGCAATCAACAAAAATAGAAAAGAAGAAGATACCTAGGAGAGTATTCAGTTTTGGAGTAGATGAGAGAAAATAAGAAGATGCGAAAATGCCGAATGAGAGTAGTTTAATTTTGGCAAAGAGAAAAAAAAAAAAAAAGAAAGACCCCAAATGCTCCCTACTAGCTGAATGCTCACCCCTTACCAAAGCCAACATACCACATTTGGCCACCCCCCTTAGCAACACTCAACCGAATGCCCAACCCCCTTCCAACTCTTTTGAAATTCAGCTAACACACCTCCCACTTCAATCCCCTTTTTCTCTCCTTGATTTTCTCCTGACCACATATTCAAACAAGTTTGAATACTACAAACTCCTGAATTTTCTCTCCTCCACTTATTCGAATCTGTTGACTCCTTCAACAGTCATCCACCAGAGTCCATCCTGAGCACAACTCCTCCTGGTCTTGGCGTCAAAAATGACAAGCAGAAAGGGGATTCGTGTAGCTCGAACCAAGGCCCTTCAGCTTACATGAGGCATCACTCTCTTGTGCCTTAAGTGGCGCCTCCTTGCCACTTTACCAAGGCACTTCTTATGTCAAAACTCACCACCAACCCCCTTAACACCTGACCCATTCAGCTCCCCCTTCCAAGTGCCCAAAAAGAAAAATTTTGCTAAGGCTCAGGCCTACCCCTAGCTCATGCCTGGACCCCAAAACATCCTAAACTAGCATAACAACCATACTATACACATGCACACGTATAAAAATGCAAAGGCCTCGATTTAAGGATGTTACAGTACACAATAGCACACGCCCACGGAACACGAGCGTGGGCAACATCTCAAACGCGCCCAAATTTAAAAATCACGAAAAATACGGGTTGAATAAAAGAAACACGGGCATGGTACCTACCCTTGTCCCCTTCCCTATTTAAAGAACATAGCCCCCGTTTTCCCCAAAATCCTCCCCCAAACTCCCAACCTTAGCAGTTTCCCTCAAAATTCTCTACCCCACTTCGGCCACCATCAAAGAAACCTCGACCCTTGACTTCTCCTATCCTTTATCTACCTTCCTCTTTCACATACACATTAAAAACCAATCTACGCCCGTTCCAACATAGTACACGCCCGCCCAAAGGTGTTCCACCATCGTCTTTCACCCACTATTTGCAGCACACGCCCGTATCTTACCTCTACACGCCCGTGCTCCGCCCAACCACGCTGACACTCTCCAAGAACACTACTGGTCACCTCTCATTGTTACATTTTTCCTCCATTTAACTATTTTATAATCTGAATTTTATTTAGTTAAAGTTTATTCTTATTATTTAATATTAGTTTATTCTTATTAATCTATCACTATTAGATTGATTTAGTCATTTAATCTTTGTTTAAATAATAATGCTTAGAATTAGATGGAATCATTCGTTATCAAGTTCTTGCTCACACTAAGTATGGTTGAACTATCTTATTATGAGTTTAATTTTTGTGTATTTTGGATATTGATCGAAGCCTTGATACATCTTGGTAGGAAATATTACTGGAATCATCGATTATCTAATATTTTCAAGACCACAATGTCATCATCCCGAGGCAAGAAAACTACAGTCCCCAGTTCCAAAAAACGAAAGGGACCCAGTTCAACATCAGCCAGCGCATCCGCTGAAGTACGCCACCCATTCCTACAATTTTCTCTAGGATCCCAAGAGGACCTTTATAAAATACTTTGGGCGCGACCACTCGGCATAGGGAGATGTATTGATTGGGCTGCTTTGGAGCAGGTCCAACTAGCCGACGACGTACGGGCTCTCCTAACCACCGACCCTTGGAACCAATTCTTCAACATCATCGGGCCCACATATCTAGAGCTCACTTTAGAGCTCTATTCAACATTCCACCTTCAGATAGTGATGTCGCAGCACGATGACCCCGGTACGACCCAATTTCGTCTCAGAGGCATTGTACGAGAACTAAATATACCACAATTTGGGGCCGCATTGGGACTTTATACCGACGAATTAATGGAGGAAAATGATCTCTTGAAGCTTTATCGCTATAACTACAACACCCCCACAAGATGTTGGTACAATATAGCACCCAACAAAAACAACTATTACCCAGCCGCTCCAAGGCGACAGCCGTTACCCCATCCCTGAGGTATGTACACGCGCTTTTAGCTCATACACTGATAGGTCAGCGAGAGAGCACCGGCGTCATCAACACTCACGACGCCTACTTCCTATGGTGCATGGTGAATGGGCACATTTTCAACTTAGCCTATTTCATAGCTCGCGCCATTCAACATCAAACGGAGCAGCATAGGAGAGGGGTCACATCTATAGGTCCCTATCACACGCTTGGCTCGATATTTCGGGGTCCTCAACACTGATAGGTTACATGTCCCCACAAGGCATCCAGACAATGCTACACATGAGGATGATTCAACGTTGACGTGGGACCGATCCCCCCAATATCGGCTAGCACTTACCACCGACGAGGAGGACCCTGAGGACATTACTAAAGATGTTCCTCCACCACAGAAAGCACCACAACAGAGCCATCGCCCAGTTTATTCGGCTGTTTCACTCTCAGACATTTCTACCCATCCCACTCAGTTCGAGCATTGTTGTACGCAGTAATTCAATAACACCGCTCGAAGATTCGAAGGCATTGAGGTGACTCTTTAGCAAATCTGTCATCACCTTCATATCTCATCGCCACCACCACCTCTGAGTCCTTTTCTTTTTCTTTTTCTTTTTCTTTTTTATTTTTATTTTTATTTCTATCTTTATTTCTACTTCTATTTTTATTTTTTAGTTTATTGTCTAAAGACTTGAAAGTTTCATTAGTACTATTGATCTCACTTTATCACTGGCTATCTAACCCTAACTTTCCATAACAACATCCGTTCCCTAAAATTTAATTGATGACTTCGTAGATTAAATAAATTAAATATACCACTCAAGGGACGAAAACATCACTTATACCTAGTCATCACATTCGTCATGGAACATCTTCTAAGGATTTCATCCATAATTCAGGAAGTTTCACTTCTCTCCCTATCTTATGATTTTATTTTGCTATTATCTATCTTTGTACATTGAGGGCAATGTACATCTTAAGTGTGGGGGGGTTAACTATAGTATTATTTGAAAATCCCTGAATTATGCCTTGTCTTTAAGTAATTTTCTCACATTATTATGAGAATGAAATTTCCTGTGATTCATGATTTTTATTGATATGTTTTGGATTAAGTCATAGTTAATTGTGCATTGATGATTAAACTTTAAGATACTAGAAAATCAAGCATTTTAAGTTTATTTTTCAGAATTAAAAAATTTTTTTAGGTTGTCTACATGAATCTAATTATTACCTTGAAGTTTGAAATTTACAAGATTGATATCAAATACCCATAATTTTTGTGAGAGCATATATTCTTTTTCGTGCTCACTTTTTTATTATGAGTGTGTCAAAATTGATTAGTTATTCTAGAACTTGCATCGATTATACATGTCAAGACCACACCTTTGATTTGATATACAGAGATGATAAAGGCACCTAGGTTTTAACCCACTTACTTCACTAAAAGCCTACCTTCATAATTAACCCCTAGTGAACCCCTTTTGATCCTAATAACCCTTTTTATTGACTCACCCACTAATATTAACCCAAAACCCTTTGTATTTGTTATCACCATTCCTTTTGACTACCTTTTTGTCGAGAGTTGATTTTGAACAGTTTCCTAACTATGTTCTATATTTCAGTTGTTAAAGTTCTTTCTTATTATTGTAATTATGTGTTCTTAAAAAAATGAAGTATATTCAATATCAGCTCTATGTAATTGAGCTTATACGTTTAAATTCCACATCTCAAAAAAGAAGCTCATATTATTAGTTTTCAATTGATGTAATTATTCATGATTAGTTCATTTTTCTAGTTAGGTAAATTGTCAATTCAATCTCGATTTTAACCCTCTAATTCAGCCTTTATCCACACCTTTAACCCAAGCCCCATTATGACCCTTTTTAAAGACCTTTTGATTTGTATATCATCTCAATTTACAGTGGTGGAGATTTGATTTTTAGGCAAGCCTATGGGATTAACTTTTCATGTTTGACTGTTGAGTGCTTAATTCTGAACCTTAAACACTTTGAGTGATTTGAGTGAATCTCTTGTGAGGATGTCAACTCTTGTCAATTTCGAATCAGAGGTAATTATTTAGGTCAAGGGAAATGCCTATGTTTTCGTGCTATAAATGTATGACTTTGATTGTTTGAATCTTTAGGGCCCTTTGAGTTAAATTATCAATGTATAAATTATCTTTGAATTATGATGAAACACTATTGATGAATATTATGAATCGAGGAAGTTCGTTTTAATTGTGAGTTGAGAATTTTGCTTGAGGACAAGCAAAAGCTTGAGTGTGGGGGTATTTGATAAACCGTAATAGTAACATATTTTAAGCCCACATTTAGCATGCTTTTGGATGATTTATCCTTTGAGTTATGTAATTTAGTGCTCTTAAACCTTTGTTTTCATGTTTTATACTCAGAAGAGCACCAGAGGATGAAAAGAACGAGAAACGTGCCCAAAATGGAGAAATGGTCCATAACACGAAATTAACACGGCCTGGGCCCAAGCCACACGGCCGTGCCTTATTAATAGACTCGAACACGGCCTGGCCACGATTCACACGGGCGTGTGCCATGGGCGTGTCCCTGACGTGAGAAAGAGGAATTTCACTCGGATTAGGGTACTTAGAGGCAAAGAAACACATTCCAATAGCCTATTTATATACCCTAAACGCCAACCTTCAGGAGGAGTCTAGTTAAGCGTCGAGCTAGGCCAAAGAGTCGAGCCAAAAGGGTCAGAATTGTGGAATTTACTCGAAGAAAGCCAGTTGATTCATCTCAAGAAGCCAGAGTCATACTCAAGACAGAGGATCTCTCCTCAATTTCTTGGGGGAGTTTTAAGGTTTTCTTATGTGTTGTTTTATCTTTTCTTTTGAGATGTATTCTTTTATCGTTATGAACTAAACCCTCAGATACCTGAGGGGGATGAAACCTAAGATGAATCTTGTTATCGTTTGTTGAATTATATGATAAATACTTGATTTGTTCTTAATTATGTGTTCTTAATTCTTGTTTTGATATTTCCGGGATATTAATTCAAGTGTGATATGCTTAGGTGGAGGAGCAAAAGTCCCTGCCTAAGAGTAAATCTAGTATAATTAAGCGGAGTTGATCGCACGCCTAGACATAGGGTGACGAGATTTTTCCAGATTAGGGTGAAACCTAATATGGGAGTCCATAGATCGAGTTAATGCAATTATACGGGTTTTAATTAGAAAGAGATTTCAATTAATCAACCTAGGGTTAGACATTAGTAGCCTCGACGAAGGATTAATATAACTCAGGGAATCCTACAGATCAAGTCAAGTGAATAAATCGTCTGGTTCAGAGTTAGATAACAAGTGAAGTCTAGGTGGATTCTTCCTCAGGTATTGTCTTAAACAATTGGTTTTTCCCAAAGTTATTTTCCCAAATTCATTCTCTTTGTCTTTGCATCTTTAGCTTAGTTGTTAGTTAATTTTAGATTAGATAAAAATTCCTTTAATTCTTAGGGTAAATAATAAAAAGAAAGTTAGTATTAGTACTGCAGGTTCCTTTGGGTTCGACAATCCGGTCTTACCGCTAAGCTATATTACTGTTCGATAGTTGCACTTGCCTCAAGTCGTTGTCAGAGTTAGTTTCTAGGCACGATCATTCTTTTTATAAATTTTTAAGACTCTGACACACGATCAATACATTTCCAAAATGTACCAAAATGAGTTTAGTAGTGTGATGACGATCCTTGAATGTCCCAAGCCTTTAGTAGCTTTGACGACCTATAAAACAGAGAAAACACACATACAGAGTAAGCTTTCCAAAAGCTTAGTAAGTCATAATACAAACAAACTTAGCATGTAAAGTATATAAGCTTATAGAAACATTGGCAATATTCATATTCATAGCAAATTTCTCACATATATGCTTTCGTCCATATTCTAGGCCGTAATTGCCACATTCGTCAAATCAAGAATCATATATATACATAGCTTATTCATAGCCATTCTTGTAACTCATTCACATTCTCATATTCATTCTTACATTATTCAAATCAAAATCACATAGGTACTTACCTTTTTATACACACTTAGTGTATAAATCAGTGTACCTGGAACGGATTTATAATTAGCTTAGACATTTGTATCACAGACTTGCCCGTTGAACCGATAGGAACCTAATAGGATACTCAGAAAGCTCAGAATAGTTGTACAATGCCAAGGTCCCAGACGAGGTCTTATATGCACTCAGATATTGATGCCACTGTCCCAAACAGGGTCTTACACGAATCAATATGATGCTGATGTCCCAGACATGGTCTTACACGAATCAATACGATGTCGATGTCCCAGTCATGGTCTTACAAGTAAAGATAATATCAATGCCAACGTTCCAGATGTGGTCTTACACAAAATCTCGAATCAATGCCAACGTCCCAGACGAGGTCTTACATGATAAAACAAAACAGATACCTATGTTATGACATAGCTAATCCTATCTATTCCTAGGTTCGTACGGGACTTCTCGGACATTGTTACTAAGTAATCCTTATCTCGGAATTCATGAACAGATCATATCATAAATATTCATCGATAACAATATTCATAAGAACATACATACTTCAATACGAATACATTTATTTGCATATTCGATTTAATAGAAACGAAAACAACTACTCGGTTACTTTCGCTTTCCTGCGATCTAAGTCCGTTTTTCGCGATTCTTGATCTATACATGTTCAGAATTAGCCCTTTTATTCACTAATTCATTCAATTCAATCCAAAGGCACACATTTAGGGCTATTTACAAACTAACCCTCACATTTGCACAATTTATCAATTTAGTCCATTTTTCTCAAAATATCAAATTTACAAAATCATCACACATCCAAGCTTAGCCAAATGCATATATATATCATACAAACCCATATTTTCCCTCAAATTTGCAAATTTAGTCCTTCAAGTTACTATTTTATCAATTTAGCCCTAATTAGCTAAATTCATCAAATATTCAAGAACAAAGTATGTTCATCTAGCTCAAATCTTTCATTTAACACCATAAATCATCACAAAGCTCAACATATCATCAATAGCACATCTTATAAACAACATCAATTCATCAAATTGAGACATGGGCTTGATAGTAGACTAAGGAACAATCTCAAAAACATAAAAATCATCAAAATCCAAAGCAAAAACATACCTTAATTCAAGCTTGGAATGGCCAAATATGCAAAGCTTTAAAACCTTTCTTTTTCTTACTAGTTTTGATCAAATGAAAAGAAATGAAAGATGAACACTTTCATCTTTTGTTTCATTAATAATATGTTAATAATTCATTTACCTTTTTAGCCATTTAAAAGACATTTGACACCATTAGACAACAAGGGTATATTCGGCCATTTACCATCCATTATCTTATTAATGGCTTAATTGCCACTTAAGTCTTCATACTTATTAAGACATAACAAATAAGCATCCTTTCATAAAACATGCAAATTTGCATTTCAATGCAATTCAATTCTTTAATCAAATTAAACACATAAACATACAAATTATCTTACGAAACTTTACCACATGCTTAATCACTTATCAAAGACACAAAAAATAAAATATTATACAGACTCGGATTTGTGGTCTCGAAACCACTATTCCGACTAGGGTATAAACCAGATTGTTACAGATAAGCTACCGTCCCTATCCTCTCGATAATCTCATATGGTCCAATAAAGCGCGGACTTAATTTGCCTTTCTGGCCAAATCTGAGGACTTTTCTCCATAGTGATACTTTTAGAAACACTTTATCACCTACTTGAAACTCAATCTCTTTCCGTTTCAAATCTGAATAGGACTTTTGTCTATTTGAGGTAGCTTTTATACATTCATGTATCACTTTTACCTTCTGTTCGGTTTCTCTGACTAAATCGACCCCGTGAATCTGATCCTCTCTGAGTTCGGTCCAAGACAGGGGTGTTTGGCACTTATGCCCATACAATGCCTCATAAGGCACCATCTTCAAACTCAACTGAAAACTGTTATTGTAGGTGAATTCCACCAACGATAAGTATTTCTCCTAATTACCTTAGAATTCCAAAACACAACATCGAAGCATGTCCTCAAGTATCTGTATTACTCTCTCTGAATGCCCATCAGTTTGTGGATAGAAAGCTGTACTAAAGCTCAATTTTGTGCCTAAAGCCTCTTGCAACTTTTTCCAAAACCGTGACGTAAACTTTGGATCTTTATCTGAAATAATCGACAACGGTACCCTGTGAAGTCTCACAATCTTAGAAATATACAATTCAGCCAACTTATCAAGTGAATAATCAACCCGTACTGGTATGAGATGGGCTAACTTCGTAAGTCTATCAACCACTACTCATACGGTGTCCTTCTTTTTCGGTGTCAACAGCAAACCCGTCACAAAGCCTATAGTAATACTGTCCCATTTCCACTCGGGAACCATAATAGGCTGAAGTAAACCTGAGGTTACTTGTTGTTTAGCCTTCACTTGTTGACAAATTAGACATTTCGATACAAACTCGAAAATGTCTTTCTTTATAATCGGCCACCAATACCATTTCCTCAAGGCATTATACATCTTCATGTTGCTTGGATGTATAGACAAACATCCACTATGTGCTTCATGCAGAATCTTCCGTATAAGTTCATCATTTCTGGGTACACAAACCCTATCTTGGAACATCAAACATTTATCAGGACTTATCTGAAAGTCCGACTCAATATTTGACTCACATTGAACTCTTTGAGCTTGTAATTATTATTGTCTTTCTGAGCTTCAGAAATCTTTTGAAGAAACATTGGTCTAGCCCTCAACTCGACTGGAATAGAACCATCATTTGACAAAGCTATCTGTGTATTCATGGCTCTCAGCGCAAACAAGGATTTCATACTCAAGGCATAGGCGATCACGTTTGCCTTTCCCAGATGGTAGTCAATCACTAACTCATAATCTTTTATTAGCTCTAACCATCTTCTCTGCCTTAGATTCAACTCCTTTTGAGGCATCAAGTAGTTTAGGCTCTTATGATTAGTGAACACCCGACATTTCTCACCATATAAATGATGTCTCCAAATCTTTAGTACAAATACAATTGCGGCTAACTCCATATCGTGGGCCGGGTAATTCTTCTCGTGCGGCTTTAATTGTCTAGAGGCATATGCTATCACCTTGCCCTCTTGCATGAGTACACAACCTAATCCATTTAGGGATGCATCACTGTAATCCACAAATTCATTTCCTGGCTCAGGTTGCACTAAAAGAGGAGCCTCAGTCAACAACGCCTTTAGTTTCTCAAAACTCTGTTGGCACTTTTCTGTCCATTCAGAGTTTACATCTTTTTGTAGCAACCTTGTCATCGGAGTAGCTACCATGGAAAATCCCTTGACAAAACGTCTACAGTAGCTAGCTAGGCCCAGAAAACACCTAACCTCGGTTACATACCTTGGTGGCTTCCAATCCACAATTGTTGAGATCTTACTCGGGTCGACTCTAATTCCATCTCCCGAGACAATGTGCCCCAAAAATCCAACTTTCTTAAGCCAAAATGTACTTTTACTAAACTTGGCATATAATTATTTATCTCTCAAAATTTGCAGAACCATTCTGAAATGCTTGGCATGCTTGTTCTCATCCCGAGAGTAGATCAACATATCATCAATAAAGACTATAACAAATTTATCCAAATATGGACAAAAGATACGATTCATCAAATCCATGAAAACTGCAGAGGCATTAGTTAAACCGAAAGGCATGACCAAAAATTCATAGTGGCCATACCTTGTCCGAAATACGGTTTTCAGCACATCCGAGTCCTTGACTCTCAACTAATAATATCCAAACCTCAAGTCTATCTTGGAAAACACTGTGGCTCCCTTCAATTGATCAAACAAATCATCGATTGTTAGCAACGGGTACTTGTTCTTTACAGTTACCTTATTGAGCTATCGATAATCTATACATAACCTCATGGAACCATCTTTCTTCTTCACAAATAATACAGGAACACCCCACAGAGAATAACTCGGTCTTGCGAAGCCTTTATCTGTTAACTCTTGTAACTGTGCCTTCAATTCTTTTAGATCGGTTGGAGCCATTCTCTATGGATCAATGGAGGTAGTACCTGGAGTTCACTCAATCGCAAATTCAATCTCACTAATCGGAGGTAGCCCTGGCAATTCCTCTGGGAAAACATCTGGATACTCACATACTATGAGCACTGCTCAATTCTTAACTTAGTCTCTCTAGCATTCATCACAAAGCAAGGTAAGCTTCGTACCCCTTTCTTAGATATTTCTGAGTCAATAAGGAAGATATCACTACTGGCAATCTGCATTGCTCATCTGATTCAACACGAATAAGATCCCCATTTTCACATTACAACTCAATAAACTTCCTTCCACAATTCACTATCACATCATGAGTAGTTAACCAATCCATCTTAAGGATGACATCGAATTCATCAAATGGCAATAACATCAGATTAGCCGGAAAGTAATCACCTCTAATTTTCAAAGGACAATCTTTGCATAGTCTATCGACTAACACACATTTCCCTAGGGCACTGGACACTCTTATTACAAATTCGGTAGATTCTATAGGCATGTTCATGCTAGAGACCAATTTCATGCAAATATACAAGTGTGTGGATCTCGGATCAATTATAGCTATAACATGAGTATCATAGAGAGAAAATGTACTCGTAATCACGTCGGGGGAGGACGCCTCTTCGCGAGTGCAAATGACATATGTTCTCACCGATGCTCTACGCTCAAATGTTGCAGTATGCCCTCTAGGTGTATTCTTACTACTCATTGCATTTCTCGGGTTTCTCTGTGGCCTTCCTCTAGGAGTACCTCTCGACCTTGCACTCTGAGGTTTCTCTTTCTCACCCACCTCGGGGCAATCTCTGATAAAATGGTCTAGGGATCCACACTTGAAACAAGCTTTCTCATTTGCTCGACAACATCCGAGATGACGTCTGCCACATTGTGAGTATTTCGGTCTATTCGGTAGAGCGTTGCCAACACTAGAAACTGAAATAGTCTGAGCTTTAGACCCCGGGTATTGTCTACCCTTCTACTTGAAAATCCAGATGAGGTGGCCAATTGAATAGTGAAATATCTTGAATTTTTGGATGAGGATTGAAATGACTTGCCTAACTGTCTCTTCTTCGAGTCGTGAAACTCGATTTCAGCCTTCCTTTTCTCTTTGACCAGTTCCTCGGCCTTACAGGCTCTATCTACTAGCACCATAAATCCATTTAGTTTTAAGACACCAAAAAATAAACGGATACCCTTATTTAACCCGTCCCCGAACCTTATGCACATAATGGCTTCTATCGATACGCACTCTCGAGCGTATTTGCTAAGCCTTACGAACTCACGCTCATATTTCGTCACCGTCTTTCAACCTTGTTTTAGCTCCAAGAATTCCTTTCTTTTCTGGTCGATGAATCTTTGACTAATATACTTCTTCTGAAACTCCTTTTGGAAGAATTCCCAATTAACTCTCTCCCTTGGTACCACCGACATAAGGGTGTTCCACCACTAATAGGCCGAATCTCACAAGAGAGATACCACACACTTCATGCACTTTTCAGGTGTGCATGACAACTCATAAAATACCCTGATGTTATTCTCAAGCTAGAATTCCACCCTCACCGGATCATCATCTTTACTAGCTCGAAATTCCTCAGCTCCTTGTTTCTGAATCTTATCAACCGAAGGACTTTCTCATCTTACTACCTCTATCACTTGGAGAGCTACAAGAGTGGGCTGAGGAATAGGTGGGGTGCAAGGAGTTGAGCATTAGGATTTGCTAGTATATACTTAGTGTTCCAGTTGCTCATCATATGGAGAAAGGCTTCTCGAGCCTCTTCTCCCTAACCCAAAGTTTTGGGTCTACTTTCTACTGGCGTAGTCCTTTGCGCAGGATCCAGCATATTACTTGCAGCATCATCGACTGCAACTCGATCGGGATCCATTTACTATATAAAAACACAATGTAAATCGTTAGGAGTCGTCACATTATCATTATGTAAATACTCATATGTATGGCATGTATTGCTCGACTCATACTTACGCTACGTTAGTTTGAGAATCGACTAAACTATAGCTCTGATACCACTAAATGTAACACCTCTTACCTGTATTCAACTCCTGAATCAGGTACGAGGCATTACCGTACTTAACTTGCTCAATCATAGAATATCGATCCATAAAAACTTCATTTCAAATTAAAACTATTCATTCAAGACCATAATGTCCTTATTATAGGCCTATGAGACCCTAATCTTGTACTCGGAATGATTCAGGACAAAATCGATAACTTTTGAACAATTAGAAAAATTTAACTCAAAATAGGGCACACGCCCGTATGAAGGATGGGACATACCCGTGTGGCATATCACATGCCCGTGTTCTACACCCATGTGGATTTATTTTTCAATTCAAACCTACAAGGGTTTTCACAGGGCCTGACACATGCCTGTGTCCGTAGCCCGTGTCTTTCACATGGCCATGACACGCCCGTGTCTTCGCCCGTGTGTGAAAACCTTGACATTCTGTTTATGACATCATCATCTCAATAAGGTTACATGGCCAAGGCATACGCCCGTGTCCTTAGACCATGTCTCAAATTAAATTCCTAATTTCAGGTGCAGAGTTCACACGGCCTAGGCACATGCCCGTGTCTTAGGCCATGTCTCCCACACGGTTGAGACACACGGCATGTCTTAGCTCGTGTCTTTACTACTGGGTATTCTGACTTGTCAACCTAGCATGCATGGGGACACACGGCCTCTCAACATGCCCATGGGGCTAACCATGTGCCACACACGGCCTAGACACACGCCCCTGTGTCTACCTGTGTGGACAATTGTAAGGCTATCTACCAAGCCATTTACCACCCTACAAAGCAACCACACTTATACCAAATCAATTCAACATACACCATGACCATAAGGCACTTCCAAGAACTCAAAATCAAAACATCCACACATGCATGCACTTCGTGAATATCATCATCATTGAATATATGAACTTGTCAATTATCGGCCAATTTCCAATGACCATTTACAAAATGAATTAAACAAAATTACAAAATAACCAAGTCCTGTACATGCCATACTCAAAATAAATCTAACTTTGCTATACCAAAGAGAAGTTGATAGTGTGATTCCGAACTCCGACGTCGTATGATCCCTGAGTTAGCTTGGCGATACTACAAGGAAAAGAGAAATGAGAGGGGTAAGCACAAAGCCTAGTAAGTTTGTATGAAATTCATAATGCCGTTGCATTGAATAAGAACACAAGGTCTCAAACACATTGCTATAACTTACTCATACTTACTCTTACCAATTACATGTCATGTCACATATCGTAAATGTTTCTCGTGAATTACTCACATGTACCTTTATCACTTCATCAAATAGCTTTAGCACTAATTCCATCTCTATTACAAACTTAACTATTTATCTCGATGACTCACTTGAATTACTCGAGGATACACAATCATCATCATACACATAAACACGATGCCATTGCCACATCCCAGATATGGTCTTACTTGGGGTCACATCTCGATGCCGATGCCATATCCCAGATATGGTCTTATACGGGATCTCATATTGATGTCGATGCCATGTAACAGCCCGATTTAAAGGCTAGTCGAAACAGTGATCTCGAGATCACTAATCTGAGGTTAGAGAAAATTATTTCCATGTTATTTTATGAGTTAGATCATCATTATATAAGTGCATGAAAATTTTGGTGCTTTAATTTTAGCGATTTCATGTTTAATTGCGAAAAAAAAGGCTAAATCGCATAAAGTACGAAAGTTCTATTTTATAAGCTAAAGGTGTTTAATAGCTAAAGGAAATTAATTGGAGGTCTTTAAAGTGCAATTAGACCCCTAAGTATATGGTGGCCGGCCATAGGAGACAAGAATTGTTAAAATTGGTCAAAGTTGGTAAGTTTGGTGACTAAATTGATTGTTTAGTATTAAAATAAAGAAAAGATGATATCCATCTTTTTAATCATCTTCCTCCACCAAAAATTGCAAGCAAAATAGGGGTTTTGAAAGCTCAAAATTTAAGCAAACTCTTCTCTTCTAAAGTAAGTGATTTTAATGGTTTTTCTTGATGATAGTTGTACTTTTGGGATCCCCAAAACTTAAGCTTTCTAATGAGAGGACTATTTTGCAATATGGTGAAACGTTTAGGGTTTTACTATAAGAGCTTTTAAGTTGGTTGCTGCACCTTTATGGAAGACTTGTTAGATAAACAACTTTTGTGAAAGGTGTTACTATGAAAACACCTAAATGAACCTTATTGTAAAGGTTATAAAGTTTGTAGTAAATGTGTGAAATGTTATGTTTTGATGATAGCCATAAGAGAAATAAATGTTCACCTAGGCTTGTTGAAGGTAGAAATTTGATTAGAATTAATTTCGGAGCCTAGGGGTAATATGGTCATTTTGCCAAAGTCTAAGGGCAAAATAGTAATTTTACCAAAGCACGATTATTGAAATGCTTTTAATAATGTGGTGATTAAAATGAGCTAATTTGCTATTATAGAGCAAGAAGAGCCAAGAATCAACCTTGAACGGGGAAAGAACAAAATATTGGACTAGACCGACAATCTAGCCTATTTTGGGAAACGAGGTAAGTTTGTATGTGATAAATTCAACATTTATGCTAGCATGTTTGAGAATGGTTGATATTATAATGATACATGATATTCTATGAAATTGAATATTGGTGTTGAATGAGAAAGATGATAAAAGTTGAGATGTTGAAGTCTCGGTTGGACTATAATAAGTGTGAGAATACTATCATCAAGACATGATATGGATAATGTCTCGTGTAAGACCATGTCTGGGACATGGCATCGGCATCGAATTGAGATCCTGTATAAGAACATATCTGGGATATGGCTTCGTTATTGAGTGTGAGAATCGTATAAGACCATATCCGGGATATGGCATCGATACTTGATGTGAGATTCTGTATAAGACCATATCCGTGATATGGTGTCAGCACTCAGGGGTGACCCCATGTAAGACCACATCCGAAATGTGGCATTGGTTTTGTGTTTATGCTAATGATTATGAATATGCATATTTGAGAATCCCTACTGATTTATCGGGATGAATAGATCAGCTTAGAAATAGACACGAGAATTTTATTAAAGCTATGTGATTAAGTTAACACAGGTACCCGTGAGTAATTCCCGAAGAAACATTTACAATATGTGGCATAGTATGTGCTAAATAAGGGCAAGTATGAGTAAGTATGGCAAGAAGACTATAACTTTGTGTATGGTTAATTAATGCCATGGATGGATTTTATCATGAGCTTATTGTTGCTATTTATTCCTATGCAAACTTACTAAGCTTTATGCTTACCCCTTTCATTGCTCTTTTCCTTGTAGTACTGCCCAGTTAGCTCGAGAATTCGTGGACGTCGGAGTTGGAGATCACACTATTGACCACTTTTTGGTATAGTCAAACTGTAACACCCCCAAACCCGGCCCACAAGTCATGACCGGATCTAGTGTGTCACTGCAGAAAACGTTTGAAAAGAGTTTCACTTGTAAATAAAATCATACAAGGTTGCCATCGTTTATAAAGCATGGTATATTTAAAAATTTAATTAAAACTTTACTGTTACAAAATAACCGAATTGGAAACCTTAATGTAAATTTAAAATATATAAGTTGTCGAAAATAAAACATTTTCAAATAATAATTTAAATGTCAATTCAACATAATAATAAAAATCCTTAAATACTTTAGGAAGCCCTTATTACAATAAATAAATACTTGAAAATACTGAACACAAATAAAATACTTAATCGATTAAATATCTTCTGCATGGGCCACCTCGTATCCACTCCAACCCGGTCCAAGCATTATGCATCACCTGCGATGTTGATAAAATTTGGGTGAGTCATACAGACTCAGTGCATAGTTATTTCACATGTCTCCATACATATGGGCTTGGCCCATATCCACACAGTCCACATAATCAGTCATGCAAAAATGCATCCCAACCCAACCTAAGTCCATCCGTTACACCTACCTTAGCAGACCTGCTGCTCAAGGCCGTGGCTAATCCACCGATCAACTAAGTGATCCCACATATCCTACCTTAGCAGACCTGCTGCCCAAGGCCGTGGCTAAACCACCGATCACCTAAGTGACCCCACATATCTGTATCCACGAAGTGACTCAAGGTCATCCTCTATCTACGGTGATGCACACAGCTATCATCCGCCAGGAGGTAGCACATAGCCAACACTCCACCTTGATGAAGCACCTAGCTAACATCAAGCGCCAATGTAGCACGAGGCTAACATCGGACCACGCACATAAATGTACACCCCCGTCCTCCAATATTCATATCCCAAGCCCTCATGCACGGATATATCATGATAAAATATCATTTAATAAAATATATAACACATGCTCATCTCTATTTCACATATTCATCAGTAATCATTTAATAACATAAAACACTGACCTGGTTATTCGATTACCCATCATGGGTATCCGCCATCTTAGCCCTTATTTCGGCTACCATTCACATCACATCACACATATACATAACAGCATATATAAATAATCAAGAGAATTGTGCGATAACTACGCACCTTTTGGCACACGATCTACTCAATCCCAAACTCACGCCTGATTTGATCTAGAATCCCGAATCTCTGCTTACTTTTGTCGATCAGGCCCTAATCCATCATAGCCAAAATCGGTTATTCACTAGCAAACAAATATGGCCTAAGGCCGAATAATACAACCACTTACCTTGCCCAACTATATCCCGAATACTGCTTGCTCCTGAAGTTACCAATATCCCTTGATGAACTGAATCCCGAAAGGCTCCCTTTCTGGTCCTTAACGCTAACTACACACAAAAGAAACACGAGGTAAAGGCACCATATCATTCGGCCAACCCAAATCCAAAGCCAACCATTCGATTTTGGCTACCAAAAGAGAAGAATAGCAAACCGATTACCTAAAGAAGAAATACCTACCACTTACCAAAGCACCTTCAAAGAATCGTCTTCTAAATCCCCAAAGAGAGAAGTTTCGGCACAAAAATAGAGAGGGCTTAATGCTTTAAAGAATTCAGCCAAGAGTAGAAATAGATTCAAGGTGATCAAAGGTTCGGCTTTACAGAGAAGAAACAATATTGTGGAAAAGTTCAATGAAGATTTGGCTAAACCTCAAAATCACAAAAGAATATTCGGCTACAAGGAATGATAATGGAGCTTCGGCCTTAACAAAATAAATGAGAAAAAGGAGAGGATTTTCTTGGCTACAAAATTCGGCAAAAGAGACTAAAGAAGAAACAAATATAATTCGGCACTTATCTTCTCTTCATGGCCGAATACACCCCCCCAAGGAGACCCAAATTCGGCTACTACCTCCATTCCTTATCAAATCCCACTTATTCCTCCTATTTTATCACTCCATTTAAAAACATTTAATAAAAAAATAAAACAACCATTATGAAACACCCCACACCAGGCCCATGAGCCTAGACCGGATCTGGTATGTTCCTCGAAGTAAATCGGTTAAAAATTCTTTTATTACTTTAGAAATCTGTGTGTTTTGAAGATAATTTGCTGGTGGGTTGGGCTCGAGTTGAAAACAAGTGTATTTCATTATTAAAATCCTTTACTTTAGGTGACAAAACGTTTAGGCTTTATTTTAAAATAAATCTACTTAAACTTCACTTGATAAAAATTCGTACATAGTAATTAAAAGAAAAATTAAAGTAATTCAACTATGGCCTTATTACATCAAATAAATCCCACAATTAAAACCAAAGTACTTAAAATAAAGTAGTCCAAATAAAATGAATTTCTTGCTGAGCATGGCCACCCCTAAGCTTCTGCCAACCCGGTCCATCACTGTTCATCACCTGAAAGATGTTCCCACAACGGGGTGAGTCAAGAGACTCAATGTGTAATCAACACTAAGATTTAACAATTCAGGCATACATTATCATGTCACATATCAATACTTATAACAGATAAAAATAATGATGCAACCCAAACCCAAACCTATATGCCATCCGCTACACATCACCCGTACCAACCTGCACACCGTGGGGACTACTAAGTTAACCCTCCATCTGCTACACACCATCGAAGGCAATCGCTGCAGTCGACGTGCTCATCGCCCTTATAAATATTCGTGGTCTTAAGTCACCACATTCAAATAATGTGACCGAAGTCACCACATTCAGATATCGTGTTCTTAGGTCACCACATTAAGATATCATGGTCTTAGGTCACCACATTCAGATATCGTGGTCTTAGGTCACCACATTCACTTCCCCTTTTCATATAACCTGTATGCCCCATATTATACATGCCATACATTTCACATTCTTATCACTTATCACATGTTAAATATAACATATTTCATAATCCTAGTAGGAGTAGGAAACGTACCTGAGTACTTTGTACCATAACACGATACCTTAGCCATATTAACATTCTTATAAACATGCACATATTAAATATTGCCATAAATCGTATTAAAAGATAGTGTGGGGTACACACCTGATTCGCTTAACAAATTCACTGAAATCCCGAAAAGCTTGATCTAATGCCTTAGATCTTAAATCCCTACATTCGACCGACCTTAATATGTTAGCAAGGAGCCTATTCGGCTATAAGACCAAATCCTATTAGGATTGTTGTAACTCAAACTTACCTTGGTGCCGATTTCACTATAAATCAAATCCCGAAAACTTTGTGCTACTCCTCCCTTCAATCGGCCAATGCTAGATCATTTAACTTGATTAGTTTCGGCTTTTGAATAATTAATGAACACATATATTTACCAAACATGGCCTTGGCCGAATGCTATAGACACTTACCTTGTGGATTTTAAATCCCGAAACTCACCGAATAACTAGGGAACACGCGGCCTATGGTGTATCTTCGGGATAAGAACTTCTCCTTCCTTGTAGTCGACACTTAGTAAATCCCGAAAGAATCACTTGCTTAGGGAGTTGTCGAAATACCTATAGGCTTATATTAGATCCAATTTCAACTTTAAACATAATGAATGGCCTTTGGCCGAATATACACGTGTCTTACCTTGAATCTTTAAATCCCGAAAAGTCCTGAAAGATCCTTCCTTGAAGTCGACAGCTCCTAAATCCTGAAACTTCCTTCATAGTTTCGGCCAAAGAATAATATGAGGGATTAGTTCCTGAATTTCGACAGGCCTAAAAGAATGGAAACCGAATTTGGATCTTACCCTTCCTTGAAGAAATCGACAGCACCTATGCTAGACGCCACAGGAATTCAGTTTTGAGACTTGGAGAGTAGTCGACTATGGCCTAGAGAGATCTTGCTTTCGGCTTTTGAAAGTTTATGAAAGAAGAAGAGAAAAGGGTTGAGCAATTTGGTAATGAAGTTTCGGCTACACAAGGTGTATTTTCAGCTTGGCAAAACAATGAAGAAAGGAGATATTTGCTAGAGAGAATTCGGCAGAGAGAGAGAGTTGAAAGAAAGAATGAATGGCCCTCTTTTCCTCTAGTAGCCGAAATTACTAACTTAGAGTCCCTTACTTGACCACCACTTCTCCACATTTTGATAGCTTTATCTCTTTAATTATCACCTTATTCAAATTAATATAAATTTAATCCAATAATTATCTCTCATCTCTTAATAAAAATAATATTAATAATAATCCATCATTATCTATCTATTTACCGAATTTTAAAGAGAATAAAACTCCTCTTTTAAGAGCCTTAATGCCGTCCACCTTTCTGCTCCCTGTAGTACAAAAATAAAATTCTTTTATTTGCTTCCCATGCGACTCGATCCTTGGCCCATTTGCCTATGTATGTGGCATCACTTGCTAGGCCCTTAAATGGTGCCTTGTAGCCATTTTACCAAGGCTATTTGTATGTCATATTTCACATACATTTTCTCTTAAGACCACCTTGCTTCATGTCCCTCTTTTAAACTTTAAACTTGACATTTCTAAAGCATTTCCTTACATTTCTAAGACATTTCCTTACATTTCCAAGAGAAGACATTTCCTTACATTTCCAAGTCATTTCCTTACATTTCCAAGTCATTTCTTTACATTTCCAAGACAAGACATTTCCTTCCATTTCCAAGTCATTTCCTTACATTTCCAAGACAAGACATTTCCTTCCATTTCCAAGTCATTTCCTTACATTTCCAAGACAAGACATTTCCTTACATTTCCAAGTCATTTCCTTACATTTCCAAGACAAGACATTTCCTTACATTTCCAAAAATGTTCACCATACATTCATAACACATAAGATATGACATTTCGTATAATTAAATCAAAAATGCATAGGCCCATTTCCAGGATGTTACACATTATCCCTTATCTTCCCATTTAAAATAAATAAAATTAAACCATACTTATCCTACTCTTCAGCCGAATTTAAAAAAAATAAAACAAGCCTTATCTTATCCTTCCAATGCCCATGTGCTGTCCAACACTCCTCCCTTTCCTGACGCAAATTTGCAAAATAAAAGCCACCCATATGCTGCCCCCAAGATTCGAACATGAGACCTGCTGGAGCCCCACAGATAATGCCTCAAGCCACTTTGCTGCTAGCTCTTTTGTGTCATAAACTCCCTACAATTCCTTTTAAAGCCTCCTTAGCCCAGTCTCCCCTTCTTAACGCAAGGAGCAAAAATAAAAACACACTCTCGTGATTCGAACCAAGGCTCTTGCCCACTACACATGGCGTCATCACCAAGGCCCTAAGTGGCACTTTGTAACCATTTTACCAGGCTCACTTTCATGTCCAAAAACGCCTATATTCTTCCCTTAAGGCCTCCCTGGCCTTGCTCCCCTTCTTGACGCAAAAAGAAAAGCCCATAATGCAATTTCTACAGCTCAAACCTCCTCTCTCCTGAAGCTCCTTTTTACGCAACCTGCCAAGCCCCCAAGGTAGCGTCCCTTGCCACTTTGCTGCATGATTGCTTATGTCCTAAACTCCACAAAATTTCTTTTAAGACCTCCCTCACCTAGCTTCTCCTTTATACTTAAAATTCCAATATTTTTCCAAGACTTCCTCCTACATCCTTAGGTTCTCAAAACCTCCCAAACATATCCAGACACACTCCAAGCCTACTGTCACTTGAATTATGCACTAAATGCATAACCCCTAATCTAGGATATTACACAAATTATATTTATTTTGAGTATGGCACGTATAAGACTTGAATGTTTTGGTTATGTTATATTTGCAAGCCAAATGTGTTGGCTACTATGGTTGTTCCAATTCATTTTGTAAATGGTCATTAAAGTTGGGCCAATACTTGACTAGTTCTTATATATATATATATTCATTGATGATGAATCGTGAAGTGTACGCTTGTGTGGAAGCTTGATTTGAGTTGGTATAAGTATGGTTGCTATGTAGGGTGGCATTTGGCTTGCAATATAGCCTTTTTAATGCCCACACGGATAGACACACGGGTGATCATAGCTGTCGAGTTTTAAAATTTATAAATGAGAATGATCAAACCTGGAACTAACTCTAACAACGACTTTAAGGCAAGTGCACCTATCAAGCAGTAGTATAGTTTAGGCAAGACTGGATTATCAAACCCAAAGGAACTAAAAGTATTAATACTAACTTTCTTTTTATTATCTAGCCTAAAATAAGTGAAGTTTGTTGTTTAATCTAAATTTAACTAACTACTAAGCTAAAGATGCAAAGACAAAAAGAATGAATTGGGGAAATACTATTGGCAAAACTCAGTTGATTAAGACGATACCCTTAGGAAGAATCCACCTAGACTTCACTTGTTATATAACACTGAACAAGACGATGTATTCACTTGACTTGATCCGTAATACACCCTAATTTATATTAAACCCTCTCTCAAAGCGAACAACGTCTAACCCTAGGTTGATTAATTGAAATCTCTTTCTAATTAAAACCCCTAGAATCGTATTAACTCGATCTATGGACTCCCATATTAGGTTTCACCCTAATTCAGAAAAATCTCATCACCTATCTCTAGGCGTACGATCAACTCTGCTTAATTATGCTAGATCTACTCTTAAGCAGGGACTTTTGCTCCTCCACCTAAGCACATCATACTTGAATCAATATCCCAGAAATATTAACACAAGAATTAAGAACACATAATTAAGAACAAATCAAGTATTTATCATATAGTCCAGATAACAATAACAAGATTCATCTTAGGTTTCATCCCCTTCATGTATCGGAAGGGTTTAGTTCATAACTATAAAAGAAAAAATCTCAGAAGAAAAGATAAAACAAAACATAAGAGATCCCTAAAACCACCTGAAGGAATTGAAGGAGAGATCCGCCATTTTGAGTAGAATTTCAGCTTCTTGAGATGGATCAACTAGCTATCTTCGAGTGATTTCCCACAAATCTGACCTTTTCGGCTCGGCTCCTGTGCCTAGCTAACTGCCCCTTTTCAGGTTATACTTAGGGGGTTTATATAGGCTTTTGAAATAGGTTTCTTTGCCCAGGTTTATATAGGCTTTTGAAATAGGTTTATTTTCCCCTAATTAACATTTTCCAAGTAGAATTCTTCTTTCCAGCAATCAAGGTTTATTAACCTTTTTACATAAATCAAGGGATAAATCATTAAAGTATGCTAAATGTGGGATTAAAATATCTTATTTTTACGGTTTATCAAATACCCCCACACTTAAGCTTTTGCTTGTCCTCAAGCAAAATTCTTAACTTACAATTGAAACGAACTTTCCATACTTAATAATTCCTATCAACAATGTCTCATCATAATTCAAAGATAATTCATACATGTATAATTTAACTCAAAGAGTCCTAAGGATTCAAACAATATAAGTCATACATTTGTATCACGAAAATGTAGGTGTTTCCCCTTATCTAAATAATTATCTTTAATTCAAAATCGACAAAGATTGATATCCTTACAAAAGATTCACTCAAATCACTCAAAAAGTGTTTTAAGGTTCAAAGTTAAGCACTCATAAGTCGAACCTGAAAAGTTAATCCCATAGGCTTGCCTGAAAATCAAATCTCCACCACTATAAAATGAGATGATAAACAGATCAAAAGGTCTTTAACAGGGTTATAACGGGGCTAGGTTAAGGGTATGGATATAGGCTGAATTAGAAGGTTAGAATCGAGATTGACCTGATAAATTACCTAACTAGAAAAAATGAACTGATCTTAAATAATTACATCAATTGAAAACAAATAATACGAGCTTTTTCTTTTGATAAATAGACTTTAATTGTATAAGCTCACTTTTCATGATACTAATACTGAATATACTTCGATTTTTTTTTTAAGAACAAATCAAATAATAAAGGCTAAATTCAACTACTAAAATAATATAATTAGGTAACTATTCAAATCAAATCTCGATATAAGGGTAGTTAAAAGGAATGGTGATGACAAATACAAAGGGTTTTTGGGTTAATATTAGTTGGTGAGTCAATGAAAAAGGTTGTTAGGTTTAGACGGGGTTCACTAAGGGTTAATTGTAAGGGTAGGCTTTTTATAGAGTAAGTGGGTTAAATCCTAGGTGCCTTTATCATCTCTGTATATCAAATCAAAAGTGTGGTCTCAACATGTATAATCAAGGCAAGTTCTAGAATAACAGATCAATGTTGACACACTCATAATCAATAAAGTGAGCAAGAAAAAGAATATATGCTCTATAAGGCTGAAAATCTCACAAAAATTATGGGTGTTTTTATATCAACCTTGTAAATTTCAAATTTCAAGATAACATTCAGATTCAGGTAGACAACCTAAAAAATTTTAATTCTGAAAAATTAGACTTATCATGCTTGATTCTCTAGTATTCTTCAAATTTAATTATTAATGCACAATTATCAATGACTTACTCAAAAACATATCAATAAAAATCATAAATCATCAGAAATTTCATCCTAATTAGTAATATGAGGGAATTACATAAGAATAAGATTAAATTTAGGGATTTGAGAATAATGCAGAAAGTTAGGCATTTTCTCGAAATAACTATTCACCCCCCCACACTTAAGATGTACATTGCCCTCAATGTACAAAGATAGATAACAACATTTAAGAGATAATCAAAAGAGAAGGGGAGAAGTGAAACTTCCTGAATTTGGATGGTTTCCTGGAGGGATGGTTGCTGCTACCGAGCTCTGCACTAGATGAAGAAATTGGGGAGCTCGTAGAGAATTAGCCAGGAGTTATTAAGACACATTGAAAATAAAATAAATATATAAATAAAGACAAGAAAGATAAAGAGAAAGAAAATAAAAAAACGTAATTAAACTAAGTCTAACAGGTAAAGGGGCTTGGTGGATGGGTCGCGAGGTGGGTGTGACTTCTAAGGCTATAGAGGTGCTGGCAATGGCAGAAGTGGCGTAATTCTCAGACAGCCTTTAGAACCTGAGGGCTGTGGTGGTGGTGGTGGTCGTGGTTCCCAAGGTGTGATTCCCTAGTAGCCTTTTGAGCCTGACACTAAGAAACAAAAATAAATTAAACTAAATTAAGCATAAGATTGTCAAAGAGAAGGAAAATAAAGGAGAAGATAAAAGTAAAACAAAAGATAAATGGTCTCAAAGACCCTTGGCTTGTTGTTTGGATGAAGCGGCTAGCATGAACTTATGTATATTGGTCTTCATGAGGGAGACTATGTTTATCTTCTTCCGCTTCTTCGACATGGAATTGGTGTAGCTCAAGAGTATGGAGAATTGATATGGAGAGGGAAGAAATATGAGAAAAAGGAAGAAAAAAAAAAGAAAGGGCTGGGGAGTGGGTGAGAAAAAGGAGAGGGGTTGGTTTATATAGAATTTCAATTCAGGTACATTCACATGCTCGTATCTTCTGGGCGTGTCGATTCGCACGGCCACTTCGTATGGCCGTGTATCTTGGCGTGTTGATTCACCCACACCCGTTTTATAGATTGCCATGCTCGTTTGTGAGAAGTCAGTGTCGACCACGGCTGCGTCGTACAGTCGTGGCATTTTGTCGGTGCCCGTGGTGGGGTGGTTGGGCCCTTGATTTCAAAAATTAGTTGGGACTGATTCGTATGGTCTCTGCTATATCAGTACGAAGATTCTGTACTTCCACACGATCACGGCCACGGCCGTGTGCAAGACTGTATGGTCTGGAAATCTGCACTTTGGGTTAGTTTACACTAGGTGTTTAGAAAGAGGAAAAGAAAATAAAATAAAACGATAGAAAAATGTGAAAATAAATTAGTTAGTGCTCGGGTTACCTCCCGAGAAGCGCTCGTTTGTAGTCTTAAGCTAGACTTTCCTCATATTTGTAAAAATCAGGGTGGTTTAAAAGTTTGAATATCTTCTCTCATGCTTTCAGTTCTATTTTCACTATAAAGTTTAAGTCGAGAAGCGTTTACCTTAAGAGTGTCGAATATTGAATTGCTTACCTCGAATGTTCCGTATAGGAAGATATTGCGTACCTCAAGAGGGATTTTTGTGTTCAGGTCTGGTGTGATGATGCAAGGATCTGCTTTATCTAATAGTACCTGGTCTCCTATTTTGAAGTGGTTTGATGTTCCTATGAGCTCCTTTGGGGGCTCATTTGGTTTTTCTTTGTGCGGTTCCTGTTCCTCTTCAAAATGTGTATTCCACTCTTCTAACTTGTAGATCTTAGGGCTTCACTCTTTATGGGATCTTTCTTTGTTGGCATGGGGTCCATGATTCTGCTTAGGTTTGCACTCTTGTGGTGTTTCATGCGGTGAAGGTTGAACAACCTGGTTATCAACTGAATTTGCTTTTTCTCCTTTATCAATTGTTGTCTTGGTCAAGTCAAGGGCTTGTAAACTGATCGATTCGTCACCTACACGAAGTATGAGTTCTCCTGTACCAACATCAATTTTTGTTCTAGCAGTTGCTAAAAAAGGTCTATCTAAAATTAAGGGAATCGAATTATCCTCATCCATGTCTAAGACAACAAAATCTACTAGGAAACAAATTTATCAATTTTTATAAGAACATCTTTGATAATAACCCTAGGAATTCTAACAGTTTTATCAGCTAATTGAATGCTCATCCTAGTTTGTTTGGGTTTCCCTGGACCTAGTTGTTTAAAAATTTTATAAGGCATTACATTTATACTTGCCCCTAAATCAGCTAAGGCATTACCAACAGTTAGTCTACCAATTAAACATGGAATTGTAAAACTCCCTGCATCTTTTGGCTTTCACGGTAGTCTATTCTGTAACATTGTTGAGCATACTGCATTTAACTCCACATGTCTCTCCTCGTCTAACTTACGCTTGTTCGTCAAGAGTTGTTTTACAAATTTCCTCGAATCTAGCATCTGTGAAAGAGCTTCAAGAAGAGGTAAATTAATATGTAATTTCTTTAAAAGTTTAAGAAACTTACCGAACTGTTCCTCTGTATTGTCTCTCTTCATTGCTTCGGGATAAGGAATGCGAGGCTGGTACTCCTTGATTATCGGTTCTGGCTTTTCTTGTGTTACCTCAACTTCACCTTCCTTTACCTCGTTTTTCTTGTATTGGATTGGGCTCATCTAACCCTATACTATCATAAGCTGTGATGGCTTGGATTTGCTCCTTTGGGTTAATCTCCGTGTTGCTTGGTAGATGCCCTTGGGGTCTTTCGGAAATCTCTGATCGAATTTTAGAAACTATCTTGGTAAGTTGTCCAACTGACTTAGTAAGTTCTCCAACTTGGCTCTGAATCCCTTTGATTGATACTTGTTGATTGTCAAGCGTTGTCTCGATTTCTTGGAGAAGGGTTTCTGTGGTTGCCATGAACTTTGTCAGCATCTCTTCGAGGTTCGGCCTCTTTTCCTGTGGATAGGGCTGATTTTGGAAATTTTGAGGAGGTTGTTGTCTTTCATTTCCTTGACCTCCCCATAAAAATTTGGGTGGTTCCTCCAACCTGGATTATAATTATTACTATAAGGGTTATTATTAGATTTGAAATTATTACCTATATAGTTCATCTGTTCGCTTTATGTGCCCGGTTGGTAGGGTGGGAACTCAGGATTCGCCACAGTTCAACTTGCATCACATGCATTACTGGATGCACCTGTGAAGAACACAAACTATCAATCTTTTTATTCATCATCTCCATCTGTGTTGATAGCATGGTTACTGCATCGAGGTTGTAAACTCCGGCTAGTTTTGTTGGTTTTGTCCTTGTAACTTGCCAATGATAGTTATTCAATGACATCTCTTCGATAAACTCGTAGGCTACTTCAAGAGTTTTATTGTTCAGGGTTCCACCGGTGGCTGAATCAATTAGTTGCCTCATTGAGGGGTTCACACCGTTATAGAAAGTTTGGACTTGGAGCCACAAGGGTAAACCATGGTGTGGACACCTTCTCAAGAGATCCTTGTATCTCTCCCATGTGTCGTAAAATGTCTCTAAATCCATCTGCACAAAAGAAGAGATATCATTCCGTAATTTGGCCGGTGGGAAATATTTTAATAAAAAAATTTCGGTCATTTGATCCCTTATAGTGATTGACCCTCGTGGTAACGAGTTTAACCACTGTTTGGCTTTATTCCTTAATGAAAAGGGAAATAACCGAAGACGTATGGCATCATCAGAAACGCCATTTATTTTGAAGGTATCACAGAACTCTAAAAAATTAGCTATATGAGTATTTGGGTCTTCGTCCTGCAAACCATCAAATTGAACAAATTGTTGAATCATTTGTATAGTGTTACGCTTTAATTCAAAATTATTAGCAGCTATAGCAGGCCTAACAATACTTGATTCTGCTCCTGCTAAATAAGGTTTAGCATAATCATACATAGTACGTGGAGCATTATTTTCTACCACATCTTGTAGTGGTGGATTATTCTCGTCCATCCCTTTAGTAGGATTGGTTCTGCCTTCTCGCTCTTCTTCTGTGTAATTTAGGGCTCGCCTAATTTTTCTACGATTCCTGTGAGCGGTAGCTTTAATATCACTGTCGTATACTAGTGGTCCTCTCGGGTTCCTCCTAGTCATAAACTAGAGGTACCTGCTAGGAAAAGAAAGAAAGAAAATTTAGCAAAATTAAAAACAAAACAAAAAATAAATAAATAAAAATAAGAGTGAATTGTGAAAAATAAATATAAAAATAAAAAGAGTGGCTAGAGTAATAAAAATAGAGTTTTCTTAATATTTTAGTTCCCAAGCAGCGGCGCCAAAAACTTGATCTCAGCTGTCGAGTCTTAAAATTTATAAATAAGAATGAACAAACCTGGAACTAACTCTGACAACGACTTTAAGGCAAGTGCACCTATTGAACAGTAGTATAGTTTAGGCAAGACTGGATTGTCGAACCCAAAGGAACTAAAAGTACTAATACTAACTTTCTTTTTATTATCTAGCCTAAAATAAGTGAAATTTGTTGTTTAACCTAAATTTAACTAACTACTAAGCTAAAGACGCAAAGACAAAAAGAATGAATTAGGGAAATACTGTTGGGAAAACTGAAACACCCCAAACCCGGCCCACAAGCCTCGACCGAATCTGACATGTTCCTTCAGAAAACTTAACTTAAATTTGTTTAGTGTTCTAGAAAAAAATAAGTCGATTATTAAGACGAGTTTGATATTCTAATGAGTTGAAAACAAGTTGTCGTTCAATTTTGTATTTCATTAAAACATGTCCTTCACATTTCATAAATTAAAAGAATTGTCGGATTTTAGAGCTTATTAAGTTGGAAACCGTAGTTGGTTAGGTGATAAAACATTTGAAGTTGTTTAAGAAAAATATTTAGTTACCCATTTGCCGATTATTGAATGAAAATAAAACTCGAAACATAAAATTTAAACAGTTAAGTAGTGGCCTTATTACAAATTTAAAATACCAAATAAATCCCGAAAGAAAAGCATGCAAAAGAAAACGCAAAGTTTAACTATACGAAAACCCGGAAACGCTGAGCATAGCCACCACATAGTGCACGCTGACTCGACCCATAGCACTAAGTATCACCTGCAAAAAGTTAGCCCATGAAGGGTGAGTCAACAGACTCAATGTGTAACAGCCAACACGAAGTCCCAATCGATTATAGCCTTAATCTCAAACATTTCGGGCAAAGCCCATCTTTAGTCATATTCGGCCATAGGCCCACAATATAGCATACTTATCATAGCATATAAACTCACATATATATAAAATGAAAATGCAATCCCGAGCCCACCTAGATATCCAACCTCTACACACCACCCGTACCTGCTAATCACACCGTGGGGATTACTAAATCGACCCTCCATCCGCTACACACCCTCGAAGGCAGTCGCTGCAGTCAACTGCACATCGCCCTTAATACTTGGCATAGCCACCAGATAATGTGACAAAGTCACCGGATACACAATATTGTGACATAAGTCACCGGATTAATGTGGTAAAACCACCAGAACACTTCCCCTTTATGTTATCACCCTCATGCCCATGCAATATGCAAAATGTACAGATATCATGCGATATACCTACCCCAAAGGCCATAACGAAATCACACATGTTTTCATATCAATGTTTGTAGCCATTATTAGCTGAGTGTTAAGGGATAACGTACCTGAATACACTGTACCATTGAATGGTTCCCTTAGCCATGTTTCTTCATAACCTTATTAACACATATTTAACATTATTATTAATCTATTGGGAGTTAGTGTGGGGTTACACAGCTGAGAACACTGAGAACAACACTTTCAATACTGACACTTTCGCTTGCAGGGATCACAGCAATTTGCTTATCCCTTTTCGATGCTGGCCCACACCCGGTGGCCAATCCGTCTGCATGACAGGCGAGCGCTTGAATCTAGGGGTAGGGACTACCCCTTTCTCTCCTCCACTGGTACTCGCATCCATTGAATAACACTTAATCAAAAACCCGGTTAATCGGTACGTAAGATCTAAATGAAAACATGTCTATAACTTAAATACCCTTACCAAAATAGATCTGAATCCCGAGACTCCTCCTTTATCTCTGTCGAACTCCCCCTAAAATACCATAGTTAGAATCGGTCAACCCTTAATAAATAACATGGCCTGGTCAAATACTACAACTCCCCTTACCTTGCTCGATTAAATCCCGAAAATTGTCACCTGTCCTTGGAAGTTGTCGAAATCCCTATATGATTTATGATAGATTCGATTTTAACATTAATGGACAAAAGTAAGTGGCCTTCGGCCTAAGGTCATACTTTGCTTACCTTGAATATCCAAATCCCGAAAGATCTCCTTCTAATCATCGACTACAAAGATTCCGAAACACACCTTCATGGTTTCAGCCAAAAGAATAAAAGGGATTAGTGTCCTTGATTTCGGCTAACCAAAGGGAAAAGAAAGAGAGACATGACAATTAACCCTTATCATAATATTGAGATCGATTGAACACCTTTGCTTGGAAACATAGAGAGATTCAGCCATAATAGAAGGTTGATCGACTTTGATAGAGAAATAGAAAAGGAATCAGTTTCAGATCAACAGTGAGATGATGATGTGATTCGGCTTTTGATGCTAAAGAATAAATCGATTTCAAAAGGGGTAGAGATGCAATCGGCTATGGAGAGTATGACAAAAGATGTGGGATTCGGCTTTAGTGACAAGTGAGCAAATCGGCTAAGGTCTTAGGAAATGGAAAAAGGTTTCTTCAGCTTTTAAATATGGAAGATTCGATGCAAAGAAGAAGAAACGAGGTTGAAGTCTTGTATGGTTTCGGTTCTAGTGGGAATGAGAGGGTAGGTTTCGGCTTTTAGAGGGTGAATGAAGGAAGAATAAGATGAGGAGAAGATGCACAAATGGTTCTTTTACTTCCAGCTTTTAGTCAAGAGAGAAAAGGGGTGCAAATTTTCGGCAAAAGCAGAGATGAGAAGAAAGCTTTCGAAAGGGAGAAAAATGGCAACCCACTCACGTTATTTCGGCACCTAAAGCCCCTAGCATAGTCACTCCTCCCCTTGGCCGAAAATTTTGCACGAAGTCCCCTCCATTCGGCCAACTCTTCTTCTCTCTATCAGATTCCTTCTTTTCCTCATATTTCTTCTCTTTTCCACTCATTCAAATGAGTTTGAATGAGTCAACACTTATCTCCCTTCTTAGCCGAATTTTCAAGTGCCTTGACCAGGTCCAATGCTCATCCATTCAGAGTCCCTGTGCCGTCCAACTCTGTACTCCCCTTGACGCAAAAAGAACCTCCAAAATGCTTCCATTGCTACTCAAACCTAGGTCCCTTCACACTCCCTGAGGTGTCACTCTCCTCTGCTCTAAGTGGCGCCTCCCTTGCCACTCCACCAACTGAGTTCTTGTGTCATAACCCACACGTAAATTTTCTTAAGGCCTAGCCCTCTTAGCTCCTCCTTCAAGGCTTAAAGTCAAATATTTTCCTAAAGCTTCTACCTACATCCCAAGGTTCTCGAAGCCCCCAAAACACATACAAACCACACACAAGCATGCTACCACATACATTTAAGTTAAAACGCATAACCCCTAAATCCCGAATATTATAGTTCTACCCCCTTAAAAATAATTTCGGCCTCGAAATTACCTGGCTAGAATAGGTGAGGGTATTGCTGTTGCATCGCTTCCTCCGGCTCCCATGAAGCTTCTTCCGATCCATGGTTCCGCCACAACACTTTGACTAGAGGAACTGATTTCCTCCATAACACCTTCACATCCCATTCTAAGATCTGAATCGGCTCTTCCTCGTAGGACAAATCTGGTCTCAACTCCACTTCTTCAACTGGTACTACATGAGATGGATCCGATCGATAACGATGTAGCATCAAAACGTGAAACACATTATGCATCTGCTTCAATTCTGAAGGCAACTCCAACTGGTATGCCACTGGTCCAACCCGCTTCAAAACCCGATAAGGTCCTATAAACCCGGGAATTAACTTACCCTTGCGACCAAATCTCATCACCTTTTTCCATGGTCAAACTTTCAGAAACACCTGATCCCCTACTGCAAACTCTATCTCGTTCTGCTTGAGATCTGCATACGACTTTTGTCTGTCAAACGCCTCCTTCAACCGTGCCCGAATCACCTTAACCTTTTCTTCTGATTCTGCCACAATCTCTCGACCCAAAACAAGACGTTCCCCCAATTCTGTCCAACACGTAGGAGTGCGACACTTCCGTTCATACAGTGCTTCATACGGTGCCATCCGAATACTTGCTTGATAGCTGTTGTTGTATGCAAACTCCGCTAAAGGCAAGAACTCCCAGCTTCCACTGAAGTCTATCACGTAACCTCTCAACATATCCTCTAACACTTGTATTACCCGCTCAGACTGGCCGTCTGTCTGCGGATGAAATGCGTGCTGAAGTCTAATCTGGTGCCTAATGCCTGATGCAGTGCTTCCTAAAACCGAGACGTAAACCTTGGATCCCTATCCGAGGTAATCGACACCGGCACCCCATGCAGCCTCACAATTTCTGCCACATACAACTTTGCCAACCTTTATAGCGAATAGTCAACCCGCACCGATATGAAATGTGCAGACTTTGTCAACCAATGCACTATCACCCATACCGAATCCTTCTTAGTAGGCGTAAGGGGAAACCCACTAACGAAGTCTATTGTAATTCTCTCCCACTTCCACTGCGGAATCTGTATTGGTTGAAGCAACCCCGAAGGCACTTGGTGTTCAGCTTTAACCTGCTGACACGTTAAGCATTTCCCCACAAATTCTGTAACTTTCCGTTTAAGACCAAGCCACCAAAACTGATCCCTAGATCCTTGTATAACTTACTTCCTCCAGGATGCATAGCATAAGGGCTACTATGCGATTCCTAAAGAATTCTCTGCCTTAATTCCTCATCCTTTGGCATACATACCTTACCCCGGAAACACAACACTCCATCGCTATTTACACCATAATCTTCCAATTCCCCATTCTGCACTTGCAATAGATTAGCTCTTGGATCATCATCTACCTGCTGTCTTTCTTTCACCTGACTTAACCATGTCGGCTTCACTTGCAACTTCGCTAGCAAACTTCCGTCGTCATAAAGGCTAAGATGTGCAAACATCACCCTCAGATCCGACACTACTTTCTGACTTAGGGTATCAACCACTACATTCGCATTACCCGGATGATACTCTATTGAACAATCGTAGTCTTTCAACAATTCCACCCACCTTCGCTGTCTCAAATTCAGTTCCTTCTGAGTCAGCAAATACATCAGACTCTTGTGGTCCGTGTAGATTACCTACTTTTCTCCATACAAATAATGCCTCCACACTTTTAGAGAAAAGACCACCACAGCCAATTCCAAGTCATGCGTCGGATAGTTAACCTCATGTGGCTTTAATTGCCGAAACACATAAGCGACCACCTTTCCGTCTTGCATCAGAACACATCCTAATCTTGGGTGAGAAGCATCACAATACACCACGAAATCCTTCCCTACCTCAGGCTGAATCAAAACCGGAGCTTCTGTCAAAACCATCTTAAGCCTCTCGAAGCTCTCCTGCTGCTTATCTGCCTATACGAAAGGTACCTCCTTTCTTAACAATTTCGTCAAAGGTGCAGCTATTGACGAGAACCCTTCGACGAATCTTCTATAGTAGCCTGCTAACCCCAAGAAACTGCAAACCTTTGCCACAGACTTAGGTGGTTTCCAGTCTAACACTGCCTCAATCTTTCGAGGATCCACCCTTATCCCTTCTGCAGACACTACATGCCCTAAAAACGCAACCTCCTTCAACCAAAATTCGTACTTGCTAAACTTGGCATACAACTTCTTTTCCGTTAACACCTGCAGCACTACCCGGAGATGCGCATCATGCTCCTTCTAAGACTTGGAATATACCAAGATGCCGTCTATGAACACAACGACGAACTGATCCAAGTAGGGTTGGAAAAGCCGGTTCATCATATCCATGAACGCAGCTGAGGCGTTCGTCAGTCCGAACGGCATTACTAAGAACTCATAATGCCCGTATCTTGTCCGAAAAGCTGTCTTATGGATATCTGCTTCCTTCACCTTAAGCTGCTGATATCCCGACCTTAGATCTATCTTTGAAAATACCGTGGCCCCCTTAAGCTGATCGAACAAGTTATCTATCCTTGACAACGGGTACTTGTTTTTGATCGTCAGCTTATTCAACTGTCGGTAATCTATGCACATGCGCATAGTCCCACTGGGTTGGATAAACCCACGATCAAGCAACTCTTAGATCTGAGCCTTGAGCTCAACCAACTCCTTTGGTGCCATTCTGTACGGAGCGATAGATACTGGCGCTGTACCTGGCAACAAGTCAATCCCAAATTCCACCTCGCGATCCGGAGGCAACCCTGGAAGTTCTTCTGGAAAGACGTCCACAAACTCTTTTACCGTCCTGACCTCTTCCACAGCTGCTTCCTTAGCCTCCAAGGCACTAACAAGCATCAGAAAATCTACACATCCCTTCCTTACCATCTTCTCTGCCTTAAGGGCAGACACTACGTTTGACAGGTAATTCCTCTTCTCACCCATCACCACAACCTCATCGTCGTCGGAAGTCCTTAATGACATACGCTTAGCAGCACAGTCCACGTTCGCACGATACTTCACCAACCAGTCCATGCCTAAGATTAAGTCAAATTCCCCGAATGGCAGTTCCATCAAGTTAGCTGGAAACTGCGCCCCCTAAACTTCTAAAGGCACTTCCCTAAAGAGTTTGTCTACTACTACCGATTGCCCTAAAGAACTAAGTATAGTCATCTTCCTAGGTACAGTCTCAAAGTTCACATTCAAAGTTCCAGACACTTCACTAGCGATGTATGAATGAGTTGACCAAATATCTGTTAGAGCAGTAAAGGGTAATCCAAAAATAAGGAACGTACCCGTTATAACATCAGGTGCGTCACCATCTTCCCTTCAACGAACCGCATATACCAGACCCGGCTATCTCGCCTCCGTGTTACCACCACCTCTGCCCAGTGCTCCGCGACCTCTACCAGAACCATTACCTCTGCCAATCGGACCACGACCCCTCTGCGGCTGCTGTCCACCTTTACCAGCCTGATTAAAACCCTGACCTACTGGTCGGCCTCTATCTGTTTCCATCGGACAGTCCCTAATCATGTGATCTTTGGATCCACACTTAAAACATCCCCCTGTCTTTTTCCAACACTCCCCCGGGTGCATCTTTCCACACTGAGCACAAGTACGATACTGACTTCCCACAGCAACCTGCTGACCTCACGGCCCATCAACTCTAGGTCTCTTTTGGAAATTCCCGGATGACCCTGATGACCCATAGTTTCTCTTACTATTACCCTGACTTCTGTCCCAATTCTGTCTCTCGGTACGCTTCACCTCCTCGGCTATTTTCACTTTCTCCACTAATATCGCGAAGTCCCTCTCTCGCTGTGGAGCTATTAACACCCTTAACTCATCTCGAAGCCCATCTTCGAATCGTATGCAGCGCTCATAGTCAGTCGCCACGATTCCCTGGGCATATCTACTCAAACGAAGGAATTCCGCTTCATACTCGGCTACAAATTTGCCCCCTTATACCAGGTTCAGGAATGCCTTCCTCTGAGCATCCACATAACTTGCTCCTACGTACTTCTCTTGGAACATAGTCTTGAAATACTCGCAATCAATCCGGTCCACCTGGGTACCCTCTCTAACAGTGAGCCACCACTGGTAGGCCTCATCCCGAAGCAACGAAATAGCACCCTTTAACTTTTCCTCAGTAGTGCAGTCCAAATCGTCCATGATCCTTTCGACTGCTTCCAACCAATATTCAGCAACATTTGGAGCTACCTCAGATACCCCTCTAAATACCTCGGCTCCATTTGCCCGCAGTCGTTCAGGCACTGACTTCCGAGCCCCTCCACCTAGACCTGCCCCAGCAACTCTTTCCAACACTCACAATATCGCCTGGGATATTACGTCATCTCCTCCGGTTTGGCCCTGGAATTCTGCTTCTCCAACTGATGGTAACGGTGCCTCATTCCCAGACCCGTGTCCAGACCCTGCTGGTTCGGACACCATGATTCTACCTCTGCCACGTCTGCACGTATTGCGACCACGTCCCCTAGTACACATTTCTACCGTCGCGTTTTATATGTTTTTATGAAATTTTATGCATTAGTGCCTTTCCACTTCTTGTTTAAAGAGAAGTTTTATGCAAGAGAGATTTAATCAGTGGTTTTTCCAGAGAAGTACAAATATACCTAGGGTTCATGTCTCTATAGCATAGTTTCCTCTATCATCTAAAGTATCATACATCAGCATTCAAATCAATTACCATCTAAAGAACTTACCTGGCGGACTTGGGCCGAGAACTCGGGTGCCATGCTTCTATAAAACCATTTCAATGAAAAATTTCAAAAACCCATTTTTGGCTCAAATTTTGAAAACATTGTGGGCTTCAAAACCCAAGGCCGAGGGTTTAAAATTGGGCTCTGATACCAAGTTGAAACACCCCAAACCTGGCCCACAAGCCTTGACCAGATCTGACATGTTCCTTCAGAAAACTTAACTTAAATTTGTTTCGTGTTCTAGAAAAGAATAAGTCGATTATTAAGACGAGTTTGATATTCTAATAAGTTGAAAACAAGTTGTCGTTCAATTTTGTATTTCATTAAAACATTTCCTTCACATTTCATAAATTAAAAGAATTGCCGGATTTTAGAGCTTATTAAGTTGGAAACCGTAGTTGGTTAGGTGATAAAACATTTGAAGTTGTTTAAGAAAAATATTTAGTTACCCATTTGCCGATTATTGTATGAAAATAAAACTCAAAACATAAAATTTAAACAGTTAAGTAGTGGCCTTATTACAAATTTAAAATACCAAATAAATCTCGAAAGAAAAGCATGCAAAAGAAAACGCAAAGTTTAACTATACGAAAACTCAAAAATGCTGAGCATGGCCGCCACATAGTCCTCGCTGACCCGGCCCATAGCACTAAGTATCACCTGCAAAAATGTTAGCCCACGAAGGGTGAGTCAACAGACTCAATGTGTAACAGCCAACACGAATTCCCAATCGATTATAGCCTTAATCTCAAACATTTCGGGCAAAGCCCATCTTTAATCATATTCGGCCAATCCCACACCCCGGTGGCAAATCCCGTACTGCAGAAACTAAGTGTTTCTTGAATCTAGGGGTAGGGACTACCCTTTCTCTCCTCCACTGGTACTTGCATCCATTGAATAACACTTAATCAAAAACCCGATTAATCGGTACGTAAGATCTAAATGAAAACATGTCTATAACTTAAATACCCTTACCGAAATAGATCTGAATCCCGAGACTCCTCCTTTATCTCTGTCAAACTCCCCCTAAAATACCATAGTTAGAGTCGACCAACCCTTAATAAATAACATGGCCTTTGGTCGAATACTACAACTCCCCTTATCTTGCTCGATTAAATCCCAAAAATCGTCACCTGTCTTTGGAAGTTGTCGAAATCCCTATATGATTTATGTTAGATTCGATTCTAACATTAATGGACAAAAGTAAGTGGCCTTCGGCCTAAGGTCATACTTTGCTTACCTTGAATATCCAAATCCCGAAAGATCTCCTTCTAATCGTCGACTATAAAGATCTCGAAACCCACCTTCATGGTTTCGGCCAAAAGAATAAAAGGGATTATTGTCCTTGATTTCGGCTAACCAAAGGGAAAAGAAAGAGAGACCGAATGACAATTAACCCTTACTGTAATATTGAGATCGATTGAACACCTTTGCTTGGAAACACAGAGATTCGGCCATAATAAAAGCTTGATCGGCTTTGATAGAGAAATAGAAAAGGAATCAGTTTCGGATCAACAGTGAGATGATAATGTGATTCGACTTTTGATGCTAAAGAATAAATCAGTTTCAAAAGGGGTAGAGATGCAATCGGCTATGGAGAGTAATGACAAAAGATGTGGGATTAGACTTTAGTGACAAGTGAGCAAATCGACTAAGGTCTTAGCAAATTGAAAAAGGTTTCTTCGGCTTTTGAAGATGGAAGATTTGATGCAAAGAAGAAGAAACGAGGTTGAAGTCTTGTATGGTTTCGATTTTAGTGGGAATAAGAGGGTAGGTTTCGGCTTTTAGAGGGTGAGTGAAGGAAGAATAAGATGAGGAGAAGATGCACAAATGGTTCTTTTACTTTCAGCTTTTGGTCAAGAGAGAAAAAGGGTACAAATTTTCGGCAAAAGCAGAGATGAGAAGAAAGCTTTCAAAAGGGAGAAAAATGGCCAGCCACTCACCTTATTTCGGCCAACTCTTCTTCTTTCTATCAGATTCCTTCTTTTCCTCATATTTCTTCTCTTTTCCACTCATTCAAATGAGTTTGAATGAGTCAACACTTATCTCCCTTCTTAGCCGAATTTTCAAGTGCCTTGACCAGGTCCAATGCTCATCCATTCAGAGTCCCTGTGCCGTCCAACTCTGCACTCCCCTTGACGCAAAAAGAACCTCCAAAATGCTTCCCTTGCTGCTCGAACCTAGGTCCCTTCACACTCCCTGTGGTGTCACTCTCCTGTGCTCTAAGTGGCGCCTCCCTTGCCACTCCACCAACTGAGTTCTTGTGTCATAACCCACACGTAAATTTTCTTAAGGCCTACCTCTCTTAGCTCCTCCTTCAAGGCTTAAAGTCAAATATTTTCCTAAAGCTTCTACCTACATCCCAAGGTTCCCGAAGCCCCAAAACACATACAAACCACACACAAGCATGCTACCACATACATTTAAGTTAAAACGCATAACCCCTAAATCCCGGATGTTACAAAAACTCAGTTGATTAAGACGATACCCTTAGGAAGAATCCACCTAGACTTCACTTGTTATCTAACACTGAACCAGACGATGTATTCACTTGACTTGATCCGTAAGACTCCCTAATTTATATTAAACCCCCTCTCGAAGTGAATAACGTCTAACCCTAGGTTGATTAATTGAAATCTCTTTCTAATTAAAACCCCTAGAATCACATTAACTCGATCAATGGACTCCCATATTCGGTTTCACCCTAATCCGGAAAAATCTCGTCACCCTATCTCTAGGCGTACGATCAACTCCACTTAATTATGCTAGATCTACTCTTAAGCAGGGACTTTTGCTCCTCCACCTAAGCACATCATACTTGAATCAATATCCCGGAAATATTAACACAAGAATTAAGAACACACAATTAATAACAAATCAAGTATTTATCATATAGTCCAGATAACAATAACAAGATTCATCTTAGGTTTCATCCCCTTCAGGTATCTGAAGGGTTTAGTTCATAACTATAAAAGGAAACATCTCAGAAGAAAAGATAAAACAAACCATAAGAAATCCCTAAAACCCCCTGAAGGAATTGAAGGAGAGATCCGCCATTTTGAGTAGAATTCTGGCTTCTTGAGATGGATCAACTGGCTATCTTCGAGTGATTTCCCACAAATCTGACCTTTTCGGCTCGGCTCCTTAGCCTAGCTAACCGCCCCTTTTTAGGTTATACTTAGGGGGTTTATTTAGGCTTTTGAAATAGGTTTCTTTGCCCCTAAGTATCCTTTTCCGAGTAGAATTCTTCTTTCCAGCGACAAGGGCACGGGCATGGCACACGCCCGTGTGCGTTGTCTTTTAGCTGTGTTTGGACTTCTTTAATGAGGCACGACCGTGTGAATCGAGATCAGGCCGTGTTATAGTTTCTTAAGGAGGCACGGCCGTGTACGCTTAAGTTCAAGCCGTTTTGATTTCCACTTTGGCCCAATTTGGTCCGTTTTAGGCCCGTTGATCGTTCTTTCTGTCCTCCGGTGCTTTCCTGAGTATAAGACTTGAAAAGAAAGGATTAAGAGCGCCTTTTTACATAAATCAAGGGATAAATCATCCAAAAGTTTGCTAAATGTGGGATTAAAATATGTTACTTTTACGGTTTATCAACGGGCGTGTATCTAGGCCGTGTGAGACACACGGTCAACACCATGGGCGTGTGCCTAGGCCGTGTGAAGTCTGTACCTAGAAATTAGGAATTTGATTCGACACATGGTCTAAGGGCATGGGGTGTGCCTTGGCCGTGTGACCTTAGTGAGGTGATGACATCATAAACAAAATGCCAAGGGTTTGGCACACAGGCTAAGATACGGGCGTGTTGAGGCCGTGTCAGTGACACGGGCCAGGGACACGGGCGTGTGTCCAACTGTGTGAAATAAGTCAATGTCGACCACGGGTATGTCTCAGGGGCACATAGGCGTGTCTCTTGAACAACATGGGCATGTGGCCCCTGTTTGGACAAAAATTTTCTAAAAAATTCCCGATTTAATTCTAAAACCTCTTGAAAATATGTTTAGGGCCTTGTAGGCCTAGAATAAGCAGGTTATGAGTTTTCAATGGAAAGTTTCTAAACTGCAGTGAAATTTTATAGCTCGATGTGTTACGTTTAAGTAAGTTAAGTTAGGTAATGCCTAGTATCCGGTTCTGGTTTCTAACACGGGTAAGGGGTGTTACATTTAATGGTATCAATGCTACAGTTTAGTCGGTTCTCGAACTAATGTAGCATAAATATGAGTCTAGCTGTACATGCCATACGTAAGATTAATTGTGTAATGATAGTGTGATGACTCATGACAGTTTAAATTGTATTTTTTTATATATAGTCATGGATCTCGATCAGACTGCAGCTAATGACGCTGCGAGTAATGCACCGGCTTCCGCAGAAGGGACTGCACCGGTAGAAAGTAGACTCAAAACCTTGGGTCTGGGAGAAGAGGCCCGAGAAGCCTTTATCCATATGATGAGCAACTGGTACACTGAGTACATTCAAGGAAATCCTAATGCTTAACCCCTTCCACCCCCACCTATTCCTCAACCCGCTCTAGTAGCTCCTCAAGTGGTCGAGGTAGTGAGAAGAAAAAGGCCTCCAGTCAATAAGATCTAGAAATAAGGAGCCGAAGAATTCTGAGCTAGTAAAGATGATGATCTGGAAAGGGCAGAATTCCAGCTTGAAAATACCATCAGGGTATTCGATGAGTTGTCATACACGCCTAAAGAGTGCATAAAATGTTCGGTATCTCTCTTGAGAGATTCGGCCTATCAGTGGTGGAACACCCTTGTGTTGGTGGTACCAAGGGAGAGAGTTAGTTGGGAATTCTTCCAAGAGGAATTTCAAAAGAAGTATATCAGCCAGAGATTTATTGACCAGAAGAGAAAAGAGTTCTTGGAGTTAAAGCAAGGTCAAATGGCTGTGACAAAATACGAACGTGAGTTCGTAAGGCTTAGTAAGTATGGCCGGAAGTACGTGTCTACTGAGACTATCATGTGCAAGAGGTTCGAGGATGGGCTAAATAAGGATATTCGTTTAAACGTTGGAGTTCTCGAACTAAAAGAATTTGTAGTGTTGGTGGACAGAGCCTGTAAGGCTGAAGAATTGGCTAAAGAGAAAAGAAGAGCTGAGATTGAGTCCTATGACTCGAGGAAAAGACAACTAAATAAGTCACTCCAATCCTCATCTAAGAAATTGAGGGATTTCACTACTCGATCAGCCATTTCAATCGGGTTTTCAAACTGAAGTAAGGGCAAATAGCTCTCGAGGTCTAAAGTCCAGACTACATCAGTTGCTAGTGTTGGCAATGCCAGACCGAATAGACCGGAATGCCCACAATGTGGCAGGCGTCATTCTAGTGAGTGCCGAGCAAATGACAAGGCTTGTTTCAGATAAGGGTCTTTAGACCATTTTATCAGAGATTACCCCGAGATGGCCGAGAAAGAGAAGTCTCAGAATATAAGACCGAGAACTACTATTAGAGGAAGACCGCAAAGAAACCCGGGAAATGAAATGAATAGCAATAATACATCTAGAGAGCAGATTGCAAGAGTCGAGGGTCGAACACCGGCGAGAATATATGCCATTCGTACTCGTGAAGAGGCATATTCCTCTGACGTAATCACGAGTACATTTTCTCTTTATGATACTCGTGTTATAGCTTTAATCAATCTGAGATCTACCCACTCATACATATGCATGAAATTAGTCTCTAGAATGAGCATTCCTATAGAGTCTACTGAATTTGTAATAAGAGTGTCTAATCCTCTAGGCAAGTATGTGTTGGTTGATAGACTATGCAAAGGTTGTCCTTTGATGATTGGGGGTATTGCTTTCCGGTTAATTTTATGTTATTATCGTTTGACGAGTTTGATGTCATACTTGGGATGGATTGTTTAGTTACTCATGATGTGATTTTCAATTGTGGATAGAAGTTTATTGAGTTGAAATGTGAAAATGGGGATTTTATTCGTATTGAATCAGACGGGAAGACAAATCACCAATAGTGATATCATCCTTATTGACTCAGAAGTATTTGAGAAAGGGGTACAAAGCATATCTTACTATTGTGATGGATGCTAAAGAGGCTAAGTTAAAAATTGAGTCGGTACCCATAGTATGCGAGTATTCAGAGGTTTTTTTCGAAAGAATTGCCAAGGTTACTGATCGCTAAAATTAGAGCTTTAAAATTTATAAAAGAATGATCGAACCTGGAAACTAACTCTGACAACGATTAAAGGCAAGTGTACCTATCGAACAGTAGTATAGCTTAGGCAAGACCGGATATTGAACCCAAAGGAACTAAGAGTACTAATACTAACTTTCTTTTTATTATTTAGCCTTAAAAATAGAGTGAAGTTGCTTTAAAATATATTGACTAAGACTAAACTAAGGACACAAAGAAAAAAGGACGAATAGGAAAATAACTTTGAAGGAAAACTCAGTTGATTATGATGATACCCTTAGGAAGAATCCACCTAGACTTCACTTGTTACCTAACCCTGAATTATATGACTTCTTTACTTAGCTTTATCCGTAAAACTCCCTAACCTATATTAAACCCTCTCTCGAGGTGAATAACGTCTAACCCTAGATTAATTATTGGAACTCTAGTTCACTTATAATAACCCCCTAGGATAGCAGTAAATCGATCAATGGACTCCCATATTAGGTTCCACCCTAATCCGAAAAAATCTCGTTACCCTATCTCTAGGCGTTCGATCAACTCCGCTTAATTATGTTAGATCTACTATTAGGCAGGGTCTATTCCTCCTCCACCTAAGCACATTAGATTTGGATTAAGCAACATAATTAAGAACAAACTAAGCAATTATCATATAACTTAGAAATCAAATAAAAAAATTCATCTAGGTTTCATCCCCTTCAGGTATCTGAAGGGTTTAGTTCATAATGAATAAAAAGAACATCACAAGAGAAAAGATAAAACAAAACATGAGAAAATCCTAAAACCCCTTGAAGGAATTGTGGGAGAATTCCCCCATCTTGAGTATAATTTTGGCTTCTTGGGATGGATCAACTGGCTATCCTCGCATTATTCCCTAACTCTGACCTTCTCGGCTTGGCTCCTTGGCCTAGCTTTGACGCCTTTTCAGAGGTGGTACTTAGGGGATATATATAGGCTCTTGGAATGTGATTCTTTCTCCCTAAGTAACTTTTCCTAACTGAAATTTCTCCTTCTACAATAAAGGCACGGCCATGTTGCACGCCCGTATGGATCAACTCCAGGCCGTGTTCAGATTTCTAACTTGAGGCACGACCGTGTGAATCAGGAGAGAGGCCATGTTCTAGATGTTTGGCGTGGCACGACCGTGTGGTCTCTGGGCCAGACCATGTCGAATTCATGATATGGCCTATTTACTTTGTTTGGGCCCGTTTTGTGTTCTTTTCATCCTCGGGTGCTTTCCTGGGTATAAAACATGAAAAGAAAGGATTACCAGCACCTTTTTATATAAATCAAGGGATAAATCATCCAAAATTAAGTTAAATGCAGGATTAAAATATGTTATAATTACGGTTTATCAAATACCCCTACACTTAAGCTTTTGCTTGTCCTCATGCAAAATTCTCAACTTACAATTAAAACGAACTTTCCATGATTCATAATTCTTATCAACAATGCCTTATCCTAAATCATAGATAATTCATACATAGATAATTTGATTCAAAGGGTCTTAAAGATTCAAACGATATAAGTCATGAGTTTGTACTTTGAAAAACATAGGTGTCTCCCTTCATCTAAATAACTACCTTTTCAATCTAAAACCTACAAGGATTGATATCCTCACTAAAGATTCACTCAAATCACTCTAAAGTGTTTAAGGTTCAGGAAAAGATCTCTCGTAATTCGAACCTGAAAAGTTAATCCCATAAGCTTGCCTGAAAGGTCTTTGTTAAGGTTGTAACAGGGCTAGGGTAAAAGGTGTGGTCACAGGCTAAAATTAGAAGGTTAGAATCGAGATCGAATTGACAAGTACCTACCTAAAACTTTTCCAAAATTTTATAAATTGAAAAGTAATAAACCTACTAATACGAGCTTTTCTCTTGGAAATAGACTTTGATTGTGTAAGCTCGCTTTTTATACTTACTAATATTGAATATACTTTGATTTTTTTTTAAGAACAAACTAAGTAATTACAACTTCAAATAATAATAATTCATAAAAACTTAGGTAACTATTCAAATCATATCTCAATTAAAGGGTAGTCAAAAAGAAGGGTGATAACAATTACAAAGGGTTTCGGGTTAAAATTAGTGGGTAAGTCAATTAAGAGTGTTGTTAGGCTCAACGGGGTTCACTAGGGGTCAATTTTAAGGGTAGGCTATTTAGTGGAATTAGTGGGTTAAAATCTAGGTGCCTTTATCATCTCGGTATATCAAATCATAAGTGTGGTCTTGACATGTATAATCAAGGCAAGTTCTAAAATAACAGTTCGTAGTTGACACACTCATAATCAAAGAATGAGCACAAAAAAGAATGTATGCTCTATAAGGTTCAAAATCTCACAAAAATTATGGGTGTTTTGACATCATCCTTGTAAATTTAAACTTCAAGGTAACATTCAAATTCAGGTTAACAGCTTAGCAAAATTTTAATTCCTGAAGAACTGGCTTATCATGTTGGATTCTCTAGTAATCTTCAAATTAATCATTAATGTACAATTAACTATGACTTATTCAAAAACATGTTAATAAAAATCACAAATCATCAGAAATTTTATCTTAATTAGTAATATGACAAATTTGCTCAAAAACAAGACTAAATTCAGGGATTTGAAAATCATGCAAAAAGTTAGGCATTTTTATCCTCAGGGTTTGAGAATAATGGAAAAAGTTAGACATTTTCTTGGAATAACTATTCACCCCCCACACTTAAGATGTACATTACCCTCAATGTACAAACATAGATAATAACATATAATGGATAAATCAAAAGAGAAGGGGAAGGAATTACTCCCTGAATTTTGGATGTTTTTCCCGGAGGAGTGTCTTTGGTGGCAGTGATGGTCGGTCTTGATGACGAACCTGCACTAGATGAAGAAATTGGGTAGCGCACTGAGAAGTAACCGGGATTTATTAAGACCTAATAAAAATAAACTAAATATAAAATTAAAGAAAAACAAAATAAAGGGAAGGAGACTAAGAAGAAAACTAAAATGAAAAGAAAATATTGATGGACTGTGAAGTCCTTATTGAAGGATGGTTCGCAAGGTGGGAATCAACACTAAGGTTGGGGATGTGATGGCGGTGGCGGAAGTGAAGAGGTTATCATGGTGGTCAGCGTGATTCCCAAGCAGCCTGACGAACCTGACACTACGAAACTAAACTAAGTTAAATTAACATAAACATAAGAATGTCAAAAAAAAGGAGAATGAAAGGAAAGAGAAACGAAAAATATAAATTAAATGGTCTCAAAGACCCTTGGCCTGTTGTTTAGGTGAAACTGCCGGTATAAACTCATGTAGATTATCCTCCTTTAAGGAGTTTGGCCTTTTACGCTTCTTTGACATGTTGTGTGATGGCTCAAGGATCTAGAGTGTTAGAAAATGGGGTGAGAAGTCTGAGAGGAAGAAGGTGAAAAAGAGAAGCAGGATGGAGTTAGATGGGGGGAAAGGGAAGGCCTGTGGGGTTTAAATAAAATTTCAAATCTGGCATATTCCCACGCCCGTGGTCCTAGGGTGTGTCGATTCACACAGTCGCTTTGCACGGCCGTGTGTCTGTGCTTGTTGGCTCTCCATGCCCGTGTTTGTGAAGTCAGTATGTTGGCACAGTTGGGATGTACAGGCGTGTCTTGCCCATGCTCGATAAGTCAGTAGCTTTACATGGTCGTGGGGCACGGCCGTACTGATTTTTCGGTGCCCGTGGGGAGGGTGGTTGGATCCGTGACATTGGACGGTGGTTGGACTGAATTGCATGGCCTCTACTCTGTCAGTGTGGTGGTTCCGGTGGTCCACACGGCCACGGACACGGCCACGGACACGGCCATGTGTAAGGCCGTGTGGCCTGGAAAACTGCACTTCCGGTTAGTTTAAAAAGAAAAATAAAAAGGAAAATAAAGTAAAATGAAAATAAATGCAAAATAAGTAAGGTTAGTACTCGGGTTGCCTCCCGAGAAGCATTCGTTTATAGTCTTCGGCTAGACTTTCCTTGTGTTTGAAAAATTCAAGGAGGTTTGAAGGTTTGAATATCTTCCCTCATGCTTACATTTTTATTTTCATTGTATTCTTTAGGTCGAATAGCATTTATTTTAAATTTTCCAAAAATAGGGTTTCTTACCTCGACTGTTCCGTGTGGAAGAACATTGATTACCTTAAAAAGGATGTCTTTGTTTGTGTAAGGGTCGGGAGGGAATAGTCGTGGGTCTGCTTTTTTTGACAATACCTGATCTCTAACTTTGGACTTGTCTATCTCATAGAGTGGTTTTGATTCTGTTTCCTGTATCCCTAATTTCTCCTTAAAGTATGTTTTCCACTCGTCTAAGTCATTGATTTGAATCCTTTGCTCCTCGTGAGTTGTTTCTTTGTTGGTACTTAACTGAAGATCAGGTTCAATCCCGCCCTTTTTCGATGGTTCCTCTAATTTTACTTTGTGTGGTTCTGGTTCTTCTTCGACCTGTGTCTCCCGCTCCTCTAATTTATCGACCCTAAGGCTTTGTTCCTCGTGTGCTTCTTTTCTGTTAGCTTGAGGTTCATGTTTCGGCTCAGGTTTTTGTCCTTTTGATTTTTCCTACGATGAAAGTTGAACAAATTGGTTATCATCTGTATTGACTTTCTTACCTTCATCGATTGTTGCCCTGGCTGAGTTAAGAGCTTGAAGACTGACTAATTCGTCACCTACACGAAGTATGAGTTCTTCTGTGGCAACATCAATTTTAGTCTTGGCAGTTGCTAGAAAAGGTTTTCCTAAAATTAAGGGAATTGAATTATCCTCATCCATGTCTAAAACAACAAAATCTACTGGGAAAACAAATTTATCGATTTTTACGAGAACGTCTTCAATAATGCCCCTAGGAATTCTAACAATTTTATCAGCTAATTGAATACTCATCCTAGTTTGTTTGGGCTTCCCTAGACCTAGTCGTTTAAACAATGTATAAGGTATGACATTTATGCTTGCCCCTAAATCAGCTAACGCATTATCAATAGTTAAACTACCAATTAAACATGGAATTGTAAAACTCCCTGGGTCTTTTAATTTCTGTGGTAGTCTATTTTGTAGAATTGCTGAGCACTTAGCGTTGAGTTCAATGTGTGGCTCTTCATCTAATTTGCGTTTGTTTGTTAGGAGTTGTCTTAAAATTTTCCCCGTGTCTGGCATCTGAAAAAGGGCTTCAAGAATAGGTAAGTTAATGTGTAATTTCTTTAAATGTTTAAGAAACTTACCAAACTGTTCTTCTGAATCATCTCTTTTTAATGCTTCGGGATAAGGAATGCGAGGTTGGTATTCTTTAATTACCGGTTTTGGCTTTTCCTGTGTTACCTCTACTTTACCTTCATCTACCTTATTTTCTGGAATTGGATTGGGTTTATCTAACCCCTTATTGTCCTGAGCTGTGATGGCTTGAATTTGCTCCTTAGGGTTACTCTCAGTGTTACTTGGTGTAGTTGTTCTGACATGAGCTATGTGAGTCATTCGGCTGCATTAGTAACTTCCTTTACTGACCTAGTGATTTCCCCGATTCGGCTCCCGTTGCTTTTGATTGTTCTCTCAATATCTTGTAGGTGTTTTTCTGTGTTTTTCAATTTTGTTAGCTCCTCCTCGTGGGTTGGTTTCATTTCTTGTGGATAGGGTTGATTTCATAAGTTTTGAAGAGGTTGTTGCCTTTGATTACCTTGGTTGCCTTGACCTCCCCATGAAAATTTTGGGTGGTTCCTCCAACCTGGATTGTAAGTGTTACTATAAGGATTATTATTGGATCGGAAATTATTACCTATATAGTTCATCTATTCGCTCTCTGCTTTCGGTTGGTAGGGTGGGTACTCAGGATTTGCCACGGTTCCACTTACGTCGCACTGCATGACTGGATGTGCCTGCGAAGAACACGAAGTATCGAGCTTTTTAGTCATCTTCTCTAGCTGCGTTGATAGCATGGTCATGGCATCAACGTTGAAGACTCCTGCTGATTTCGTCGGTTTCGTCCTTGAAGCTTGCCACTGATAATTGTTTAATGACATCTCCTCAATGAACTCGTAGGCTGCTTCTGGAGTTTTGTTATTCAGGGTTCCACCGGCTACTAAATCAATCAGTTGCCTTGTTGAGGGGTTTACACCATTATAAAATGTTTGGACTTGTAGCCACAAGGGTAAGCCATGGTGTGGGCACCTCCTCAAGAGATCTTTGAATCTCTCCTATGCATCGTATAGCGTTTCTAAATCCATCTGCACAAAAGAAGAGATATCATTCCTTAATTTGGCCGTTTCGGCCGGTGGAAATTATTTCATTAAAAATTTTTCGGTCATTTGATCCCATGTGGTGATTGACCCTCGTTGTAACGAGTTTAACCACTGTTTAGCTTTATTTCTCAATGAAAAAGGGAATAACCGAAGATGTATGGCATCATCAGAAACGCCGTTTACTTTGAAAGTATCACAAAACTCTAAAAACTTAGCTATATGCATGTTTGGATCTTCGTCCTGCAAACCATCAAATTGAACAAATTGTTAAATCATTTGTATTGTGTTAGACTTTAATTCAAAATTCTTAGCAGCTATAGCAGGCCTAACAATACTCGATTCCGCTCCTGTTAAATGCGGTTTCGCATAACCAAACATTGTATGTGGAGCGTTGTGTTCCCCCACATCGTGTGGTGGTGGATTATTTTCGTTCATCCTTTCTGTAGGATTAGATCTGTCTTCTTCCTCCCTTTCTGTGTAATTTAGGGCTCGTCTGGTTTCTCGGCGATTCCTTCGAGCGGTAGCTTCAACATTGCTGTCGTATACTAAAGGTCCTCTTGAGTTCCTTCTAGTCATAAACTAGAGGTACTTGGAAGGAAAAGAAAGAAAGAAAAATAAGCAAAATTAAAAATTAAACTAAAAACAAAATAAATTGCTGAAAATAAAAATAATGGCTAAAGTAATAAAATAGAGTTTTCTTAATATTTTAGTTCCACGACAACGGCGTCAAAAACTTGATTGCTGAAATCAGAGCTTTAAAATTTATAAAAGAATGATCGAACCTGGAAACCAACTCTGACAACGATTAAAGGCAAGTGTACTTATCGAACAGTAGTATAGCTTAGGCAAGACCGGATATCGAACCCAAAGGAACTAAGAGTACTAATACTAACTTTCTTTTTACTATTTAGCCTTAAAAATAGAGTGAAGTTTCTTTAAACTATGTTGACGAAGACTAAACTAAGGACACAAAGACAAAAAGGACGAATAGGAAAATAACTTTGAAGGAAAACTAAGTTGATTATGATGATACCCTTAGGAAGAATCCACCTAGACTTCACTTGTTATCTAACCCTAAATTATATGATTTCTTTACTTACCTTTATCCGTAAGACTCCTTAACCTATATTAAACCCTTGTAACATCCTAAAATAGGGGTTATTTGTGATTGAATTATTTTTCTTGTGTATGAACTTCTGCGATATTAATCGTGGTGTAGTAAGGCTTAATTAGGGATCTTGAGTAGGCTCGGAATAGTAGAAAAATATTTTTGGAAGCTTTAAAGGTAGGGAGCCTTAGTAAGTAGGGGTTACAAGGATAAATGAGGAAACATTTGACACTAAAAAGGCCATGGAAAAGTGGCAAAAGGGAGGCCACTTAAAGGGCTAGAGATGACGCCACAAGGGGGAGCAAGGGGAGCACGGGTTCGAGTCATGAGTCTCCTTTTTGCTCTTTATGTGGGACGGCAATAGGGGGAGGAAATTTCTCTTTTAAACTCTTTTGGATAATGAGGGATAATAAGGATATTATTAGGAATTAAATTAGATTATTAATTGATTAATCTTTAATAGTTGGCCAAAGAAAATTTAGGCATGTGAATTATTCAAATTATTTTGAATTAATTCAAATGGTTGGCCAAGAGTGTTTCAAGGAGTTGCCGAATTTTTGAACTCTTTGTTCAAAAGGAGTGGACAGCAAGCATAGGGGGGATGCCGAATTCTTTTAAAAGCACATACCTATCACCTTGTTTTTCTTTTCTCCATTTTTTTTAAAGTAGCCGAATCTCTTCCTTACTCCCTCCTCTTCAATTATTTTTCTCCTCCCTCAGCTTCTCAAAACCGAAACTCCTATTCCCCTTTTCCATTATTTTCTTTCTTCCACAATAGCCGAATCCCTCCTTCTTGGTGTGCCGAAATTCCCCTCTTCTTTTAGCTTTCACCTTGGCCGAATATTAGTGTGGTGTGGATCTCTTCTAGCTTGGTTCCAATCGGGTTTAGTGGAAGGTAGGTGGTCTAGCCGAATGGCTATTTCTTCCTCTCTCTTTCTCACATCGACTTCTACAAAGGTAAGGGTTGGTTTCGGCAATTGTTGTTAAGGGTGCTAATCACATGTTGGAACCGAATTGTTGTAGGGACTCCGGGATATTTGGAACAAGCGATCTAAGCCCCATTCTCTGGCAGTCGACCTTGGTAAGTAGTGGTAAGGATCTATTCTAGTGGGTTATTTATTTAGTGATTGAAAAGCCGAAGGCTATTAACCTGTGATTGCCAATTTAGGGAAGCAAAAACACTTGGAGTGTGGTGGCTAATATTCAAAGGCATTTAGGTAAGGTTTCGGGTTCACAAGGAACCCTTTTGAATTAATTTGGTTTGGTCGAATAGGCAATGGCACTAACCTTGTGTATGGCCGAATATAGGGGCAAGGAGGTCTCGTATGGCCGATTGATTCTTCGGGATTTAGGACTATCGTCGGCATCGGTGTGTACATACACACTTTATAATTAATTAAGCGTAAGTAAATTCATTGTGTGTGTTAATCGGGAATGATGTAGATTTGGATTTAATACCATAATGGTATAAGCAAGGAATCGAGTAAGTCCTTGTCGTTATGAGTTCTTTTGATGATGCTTTGGGAAGCATGAAACATTTGTATGTGTGGCATATAATATATGGCCGATGGTAAATCTGTTGGATGTTGTTAAATAAACCTATTGGCATGATTTACGTATATGCACATAATTGATTAATGTGGGTTGATGAGAGGAGAGGGGCGATGATATTCGTGTCGACGCGGACACCGGTGGTTTGGTACCACATTTCGTGACTACGGTCACCGAGGTTTGGCACCTCCAGAGGTTTGGCACCTCAGAGCGTCTCGTCCCAGTGGCTTAGCACCACAGTGGGTTGGCCCCACAGATTATATTAAGGGATTGACGCCAGTGATTTGGTATCACACGATGGGTTGGCCCTATCATTTGATTTGTGTCTTCGAACACCAGAGGTTTGGCACCTCCAGTGATTTGGCATCACATCTGTGACTTTGAGTCACCAGTGGTTTGGCACCACCAGTGGTTTGGGACCACACGGGGTAGAGAAAGGCGTTTGGGTGGCTAGGTTGTGAGTATATTGAACTTGAGCATGTTAATTGGTTATGATTTGTGTATATTGTTGGACTAAATCGGGGAAGGGTTACACATTGAGTCTTGGTGACTCACCTTCTCCTTTAACATTTTTCAGGTGACGTGGATCGCGGATGAGGAGCCGGATGGACTCGAGGTGGCCATGCAGTGAAAGTTTGGACTAAATGAATTTTTAGGATTATTTTTATTTTATTGATTGGTTTTATTTTGTTTAAGTTGTAATAAGGCCTCCTATGATTTTATTTCATGATTTTATATGTTTTGGATAATTTACCTAAACCATTTAATGTCTTTTAAATGACTACACAAGGTTTCCTAAATTCCAACGAAAATGTTCTTCTGTGCCATCGGGTACATCTGAAATTGGTAACAACATGACTTAAATAAATATTTTTAAACAAACTAAGTATGGTTTTCACAAGACAATCGAAGATGAAAGGTTTTCGACAAAACTTAAATCGGCTTAAAGGGATTTTACAAAATGTTTTCCTCTGTAACATACCGAATTCGGTCGTAATGTTTGGGCCGGGTTTGGGGTGTTACAATCCTCTCTCGAGGCCAATAATTAACCCTAGGTTAATTATTGGAACTCTCGTTCGCTTATAATAACCCCTAGGATAGCAGTAAATCGATCAATGGACTCCCATATTAGGTTTCACCCTAATCTGGCAAAATCTTGTAACCCTATCTCTAGGCGTTCGATCAACTCTGCTTAATTATGTTAGATCTACTCTTAGGCAGGGTCTATTCCTCCTCCAACTAAGCACGTTAGATTTGGATTAGGCAACATAATTAAGAACAAACTAAGCAATTATCATATAACTTAGAAATCAAAGAACAAAATTCATCTAGGTTTCATCCCCTTCAGGTATCTGAAAGGTTTAGTTCATAATGAATAAAAAGAATATCACAAGAGAAAAGATAAAACAAAACATGAGAAAATCCTAAAACCCCCTGAAGGAATTGTAGGAGAATTCCGCCGTCTTGAGTATAATTCCGGCTTCTTGGGATGGATCAACTGGCTATCATCGCGTTATTCCCTAACTCTAACCTTTTCGTCTTGGCTCCTTGGCCTAGCTTTGACGCCTTTTCAGAGGTGGTACTTAGGGGATATATATAGGTTCTTGGAATGTGGTTCTTTCTCCCTAAGTATCCTTTTCTGACTGAAATTGCTCATTCTGACGATAGAGGCACGGCCATGTTGCACGCCCGTGTGGATCGATTCCAGGTCGTGTTCAGATTTCTAACTTGAGGCACGACCGTGTGAATCGGGGGAGAGGTCGTGTTCTAGATGTTTGGCGTGGCCCGACCGTGTGGTATCCGGGCTAGGCCGTGTCAAATTCATGATATGGCCGATTTACTCTGTTTTGGGCCCGTTTTGTGTTCTTTTCATCCTCGGGTGCTTTCCTGGGTATAAAACATGAAAAGAAAGGATTATAAGCACCTTTTTATATAAATCAAGGGATAAATAATCCAAAATTAAGCTAAATGTAGGATTAAAATATGTTATAATTACGGTTTATCAGTTATCTCCGAGTAGAGAGATTGAATTTGGGATTGAGTTAGCTCCGAGTACCATCCTTATTTCTATTGCTCCATATAGAATGGCTCCAACTGATCTAAAAGAATTGAAAGCATAGTTGCAAAAACTAACTGATAAAGCTTTCGTAAGACTGAGTTATTCTCCATGGGGAGCTCCCGTATTATTTGTGAAGAAGAGAGATGGTTCCATGAGATTATGCATAGATTATCGGCAACATAACAAGGTAACTATGAAAAACAAGTACCTGCTACCGAGAATTGATGATTTGTTTGATCAATTGAAGGGGGCCATAGTATTTTCCAAGATAGACTTAAGGTCTGGGTACTATCAACTAAGAGTCAAGGACTCGGATGTACCAAAAACTGCATTTCGAACGAGGTACGGCCACTATGAATTTTTGAACATGCCTTTTGGTTTAACAAATGCCCCTGCAGTTTTCATGGATTTGATGAATCGCATTTTTCGACCGTATTTGGAGAAATTTGTGGTAGTCTTCATCGATGATATACTGATCTACTCTCAAGATGAGAACGAACATGTCGAGCATTTGAGAAAGGTTTCGTAAATTTTGAAAGATAAACAATTGTATGCCAAGTTTAGTAAAAGTGAATTTTAGCTTAAGGAAGTAGGAGTTTTTGGGCACATTGTCTCGGGAGATGGAATTAGAGTCGACCCGAGTAAGATTTCAGCAATGGAGGATTGGAAACCACCAAGGAGTGTAGCTAAAGTAAGGAGTTTTCTAGGCCTATCCGGCTATTATAGGCTTGTTGTCAAGGGATTTTCCATGATAGCTACCCCGATGACTAGACTATAGTAAAAAGATGTGAAGTTTGAATGGACAGAGAAGTGACAACATAGTTTTGAAAAACTAAAGGCGTTGTTGACTGAGGCTCCTATTTTGGTACAACCTAAACTGGGAAGAGAATTTGTGGTTTACAGTGATGCATCCCTGAATGGGTTAGGTTGTGTACTCATGCAAGAGAGCAAGGTAATAGCATATGCCTCTAGACAATTAAAGCCGCATGAAAAGAATTACCCGACTCACGATTTGGACTTAGCCAAGATTGTGTTTGCATTGAAGATATGGAGACGCCATTTGTATGGTCAAAAGTGTCAGATATTTACCGACCATAAAAGCCTAAAATATTTGATGACTCAAAAGGAATTAAATTTGAGGCAACGAAGGTGGTTGGAGTTGATCAAGGATTATGACTTAGTAATAGACTACCATTCGGGAAAGGCGAACGTTGTAACACCCCAAACCCGGTCAATACGTTACGACCAAATCTGGAACATTACAGGAAAGAAGATTCGGAAATATTGGCTACGCATCGTGACTTGGAAAAAACGTTTTAGTTCTAGAGATCCCATGTTAAGGGCTATTCATAAATTGATTAACTTAAAGCTTTAGAAAAAAACTTTTAGTAAAGATAATTAAACGATAAAAACCGGTTGACTTATTATTTTCTCTTTTGAAAAGAAACCAAGTCTTGAAAGTTTCGTAAAATAACATTTTAAAAGCAACGTTGAGGTACGTGATCTTTTGAAGATGGTATTAGCAGTGTTGAGAAAATACCAAGTTAAATTGTTTACGTTTTAAGAAAAGAAATCCTGTTTTCCTTGTGGTTCTTGGCGTGTATAAAATCAGTATATATCAACCTCAAAATAAAAAAAAATTTAAGCGGCCTTATTACAACTTGAAATTCCAAAACAGAAATAAATTGAAAATAAAGTTCAGGTTTACTAAAAGAAAACATAATGCATGGCCACCTCGAGTCTGTCTCGGCCCAAAACCCGTCATCTACTGATTACCTGCAAAAATTAGTAAAGGGGTGAGTCATCGAGACTCAGTATGTACATCCCCATGTAACACAAATTGGGCCTTAGCCCACACAATACAGCACATGTTATATGCATGCAATGCAGCCCAACCCAGATCAGCTCTCCACCAAGCACCCGTGGCATTATACCACCGTGGTTCATAACCACCGTGGTCTTATACCATTCGTGACCGTAGTCACTTGTGACAAAGTCACTGTAATATAATCGTGGCACCAACCCACCGTGGTCATAGACCACCGTGACGATCTCTAGCAATATTGCACACGTGGGGCCAACCAACTGTGGTCAAAAACCACCGAGATAAGTCACTGCTATAAGCAATCGTGGTTTTAACCACCGTGGTACTTAGACCACTCGTGACCGTAGCCACTCGTGACATTAGTCACTTTTCTCCCTCCTCAATTCAACCATTCCCGATCCCATACTCTTTCATATCATGCGCATTATGTATGCAACTTATTTCACAGTGAATAACAGATCATTTACATGCATAATATCCAAAATATACGTACATACAATTTAACAACAATAACAGTATCGAGAACTTACCCGACGTCTCAAACCTTACCCGTAATGGTAGTTAACCATTCATAACAGTTATTTTGGCTTCTCACCCTTTTCAGTTAATAACGCAATAACAACAACAATGAAGGCGTGTGAATAGTACACACCTGATAACGCGTAAGGTAATACCCTCTACGTTGATGCTTTCACTCGCAAGAACGACAGCTATCTGTCTATCCCAAACAGGCGTTGGCTCTCTCCCACAGCCCAGAGGAAAATCCCGAACTGCCGACATTGCACGCTTCTTGAACTATGGAACAGGGGTTACAGCCACACTCCCCTCCCTGACTTGATCGTTTCTTGCATCCATGGATAGCCTTGATCAGTTACTTAGAAGAAAAGAACGCTAATCACTACACCCGAAAGATTTGATTTAGGAAGGGCATCACGAATGAATCCCTGCCAAACGAAATAACGAAAGATTCCTTACCTTGATTTCTAGCGAATAACACTAACTGATTCGGTTTGCAGCTTCAGGTGATCCCCCAAAAATTTCACAAGTTAGAGGATAGCGCTTAAAGATGAATAGGAAATGGCCAAATGGCCTAAACGGAACCTAAAGGAGGGCCTTCCCCTCATTCGACTATACCCACTTACCAAAGAACTTTTGAAGATCAACGCTGCAAGAAATATGATCGATGCCCTTCACTAAAAAGAAACAAAGCAGCGTTTAAACCATTAGAAGTCACCAACGGCTTAACCAAAGGAAAGGAATACTCACCACAATACACCATGCATTTGGCCAAAAGAAAAAGAGTCGACAAAAATAGAAGAAAAAGTCTTGAGAGAAGCAAAACTCACCAAGTCGACTACTGATAAGAGAAAAGAACGATGGAGCAAGGGATATCCAGCACTTAACAAAGATGAAAATAAAAGATACAAAGAAGAAAAGAAGATGATAGCAGGGGTTTCGGTTGATACGACAAGGAACAAATAAGACAGGGGAAAAAGATTCGGCCGAGTGTTAATGGTGTAGAAGAAGATGCAAACAGAGAGTATGAAAAGAAGTGAGTTGAGTTTCGGCTAGCACTCAAGTGGAGAGAAAGAAAGATGAAGGAGAAGAGTGAACGAGTGAACAACTTTCAAAGGTTCAGCTAGAGCACAAAAGAGGACAAAAATGAAGAAATGAGACTAGCTACTTGGTTTCGGTAAACAAAAGAGAAAATGGGGGGTGAGAGTTTCGGTTTTGGCTAAAAGAGAAATGGAGAAAAGGTCAAAAATAAAAAAGGGAAGGGAAGTGTTTTCTAGAATCGGTTTTGACCCTTAGAAGAAAACGGCACCAAAGATACTCCTAAACCCGATTAAGCCACACCACAAAATGGAAAACCAAGCCATAGCCTGAAGAATTCGGCACACACACCCTACAAGTCAAAACTGACTTCTCCCCCTCCTTCCAACATCCAAATTTCGGCCATCACTTTCCACCAACATCCAATCCCATATTTTTCTCCTTAATTCACTCTTGTTCACCCATTCAAATGAGTTTGAATAATTCAAACTCCTCCTATTCCTCATGGCCTCTCATTCTAATCATTTGACTCATTCAACACCTATCCCAGCAGTGCCCTTGCCGAATCCACCACTTAAGATCATTAGGCGCAAAAATAAAGTTCCTCATTGCTGACGACGCAACTCGTACCCCTTCTCCCTGCAGTTTCTCCCTTGTGACGCCACTTCAAACACTCTAAGTGGCACCTCCTTGCCACTTTACCACCCCTTTACTTGTGTTAACAAAACACAGTTAAATATCCCTAAGGCCTGCCTCAGCTAGCTCTTCCCCTAAAGTGCCTAAAAATAAAATATTCACCAAGGCTCAGGCTTAATCCTAAGCCTTCTTGGGACCTTCAAACACATCAAAAAAACAATCAAAACATATCAACACACAGCAATACACAATAATGCCAAGCCCCTAATTCAAGGATGTTACAGTTCAACCCCCTTAAAGAAATTTCATCCTCGAAATTTTACCTGGTCAAAAGAGATGAGGGTATTGCTATCGCTTACGTCCTCTAGCTCCCACATGGCTTCCTATGAACTGTGATTCCGCCACAACACTTTAACCAATGGAACCGTCTTTCTCCGCAACACCTTAATATCTCGATCTAGGATTTGAACCGGTTCCTCTTCAAAAGATAAGTTAGGCCTTACTTCGATTTCTTCCACTGGCACTATATGAGATGGATCTGAACGGTAGCACCTTAACATTGAAACATGAAATACATCATGGATCTGCCCCAGCTCCGACGGTAGCTCAAGCTGATAAGCTACAGATCCCACACATTTCAACACATGATAAGGCCCAATGAACCTGGGGCTCAGTTTACCCTTCCGTCCAAACCTTAGAACTTTCTTCCACGGTGAAACCTTTAAGAAAACTTGATCCCCTACAGTAAATTCTATATTCTTACGCTTCAGATCCGTGTAGGATTTCTGCCTGTCAAAAGCTTCCTTCAATCGAGTTCGAATCAACCTAACCTGGTCCTCTGTTTCAGCAACCAATTTTGGGCCCAACACTTGACGCTCACCCAACTCCGTCCAGCAAGTAGGAGTGCGACATTTCCGACCATACAACACTTCATAAGGCGCCATCCTAATGCTAGATTGGTAACTGTTGTTGTATGCAAATTCTGCCAACGATGGGACCTCCTCCCAACTAACCCTAAAGTCAATGACGCAGCTCAGCATGTCTTCCAAGATCTGAATTACCCTTTCCGATTGACCATCAGTCTGTGGATGAAACACTGTGCTAAAATCCAATCTCGTCCCCAACGCTTGATGCAACGCCTTCCAGAACCTCGACGTAAACTCGATCCCATCGATACGATGACACAGTACCCCATGCAATCTCACAACCTCAGCCACATACAATTTGGCTAACTTTTGTAGTGAGTAATCAACCCAAACCGGTATGAAATGAGTGGACTTCGTTAATCGATCCACAATTACCCACACCAAATTTTTCTTTGTAGGCGTAAGGGGTAGCCCACTTACAAAATCCATCGTTATTCTCTCCCACTTCCAAAGTGGTATCTTTACTGGCTGTAGCAACCCCGAAGGCAACTGGTGTTCCGCTTTTACTTGTTGAAACGTCAAGCACTTATTTACAAATTCAGTTACCTCCCTCTTCAGACCCAGCCACCAAAACTATTCTTGCAAATCCTAGTACATTTTACTCCCACCAGGATGCATAGCATATGAGCTACTATGCGCTTCTTGAAGAATCTTCTATCTTAACTCTAAATCTTTTGGCATACAAGTCTTTCCTCGAAAGCACAATACCTCATCACTGTTCACCCCAAAATCTGTTGCCTTACTACCTTCTACCAACTGGAATTTCGCACTCAACGATTCATCAGACAACTGCTTCTCTTTAATCTGACTGACCCAAGAAGGCTTCACTTACAGCTCAACTAATAAACTTCCATCATCATAAAAACTGAGATTGGCGAACATTGCCCTCAAGTCTGAAATCACTTTACTGCTCAAGGCGTTTGCCACTACGTTAGCCTTACCTGGGTGGTACTCAGTCGAACAGTCATAATCCTTTAACAATTCTACCCACCTCCGTTGTCTTAAATTCAACTTCTTCTGGGTAAGGAGATACTTCAGGCTCTTGTGATTGGTGTATATAATGGACTTCTCCCTATACAAGTAATGTCTCTAGATCTTCAGTACAAACACTACCTTCCCCTCTTACATCAACACACAACCCAACCCTGTGTGCGACGCATCACAGTATACAACAAACTCCTTCCCAACCTCAGGCTAAATCAGCATCGAAGCCTCAGTCAAGATCCTCTTCAGCTTCTCAAAACTTTCCTATTGCTTATCTGACCAGAAAAATGGTACCTCTTTCCGTAACAACTTGGTTAGCGGCGCAGCTATTAATTAGAACCCTTCCACAAATCTTCTGTAATACCCAGCCAGACCAAGAAAACTCCAAATTTCTGCCACAAACCTAGGAGGTTTCCAATCCAACATAGCATCAATTTTCTGAGGGTCAACCCTAATCCCCTCAGCAGACACAACATGACCCAGAAAGGTAACTTCCCTCAGCCAGAATTCATACTTACTAAATTTGGCGTACAACCATTTATCTCTCAGAATTTACAGAATCACCCGAAGGTGCGAATCGTGCTCCTCTTCTGATCTTGAATAAACCAGGATATCATCTATAAATACCACGACAAACCGGCCCAGATAGGGTTGGAATACCCGATTCATCATGTCCATAAACGCAGCTGGTGCATTGGTCAATCCAAACAGCATAACCAAGAACTCGTAGTGACTGTAACAGGTTCGAAAAGCTGTCTTATGGATATCAGCCTTTTTGACCTTAAGTTGGTGATAACCTGACCTTAAATCTATCTTTGAAAAGACTGAAGCGCCTCGTAATTGATCAAACAAATCGTCTATCCTAGGCAGCGGGTACTTGTTCTTGATCGTCAACTTGTTCAACTGCCTATAGTCAATGCACATCCTCATTGACCCATCCTTCTTCTTAACAAACAATACCGGCGCTCCCCAAGGTGACACACTGGGTCGAATAAAACCCCTATCCAACAGTTCCTGAATTTGGGCTTTTAATTCCACCAACTCCTTTGGCGCCATTCTATATGGGGCAATAGACATTGGCGCTGTTCCTAAAAGAAGATCAATACCAAATTCCACTTCACGATCCGAAGGTAATCCTGGAAGCTCTTCTGGGAAAACATCAGAGAACTCTCTTACTGTTCTTACATCCCCTACAGTTCACTCCTTGGCTTCCAGAGCCCAAATAAAAGTTAAGAATGCCTCACACCCTTTTCTCACCATTCTTTCAGCCTTTAAAGCGAAAACTACATTAAACAGGTAGTTCCTCCTTTCACCTATCACTGCCACCTCATCATCCTTAGGAGTCTTTAACACCATGCGCTTGGCAGTACAATCCAAGTTTGCTCCATACTTCACTAACCAGTCCATGCCTAAGATTAAATCGAACTCCCCGAACGGCAGTTCCATTAGATCAGTCAGGAAAACCATCCTTTGCACTTCTAAAGGCACACTCCTAAAGAGTTTATTCACCATTACAAATTGTCCTAAAGGGCTAAGTACAATCATCTCCCTAGAAGTAATCTCAGAGTCTATGTTCAGAGTTCCAAACACAGTACTAGCAACATAGGAATGTGTTGACCCATTATCAATCAGTGTAGAAAAAGGCAATCCATAAATAAAGAACGTATCGGTTATGACGTCCGGTGCATCGCCCTCCTCTCGGCGTCTAGCAGCGTAGACCAACCCAAGCTATCTTGCATCTGTGTTCCCAACACCTCTACCCGGTGCTCCACGTCCACGACCAAAACCATTACCTCCTCTGGCCGGACCACGGCCTCTCTGTAGCTGCTGATCACCTCTACCGGGTTGAACATAATTTTGACCTGCGGGTCGCATTCTATTTGGCTCTTACGGACAGTCTTTCACCCGATGACCCGCTGACCCACACCTGAAACATCCACTATTTCTTGCCCAGCACTCTCCAAAATGGAACTTCCCGCATGTAAAACATTGCGGTGGTCGACCAGTAGTAACAGGCCTCACAGCTCAGCCTGGCCCGTCCAACTTAGGCCTTTTTTGAAAGTCCCCAGTAGATCTTGTTGGCCCAAAACTTCTTTCATTTTTACCCTTGTCCCTATCCTGATTCTGTCTCTCAGAACGCTTTACCTCCTCGGCTATCTTAGCCTTCTCAACTAAGACAGCAAATTCCCTCTCTCGTTGTAGAGCTACCAGTACTCATAACTCATCCCTCAGGCCATCTTCAAATCGAACACAGCGCTCATGATCTGTAGCCACAATACCACGAGCATACCAGCTTAGGCGCAAAAATTCTGCCTCATACTCGCCCACCGACTTACTCCCCTGCACCAGGTTTAGGAATGCCTTACGCTGAGCGTCCACATAGCTCGACCTGATATATTTCCCTTAGAACGCAGACTTAAAGAAGTCCCAGGTGACGCGATCCGCTGCGGTACCCTCTCTAACCGTGAGCCACCATTGGTAGGCCTCATCTCGAAGGAGAGACACAACCCCTTTTAACTTTTCCTTCGTAGTGCAGTCAAGATTATCCATAATCCGTTCCATAGCTTCTAGCTAGTACTCAGCTATATTCAAAGCCACACCCGAAACGCCCCTATAACATTTCAGCCTCGTTCACTCGAAGTCGCTCAGGCACCGATTTCTGAGCCATTGACCCCGTGCTCGCTCCAGCTACTCTCTTCAGAACGTGCAACATAGCCTGAGACACAGTATCGTCTCCACCAGTTTGATCTTGGAATTCTGCTTTTGCCACTAGCAATGCTGGTACTTCACCTTCCGGCCCATGCTCGGATTCTGAATGCTCAGCCTCAACATCTCGGCCTGTTCCTCAGCCTCGCATCCCGCGTCCGCTTCCTCTAGTACTCATTACTACTAACGCGAGTTTAATCTGATTTAGAGTTTTATGAGTCAGAGTTTTGTTCCATTATTTATTATAGAGTAGTTTTATGTAAATTGTAGTATGAGTGATTCTCGTCATTTCCATACATACCTAGGGTTTTAGTCTCTAAGGCTGCATCTCTCAGTATAAATAATCATTGCATACACACACAGTTCATACAAAACAATCCACAATCAGAGAACTTACCGTGCGGATTTGGTGCCGGAGACTGAAGTGACATGCTTCGAAAAGACATATATATTTCTAAATCAGTTTCTGGCCATCTTTTAAAACATTTTAAACCCCCATACCCACGGCCGAGATTTTGAAACCTCGCTCTGATACCACAATTGTAACACCCTAAACCCGGTCAATACGTTACGATCGAATCTGGAACATTATAGGATAGAAGATTTGGAAATATTGGCTACGCATCATGACTTGGGAAAAACATTTTAGTTCTAGAGATCCCATGTTAAGGGCTATTCATAAATTGATTAACTTAAAGCTTTAGAAAAAAAAACTTTTAGTAAAGTTAATTAAACGATAAAAACCGGTTGACTTATTATTTTCTCTTTTGAAAAGAAACCAAGTCTTGAAAGTTTCGTAAAATAACATTTTGAAAGCAACGTTGAGGTACGCGATCTTTTGAAGATGGTATTAGCACTATTGAGAAAATACCAAGTTAAATTGTTTACGTTTTCAGACAAGAAATCCTGTTTTCCTTGTGGTTCTTGGCATGTATAAAATCAGCATATATTAACCCCAAAATAAAAAAACTTTTAAGCGGCCTTATTACAAATTGAAATTCCAAAATAGAAAAAAATTGAAGATAAAGTTCAGGTTTACTAAAAGAAAACCTAACGCATGGCCACCTCGAGTCCGTCTCGGCCTAAAACCCGTCATCTACTGGTTACCTGCAAAAATTAGTAAAGGGGTGAGTCATCGAGACTCAGTATGTACATCCCCATGTAATGCAAATTGGGCCTTAGCCCACATAATACAGCACATGTTATATGCATGCAATGCAACCCAACCCAGATCAGCTCTCCACCAAACACCCGTGGCATTATGCCACCATGGTTCATAACCATCGTGGTCCTAGACCACTCGTGACCGTAGTCACTCGTGACAAAGTCACTGTAATATAATCGTGGTGCCAACCTACCGTGGTCATAGACCACCGTGATGATCTCTAGCAATACTACACACGTGGGGCCAACCCACTGTGGTCAAAGACCACCGAGGTAAGTCACTGTTATAACCAATCGTGGTATTAACCACCGTGGTACTTAGACCACTAGTGACCGTAGCCACTCGTGACATTAGTCACTTTTCTTCCTCCTCAATTCAACCATTCTCGAGCCCATACTCTTTCATATCATGCGCATTATGTATGCAACTCATTTCACAGTGAATAATAGATCATTTACATGCATAATATCCAAAATATACATACATACAATTTAACAACAATAACAGTATCGAGAACATACCCGGCGTCTCCAACCTTACCCGTAAGGGTAGTTAACCTTTCATAACAGTTATTTCGGCTTCTCGCACTTTTCAGTTAATAACGCAATAACAACAACAATGAAGGCGTGTGAATAGCACACACCTGATAACGCGTAAGGTAATACCCTCTACGTCGATGCTTTCAATCGCAGGAACGACAGCTATGTGTCTATCCCAAACAGGAGTTGGCTCTCTCCCACAGCCTGACAGAAAATCCCGAACCGCCGACACTGAACGCTTCTTGAACTATGGAATAGGGGTTACAGCCACACTCCCCTCCCTGGCTTGATTGTTTCTTGCATCCATGAATAGCTTTGATCAGTTACTTAAAAGAAAAGAACGATGATCACTACACCCGAAAGATTTGATTTAGGAAGGGCATCATGAATGAATCCCTGCCAAATGACATAACGAAAGATTCCTTACCTTGATTTCTAGCGAATAACACTAACTGATTCGGCTTGTAGCTTTAGGTGATCCCTCAAAAATTTTGCAAGTTAGAGGATAGCGCATAAAGATGAATACGAAATGGCCAAATGGCCTAAACGGAACCTAAAGGAGGGCCTTCCCCTCATTCGGCTATGCCCACTTACCAAAGAACTTTAGAAAATTAACGCTGCAAGAAAGATGATCGATAGCAGGGGTGCTTAGATTCGGCCCTTCACTAAAAAGAAACAAAGCAGCGTTTAAACCATTAGAAGTCACCAACGGCTTAACCAAGGGAAGGGAATACTCACCACAATACACCATGCATTCGGCCAAAAAGAGAAAGGGTCGACAAAAATAGAAGAAAGAGTCTTGAGAGAAGCAAAACTCACCAAGTCGACTGCTGATCAGAGAAGAGAACGATGGAGCAAGGGATATTCGGCACTTAACAAAGATGAAAATAAAAGATACGAAGAAGAAAAGAAGATGATAGTAGGGTTTCGGTTGATACGGCAAGGAAAAAATAAGATAAGGGAAAAAGATTCGGCCAAGTGTTAAAGAAGAAGATGCAAACAGAGAGTATGAAAAGAAGTGAGTTGAGTTTTGGCTAGCACTCAAGTGGAGAGAAAGAAAGATGAAGGAGAAGAGTGCACGAGCGAACAACTTTCAAATATTCGGCTAGAGCACAAAAGAAGACAAAAATGAAGAAATGAGACTAGCTACTTGGATTCGGTAAACAAAAGATAAAATGGGGAGTGAGAGTTTCAGTTTTGGCTAAAAGAGAAATAGAGAAAAGGTCAAAAATGAAAAAAGGAAGGGTAGTGTTTTCTAGAATCGGTTTTGACCCTTAGAAGAAAACGGCACCAAAGATACTCCTAAACCCGATTGAGCCACACCATAAAATGGAAAACCAAGCCACTAGCCTGAAGAATTCGGTACACACACCCTACAAGTCAAAATCGACCTCTCCCCCTCCTTCCAACATCCAAATTTCGGCCATCACTTTCTACCAACATCCAATCCCATATTTTTCTCCTTAATTCACTATTGTTCACCCATTCAAATGAGTTTGAATAATTCAAACTCCCCTTTTTCCTCATGGCCTCTCATTCAAATCATTTGACTCATTCAAAACCTATCCAAGCAGTGCCCTTGCTAAATCTACCACTCAAGCTCCTTAGGCGCAAAAATAAAGTTCCTCATTACTGACGATGCAACTAGAACCCCTTCTCCCTATAGCTTCTACCTTGTTACGCCACTTCAAGCACTCTAAGTGGCGCCTCCTTTCCATTTTACCACCCCTTTACTTGTGTTAACAAAACACAGTTAAATATCCCCAAGGCCTGCCTCAGCTAGCTCTTCCCCTAAAGTGCCTAAAAATAAAATTTTCACCAAGGCTCAGGCGTAATCCCGAGCCTTCCCGGGACCCTCAAATACATCAAAACAACAATCAAAACATATCAACACACAGCACTACACAATAATGCCAAGCCCCTAATTCCAGGATGTTACAAATGTGGTCACCGATACTTTGAGTAGAAAATCATTGTTTGCGTTGAGAGCCATGAATACACGGATGGCTTTGTTAGATGATAGTTCTATTCTAGTCGAGTTGAGGGCTAGACCATTATTTCTCCAAGAGATTTGTGAAGCTCAGAAAGAGGACAGCAACTTACAAGCCAAAAGAGTTCTATGTGAGTCAAATGTTGAATCAGACTTTCGGGTAAGTCTTGATGGATGCTTGACGTTTTGAGATAGGGTCTGTGTACCCAGAAATTATGAACTTATTTGAAAGATTTTGTATGAAGCACATAGCAGATGTTTAACTCTGCACCCAGGAAGCACGAAGATGTACAATGACTTGAGAAAGTGGTATTAGTGGCCTAGTATGAAGAAGGACATTTCTGAGTTTGTATCGAGATGCCTGATTTGTCAGCAAGTGAAGGTTAAACACCAAGTACCTTCGGGTCTGCTTCAGCCCATTATGGTTCCTGGGTGGAAGTGTGATAAACCGTAATTATAACATATTTTAATCCCACATTTAGTATGCTTTTGGATGATTTATCCCTTGATTTATGTAAAAAGGTGCTCTTAATCCTTTCTTTTCATGGCTTATACCCAGGAAAGCACCCGAGGATGAAAAGAACATAAAACGAGCCCAAAACGGAGTAAATGGGCCTTAGCACAAAATCGACACGGCCTGGCCCAAATCACACACGGCCGTGCCTCGCCGATCACCTAGAGTACGGCCTCAACCCTCACTTATACGGTCGTGCCTCAAAGTAGAAATATGAACACTGCTTGAAGTCGATCCACAAGGGCGTGTGCCATGGTCGTGCCCCTGTCGCTGGAATGAGCAATTTCAGTCGGAAAAAGATACTTAAGGAGAAAGAATCGCATTCCAAAGAGCCTATATATATCCCCTAAGTGCCACCTTTGAGAGGGGCATTGAGCTAGGCCAAGGAGCCAAGCCGGAAAGGTCAGAATTGTGGGAATCGCTCGAAGTTAGCCAATTGATCCATCCCAAGAAGCTGGAATTATACTGAAGACGGTGGAATTCTCCTTCAATTCCTTCAGGGAGTTTTAGGGATTTCTTATGTTTTGTTTTATCTTTTCTCTTGAGATATTTTCTTATTTAGTTATGAACTAAACCCCTCAAATACCTGAAGGCGATGAAACCTAGATGAATCTTGTTATTTGATTTTTGAATTATATGATAACTTCTTAGTTTGTTCTTAATTATGCATGCTTAATCCAAATCTGATGTGCTTAGGTGGAGGAGGAATAGACCCTGCTTAGCATAATTAAGCAGAGTTGACCGAACGCCTAGAGATAGGGTTACGAGATTTTGTCGGATTAGGGTGAAACCTAATATGGGAAAATATAGATCGATTTACTGCTATTCTAGGGGGTTATTATAAGAGAACGAGAGTTCCACTAATTAACCTACAGTTAGACGTTATTCGCCTCGAGAGCGGGTTTAATATACGTTAGGGAGTCCTACGGATCAAGCTAAGTAAATAAATCATATGATTCAGGGTTAGATAACAAGTGAAGTCTAGGTGGATTCTTCCTGAAGGTATCATCGTGATCAATTAAGTTTCCTTCAAGTTATTTCCCAATTCGTTCTTTTTGTCTTTTCCCTTAGCTTAGTCGTCGTTAATTTAGATTAAAACAACTTCACTTTATTTTTAAGGCTAAATAATAAAAAGAAAGTTAGTATTAATACTTTTAGTTCCTTTGGGTTCGACAATCCGGTCTTGCCTAAGCTATACTACTGTTCGATAGGTATGCTTACCTTTAATCGTTGTCAGAATTAGTTTCTAGGTTCGATCACATTCATTATAAATTTTAAAGCTCTAATTTCAGCAATCAAGGTGGGACCGTATTACCATGGACTTCGTGACGGGTTTACCGTTGACACCAAAAAAGAAAGATGCCGTATGGGTTGTAGTCGATAGACTTACGAAGTCGGCCCATTTCATACCAGTACAAGTTGATTACTCGCTTGAAAAGTTGGCTAAACTGTACGTGGCAGAGATATAAGACTTCATGGAGCACCCTTATCGATCATTTCAGATAGAGATCTGAGATTCACGTCACGGTTTTGGAAAAAGCTACAAGAGGCCTTAGGCACAAAATTAAGTTTTAGTACAGCTTTCTATCCACAAACTGACGGACAGTTGGAAAGAGTAATTCAGATACTCGAAGACATGCTTCGATGTTGTGTTTTGGAATTCCAAGGTAATTGGAAGAAATACTTACCGTTGGTGGAATTCGCCTACAACAACAGTTTTCAGTGAAGTTTGAAAATGGCACCTTATGAAGCATTGTATGGGCGTACATGCCAAACGCCCTTGTATTGGACAGAACTCAGATAAAAATAGGTACACAGGGTCGATTTGATCAAGGAAACTAAAGAGAAAATAAAAGTGATACGTGACAGTCTAAAAGTCACCTCAGATAGACAAAAGTCCTATTCGGATTTAAAAAGGAAAGAGATTAAATTCCAAGTCGGTGATAAAGTGTTTCTGAAAGTATCACCTTGGAGGAATGATAAACCGTAAAAGTGACATATTTTAAGCCCACATTTAGCATGCTTTTGGATGATTTAAGCCTTAAATTATGTAATTTGGTGCTGTTAATCCTTTGTTTTCATGTTTTATATTCAAGAGAGCACCCAATGACGAAAAGAACAAAAAAGGGCCCAAAACGGAGTAAATGGGCCATATCACAAAATTTATACGGCCTGGGCCCAAGATCACACGGCCGTGCCCCATTCAACAGGTTCGAACACGGCCTGGCCACGACTTACATGGGCGTGTGCCATGGGCGTGTCCCTGTCGCAGGAAAGAAGAGTTTCACTCAGATTTGGATACTTAGGGGCAAAGAAACACATTCAGAAGCCTATATAAACACCCCAAGTATCACCTAAGAAGGGGGAACCCAAGGCTTTAGTCAGAGGGCGTCCGACTAGGCCAGAGAAGGTAGATTTGTGGAGATTTACTCGAAGATAGTCAGTTGATTCATCTCAAGAAATCGGAATCATACTTAAGACGGAGGATCTCTCCTTCAATTCCTTCAGGGGGTTTTAGGGATTTCTTATGTCTGGTTCAAAGTTAGATAACAAGTGAAGTCTAGGTGGATTCTTCCTTGGGTGTCGTCTTAATCAATTGGTTTTTCTTCCAAGTTATTTTCCCAAAATCATTCTTCTTTGTCTTAGAGTCTTTAGATTAGTTGTTAGTTAATTTTAGATTAGATAAAAATCACTTTAATTCTTAGGCTAAATAATAAAAAGAGAGTTAGTATTAGTACTTTTGGTTCCTTTGGGTTCGACATTCCGGTCTTGCCTTAACTATACTACTGTTCGATAGGTACTCTTACCTCAAATCGTTGTCATAGTTAGTTTCCAGGTTTGATCATTCTTTTTATTGATTTTCAAGGTTTTGACATCGCGAAAATAACGATCAAGTTTTTGGCGCCGTTGCCGGGAATAAAATATTAGGAAAGCTTAATTTTTATTAATTCAGCCATATTTATTTTTGCAATTAAACTTTATTTTTATTTTTCTAAATTTTCTTTCTTTCTTTTGTTCCTTTTAGGTACCTCTAGTTTATGACTAGAAGGAACCCGACAGGACCCTTACTCTACGACAGTGATATTGAAGGTACCATTCGTAGAAATCGCAGAGAGATAAGGCGAAGCTTAAACTACATAGACAAAGAGCAAGAAGTCGAAATAAATACCACAGAAGAGGTGGCTGAAAATAATCCGCCACCTCCAGAGATGGCCGAACATCATGCTCTACGTACTATGTATGATTATGCTAAACCTAGTTTAACAGGAACTGAGTCTAGTATTGTTAGGCCTACTATTGCTGCAAATAAATTTGAATTGAAACCTAACTATATAAAGATGATACAACAGTTTGTTCAGTTTGATGGTTTACAGGATGAGGATCCTAACACACACTTAGTGAATTTTCTAGAATTCTGTGATACCTTCAAGATAAATGGCGTTTCTGATGATGTCATCCATCTTCAATTATTTCCCTTTTCCCTGATAAATAAAGCCAAACAGTGGTTGCATTCTTTTCCACGAGGGTCAATCACAACATGGGATCAAATGACCGAAAAAATTTTATTAAAATATTTCCCACCTGCCAAAACGGCCAAATTAAGGAATGATATCTCCTCTTTTGTGCAGATAGATTCAGAGACACTTTACGATGCATGGGAGAGATACAAGGATTTGTTGAGAAGGTGTCCACACATTGGATTACCATTGTGGCTACAGGTCCAAACTTTTTACAATGGTGTGAACCCCTCAACAAGACAACTAATCGATTTAGCCGTCAGCGGAACCCTGAACAACAAAACTCCTGAAGTAGCCTACAAGTTTATAGAGGAGATGTCACTGAATAACTATCAGTGGTAAAGTACAAGGACAAGGCCAGCCAAAGCAGCTAGAGTTTTCAACCTCGACGCAGTAACTGCGCTATCAAATCAGGTAGAGTTCCTACATAAAAAATTTGATAGTTTCTATGGTTCTTCGCACGTACGTCCAGTTATGCAGTGCGACGCAAGTGAAGGAGTGGTGAATCCTGAGTACCCACCCTACGGACAGGGCAAGGAGAGCGAACAAATGAACTATATGGGTAACAAGTTCCGATCTAACAATAACCCTTATAGTAATACTTATAATCCAGGTTGGAAGAACCACCCCAATTTCTCATAGGGAGTTCAAAGAAATCAAAGGCAACAACCATCCCAAAACTTCCAACAACAGCCCTACCCACAGGAAAAGAAGCCGAACCTTGAAGAGATGCTGACAAACCTCATAGCAGCCTTAGAGATACGGTCTCAAAATACGAAAACACGTTTCCAAAAGATAGAAACAAAACTTGAGGCATTGACACAAGAGTTCAAGGAATTCGGGCAACTAGCAAAGCAAATGTTTGAGAGACCACAAGGAAGACTACCGAGCAACACCAAGACTAACCCAAGAGAGCAAGTTCAAGCCATAACAGCTCAAGATAGTGAAGGGTTAGACGCGCATAATTCAAAACAAAAGAATACTATAGAAGAAGATATGGTTGAGGTCAATAACAAGCCGAAACCAGTAACCAAAGAGTACAAACCTCACATACCATATCCCCAAGCAATAACAAAAGACGACATAGAGGAACAGTTCGACAAGTTTCTTAAACTTTTAAAGAAATTACATATTAACTTACCATTTCTTGAAGCTCTTTCGCAGATGTCAGATTCCAGGAAATTTTTAAAGAAACTATTAACAAATAAGCGAAAGATAGACGAGGAATCGCATGTGGAACTGAACGCAGTGTACTCTGTAAGAGTATGCACAAAGATCAATCATGAGATGGTTGTAATAACATACTTTATTTACCATATTTATTAATATAAAGCATTGTCATTATTATTTCAGTTTTTCTATCTGTGTATACAAATAAACTGTTTTATAATAATGTCCTGAGAATAATATGATTATTCTTAAAAGATCCTTAGTCGAGTATTATTGTTGACTAGGACAACAATAATGCATTAAGACTAACATGTAGTTGATTGATGATAAAGAGTTGTCATTGATGTGGATTGTCAAAATCAATGCATGAATATGTATGTTAGAGAACAACATATTGGATTGACCCGTTATGAGTATGTTTCTTTCGGATTATTATGTAATTGTCACAACATTACTCATAGTGATTAATATGTATATGATCCTCGGACTTGAGACAATTATTATCTCAACATCGTGAGTTGTATATTTTGATACAGTCAAACGTACACTGTAATTGGTTGTTCTATAAAGGCTGATGTTGGATATACCACAATCTATGTAGAGGGATATGGTTGATCAATATAGGATAAGTCCCTCCTACATAATGGGAGTAATATCTTAGGCCACTTGATTGAGTGAGACTAGAAATGCATGGCCATGCTCAAATAAGTTGACATGAGATGTCATACTAATTTGTATATCATAGTCTACTCAAGATATCAAGAAACATGGGATGGACTATACAAGTGTGACTATTCCATGACTTGTGTCCATTCCAGAGATAAAGGACTTAAGGATTAATGTATGAAAGGTTAATCACGAAAGGTTATGTCGAATCATGACTTCTTGTAACTTAGGTAGCAATGATGCATTGCTAGATGCCACTCATTGTCTGTGATAATAGAATCGTTCTAGTATTATCGCTAACGTTGCAAGAACCTCAGGTCACACCCTATGGTTGAAATGAACGGAATAAAATATAATTGGTATTGTTTTTGGTTGTCACATGAATTAAATTAATTAAAGAATTAATTTAATTGGGTAATCAAATATTGAACATATTATATGTACAAGGATGTTGTACACATAATGACAACATAATTCTATTAATATATGAATTTGATTCATATATAAATTTAAATAAATATAGTTTACCAAATTCTTATTATAATTAATGTAATTATAATTTTCTTGATATAATTAAATGTAGTTATATTTTCGGTTAAAAACTTTATTGTATTTATTTAATCTTATGATACATTCAAGAGATACCAATTATAAATGGGTATTAAAAGGATACCAAATAATGGGCCCAATGAAAAGATACCCATTATAAAAGGCCCAATTAAAAGGATACCCATTATAAAAGGTATTTAAAAGAGGCAAAGCTTATGTGAAAAAACCTAATAGAGTGTTTGTTAGGTCTAGCAAAGTCAAGCAAAAAAACCTCCGTAAAAGTTTTGGAGATTTCTTCCGCTCATAGTCAAACCGGGTGGATCACGTAGAGGCCGACATCGAAAAGGTTGTGGCTTGATTCGACATGAGATCAAAACTCTTGTTGCCAAGGTGTCGCGTCTACTCAGATTGAAGTTTTTGGTAAATTTGAAACCTTTATTTCACCCCGATTCGCTCCTCACACATGGATCCATGGTTTGGATCGCGGATCTAATTTTATTCTCACGCGCCATGCGCCATGGGGTTTCGGCGCTCAACGGTGGTATCGTGAGCCACTTGTGTGATACGAACTCGGGTTTAAATACTTGGGTGATGCAATTGTATGAGATGCATGTTTTGATCTTATTGTATTTTCGATTGTTTAAATCGTTTAAGCATAACTCGATAATCGTTCCTTTCGATAATCGATTAAATGTTAATCATGGTGTTGTGGCTTATTCAATTTTATGTTATTATTGTTAACAAATCCGTAATGATGCGACGATGGTATTTACAATTTCCAGTAAGAGTTAACTGGCTAGGGGAACAAGGGTTGTTCCGATATGAAACCTCAAGGATTAAAATCCTAAAAACACGATTCTGTTGATAAAAGTTATCAAATCCTGAGGATTCATTTGACTGGGATATGCGGTTTGTACCGCGGGCTCCGCCCCGCACCTGAGTCCATACTAGCGGGGCTCCGCCCGCACTTTAACTCCTACCATGATATCCCATCTCTTATTTTGGGGATGGGGATGCTGAGGCGACTCGACGCGGGCCTTCTACCGCTTCCTCCGACCGCCTCGGCCCCATCTTCTTCTTCTTATTATAGTATATTTTGTTAATAAAAGACATTTATAAACTTGATGGGCCACAAAAGGGTTGAAAGGATATTTTATAATTCACCTTAAATAAAAAAAAAAAAAAAATTTGAATTATGTATGCTATTTTTGACATGCACGGTGTTTGAAATGCATAGTTATAGCCCAATGACCCATTCGAGAAAAGGTTGTATTTTTTTAAAAAAAAAAAAAAAATACTACTGCGTGTCGTGCCTTACTATTATTCTCTTGTATTTCTCTTCTCATCTTATTCCTCGTATGTAAACGAGTTTACGCATATTGTAATTTGGAAAAGTTCTTTGTGGGCCAAACAAGAAGGAAGGTGGGACAATGATTGTGAATGATAGCTTGTGAAATGGCTTACACCTTTAGGGTTCCTTTGGTTCTCCCATTGGCTTGGGTTGAACCACCTTAGTTTATGGGCTATAACTATTGCATTTATTTATTGCTTTATTTATTCATGTATGAGATGCTATGGATGTCTAAAGCATGCCAATTTTAATATATTAAAATTTGATGATAATAAACCCTATTAATTGATGAGATCGATTAGAAGACTAAATGGGCTAAAGTAGACCATAATTGGTGAGATGCAACAACCTTAATAAAATCCCTCTATTAAAATATTAAGTCAATATGGCCTTCCAATTTTGCCTCGTTAAGGCCTCGATCAATACTATGTAGGTTCCGCAAAGCGAAGTACTAGTATTTATCTTGGTTAAACGCGAAGAATAAACAAGTGATATTCGCTGGTTTAAAAATTGGTTAATGGCTTAACTAGGTTACTCTAATAGGATTAGAAACCTAGAGGCAAGTAAATTGGATAAATCATAAGATGATTAGAACAAGAGTTGTTCACCAAATATTAGGAGTTACATATGATGTAATTAGCAAATGTTGCTTACCTAAATAACCATAATCTTAAGAGTAAAGCCAAAGCTGACTTAAGAGGTGGTGAAATATGGATCCTTAACCTACTAGAAATACTTTTGAGAAAGATTTTCCGAAATAAATATACGAGGGTTATTAATTTTGAAATAAAATAGTGGGAATATCATTTAATAAAGTCTTTTTAATGATTGATATAAAAATGGTAAATTTACTCACATGCATATTTAATTGTTGTAGATATATTATGGTCAGCAAACACTAGCACACTCTCATTGCGATCGGTCCTTGAGAAGGACAAATTGAATGGTTTGAATTTTCTTGATTGGTTCCGTAACTTGAGGATTGTCCTTAAACAAGAACGGAAATTATATGTCATTGAACAACCACTTCCTAATGAACCACCCACTAATGCCTCGAGGACTGATAGAGATGCTTACAAGAAGTATCTCGATGACATGATAGATGTTGGATGTCTTATGCTTGCCACTATGAATCCTGAACTTCAGAAGCAACATGAGGACATGGTTGCTTATGATATGATCGAGCACCTGAAAGAACTTTATCAGGGGCAAGCACGGCAAGAGAGGTTTGATATCTCTAAAGCCCTATTCCAATGTAAGTTGGCTGAAGGAAGCCCAGTAGGACCTCATGTTCTTAAGATGATTGGCTATATTGAAAGCCTATCTAAGCTTGGGTTTCCATTGAGCCAAGAGTTGGCCATGATGTTATTTTGCAATCGTTGCTTGGATAGCTACAAACGGTTTGTCCTCAATTTCAATATGAATGAAATTGACAAGACTCTACCACAATTGCTCAAGGTATGTTACTGAATCAACAAGGCAATTGAAAAAGGTTGGACCCAAGCCCATATTGATGGTCCGTAATAACAAGGGCAAGGAAAGGCCAAAGTTCAAACAAAGCCTAAGGGCAAAGGTAAGCCCAAATTTGGAAAAGGAAAGGCTACACCGAAACCTAAAGGTGGGGTGTCTAAGGAAGGAAACTGTTTTCATTGTGGTGTGATCGGACATTGGAAACGAATCGCCTCATCTATCTTGAAGAAGTCAAGAAGGCTAAAGCAAGCGGAATGTCCGCTTCTGTATTTATGTTATTGATATTAATTTATCAACTACTACTTCTTGGGTATTAGATACTTCGTTGTGGTTCTCATATTTGTACTTCATGCATGGGGACTACAAAGGAGTAGGACTTTGGCTAGAGGAGATGTGGACCTCACGAGTTGGAAATGGAGCAAAAGTTGCTGCATTAGGTGTGGGAACATATACTTTATCTTTGCCTAGTGGACTTGATTTATGTTTAGAGGATTGTTATTTTGTGCCCAGATTTGACTAAAAACATTATTTCAATTTCTTGTTTAGACAAAATTGGTTTTGAGATAATTATTAAGAATAATTGTTGTTCATTTTATCTCAATAATGTTTTCTATGGTTCAGCACAATTAATTAATGGCCTCTATATTTTAGATCAAACGAATCCCATTTACAACATAAATACTAAAAGATCTAAAATAAATGACTCAAATCAAACTTATCTTTGGCATTGTCGTTTGGGCCACATAAGTGAGAAACGCATATCCAAACTCCATAAAGATGGTCTCTTGAATTCATTTGTTTTTGAACAATTTGAAGTATGTGAATCTTGCTTATTGGGAAAAATGACTAAATCTCCTTTTTCTGGAAAAGGTGAACGAGCTAGTGATTTATTGGGCCTAATACATTCTGATGTATGTGGACCAATAAATACACAGGCCAGAGGTGGATTTCACTACTTCATTACTTTCACTGATGATTTCAGTAGATATGGGTATGTTTATCTCATGCGCCATAAGTCTGAGTCCCTTGAAAAGTTCAAGGAATTTAAAAATGAAGTACAAAATCAACTAGGCAAAACTATCAAGTCACTTCGATCTGATCGAGGTGGAGAGTATTTGAGCCTAGAGTTTGATGATCTTTTAAAAGAATGTGGGATTGTCTCACAACTTACTCCTCCCGGTACTCCTCAATGGAATGGAGTATCCGAGAGAAGAAATCGAACTTTGTTAGACATGGTTCGATCCATGATGAGTCATCTTTGATCTACCGACTTCCTTTTGGGGACATGCACTTGAGATCACTGCTTTCACACTAAATCGTGTTCCATCTAAATCGGTTCAAAAGACGCCATATGAGATGTGGACCGGGAAACGTCCTAGTATGTCTTTTATGAAAATTTGGGGTTGTGAAGCTTATGTTAAACGTCGACGCCTACTAAGCTTGAACCCAAATCTGAAAGGTGTATATTTGTGGGATATCCAAAAGAAACCAAAGGATATTATTTTTAATCCCACTCGAGAACAAAATTTTTGTTGCTTTCTGACCGGTGTCTTCCTAGAGAAAGAATTTACTTCTAGAAAAGGAAGTGGGAGAAAGATTGAACTTGAAGAAATTCAAGAATCACAAGATACCACCAACCGTAGATTGAACAAAACCAAATTCCACAAGAAATTGAGGAACAAACAACTGCTATAGAAACACAACCACCACAAGCAGATCTTTAAGAGAACGCCGTGCACACCGAGAGATATGGATTTCTCATTACAACGCATGGTGACATTCTTCTTATAGATCAAGATGAGCCTAGGACTTATCAAGAAGCGGTGACGAGCCCGGACTCGAGAAATGGCTTGAGGCCATGAGATCTCGAGATGGATTCCATGTATGAAAACCAAGTATGGACTTTGATTGACCCACCCGGGAAATTAAACCTATAGGGTGTAAATGGGTTTTCAAAAAGAAAATAGACATGGATGGTAATGTACAAACATACAAAGGGCGATTAGTCGCTAAAGGTTTTCGCCAAATTCATGGTGTTGACTATGATGAAACCTTTTCTCCTGTAGCTATGTTTAAATCCATCGAGATCTTGCTTTCGCCATAGCTGCATTTCATGATTATGAAATCTGGCAGATGGACGTCAAAACAGCTTTCCTTAACGGGAAACTTGAAGAGGATGTGTATATGACACAACCTGAAGGTTTTGTAAATCCAAAGGATGCTAGAAAGATATGTAAGCTACAAAGATCCATTTATGGATTAAAGCAAGCTTCTCGAAGTTGGAATATTCGTTTTAACGATGCAATCAAAGAGTTTGGTTTTATCAAAAATGAAGATGAGCCATGTGTTTACAAGAAAGTTAGTGGGAGCACTATCACATTCTTGGTACTATATGTGGATGACATACTTATCATGGGAAATGACATACCTACCTTGCAGTCTATTAAGACTTGGTTAAGAAGTTGTTTTTCTATGAAGGACTTGGGCGAAGCCACTTATATCTTAGGAGTCAAGATCTATAGAGATAGATCAAGACGACTACTAGGTCTAAGCCAAAGCACATACATAGATAAAGTACTGAAAAGGTTCAGTATGGAAGAATCTAAAAGAGGATTCCTACCTATGAGACATGGTATTTCACTCTCGAAGGAAATGTGTCCTTCAACTCCACAAGAGAGAGAACGTATGAGTAAAATTCCATATGCTTCCGCTATTGGATCTATCATGTATGCTATGTTATGTACCCGTCCAGAATGTCTCGTATGCCTTAAGTATGACGAGCAGGTATCAAGTAGATCCCGGTGAAGGTCACTGGACCACAGTCAAGAGTATCCTTAAGTACTTAAGAAGAACTAAGGATACGTTCCTATTATATGGAGGTGAGGAAGAGTTAAGTGTAAAAGGTTACACTGATGCCAGCTTCCAAACTGACAAGGATGATTCTCGATCGCAATCAGGTTTTGTGTTTTGCCTTAATGGTGGTGCTGTAAGCTGGAAGAGTTCAAAGCAAAGTACAGTAGCCGATTCTACAACAGAGGCCGAGTATATTGCAGCCAGTGAGGCAGCAAAAGAAGCAGTTTGGATCAAGAAGTTCATTACTGGACTAGGGGTTGTGCCTAGCATATCGATGCTATAGAACTCCGATGTGATAACAATGGAGCCATTGCACAAGCTAAAGAACCCGGATCTCACCAAATGATCCAAACATATACTTAGGCGCTACCATCTTATTCGAGAGATTATCGATCGAGGAGATGTAGAGATATGCAGAGTACCTTCGATGATAACATCGCTGATCCTCGACCAAGCCTCCGACACGCAGCCAGAAGCATGATCGTCACACTAAGTCGCTTGGTATTAGATATATGAGTGATTGGTCTTAGTGCTAGTGGGAGATTGTAAGAGTATGCACAAAGATCAATCATGAGATGGTTGTAATAACATACTTTATTTACCATATTTATTAATATAAAGCATTGTCATTATTATTTCGCTTTTTCTATCCGTGTATACAAATAAACTGCTTTTATAATAATGTCCCGAGAATAATATGATTATTCTTAAAAGATCCTTAGTCGAGTATTATTGTTGACTAGGACAACAATAATGCATTAAGACTAACATGTAGTTGATTGATGATAAAGAGTTGTCATTGATGTGGATTGTCAAAATCAATGCATGAATATGTATGTTAGAGAACAACATATTGGATTGACCCGTTATGAGTATGTTTACTTTGGATTATTATGTAATTGTCACAACATTACTCATAGTGATTAATATGTATATGATCCTCGGACTTGAGACAATTATTATCTCAACATCGTGAGTTGTATATTTTGATACATCAAACGTACGTATAATCGTAATTGGTTGTTCTATAAAGGCTGATGTTGGATATACCACAATCTATGTAGAGGATATGGTTGATCAATATAGGATAAGTCCCTCCTACATAATGGGAGTAATATCTTAGGCCACTTGATTGAGTGAGACTAGAAATGCATGGCCATGCTCAAATAAGTTGACATGAGATGTCATACTAATTTGTATATCATAGTCTACTCAAGATATCAAGAAACATGGGATGGACTATACAAGTGTGACTATTCCATGACTTGTGTCCATTCCGAGATAAAGGACTTAAGGATTAATGTATGAAAGGTTAATCACGAAAGGTTATGTCGAATCATGACTTCTTGTAACTTAGGTAGCAATGATGCATTGCTAGATGCCACTCATTGTCTGTGATAATAGAATCGTTCTAGTATTACTGCTAACGTTGCAAGAACCTCACAGTCACACCCTATGGTTGAAATGAACGGAATAAAATATAATTGGTATTGTTTTTGGTTGTCACATGAATTAAATTAATTAAAGAATTAATTTAATTGGGTAATCAAATATTGAACATATTATATGTACAAGGATGTTGTACACATAATGACAACATAATTCTATTAATATATGAATTTGATTCATATATAAATTTAAATAAATATAGTTTACCGAAATTCTTATTATAATTAATGTAATTATAATTTTCGGATATAATTAAATGTAGTTATATTTTCGGTTAAAAACTTTATTGTATTTATTTAATCTTATGATACATTCAAGAGATACCAATTATAAATGGGTATTAAAAGGATACCAAATAATGGGCCCAATGAAAAGATACCCATTATAAAAGGCCCAATTAAAAGGATACCCATTATAAAAGGTATTTAAAAGAGGCAAAGCTTATGTGAAAAAACCTAATAGAGTGTTTGTTAGGTCTAGCAGCCGTCAAGCAAAAAAACCTCCAGAAAAGTTTTGGAGATTTCTTCCGTTCATAGTCAAACCGGGTGGATCACGTAGAGGCCGACATCGAAAAGGTTGTGGCTTGATTCGACAGTAGATCAAAACTCTTGTTGCCAAGGTGTCGCTGTCTACTCAGATTGAAGTTTTTGGTAAATTTCGAAACCTTTATTTCACCCCGATTCGCTCCTCACACATGGATCCATGGTTTGGATCGCCGGATCTAATTTTATTCTGCTGCGCCATGGGGTTTCGGCGCTCCAACATACTCAGCAATGTTGCAAAACAAACTACCACCGAAATTAAAAGATCCAAGGAGTTTTACAATTCCATAATTGGTAGTTTATCTATTGATAATGCGTTAGCTGACTTAGGGGTAAGCATAAATGCCATGCCTTATAAATTGTTTAAACACTAGGTCTAGGGAAACCCAAACAAACTAGGATGGGCATTCAATTAGCTGATAAAACTATTAGAGTTCCTAGGGGTATAATTGAAGATGTACTTGTGAAAATTGATAAATTCGTATTCCCAGTAGACTTTTCCGTTTTAGACATGGATGAGGACAACACGATCCCCCTAATTTTAGGAAGACCATTCTTAACAACTGCCAGAACTAAGATTGATGTTGATGCAGGCAAACTTATACTTTGTGTAGGTGACGAGACAGTCACTCTTCAAGCCCTCAATCTAGCTAGAACATTGAATAGCCAAGGTGAGAAAGTAAATTCTATTGATAACCATTCGGTTAACCCTTCTTTTCAGGAAACACCCCAGCATGATCTCGATCCTAAACCCTGTGCCAACAAAGAAATAACTCATGAGGAATAAAGGATTCAGATCGATGAACTAGAAGAGGGGAAGAAGTATTTTAAAAGAGAACTAGGGATACACGAAGCAGAACCAAGGCCACTCTACGAGACAGACAGTTTAAAAATCGGAGATTAGGTAATGCTAGATAAAGCAGATCCACGAGTGTCCCCTCCTGATCCTAACACCAGCAAGGAAATCCCTTTCAAGGTAATCGATGTTTTTCCGTACGGAACAGTTGAGGTAAGTAACCCTATGTTCGGTACTTTAAAAATAAATGCTACTCGTCTTAAACTTCATCATGATGATATAACTGATAGCATGAGGAATGACTTTCAACTCCTCAAACCACCATGAATATACAAATGAGAGGAGAGTCTAGCTTAAGACTATAAACGAGTGCTTCTCGGGAGGCAATCCGAGTACTAACCCTATTAACTTCTGCATTGTTCATCTTATTCATTTTATTTTATTCTCTCTTTATAACACCTAACTATAAACTAACCAAAAGTATAGAATTCCAAAGCCACACGGCCTTGCACACGGCCGTCTCCGTGGCCTGTGGGTACAAAGAATCTCTGTACTAACATGGCAGAAACAGTACGAGTCAGAACAAGTAAAATTTTCGAGTCACGGACTCAATCCACTACACTACAGGCACTGACAAAATCCCACGGTTGTGCAATGTGGCCGTGGTCGGCACTACTAGATTACACACGGGTGTGGTGACCTGAGCATGGGCGTGGGAGAAACGAACGAAGCCCACCACGGTCGTGCGACATGGCCGTGTGAATCGACACACCTAGGGTACACGGGAGTGGAGATGTACCAGATTTGAAATGCTATATAAACCAACCCTCCCTCCATCTTCTCAACCACTTCCCATCCCCTTTCTTCCATCCTATTCTTCAGAATTCTCCCCTTCCATATTTCTCTTCTTTAATCCTCCCCCAATTTTCGATGCCCATAACATCTATGTCGAAGAAGTGGGAGGATCCCAGCACAGTCTCCCTCTTGGAGACCGATCTACATGCCGCTTCATCCACTCGACAAGCCAAGGGTCATTGAGACCATTTATCTTTTGTTTTACTTTTATCTTCTCTTTTATTTTCCTTCACTTTGACTATCTTATACTTAATTTAGTTTATTTTATTTTAGTTTCTTAGTGTCAGGTTCTTCAGGATGCTAGGGAATCAAGCCACTTCCGCCACCGCCAGCACCACCCCAGCCTTAGAAGTCACACCCACCTCGCGAACCATCCAACAATAAGGACTCCTCGATCCATTCATCTTTCATTTTAATTTTATTTACATTTCTATTTTCTTTCTCTTTATCTTTCTTGTATTTAACTATATATTTAGTTTATTTTAAATGTGTCTTAATAATTCCTGGCTAATTCTCTACGAGCTCCCCAATTTTTTTATCTCGCGCAGAGCTTGGTAGTAGCCACCACCCCTATCGACTTCCAACTCTGGGAAACCATCACCTCTTCTCTCTCTTAAATTGCATATCTATGTTCATACATTGTGGACAATGTCCATCTTAAGTGTGGGGGGTGAATAGTTATTTCGAGAAAGTGCCTAACTTTCTGTATTATTCTCAAGTCCCTGAATGATATCTTGTCTTAAAGTAATTTCCTCATATTATGATTAGAATGAAATTTCCTTTGATTTAAGATTTTTATTGAAATGTCTTGGATTAAGTCATTGATAATTGTGCATTGATGATCAAACTTGAAGAGTACTAGAGAGTCAAGCATGATAAGTCTAATTTTCATTAAATTAAAATTTTTTCTAGGTTGTCTACCTGAATTTGAATATTACTTTGAAGTTTGAAATTTACGAGGTTGACATAAAAAACCCATAATTTTTGTGAGACTTTGAGCCTTTTAGAGCATACATTCTTTTCCTTGCTCACCTTATTGATTATGAGTGTGTCAACAGTGATCTGTTATTCTAGAACTTGCATTGATTATACATGTCGAGACCACACCTTTGATTTGATATACAGAGATGATAAAGGCACTTAGGTTTTAACCCACTCACTCCACTAAAGGCCGACCTTCACAATTAACCCCCTAGTGAACCACGTTGATCCTAACAACCCTTTTTATTGACTCACCCACTAATATTAACCCAAAACCCCTTATATTTGTTATCACCATTCTTCTTGACTACCCTTTTTGTCGAGATTTGATGTTAAGTAGTTTCCTAACAATGTTCTATATTTCAATTGTTAAAGCTTTTTTCTCTTATTATTGTAATGACTTGTTCTTAAAAAAAAACAAAGTATATTCATTATTAGCTCTATAATTAAGTGAGCTTACATGTTTAAATTTCAAATATTGAAGAAAAAGCTCGTATTATTAGTTTTCAATTGATGTAATTATTCATTTTTTTAGTTAGGTAATTTGTCAATTCAATCTCGATTCTAACCCTCTAATTCAGCCTTTATCCATACCTTTAACCTAAGCCCCATTACAACCCTGTCAAAGACCTATTGATTTATGTATCATCTCATATTATAGTGGTGGAGATTTGATTTTCATGCAAGCCTATGGGATTAACTTTTCATGTTCGACTTTTGAGTGCTTAATTCTGAACCTTAAACACTTCGAGTGATCTGAGAGAATCTTTAGTGGGGATGTCAATTCTTGTCAGTTTTGAATCAAAGGAAATTATTTACATAAGGGGAAACGCCTATGTTCTCGTGCTACAAATGTATGACTTTGATTGTTTGACTCTTTAGAACTCATTGAATTGAATTATCCATGTATGAATTATCTTTGAATTATGATGAGACATTATTAATAAATATTATGAATTAAGGAGGATCATTTTAATTGTGATTTGAGAATTTTGCTTGAGGACAAGCAAAAGCTTAAGTGTGGGGGTATTTGATAAACCGTAAAAGTAACATATTTTAAGCCCACATTTAGCATGCTTTTGGATGATTTAAGCCTTAAATTATGTAATTTGGTGCTCTTAATCGTTTGTTTTCATGTTTTATACCTAGAACAGCACCCAATGGTGAAAAGAACAGAAAATGGGCCCAAAACAGAGTAAATGGGCCATATCACAAAATCCACATGGCCCGGGCCCAAGATCACACGATCGTGCCCCATTCAACAGGTTCGAACACGGCTTGGCCACGACTTACACGGGCGTGTGCCATAGGCGTGTCCCTATCGCAGGAAAGAAGAGTTTCACTCGGATTTGGATACTTAGGGGCAAAGAAACACATTCAAAAGCCTATATAAACACCCCAAGTATCACCTAAGAAGGGCGGAACCCAAGGCTTTAGTCAGGGGGCGTCCGACTAGGCCAGAGAAGGCAGATTTGTGGAGATTTACTCAAAGATAGTCAGTTGATTCATCTCAAGAAACCAGAATCATACTCAAGATGGAGGATCTCTCCTTTAATTCCTTCAGGGGGTTTTAGGGATTTCTTATGTCTTGTTTTATCTTTTCTTCTGAGATGTTTTTTTTTTTTTATTGTTATGAACTAAACCCTCAGATACCTGAGGGGGATGAAACCTAAGATGAATCTTGTTATCATTTGCTAAACTATATGATAAATATTTGACTTGTTCTTAATTATGTGTTCTTAATTCTTGTGTTGATATTTCTGGGATATTAATTCAAGTATGATGTGCTTAGGTGGAGGAGCAAAAGTCCCTGCCTAAGTGTAGATCTAGCATAATTAAGCGGAGTTGATCGCGCGCCTAGAGATAAGGTGACGAGATTTTACCGAATTAGAGTAAAACCTAATATGGGAGTCCATAGATCGAGTTAATACGATTCTAGAGGTTTTAATTAGAAAGAGATTTCAATTGATCGACATAGGGTTAGACGTTAGTCACCTCGAGAGAGGGACTAATATAACTTAGGGAAAATTACGGATCAAGTCAAATGAATAAATCGTCTGGTTCAGAGTTAGATAACAAGTGAAGTCTAGGTGGATTGTTCCTTGGGTGTCGTCTTAATCAATTGGTTTTTCTTCCAAGTTATTTTCCCAAAATCATTCTTCTTTGTCTTAGAGTCTTTAGATTAGTTGTTAGTTAATTTTAGATTAGATAAAAATCACTTTAATTTTTAGGCTAAATAATAAAAAGAGAGTTAGTATTAGTACTTTTGATTCCTTTGGGTTCGACATTCCAGTCTTGCCTTAACTATACTACTGTTCGATAGGTACGCTTGCCTCAAATCGTTGTCATAGTTAGTTTCCAGGTTTGACCATTCCTTTTATAAATTTTAAGACTTTGACATCGCGAACACAACGATCAAGGAAAGTCCTCAGATTTGGCCGGAAAGGCGAAATGAGTCTGCATTTTATTGGACCTTATGAAGTTACTGATAGGATAGGATCTGTAGCTTATTGTTTGGCCTTGCCACCTGAGCTAGAAAAGATTCACGATGTCTTCCACGTATCTATTTTACGGTGATACCGTTCGGACCCTTTACATGTGATAGTACCAACAGAGGTAGAAATTCAACCGGACTTGACTTATGGCGAAGAACCAGTTAAAATTTTCGCACAATAGGTCAAACGATTGAGAAACAAAAGTATAGCTCTAGTGAAAGTGCTATGGCAAATACATGGAATAGAAGAGGCTACATGGGAGCCCGAGAAGACTATGAGAAACCAATATCCTAACATTTTCACCGATAAGATTTTTGGGGATGAAAATCCTTAAGGGGGAGAATTGTAGTAGCCCAATTTAGGGGCTAGTTAGAATAGTGATCTCAGGATCACTAATCCGAGGTTAGAGAAAATTATTTTCATGTTTTTTTATGAGTTAGATCATGAATATATAAGTGCATGTAAATTTTGGTACTTTAATTTTAGCGATTTCATGTTTAATTGCGAAAAATGACTAAACCGCATAAAGTGCATGATAAACCGTAATATATACATATTTTAATCCCATATTTGGCATACTTTTGGATGATTTATCCCTTGAATTGTGCAATTTGATGCTCCTAATCCTTTAATTTCATGTTTTATACTTAGGAGAGCATAAGAGGATGAAAAGAACGAGAAACGGGCCAAAAACGGAGAAAATGGGCCAAAGTTAGAAATCTACACGGCATAGAGTTCGCCACACGGCCGTACCACTTTAGAAGACTCAAACATGACCCAAGGTTCGATTCACATGGGCGTGCCATACGGGCGTCTCCCTGCCGTGATCTGTTTTAATTCCACTCGGAAAAGGATACTTAGAGGCAAAGAAAGACATTCCGATAGCCTATAAAAACACTCTAAGTGTAACCTAAAAAGAGAGTTGGTCGGAGCCCGATAGAGAGTTCGACAGAAGGCCTCTGTCAGGGCTTTTAACAGGAGCAAAGCCAGAGAGAGCTGAAATTAGGGAATTACTTGAAGAAAGCTAGTTAATCCATCTCAGGACCCAAAATCACGCTCAAGACTGAGGATCTTCCCTTCAATTTCCTTCAGGGGGTTTTAGGGTTTTTCTTTATATTTTGTTATTTAATTTCTTCTAAGAAGTATTCTTTTATAAACATGAACTAAACTCCTCAAATACCTGAGGGGGATGAAACCTAAGACGGATCTTGTTATTGTTTTCTGAACTGTATGATAAATACTTGATTTGTTTTTAATTATGTGTTCTTCATTCTTATGTTAATATTTCAGGATATTGATTCAAGTATTGATGTGCTTATTCAGAGGAGCAAAAGTCCCTATTTAAGAGTAAATCTAGCATAGTTAAGCGAGGTTTAATGCACTCCTAGAGATAGGACGACAAAAATCTGCCGAATTAAGGTCAAACCTAATATGGGAGTCCATAGATCGAGTTAATGCAACACTAGGGGTTTTAATTAGAAAGAGATTTCAATTAATCAACCTAGAGTTAGACGTTAGTAGCCTCGAGAGAGGTATTAATATAAATTAGGGAATCCTACGGATCAAGTCAAGTGAATAAATTGTCTGGTTCAGAGTTAAATAACAAGTGAAGTCTAAGTGGATTCTTCCTCGGGTATTGTCTTAATCAATTGGTTTTCTCAGAAGTATTTTCCCAATTCATTCTCTATGTCTTGGCATCCTTAGCTTAGTAATTAGTTAGATAAACATTAAATCCCTTTTATTTTAGGCTAAATAATAGAAAGAAAGTTAGTACTAGTACTTTTGGTTCCCTCGGGTTTGACATTCCGGTCTTGCCACTAAGCTATACTACTGTTTGATAGGTGTGCTTGCCTCAATCTTGGTGATAGTTAGTTTCTAGGCTTGATCATTCATTATATAAATATTAAAACTCTCAGACACACGATCAGTGCAAAAGTTCAATTTTATAAGCTAAAGGTGTTTAATAGCTAAAGAAAATTAATTGGAGGACTTTAAAGTGCAATTAGACCCCTAAGTATAGGGTGGTCAGTCATAGGAGACAAGAATTGTTAAAATTGGTCAAAGTTTGTAAGTTTGGTGACTAAATTAATTGTTTAATTTTAAAATAAAGAAAAGATGATATCCATCTTTTTACTCATCTTCCTCCATCAATAATAGCAAGAAAAATAGGGCGTTTGAAAGCTCAAAATTTCATCAAACTCTTCTCCCTACAAGTGATTTTAATGGTTTTTCTTGATGATAGTTGTACTTTTCAGACCCCTAAAGTTTAACCTTTCTAATGAGAGGACTATTTTGCAATATGGTGAAACTTTTAAGCATTTTTCCATGAGAGCTTTTAAGTTGGTTGCTGCATCTTTATGGAAGAAAATGAGTCTTAGTTGTTAGATAAACAACTTTTGTGAAAGGTGTTACTATGAAAACACCTAAATGGACCTTATTGTAAAGGTTATAAAGTTTGTAGTAAATGTGTGAAATGTTGGGTTTTGATGATAGCCATGAGAGAAATAAATGTTCACCTAGGCTTGTTGAAGGTAGAAATTTAATTAGAATTAATTACGGAGCCTAGAGGTAAAATGGTCATTTTGCCAAAGTCTAAGGGCAAAATAGTAATTTTACCAAAGCATGATTATTGAAATGCTTTTATTAATGTGGTGATTAAAATGAGCTAATTTGCTATTATAGAGCAAGAAGAGTCAAGACTCAATCTCGAACAGGAAAAGAACAAAATATCGGACTAGACTGACAATCTAGCCTATTTTGGAAACGAGATAAGATTGTATGTGATAAATTCAACATTTATGTTAGCATGTTTGAGAATGGTTGATATTATAATGAATCATGATATTCTATGAAATTGAATATTGGTGTTGAATGAGAAAGATGATAAAATTTGAGATGGTGAAGTCCCGGTTGGACTATAATAAGTGTGGGAATACTATCATCAAGACATGAGATGGATAAGGTACCGCGTAAGACCATGTCTGGGACATGGCATCGGCATCGAATTGAGATCCCGTATAAGACCATATCCAGGATATGGCTTTGGTTTTGAGTATGAGAATCGTATAAGACCATATTCGGGATATGGCATCGATACTTGATGTGAGATTCTGTATAAGACCATATCCAGGATATGGTATCGGCACTCAGAGGTGACCCCATGTAAGACCACATCTGGGATGTGGCATTGGTTTTGAGTTTATGCTAATGATTATGAATATGCATCTTTGAGCATCCCTAGTGATTTATCGGGATGAATAGATCAGCTTAGAAATAGAAACGATAATTTTATTAAAGCTATGTGGCATGGTATGTGCTAAATAAGGGCAAGTATGAGTAAGTATGGCAAGAAGCCTATAACTTTGTGTATGGTTAATTAATGCCATGGATGGATTTTATCATGAGCTTATTGTTGCTATTTATTCCCATGCAAACTTACTAAGCTTTATGCTGACCCCTTTCATTGCCCTTTTCCTTGTAGTATTGCCAAGTTAGCCAAATGTTTCATTGCCCTTTCATTGCTATTTTATCATGGACTTGAATGTTTTGGTTATGTCATATTTGTAAGCCAAATGTATTGGCTACTATGGTTGTTCCAATTCATTTTGTAAATGCTCATTAATGTTGGGCCAATACTTGACTAGTTCTTATATATATATTCATTAATGATGAATAGTGAAGTTATATATATATATTCATTGATGATGAATAGTAAAGTGTATGCTTGTGTGGATGCTTGATTTGAGTTGGTATAAGTATGGTTGCTATGTAGGGTGGCATTTGGCTTGGAATATAGCCTTTTTAATGCCCACACGGGTAGACACATGAGAGTGTGTCTAGGCCGTGGTCGTGTACCCAGGCCGTGTGAAGTTTGCACCTAAAAATTAGGAATTTAATTCGACACACGGTCTAAGGGCAAGGGAGTGTCCTTGGCCGTGTGACCTTAGTGAGGTGATGCCGTCATAAATAGATTGCCAAGGTTTTGGCACACGAGCTAAGACACAGGCGAGTCGGGGCCGTGTGAGTGACACGGGCCATGGACACGGGCGTGTGTCTGGCCGTGTGAAATAAGTTAGTGTCGACCATGGGTGAAGAACACGGGCATGTCTTAAAGGCACACAGGCGTGTCCCTTGAACAATATGGGTGTGTGGCCCCTGTTTGGACAAAAATTTTCTAAGCGCGTAAAAGTTCTCGGCTTAATTCTGAAACCTCTCGGAAATATGTTTAGGGCCTCATAGGCCTAGAATGAACAGGTTATGAGTTTTAAATTAAAAGTTTCTAAACCGCAGTGAAATTTTGTATCCCGATGTGTTACGTTTAAGTAAGTTAAGTTAGGTAATGCCTCGTATCCAGTTTCGGTTTGGAACACGGGTAAGGGGTGTTACCTGCCATATCCCAGATTTGGTCTTATACGATTTCATATTCGATGCTGATGCCATATCCCAGATATGGTCTTATACGGGATCTCAATTTAGTGTCGAGGCCATGTCCCAGACATGGTCTTACACGAGACCTTACCAGTCTCAATGATGATATCCTTTTACTTCTTATAGTCCAACCGGGACTTCAACATCATAAAGACTCATCAGTTTCTCATTCAACGTCGTTACTCAATTACATAAAACATCACTAATATCAAACATTTAAAAAATTAATAACATGATGTTGAATTTATTACACACAAACTTACATCGGTGCCAAAATATATGTGAAATCTTTCAAATTAGTCCATAACCTTGTTCTTGCCTCAGTTTCGGTCCGGTCTTTGTGTTTCTTGATCTATAATAATAATTTCACTCATTTTAATTGTGACACCCTTTACCAGTATCCGAAGCCGAAACCGGGTTTGAGGCATTACTTAACTCATCACACTTAACGTCTCGAAACGGCTACAAAATCTCATTGCTAAACCTATCTCAAGCTCAATCTCAGCCTACGAGGCCCTAAACATACCTCCGAGAGGCTTCGAAATTAATCCCAGAACTTTTCATCAAAACGGGGGCCACATGCCCGTGTTGGTCTAAGAACAGGCCCGTTATCATTTCACACACATGTGTCCGGTGCCCGTGGGTGACACTGACTTGAATCAAACGGCCTAAACACGCTAGTGTCTTCTACCTATGGAGCTCTCTGACAATGTCATCATCAACCCTTACTTGGCACAAGGCCAAAGCACACGCCCGTGTGCCTGGCCCGTGGCCACCTCTGATTAATCCACACGGCTGGTCGCAAGCCCATGTGCTTCTACCGTGTGGCAATTTAAATTCCAAATCCTAAGTGCAGACTTCACACGACCTGGGCACACGCCCATGGGCTGATCATGTGTCATGCACGGCCTAGACATGTGAACAAGAACGAGGCTATTTGCCAAGCTCTTTGCACCCTTATAGATCACACCACATGAATTCATTCAACATATCAATAAACAACTCATAATTTGTTATATGAACTACCATGAATAACATCGTATTTCATATATAACAAGGTAAGCCATCAATCATGGCAATATACAATATAGTTGCCTTAATAAGGGGCCAACACACTTTTGGCCAAAATAACAAAATAATCTAACTAGTCTAGCCCCTATACATGCCATATACAAAATCACTAAGTCTAAATATATCGAGGTGAGTTGATAGTGTGGGCGATCTTCTGATTATCGGCGTATCCCGGCTCAGCTCTTAAACTCTTAAAATAAGGAAAAGGAAAGGGGAGTAAGCTTTAAGCTTAGTAAGTTTACATATAAACAAATAACATTATACTAAACAAAAGCAATCCACAATCATATTTATGCTTACTCATTCCATCCCTTACCATATTCCCACCACATCACAAGCTTAATGATTGTATTCATTCATTTGCATATGTGCACTCAACATCACCATTTCTCGTGATACAACACATCATAATTTCTCACTAATCCAATCACAACGTCAAACACTCGGTGGTTTCGCACTTTGCCCACCATCAATTGTTAATAGAGTGGTATTGCACATAGCCCACCAAAAGAATATTTATAGTGGTCTCGCACATAGCCCACTAAATAATATAACAAACGATGGTATCGCACACAGCCTATCGTAGTTAAATAATAAAGTGGTATCGCACTTAGCCTACCATCAAGTGTCGTCATCACATGTTTATATAACTACTTAGTCATTCATATGAACTATGCAATGACTAACAAAATCAATCCACTCAAATCATACATGTTCTCAGTCATGCCATGCACTAATCAACAACAACAATGTACGTATATAAAATGTATAGTTTACACATAAACTTACCTCGGTGCAAAACGCGTCAACTAATGGTTTAATCCGTAACCTTGCCTTTTCCTCAGTCAAGGTTAATTCTGTGCTCTTCTTAATCTATAACAATAAAATTTATTCATTTAGATCATTCTATGATCATAATGCATCAAAATTGACACTTAGGCAAAAATGACTTTGCCCTTGTATTATGGCAAAATTATGATTTTGCCCCTAGGCTCGTAAACCATTTTTCAACACATTTTTTTTCATAAAACAAGCCTAGCTGAACATTTATTTCTCTTACAACTATTCACAATTACAACTATTTCATGCATTTGTGACACAATCTCAATCCTTGCATTTAAGTCCTACTTAGGTGTTTTCATGCAAACACCTTTCACAAAAGTTGTTTCAGAACTCCCTAACATTCATTTTCTTCCATAAAAACTCAGCTAACCACACAAACACTCCCATGGCAAGTCCCTAAACTTTCAACCATATTACAAATTAGTCCCCTCATTAGCTAGCTTAAGCTTTAGGGACTCCAAAAACACAAAAATCATCAATTAAAACCACCCAAATCACTTACTTGTAGAGGAAATAAGTTGCTGAAATTTTCAACCTTTCAAAGCCCTCCCTTGGTGATATTTTCGGTTGGAGAAGAAGACTAAACGAAAAGATGATAACTTTTGCTTATATCATCTTATTTTATTCATTTTACCAACTAATATCACCAACTATTGACTAAATTAAATGCTCTTGTCCCCCCTATGCATTCTATGGCCAGCCAACTATCTAAAACAAGGCCAAATTTCACATTTGGGATCTCTAATTAATAATCCATAGCTATTTGGCAACTCTAGCAATTAATATAGAACTTTCTCACTTTATGCAATTTAGTCTTTTTTCACAATTAAGCAAGAAATCATTAAAACTTAAAGCCCTAAAATTTTCATATAGCCATATTTTAATGCCATAACACATAAAATGACATCAAAATAATTTTCCCTAACCTCGGTTCAGTGGTCTCAAAACCACTGTTCTGACAAGCCCCAAATTCGGGTTTTTACAACTCTCCCCCCTTTAGAGATTTCACCCTCGAAAATCTTACCGGTAAAGAGGTTTGGATATTGCTTTCTCATGGCTTCTTCCGGTTCCCACGTAGCTTCTTCTACACCGTGCTTTTGCTATAACACTTTTACTAAGTCTACACTCTTATTCCGCAACTGTTTCGCCTCTCGAGCCAAAATTTTAATCGGTTCCTCCTCGTAAGTCAAATCTGGTCGTATCCCAATTTCTATTGGAGGGATCACATGCGAAGGATTGGAGCGATAATGCCTTAACATCGATACGTGAAACACATTGTGTATCTTCTCTAACTCTACCGACAAAGCCAACCGGTGTTCTACTGGCCCAATTTTATCGGCAATCCCATACGGTCCTATGAATCGCGGACTCAATTTCCTTTTTCGGCCAAATCTCAATATCTTCTTCCATGGGGACACTTTCAGAAATACCTTGTCACTCACTTCAAATTCGATTTCCTTTCTTTTCAAGTCTGCATACGACTTTTGCTGGTCTGAAACAGCTTTTATACTGTCCCAAATCACTTTTTCTTTCTCATCGGTCTCTTTAACTAGATCGACCCCATGAATTTGCTTTTCACTAAGCTCGATCCAATATAAAGGATTCTGACACTTACGACCATACAAGGCTTCATACAGTGCCATTCGTATACTCGACTGATAACTGTTGTTGTAGGCAAACTCAACCAAAGGTAGGTATCTCTCCCAACTACCTTCAAATTCCAACACACAACATCGGAGCATATCTTCAAGAACTTGAATCACCCTCTCAGACTGACCGTCAGTTTAGGGATGGAATGAAGTACTAAAATTCTAACTTGTACCCAAGCCTCTTGTAATTTCTTCCAAAACCTCGAAGTAAATCTCGGGTCTTTATCCGAGATAATAGATACAAGCACTCCATGTAATCTCACCACCTCCTCAATATATAACTTGGCCAACTTATCTAGTGAATAATCAACACGTACTGGAATAAAGTGAGCCGCCTTCGTTAGTCTATCAACGACAACCCACACAGCATCTTTCTTTTTTGGAGCCTTAGGCAACCCCGTCACAACATCCATAGTGATCTAATCCCACTTCCACTCAGGAACCATCATTGGCTGAAGCAATCCCGAAGGTACTTGATGTTTGGCTTTCACTTGTTGACAAATCAGACATCTCGTCACAAACTCCGAGATGTCTCTTTTCATACCCGGCCACCAATATAATTTCTTCAGATCATTATACACTTTCGTACTACCCGGATGTACTGACAAGTAACCACTATGTGCTTCATTCAATATATTCTGAATCAAACCATCATCCTTAAGTACATAGTTTCTATCATGGAACATTAAACAACCATCCGAACTCACGCGAAAATCAGAATCATTTACCGATTCACACTTATCTTTCTTAGCTTGCATCTCATCATCATTCTTTTGAGCCTCACATATTTGTTGAATAAATAGCGGCCTAACCCTCAACTCGACTAGTACAGCACCATCGTTAGACCATGCTAAGTTCGTGCTCATAGTTCTCAAAGCATACAGGGATTTCCTACTCAGAGCATCCGCAACCACATTCGCTTTCCCTAGATGGTAATCGATTACTAGCTCATAGTCCTTCAATAACTCAAGCCACCGCCGTTGTTGTAAATTCAAATCCTTTTGGTTCATCAAGTACTTTCAGCTCTTATAGTCTGTGAAGATTCGGCACTTCTCACCATATAAATAATGTCGCCAAATTTTTAACGCGAAAATAATTGCTGCTAACTCCAAGTCATGAGTTGGATAATTCTTCTCATGCGGTTTTAGCTACCTCGAGGTGTACGCGACTACCTTACCCTCCTGCATCAACACACAACTGAGACCATTAAACGATGCGTCATTATAGACCGCAAACCTTTTCCCTGACTCAGGTTGCACCAAAACTGGTGCCTCAGTCAACAATGTTTTCAATCTCTTGAAACTCTGTTGACGTTTCTCAGTCCATTCAAACTTAACACCTTTGTGCAATAATTTCATCATCGGTGTAGCAATCACAGAAAATCCCTTCACAAACCGTCTGTAATACCCCGCTAAACCCAAAAAGCTTCTGACTTTCGATACGTTTATTGCCAATTTCCACTCCACAATAGTCGAGATCTTTCCCGGATCAGCTCTAACACGGTCACCCGACACAATGTGTCCTAGGAATCCGACCTCTCTGAGCCAAAACTCACTCTTACTAAACTTAGCATATAACTGCTTGTCTCTCAAAGTCTGTAAGATAATTCTCAAATGTTCCGCATGTTCACTCTTATCCTGGGAATAAATCAATATGTCATCAATGAAGATAACCACAAACTTGTCCAAATATGGTCGGAAGACGCGGTTCATCAAATCCATAAAAATTGCAAGAGCATTCGTTAAACCGAACAGCATGACTAAAAACTCATAATGGTTGTACCTCGTCCAAAATACAGTTTTCGGCACATCCCGCTCCTTAACCCTCAACTGGTAATAACTGGACCACAGGTCAATCTTGGAGAACACTGTAGCTCCCTTTAGTTGATCAAATAGATCATCTATCCTTGGTAAATGATACTTGTTTTTCACCGTCACTTTGTTGAGCTGTCTGTAGTCTATGCACAATCTCATCGACCCATCTTTCTTCTTCACAAATAGTACCGGAGCACCCCACGGTGAATAACTCGGTCTCGCAAAACCCTTATCTGTTAATAGGGGTGCTCAATCGGTTAACCGACCCGAAATAACATTAATCGAATTAACTGACCTTTCAAAATTTTTAACTGTTAACCGAACCGAAATTTTTTCAAAAAAATTCACCGAACTGAAATTTTTTCGGTTAATTCGGTCGATTAACCGAATTAACCAAAAATTATATGTTTTTTAATTTTGGTTAAAACTTAACTGAATTAATCGAATTACCCGAATTAATCGAATTACCCGAATTACCCGAAATGAATCAATACATAATTAAAAAGATTACATAATTTTTAGTTTTAGTTTTAGAATTTTATTTTTATTTATTAAATTATTTTTAATTTGTATGATTGGGTTGGATTGGGTACTTGGGTTGGGTTAGATATTTGGGTTTGGATTGGGTTTAGAGATTGGGTTTAGGTGAAAAGTGGGCTTATTTATATATTATAATTTTATTTATTAATTTTTCGGTTAAACCGTAAAAATTCGATTAACCGACCGGTTTCAAACCGAATTAACCGTTAACCGAAAAATCACAAAATATTAACCGACCCCTGACCGAAAAATTCGGTTAACCCACTGATTAACTGAATTCGGTCGTTTAACCAATTTTTTTCGGTTTTACCCGAATTTTGCACACCCCTATCTGTTAACTCTTGCAACTGAACTTTCAATTCTTTCAACTCTAATGGTGCCATCCTAGATGGAGCAACCGAAATAGGTGTCGTTCCTGGAATCAACTCAATCCCAAACTCGACCTCTCTAACTGGAGGTAATTCGGGTAAATCTTCCCAGAATACATCCAAACACTCACATACAACCGGCACTGTTTCAATTTTTGCTTCAGACTCTTGAGTATTCAGTACAAAAGCGAGATAGCACTCACATCCTTTTCTCGAATATTTCTTAGCCACCAAGGAAGAGATCATCACCGGTAAATTATCTGACCCACCTGATTCAACCCGAATAACATCTCCATTTTCACATTTTAATTCAATAAATTTACTACCGCAATTCACTAAAACACAATGGGTAGTCAACCAGTCCATACCATGAATCAAATCAAATTCATCAAACGGCAACAACATAAGATTTGCCGGAAAACAATGACCTCTAATTATCAAAGGACAATTTCTAAACACCTTGTCAATTAACACATGTTTACCTAACGGGTTTGACACCTTTACCACAAATTTTGTAGACTCAATAGTCATACTCAAACTAGATGCCAATCTCATACAAATATAAAATGGGTAGACCCCGGATCAATCAAATGAATGACAAAGGTGTTATGAAGAGAGAAAGCACTCATTATTACAATTGGCGAGAATGCCTCTTCTCGAGCGCAAATAGCATAAGTCCTTGCTGGCGCTCGGCCCTCTGGCCTCATAGTAGAGTCTCGTGATGCACCTCTACCACTAGTCCTACCTCCCGGGTTCTTTTGTGGCCTACCTCTAGAGGATACACTGCTTAATCTTATCTCTTACTTCCTCTCCTTGTCATCCCTCTCAGGGCAGTTTCGAATGAAATGGTCGAGGGAACCACACTTATAACAATTTCGGTTGTTTCCCCAATACTCCCCAATGTGATGTCTGCCACAACTTGGGCACTCTGGTTTGGACTTTGATTGCCCACACTTGCCATTGAGGTAGCCTGAACTCTTGAACCTGAGTACGTGCTGCCTTGCTCTCTTTGTGAATACTCGACTGATGTAGTCATCCGAGGGTTCACTTCCTTGGATCTCTTCGATTAAGCTTGGTAGGATTTACTCATCGGCCTTTTTCTTGCATCTCAAGCCTCACTCACGACTTTTATCTACTCATTACTCAATTCTTCGGCCTTACTTGCCCTATCCACCAATACCACAAATTCTTTTAGCTTTAAAATCTCGACTAAAAGCTTGACATCTTCACCCAGCCCATCTTCAAACTTCTTGCATAAAATGGCTTCTATAGACACGCACTCTTGCGCGTACTTACTGAGCCTAACAAATTTGCGCTTATATTCTACCACAGTCATTTTCCTTGTTTTAACTCAAGGAATTCTTTCCATTTCTGGTCCACAAACCTCTAACTTATATACTTCTTTTGAAACTCTTCCAAAAAGAAGTCCCACATCACTCTCTCTTTCGAAACCACTAACGTCAACGTTTTCCACCAATGGTAAACTCCCTCAGCAAGGACACGACACATTTCAAGCTCTCCTCAAGAGTACATGAGAGTTCATCAAATACCCTCATTGAGTTCTCAAGCTAGAAATCCACCCGCTCGGGGTCATCATCTATATTGGCTCTAAACTCCTCAGCCCCATGCTTACGAATCTTATCTACCAAGGGCTTGGTCATTCTCACTGCATCCATACCTTGAGGAGTCACAGGGACTGGCTGGGGTATAGGAAGGGGTGGAGGAGGTTGAGCATTGGGGTTTGCTCGTACATACTTCGTGTACCAGTTACTCATCATCTAGAGGAAGTCTTCCCGAGCCTCTTATCCTTGACCCCTAGTCTCGAGTCCACTCTGCACAGGCGCAGTCCCTTGCGCGAGAGCCGGAGCATTACTAGTTGTGTCATCAGCAGCTGATTGATCGAGATCCATATACTACATAAAAACATGTTTAGAATCATCAGAAGCCACCACACTATCATTATACGCTCATGGCATGTATAGCTAGACTCCCACACACGCTACGGTAGCCTTAATGTAGACTAAACCATAGCTCTGACACCACTAAATGTAACACCCCTTACCCATATCTGTAGTTAGAACCAGGTTTGAGGCATTACTTAACTCATCACACTTAACTTCTCGAAACGACTATAAAATCTCGTTGTTAAACCTATCGCAAGCTCAATCTTGACCTACCAAGCCCTAAACATACCTCCGAGAGGCTTCGGAATTAATCCTGAAACTTTTCCTCAAAACAGGGGCCACACGCCCGTGTTGGTCTAGGAATACACCCATTTATCTTTTCACACGCCCGTGTTCGATGCCCATGGGTAACACTGACTTGAATCACACGGCCTAGACACGCCCGTGTTTTCTACCCGTGGAGCTCTTTGACTATGTCATCATCAACCCTTACTTTGCACACGGCCAAAGCACACACCCGTGTGGCTGGCCCATGGTCACCTCTGATTAATCCACACGGCTGCTTCTACCGTGTGGTGATTTAAATTCCAAATCCTAAGTGCAGGCTTCACATGACCTGGGCATATGCCCATGGGCTGACCGTGTGTCACGCACGGACTAGACACACGCCCGTGTGCCTACCCATATGGACAAGAACGAGGCTATTTTCCAAGCTCTTTGCACCCCTATAGATCACACCACATGAATCCATTCAACATATCAATAAACAACTCATAATTTGATATATGAACTACCATGAATAACATCATATTTCATATATAACAAGGTAAGCCATCAATCATGGCAATATACAATATATAAAGGGCCAACACACCTTTGGCCAAAATAACAAAATAATCTAACTAGTCTAGCCCCTATACATGCCATATACAAAATCACTAAGTCTAAACATATCGAGATGAGCTGATAGTGTGGGCAGTCTTTTGATTATCGGCGTATCCCGGCTCAGCTCTTAAACTCTATAAAATAAGGAAAAGAAAGGGGAGTAAGCTTTAAGCTTATTAAGTTTACATATAAACAAATAACATTATACTAAACAAAAGCAATCCATAATCACATTAATGCTTACTCATTCCATCCCTTACCACATTCCCACCACATCACAAGCTTAATGCTTGTATTCATTCATTTGCATACCTGCACTTAACATCACCATTTCTCGTGATACAACACATCATAATTTCTCACTAATCCAATCACAATGTCAAACACTCGGTGGTTTCACACTTTGCCCACCATCAATCGTTAATAGGGTGGTATCGCACATAGCCCACCAAAAGAATATTCATAGTGGTCTCGCAAATAGCCCACTAAATAATATAACAAACGATGGTATCGCACACAGGCCATCGTAGTTAAGTAATAAAGTGGTATCCCACTTAGCCCACCATCAAGTATCGTCATCACACTTTTATATGACTACTTAGTCATTCATCTGAACTATACAATGACTATCAAAATCAATCTACTCAAATCATACATGTTCTCAGTCATGCCATGCACTAATCAACAACAACAATGTACCTATATAAAATGTATAGTTTACACATAAACTTACATCGGTGCAAAACGCGTCAACTAAAGGTTTAATCTGTAACCTTGCCTTTTCCCCGGTCAAGGTTAATTTTGCACTCTTCTTTATCTATACCAATAAAATTCCTTCATTTAGATCATTCTATGATCATAATGCATCAAAATTTACACTTAGGCAAAAATGACTTTGTCCTTGTACTATAGCAAAATTATGATTTTGCCCCTAGGCTCGTAAATCATTTTTCAACACATTTTTTTCATAAAACAAGCCTAGCTGAACATTTATTTCTCTTACAACTACTCACAATTACAACTATTTCATGCATCTTTGACACAATCTCAATCCTTGCATTTAAGTCCTACTTAGGTGTTTTCATGCAAACACCTTTCACAAAAGTTGTTTCACAACTCCGTAACATTTATTTTCTTCCATAAAACTCAGATAACCACACAAACACTCCCATGGAAAGTCTCTAGACTTTCAACCATATTACAAATTAGTCCCCTCATTAGCTAGCTTAAGCTTTGGGGACTCTAAAAACACAAAAATCATCAATTAAAACCACCCAAATCACTTACTTGTAGAGGAAATAAATTGCTGAAATTTTCAAGCTTTCAAAGCCATCCCTTGGTGATATTTTCGGTTGGAGAAGAAGACTAAATGAAAAGATGATAACTTTTTCTTATATCATCTTATTTTATTCATTTTACCAATTCATATCACCAACTATTGACTAAATTAAATGTTCTTGTCCCCTATGCATGCTATGGCCGGCCAACTCACTAAAACAAGGCCAAATTGCACATTTGGGACCTCCAATTAATAATCCATAGCTATTTGGCACCTCTAGCAATTAAAATAGAACTTTCACACTTTATGCGATTTAGTCCTTTTTCACAATTAAGCAAGAAATCATTAAAACTTAAAGCACCAAAATTTTCACATAGCCATATTTTAATGCCATAACACATAAAATGACATCAAAATAATTTTCCCTAACCTCGGTTTAGTGGTCTCAAAAGCACTGTTTCGACTAGCTCCAAAATCGGGCTGTTACATTAATCAATACATTTCAATAACCATACTTTGGCAAAATTACCATTTTGACCTTAGACTTTCACAAAATGACTATTTTACCCCTAGGCTCGTAGATCAATTCTACTCAAATTTATTCCTTTCACGAGCCTAGGTGAACATTTATTTCTCTTATAGCAACTCTCAAGACTCATTATTTCACACATTTAACTCCTATTTTACAACCTTAGCAAAAAGGTCCTCTTAGGTGTTTTCATCGAAACACCTTTCACAAAAGTTTTTTATATAACAACTAAGACTCATTTTCTTCCATAAAAATGCACTAAAAAACATAAATGCTTACATGGAAAAACCCTAAACTTTCAACCATTTTGCAAAATAGTCCCCTCATTAGCTAGCTCAAGCTACAAAGGTCCTAAAAGTTCAAAAATTATCAAAGAATAATCATCAAAACACTTACTTGTAAGGAGAAAAGCTTGCTGAAATTTTTGAGCTCTCAAGCCCCTATTTTTGCTGCTAATTTTCGGTGGTGAAGGTGGTGAAGAAAAGATGATGTTTTTTTTTTCTTTATTTTATTATAAAACATCAATTTAGTCACCAAATTCCTACCAACTTTGACTTATTTTTCAACTCCTTGTCCCCTATGGCCGGCCACCCTATATCTAAGGGTCTAATTGCATATTAAGGGCCTCCAATTAATATTCTATGGCTTTTAGACACCTTTAGCTTGTAAAATTGAGCTTTCGAACTTTATGCGATTTTCGTAATTAAGCATGCATTCGCTAAAATTAAAACACCAAATATTTTATGCACCTATATAATCATGCTATAACTCATAAAATAACATTAAAATAATTTTCTCTGACCTCAGATTAGTGGCTCCAAAACCACTGTTCCGACTAGCCCCTAAATAAGGTTGTTACACTAATTACCATATAAGGACCTTAAGTTTTGAATTCCATAGCTATTTAATACCTATAACTACTAGAATCCAACTTTTGCATTTTATTCATTTTAGACCTTTACCTAATTAACCACATAATCAATAAACTTTTCGTATCAAAATTTTCATGTGACCTTCCTATCATAATACTAACCATAAAATAAAATAAAAATAAATTTTTATTTTTGACTCGAATTTGTGGTCCCGAAACCACTATTTCGGTCTCACCGAAAAAGGGTTGTTACACATTTTTCTCCAAATTCACTACACATAAGTTATTCAATTTATTATAAGAATACATCTTCACTTTCAAAAATATTCCATAATACATATCAACATTTTCATATAAAAATAAACCCCATGAATACACTAAAACCAATTTATCATGTTTGTATTTAAGTTTTCATTACGTAAAGTACAGCTTTTGAAGTACTTATAATCAAATACTTAGAATGAGCTCTTTTCTTATCCTCTCACTCTTTTGCTACCCCCTTCCCTTTAACAAGCCCTTTTTGTTCACTTCTGTCCTCTTTCTCTTCATTAACATAACATACATACACAATATTTAATATTAAAACAATAATCACATACTATTTCCATGAAGCGATTGTATATTTCTCCCTCCATCTTAGCCTTTAGTAGCAATTTGGGTTCACACTTCCATGCCCCTCCTCTGATGTTGCGAAATTGTATGTTTGATCTAATGTAAAGTAGCCTATCTTAGGGGATACATTTATTGTTTACTGTTGGACGTAAACCATTTCATATAAATATTGGAAACAACAAATTATCATCCTCAAACAATGCATTATGTGGCTTATGTAGGAGACGATTGACCCAATGAGCGACGTATTGGAGAAATCTAATGGCCCAATTACACTTTTGCCCAAATGCAAATCTATGGGATGATTGATAAACCGTAATATGTTCATAATTTAATCTCACATGTAGCTTACTTTTGGATGATTTATCCCCCGAATTATGGAATTTGGTGCTCCAAATCCTTTAATTTCATGTTTTATACTTAGGGGAGCACCGGAGGATGAAAGGAACGAGAAACGGGCCAAAATAGATAAAATGGGCCAAAATACGAAATGCACACGACCTGGGCCCATGCCACACGGTCGTGCCTCTTTAGCAGACTCGACCACGGCCTAGATTTGATTCACACGGTCGTGCCACACGGGTGTGTCCCTAACGTGATCTATTTTAATTCTATTCGGAATAGGGTACTTAGAGGCAAAGAAAGACATTCCAAAAGCCTATATAAACACCCTAGGGGTCAACCTTCAAAGGGGGTTCAGGTAGGCCGAGGAGCCAAGCCAAAGAGGTCGAATTGTGGGATTTACTAGAAGAAAGCCAGTTGAGTCATCTCAATAAGCCGGAATCATACTCAAGACGGAAGATCTTCCCTTCAATTTCCTTCAGGGGGTTTTAGGGTTTTTCTTATGTTTTGTTTTATATTTTCTTCTAAGATGTATTCTTTTATAATTATGAACTAAACCCCTCAAATACCTGAGGGGGATGAAACCTAAGACGGATCTTGTTATTATTTTCTGAACTATATGATAAATACTTGATTTGTTCTTAATTATGTGTACTTAATTCTTATTTTGATATTTCAGAATATTGATTCAAGTATTGATGCCCTTAGGCAGTGGAGGAATATTCTCTGTTTAAGAGTAGATCTAGCATAATTAAGCGGAGTTGATCACAACCCTAGAGATAGGATGATGAAAATCTGCCGGATTAGGGTCAAACCTAATATGGGAGTCCATAGATCGAGTTAATGCAATTCTAAGGGTTTTAATTAGAAAGAGATTTCAATTAATCAACCTAGGGTTAGACGTTAGTAGCCTCGAGAGAGGTATTAATATAAATTGAGGAATCCTACGGATCAAGTCAAGTGAATAAATCATCTGGTTCAGAGTTAGATAACAAGTGAAGTCTAGGTGGATTCTTCCTCGGGTATTGTCTTAATCAATTGTTTTTTCCCAAAAGTATTTCCCCAATTCCTTCTTTGTGTCTTAGCATCTTCAACTTAGTAGTTAGTTAATTTTAGGTTAAACAACAATTCTCTTAATTCTTAGGCTAAATAATAAAAAGAAAGTCAGTATTAGTACTTTTGGTTCCCTTGGGTTCGACAATCCCGGTCTTGCCATTAAACTATACTACTGTTTGATAGGTGCACTTGCCTCAAGTCATTGTCACAGTTAGTTTTTAGGCTCGATCATTCGGTATATAAATTTTAGGACTTCCTGACACGATCAATGATAGTGATTCATGTTCTCTGAATCTACTAGAATTTCTTAAATCATCCAAAATTGTCGTAATATTCCATCAAACTAGATCTACTAGATCTACTAGACAATAAAAGCATGGTTGTGCAAATGTGCTTTCAGTGGTAGTATAACTATTGATTGTTGTTTTACGCGATGTCAAAGCCTTAAAAATTTATATAAAGAATGATCGAACCTGGAAACTAACTATGACAACAATTTGAGGCAAGCGCACCTATCGAACAGTAGTATAGTTAAGGCAAGACCGGAATGTCGAACCCAAAGGAACGAAAAGTACTAATACTAACTCTTTTTTTACTATTTAGCCTAAGAATTAAGTGGATTTTATCTAATCTAAAATTAACTATCCACTAAACTAAACTAAAGACTCTAAGACAAAGAAGAATGAAATTGTGAAAATAACTTTGAGGAAAAACCAATTGATTAAGACGACACCCAAGGAAGAATCCACCTAGACTTCACTTGTTATCTAACTCGAACTGCATTTATTTATTCATTTGACTTGATCCGTAAGATTTCCTAAGTTATATTAATCCCTCTCTCGAGGTGACTAACGTCTAATCCTAGGTTGATTAATTGAAACCTCTTTCTAATTAAAACCTCTAGAACTGAATTAACTCGATCTATGGACTCCCATATTAGGTTTCACCCTAATCCGGCAAAATCTCGTCACCCTATCTCTAGGCACGCGATCAACTCCACTTAATTATGCTAGATCTACTCTTAGGCAGGGACTTTTGCTCCTCCACCTAAGCACATCACACTTGAATTAATATCTTAGAAATATCAACACAAGAATTAAGAACACATAATTAAGAACAAGTCAAATATTTATCATATAGTTCAGCAAACGATAACAAGATTCATCTTAGGTTTCATCCCCCTCAGGTATCTGAGGGTTTAGTTCATAACAATAAAAGAAAACATCTCAGAAGAAGAGATAAAACAAAACATAAGAAATCCCTAAAACCCCCTGAAGGAATTGAATGAGAGATCCTCCGTCTTGAGTATGATTCCGGCTTCTTGAGATGAATCAATTGGCTATCTTCGAGTGAATTCCCACAAATCTGTCCTCTTTGGCCTAGCTGGACACCTCCTTTAGGTTGCCCCCTAAGGTGTTTATATAGGCTTTGAGATGCCTTACTTGGCCCCTAAGTATCCTAATCCAAGTGGAGTTCCTACTAGGGTGTTTAAATAGGCTTTGGAACGTGTTTCTTTGCCTCCAAGTACCCTATTCCGAGTAAAATTCCTCTTGGCGACGGCAGGGACACGCCCATGGCACACGCCCTTGTGAATCATGGCCAGGCCGTGTTCGAGACTGTTGAATGAGGCACGGCTGTGTGGTCTTGGGCTCAGGCCGTGTTGATTTCGTGATATGGCCCATTTACTCCGTTTTGGGCCCGTTTCTCATTCTTTTCATCCTCTAGTGCTTTTCTAGGTATAAAACATGAAAACAAAGGATTAAGGGCACCAAATTACACAATTCAAGGCTTAAATCATCCAAAATCATGTCAAATGTGAGCTTAAAATATGTTACTTTTACGGTTTATCAACTATAATCCCTTTCTCTTGGTGAGGCATTCATACAAACTGTTAAAAAAAAAGTATTGCATTTAAATTCCATAATGAGGTGATATTAATCCAAGTAAATGAACTTGACAATAAAAAACACAATTTACCAAATCATTGGATTGTGTATCAATTTCAGCTTATATCTCTACCAAATTGTCCTTCTAGTAAGTTATATGGTTTTGATGCCCAGACCACCTATTATAATATAAAATGTCAGTAAAAATATAAACATTTGGAAAGTAATAGGTTTTAAATTTTAAAGTTCTACTTTTACCTTCTATCCTAAGAGAAACGGAGAGCTTGAAAGGGGATATGTAACGACCCGAATTTCGGCCTAGTAGAATTGGGCCTATTGGGCCTTGGGCTTGGGAGCGTCTAAAATTTTTGAGAACAAGAGAATGACACTAATGCAAGTTGGACCTATTAAGTGAGTGATTTTGGAAGGTTAGGGGGCTTCTATGAAGTCCCGGGATCAAACCTGGGCTTTAGGGAAATTTTGGTTTTAGGTGAATAAAACCCTGGGAGTAAGTAAGTAGGCTTTAAGAATAAAATGTGGAAAAAAATGACACAAAAAAGAGTTGTGGTTTAGTGGCAAATTGCGCCACATGAGAGACAAGGAGGTGACACCATAGAGGAAGCAAGGGGTCTAAGGTTCAAGTCTTGACGCTTGCAATTCATTTTGATTTCTTTTTAAATGAACTTCGACTTTGGCCCATAGGCTTATATTTAGTTGCGCATGTTTTAAGTCACAAAAGGAGCTTATTTGTGGTGGCATGCAGCGTTTGAAGCATAGGAGAGGGCAAAGGTTCGAATCTCATGTCAAGCAAGGGAGTGTTTATTTTACGGATTGGATGGCCAGAGTTTGTGTTGGAATTAAACTCTACTGAAGGAGGGATCCCACATCAGGAAGCTAACATGAGGTTAGGCGAGAAGCTGGCTTTAAATAGAGCGGTCTATGAAGAGAGTAAGCATACCTTGGTTGGCGTTGGGCATAGGAGTGGTCGAGCACCTGATTAACTCTGGACTCTATCGTGTGTGTATTTCAGACTACTCTAGTCAGAGAGCGCTAATACCGAAATGCTAGTCACACGGCGATGGTAGCCACACGAGCGTACGAGCGCACGTGTGAGAGCGTCGATGCGATAGTCGAGGCCCTCATGAGTGTTCTGATAAGTCTAGGCTGCTTTGGGCCAAGTAGACCCCTATGAATAAATTGTATGATTGTGTAGTAGATATTGTGTTGGACTATGTGAACCTCATATCAGTGGCTAGATTTGGGATAAATGGGCCACACGAGCGTGTGGGCCCATTTGGGCCGAGAATGAGCCTTAAGCTCTTTCGCATAGTTATCTTTGTTTGGAATGCTTTGGTTTGTAAAATTATTAAAATACCCTTAGTTTGTGAAATTACCGAAATACCCTTAGTTTGTAAAATTATCGAAATACCTTCAGTTTGTGAAATTATCGAAATGCCCCCAATTTGTGAAATTACTAAAATACCCTTGATTTGTGAAATTATCGAAATACCCCTAATTTGCAAAATTATCAAAATACCCTAAATTGTGAAATTACCGAAATACCGACGATTTGTAGAATTACTAAAATACCCCCAGTTTGTAAAATTATCAAAATACCCCAGTTTGTGAAACATAAATACCCCCAGATTGCAAAATTACCGAAATACCCCTAATTTGTGAAATTACCAAAATACCCTCAGATTGCAAAATTACCAAAGTACCCCCAGTTTGTGAAATTACCGAAATACCCCTAGTTTGCAAAATTACTGAAATACCCTCTACAGGTAAAGTTACCGAACTTAATTTGTGAAATTACCGAAATACCCTCGACGAGTACAATTACCGAGATGCCCTTATGGGGCGAAATGATCATTTTACCCCTAACCGTTTAAATGACCGTTGTACCATCATGGTGGTACTAGTGTTGTATGTGTTAATTGTATGATTGATTATGTTTGAGATGCACTGCATACATGGATTAGTTATGAGTAGAATTACAGAATTACCCCTGTAAGGTAAGATTACTGAAATACCCTTATAAGTTAAGATGGCTATTTTGCCCTTATAGGTAAATGACTGACTTAGACTATGAGTTGACTAATTTGACTGTGGTTGTATGACTGATATGCTTTTATTACATGTTTAAATGATTGTTACCGAGTTTGGCCATTTTGCATACATGTGTAATGATTGAGCATGACATACACGACATATTGCATGGGGTTAGGACAAAGTTACGAAGGAAGTGTACGACCCATTGTCGTTCTGTACAAGGCTTTCAGCCTTTCTGCGAAAATTGTGGCTTTGTGCTAATCGTATTTACTCGTGGCTATGTGCCTAACATATATATTAATGAATCTGTGTCAATCATAATGACCCGTGGCTGCGTGCCGATTATATTACCGTCGCTGATGGCTATGTGCCAAACTTATTACGGTTACCGATATCTTTGTGCCATCCTGATTATGGCTCTGTTCCATTCTGATTATGGTTGATACCCATTCTATTAATGGCTTTTAGCAGTTCTGTTAACCGACAGCGATGCTGCGATATTTATGGCTTTTAGCCGTTCTGTTAACCAGCAGTGATGCTGCGATATTTATGGCTTTTAGCCATTCTATCTACAGCACCAATTCATTTTGTTGACTTAGTGCTGTAACCGGTGCTAAGCTTGGAGAGTTTGGCTGGGTGGGTCGACATGGTCCCCACATGGAGAGATTGGTTGGTACGGGTGGATAGTTCGGTGGTTAAAGGTTGGGTTACATGTTCATTGCATTGATATGATATAGGGCTTAGGCCCAGATTGTTACTGAATAGGACTTAGGCCCAGGCTGTTATCGAATAGGGCTTAGGCCACTTGTTTTATTATTGGGTTGGGCTAGGCCCAATTGATTCTGTTATGGGCTATGACCCAAATGATATTGTAGTGGGCTTTGACTCACGTATGTTTTGTACTGACTGTTACTCTTGTAAGGGGATTACACACTGAGTTTTCGTAAACTCACCCCATTTTTAACTGTGCAGGTAATCCCCAGTCTTAGAGGATTTGGACCTGCGAGAGACTCGGAGGTGGCCACACGTCAGATATGCTTTAAAGTTAAACTTAGTGACTTTATTTCATTTTATTTTAGTTTATTGGGTTAATAATTTTGTAATAAGGCCTCTTTATTTTTAACTTATTATTTCTGATATTTCTTTATGATGTTTTCTAACTGCTAAAAGTGGAAGACGATTTCCAAAACGGTAACTATTTTCAAAACACTATGTTTCAGCAACGTTTTCAAAATACTTCTGCAACTCTATTTCTAAACATCATATTTTCGTAAATTGTTTATTTCAAATATGCTTCCGTAAAAGATACGGTTTTAAAGGTAATTGATCATTGTTTTGTCGAGTTTTGAAATATATAAAAGAATGATCGAACCTAGAAACTAACTCTGACAACGATTAAAGGCAAGTGTACCTATCGAACGGTAGTATAGCTAAGGCAAGACCGGATTATCCAACCCAAAGGAACTAAAAGTACTAATACTAACTTTCTTTCTATTATCTAGCCTAAATATTAAATGATTGGTTGTTTAATCTAAAACTAATTAACTACTAAGCTAAAGACACAAAGACAAAAAGGATGAATCGGGAAATAACTTTAGGAAAAACTCAGTTGATCAGGACGATACCCTCAGGAAGAATCCACCTAGACTTCACTTGTTATTTAACACTGAACCATACGATTTATTTATTTAGCTTGATCTGTAAGACTCCCTAACGGAAGAATCCACTTAGACTTCACTTGTTATTTAACACTAAACCATACAATTTATTTACTTAGCTTGATCCGTATGACTCCCTAACGTATATTAAACCCTCTCTCGAGGCGAATAACGTCTAACCCTATGTTAATTAGTGGAACTCTCGTTCTCTTATAATAACCCCCTAGAATATCAGTAAATCGATCTATGGACTCCCATATTAGGTTTCACCCTTATCCGGCAAAATCTCGTCACCCTATCTCTAGGCATGCGATTAACTCCGCTTAATTATGCTAGATCTACTCTTAGGCAGGGTCTATTCCTCCTCCACCTAAGCACATCAAATTTAGATTAACCATGCATAATTATGAACAAACTAAGTATTTATCATATAATTTAGAACATAATAACAAGATCTATCATAGGTTTCATCCCCTTTAGGTGTCTGAAGGATTTAGTTCATAACAAAATAAGAAAACATCTCAAGAGAAAAGATAAAACAAAACATAAGAAATCCATAGAACTCCCTGAAGGAATTGAAGGAGAGATCCGTCATCTTGAGTAGAATTTCGGCTTTTTGAGATGGATCAACTGGCTTCCTTCGAGTGATTCCCACAACTCTGACCTTTTCGGCTTGGCTCCTTAGCCTAGCTAACCGTCCTTTTTTCAGCTGGTACTTAAGGGGTTTATATAGGCTTTTGAAATACGTTTCTTTCTCCCAAAGTATCCAAATCCAACTGAAATTTCTCTTTCCAGCAACAGGGACACGGCCATGGCACACGCCCGTGTGGATCATGGCCAGGCCGTGCTTGGATTCTTTAACGAGACACGGTTGTGTGAATAGGGAGAAGGCCGTGTTCTAGATGACTGGTGTGGCACGGCCGTCTGATCTTTGGGCCAGGCCGTGTGGATTTCGTGATATGGCCCATTTACTCCATTTTGGGCCCATTTTATGTGCTTTTCATCCTCGGGTGCTTTCCTGGGCATAAGACATGAAAAGAAAGGATTAAGAGCACCTTTTTACATAAATCAAGGGATAAATCATCCAAAAGTAAGCTAAATGTGGGATTAAAATATGTTACTTTTACGGTTTATCAAATACCCCCACACTTAAGCTTTTGCTTGTCCTCAAGCAAAATTCTCAACTTACAATTAAAACAAACTTTCCATGATTCATAATTCCTATCAACAATGTCTTATCATAATTCATAGATAATTTATACATGGATAATTCAACTCAAAGAGTCCTAAAGATTCAAACAAGATAAGTCATACATTTGTAGCACGAAAAATATAGGTGTCTCCCCTTATCTAAATAATTACCTTTAATTCAAAATCGACAAGGATTGACATCCTCTCAAAAGATTCACTCAAATCACTAAAAGTGTTTAAGGTTCAAAATTAAGCACTCAATAAGTCGAACCTGAAAAGTTAATCCCATAGGCTTGCCTGAAAATCAAATCTCCACCACTGTAAAATGAGATGATAAACAGATCAAAAGGTCTTTGTCAGGGTTGTAACAGGGCTAGGGTTAAAGGTGTGGATAAAGGCTAAATTAGAAGGTTAGAATCGAGATTGAATTGACAAGTTACCTATCTAAAAAAATAAACTTATTTAAGATAACTACATCAATTGAAAATTTATAATACTAATAATATGAGCTTTTTCCTTTGATGAATGAACTTTAACTGTATAAGCTCACTCTTCATAATACTATTACTAAATATACTTCGATTTTCTTTTTTTTCTTTTTTTTTTAAGAACAAACTATAAAAAATTACTAATGACTTTAAGTACTGAAATATAAAATATTGTTAGGTAACTGCTCAAAATCAAATCTCAACAAAAAGGGTAATTAGAAGGATGGCAATAACAAATACAAAGGGTTTTGGGTTACATTAGTGGGTGAGTCAATAAAAAAGGTTGTTAGGCTCAACGGGGTTCACTAGGGGTTAATTATGAAGGTTGGCTTTTTAGTGGAGTAAGTGGGTTAAAACCTAAGTGCATTTATCATCTCGGTATATCAAATCATAACTGTGGTCTTGACATGTATAATCAAGGCAAGTTCTAGAATAACAGTTCATAGTTGACACAATCATAATCAATATAGTGAGCATGAAAAAGAATGTATGCTCTATAAGGCTCAAAATCTCACAAAAAATTATGGATGTTTTGATATCAACCTCGTAAATTTTAAATTTCAAAGTAATATTCAAATTTAGGTTAACAATCTATCAAAAATTTTAATTCTTGAAAAATTAGACTTATCATGCTTGATTCTCTAGTATCTTAAAATTTAAACATCAATGCACAATTATCAATGACTTACTCTAAAACACATCAATAAAAATCATAAATGATTAGAAATTTCATCCTAATTAGTAATATGAGGAAATTACTTTCAAACAAGACTAAATTCAGGGTTTTGAGAATAATGAAAAAAGTTAGGCATTTTTTTATCGTCAGTGTTTGAAAATAATGTAGAAAGTTAGGCATAATAACTATTCACCCCCCACACTTAAGATGTACGTTGCCCTCAATGTACACAGATAGGTAATAACATTTAAGGGATAAATCAAAAGAGAAGGGCAGAGGTGAAACTTCCTGAATTTATGGATGGTTTCCTTGAGTTAGAGGGGTCGGTCTGGATGATGAACCTACGCTAGATGAAGAAATTGCGTAGCGCACTGAGAAGTAGCCAGGAATTATTTAAAATAAACTAAATATATAATTAAATATAAGAAAGATAAAGAAAGAGGGAAAAAATGTAAACAAAATGAAAATAAAAGATAAATGGACCGAAGAGTCCTTATTGTTGTATGGTTCGCGAGGTGGGTGTGACCTCTAAGGCTGGGGAGGTGCTGGCGGTGGCGGAAGTGGCGTGATTCCCTAGCAGCCTGACGAACCTGACACTACAAAACTAAAATAAGAGAGACTAAATTAAACAGAAAAGAAGTAAAATTAAGGAAATTGAAACAAAAGAGAAAAGAAAAATAAAAATTATATGGTCTCAAAGACCCTTGGCTTGTTGTTTGGATGAAGCTGCCAGCATGAACTCATGTAAGTTAGTATCCTTTGAGGAGATTGGCCTTTTACGCTTCTTCGACATGTTGTGTGATGACTCAAGGATCTAGAGTTTTAGTAAATGGAGTGAAAAGTCTTAGAGGAAGAAGGGAGAAAAGAAAAGCAAGATGAAATTAGATGGGGAGAAGGGGAAGGGCTGTGGGGTTTAAATAGGATTTCAATTCTGGCAAGTTCCCATGCCCGTTTTTTAGCCAACGACGCTCGTGTCTGAGGAGTCAGTATGTTGACACGGTTAGGAGGCACGGGCGTGTCTTACCCGTGGTTAGCAAGTCAGTAGCTTCACACTGTTGTGGGGCACGGCCGTGCCACTTTGTCGGTGCCCGTGGGGGAGTGGTTAGATTCGTGACGTTGAAAAAGTGATTGGGACTGAATCGCACGGCCTCTGCTATGTCAATACGGGGATTCCAGTGGTCCACATGGCCACGGCCACGACTGTGTGTAAGGCCGTATGGCCTGGAAATCTGCACTTCTAGTTAGTATAAAACTAAATTTTAAGACTAAGAAGAGAAATTGAAAATAAATGCGAGAGTAAATAGGGTTAGTGCTCGGGTTGCCTCCCGAGAAAAGCTCGTTTATAGTCTTAAGCTAGACTTTTCCTTGTATTTCAAAATTTCAAGGGGGTTTAAAGGTTTGAATATCTTCCCTTATATTATCAGTTTTATTTTCATTGTATGGTTCAGGTCTAGTAGCATTTATTTTAAAAGTTCCAAAATTAGGATTTCTTACCTCGACTGTTCCGTATAGAAGAGCATTGATTACCTTAAAAAGGATTCTTTGTTTATGTCAGGGTCGGAAGGAAATAGTCATGGTTCTGTTTTATCTAACAACACGTGATCTCCAATTTTGAACTTGTCTGTCTCGTAGAGTGGTTTTGATTCTGTTTTCTACCCTAATTTTTCCTTGAAGTGCGTTTTCAACTTGTCTAAGTCATCAGTTTGAATCCTTTGCTCCTCGTGAATTATTTCTTTGTTGGTATTGGATTTATGATCAGGTTCATCGGGCCCTTTATTGGTGGTTCCTAAAGAGAGAGGTTAATCGAATGGTTATCAATGGATTTTTCTTTCTCGCCTTTGTCATTCGATGTCCTGGCTGAGTTGAGAGCTTGAAGAGTGACTGTCTCATTACCTACACAAAGTATGAGTTCTCCTGTGGCAACATCAATTTTAGTCTTGGCAGTTGCTAGGAAGGGTCTTCCTAAAATTAAGGGAATTGAATTATCCTCATCTATGTCTAAGACAACAAAGTCTACTAGAAAAACGAATTTATCAATTTTGACAAGAACATCTTCGATAATGCCCCTAGGAATTCTAACAGTTTTATCAGCTAATTAAATACTCAACCTAGTTTGTTTGGGCTTCCCTAAAGCTAGTCGTTTAAACAATGTATAAGGCATGACATTTATACTTGCCCCTAAATCAGCTAACGCATTATCAACAGTTAAACTACCAATTAAACATGGAATTGTAAAACTCCCTGGATCTTTTTTGCTTCCATGGTGGTTTGTTTTGTAGAATTGCTGAGCACTTTGCGTTGAGTTCTACATGTGGCTCTTCATCTAATTTGCGTTTGTTTGTCAAGAGCTGTCTTAAAAATTTTCTTGAGTCTGGCATCTGAAAAAGAGCTTCAAGAAGAGGTAAGTTAATATGTAATTTCTTTAGAAGTTTAAGAAACTTATCGCACTGTTCCTCTTAATCGTCTCTTTTTAACGCTTCGGGATAAGGAATGCGAGGTTGGTATTCTTTGATTACTGGTTTTGGCTTTTCTTGTGTTACCTCAACTTTACCTTTGTCTGCCTCTTTTGGTTTGTCTACCACTTTACTATCATGAGCTGTGATGGCTTGAATTTGCTCTTTTGGGTTAATCTTAGTGTTACTTGGTAGACGTCCTTGTGGTCGTTCTGACATTAGCTTTGCGAGTCGTTCGACTGCATTGGTGACTTCCTTGACTGACTTAGTAACTTTTTCAACCAACGCTTGTTGATCTTTAAGTATTTTCTCATTTTCTTAGAAACGGTTTTCTGTGTTTGCCATAAATTTTGTCAGCACCTCCTCGAGGGTTGGCTTCTTCTCTTGCGGATATGGCTGATTTTAGAAATTTTGAAGAGGTTGTTGTCTTTGATTTCCTTGATTTCCTTGACCTCCCTATGAAAAATTTGGGTGGTTCCTCCAACCTGGATTGTAAGTATTACTATAAGGATTATTATTGGATCTGAAATTATTACCTATATAGTTCATCTATTCGCTCTCTGCTCCCGGTTGGTAGGGTGGGTACTCAGGATTCGCCACAGTTCCACTTGCGTCGCACTGCATTACTGGATGTACCTGCGAAGAACACAGATTATCAAGCTTCTTATTCATCATCTCCATCTATGTTGATAGCATGGTCACTGTGTCTATGTTGAAAGCTCCGGCTGATTTTGTCGGTTTCGTCCTTGTAACTTGCCACTGATAGTTATTCAGTGACACCTCTTCAATAAATTCGTAGGCTGCTTCAGGAGTTTTGTTGTTCAGAGTTCCAACGACGGCTGAATTGATTAGTTGCCTCGTTGAGGGGTTTACACCGTTATAGAATGTTTGGACTTGTAGCCACAAGGGTAAACCATGGGGTGGACACCTTCTCAAGAGATCCTTGTATCTCTCCCATGCGTCGTATAATGTCTCTAAATCCATCTGCACAAAAGAAGAGATATCATTCCGTAATTTGGCCGTTTTGGCCTGTGGGAAATATTTTAATAAAAAAATTTCGGTCATTTGTTCCCATGTAGTGATTGACCCTCGTGGTAACGAGTTTAACCACTATTTGGCTTTATCCCTTAATGAAAATGGAAATAACCAAAGACGTATGGCATCATCAGAAACGCCATTTATTTTGAAGGTATCACAGAACTCTAAAAAATTAGCTATATGAGTATTTGGGTCTTCGTCCTGCAAACCATCAAATTGAACAACCTGTTGAATCATTTGTATTGTGTTAGGCTTTAATTCAAAATTATTAGCAGCTATAGCAGGCCTAACAATACTCGATTCTGCTCCTGTTAAATGTGGTTTAGCGTAATCAAACATTGTACGTGTAGCATTGCGTTCCCCCACATCATGGGGTTGTGATTTATTTTCGTCCATCCCTTCAGTAGGATTGGATCTATCCTCTTGATTTTCCTCTGTGTAATTTAGGGCTCGCCTGATTTCTCTATGATTCCTTCGAGCAGTAGCTTCAATATCACTGTCGTATACTAAAGGTCCTTTCGGGTTCCTTCTAGTCATAAACTAGAGGTACCTGAAAAGACAAAGGAAGAAAGAAAAGTTAGCAAAATCAAAATTTAACCTAAAAATAAAAATAAATTGCGGAAAATAAAAATAATGGCTAAAGTAATAAAAATAGAGTTTTCTTAATATTTTAGTTCCCCGGCAACGGCGCCAAAAACTTGATCATTGTTTTGTCGAGTTTTGAAATTTGTAAAAGAATGATCAAACCTAGAAACTAACTCTGACAATGATTAAAGCCAAGTGTACCTATCGAACAGTAGTATAGCTAAGGCAAGACCAGATTATCGAACCCAAAGGAACTAAAAGTACTAATACTAACTTTCTTACTATTATCTAGACTAAATATTAAGTGATTGGTTGTTTAATCTAAAACTAATTAACTACTAAGCTAAAGACGCAAAGATAAAAAAGATGAATTGGGAAATAACTTTAGGAAAAACTCAGTTGATCAGGACAATACCCTCAGGAAGAATCCACCTAGACTTCACTTGTTATTTAACACTGAACCATACGATTTATTTACTTAGCTTGATCCGTAAGACTCCCTAACGTATATTAAACCCTCTCTCGAGGCAAATAACGTCTAACCCTAGGTTAATTAGTGGAACTCTCGTTCTCTTATAATAACCCCCTAAAATAGCAGTAAATCAATCTATGGACTCCCATATTAGGTTTCACCCTAATCCAGCAAAATCTCGTCACCCTATCTCTAGGCGTGCGATCAACTCCGCTTAATTATGCTAGATCTACTCTTAGGCAGGGTCTATTCCTCCTCCACCTAAGCACACCAAATTTAGATTAAGCATACATAATTAAGAACAAACTAAGTATTTATCATATAATTTAGAAAATAATAACAAGATCCATCATAGGTTTCATCCCCTTCAGGTATCTGAAGGATTTAGTTCATAACAAAATAAGAAAACATCTCAAGAGAAAAGATAAAACAAAACATAAGAAATCCCTAGAACTCCCTAAAGGAATTGAAGGAGAGATCCGCCGTCTTGAGTAGAATTCTGGCTTCTTGAGATGGATCAACTGGCTTCCTTCGAGTGATTCCCACAACTCTGACCTTTTCGGCTTGGCTCCTTGGCCTAGCTAACCGCCCTCTTTGCAGCTGGTACTTAGGGGGTTTATATAGGCTTTTGAAATACGTTTCTTTCTCCAAAAGTATCCAAATCCAACTGAAATTTCTCTTTCCAGCGACAGGGACACGGCCATGGCACACGCCCGTGTGGATCGTGGTTAGGCCGTGCTTGGATTCTTTAACGAGACACGGCCGTGTGAATTGGTAGAAGGCCGTGTTCTAGATGACTGGCATGGAACGGCCATGTGGTCTTTGGGCCAGGCCGTGTTGATTTCGTGATATGGCCCATTTACTCCGTTTTGGGCCCGTTTTATGTTCTTTTCATCCTCGGGTGCTTTCCTGGGTATAAGACATGAAAAGAAAGGATTAAGAGCACCTTTTTACATGAATCAAGGGATAAATCATCCAAAAATAAGCTAAATGTGGGATTAAAATATGTTACTTTTACGGTTTATTAGTAATTACGATTTCAAGTAGATAACAATTGCTTAAGTGTTTTGAGTTTTAACAAAGAGGTTTTAATTCTCAAACAAGTTTTTAACAACAATAAAGAAGGGTTTTCAATGAAAACATGGTTTTCGAAAAACACTTCCATGTGACACGCCAGATTCGGGCCTAACTTTTAGGCCGGGTTTGGGGGTGTTACAGTATAGGCGTAATCCACTAAAGTTGATACCATCTCCATGATTGTAAAATCACAAGGTAGTGATTTAGTTCCTTATTCCCAACTTCACCCTTTGCATAGCACCCTATATAGGCATGCCAAAATGATAGAGCCTCAACTATATATACCATCCATTTAGAAATTTGATAACAATAAGTGGCACATAGGATGAACTAAGATGCCATTTTTTTCTAGCAATAACATACCTCCAATTAAGCGAAGAATGTACGCTCTAGTATGGCAATCAATATCAACAGGTGTTGGATTTTTTGGGAAATGCTAGAATCCCCTTTTCAACCAGTTTAACTTAACCCGAAGCCCTTTGAAATCAGAAGAAAATTTGATACCTATTTTGAATGCTTTATAAAGGACCTACCTTAAATTATGTTTAAATCTTCCAATTACAAGACGTTCGCCTATTGAAAGCCCCACTAATAATGCTATCTTCCAATGTTATTGTCACTTCGCTACATGGCAGATGAAATGTATAGGTCTCAAGCAATCAGAGTAAACAAGAATGATGATACAAAATTACCTTTCCCAATTTGGCTAGTGTGATAGAACCAATATATGTTAATTAGGGAATGATTCTACCGTCAGGGAGATATATACTCATATTGCTGCAAAGTCTTGCCTCAAATGTTGTTGCATTCTTGGCAACATGTCCTCATTCGGTCTCAATAAGTAGGCAGTGATTACAATATTCTTTAAAATTATAATTTCAAGATACTTAGATATGTTGGGTTTAGAGTAGAATGTAGAGGACGATTTATTTTGGCTTTTTGTGAAAAAACTAATAAGTTTGATTGTTAATTATATGTTTTAAAATCATGGTTCTGCCAAGTTTTTAATTGAAACTCAACCCCTATGGGTGTTAATGTCCATTTAAAATTTTGTTAAAATTTAATTAGATTGTGTTATCCATTTTTCAAAATTATTTTTCACAAATCGACATCTATAGATGTCGAGTTTAAGATTAAATGTTATCCCCAGACATTTCAAAATTAGATTAAATTGTTGCCATTTAAATTTTAAATATTTGACAATGAACTCAACACCAACAATGTTGAGGTCTTGTAATCATATCATAATAATTACCCTAATTTTAATGGGGTATGAAAAACTTAACAGTGTTAACAACCACACTAAACTTGACACTGAGTGTCAAGGTACGCATAAGAAAATGTATTTTAGGAAACAACTTTTCTATACATACATTTTAAAAAACAATATCTATATTATAAAAATCAGAAAACCATTCAACTTGAATTTTCAAATTCAAAAAATAAAAAAATAAAATATCGAAAATAAAAGTAAAAGAACTAAATTTCAAATGTAAAAAGATTACAAGGACTTTGAGCATATTTTAACCTTTAAATGCATATCAATTTAGTCGACTAAACCACTGATAAAAAAAAATGGTAAACTACATTGGTAGTCACCACACTATTAGTAAATTTCTTTTTTCGTCACTCAACTATGAAAAGTTTATAAAATGGTCACTCAACTATTCTATTGTTTCCATTTTTGATCATCAACCGTTAAATTACTAATAGGAAGATAACTTTGCAACTTTTAAAATGGCATTGTAACAGTCCGATTTTGGGCAACAGTGGTTTCGGGATCACAAATCCGACACAACAAAGTTCATTGTTATTATATTTTTATGGTCTACAGTTTCACGGAATGATTTCGTGAAAATTTCGTTCAAAAATTTTGACGTTTGAGCGCTCAACTTAGTTCAAAAGGATTAAATTGTAAAAAGTGCAAAAGTTGAGTTCTACATGCTAGAGGTGTCTAATTGCTATGAAATTTTAAATATAAGGTCCTTAGATGGTAATTAGACATTTTGTTAAGATAGTTGACAAAAAAGGACATGGTGAGATAAAATTTCAAAGTTTTAAGTGAAGGCATTTTGGTCATCTGGTAAACAAAAAAATAAAAAGGGAAATTAAAGCCAAAATTAGCTCATCTTTCTTCAACCTTGGCCGAAACTTTGGAGAGCACCATAGCTAGGGTTTTGTCATCTTTCAAGCTTGATTATAAGTACATCCTAGCCCCGTTTTTAATGCTCTTTACGTTTTTGAAGTCGTATTCACCCGATCTTTCTATTTCTACCATTATTTTGAAGTAGGGTTCATGTTTTAAATTTGACCCATGTATGAAATGCATGTGTTTTGATGTTATGTGGTAGAAAATGAAAGTTTGATGTGTAATAAACAACTTTTACTAAGTGATTTTTAATGAAAATGCTTAAAAAGGACTTCTTTGTAAAAGTTATAAAATATGTAGTAAAAGTGTGTTCTAATGGAAATTGTGGGCTGTTATAGTTACAAAAATGGTTCAGCTAGGCTTAGACATTAAAGAAATTGCACACGTTTCATTTTACGAGCCTAGGGGAAAAAAGTAAATATGTCAAAGTTTAGGGGCAAAAATGTAATTTTTCCATAATATGATTTTTGGACTGATTTGAGTAATGTGAATATTAAATAATCAAAATTTGCTATTATAATTAAGAAAAACGAAGTTTGAACCTTGATCGGGGAAAGAATAAGGTGTTTGACGATTAAATCCTTTCCTACTATTTTTATACCGAGGTAAGTTCGTATGTAAATAATGCATTGTTATATTTATTTTTTAAATTCTTTAAAGTTGTATGAATTGTGATTGACTCTATGGAAGTATTTGTCAAAGTTACGACAAGCGAGAAATCCCGATTGAACCTTAGGAATAGATAGGATACAAATGTCATGACATTAGGGTTAGTTGAGATTACATGTAAGACCATATCTGGGATATGGCATCGATATGAGATTTCGTGTAAGACCATAGCTGGGCTATTGGCATCGATATGAAATTCCATGTAAGATCATATTTGGGATATGGCATTGGTATAGTACTATGTGTGAAATTTTCTGAGTATCATTTAGTATTCCAAGTGGTTCAACGGGAAACTTAACAGCAAAGTTTAAGTTGTGAAAGACCATGGTACGATGTGAAAGATTATGGTAAGTTGCAAGTTGGCATAGGTATGTACATAAACTCATGCTTAATGAGCTCGATATGTGATGAAACCTCGGATTGGTTCGATTGAGTAAGTTATGATGTTAAGATTTTAATGACATCTATGCTAAGCTTGATTATGAATTCACAATGACATTTATGTTAATTTTATTTATGTTAAATATATGTTAAAGTGTGTATGATGCCTATTATTTGCATAGGAACTTACTAAGCTTTAAAGCTTACTCCCTTTCCTTTTCCCTTGTATTATAGTATCACCAAGCCAGCTTGGGGATCGAAGACGGTCGGAGATCCATTCACGCTATCAAATTATCATTTTGGGTACCTATGATTACATTATTTTGAGTTATGGCATGAATAGGGACTTGGTCTTTCTGTTATGTGTCATAATTGATTTGGCCATAAGTGATGGCTTCAATAGTTGATAATTCATTTTGTAAATGGCAATTGATATTGGCTAATATTGGTTAATTATATATGCATATGATGATGTTCTCATGAATATGGGAAATTGCATGGTTTGAGATGCTAAGTATGTGATGTTTGTATGTGATAAATGATACCATGTAAATGATGTGTGGATGCCTCGTGTATGGCTGATTAGGTTGAAAGTATATGCTTAGATTGGTGCTATGTTTTGTTGTGTAAATTGGTGCATGGAAGGGTGGCAAAAAGGCTTGGTAAATAGCCTTATATTTTTCCACACGGGTAAACACACGGGCGTGTGTTTAGGCTGTGTGCGACACACGGTCTACCCCATGGGTATGTGTTTCGGCCGTGTGTCCCCTGCACATTAATTGTTGTAAAACAGAATGCTCAATAATCGTGTGTCTCAGCCGTGTGGACAGCACAGCCTCGAACATGAGCGTGTGACCTGGTCGTGTGAAGTCTGCACCTATTTTATGAAAAATTATAAAATTTTAATCGATCACACGGCCTAAGCACACGGGCGTGTGACTTAGCCGTGTGACTTCAATTTGATGATGACGTCATAAACAGAATGCTCCCTAATTTCAACACGGCCTGAAGCACGGGCGTGTCATAGGGTCACATGAGCGTGTCCCGAACCACACGAGCGTGTGACCCCTTTTTCATGAAAAATTTTCTAAGTCCTCCAAAAGTAACCAAAGTTCTCGGTTTAGTCCTGAACCACTTCCGATGCATGTTTTAGGCCTCGTAGACTCGTTCTAAGGACGATATGAATGTTTTTGAAAAATTTTAAATTTGAGTGGAAATTCATGTCTCGGTTTTGAATGTCTGCTTGTGAATAAGTCTGGTAATGCCTCGTACCCTATTCCGGTGTCGGATACGGGTAAGGGGTGTTACAGGCATAACAGCAAATTTAACCCTTAACATTATAAGTTGTGTCAATTAGTCTTGATTCTAAAAATTTAACCCTCAATATTTGCACAGTCTTTTTTTATAGTTTTGTTGTTCTTTGAGACATTTAGGGTTAAATTTTAAAAAATGATTAAAGATAAAAATTATTATCTTGAATTTTTTATGTGTTTCCATTTTTGGTATATTATCCTTCAAATTTAGCTAATAAATTTATTTTTTTAGCTTTCTAGGTGAAAATGTCATAAAGAAAAGTAAAAACTGCAAAAAAGACCAAATTAACCGATGTTTAAATGTTGATGGTTAATTTTTTAGAATCAATATTAAATGTACACAATGTATAAATTTTAAGAGTTAAAGTTGCTATTATGTCAATTTTAAAAGTTGTCATTTTATTTTTCCATTAATTATTTAATGGTCGGAGATAAAAAATAAAATAAAATAATTAGTTATTATTTTATAACTTTTTAATAAATTAAATAGCAATATAACTTTCCATGTTGAATCGAATATCATTCCCGAATTAGATAAATTCAAAATTCTTACCCCACAACCCTTACGGAAAATAAAATGCATTAATTTGAAAATTGAAGTCAAAATGAGTCGTTTCAAAGAATAAAAAGGGAAAGTAGTTGAGTTAAAATATAAATTTGGAGAACTTGAAACGTAGGTGTCATAGAATAAAGGACTCTACCTCTGATGTAACTTTTACGTGGCAGCATGGCGGGCAAATATACGTAAGTCCCATCTCTCAACTCTAAACTCACATTGCCAAGCCAATCTCATAGTTATCTTCTAATTCATCTCCACTTCTAACCTATGATTTTTAAAAGATTTCCTTTCCAACTTGCATGTGTTTTTGTTTTTCAGGTTTTAGGGTTTAGGTAGACTTAGGTTTTTAAGATGATGAGTTTGTAATTTATATCGTTCAAGTAATTAATAAGATTGTATTGTACAGGAATGGCAGGCTGCAGCAGCCATGTCGTTCTAGCCTATGAAGACGCGTATACTTATCTTCACCATCCAGCAGTTATCATAGGAGGATTGTTTGCACTTGTAGCTCTCATTCTCTCCCTTTTTCTCATTCTTCAGCATCTCAGATTCTATACAAATCCTGCTGTTAGTATTTCATTTCCCATTTCCAAACCCTGCATTGTTTTATTTCCAGTTTGTGATTGTTTTGTGAGGATTCACTTATGTATGTGTTAATACCAACAAAACTATATATAAGGGATGCGGATTTTTTACTTGCCTTTCTTAACTCTGAAGCTAATTCTATGGCTAATTGTTGATTGTTATTAATTGGTCAATTTCCCAGGAACAAAAATGGATTGTTTCTATTGTGTTCATGGTTCCTGTCTACGCTACTGAGTCAGTAAGTTTCCCATCTCTTTTCTATTTGCCTTTTTTAGAATGCTTATCTATCCTGTAATTACCAATTAAGTCTGGGACCAAAGAGAATCTATCCTCACCTCAAATTAAAGCATATTCAGTACCATATTTGACATGGATACGAGATATAATTCTTTAAAGTTTGAACATATAAAAGGAAATAGAAAATTTTACACACCTGAGTATCGCCCCTTTCAAGTGCAAAGTAATTGAGAACTTTAAATCTTTTCTCCCAATTCCTTACTAGGAGGCAATGTGTTTCTTTGACATGCACAGGTTATATCATTGTGGAACCCAAGATTTTCTCTTGCCTGTGACATTTTGAGAAGTTGCTATGAAGCCTTTGCCTTTTATTCTTTCGGAAGATATTTGATTGCTTGTATAGGTAAGTAGGTAAGCAACATCTTCATGACTTGATTACAAATGCTTTGCTATTAGCTTAATTAAGGTGAAAACACGCTTCATTCAGCGTAAGACAATTTTCACCAGGTGGTGAAACAAGAGTTATTCATCTTCTCGAAAATGAATCTAGAAAACGGCTAGGTAAGCTATTGCTAGAAAGAGGAGGAGGAGGAGGAGGAGGAGGAGGAGGAGGAGGAGGAGAAGAAGAAGAAGAAGAGATACATCAAAAGTCGTTCTGCAACTTCTTCTTCCGTCCATATCTCCTTGGGAAAGACTTGCTTACAATAGAAAAATTCGGTCTCGTTCAATATGTACGGCGTAACAATTTAATATGACTTTCGTTGGATTTTGTTTGTGATGATTTCCTTGAATTTGACATCTGCTGGTAAACTTCAGATGATTCTGAAGACACTGTGCGCGTTCTTAGCACTTTTGCTGGAGGTCTTTGGTGTTTATGGTGATGGGGAATTCAAATGGTACTATGGGTATGCATGATGGTTTTTTGTGCAATCCCTTGTATGCTTTCATATAAAGCCTAATGAAGTTAGCTCTTATCTGCTCTCTTGCAGGTACCCATACATAACAGTAGTTATGAACTTCAGTCAAGTGTGGGCACTATATTGCCTCGTGCAGTTCTACGATGCAACTCATGAAAGGCTTCGACCTATAAAGCCACTGGCAAAATTTATCAGTTTCAAAGCTATTGTGTTTGCCACTTGGTGGCAAGGAGTAGGCATTGCTCTGCTCTGTGCATATGGGGTTCTGCCCAAACATGGGAAAATGCAGACTGCATTGCAAGACTTTTTTATTTGTATAGAAGTAAGTTGTGCCTGATAAACATCTCTGTCGGACTTTGGGCATATTCTAATTTGTCGGTCGATGGATAATCTCTTTTTTTGGAAATTAATCTTTTTCAGTCCATAAATATTGTGTATGTTGTTGGCAGATGGCAATTGCAGCCGTTGCTCATGTATTTGTCTTCTCTGCGGAACCTTATCATTTTCTCCCGGTTTCGGAGAACAGAAAGGGAATGGTCAGCGCTGAAACAACCAAAGCAACATTGAAGGTAGAGCAAAGCAATGAGGAAAAACCAGCCGTGGTAGAAAAAACAGAAACTCAGGTGGAGGCACATGGAACAAGCATCAAAGAGAGTGTCCAAGACATAGTTGTTGAAGGTGGTCACCGGGTAAGTCAGTCGTGTTCCTTCATTGCATATTAGACTTGAAACATTTTAGAAATTTCAAACATCCATGGGAACTTCATCGTATACAGGTGATGGAGGATGTTGTATTAACCATAAATCAAGCAATAGGACCCATGGAGAAAGGTGTAACAAAAATCCAGGAGACCTTACACAGAAAAACAGAGGCAGACAACCATCATGAAGAGTCTGAGTTGGAAGTTGAGGAACATGTTGAACAGCATCTTCTGGCTAGTGAAAGTCATTCTGAGCTCCATGTCTAAGGATTGCTACTTTAGTTTTACAAATTGCATGTATCATGTTTTTTAAAAGTTCCGTCTGCTGTTGTTCATGATATATTCTGAAACAATCCATATCACATTCGTTCTTCGAGTTCGTTATATCCGATGATGCAGCAAATGAAGAATGAATTTCGAGATTTCAAGCAAGGGATGCTAAAGACTCTGTGAATGTGTATATCGGGTCTTTCAAACTAAAGTAACATACATAATAATTAATATCAATTTACACATTACAAACACCAATATACAAGGCAGAACAGTCGTTATAAACACCAATATACAACGATTTTTCAAACATTGAAGGCAGCCCCAGAACAGCCCATGGCAGTGTTAATGTAATGGCAGGTTGATCAAACTGTGGGAATGGGTTCATTACCCTTCTTGTGGGCAGCAGAGTGCGCAAAGTTGACTGCAGCCAACGCATGCTACAGCACCGCACAGTTGTGTTAATAAAATGGAACATTGATTACTCATCTTTGAACAACACCGGATGCAGCACAGGCAACAGCAATGTCTACACAGCCGACCGCAGCAATTTGAAGTTGCCTTGTTTAACATTTCGGCAACTTCAGGCAAAATTTCTTCTTCTGATCCAGGACAAATGTTTTCGGCAGTTGCAAGCAGATCACCAAAGCCTACCGTAAGGATTTGAAGCAATATCATTTTGGGCTCTGCCGAGTCCAAAAGTTTGCATGCGTCGCCTTTCTTTGATACCTGTACTCAGAGAACCCCAAGCTTCTTCATAAGAGTGAAGAAAGATATGATGCGGTGGTATCCTATTACTACATACAAAAGCATACCTTTCGAGCTCCGGTAGTATTTGTATCTCTTTCAATTTTACCTTTTTCAAGTAAAATCATACGGGTATATTCAGAGATGTTGCAAGTCCTTAAGCTCAACTTAGCAACCTGCCGTGTACAAACCAATAGCATCAGCAACATTTATTACTATAGGAGGAAAAAGGGTTAGACACAGTCTACCTGAGGTGGCCACTGAGCAACCTTAGGATTTGGGAAATCTATAGCCAGATTAATGTGTGGGGCAAAAGGCTATTCTGCTTGAAAGGACTGGTTAGCCCAACCGCAATGCTAGCATTTAAATTAAAGTGGTTGTTTTGTGGAAATGTCAAGAATATTGAGAAACAAACCTTCTCCTCAAGTTGTTTATTTTCCAAAAACCATGCCTGCGCTGTGAGTAGATCAATCTGCTGCCTTGCTGAAATCTATAAGAGGAAAATTTAAGTATATAAAATACTGCAGGAGCAAATCAATGGAGGCATACAGACAATAACGTTTAAAGTTGCACAATAATTATGAGAAGTAGCAGTTAGTGTAAAAATTGCAATGAGAATGTCAAACATAACCAGAAAGAAAAAAGATACAAACCCCAGAGATAAGAACAGCTTGTCGGAACGAGATAGAACATTAGGAGGTCTGTAATACACAATGTAATCAACTAAAAAAATCTTACCCTCACAAAGAAAGGTAAAATTTGTAGACATGGCAATTCAAATATAAACAAGGGCCAGTTGGAAGTTCAAATATTGAATGCAATGGAATAGGTCTGATTTTAACAACAGGTAGAATTTCTACTTGATAAAATTTACACAAAATTAGCATGGAACTGACAAGATACATCAACCCCTGCCCCCTAAAAAAAATGAAAAGACTAAAGAGCATTCCCTAGATTATAGTACAGCAAAACATAATTAAAATGAATAAGCTGAGTAGTAGGCGCCTTACTTTGTCAAGAGATATGTCCATAGCCTTTTCTATCTTCAAGTCAATAATAACACTACTCAAATCTCCTAAGATGCCTTTAGCTTTAAGAGTGTCAGGAAAACTGCCTTGGCACCTCCCGCATATTGTCAATGGACTTTCAGATGAAAGGTCTGGAATACATGAAGAGTACACCTATCCAGGATATTATAGAAGAAACACGCATCATGTTGGTTGTTGCAAATATGGATAGAATCTAAATTGCAATAATGGAAAATGATGATCGCTAACAACGTACAGAAACCATGAATACATAAACAGCATACAAGTTAAGCATGACAGAGAGTGATGGAGCAACATAATAATCATGATATACATCATTGTAAGGTGTTTGTTGTGATATTCACGCAACTTATTGGACATGGGGATAGGGACGTGACCCTTTAAGGACTCTCCAAATAAATGAAAAACCTTAGTAAAAATTTTTTATCGTACTTATATTGGACGCATACCCATATTGGATAGGCCCATGTCCGAGTAAAACATAGATTGAGAATGGTAGACACGAGGAAAATAAAATGTCATAGATGAATGGAACTTATAAAGGCATTGTGACACACATACCTCTATTTGCTCATGGTCATCGAATGCATCAATGGTTATATTTGCAAGAACAGTAGATAAACCTTTATTGAATAGTTTTTGCATCTGAGAGTCAATTGTATCTGACAAAAGAAAAAAAGGAAGAAAATATTAGTAAGTTTAATGATATATGACACAAGCTTTCAGATATTGTACAAGTATTTTTTATTTTACTTACTAACAAAGATTACTTGATAAGGAGCTTAAGTTCAACATTATATTCAAGGTACAATTTGAGCGATAGAAATAGGTTAAAGAACTTGTAAGGAGACACTCATAAGTCATAATACTACGAAGTACAGAGAGTTAAAGCTTCTGAAACACTGTTTCTGTGGAAGTTAGAGAACTACGTAAGTTAAGAGAGCAAGAAAAAAGCTGACTACTATGCTCTCGTACGCAACATCACTGAACCACTTACAGCATATTTACACATAACTAAGACTTAACTCAAGCTTTCGTAAAAAAAGGGGGGACTTGACTCAACCCAAAGCACAACCATTCAGGGTTCCATGTTAACCGTAGATCCTCATACGAAATCCAAATTCTAGGTTAGGGATTGGCACTTGGAAACAGCTTTTCTAAACCTGTGCAGCAAGTATGTTTCGAACATTAAGGGGAAATCAAATAACTTATTTAAATAAAAAAGAAGATAGAAAGAACGTTCATCTATATAGATCATGGAAATTATCTATAAAAGAATTCCCTAAAGGAAAGATAGTTCAAAAGAATCTCTAGCAATCTATGCACAATAATTTCCTTGAAGAACACAACTCTTTAGCTTGAAGTTCAAATATGAAGTCCAAGTACATACAAACCTAGATCACAAGCAGCACCATATTCCCCCCGGCTAAGCATAGCCAGCATGCGCAGGAAATGGTGATTGCAGAATTTACCTGCAATTTTCCAAACAAGTTAACTAGAATTTATGGTGTAAAGAAATTATATAATCTGATTCAGCAATTGAGATGTATATGATCCCAAGTTACTAAGCAGACGACTGACATTCTCACCAATGATGAGAAATAAATTCAGCGAATTTAAAGGCAAATTAATACTATGCTAAGAGCTGAAAATATAGGAGACCCAAACAACTGAAATTATTTACCTATGCCCAAAGTATGTATGCGTGGGCATAATGACCCTCCATTTTTCATACGTTTATCCATCCACTCACAAATTTTTCTCTCATCTTCAACAGTCCCATCTGTAACAAGAAAAACCATAGGAATTGAAGCAGGTGTGGTTGATAGCATCTCAACTGCCTGACAAAAATAAGCAAAAGGTAATAATCATGAGAAAGAATAATATCTTAAACTATCTTCTTAGGAACCAAAACAAAAAAGAAATCATTTTCTATTCTCTTGAATAAATACAGAAAATATGGGAAGTGCAATAAAAAACAAAGGAAATGTGTCAACACCTTCTGAAGTGGAATAAGCATATTTGTACCGTTCCCCTCACTATGTTCCTTGGACATCCATTCAGAGGCCTTTTCAATTGATTCCTCGGAAGCCAACACCATGGACGTGCAATATGGGAAAGTCTCATCACTAAAAGCTATAATGTTAAATGAATCTTCAGGACTGAGCTTAGAAAGGGCTGTGTTTATTGCATTCTTGGTACTCTCAAGCGACCTCCCTCGCATGCTGCTACTTATATCAACAACAAATATGACCTCCTTTCTGAACACCTATAAATCCAATAGGTTGAAGATAGATACCAAAAAGAAGAATCAAATTAGAAACCAAGGCAAGAAACAAATGCTAGACCAACCTTCTTCCCTTGCTGACTTCCTGGGAAAAGACAAATACAGAACATGTCCCTTTGATCAATATCATATAAAGATGGAGACTGCAAAAGGGCACCTCCAAATATGTTACCGGAAGACACCTATAAAGGATGTAGACAAGATGTGATCATAAGTATCTTGATCATAACAATTTGAGGTATTTCTGATAACAGTATCGACAAATCCCTGTTTTAATTAAGATCTTAGGTAAAAACATGTTTCATGAAACTGTCATTTTGTAGTTCTAAAGAAAAGATAATATAGCAACCAGTTTTCAAAATCTTACACCATATGAGAAACTCAAGTCAGTATGGGACCATGTCATAACATTTGCTTCATATAAGAGACCAATATGCCCTCCATCGCGTTTTGATTCCTGAAAATTTGAAGGGGTGAAATGAACAATGAGAAGAATGAAAACAAGGAACGAAGTAATATCATCATTAAGTCAAAAGAAAGAAAAATCAAAACACAAGTTTAATGGTCCTAAATCAAATATGCACCTGAAAAGGATGACTCACTGCCTGGTACACGATTCCACTTGCAATACCAGAGTTCACATTCAATTGTATCCTCTCTTTCTTTGGGATTTGCCTTATAGCAGGAGTAACAAATTCAGGAAAATTGAAGGGCACAGTCAAAGTGAACTTGCCGTCATTATATGACAATTTCTGAGACCAGTGAAGCTTCATTGAAATATAAGTACCCCCATCGATCTGGAGATATAAAACAAACATCCATTAAAAACAATAGATTTAAAAGAAAATTGAGTAAATTCATTACAACTTTGAGACATTGGTGTACCTTTGGTATTGTTAATGTAAATATATGAGGCTTCAAAAACTGTCCATCTTCTGGTCTGGCTATATTCTGAATACCTTTACTTTCTTCTACTCCAATCAGTTCTGTAGAATATGATTTTGTAGGAAGATCAATCTCAACACCTAGAATTGAACCCTGTTAGCCAAATAATTTATTATTGCTTGACAACCATAAAATTATTAAAAATATATATGTTTCTCGTGTTGAAAGAAAACACATCAAGAGGCCAACATGATAGAAAAGCAACATCAAAATCATTTTTTTCCCTTCAAAATGGCTGCAGAACAACTCTTTTACAGCTTTGTAGTTTGTTTTTAAAGTTGTTCTTGTTTCCCTTAATTCTTAGTTGAAGTTTACAGCTTTGTAGTTTTCCAATTATCAAATTATTAAAAAAAGAAAAAGAAACAACAACAGCGTACATTTAGAATCAAATAGCAAACAGAACTCCTTGGGTGAAAAGGGATGATTTTAAGCTAAGATAAAACACTAAAACAATGCTAAAAAGCTTTGAAAAGAACTCACCTCGTCACCCAAGGGGACAGCAATGCGACAATCACAGGAACGGCTACGCATAACGCAATGAACCCTCCACATCCCAGAAACTTGAACAAAAGCTGAATCGCCATAACAATCAACGTCGAGATTGACCCCGTTCATCTGTAGAGGAATCAATGCAGGTGGATCAAGCCTTCCATGCACGTGAGGCTGGTAACTTGGAATATCCGGGTTGTCGACAATCCTCGGGTCGGATATAACCGCATACACCATCGGAGCCGATGGCAAGTAAAAATGCATTGACCGCTCCATTAGTGGTAGCGGCTTCGGAGGCTGTACCGCTCTGTCTTTCCCCATGGATATCCGTTTCCCTAGCTTTAGCCCGTCCTCCACCGCCCTTGCAAAATCTTCCGCCATTGCCGACGTCAAGTTTAAACAAAAATCTCTCTTGATATATATATTTACTTTTTTTTTTCCCTTCTTATTTACGTGAGAAAACGAAAGAGATTATTATTTAGTCAGTACGGAACGGAGAAAATAATTTTGTAGGGATCTGGGATCATACTCGGATGATCGGGTTCTTGGAATTGGCGTGACCACCTTATTCGTCTTGGTTTATTATTTTTCCGGGTTGTTTCTAATACGTTAAAATACGTTATAACTCCCTCTACTTCTCAAAAATTAAGAATTTAATCTTTAAACTTTTATTTCATCAAATTTAATCTTCTTATTTTTTTTCAGATTTCAAAATTTAGATTCAACTGTAACAGTATTAGTTTTTTTTATTAACACTAACTCATTCAAAATTTAAATAATAATAAACATTATTAAAAATTTATAGAAAGCTTCGACTGCTATTTTTTTTTATTCTGATTTTTGGCCTTTTAGCTTTCAAGAAGTTTGTACAAAGGCCGGTGCATTCTCTTTATCGAATCATATATTATATATCGAGATGGATTGATTTTCGATTCAATCAATCTATTCTGATATCAACAAGTACTTTATTAATTTTTTTAGTTACATTATAATAAAAGTAGAGCAATAAAACTTAGGTTTCAAGTGATTTTGGAAAAATATCATGATTAATTTATATTATTTTGTTATTTAAAAAATTGAATATCAAATGTACTTGAATCATATTTATTGAATTCATTTTTTTTTTAAACTTAAAATATTTTTAATAATTGTTGAAGTTACTTTCACTCATTTATATATATTATAAAAAATTATAAACGAATAAAACCGAATCAAATTTATTGAAATTAAACAAAAATCAAACTATGGTTTGTATATCAGTTGTTTTGGTTGCGTTGGAAAATGAAGAAGATGGGAGATTGACCTGAAGAGTACTTATTTTGGTTATAAGCAACTACCAACGGCTCGATGGGTATTTGAATGATGCGAGGCCAAGCTGGCCACTGACTCTTCGTACGTGGCATTTTATTTTAGTTTAATTAATTAATTTTAAAAAGTCTACTGAGCTAATTATAATTAAAAGAAAGGTGATTTCACATCATTTTCATACAATTAGTCCTCCAACAGAATATGAAAGAAAAAGGAATGCTTCAATTCTCTTTAAATATTTGGGCTGGCTCAGCCGACTGGGTCCATCAACTGCACCATTAAGCATTTTCCCCCAGTCAAATATCTAAGGACAACTCCTCTGCGTCTTACACACATGACAAACTCTACTTGAAAGGACAAAGAAACAAATTTATATTGACAAAAATTTCACCTAAATGGCAAACACACACTTATGCTAACTAATACACGGGTGTAATTGCTGCGGTCATCTCTCCAATACCCAACTCTATATCACATTTTTTTAGTCTTATTTTTTCTATCCCATATAAGCTTTTTGTCTTCCTCGGAGACTGTACAGTACCTAATGTCAGGCTAAATTTTACTCCAAGAGAAAAATTCTAGAAACTAAATCTATAAATACATGAACCACCAAAATTAGGGGTTCTATATCACAAAAATGAGCCGAGGAAGCCTTTTTATGGGAGATGTGATTAAAGGACGCCGTCAAAAGTAATGCCCAATTGAAGATAGGAATAGGCAACACTTTCATGTCTCAGGTCATGCTGCAAAAATTCTTCATTCGTTAACAGTTATTTATGTCTAAATTTGTGCAAAAAGGATTTCATTCCATGTGTCCGGAACACCAGGCGAACACCAATGCAAGCAGTCTTGGACTCCTCTCGATGATGTAATACTGATCCGAGATATGTGACCCTCGTCTCTCACCTGAGACAAAGCAGTTGTGTCCAGAAGTTTAACCCCTGTCCATCTTACAGCACTGACAGCAGCATGATCACTAGACCCTTCTTGTAATACTTCTTTACCTATAGACATAGGTTTGGTATTGTTATAACTCCCTCCTGTGTTCCAATCTCCATTTACGAAGTGCCTAGGGGAGATGCTCCGATAAAAGGCCTTCAGATGAGGATGCTTTGGGAGCTGAGAGTCTAGCCATTTAACAGTGTTATGGATTATGAAATTCTTGTCTCTCCCCATATTTGCCATCTTCTTGTTGGTGTTGGGTGCACCCCCAACATACATAACCCACCTGTTAGCCCTGAGTTTCCCTCGATTCCAATGATGCCCCGTGTTCAGAACCAAGACATCAATTTTGTGCAGAAACTGGCGCAAAAATGATGGAGGTCGATCAAGATGCATCGCATATTCTGTTTGCGGGTCCTTGACATCAAGAGGTTCCAATTCACTGAGGCCTGAAGACCAATAGTACAGGACAGTAGTATTGGTGCTGAGAAATCGTTAAGCCCAACCATTAGGACGTATACTGCCTGGAGGTAGGACAAGTCCATATTCATTGCCCACATCTAGGACATCTGAGCTATCCTTACCAGCTGTGATCATGCACATTAGAGACTGGAATTGCTGCCTACCTAATGAATATTAAAGTTTTGTCTTGCATCCTGTAATTGGATCAGAAGAATTCGTAAATGGTCTAACCATTATTGGTTATGTTAAAACAAGTAATTAGAGCAACCAATCAAAGGTCATATAAACTCTGACCAAGTAAAACAACTTCTGGAAAGAGAAGAGAATGTATCTATAAGGGGAAAGCCAAAAGGCCCAATCCATGAAACCTAAGTCTTAGAACTTCAGAACAGGCAAATATCAGTTCTTCACTTCTTTTGATAGGTTGAGTTGGAAGCACCAAGTGAAGAGTTATAACTTATAACCATGTCCAAACAGAAAAAAATGGAAAATATTCATAGACAATGATATAAATACCGTTTTAAGAACTTTGGCCCTTCAAATTCTTCCATTTCACAGCCTTTTGGTTGCCATCTTAGCTTTTCAAATGCAAAATCTTGACGCTGCATCAAACGACAAGCCCACATTGGTGCTAGCCATTGTTTACAACCAAACCCAGAATACAAAGGCCGTCAATCATCTACAACCCATTTTCCTTTAGCATAATTACAAACTGGAGAAAGGATCAAATAATATGAAAGTCCGTAATCAGTAATATTATCACAATATGGACCTAACGGATCTAACATCTAAATGTTCAAAGAAAGAGAGGGAGCATAAGAATAACTATACGAAAAACTTACAAAAAATTGAGCATAACAATGCTGATATATACCATTGTCCAGTACTCACCCTGAGTCTGGATAACATAGACAAGGAATATAAAGGAAAATAGAAATTGTTTCAATATTGGATGATATTACAGCCTTGTAAATAGCATACCAAACCTATGTGTGAGGTTGGGAAAAAAAGTACTGAAAACAAAACGAATAACTCTTGGCTAAGATTTATAACCTTCGCTCTAAAAACCAGCAAAATTTTATCTTTACTATTTCCATAAAGTGAACTCATACAGGAATAAGAATGCGGAAAACATGAACAATTCATATGCTCTAATAATCATTGATGACTTCACAATAAGACAAATAAGAAGCAGGAAAACAATCGATCTCCCATGCCAATGAAAATGCTTCATCTAAATATGTAAGTGTTGACATTAGTCATTCTAAGCCTCAGATTTCAGCTTGCAGCTAAAAAATTATGACCATGAGTCGATGAGAATATTGGTGATGCTCAACAAAAATGATTGAGCATAACAGTTACTATAAAACAATATCCACTGCAATATTAACAAATTTGATAAATTAGATTACCTTTTTTCTGAATTTGAATAGTTTCAAAGTCTGAAGAACTTTTGGCAGTATCAATAGAAAGTGTCTTATCCAAATGATCTTCATCTTCGTTATGTATAACTTTCCTCTGTGTCAACATAGAAATATCTTCTCTGACATGTCTTTTGGGTTCTAGTGGCACCCTTTTAATATCTGCACCAGATATTATGAGGAAGGGAAGCTATCGTGAGCATGTAAGTAGAAGTACTCTTCCCCATAAATGTTTTGTCAAATATATCTATTTCATAGAAGCTTGGGAGACACCTGAAGAGAGTTGTAACAATTGATTATTGGATGGTAGTGAGGAAGTAAATACTGGACTTCTGTCACATGTCCACATAATAATAGTTGCAGCCATAAAAATAATGGCAATGAGAGACAGCTCTTTAGCCCTACAGCTTAACATGTAGGACCCTACTTTCATCCTACAAAGACATGAAAAAGTACTTATCAAAATGTCACTGAAAAAAAAAGGGAGGGAGGGAGAAACCTCAAGAAAAAAGAATAGAAACAATCAGGTCGATTTGCGGCTCTCTCTTAGAGGAAGTGTATTAAGACAAAGGTACAAAGAAGGCAACAGATCCTATTATAAATTCTTGAGTTTTAGGACTAATTTACATTATTTGAAACTATAGGGGTTAAATTAGTAAAGATTTCAAAACTTGAGTTTTAGGACTAATTTACATTATTTGAGAATTTACAATTTTGAAAAATAGAATATGAAAGTTTAACTGTTCAAAAATCAATGACTAATTTTTGAAAATTTTTACAATTTTAGTTGTAAGGATTAAATTTTTACAATTTGTTTTTGAGGAATTAAATTATAAACTAGTAAAAATTTGGATTTCATGGACTAAATAGTAAAAAATATAAAATTAGAATATAAAGGATTGTTTTCTTCGATAATGAAGACAGCTTTCCCTTCGTTGTTATGAAAGATTTTCCTTTTTGTTATTCGACACTGAAGACACTAGATAGAGTTTTATCAGTTTAGAAAATATCTTACATGCAAACAAACAGACCTTAACTCACAATAATCATTTTAATTGGAGCACCGCATTTTGAACTATGTCCATGAATTGTAATTTAATCTAAAATCAATAATTAAACTACTATAACCTAATTATCTATCCAGTTTCCATATCTTTTAATTGAAAACAATTACTTTGAAAGCAAAATTGATGGTCTTGATGCACATTTAGATAAAACCAATGACTAAGAAAATGTTTTTTCTAAAACAAACTGAAAACGAAAACAACAATTTCATCGAAATAATAACACGAAAAGAAAAATTAAAACAAAAAGAAATACAATCTATGTTTACTGTTCGTTGAATTCTGATCCAATATAAAATTCCAATGACCCTGATCTGTCAACAAGAATGTATAGAAAGTTGATTTCAATTAAGGTAGCAACTTAGAAGAGAAATACCTGAGACGCATCAATATCTTAACAAAAGCAATTTCTACGCAAAACAATTGTCTCCAAATGTGCTTTTATTTGATAACTAATTAAAGAAAGACAAAGATCAAAAAATAAAATAAAAAGGGTGGTAGAAGTTAAAATAAGTAAATAAATATAAAAAAAAAAAAAAGACAGAAAAAATTGTTCATGGGTCAGAGGAATAACCACATTGTCCAGTGTAAAGACATTGTATGAAAAATGAAGTTTTTCTTTGTTTGAACCAAGGGAGGAAGCTCCCATCTTCACTGCTAGCTGTGTACAGTTCGCGGGGAGTACCTCGACATGTAAGACTCAAAATTGAATACTTATAATATATCTATCTTGTTCATTAAATGAGACACTCTCCCTTCGTGAATCGTACAAAACTCTCAATAAAAGCGAGGGATGAAACTTCAACTCGAAAACAATACATTCCATTAAGGGGATCGAATAGTACTTTAAAAACTTCTCTCGAAAGAATCGATCCCCTTAACAAAAACTACTTGTTTCTAACATGTGCTATAGCAGTCAGCTTTATTTCAACTTGATCCTTGGTTTCTTCCAATAAGTCGAGGTTAGCTTGTAGTATATGCTCATACCGTTAGGGATTGAAGTGTGAAGTTTTGGAGGAGAGTAATTTACATTTTAAATCACCAAACTTAGCTTTTATTTTCATCTAAATCATAGACCTTTAATTTAATCAAATTACGTCATTAAGTTTTATTATTGATAATTAGAATCAGTTTTACTAACATTGTCAAAATTATTTAGCGGAAAAGTCGAATCAACATATACACTTTTACATTTAATCTTATTGGCATTTTTTTTTGGCAAATATCTTATTCGCATTTTAAGTAATAAAGTAAAAAAAAATTAGGATTTTTCTCAATTTTTGGATTTGGGTAAACTACTTAGAAAAAATAATCTTTCTATTTCTGACCTGATACGATATTGATACATTTGTCGGTTGATTTCTTTGACTTTTCTTTTCTTTTTTTAAAAAATGGAGTTTATGCTAGATGTATTGCTTGAGCTATTGGAACTCTCATTACTTCATCCCACAACCCTTACAGCGCAACAATTTCGCTTACGGAAGGCATTTTGGACTCTTTGTCAGCTCAAATTCTGGTTTATATGGCTCTATTAGATCTAATTGCTACTGATTTTCTAAGTAAGAGGATGAGTTGTAATTTCAAACTTCAAGTAGTATCTTACTTCATGGTTATCCTAAGAGTTCGTTTGATGGTTTCCCTTAATTTGGGCCTAATTTTTATATTATATTAGACTATTCATTACTTCATTTTTGAGCAATTCTAGTTCTTTTTAAATTTCTTCAAGAAAAGGAAATGATGTGATGGATGATATATTGACAGGCTCCCCACGTCTTTCACCTATTGTAAAAGATTGAAGCCCAAATTTACAAATATTGAAATCAACACCCAAAGTGAGGGGAATTGGTGGTTTAATGATTAGTAGATGAAACATGTGTACGTTAATTTATCCTCAAAGTGCGGCAACGAAGGAACTAAATAGTAAACGTTATTGGGTTTTTTTTTTTTTTTTTTTTTTAAATATCCTTGTTGTTTAAAATTGGCTCATTTCTTGTTTAAGGTTGATTTCATTGGAAATAAAAATGTTTATAGAAATATAAATTAACATTTTAACATTAGTAAAGGAGAATCATTGCAATGGCTATCTCTAGCACCCCTTAGATTTTGTTTCTATTATGGATGTAAGGTACAAACAAAACAATATATTCAAAATTCCTTTGGGGTACTCCTAATGCAAATAGATCGCCTAATAGTTGGTTTCACAACGGCTTGTTTCAGATTGATCTTCTAAATTATGTTGTCGAAGCAAAAACTATGGCGAAGTTCTTGAGTCATGTCAATTGTACTCAAAAGTGCAGAGCGAATTAAAAGAGGAGAAGATGAAGAGTGAAAACAGGTTGGATAGACTTTGCACCATAAGCGGTATTGTTACTTTCACCTCGTTTTGGTTTTACATCATGTAAATATAAGTGATGCATTAGTTTAACACCATACTGGTGATGTTACTAACAAACTATAATCATAATTTTCTTTTGATGTAAAGATTCAATTATGCTTTGAGTAATAAAATGCTACTTATCAAATTCTCTTGGGCGGCGATGTTAACAAAATCTGCTTCATTGGTATCTTGTTTTGTTCTTTGCCTACTAGTGATGTTATTAACAAACTATGCTAGCTTGTTTGGATCTGAGTCACTTTTGGTTTCATAATATTGACAATGCCATCAATAATAGGCTCGGATTTGGTCCTCTTGATTAAAAGTTATATGTTGTCGAATTAGTTGAACTTTTTAGAAGCTTCTCTGCCAATGCCATCAATGGTAGGGCGATGTTATTGTTTTAAAGGTCTTTACTTTTCCTTTTTTTTTCCTTGTTCTACATCCACCATTACTATACCATGAATCATGGAAATATTTATTGTTTGAATGAAGTAACTAACCGACCATTGGTGCAATATTTTCCCTAAATGATCTACCATTTTTTTATTCCTGTCTCTGAAATCTTCCTTTAAAGTCGATAAAGTAAAAGCTGAAAAAAAGTTTAGAAAAAGTAAAGATTTTATAAAACAAGCAATTAAACAAAACATACTTGTTAACCTAAAATTCACTACTTATTGAACATATAAAACATCAACTAAAAGTTTGTATCAGTTTTAATAAAAAAAATAGTAACACTGAAGTTCTAAACATACAAGAAAATATGGCGCATGCATATTGCTTGGTCAAACATCTTCAACAAGATCTTTTCATGATTTGGTAAACATGATAAACCATAAAAATAACATGTTTTAATCCCATGCTTGGCATGTTTTTAGATGATTTATTATATAATTTAGTGAATTTGATGCTCCTAATCCTTAATTTCATGTTTCTATACTTAGGAGAGCATAAGGGAGCAAAAGGAGCGGAAAACCGGCCAAAATTGGACAAAATGGGCTATTTTAAGGATCCACACTGCCAAGCCATTCCTACACGGGCTGAGCACACTCCCGTGTGAGCCACACGAGCTGGCCACACGCCCATGTGCTAGCTCGTGTCGATTTCGAACCCTATTTCCCTAACACGCAGAAAAAGCCAATTTTTAGGGTTTCTGAGCATTCTAAAGCTTATAAATACACACTAGAAGAGGATCTAAGGGAGCACGTAGAGAAGAACGAAGATTTACTCGAAGAACGCCAACGGATTCAACTCAAAAGCAGGATCTCCTTCAAGACTGAAGATCTCCATTCAATTTCTCTAAAAGTTTTTGGGCTTCTTTATGTATTGTTGTTTTCCTAATTTTGAGATGTCTTCTTTCCAAACTATGAACTAAATTCCCTACATACCTAGGGAAGATGAAACCTATGATGGATCTTGTTATTTAATTTCTGAATTACATGATAAATACTTGATTTTTTGATCTCAATTATGTGTATTTATTCCATGTTTTAATGTTTTCAGGATATTAATTCATGATTGATGTGCTTATTTCAGTGGAGCAAAAGTCCATGTTTAAGAGTAGATCTGTAACACCCCTTACCCGAGATCTTTGCCGGAGTCGAGTATGTGGCATTACTAGGCTTGACTACTAATTCGGGGCATAAAAATTAAAACTGTCCTACTGTATCATGCTGACTAAATTGACCATAACTCGAGTTACAAAACTCGAAATTTGGATCCGTAAATTTTTCTTGAAACTAGACTCATATATCTTCTTACCATAATTTTTCCAGAATTTTTCATATGGCCAATTAGTACAGTTTATTCATCAAATTTTCCCCTATTTCACTGTTTGATGGTTCTGACCTATCTTTACAAAAACTCAGTTATATCATTGTACAGAATTTCAATAATGTTCTTGTTTATTCTAATCAAAAATAGACTCATTAAGGTTTCTAATCATATAAACTATGCTCCATGATTATTTTTGTACAATTTTTAACAATTTTTCCAAGACAAAATAGGGAATCACGAAGTCATTCAGAACCAGTCTCACTAAACTTTAAATATCTCATAATATAAAATTCCTTTTCCTACTTTGTTTATTTCATATAAAAATAGACATGATAAACTTTAATTTTATATCTTATTCACTCTCTAATTCCATTTCTCCAATTTTTGGTGATTTTTCAGAATCACGTTACTGCTGTTAACCAAAAACTGTTTCATTTAAACTCCAAACATTAATCATACTTATACACAAAAGTATGGCCATTTTCGCATGGCTTATATACATTACAAAATATCATCCAAGTATTAAGCTAGCCTATACATGCCTTAAGTTCAGAAATCCAAACTTTAAATATACCAAAGTAAGTCGATAGTGTGGATGACTTCGTTGACAATCCCCTGAGCTCGTAGCTTGATCTATATCTATAAAACAAAATGACAAATACACAGAGTAAGCTAACTTAGCTTAGTAAGTCTTAAGCAATTATAACTACATGATCAAACATTCATTATTATACACTAAATCATTTTATAACCTTAATAAAATCACATAGTACAATTTGATCATCTTAGCCGAATACCACCAATTTAATAAGTACCATATACAACTTAACTCCATACAATCGAAAGTACATATATTTATATAAGTAATTCCACATGTCCGAATGTATATCCATAAAATCTCCATATGGCCGAACTTATTTATGTATAAATACTCATACATCCATTGAATACTCTAATGTTGCAAGTAAACAACATCAAATCAATATCATATTATCCACATATCCAAAAATGTCGAATACACAAACACATTATCTATCAACTTACTTAATCAATAAACATCACATATAATTTGTACTTAAGTCAATACATACCTTATGGCCAAATAATCAAATTCACTTGAATAAGCTTAAGCTTGTTCATTTGCCACCATAATTCAACCATTTCGTAAGCATAAGCTCGTATTATAAGTCACCGGTATAAAACCTGCTAGGCATGAGCTTGAATCACACACCGGCACTAAGCCTGCTAGACCCGAGGTCTGATAATCATTCACCGGCAATAAGCCTGCTAGGCATAAAGCCCGATAAATTCACCAGCCCAAGTCTTGCTAGGCTCATAGCCTGAGTAGTAATACTTTAAATTTTCTCCCCTGAATCATTTCATATATCGAATTTTTTACGCATTTCGAACTCATTATACGAACATTCAATAGCACATATCACACAAATAACTTAACCGAATCAATTTTATACTTAGCTAAATTCGGCTAATTCACATATAATTACAATAATTCCAAATTTCAGCATATGCTAATTTACGAAAATAATATACGATGATTATTTGCTTAGAGACTTACCTGACACTTTCATTTACCTTTATTAGGTATTTTGGTCCTTGAAGAAATGAAAAACGATAACTCACACACCCAGTGCTTGGTAATAAATCCGCACACACAGTGCTCGGTAAATAAATCCTTCCCTCAACCACATAAACATATATATATATTCACTATCCATATTTTCTATGCCCCAATAAAACATCTATTAATTGTAGTTCATGCTCCCATCTTAACCCACCATATTCGGCAACCATCAATACATATACAACTATAATTATATATCAAAGTTAACTCTCATTCATTATTGATTTCCATCACATTCGGCTAACATATAATATAAAAGCCAAATCGTCAATTTCAATACAACCATAATCCTTCTCTATTTATTTCCATATAGACAATCTCCAAATATGAATATACATATATGCTCATACTTATATTAAACCCAAAATAAATTAAACTCACATATTCATATATATATATATATATATATATATATATATATATATATATATATCATTAGCTCATTCAACTTATGATTAATAATATAGATAAAAGAAAATTTAATTTCTCCAATTGCTTATAACTTACATCGGAAGTCGATAATTTTGGATTTCCCGGCTATTCGTCCACCTTTGTTTTTCCACGATCTAAAACTTTCTCCTTTTGTCATTGATCTAAATGATACATATTTATTCAATTAAAAGTAAAATCACATAAGTATACAATTTGCCAACTTACCCCCCAACATGTACAATGTTTATAAAGAAATCCTTAGAATTTAAAACTCAAATTATCAAGAATGTAATTGTCCCTTTCAATTGCCGAATGTTTGACATCTCCCTACAAGTCTTTATAAATCATTCATATAATTATTTAACACAATTAAATACAATAAGGTCAAGTACACAAAATAAATTCCTTCTTCTCTTATGGCCGAATATGCTATCTCAATGAACACCTTCCTATTTTTATTATTTTCAATACATAACCAAACATTAAGCTAAATAAATATTATAAATGTTCATCCCATAATTTAACCGAATACAAAAAGCACTCCTATGCTCAAATCCAAGGTAATTTCATAACATTCATACACTTTAATCCACTACTCTCCATTCTATCTAAGTATTTTTATTTTTATTTTTTTATTTTTTTTAATCAAGCACAACATTTCAAGAGAACTCATCCATGGCCGAATCTTAACATGCTTAACTCCTAAAAATTCTAACATGATTTTGATAGCATGCAAGCAATTAACGTAAATATGTAAGGATTTTGCCAAAACAAAGCTCAAGCACCTACCTTATCACTACATGCAAAGCCGAATGATGGAGGTTTAAGCTTCCTTCATCTCTTTCTAAGAAAAATCGGTGAAGATGAAGATGGAAAAAGAAAAGATGAAAGAAAAAAATGTTTTTCTTTGTTTAATAATATCCATGCTTATTTTATTTATTTAACATTCACTAACTAAATAAATTATAAAATAATCAAACATTGATGATTCTCATCATGTTTGCCGTCCACTCACATTGACTTAGGGAAATTTGACATGCAAGTCCCTTGATCCAAGAAGCAATTCAATTTAATCACTCCTTTATAGAGATTAGCTATTTCACTAATTATGCACTTTAATCCTTTCAACTAAATTAGTCACCCAAACACAATAATTTATACATAATATTATAACATATACTTGACCACATAACATAAATATCAAATAAACAATTAAAGTACTTTTCTAACTCGGATTCGTGGTCCCGAAACCACTGTTCTGACTAGGGTCGTAATTGGGCTGTTACAAGATCTCCCTTAATTGAGTGGAGTTGCATGCAATCCTAGAAATAGGACGACATAAATTTACCGGATTAGAGTCAAATCTAATAGGGGAATCTATAGATCAAGTTAATGCGACATAGGGGTTTTAATTAGAAAGAGATTGATAAACCATAAAAGTAACACATTTTAATCCCATACTTAGCATATTTTTGGATGATTTATTATATAATTTAGTGAATTTGATGCTCCCAATCCTTTAAATTCATGTTTTTATACTTAAGTGAGCATAGGGGAGCAAAAGGAGTGGAAAACGGGCCAAAATCAGACAAAGCCGGCTGTCTTAAGGATTCACACACCCGTGTCCTTATCACACCCTGTTTCATTTTCACGTGGAAAAAGACAATTTTTAGGTATTTTGAGCATTCCAAAGTCTATAAAAACACACCAGAAGAAGACCTAAAGAGGACATGCAGAGTAGAACAAAGAAAATACTCGAAGGAAGCCGTCGGAATCATCTCGGAAGCAGAGCCACTCCAAGATTGAAGATCTCCAGTTAAATTTCCTTCGAAGTTTTATTGGGTTTTTTATGTCTTGTTGTTATTCTTATTTTGAGATGTTTTCCTCTATGAGTATGAACTAAACTCCCTAAATACCTAGAGAGAATGAAACCTACGATGGATCTTATTATTTAGTTGTCTGAATTACATGATAAATACTTGTTCTTGTTCTTAATTATGTGTTCTTAATTCTTGCTTTAATATTTCCAGGATATTAATTCAAGTTTGATGTGCTTATTCAGTGGAGCAAAAGTCTCTGTTTAAGAGTAGATCTAGCATAATTGAGCGGAGTTGATGGCAATCCTAGAAGTAGGACAACATAAATCTGCAGGATTAGAGTCAGATCTAATAAGGGAATCCATAGATTGAGTTAAAGCGACAATATGGGTTTTAATTAGAAAGAGATTTCAATTAATCAACCGAGAGTCAGTTGTTCTTAGTCTTGAAGGAGATATTAACATAATTTAGGGATTTCTACGGATCAAGGCAAGTGAATAAATCATTTAATTCAGAGTCAGAATAATAAAAGAAGTCTAGGTGGATTCTTCCTTGGGTATTGTTTTTATTATTGGTTTATTCGATTATTTCCTTCACTCTTTGTCGCGTTCATAGCTAACTAGTTAGTTTTAAATTAAAAGCAAATCCCCTTAATTATTAGGCTAAATAATAGAAAGATAGTTATTACTAGTACTTTTAGTCCTTGTGGATACGATATTCCAGACTCACTATAGCTATACTACTGTTCGATAGGTGCGCTTGCCTTTTTCGAATTATTAGTTAGTTCGTGACGTCATCATAGATTTCAATTAATCAACCTAGAGTCAGTTATTTTTACTCTCGAAAGAGATATTAACATAATTGAGGAATTTCTACGGATCAAGGCAAATGAATAAATCATTTAATTCAGATTCAGAATAATAAGTGAAGTCTAAGTGGATTCTTTCCTGGGTATTGTCTCTCTCATTGGTTCATTCGAATATTTTCCTACTTGATTCTCTGTTGCGTCTTAATAATTAGTTTAGATAAATTTAGATTAAAAATAATTCCTTCAATTTATCGGCTAGATAATAAAAAGATAGTAAGTACTAGTACTTTTAGTCCTCGTGGATACGATATTCCCGACTCACCATAACTATACTGCTATTCGATAAGTGCGCTTGCCTTCGTCGTTATTTTAGTTAGTTATCAACATCAAGTTTTTGGTGCCATTGCCGAGGACTAATATATTAGGAACACTAGATTTTTGTTACTTTAGCCATTTTTATTTTATTGCATTTTATTTTTGTTTTTGGTTTAATTTTTGTTTTCTAATTTTTCTTTTGTTTGCTTCTGGCAGGTTCCTTTAGTTTATGACTAGAAGAAACCCGTCAGGACCTTTAGTATTCAACATTGAGATTGAAAGCACAGCTTGTAGAAATCATAGAGAAGTAAGGAAGAGTCGATGAAGTACAGTGGAAGAGCAAGATGACGTTATAATTATTACCGAAGAGATGGCTGAAAATCAAAATAATCAGCTACCTCATGTGGTTGCTGCGAATCCGGCAAATTCGAATCCTACTCCTCGTACTATGTACAATTATTCCAAGCCCAATTTAACTAGGGCTGAATCGATTATTGTTAGACCCGCTATTGCTGCAAACAATTTTGAACTAAAACCTAACACTATTCAAATGATTCAACTGTTTGTTTAGTTTGATGGTTTACAGGACGAAGACCCAAATACCCATTTAGCTAATTTTCTAGAATTCTGTGACACTTTCAAGATAAATGGTGTTTCTGACGATGCCATTCGCCTTCGGTTGTTTCCATTCTCATTAAGAAATAAGGCTAAACAGTGGTTGAACTCCCTACCACGAGGTTCTATCACTATATGGGAGCAAATGACCGAAAAATTCTTATTAAAGTACTTTCCACCAGCTAAGATATCCAAGCTGAGGAATGATATCTTTTCCTTCGTGCAAATGGATTTAGAGACTCTATATGATGCATAAGATAGGTATAAGGACTTATTGATAAGGTGCCCTCATCATAGGTTACCTCTATGGCTACAGGTTCAAACTTTTCGCAATGGTTTGAACCCCTCAACTAGGCAAATGATCGATGCAGCTGCCGGTGGTATTATAAATAATAAAACACCTAAGGATGTTTATGAATTTATAGAGGAGATGTCGCTGAATAATTATCAATGGCAAGTCATAAGGACGAAACCAACAAAAGTAGCCGGTGTTTTCAACTTAGATGCGGTCACCATATTATCGAACCAGGTAGAACTCTTGAATAAAAACATTGATGGTTTATGTGTTTCTACGCAGATATATCCAGTGATGCAATGTAACGCAAATAGAGATGGAATGAACAATTCAAAATATTTACCTTATGGTCCTAGCATGGAAAATGAGCAAATAAATTATATGGGTAATAATCTTAGACCTCAAAATAATCCTTACAGTAATACTTACAATGTAGGATGGAGGAACCACCTAAACTTCTCATAGGGAGGTCAAGGAAACCAAAGACCATAACCCCCTTTAGGTTTTCAATAACAACTTTATCGGTAAGAAAAAAACCGAACCTTAAAGAGATGTTGGAAAAATTTATTTCGGTGTCAGTAACTCATTTTCAAAACATCGAGATGACCTTGAAAAATTAGTAAGCGTCGATTCATGGTCTCGAAAATCAAATTGGACAGCTTGCTAAACTAGTTTCAGAAAAGCAGCAAGGTAGTTTACCTAGTAACACTGAACCCAACCCAAAAAAGCATGTGAAAGCAATTACACTAAGGAATGGGAAAGTGTTGACTGAACTTGAAAAGAAGCTGTAACAGGAAGCTGATAAGAAAAAGGACGAGAAGGTAAAACCCGAAGTGAGTGAAACACCAGTACTTAAAGAATATAAACCACCAATCCCATTCCAGCAAAGTTGAAGAAAGACCGCATGGATGCACAATTCAATAAATTTCTTGAACTTTTTAAACAGTTACATATTAACTTACCTTTTGTTGAAGCTATTTTATAGATGTCTACATATGCAAAATTTTTGAAAGAGCTATCAATAAGGAATGTTCAGCTATTCTTCAAAATAAACTACCAACCAAGCTAAAAGATTCAGGAAGTTTTAGTATTCCCTGTTTAATTGGTAGTTTAAATATTGAGAAGGCATTAGCTGATTTAGGTGCTAGAATTAATTTGATGCCTTATTAAATTTTCAAGCAGCTTGGTCTTGGGGAACCAAAACCCACTAGGACGAGTATTCATTTAGTTGATAAATCTGTTAAATATCCTAAGGGTATTATTAAAGATGCCCTTGTCAAAGTAGATAAATTCATATTCCCTATTGATTTTGTTGTGCTTGACATGGATGAGGATGTTGAGGTACCTTTAATTTTAGGTCACCCATTTTTAGCCACTGCTAGGTCTGTTATTGATGTAGGTGACGGTAAACTTGTACTTAGGGTAGGTGACGAAGAAATTGTTTCTAAAATCTATGATGCCATGCAATTTTTGAGAGAACAAGATGATTCCTGTTATTTTATTGATTCTATTGATCATGTTATTCAAGATTCTTTACAGGAAATTGTTCATAAAGACACGTTGAAACTGTGTCTTGTCCAAGGAGAGGAGGTAGATGACGATGATGCTGTGATAGGTAAGACAAAAGTTAATCTAGATTCTAATGAGTCTTCCCTAAGACAGAAGAATTATGAGGGTATTGAGTAAACGATGAATTAAAATTAAAACCCTCTATTGAAGTACCTCCTAAATTGGAACTAAAGCAATTACCAAATCACTTAGAGTATGCGTTCCTTGGAAATAATTCTACATTACCAGTGATTATTACTTTAGATTTGCAGCCAAATGAGAAGGATGAGCTATTACAAGTATTGAAGAAGCATAAAAGAGCCATAGCTTGGAAGATTTCTGACATTAGAGGGATCAATACTTTTTTTTGCACCTATAAAATTTTAATGGAGGATGAATACAAACCATGTGTGCAAGCTCAAAGACGACTGAATCCTAACATGAAAGAAGTCGTTAAGGTTGAGGTAATTAAACATCTAGATGTTGGAGTTATTTATCCTATTTTTAACAGTACTTGGGTGAATCCTGTGCAAGTTGTTCCTAAGAAGGGAGGCATGACTGTTGTAGCCAACGAGAAGAATGAGTTGATTGCAACGAGAACAATCACGGGATGAAGAGTTTGCATTAACTATAAGAAATTAAACGATGCCACGAGAAAAGATAACTTTCCTTTGCCGTTCATTGATCAAATGTTAGAAAGATTATTTGGACATATGTATTATTGTTTCCTAGATGGACTCTCTGGCTACTTTCAATTCCCGATAGCTCCCTAGGACCAAGAAAAAACGACATTTACATGTCCATATGGTACGTTTGCTTACCGAAGAATGCCTTTTGGATTATGTAATGCTCCTGCTAGTTTTCAGCGCTGCATGTTGGCCTTTTTTTATGAACTCATAGAAGACATTATGGAGGTATTCATGGACGACTTTTCGGTATTCAGTAACTTTTTCCATCTTTGTCTTAAAAACTTAAAACAAGTTCTAATGAGATGTGAGGAAACGAACCTTGTACTTAATTGGGAAAAATGTCACTTCATGGTTCGAGAAGGGATTCTGTTAGGCCATAAATTTCTAGTAAAGGGATTGAGGTTGATAGAGCGAAAATTGAAACCATTGAAAAATTACCTCCCCCTAGTTCAGTTAAGGCTATTCGAAGCTTTTTAGGACATGCTGGGTTCTAAAGAAGATTTATTAAAGATTTTTCTAAAATAGCTAAGCCTTTGACAAATTTGCTAGAAAAAGATGTGACTTTTGATTTCAGTCAGAAATGTTTAAAAGTATTTAATACTCTTAAAGATAAATTAATTAATGCTCCGATTGTAGTTGCACCTGATTAGAATTTACCCTTTGAATTAATGTGTGATACGAGTGATTTTGCAGTGGGTGCAGTTCTTGGACATAGGGGGGCTCAGTCGGTTAACGACCCGAAATAACATTAATCAAATTAACCGACTTTTCAAAATTTTTAACAATTAACCGAACTGAAATTTTTTCAAAAAAATTCAACCGAACCGAATTTTTTCCGGTTAATTCGGTCGATTAACCGATTTAACCGAAAATTATATGTTTTTTTTTTATTTTTGGTTAAAATTAACCGAATTAACCAAATCAACCGAGTTAACTGAATTACCCGAATTACCCTAAATGAATCACTACATAATTAAAAAGATTACATAGTTTTAGTTTTAGTTTTAGTTTTAGAATTTTATTTTTATTTATTAAATTATTTGTAATTTTTATAATTGGGTTGGATTGGGTAATTGGGTTGGGTTGGATATTTGGGTTTGGATTGGGTTCAGGTAAATAGTGGGCCTATTTATATATTATAATTTTATTTATTAATTTTTTCGATTAAACTAAAAAAATTCGGTTAACCGACCGGTTTCGAACCGAATTAACCGTTAACCGAAAAATCACAAAATAATTAATCGACCCCGACCGAAAAAATTTAGTTAACTGACCGATTAACCGAATTCGGTCAGTTAACCAATTTTTTTCGATTTTACCCGAATTTTGCACACCCCTACTTGGAAAGCGAAGAGACAAGCATTTTCAACAGATTTATTATGTTAGCAAGACATTGACAGCTGCACAAGAAAACTATACTACTACAGAAAAAGAATTGCTAGTTGTGGTTTTTGCATTCGATAAATTTAGGCTATATTTAATATTATCTAAAGTTGTTGTTTACACTAACCATTCGGCTCTTTGTTATCTCCTCACTAAATCAGATGTAAAACCTTGACTCATAAGATGGATTTTTTTTATTGCAGGAATTTGATTTAGAAATCCAAGACAAGAAGGGAGCTGAAAATCTTGCAGCATACCACCTTTCCAGGTTAGAAAATTCACATCTTAAGGAGCTTGATGAGAATGAGATGAATGACTCGTTTCGTGAGGAACAACTTTTGGTTATAACTGACTCTAAAGTCCCTTAATTTACAGATATTGCGAACTACCTAGCTGCTAACATCCTACCAAAAGGGTTGACACATTATCAAAAGAAGCCATTCTTTGCCGATGTGAAAATTTATTTTTGGGAGGATCTTTTTCTTTTTCGTGTATGTGCAGATCAAGTAATTCGGAGGTGTGTTACAAAAGCAGAAGCGAGTAAAATCTTGGAACTCTACCACTCAGGACCAATAGGAGGACATTACAATAGGACTAGGACAGCACATAAAATGCTTGAATCAGGTTTTTATTGGCCCACACTGTTCAAGGACGCTAATAGGAAGTAAATAGATGCTAGAGAACAGGTAATATCTCTAAACGTGATGAAATGCCTCAAACTTATATGTTCTCATGTGAAATATTTGATGTTTGGGATATTGATTTTATGGGCCCATTTCTTAGTTTGTTTGGTAATAAATATATCCTAGTAGCGGTCGATTATATGTCAAAATGGGTAGAAGCTCAAGCTTTACCTACTAATGATGCTAGAGTGATAGTCAGATTTCTCAAGAAGCTCTTTTCGCGATTCGGAACACCTAGAGCAATTATTAGTGATAGGGGTACACATTTCTATAACACTCAATTTGATAAAGTTTATAAGAAGTATGGAGTGCATCATAGGACAGCTACCCCTTATCACCCTCAAACTAATGGACAAGTTGAAGTCGCAAATCGAGAGCTTAAACGCATCCTAGAGAAAACCGTAGAATCAAATAGGAAGGATTAGGCGATGAAAATAGATGACACTTTATGGGCCTATAGAACTGCTTTTAAAACACCCATAGGAACATCTCTTTACAAACTTGTTTATGGGAAAAGTTGTCATCTACCATTTGAATTAGAGCACAAAGCATTCTGGGCTATAAAATTCCTAAACTATGATCTTAAACTTGCAAGTGAGAAGAGATTGATGCAACTGAACGAGTTAGATGAGTGGTGAACGAATGCTTACGAGAACTCACGATTATATAAAGACGCGACAAAGCGACTCCATGATGCTCATTTGAAGCAGCCCAAACAATTTATAAATGGAGATCTTGTCCTTTTATATAACTCAAAGCTTAGGTTGTTTCCTGGAAAACTGAAATCAAGATGGCCAAGTCCATTAGTAGTAGAAACCATTTTCCCATACGGTACGATAGAGGTAACTCACACCGAATATGGCACATTTAAGGTAAACGGTCATCGACTTAAACTTTATAATGGTGAGGATTTTAGAAATGATAGAGAGGAGCTCCAGCTCCGCGAACTTTCGTAATTGTGCGCACAAGGTAAGTCTAGCTTAGACTTTAAATAAGCGCTTCTGGGGAGGCAACTCGAGTGTTAACACTGCTAATTTCCTTATTTTCATTCCATATTATTTCTTTAAAATTAACTAAATATTAAAATGTAGGTTTTTGACTCACACAGATTGGACACACGGGCTTGTCCTTGGCCATGTGACCTAACAGGGGCGCGATTGTGAGTTATACGACCTAGCGACATGGCCATGTAACCCACACGACCTGGACACACGGGCGTGTCCTTAGTCGTGTGGATCTTGAGACTCAGTTTTTAAATTTTAAGGAAATCGACAAGAGTTACACAGCCAGGCGACATGGCTGTGTAACCCATATAGCCAAGCCACACAACATGTTCTTGGCCGTGTTGATCCTGGAGCTTAATTTCCCAAAAATCAATAGAGACACGGCCTAAAATAGACCACACGAGCGTGTGACACAGTCGTGTGAACCACACGGCATAGACACACGGGCGTGTGACACGGTCGTGTGAACCACACAGCATGGACACACGGGCGTGTCCTAGGCCGTGTGAAACTTGGACCTTATTTTTTTATTTTAAAACAAGTCAGAGAGTTACACAGGCAAGGCACACTGCCGTGTGCGAGACACGACCGAGTCACACGAGCATGTGCGAGACACGACCGAGCCACACAGGCATGTAGGAGGTCACACGGGTGTGAGAGAAGCGAAAGAGAGTGCACACGGTCGTGTGAACCACACGGCCTGGACACGGTCGTGTCCAAGGCCGTGTAAAGACTGGGCTCTCATTTTTAATCGGCACGGACGTGTGGGAGGTCACACGGGCATAGAAGAAACGAAGGATATACCACACGGCTATGCGACATGGCCGTGTGAGCTACACAGCTTGGACACACAGGCGTGTCCGTGGTTGTGTGATGACTGGGTTAAAAGTATTAAACACACACAAGCTGAATAGAGGTCACACGGGCGTGTGACACGACTGTGTGGCCCAACACTGGCCTCACACGACCGTGTCCCCATTTAAACCATAATCCCCTTTTCTTTCTTTTTCTGTTTTCTCTTTTTCCTCTCTTCTTCTCCCCAGCCTCGCACCGCCGTCCTTTCCTCTCACCACCTCTTCTCCTACCATCGACTCCCCTATTCTCTCTCACTTGATCACGCCCCATCTTCTCCCCCTTGCTTTCCCCCTGACCCTCGCACACCATCAACATCCTTCACCCTCCAACCATATGACCAGCACGCCCTCACGCCCGTCGAACCAACCTGATCCTCTACCCCTCCCTTCTCCCTTTTTTTTTTCCTTCAACTAAAGCCCTAACAGCCCCTACCCACTCAGCCACCTCGCGCACTCACTCACCCGCTAGTGCCGAATAGCCCCAACTCTGTCCCCCCTTGCGCGTACGCCCCTTTCCTTCTCCCCCTTCACCCGCACATTCCCGATCCTCCGCCGCAGCCCTCAATTTGGCCATCGCCAACCACCGTCAGTCCTCCACCGGTTTCCCATTTTATTTTATTTTGTTGTTATTATTATTATTATTATTATTTTATTAATTTTCATTTTAGTTAACTGTTAGTTATTTATTATTCTTTACTTGTTTATCATTTATTTCATTTTTATTTTTATTTTTATTTTCCTATTATTATTAGTTATTGATCTATTATGCGTTGATTTTCGTTTTTTGTTTAGGTTTATTTGTTCTTTTATTACATTGTAGTTTCTTGATACTGCTACTTTTCTTATCTTATTCATGAATATTATTTTTCATCTAGCAAAATTTGTGATAATTGTTATTTAGGATTTCTTTTTGCACTACTATTTAGTATTCTTTCAGTTTATCTGGATTATTACAGTTTTTTTTTACCATTTTACTGTTTAGTATTCTTTTGGGATTTGAACTTTTTTATTATTTATGGTCTGTTCACTATCGTTTTCTTTCAATCGTTAAATTATTGGTTTGCCTCATTTATGATCGATTCGTCTGGCTATTTCGTTTTGGTTTTAATACTTGATTATTTGATTTTCTTGTAGATACACAATGACGAACACGCGGAAGGGCCCCGAAGCATCCTACTCATCGAACGCATTTACCGATGCTCGCCACCCCTTTCTCCGATTTGCGGCAGGCCCCTAGGAGAATTTATATTAGCTCATTCGCAAACGACCACTAGGCTTAGGCCGCTGCATTGATTGGGCCACTTGGATCAGGTCTGACTCGCTGATGACGTGTGTGTCATTATCGCCACAGCCCTGTGGGGTAGATTCTTTACTATCATCGAGCCCACCTACATAGAGCTGACATTATAGTTTTCTTCGACATTTTGGTACAGCAGGTCATGACGGTTCATGACGAGCCCGGCACCATAACTTTTCGACTTGGTGGTTTAGTGCGTCACATGAGCGTCCCCGAGTTCGGTGTGGCTATGAGACTCTATACAGAGGAATTTATGAGCACCGAGGACTTTCTTAGGCTTCATAGGCACATCTATCACTCGCCATCGCGTTGTTGGATCGATCTTAAAGCGAGTCAGATACCATATGACGCGAGTCGCTCAAAGGCGACTTCTCTCTCTCCGACCTTATGGTACATTCACGCACTCTTAGCACACACTTTGACAGGTCGAAGAGAGAGCACCGAAGTCGTTAACACTCACGACACTTATTTTCTATAGAGCATGGCTTATGGGCATATATTTGACTTGGCATACTTCATTGCTCTAGCCTTCCGCCATCAGGCTAACCGCCATAGGAAGGGCCCAATCTGTCTAGGCACTTACGTAACTCACCTCGCTCGAAATTTTGGTCTCATAGACACACCGAAGAAATCATCCACACTCACACTTGTCGGCCAGATGTCCTCACAGGGCATCTTGAGCATGATACACATGAGGATGATCGAGCGGCGTCGTGGAGTGGATCCTCCTTAGTGCAGACTATTTCATTCTAACGCTCAGAATGAACCTGAAGACTTCACTGATGATGTTCCTCCCTATCACGAGGACCCACCATAGCCTCCACCTTTGAGTCACCGACCTGTTCATTCTGCTGCTAGCTTCCGAGGAGTATCCACCGAGGAGTTCACTAGTTTTCGTCGGTACTGCGTTCAGAAGTTCAACAATATTGATGCGACATTGCAGTAGATTTGTCAGCATTTCCATATTGTTCATCCAGCACCGACGACTCACGATGCTGATACGCCTGATGATGAGGACGATTGAGTCCATTTATCATTTCATGTTTATTTTTATTTTTAGTTTTAGTTTTATTTTATTTTTATGTTAATTCATTTGTTTTTAGACTTCTTTGGTTTTTATATTTTGAACTATATATATTTTTAATTATTACGGCTGTTTCTAATCGAGTAACCCTTTAATCTTCTTTAACATTGTGTTTATTTTCTTATCAGTTGCTCAGAATCATGCACTACATCTACATTTATCTACAATTCCGCTTTTCACTATTTTGGGCATTTCATCCAATATTTAGGGCAGTTTCAATTCTCTCCCTCTCGTATGATATGTTGTTTCTACTGTGATTACCTATTTTTGTACATTGAGGATAATGTACATCTTAAGTGTGGGGAGGTTATTTATATGATTATTTGAAAATCACTGAATTATGCCTCATGTTTAAGTAATTTTCTCATATTACTATTAGAATGAATTCTTATTGGTTTGTGATTATCATTGAAGTGTTTTAGATTAAATTCATAGGTAATTGTGCATTGATTGTTTAAACTTTAAGACATGAGAAAATCAAGCATGATAAGTCTATTTTCAGAATTAAAATTTGTTAGGTTGTTTTTTAAGTATTACTTTGAAGTTTAAAATTGCAAGATTGACATCAAAAACCGTAATTTTTATGAGATTTTGAGCCTTTAGAGCATACATTTTTCTTGCTAACTTTATTATTGGTTATGAGTGTGTTAATACTGATTGGTTATTCTAGAACTTGCTTCGATTATACATGTCGAGACCACACCTTTGATTTGATATACTGAGATACTTAGGTTTTAACCCACTTATCCCATAAAAAAAAAAAACCTACCTTCATAATTAACCATTAGTGAACCCCTTTGAGCCTAAAACACCATTCTTGATTTACCCTTAATATTAACCCATAACTCATTCTTTTTGATTCATTGAGAATTTTTCCTATTTTATTGACTCCCTTTTTGTCGAGATTTGATTTGGTTAGTTGCCGAACTATGTTCTTTTGTTCAGTTGGTAAATTTTTTCTTATTATACATGATAAAAAAAAAGAAAAAATAATAATACATTTATGCTGATTATTACTAGTTCTTTGATTTTTTTTAGCTTAAACAATTAATTTTATATTCTGAGAAGAAGCTCGTGTTATTCTTAAATAATTTCGATTGTTGTAATTATTCAGTATTAGTTTATTTTTCTAGTTAGGTAATTTATCATTTCAATCTCGATTCTAACCTTCTTTTTCAGCCTTTGTTCACACCTTTAACCCCAGCCCCATTACAACCCTTTAAAGTTCTTTTGATTTGTGTGTCATCTCATTTTATAGTGGTGGAGATTTGATTTTCATGCAAGCCTATGGTAATGACTTTTTATGTTTGACTTTTAAGTGCTTAATTTTTGAATCTTAGACACTTTGAGTGATTTGAGTGAACCTTTAGTGAGGATGTCAATTCTTGTCGGTTTTGAATTAAATGTAATTACTTAGATAAGGGGAAATACCTATGTTTTCATGCTTTAAATGTAACAGCCCGATTTAGACCTTAGTCGGAACAGTAATTTCAAGACCACAAATCCGAGTCAGAAAAATATTTTAATAATATTCTTGATGTCTACATCCTGTTAAATTATGTGTGAAAATTCCGTGTGAAAATTTTAGCGTTTGTGTGCTCGATTTAATTAAAATGACTTAATTGCGTAAAATGCAAAACTAGCATGATTTATGTGAAGGTACCTAATTGCTATGGCTTTTATAATATGATGTCTTTATGTTGTAATTTTACCATAGAAATTATAAGTGGACGGTTTAGACTTGTAATATATGGTTTATATAATTAGTTTATAAAGGTTAAAATGGTAAATGTGTTAATTAATGATAATATAATAAAACATTTAATTAAAAGCCATGCATTTTATTCATCTTGTTGGCTGAATGGAAGAAAGAAAGAAAACATTTGAAGGTTTTTAAGGTTCGGCTCTTTGAAACTCAAATTAAGGTATGAATTTTGCTCGATTTTTGATAATTTTTACATTTTTGAGATCGTTGCTTCGAGTGCTAGCAAACCCATGCTTTAATTTTCGGAATTGATGATGAATTTGAGATTTGCTATTGATGATATCTTGATGTTTTTGCGGTTTGATGATGAAATATAAATTTTTGTTGATAGATTATTATGTTTAATTAAGTGATTTTTTGATAAAAATGTGTATTAAGGACTAAATTGAGAAATTTGTAAATTGGGGGGTCAAAATGTGAAATAAATGAAATTAATGGGCTTCTAGGGACTTAAGGTAAGTTCGGCCTAACATGGGTTTGATGAGATTTTGTGTATTTTGTGTTATTTTGGAATAGGGACTAAATTGTGAAAATGTGAAATGTTTGGAGCTAAAATGCAAAATGCCCAAATTATGTGTTGTTGGATGAAATTGAATGAAATGTTGATTAAGTAAGTTAATTTTGATATTAATTAGATTAGCAAAAGCGGAATTCGGATCTAGATTGTGGGAAAGTTAAAATATCGGATTAGTCGACTTAATTTGTCATTACTACGAATGAGGTAAGTTCGTATTTTAATAGACGTTTCAAAATTTTGTTATAAATGCATATTATTTGTGTGATTGAATTTAATGTCGAATGGTAATGTAAATATATATGTATTTTGAATAAGTTATATATGTTATTATAATATTGAATTGTTTGAGAAGCAGAATATATGAACACGAGAAAGCATCGACAATATGATGACATTTGAAAGCCCTGTATGAACCATAGGAATAGTTAGGATACATATGTCATGACATAGGATTTCGATATGTGTTTTCGTGTAAGACCACGTCTGGGACGTTGGCATCGTATTTGATTCGTGTAAGACCCTATCTAGGATAGTAGCATCGATATTTGATTACATCTAAGATCACATTTGGGACGTTGGCATTGTACGAGCTTTTCTAGATATCCGAGTATCCTTATTGATTCCAAACAGTTCAACAGGCATTCCGAGAAGTAAGTGATTAAGTGAATGACATTTCAATTCAGGTACGTTGAAAAGTATACAATGTTTGGAAATGAAAGGTAAGTATATGTGCAAAGAATGTTATGTGATGTATATGGAAATGAAATGTGAATTTGTGCAAAGGAAATATGAACAAATGTATAAGATGCGATTTATAAAGTTGCATATGTGAAATTATCAGATACCATATGAATGTAAGGTGAATTTGAGTATAAATGATGATATGAGATTTATATGAGAAAGATATATGATTGAATGTTTTATTTCCCATAAGGTGCTTATTTGGCTATATAAAAATGTGAATTAAATGATATATGAGAATTGAATTGAAAAAACTTGTGAAAGCTATAGTTAGCTAGTTATGTAGTATAATATTGAATGATGATAATTCGATACAAGAACATGTTATATAATTTAGAAAAGTTGTGTGAGATAGTTTATTATGCTTAAGATATTGAATTGAAATTGTTTGTTATGTTAAGTTTATTAGGTTACGAACTTACTAAGCTTTCAAAGCTTACTCTATGTGTCTTTTTCTATGTTTATAGAGTTTCGGAAACTTGCTCGAGTTGGAAGTCGTGGAAGATCTCATCACATTATCCAGTATTTGTTTTGGTAAATAAATGCTTTGGGATTTGGTTATGTGGCATGTATAGGCTATTTTTGATATATTTGGTTTTGAAATTTGTATAAGTATATAGCCATGCGAAAATGGCTTAATCATGATGCAAATGTTGGTAGTTATATTTGGTCATGTTATAAGCTTAATTGAGAGGTATGTTTTATGGTAAATATGTTGTGATGTTGGTTATATGATTTGGCAATGAGGAGTGGTAAGTAAGGTGTATATTCGGTTCATTAATTAACTCATTTTTGGAAGCATGAAAAGTGGTATAATATGGTTTGGTAAAAGGGTCATTTGAATGATTAATAATGACATATTATTTTGATGTTAAGATAGGAGATAACATGTTTAGCTTATAGATGGAGTGATGGAAATGTTATGATATATTGAGTTAAATTTGATAATCGAAAGGTTGTTTATTTTAAATTGTTGGACATATGATATATGAATACATATGTCTATTTAATGTTTGTAATAGCCCAGTTTAGACCCTAGTCGGAACAGTGGTTTCGAGACCACAAATCCAAGGTCAAAATAATATTTTAATGATATCTTTGGTGTTGATTCTATGTGATATAGTCTGTGTGAAAATTTTGTGTGGTAATTTTATCGACTGTGTGCCGAATTAAGAGAAGGATTTAATCGCGTAAAGTGTAAAAGCTGTGTGCTAATTTATAAGTACCTAAGTGTTGTTGTCTTTATAAAAAGAAGGCCTTATGAGGCAATTAAACCATTTATAAGTTAGTGGGTGGTTAATAGTCAAAAATGGCCTTGACTATATGTTATAATATGTTTATTAAAAGGGTTAAATTAGTAAATTGATGAATAAAGTCTATTAAACAAAAACCAAGGCTAAAATGCTATCATCTTTTATGTTTTACCACTGAAAATCAAAGAAGAAAAGGAAGGTTTGAATGCTTCTAATATTCGGCTAGTTTGTGATCACATTTAAGGTATGTTTTTTATCGATTTTTGATGATTTTTATGTTTTTGAGATTGTTGCTTAGTCTACTATCAAGCCCATGTCATAATTTTGTGAATTGATGATGTTTTTGTGATGAGCCATTGATGAACATTTGAGCTATGTGCTAGTTGATAGTGAAATATGAAAGATATGTGTTTGATTAAGATAGTTTGTCTTTGGAGTTTTGATGAATTTGTGTGTTTTGGGGCTAAATTGAGAAAAGTGTAAATTTTGGGGGCTAAAATGTGAAATAAATTAAATGTGTGGGCTTGTATGAACACAAGGAAAATTCGGCTAAGCTTATGTGAAAGGAAATTAGGTGGATTTGATGATTTTGTGAATTAGGGACTAAAGTGTCGAAATGTGAAAATGTGAGGGCTATTTTGTAAAATGCCCTAAATAAGTGTGTGTGGACTAAATTGAATGAATTGGTGATTAAATGGATTAAATTTGAATGTGTATAGACCAAGAAAGAAAAGGTTCGGATGGAGATCGAGGTAAAGATAAAGTGCTCGATTAATCGACCGTTTCGATAGTTTGACGTCGAGGTAAGTTCAAACATAATGCGTATATTTAGTTATGTTTAATGCTATGAAATAAGTGGAATGATAATATAGAAATGTGAATGCTATGTGAGAGTTTGAGTTATGTGGCACTAAGTGTGCGTATTCAGAAATGTAACCGAGATGATGAGTATTGTGTGTGTGAAATAATATAAGCTTCGGCTTTGTGGTTGGCACTGTGTGTGCGATACCGATTTAAGATCGGTTTGATTTAGATGCACTATGTGTGCGATGCTAATTAAGTTTCGGCTAACTATTTGGGTACTAAGTGTGCGACTGAATCGAAGAAGAGATGGAAGTTGATCGAAATGGAATAGTGAGTATTGAGTAGCAAATGTAATTGACAACTAAGTGTTGGCTAAGGTACATTCGGAACCTATGTGGTTGATGAATTTATGAATGAAATTATGAAACGTTAAATGAGCATATTAGCTTTGGGATGGTACAATATATATATATATATATATATATATATAGATGTGAAATAATCTATATGATGGTTTGTTTGATTTAAATGTGTTATGTAACGAACTTACTAAGCTTTGGAAAGCTTACTGTGTGATTTGTTTCTCTACTTTACAGTGTCAGTGAAGCTAGCTCGGATCCAGGGATTGTCAGCATATCAATCACACTATTGGAAATCTATTTTGGTACTTTTGGAAAAATGTATATAGATGAAACATGGCATGTATAGGCTAGAAGTTATGGTATGTTTTGTGAGATATAATCCTTGCCATGTGATTTGGCTTGGAAGTGGGATTATGTTGAGTTTATGAATGAGTTATGAAAATGGTATATTTCATGATTGTGTGGTTGATGAAAAGATGTGGTTTGAAAATGGTTTATGATATGGATTACAAGATGTTTGATATGTACATGTTTTGAGATGTATAAATGTTACTTTGAATGGATTTATTGTGATGGCATTTGGTATGGTTGATGGTTATTGAGTGCATGAAATGGTATGTTTGAGTGCATTTAAAAGCATGAATTGGCATTGTTATGAAGCTTGTTGGTAAACCCTTGTATGGGTGGCACATTGGCCTTGCAAATGCCTGTTTTGTGTACACGGTTATGGCACACGGGCGTGCCTAATGATCGAGGGATAAAGTCAGTAGCTAGCCCAAGTATGCACGGCCACGGCATACGGACGTGCCTAGTAGCCGTGTGAATAAGTCAGTATATTGCCTAAGAGTACACGGCTTTAGCACACGGGCGTGCCTGGTGGCCGTGTGGAAAAGTCAGAATACATGCTCTGTTTTGGAACGGTCTAGACACATGGGTGTGTCTGGTGATCATGTGAGGCACACGGCCAGATTGCACGGGAGTGTGACCTCAACAGTATTGAAGAATATTGAAATTTTGAAAACTTTCATTAGTGTTTGGTTTAGTTTCGACCCCTTTCTAACACTTGATTAAGGTCTCGTAGGCCCAGATGAGGGACTGTATGTTTGTATTTGAGTATGTATGATTGATGATAGTCTATGTGACGTGGAATGGATGTGAATTATTATAGTTTTTTGGTAATGCCTCTTAACCCTATTTCGGCGACCATCCCGGTTTAGAGGTGTTACAATGTTTGCTTGTAGTTAGGTTTAAAAAAGTCAAATTGTTGGTTCAATAAGTGATTATAAAATGTGTTATATATATGTAGTTATATGTATAGGCTATGGTAATTGATATTATGGTTGGAAATATATTTGATCATTTGAGATGGTTGATTATGAATGTGGTAGAGGAAATTGGGTATGTTTTAATGTGCTCATGAATGGCTAAAAGAAATGGTTAGTTTTGGTAAGGTTAATGGTATGTTTAAGTTCAATTTGTATATGGACATGAATTGATGCTTGTTTGAGGCTTGTAGGCATGACCTTAATTTTAGGTGGCAAATTGGCATTACAAATGGCATATATTTGCCTATACGGTTGAGTACACAGGCGTGTGTCTCGACTGTGTCTCTTAAGGTTGCAATTCGAAGCAAGTCAGGAAGCCACATGGGCTGGACACACGGGTGTGTGACTAGCCGTGTGAGCAAGTCAGTAGCCTCCCTAAATTTCACACGGCCTGGCACACGGGCATGTCTTATGGCCATGTGGACAAGTCAATATGTATGCCCTGTTTTGCCACGGCCTAGACACACGGGTGTGTCTAATGCCGTGTGAAGCACACGGCCTGCCCACACGGGCGTGTGACCTCTGTAACTTTGAAAATAATGTTTAATTTTTAGAAAAATTTGTATGTGCTCGGTTTAGTCTCGACCCCTTCCCAATGCATGTTTAAGGTCTCGTAAACCTTCTAAAGGGGCTCTATGTGTATTTTTCGTTATGAAATGTTGTGAATGTTTGATGTTAGTGAAATGTTTGTGTTTTGATCCGATATGACCGGTAACGTCTTTTAACCTTAGTCCGGCGACAGATACGGGTTAGGGGTGTTACATTAAAAATGTGTAACTTGGATTGTTCGAATATTTAGTGCTCTTTTAGTTGAATTATCAATGTGTGATTATTTGTGAATTATGATAAAACATTATTGATGAGAATTATGAATTGAGAAAGTTTAATTTTAATTGTGAGTTGAGGGTTTTGCTTGAGGACAAGCAAACGCTTAAGTGTAATGATATTTGATAAACCATAAAAGTAACATATTTTAATCCTATGCTTGGCATGTTTTTGGATGATTTATTATATAATTTAGTGAATTTGATGCTCCTAATCCTTTAATTTCATGTTTCTATACTTAGGAGAGCATAGAGGAGTAAAATGAGTGAAAAATGGGTCAAAATCAGACAAAACGGGCTATTTTAAGGATCCACACAGCCAAGTCATTTCTACACGGGCTGAGCACACGCCCGTGTGAGCCACACAGGCTGGCCACATACCCATGGGCCAGCCCATGTCGATTTCGAACCCTGTTTCCATAACACGTAGAAAAAGCCAACTTTTAGGGTTTCTGAGCATTCTAAAGTTTATAAATACACACTAGAAGAGGACCTAAGGGAGCACGCAGAGAAGAATGAAGATTTTACTTGAAGAATGCCAATGGATTCAACTCAGAAGCAGGATCTCCTTCAAGACTGAAGATCTCCATTCAATTTCTCTAGAAGTTTTTGGGTTTCTTTATATTTTGTTGTTTTCCTAATTCTGAGATGTCTTCCTTCCAAACTATGAACTAAATTCCCTAGATACCTAGGGAAGATGAAACCTTTTGATGGATTTTGTTATTTAATTTCTGAATTACATGATAAATACTTGATTTCTTGATCTCAATTATGTGTATTTATTCCATGTTTTAATGTTTTCAGGATATTAATTCATGATTGATGTGCTTATTTCAGTGGAGCAAAAGTCCCTGGTTAAGAGTAGATCTGGCATAATTGAGTGGAGTTGCATGCAATCCTAGAAATAGTGACATAAATCTACCGGATTAGAGTCAAATCTAATAGGGGAATCCATAGATCGAGTTAATGCGACAATAGGGGTTTTAATTAGAAAGCGATTTCAATTAATCAACCTAGAGTCAGTTATTTTTACTCTCGAAAGAGATATTAATATAATTTAGGATTTCTACGGATCAAGACAAGTGAATAAATCATTTAATTCAGATTCAGAATAATAAGTGAAGTCTATTATCTCTCTCATTGGTTCATTCAAACATTTTCCTACTTGATTCTTTGTTGCGTCTTAATAATTAGTTTAGATAAATTTAGATTAAAAACAATTCCTTCAATTTATCGGCTAGATAATAAAAAAGATAGTAATTACTATTACTTTTAGTCCTCGTGGATACGATATTGCCAACGCATCATAACTATACTGCTATTCGATAGGTGCGTTTGCCTTTTTCGTGATTTTAGTTAGTTAAGTGAATCATCATCAAAACACTTCAGATTAATCAACTTATATCCTTTCCTACAATAAAAACGGTGGTCATAAGTACTCAATTTATACAATAATTAAAGGGTGTCACAATTTAGTTTCAAAATAATTAAAATTTTATAACTGTAAATACTTTTCATTAACATGAAAATGTTTGTTGTGTCCTTGTTGTCCACATATACTACAAGTAATTTTGAACCCTTTTCTAGATAACTTGGACAAATTGCTTTTCTTTTCCTTCTCTACAAGTATTTCAACAATATTCTTTCTTTGTGCAGTTTGGTGTCTCCCTCTTTTTGGCTTAAGAAGGTCAAGTGGAATAATTGCATCTCCATGTGAGAAGAGCCCCATAGATCTTCACCAACAATTAGATTAATCATATAAGCATAAATTTTCAAAAATATTACAACCTTGTAACAGTCATCCACATAATCTAAATATTCTCTTTAGTTAAAGATAAAAGAAATTGCATGTGAATATGGTAGTCCACTTAGCCGCCATCTCCTACAAGAGCATGTCTACTTATTCATATTGACCACCAATTAAGTTAATGGACGTCTAACTTGAAATGTATGTCCTCCTACCAATTTGGTATGCAAAGACTCAATTTTCAACTTGTGAAGCTTCTTTTGTATCTTAGGACAAATTTGGCCATTAAATCTCCTCATTGTATCTCTTTGTGCATAAACTATTCTCATTAACTTCGGACCGATTACTTCTAGCATTGTAAGAATTGGATTGTCTTTCACATCTAAAAGTAAGTTGTTGAAACTCTTACACATATTATTCAGAAGCATATCACATCTAGAAAAAGTTATAAAATCCGATCTAGACCATTTCTGAGTTGGTTTCTTTTTTAGCTACTTGTAAGCACTATCACATGTCTTCTCAATCTTCTCAATTCGAACCAATATAGCTAGCTCGTGCTGCTACTCATAAATAGTCTTTAAGGGACTTTCCTCTATAGGCATTAATCTTAGAAAATTTTTGTTACATATGTTGAACACAAAAGTGATGCTCAGCATTTGGAAATAATGATTGTACAATAGGAATAAGACCCTACAAATAAAACAAACATGTTAGTCTATCATGAAACATATAATAAGGTACGTAGCTACTTGCTAACCTTTTGCCTAACATAAAAGTAGAGTTTTTGATGTTTAAATCATTGGCTAGCAATTTTGGAAACCAACCCCCAATTGTTATTGTTCTCTCTCTCAACAACTACATAAGCTATCGAATAGATGCAATCATTGGCATCTATACCTACTACCATAAGCAACTCTCCACCATATTTACTCTTTAGCCAACATCCATCTATCGAAATGTGTGATTTACAACCAGCCAAAAAGCCATCCTTCAATGCTTTGGTGCATATTTGAAACAATGATCTCTCTAATGCAAAATGGTATTGGACCTAGGATTTATTTTTCTTACCTCTCCGCAATAGCTTGATAGTTTAGAGTATTGGTCTTCATCCTTCTCCCTAATAATCTCCAATGCTTTTACTTTAGTCCTATATCCCTTCATCCATTTTATTTCAAGATTTAATTCCTTTCTGACCTTAGTTAAAAACGTATTCACCTTTACTTTAGGGTCATTGTGAAACACATCTAAAAACCTATGCGCCAACATTCAACGGATGCAAATTTCTTTTAAAATTTTTACTACAGTTATGTTCACTCACAATGCTTTTGATTTGAATAGTCATTTTGTCTGACATTTTCGAAGCTCATAAAAAAAAACATTCTTTGCACCTTACATCCACTTTATCTTTATCATTATGCTTAAAATCGATCTCAAGCTGATTAACTAATGAATATTAAATCCATAAAAAAAATTTAAATATCATGCTTACAACAAAATTCAAGATATATCCCTTTCAACATCAAATTCAGGAAGTTTTCGTTTCTCTTGATATCACTATCACTAATAGCATAATCCAAATATAGTGACCAAATCTAGAATCAAACTCATCATCTAATGAATCATGTGACCTTCTAATTGGCTTTTTATCAATCACTTTTTTGTTTGTTTTTTTTTTGTCTCTTTCCAATCATGGATTAATGCAATATATTTAACATTTGTGTAGACTTATTCAAACATCTCAACGACAAATCAGTTGAGTTACACCAATCAATATAATCTACCTCGTCTTCATCATATTTATTTTCCACATTAATACAACATAGATTCCATTAATAATAGATTTTTATTATAAAATAATTAATATGATGCACTGCAAAATCAAATAACAAAAATAATACAAAAAATCAGCAAACCTAATTGAAATATCATAACTATAAGTGTTACTAATTAAAATACCACCATTATACTACAATATTAGTTGGCAATCAACCATTATTGAGTAATAAAGAGATGTTCCAATTCAAATAAAAATAGGGAGAAAGGAAAGAAATAAAAACATAAATAAGAAATCCATAGTCCACATTGGTTAATTTTAATATTTTTTAAAGAACCCTAGTACTTACTAATAGATGATTTAGGTATTTTAATGGGTTGAAAAGTACATATTGGATTCAAATGATTTTAAACCAATCGAAATTGCATAAATTTTCCTTTTGAAAGAGAGATTACCTAATTTTAGGTATTTGCCAAAACTAGTGACCGTAAAAGAGTATTAGTTCTTTTATTTTAAAAGAAAAGGCAAAAAGGTCATCAAAATAATAATAGTAGTATAAAATAATATATTAGTCATTCTTAATTGAGTTGGTACCCGGTTAATTCGTGAGACCAACTTAGTCAAGAGTTTTACTAACAATGTAGATAAAAGTTAATGGGGTAACAAATTAGAATGACAACACATCCTACAAAATAACAACACTATTAATTACAAATAAAACACCAAACCTCATAAACCAAAATAGAAATTGCATTTAGAACCAGGTGATGAAATAGAGCACCAAATTAAATACACGGATATGGAAATTGCATTCAGAATCACATGTTGTCATCGTTTTAATAGTTGCATATCGTGACGATGATAAAAGCTAGTGGAGAAGAGATATAGCTAGAAGGATCATTAAATTGGTAGTAATAGAAAACTACTAGAGATGCACCACTATGAATAATCGTTAATAATAGCATTTTAGCCTCATCACTGTCAGATTGCATCAACAATGAACTTCGATTGATAATAATAACACGAAAGATCACTGAAAGATTATACAGATGCACAAAACTAGTCCCCTAAGACTAAATTAATATATATTAGGTTAGCCCAACCTGCTCCAAAACTAAAAGAAACAACTAAAAAAATTACTAAAAACTAAAACTACCAGCATCATCATCGCTTAAAAAAAAAAAAAAAAAAAAAAAGTGAACTATTGTCATCACCACCACTTTTGGAGAAAGCAAAACTTACTTTATTTATAGACATGCTTTCACGGATACCGCGTAACATAATTCATGTGTTCTATTTTAAAGAAAAAAATGAAGGTTTTATTTGAAAAAGAACAAAAGTAGGAGTACTTATACGTATTTTTACAAAATTTAACGGAGGAAAACCGCAAAACCCTATTTTTCAAAGCGCCGCAACGTTCCTATCAGAAAAAGGACGCGATTGTGAAAAAGAGAAAAATAACCAGGAAAAAGGAATAATTTAAAAACAAATTAAAGAAGGCTATTTTGGACAAATAACTCAGTTTTCTTTAATTGTGAGTTTAACTCGAGAGAGTCATAAAAGAGCTCAACAATTTCGTTCTTGGAGAAGAAGCTTTCTCTTTTCTAAATAAGAAATCTGTGCATCAAAAACACCGAAACAACAAAAAAGAAGAAGGATCAAGACAATTCCAAAGGAACAAGAGAGAAAATGAGTCGAGGAAGTGGAGGCGGATACGATCGCCATATTACCATCTTCTCCCCCGAAGGTCGTCTTTTCCAAGTCGGTATGTATATTCACTCTACTAGCCTGCCTTCTTTTTGATTCCTGTAAGGAGCTTTGACCCAATTTTGGTTTTGGAATAAATTGAGCAGAGTATGCGTTTAAGGCAGTGAAAGCAGCTGGGATCACATCAATTGGTGTTCGAGGAAAAGACTCCGTCTGTGTTGTTACTCAGAAGAAAGTTCCCGTCCGTACTCTCCCTTTATTTACTTTTCCTGGTTTATTTAAGGGGTTTTCACGATTTGGGTACTTACTGTTTTGAATAATGTAATGCAGGACAAGCTTTTGGATCAGACTAGCGTCACTCATCTTTTCCCTATTACTAAGTTCCTTGGATTGTTGGCTACTGGCATGACAGGTTTAGTTTTGTTAAATGCCATTTTTTTTTCTTGATATTGTTTGTTCGAATTGGGAAGATTTTGTTATGTTAACTATTGAACTAGGGTTTTTGAGATATTAAGGATTCTGGATTAATGTACTTATAATCAGTCTAAATTAGGGTTGCAAAAATTTCCAAAACTGCATCAAAGGTATGCAAGCTTTAGAATTAACAACTAGAACAGAATGGTTTTCTTAATAAGCTAACTGTTGCTGACCCTGGCATTCACATGATGATCGGCATTCTCGCATTAAATAGCTTGCCTATCATCAGCATAGAACTCAAATATAGTTTTGTTCACTACATTAGATTAATGCTTAAGGTTAAATTTTCTTTCTTGCTATGCAAATACTGTGTGAGGGATGCTTTGATAATTGGCTCTGTCGCTCTCCAGCTGATGCAAGGACCTTGGTCCAGCAGGCAAGGAATGAAGCAGCTGAGTTTCGTTTCAGATATGGCTATGAGATGCCTGTGGATGTATTGTCCAAATGGTATGGTTTCTTATATTTTCTTCAGTTGAAAGTAGTGATGTTTAGCAGTCTTCCTGTTTGTAGCTGTTGTATTTGTAGAGTTCTTCCAGATAATGTTGAATAAATTTAGTGACATCAAGAACTGGTCAAGTTTATGCCTTTGTATGTGTTCCAGTAAAAATTGGACAAAAATGTATGACCCTGATTCATTACCGCTCATCTTCACATATTGGAGGCAATGCACTTTATTTTTGTTCGTTCGTGAATATAATCTTGGTTCTAAAATCAATAACTGACTGCATTTCATGTTACTATTAAATTCATTGATATTTCTTTGAGATATGGGTTTTTGTGCATCTCGATGATCGTACAACTTATTTGGAGTAATGTGCTTTATTGATGTAGGATTGCTGACAAATCACAGGTTTACACTCAACATGCTTATATGAGACCTCTTGGAGTTGGTATGTCTATGATTTCTTTAAAATCTTATGAATATGATTTTGTTTTAATTACTTGTATTTGTAACAGTAGATTTTTTACAATTTTTCAGTTAGATATATGCTAATGTATTTCCAAGTAACTTTCTCTAATATTGCCTGTAATATCTTTCATATAATTTTCTGTGAAGTTGCTATGGTGTTGGCTATTGATGAAGAGAAGGGGCCCCAACTCTACAAATGTGATCCAGCTGGCCATTTTTATGGCCACAAGGTAGTTTGCAAATTAATTTTCAGTGCTCATTGAGTTTGGATTATTAACATTGGTCCTAATATCTGGTTCCAGAAGCATATGTTATTATTATGGTTATCATTCATTGCTGTTTTCCTCTAATAGTTCTCTTTGACCTTATAATTTTCAAGCATGTATTTGCATTGTGGGTGTAGTAATATAATTTCCGATAATGGAAGACCACAAAACCATAGAGTTTGGAAGGTCACATCTGAATAAAAAAATTTCTTAAAAAGAGATTTATACAACAATCTAATGTTGGTTATCCAGTACCATCATATTGTGGGTCTCTGCTACCTTGAGTTAATGATATTGACTATTTCATTTTCTTTTGTCTTTCTCTTTAGGCATGAAAGTAGCGTTTTTGTTCTCCAATCTGAATTTATTTGTGCAATAGCATGGGTTCAAAATTATTTTTGACCAATTTTATGGTAAGCGCTTTGCTGCTGGGATGAATTTTAACTGGTATGTTGCAGGCAACCAGTGCTGGATCAAAAGAGCAAGAGGCAATTAATTTCTTGGAAAAGAAGATGAAGAATGACCCTGCTTTTACTTATGAGGAAACGGTGCAGGTATTTATACTTTTACTTTTGTTATTAATGGTAAAGGAAGTTTCCAAAGACTGCACGTTCAACAATAGCTAAAATATACGTTCAACAATAGCTAAAATAATCACATTTATCTAATGCTTCCTATTACTTCTATTCTTCAGACTGCTATTTCTGCTCTACAGTCTGTTCTTCAAGAGGATTTCAAGGCTACTGAGATAGAGGTATAATGAGGCTGCTCATCCTTCTACTTGTTAGTAAGTATAGAATTTATTATCTTGCCATTATAAGTTTGCACGATCTAAATGTTTGAATGATTGCATATCATTGGTGCTTTTCTCATGTCTAATAAATGTTCCCTGAAGGTAAGCTGTGTATATAATTAGCATAATTTTTGGCCAAAGGAAACACCAGTATTAAAAGCCTGCTAATTTTAACTACTGTGGACTCCTCTATAAACTATAAGAAACTCGAGCATACTGTTGATGCGATTTGAAAACGATACACTATGGGGTTGTCCAGATGCGGAAGCGCCACACACATGTATTTGCTTTTTTTAGCCAGATGGACACACTGGTAGTTAAAAGCTAGCTGGTTTGAAATACCATGGAATCCTGTGTGTAACCTACTAGAAACTTGCACGCAATGCCAATGTGGGATCTGAAGACAACCCACTATCAGGATATCCTTTGTTTGTCTCATAGTCTGCTTGTGGTGTATTCTCACTCTAATGCATTTGATTATGGTTCTTAATAAAATTGCATAGATATATTCCCTGTACTAGCTGAAACTGGAATTATTGTTGTTTTCCCTCATTTGAACTGTAGTTGACATACACATCTTTTAATGTCTGGCAGGTGGGAGTGGTGAAAGCTGGTAATCCAGCTTTCAGAGTGTTGTCAACTGAGGAAATTGATGAACATCTGACAGCTATTAGTGAGCGCGACTAGTGAGCATGGACCAATATTAGCTGCTGCAAAAACCTTTCTATTATTTGAAACAACATGCATGCTTTAGTTGATCATGATATTTGAGAGGGATTGAAAGAGGGTTAGAAGAGCTTACATTTATTTTGCCTCCTATTACTGCTCGAAACTTTATAATTAAATTCATGTTATTTCTGAATTGACTTCCTCCAAGATGAAGCAGCCTGCAGGTGCATTTGGTTATAATTGTCCAAAATTGTTGAAAGTCTGCAAATTGCTATTATAATTTGTCCAGTTAACACGTCCTATGATGTGTTTGGTGGGGCCTAATCATATATGGTCAAGTGGTGTGGTCCATGGTGGTGGGTCTTTGGTTTTTCGTCTCATCTTTCATGACAGCAAACATGTTGCAATGCAATTATCTCTTGGTCTGGATAATACGCAAAAGTAAAATAATATTTCAGATAAAAAGGTAAAGGGTTTAAAAACAAACGAAAAATAGAACAAGAAATGGATAGCAATATCCGTATCTATCATAAAAAACATATGCCACGAAACAATGAGGCATCAGTTGTAGTTATCTGGTCCCAACAACAAAATGAAGAAAAGATTCCCCTTGCCGGTGAAGGTGTGAAAGAGGAGTCCTCCTCTCATAAGGAAGCTGCCACTGCCACACCTCTCCAACCAGTTTTGGCTTGCCTTTGTCCGTATAGAAGAAGAGTGAGCAAATCTTGCACATGGTTCATTTGCCTTGCAACATTGTCTTTTTCTGACGTTGAATGAAGTCTGATACCGCTCTCTTTTAGCATGAAGAAAGAGTAGACATACGAATTCTTAATTAAACTTGGCTAAACCTTTGCAGCATGGTTGGAGAGAAAGAACGTCATAAGCTTTGACCGTCACAGACAATAAAGCCTCCTCCTTTAGCTGTTCTGATTCAACCCAAGCTAAGTCTCTTCCTTTTCTGTGCAATCTTTTGATCGAGCTGTCCCTGGTTTCAGCACAAAATACACCATTTTTATCTACAAAATCCTTTCAATAATCCTTCTCCCAAGTTTAGTCACCCTCTACTAGAAGAAACAAACAAAGTGTCTAAAAGATAAAAAACAATACCTTGGAAGCTTACCTGCAACAAGTATTTTGGATGCCAGTGGCAGTTCCAAGTAGGTGAGGAGATATAGGCAAGATGAAGACGATTTGAAGTACCGAGTTCATCAGAAAAACCCATGAAAAAGACCCAACAACTTCTAAAAGGAACTGAAAAATGCTGCTAAAAATATGTTTGTTTGAGAGAAATCTCTGATAGTGAGATATGATGATTGTGAACTATTCTAAATGCTATGATTTGAATTTTCTGCTGGATTATTAAGAAGAGCAGTTGGAATTGTGTATGGGACTTCCACTACCCTCCAATTATCAAGCACCAGATGTCCGCTGAAATGGAAGAAGATAAGAAAAAGACCCATAGTTGTTATATTTATAACTAAAAGATTAAAACCCGGATTTTGAACATCATTAAAGTAGTAATGGACAGTTTCATTGATTAAAAGCTTCATATTAGATCAGCATTGTGGGATTACATGGGAATACATTTACTACCATTACAGTAGAAACCTCAAATATGGTTCTATATTTTCTTTTAAGCTGGACTCAGTTTCATAAGATTTGGAGCAATGCATTGAAGAGTAGTATCTCAACACTGAACTTAGACATATTCATATACGGTCAGTTAATGTAACTTTTATGATCGTGGTTATGAATTTTAGACGGAAAAAAGTTTCATCTCGATTGGGTTTTTGATTTAAAAGTATATTGTTGCTGTGGTCACATCTGGCTGTCTGGTGGCAGCAATTTTAGCTGCCGCTGGTTTTCATTTGAATCCCAAAGTCTCAATCACTTGGAGTTTTATCAACCATGCCAAAATCCACAATACTTGGATCTATAATGGGTTTAGTTTCTCCTCATCTCATTTAAGTTAATGAATTTTTATTATTTTAGTTTATGTTGGAATATATTTCATAGTAATTTTGATAATTTCTGATTTACCTGTGGGACAGCCACAAGCATGGCAAATGGAAATTGGCAACCATTTTATTCTTTTGCTTAAATTTCATGTCTTTTTTTCTTTATCACATCCACATGACATAATCTTTTTTAACTTACCTGTTCCTCTCCCTTCACAATATAAGAGTTACACAGAACACAAAACAGAAAATATAAAACATAGTTTAGAAAACATAGAAATAAGAACAGAGCAAAAAAACGAAGGAATATTCAATGTTTGTTCCCTGCAATGGCGGTTTCAAGCATAGACACTCAAAACCCACCCAGCAAAGCGACAGCTCCCATCGAAATTCACTGCGTTAAATGTGAGTCCTGTGGCTTCACAGAGGAGTGCACCGTTGGATATATACTGCGTGTCCGGGAACGTTACCAGGGCCGTTGGATTTGTGGGCTGTGCATCGAGGCCGTCAAGGATGAGGCTCTGAGATCGGATACGCTTATTTCCACCGAGGAAGCACTGGACCGACACATCAAATTCTGCAATCAGTTCAAGGCGTCGAGTCCTTTAGATGAAACGGAGCACCCTATCTCTGCCATAGGGAGGATTCTTCGTCGAAGCCTCGATTCACCCCGGCCTCTTAGGTCTAACTCAAGTGGAGTCTTGCCAGGATTTGAAGAAGTCACTCAAGGCTCCATCTCTTCATCCGTCTAAGAGCTGTTTCTCACCTCTTTCCGGCTTGATTATTCTTCCCAAGTTTTACGGTTACTTGGTTAGTGCATGGAAAACAGAGGAATTCTGTTTCAATATCAGATTGTTAATAATTATATGTCTTAATTGCTGTAATGTTTTGGAATCTGAATTTAATGAACCTTGTAGTGTAAACAGCATGTATATCTGATGAACAGCTTCGGCTTTCAAAGTTTCTAAGATTTAGAGTATCTGAGTATGTTCTCTGTGATGAGCACAATCCCAGCATATTATAATCTTACAGCATGTGTTATATATTATGACTTGGAACAGCCCAGATTAGCCAGCTGCCACTCTAGCTGCTGTGCAGTCTCAATTAGCAAGATGTACAACACAAATATCTTGGTTTTTCTTTTTGGAACTTTCCCAACCCATAAAAAAAGAAAAGAAAAGAAATTCCGACATTTTTGAAGAATCTAATTGCCCCAAGACCAAGGGGGTTGTGGCAAAAGAACATTGCTCCAAGTCACTGCTGTTTTTGACTTAGAATTCCCTGGATTCATGGGTCAGGCAAGGTCGTTTCTTGCACTTTTTCAGTAGTAGTTTCACCTAACCTATAATAAATTTAGCCTTCATTCTAGCTTGGGGGAACTGGGGCACCAGACCTAGAGCTTTGAGAATCCTTTCCTTAATAAACTTTCCTTCTAATGTAGTTGCATTCCAAGTGTGGGGATTTTTAAGTGAGCCCACACTGAAAGCAATGGGGATGAGATGAGCAGCATAGATTCAATAATATCATAAAATATCTTGTCAAGTTGGACTAAGAGCAAAATCACTGTCATCACCAAATTTATACACAACATTTTATATGCTCTTAATTCCAGAAGCTCCAAGCATTTGCTTTATGGATCTATCAATGGCAAGCTTTGTCCTAATTGGATTTGGTGAGATTGTCTACATATAGTGAGTTCTCCTAAAGACCACTTTCTTCCACATCTTGCTCAAGCAACTTAAAACCCTATACTTCTATCATGGATCATTCCAACGGCTTCAATGCATGCCTCACAAACATGCCAATTCTTTGGCTAAAGTTTATCCCTTGTGCCAAGGGCAGTTTCATAATTCATCCTGGACCTGCATTTTGTTCCTTTTACTCAAAAAATAGATAAATTAATCTTTATAAATTAAAATTAATTTTTTAAAATTTTATTTATTTTTATTATTAAAAACTGGTGACAGTTACACCTGGCATACTACGTGTACTTTATGCCAATATACAAAAACTAATTTTTAACTAAATAAAATTTTTAATAAATAAAAATTTTATTCATAAACCAACTATTTATTCATAAAATTAATTTGCCCCTTTGCCTCTTCCAAAAGTTTATCACAATATCAATCATCAGACAAAGAGTTCCTTTGATGAAACCTCTTGTTTCACACTCCAGCTAATTAGATTTGTGTTTCTCCAATTCATATCTTTTACTCTGGAGTTCCTTAGTGTGGCCTTTTCATCTATATCAAGTTATTTTATCATAGTTGTGCAAAATTTAGCTTTTGGGGGTTTGCTTTGTTGGCTATATGGTCGGTTGCATTCTTGTATTTATCTATTGGCCCATTGGGAAATACTTAGCGGATTACTTCGTTTGTTCGTTGAAAATGCCTTGCATTTATTGAAAATTTCACCGACTCTTGCTGACCTGAGGTTACTTTGTTGCCATTAGGGTGTAGAGCTCTTGATCGATGTTCTAGCCGTGCTGCTTTTGTTGTTAGGGATGCAGGTTAGGTAGTTCATAATAGTGTGTTAGATGCAAAATATTTTGAATTTGAAATATTATGGGCTTGAATTAGATTATTTTTAAGTTCGAATTTTTTGAGCTCAAGTTTTCTCAGACCTTTCAAATTTACACGTCTAAAATGAATTTGAATAAATGAACGTTCAAGTTTATTTAAATTTGGCCACTCATTTGTATAGTTTATTCTAGTTGTAGTTCAAAATATTATAAAAATTTATAAAATTATTAAACTTTTGTAAAAAAATATAGAATTATAAAATTATAAACAGTTATTAGAAAATTATAATTATTGATAAATAATAAAAAATTCTATCAAACTACAATACTCATAAAATGTTTATATATATATATTACTCCATTTTGCTTTGTTATAGAATTTTTGGAACCAGTTAAAAATAAACATAAAAACCATGTTATTTGCTCAGTTTTGTAATTCAAGCAATTTTGTATTAAAATGTCTCAAAGTAATAAAAAAAATATTTTAATTGGTTTTCGTGTTAAGTTTTCATATGAATTATGGGTACAATGAGTATCTATAAATTTGATTTTTCATTAATTGAAAGTTTAACAAATTCTATAGATTTAATTGAAAGTTTTGTAATTCAAGCAATTTTGTATTAAAATGTCTCAAAGCAATAAAAAAAATATTTTAATTGGTTTTCGCGTTTTTTTTATGCGGTTTTTAAAATCTCCATGATTCGCAATTTTTCCAAAGCTGACTCCCTTCTATCAGGCGGTCATGGTTCTAATGATGATTAGGAAGGTTCTTGCTGGGTTTTGTCTTGTGTTCCTTGCGGGGATGACTCTGGCATCTTGTTTTTGGATTTTTGTTTTTCGGTTTAGTTTTTCTGTGTGCTAGCGATTTTGTTTCTGGTTTGTTTGATTTTGCTGTCTTTTCATTTCTCTTTTCTGGTTGCTGTTTCTTTACCTTTCTTTTCTTTGGGTATTGTGCTGTCAAAATAGTTTTCCCTCTCATTAATGAAATTCAGTTCTTTTTGACAAAAAAAATTGATTTCATATCATTAATTTATTATATTACATCATTAAATATTTTATATAATCATTTAATTTAAATTTTGTAATTTTGAATAATTATTCACTTTTAATATTATTATACAGATATAATAATTACATTAAAAAATATTATGTATTCATAATTAATGTTTTTAATATTTATTTTAATTTATAGTTTAACATTTTTAATTATAAAATTTTAATATAATTATATAATATTTAAAATATATTTTCATAAATTAAATATTTGTCAACTTTAATTTATATTTTATATTATTTTAAATATCATCATGTAATTATATTAGTTATTAGGTTAAAATATGTCAGAAGTTTTTGTCCTCCTCATAAATTTCAAATTTAGTCATTGTACTTTTAATTTTAGAAATTTAGTCCTTTCTACTTTAGATTTCAAACTTCAAGTCCAACTATTAACATTGTTAAAATTATTTTGTTAAATTCAGGTTCATTATAACGTCATTTTTTTTAGCCACTGGCTACCAAGTGAGTATTTCTTTTTAATTTCAAAATGTCACATAAAAAAATTAACAAAAAATAATAGTAGTGTTAACAACTGGACTTGGAATTTGAAATCTAAAAAGTAGAGGGAATAAATTCTTGGGAATAGAAGTACAGTGGCTAAATTCCAAATTTATGAAGAGTACAATGACTTATGACATATTTTAACCTAATAATTAATGTTCGTTTCATCATAAGTTCATACTATTTTAGGTTTTAGATCAAATCTATCTCGAGCTTGAGCTCGGATTGATCTCAAGCTCAGGCCCAGACTATTTTAGGCTCAAGCTTTCTTGGGCTTGGATCATTATAGGCTTGATTTTCTCGAATTTAGATCGTTATGAACTAGGACTGGCACGGGCGAGCTTTTGGGCTCAAGCCTATTTTGCCCCATCTAGTTAGAGAAGTTGTTTTTGTTGCTTGTGTTGATGTTGAAATTATTTCTCTTCGTATGGTTTTGCAAGAGTTCATGTAAATAGGAATTCTTTTGTCGGGGATATAGGTTTCTTTCTGTTAAGTTTAATATGGCTTTTTTTTAATCTCTTGGAACTGTATTTCTATCTATTTTAGTTGTGCTATTTATTTACTTGCAGTTGCTCTGAATGAGATTGCTAACTTAAATGATTGGAAGCTTATGTTGGACTGTGTAATACCATTTCTACTTGTTAAAAAAGTTACATTATCTAGTTAAAATGAAGATTGAGTTTCTATATATGCCTCACTGTTTTAGTATTGTCATAAAAAGTGATATATCAAGACTTGTAACATCCCAAAAATCGAGTTAGAAGAAATTGGGTTAACTAAACCAAGAGTGGTTATGTCTTGATTTTGAGTTAGGATTTTGAAAATTTTGCAAAGTAAATTTATTTGGTTCAGTGGTTAAATGCTCTGGATGTGTGCATATGAGGTATTGTGCTCAAATCCCTTCTTTGAAATTTTTGTCATTTTTGTCTTAACATCTATCCTTGATCATTTGGTATAAATTCTATTTTCGATCAACTGATGTCAACAATGAGCCTAGTGGTTCAGTGGTTAAGCTTATGTGTACTCTTTGCTCTCGTGTTTGAGTCCTTGCGAAAGCGATAAGAAAAATGTTCTTTTTTTTTACGCTGCCATGTGAAATTGTTCTAGTTTATTTTAGTTATTTTATTTTAAAATAACTAAACTCCTTTTCAAAAACTTTTTTTTTGGAACATCTGTTTTTTTTTCTTCTTCTTCTTCTGGTTCTTTTCCATTTTCTTTGTGATAACTCCACAATTGGTTTTGTCGAAGAGATTACATATTTCGTTGTTTCGACAGAAAAGTTAACGGTGTAAGTTTGTTGTCGAAACTTTGCTAATGTTTGTTCTCATTCATTATTTGTTCAAACTAAAATTGTTCTGCTCAGTTTGTCCAATTTTGTTTTTGAGGGTTCAGTTGGTTCTCTTTCGTAGGTGAAGGGATTGCATATCAAGATTCTCTATCGATTTAAGTACTTGTATTGCTAGATGCGAGCGAGGGTAAGCATTTAAGTTCGATTTGGGCTTTGCGTCGAAATTTTTCGACGGAACTTTGGTAGTAAATATGTTAGTTATTGAAATGGTTACAGAAATCATTTGATTAAGGTTTGATTATCGTTTTAGGGCTGGGAATTCATCTTTGTTGCTTCTGTATCAAATCTGTATCATGTGTGTAACGAAAACCCGAATTTCTACGAATGTTGGAAGTTGGAATCCATGGTTGTCAATGCCATACGGTCGTGTGCCAGGTCATGTGGTAGGCCGTGTAACTCACTATTTTGGAATTAGGTCACATGGGCCAAAGACACGTGTGTGTGTCCAGGTCGTGTAACTCACTATTTTGGAATTAGAGTTACATGGGCAAGAGACACCGATGTGTTTTAGGTTGTATGGACCACACGGGCTAGCCACCCAGGCCGTGTGAATCTATACAGGTGTGTGGACCAAAAAGTAGGATTTTTCCCTAGGGTCGCAATCATCGTTTGAATTGAATGTAGGCCTACTGTATGGCCCGTATGATCTAAAACAAGCTATAAAACTTGGTATTCAATGATCATTTGATGTATAATCCGTCATCTGTAAGTACGTTTGATATGGTGTACGCTAAGTAAGTATGATATGTTAGTGTATAATGTGCTTTTGTTTGGGACGTGTTTAAAGTATGTGATTTATTCAGGTAGGATCTCTGCTTTGTTAATTTTGATGATTCATTTCTATGTTACTGAGTTGGATAAGAACATGTGATATCTGAATATGTTGTTGTGTCTAATATTCTGATATGTAACAATGCATATGACTTCATGGTAAATATAATGTGGTTCATTAAGATTTGACCAATCTGTCCTGCAAAGCGTGGAATCTCATGCCTTCTGTTTCTATTATTGTACGATAGCATGTCCTACATGGTTATCATTCTGATTATGAATATGCATGCCATGACACATTTCATGGTGTTCGGGATAATGTGAACCAAGAAAGTTTCTGTAAAACCCCTTACCCGTATTCGACGCCAGAACAGGGTACGAGGTATTACCGGACATAACTACACGCATTCATACAAAATCGAGACATGAAATTCCACCCAAATTTAAAACCTTTCATTTGCATTCATATCATCCCTATTATGGGCCTACGAGGCCCAAAACATACATTGGGGTGGTTTGGGACTAAACCGAAAGTTTTCAAAAATTTTAGGAAACTTAGAAAATTTTCATGCTTTGGAGAGTCACACGCCTGTGTGGGTAGGCTGTACGGTCACACACGCCCGTGTGGCTCTAGGACACCCCCGTGTTATAGGCCGTGTCCAAGATAGGAGACATTCTGTATGATGTCATCAACCAAATAAGGTCACACGGCGAAGGCACACGCCCGTGTCTTTCACACGGCTGAGACACACGGCCATGTCTCTATCCCTGTGTTTACTACTGGGCATTTTGTTTTGCATTAATTAGGGTGCAAGAGACACACGGCCAGATCACACGCCCAAGGGGGCAGACCGTGTGTCAAACACGGCCTAGACACACGCCCGTGTGGACAAATACAAGGCTATTTTCCAAGCCATTTTGCCACCCTCACTTGCACACATTCACACAACATCACATGTCATTCTCATATTATCATTTGTCATACTTAATCATCACATTTAGCTCATGATAACCATACTAGCTTCACATTCACAAGAGAGCATTAGCACATGCATAAACATATAATCAACATAAGCCATCATTCATGGCTATATTCAAATTGAACCATAAACCATTTTAGGCCAACACATTTGGCTACATTAACAATGACTTAATTAATCAAAAGACAAAGTCCCTATACATGTCATATCTCAAGAAGGCTTGAATACTTATACCTAAATTGATAGCTTGATAGTGTAATAGCATCTCCGGCGATCTCCAAACCGAGCTAGCTAAATTAACCTATAAGAGATAGGAAAGAGAGGGGAGTAAGCAATAAAACTTAGTAAGTTCATATGAAAATAATAAACAACTATTGACAATCATTTATTTTATCCAACCATAAATATATTATAATACAATTTGCATTTAATCTCATGATTCCCACTTAATCATTCATAATGCTTACTCTTTTATCTTATAAATACCATTTACGTGCCTTGGCATTAGCCTAACCACCATAGTCTCTCCATTATAACTTATCACATTATTAAACAAGTTATTTCCATTCTCTTAATCACATGCACATCATTTATGAGTAATCATAATTTCAACATATGGTCTAACCACCTTTCATTTGTCAAAGCTCGTATCATACTATATTCTCATAGTGACTTTATTCGGCAATTATGCCTGTTTTTCCTTTCTCTCATATCCAATGAAACACAAATTTAAATAAATAAACCATACTATATCACAATTCAATTGGTTCATAAACCTATCACATGATCATTATCAAATCTTATCATGTATCCATTCATCATGAATGTAGATCACTAATCACAAGGTTATCAATATTTCAAAGTATAACTTATTTGTGTACATTCTTCCCAAGAATTCATTATATACTGAATTCACTTCACATGAGTTCTATGTACATACCTGTACCACTCATAACATAGTCACATACTTTCTCGTTTTTTAACGTACCCTTTGAACCACTCGAAATGCTAAAAGATACTCGAGAATCTCATAAATATAGTACCGTATCAATGCCATATCCCCGTATGGTCTTACATGAAATATCATATCGATGCCATGTCCCTGACATGGTCTTATACGATATCACATACCGAGGCCATATCCTAGATATGGTCTTATACGGAACCTTAGTAACCTTAGTGTCATGACATTTGTATTCTATCCATTCCTAAGGTTCAATCGGGGATTTTCATTCCTCGACATTTCATTAAATCGTCATTAATCAATTTCATAGAGACAATTTACAATTCATGTAATATCGAAATATTAAATACATAACATAAAGTCATATTATTTACAAACGAACTTACCTCGATACCAAAATGGCAAAAAGGGACCTAACCGTCAATTACTCGTTTTTCCCCTATTCTAGGTTCGAACCTCGTTTTCTTTGATCTATAACATCACATTTAGCTTACTTATTAGTCACATTATTCATTGTGACTCAAAAATCATACTATGGCAAAATTGTTTTTTTACCCTTAAACTTTATCATATTTACTCTTTTGCCCCTAGACTCTAAAACGATTTTCATCAAATTTCTTCATTAACCAAGCCTAGCCGAATCTAATTTATACTTGTAGCAGCTCAAAAATTATATTATTTCACACATTTACCACCTATTTTACAATTTTTACAAAAAGGTTCATTTTAGGTGTTTTCATGAAAATTACTTTCACAAAAGTTGTTTATTTAACAACCAAGATTCATTTTCTTCCATAAAATTTTAGCAAAAAACATGAATACTCACATAGTAGGACCCTAGACTCTCAATCATTTTGTAAAATAGTCCCTCCATTAGTTAGCTTAAACTACAAGGGTCACAAAAATACAAAAATCATCAAGAATGACCATCAAAAACACTTACTTGCAAGAGGGAAGTTTGGCTGAAACTTTAAGCTACAAAACCCCCCATTTTTGTTGTAAGTTTTGGTGGTGAAGAGAAAGAATGGAAAGGATGAAGCTTTCTTTTTATTTTATGATTATTTTATCAATTAAGTCACCAAAAATCTACCTAACCTTTGACCAATTTCATGAATTAAAAATTCATGTTCAGCCACCACTTTTATTGGTCTATTTACTCAATAAGGACCTTTTTTTATTGTTCCATAGCTAATTAACACCTTTAGCTAGTGAAACAAAAGTTTTGCCCTTTACGCAATTTAGTCCTTTTTCAAAATTAAGCATGCAATCACTAAAATTAATTCACCAAAATTTTCAAACACTTATATATCATGCCATGACACGTAAAATAATATTAAAATAATTTCTCCAACCTCAAATTTGTGGTTTCAAAACCACTATTCTGACTAGGCCCAAATTCGGGCTGTTACAGTTTCTGACAGTTTAATGATTTATATTATTTGGTGGTTAATCCACAATTCTATCTAGCAACTTATCTGCAATTCTGGTGGCACTTTCCACAATTATCTGTTGGTGTAATTTGGCTAGATAAGTTTTGGGGAACTCTATTTTGGTGTGTAGTGGAGTTGGGTAGGATATCTTTTGATAATTTGCATTCTAATTTTTCGAAAAACATCGCATTAGCATAATCATACATCTTCTGATCAATTATATGATTTTTATGAAAATCTCTATGATATTATGATTTATTCCGCTTTGGTTATATGATTGATATGAAATTCTTTACGTTCTTTAACTTTTATATTGTGCTTTGTTTTATCTCCGTTTGAGTTTAGTTATACACCGAGCTTCATAGATCACCCCTTTATTTTATCTTTGTTTGTTCACGTAAACAACTAACTTAGGATCAAATGGCGTGTGGGAGCTCGGATTGTTTTTTGCACTTAATGTAAATATGGTGAATTTTATAATTATTTGTTTTGATCTTTTGGGTTTGGAATATGTTTTTGTATTCGTTCTGGGATTTTACTTAATTCATCAATAATTGATATTTTCTAACGCAAGGCTACGAAATCGCTTAAGTTGACAAAACAGACTTCAGTTTTTAAGACTAAAACTTCGAAAAAGGTTTTCTACTGTAAATTAAGTAATTTCTTAAGTGTTTCTGGAAATGAACAAATAACTTTCTAATGACTGTTTGTGAAAGTCGTATTTGCTAAATATTTGTTGAAATTAGTTTACCAAACGAGTTGATGTAATATCTCCAAATTTGGTAAGAGTTTCTAGGTCGGGTTTGGGGTGTTACATTTAGTGGTATTAGAGCTAAGTTTGTAAAACTCGAGTTATGATTTTCGGGTTCAAACTTTTCCTAAAAAATGTTTTAAGTAAGTGGAACTTCTAACTGAATTTGAGATTTGAGGGTTATAAAAAGTGTGTGTTCAAAGTTTGAGTATTTTCAAGTCTGTAAATCTAGAATATGAGACTCTAATGCTGATCCTGTAAGTATCTCTACTTTAGCTATATTAAATGTACCAACACAAACCATAATGCTATGGTTACTCTGTCCTTACTAAAACTGTGAAAATTCTATTAAAACTTTACACTTAGGATTTTTCATAAACTTAAGTTAAGTCGTAAATTTCTGAAACTGTAGATTAGCATAATGAGTTCTGGTTGGCATGATGTGTGAGGATGTGTCTGGCAAGGATACAAGTATTTTTACGATCTAATTCAATTGTACCCTTCTTTGATAATAATTGTTTGTATCTATATGTTTGTGGTAAGTGACGTTTTCAGTTGTGTTTGTGAGAATCAGGGGTGGAGGAATCATTAGTGATATTTTTAATGAGTTCTTTTGATAATCCAAGTTAGTGAATAGAAAGTCTGTTAGAAACATTGTGGGGATGTGCATTGAAATTAGAGTTGTGCAGCGGTAGTGTAATAATTTGTATGAGTGAGAATATTTTAGATTTTGTGTGCTAGTGACTGGTGAGACTGTGAGAATTTCGAGGACAATTCTTTAAAGGAGGAGAGAGTTGTAACATCCTAAAAACTAGATTAGAAGAAACTGGGTTAACCAAACCAAGAGTGGTTATGTCTTAATTTTGAGTTAGGATTTTGAAAATTTTGCAAAGCAAATTCATTTGGTTCAGTAGTTAAGTGCTCTGGATGTGTACCTAGGTCTTGTGCTCAAATCCCTTCTTTGAATTTTTTTTTTATTTTTGTCTTAACCTCTATCCTTGATCATCTGACATAAACTCTATTTTCGATCAACTGATGTCAACAATGAGCCTAGTGGTTCAGTGGTTAAGCTTTTGTGTACTCTCTGCTCTTGTGCTTGAGTCCCTATGAAAGCAATAAGAAAAATGTTTTTTTTTTATGTTGCCTTGTGAATTGTTCTAGCTTATTTAGTTATTTTATTTTAAAATAACTAAACTCCTTTTTAAAAAAAAAATTTAGGGAACATATGTTCTTCTTCTCTTGGTTCTTTTTCTTTTTCTTTTTGATAACTCTACAACTAGTTTTGTCTAAGAGATTGCATATTTTGTTGTTTCGACAGAAAGGTTAACGGCGTAAGTTTGTGGTCGAATTTTTGCTAATGTTCGTTCTTTTTTGTTATTTGTTAAAACTAAAAATTTTCTTTTGAGGGTTCAACTGGTTCTCTTTCTTAGGTGAAAGGATTGCATATCAAGATTCTCTACTGATTTAAGTACTTGTATTGCTGGATGCAGGCAAGGGTAAGCATTTAAGTTCAATTTGGGCTTTGCGTCAAAAGGTTTCGACGAAACTTTGGTATTAAATATGTTAGTTATTGAAATGGTTACAAAAATTGTTTAATTGAGGTTTGATTATCGTTCTAGGGCTGGGAATTCATCTTTGTTGCTTCTGCATCAAATCCGTATCAGGTGTGTAACAAAAACCCAAATTTTTCCGAACATCGAAAGTTGGAATCCATGGTTGTTGATGCCACAGGATCCTGTGCTAGGCTGTGTGGTAGGTAGTGCGGTAGGCCGTGTAACTCACTATTTTAGAATTAAAGTCACACGAGCTAGAGATATGTGTGTGTGTGCAGGCCATGTAACTCACTATTTTGGAATTGGAGTCATACGGGCTAGAGACACGAGCATGTGCTAGGCCATGTAGACCACATGGACCAACCACCCAGGCCATCTGAATCCACACGAGCGCATGGACCAAAAAGTAAGATTTTACTTTAGGGTTGTAATCGTCGTTTGAATCAAACGTAGGCCTACTATATGGCCCGTATAATCTAAAACAAGTTATAAAACTTGGTGTTTGATGATCGGTTGATGTATAATCCGTTATCTATATGTATGTCTGATATGATATAAGCTAAGTAAGTATGATATGTTAACGTATAATCTGCTTTTGTTTAGGACGTGTTTAAGGTATGTGATTTATTCAGGTAGGATCCATGCTTTATTAATTTTGATGATTTGTTTCTATGTTACTGAGTTGGATGAGAACATTTGATATCCAAATATGTTGTTGTGTCTGATATTGATTCTGATATGTAACTATGCATGTGACTTCATGGAAAATCTGATATGATTCATTAAGATTTGATCAATCTATCCTGCAAAGCATGGAATCCCATGCCTTATGTTTCTGTTATTATACGACAGCATATCCTATATGCTTATCATTCTAATTCTTAATATGCATGCCATGACATATTCCATGGGGTTCGTGATGATGTGAACAGAGGAAGTTTCTAGTAGTTTAATGATCTGTGTTATCTGGTGGTTAATCCATAATTCTGTCTAGCAGCTTGTCTGCAATTCTAGTGGCACTGTCCACAATTATCTGTTGGTGTGATTTGGTTGGATGAGTTCTGAGGAACTCTATTTTGGTGTTTAGTAGAGTTGGGTATGATGTTTTCTGATAATCTTTATTCTGATTTTCCAAAAAACGTCGCATTGGCATAATCATACATCATCTGCTCTATTATATGATTGTTATGAAAATCTCTATGATACTCTGATTTGTTCTGCTCTGGTTATATGATTGATACGAAATTCTCTGTGTTCTATGACTTGTATATTGTGTTTTGTTTGATCTCCGTTTGAGTTTAGTTATACACTGAGTGTAACACCCCAAACCAGGTCTATGCATTAAGACGAGATTTGGTTTGTCACAATGATCGAATATCCATTTACTTCTCTAACGATTTAAGTAAAACAGTACTACAAAACCTTTTGGAAATGAAGTTTAATAAAAATTTAGTACAATGATTTAAAATTTATGATTTAAGAAAATACTTGTTTTCAATCTTATAAATTGTAATATAGTTGCCAAAACCTTAAAATAGTTTTTAAAAGAATTTGAACGAATTTAAAAGAGTAATTTAGGTATTCAAAATGTTATAAAACATAATATTTTAAGAAAACTTTAAAAATTTAACATAAACCCATATTGAGAGCCTTAAACAAAATTTAATCCATCCACACAATAAAATCCATAAAAACAATATTAGAGGCCTTATTACATCAACCCAAAATAGTAATTAAAATAAGTAACTTAAATAAAGTTCATAGTTTATAAAACCCATGCTTGTAGTATGGCCTCCACCAAGTCATCTCCTACCCAAAGTCCACATCAATTTCCATTACCTGAAATGGATAATAAAACGGGGTGAGTTACAAAGAACTCAGTGTGTAACCCACTTACCACCGTTGTTGGGCCAGACCATCAAGGCATTAATTTGGGCTTGAGCCCAATTACAAATTTAACAATATAGAATAGCATAAAATAAAATAAAATAAAATGCATGTAAAAATGAATTTCCCAAACCAAGCCTAATTTCCATCCGCTAACACCCCCGTACCAACCAACACACCTGTGGGGATCAAGTCAACCCACCCCACCAAACACACCAATCGTAGGCATTTAGCCTTTTAAAATAATATTGTACTGCACTACCGAACTAGATTGTGACATAGTCACCGAACTAGAGGCATTAAGCCAAAATTTGTGGCAGAGCCACCGAACTAGATACGTGGCCACAGGCCTTTCTTCTCTTCATCAAATCCCATCCCATGCAATTATGTATGAATAGCAAACTTTAATCATAACATGATTTATCAAGTAATCCATATTATAGATAAGTCTATAATTTAACTTTTCATTTGGGCCTATTAACAATATAGTATCTAGCCCATTTAGCAATCTAGAGATCTTTGGCCCATTTATCGAACTAGAATATTTTTGGCCCATTTATCGAACTAGAATATTTTTGGCCCATTTATCGAACTAGAATATTTTTGGCCCATTTAGCGATCTAGCAAACTTTGGCCCATATTTATCGATCTATCAGTTTTTCGTAAATTTCTCGGTTTTTACCGTTTACAAGCATTTACACAAAAGTGTTAATATCACAAAATTTTCGATTTTGCCATTTCTACGATTTATCACTATACTTACGGTTTAGTATCTAACCCGAAAGATAAGTGTGAAGTTACACACCGGTTATAGTGAGAACTAGACTTTCCCGCCACAACACCTATACGTATCACGATAATTAAAACACTATAATTTTATTAATAAAACCGATCTAAAAATATCGATCTAAAATTTTACCTCGATTTTCGAACTACTTCTACTTGCGGTTTCTCCCGATTGATGGTTCGTTAACCGAATCAAATCCACGAACAAATAATGGTTTGGGAGTACGAACGACTTCGAACAAATGATTTTCCTCGGATGAACGTTCGCAACCCGGTGGAAAATCTCGGATTCCCGAAATAGCCCTTTGTTTATACTTAGGGGGATTAACGGAACCTCCCTTCTTCCGAAGACTAAACACCGCCCTTTTCTTCCCTATTTTGATTGTCTTCAAAGACAAGAGATCGTTAATCCAATCTAATATTATAACGAAAATATGACTAAGGTTTTTTTTAAGGATGAGATTTCTTACCACAAAAATCCTTGTACCACAATATGAGAATCGACCAAAACGTTTCTTTATCACTTAAATCGATTCCAACGTTCTAGATACCCACGAACGCTTGATTTCCGATCTTCCGCTATCGCACTAAAATATAACCATTGGAAACGTTAATGATGATTTCGATCTAAAGAATCCTTCTTACCACCATCAAGATTCGGCCAACATAATTATTAACTAATCGTAAAATAAAAAGAACCCTTACCTATTGTCCACGATTGAAAGAAAAGATTGAGAACGATGTTTGTGAATGATGGAGGATTCGGCTATGCAACCAAAGAAAAGAGAGGAAGATTCGGCTATGGGCACACTAACATTCGGCCATGAGGAAAAACAATGGAGAAAAATATGAGTGAAAAGAAATAAAAGATGGGAGAATAATGATGATGATGTTGTTTCAGTTTTCAAAGAGAATAAAAGAGAAAGAAAGAAAGAGATGAGTTTTGGGAGAAATGTATATTCGGCAAAGGGGAGAAGACAAGAAAAGAAAGGCTTTTTGGTATAGGTGATTTCGGCACTATGAAAAGAATACACAAAAGAATACTAGGATGAGCAAAAATGACCAAATGGTCAAAAGATTTAGGCTTACCAATTGATCAAATTCGGCCAAAGGAGAAAGGTTGAAAAGAGAGTTACAAAACTTTGCACAAAAACTAAAAATGACCAAAAGCATGCTCCTAAACCTTACCAAGCTACTAGCATTTTCGGCCAACCTCCCCCTAGCCACTATGCCGTCCAAATTCATTGGTCAAATGACCATGAATTTGTTTCCAAAACATTTTCCTTGATACTTGCCCTATGTCTCCATATCTTTCCATATTTTTCTTAATTCCCTACCATAAATTCACTCTTACCTTATTCCTTTGATATACTAACCAAAAATAACAAAGTCAACACTTACCATAAATAAGCTTGGCCGACACTTACCATAGAAGAGCAAAATAAAAGTTGTCCAAATGCTATTTAAGGGATTTGAACCTCTCCCCTCATGCTAATACTCATGTGCCATTACCACCTTGCCATTACTCATCTTGTGTCACTTATTAACACTTAAATTAACTTAAGTATTAATGACACTTGATCCACTTCAATAAATTTTCCAACAAAAATTATTCCTTACCTGAATAATTCTATACTCTTCTTCAGGACTATAATAAGCACGAAAAGAAATAAGAAAATTTTCCTTTATAGACTTAGCACCAAAACATGCAATAACTCGATACTTGAATTTTAGGGTGTTACACTGAGCTTCATAGCTCACCCCTTTATTTTATCTTTGTTTGTTAACATAAACCTCTGATTTAGGACCAGGCGACGTGTGGAAGCTCGGATCGTTTTTTGCATTTAATGTAAATATGGTGAATTTTGTAAATATTAATTTTGATCTTTTGGTTTGGAATTTGTTTCTGAATTAGTTCTAGGTTTTTGCTTAATTCATTAGTAATTGATATTTTCTAACGTGAGGCTATAAAATCACATAAGTAAACAAAATGAGCTTCGATTTTCAAAAATAAAACTCCAGAAAAGGTTTTCTGCTGCAAATTAAGTAATTTCTTAAGTGTTTTTTGAAGCGAACAAATAACTTTATAATGACTGTTTACGAAAGTCGTATTTGCTAAATATTTACTGAAATTAGTTTGCCAAACGAGTTGATGTAATTTCTCCAGATTCAGTCATAACTTCCAGGTTAGGTTTGGTGTGTTATATTTAGATAATGCATTTCAGCGCACTTGAACCCATATCCTCTTGCATTGACAACAATACTAATTTTAGGAAATTGTGTTATCAAGTTTGAAACAAGTAGCAATGTTGCTTCACTAAATATCTCTTCCAAAAGAAAAATTGTTATTCAAATAGTTGTTCAGAACAAGTTTTGTTTAATAATAGCTACATTTGAAACAACAATGTTCAAAGCATGACTTTAGTTCAGAACAACTGTAATTTGAGAACAACTCTTATTGAGAATACCTAAAGTTTGGAACAACTTTTGTTTAGAATAATGGTGTTTCAATAATAGCTGTGTTTAGAATATTGTTTGGAACAATTTATATTAAGAACAATTGTGTTTTTCCAAAAGAGTCATTACTCAAAATAAGCTTTTCCAATAAAAGCATCACCGCAAAACAATTTTTGTTTGAAACAATCCTTATGTTGATAACAACTCATGTTTGGAACAAGTCAGAATAACCCATTTTCAGGAACAACCCCCTCCCCATCTTTCATTACAAAAGATGTTTCGTGGAAGGTGTTTCACATGGTACTACTTCACCAAAGTAAAAGAAATGGAAGTAGCCCTGCAATATGGTAGCGTTCTTGGGTTATTTTCACTTTGAAGATATTTTGGAGAGCTTGATTTGGCAGATAAAATATGGAGGTAGTTAAAAGGTTTTCTCAACACTTTCTTGTAATATTAGGTGCTTTTCTATTTTTTTAGTAACATAGTAGACTCTTCTTCACTATTTATCATCACTATCACCAACAAAACCCTCACCATTCCTTCTTAACCATTAATGCCATTGTAACTAAACTTTATTTTCTTTATTCATATTAATTAATTAGCTTTGTAACTCCAATTTTCTAAAATCTACTAGTAAAGGGCCTTTTGACACTTTGGCATTGACTTTCAAAAGTTATTTTCTAAAACTCTCTCAACCGTTGTTTGAGAATAACTATGGTTGGAACAGCTATGTTCAAAATAGGGCTTTAGTTTAGAACAACTGTTATCCATTGTAACTATCATTTGAGAACAACTCTAGTTGAGAACATCTAATGTTTGGGACAACTCTTGTGACACCTTATACCTGACCCAGTTGTTGGATCTAAATATAAAATGTCACATTTCGTTACCGAAGCAACTCATTTTCTATTTTTTTTGAAAAGGAAACGTGGTAAAATTATTTTATAAAAATTTCGGCAACATTTGTACCTATTTTACGTAAAACCCCCAGCAAAATTTAGATTTTCACAAAATATTCACATTCAAATTATCTCCCAAATCAATTCCCAGCACTACGATTTCTCAAAACATATCAATAAACTAAATTTTTACGCTTTACTATTTTATCAAAACATTAGTTATAAAGTGCTAGTAAAAAAAACATAATGAAAATATTTAAATTCAGTTTACGACATAATATTATAAATATACAAGCCCAGGTACATGCCATTTACATCAACTATAAAATAAACTTTTCACCAACATTGTTTGAGTTGAACTTCAATTCTTCGCATGCTGCTGGAACGATCTAGCGAACCTAACTACCTGCGTATGGAAAAATAGACAAACCGTATGCTGAGCAATTTTTACGCTTAGTGGTGCTAATATCATATAAATTATTACATAAGTATTAGACATAAATTAATTGATAGAAGTAAACTAAAACATGATTATAAATGTCATTAATAACATCAAAATAAAAGAAAATTCTAATACTAATAAACTTTAATATTTTGATATTGACTAATAGAGTAAAGAAAATAAGCTTTTTAATTAAATTCAAAATCGCGTAATTAATTTAATTTGCACAATATGGAAATTCAAATAAATTTAAGTTTTGTTTTTGCTTTTCTTTCAATTTACACCCTGTACTAAAGTTTAGACTCATAACTAGATACACGAATCCACCACCCCGAGTTGTTCGGCAACGATGGCCATCAGAGTAGTCCACGACCCTTTGGGAATTGGGACTGCCCACGACCCTTTGGGAATTGGGGCTAACAATAATAACAATTGACTGACTTGGCCTTTTCTCCCTCGACCCTCTGGGAATTTGGAAGATCTAAATTCTCTGATATAAAGACTCTATGGCATGCCAACTATATCTGATTTAGTCTAACTTAGTGAAACGAGGTAAAAACCAAATTTCATGATTCATTTCAATTCCATTTTCATATAATTCTCATTTGAATTCCGTTTCATGTTCAAATTACATATCGCCTAATGTAAAATTAAGCTTCCAATTCAAAACATATTAATCATTTTCTTGCTCAATCATCTAAAATCATAATATTCAAATCCAAATCATAGTATTCATTTCGAAACATAATTTTATAAATATTAACTAAATTATTCAAACTCATCCAAAACTCATAAAAATAAAATAAAATAAATATAACTAGTTATAGTAAACTATATATTCTAAAGCTTTATGTAATGAAAATAAGTTATTAGCATAAACCGAAGTTTTAATCGCTTTACTCCTTTTCTTCGCCTTTCTCCTTCAAGATGTTCGCTTCGTTTTTAGCTACAATAGGAGAAATTCAATACGAAACAACATCATTTATCCAATTTAAAACTAAAACTAATAAAAGCAAACTTAAATATGCATGATTATTCCTATTAGCAACTTAAGTTTTCTAGTTTGAAATTCGCATATCTTTCGACTCGATTATCTGTTTTCAATTTTGTCTTCACCAGAGTACTCACTGCTTTACAAGCTATCATTTAGCACTAATATTACACAAAGTGGCTAATATTCTCTACTTCCCTTTTAACATGGCCAAATATATTAAGTAAACTTTCCATCCATTTTTATTTCATTTTCACACTTCCAACAAGCTAGAATTCATCTTCTAATCATTTCCTATCCAAAAATATACCTATTTCACTTAAGTTTTCTAAGCTTCCATCAATATCCTTTAATGGCAACTTTCAAAATACTTGATAAAAAAAAACTATTGGTATATATATGAAAAGCAAACTTCAAATATTCAAAATCTTAAATAAAAAAAGAAGAAGAAAAATCATACATTATACTTGAATTTGAAGGAAAATAATGGAAGCAATTTTTTTTTCTTTCCCCCTCTATTTGATGTGAAAAAGAGAGAAAGATGGGAAAGATGTTATCTTTTTCTTTTTTTAATATATTTAATATTAATTATTAAAATATCATTACTTACTGAAAAATCAATTAAAAACCATCATGAAACCATTGATTTTTTTAAGTAACGGTAAAATTACCATTAAGTCCTTTCCATCAAAATAAAATAGGATAATTGCACTTTAGTCTCTATACTTTTCCAACTTATTCAATTTAATCCCTAACTCGATACTGAATTTTTAACTTAACCACATACTCCTACTAATAATCCTTTGTATTTTCATGTCCGATGGTTTTCTCTAAAAACGACCAGAATTTCTTATTCTACTATTTATTTATAGAACACTTATTCAGGGGCTTCTACCATAAATATTCTTCTTCTTCTTCTTCTTCTTCTTCTCTCTCTCTCTCTTAAAGTGGGGATGTTACATCTCTTGTTTAGAATAATGATATTTCAAGTATAGTTATGTTTATAATAATCACTATTTGGAACAATTTCTATTTAGAAAAGTTATGTTTTTTCAGAAGAGTTATTATTTAAAACAAGCTCTGTCAATAAAAGCATCACCACAAAACAACTCTTGTTAGGAATGACCTCTACATTGAGAACAACTATGTCGAGAATAACTTATGTTTGGAACAAATCAAAATAATCAATATTCAGGAACAACTCTCATCCAAGAACAACCATAATGTAGCAACCCGATTTTTGTCTGTGTTGAAAAAGTCAATTTAGGGGTCGAATTTATTAAAGTGGACTATATGGAAAAAAATAAATTATTAATCGAGCAGTTACTGTAACACCCCAAACCTGGCCTAGATGTTATGGCCGAATCTGGCGATGTCACATGGTAGTGCTTTTCGAAATAAATGAGTTGTCGTAAAAACCTCTTTTCTATTTAACCTCCATACAAAATCGTGTGTTAATTCTAGGATGCGTCGTTAATTTTCAAACGTAGTTCATTATCACAAAATTATTCTTTCTCAAAACGTTGTTAATTTTCAAAACGTCACTTATTGCGGAAGCTTTGTAAATCAGTTTGCGTATTTGAGTGTATTTTGTTAAAACAGTTGATTCTTTTTGAAAACCCGAATAACCCTACTACTAGCAGTTGTAAATCACAACAATAGAAATCCCAAATTAACCATGAAAATCTAGAAAGGCCATTATTACAGTAAAATACCCCAAACTAAAATTAAAAATCATTATTAAGCACTAATGGAATAATTTAAGCCATGTGGCCACCTCGGAGTTCTCCGCCACACCGATCTACCCATGTCTAGGGGTTACCTGTACAGTCAAATCAGAAGGGTGAGATTTCGAAAACTCAGTGTGTAATCCCATATAAAGCAAACAGATAGACAGAGGGCAATCACAGTCTAGGCCTAAGCCCTTTTCAAAATCAGTGATAGTATCAGTTTGGGCTTTAGCCTATCTCAGTACAGAGGTAGTCATGCATTTGGGCCTTGGCCCATTACAATATCAGTAATCAGTACAGTATCAAATTATGCATTATACAAGTCCTACCCAGCTAGCCTCTACACTCCATCTCCGTCCAACCCTACACTCCATGTGGGGATATAATCAACCCACCCATCCCTACACTCCAAAAAGTACCAAATGCGACACTAAACAGTAGTTTACAGCTGAGTTGCCAGTAAGTTAGGCTCGAAGCCTTTCAGTACACTTCCTCCGATCCATATAAACCCATCCTCATGCATTGTATCATACAATCATGTCATGCCAAATCATGGTATCATATGTGTATTCAGTACAGGTTTAACAGCATGCTCAAAATACAGTCGTACATGTATATATATAAAGTACATGGATATAACAATCATTCAGTCAATTAGGGATCTAGGTAATCTTATTGACCCTACAGTAGGTCCACAGTCGACTCGGGCGACCCATGCAACCTTAGCAATCAAAACAGTAAAAATGGGCCCACAAGCCTATGAACTTTGCCCATGTGTGTACACACGCCCTTGTGGCCCACAAGGCCCAAAATGGACTTATCCGTGTGGATCACACGGCCTGGCCCAATAAACCCAGATGCCGTGAGACCCACATGGCCCAATTTGGCCCAGCCCATGAATCGTACATGGCCTGCCCCGTCGATCACACGCTTATCTCCTCTCACATGGCCTACCACACAGGCAGCCGCACGCTCGTATGGCGTTGACTTTCACGCTTTTTGACTTTTCGCCGATTTTCATTTCTAGAGTCGTGTTTACACACCTGGTTCGTTTGTGATGTAAAAGCACTTTCGAGATCACCAGCACTTATGGTCGACAAACAAACCCCACAATCAGTCCTAATTCGTAGCTAATTTGAAACCAAAATATTGACAATGATTCGTTCAATCCATTCGTTACTTACCTTCAAAACCAAGCAACCCCCCACTGCGAAACTGAGCAAGACAGGAAAATGTTAACAGTGTATTACATCTTCATAACCAAAAGAAAGGAAAAGCTTCCCCTAATTCACAAACAAAACCACCTTACCTACTAAGCGAGTAACAGTAGAGCCACACCGCTCCAACACTAACCGAATTGCTCCAGCCCTTAACCTTTATCAATGAAACAGTCGATCGATTACCAAGAATCCATAAACCAAAATACACCACAGTTACGAAACTTACCACCAACGTACGAAAGCACAATGGAGATGACAAGTTGCGGCAACAAGGAGAAGGTTAGGAAACAAGAGAAATCGGCAGCAAAAAGGAAAGGAGGGAATCGACAGAACCAATAGAAAGGATAAAAGAAGAAAAGGGGGGAAAAGAAAATAGCCGAAAATCACAGCAATATTCGGCTCCATGGAATAAGAACAGTTGACAGGAAAAGTTGAGAGAAATTTAATGCCAAAGTCGAAATTGGAAAAAGAAAAACAACGATCAGCTTTTTGGTGAACCCCCCTAATCTCTTAACTTTCTCCCCATATCCCTAACTTCCCTCCTAAAACCGTCCATCACACTCCCACTAACCCTCAAACTCCCCCCAAACTGTCCACCACAATCTCCTCAACAACCGAGTTCAACCCTCATTCAAACACTACAGTATTTCGACTAAACTAAAATTCCTATACGGCATAGGCATCAAAACAATCTTTGTTTACATAAAGTCTCGAACTCCAAACCTCCAGCTTATTTACTCTCCACTCAACCACCAGACTAGCAGGCCCATTCTGACATATTTTACCAATATTTAATTATAAGCCTACTGGCTAAAGATAGGGGTTTACTCAATTAAAAATAAAATTTTGCCCAAGTTAAGGCTTGAACCCAAGACTTCTCAGACACTCCCAGAACACTTAACCACTGAAGCAAGTAGATATTGGTGTCATAAACACATGAGAATAATCATAAAAGATTTTGGGGCGTTACAACTCTACCCCCCTTAAAGAAAAATTTGGCCTCAAAATTTTACCTGATTAAAACAGATGAGGACACTGCTGTCTCATCGCATCCTCAGGCTCCCACATGGCCTCCTTAGAACTATGATTACGCCAAAGAACCTTAACCAGTGGGATGGACTTTCTTCTTAGAACCTTTACATCGTGATCCAATATCTGAACTTGCTCTTCCTCAAAGGTCAGATCTGGCCTAACCTCGATCTTCTCAACAGGAACAATATGCGTGGGATTAGAGCGGCAGCGCCTCAACATAGAGACGTGGAACACGTCATGAATCCGATCTAACCCTAGAGGTAACTCTAAATAGTAGGCAACTGGTCCTACAGGTTTCAGTGTGCTGTAAGGCCCAATAAACCTAGGGCTCAACTTGCCATTATGTCCAAACCTCAGTACCTTCTTCCATGGCGAGACCTTGAGAAAAACGAAGTCCCCCACAGAATACTTAATCTCTCGACGCTTCAGATTCGCATAGGACTTCTGTCTGTCTGATGCCGCTTTCAGTCTGTCTCGAATCAATCTAATTTTGTCCTCGGTATCAGAAACTAGTTTAGGGCCCAGAACCCATCGCTCACCCAACTCAGTCCAACATGAAGGTGTACGACACCTACGACCATATAGACCTCGTAAGGTGTCATCTGAATGCTAGCCTGATAGCTGTTGTTATAAACAAACTCTGCTAGCAGCAGATAATCCTCCCAACTGCCTTGGAAGTCAAGCACACAACATCTCAACATATCCTCCAGTATCTGAATCACCCTCTCTGATTGACCATCAGTTTGAGGATGGAACGCAGTACTGAAGTCTAATCTTGTACCCAGAGCTTCATATAGCTTTTTCCAGAATTGAGACGTGAAACGAGGATCCCTATCAGATATTTTCAAAACTGGTACCTCATGCAGTTTCATTATCCCAGACACATATAGTTTAGCCAGCTTCTGCAGATAGTAATCGGTACGAACCGGTATGAATTGGGCGAACTTGGTCAATCGATCCACGATGACCTATACGGAATCTTTCTTAGTGGGTGTGAGGGATAACCCATTAACGAAGTCTATAGTTACACGCTCCCACTTCCAAAGTGGAATCTTGACTGGCTGCAACAACTTTGAAGGTAACTGATGCTCAGCCTTAACCTGCTGACATGTCAAACACTTGGCCACAAATTCAGTAATATCTCGTTTAAGACTTGGCCACCAATATAACTCACGAAGGTCCTGATACATCTTGTTTCCGCTAGGATGCATAGCATAAGGGCTACTATGCACCTCTTGCAGTATAGACTGCCTCAACTCAGTATCCTTCAGTACACAGATTCTCTCACGGAAGCAGAGTACCCCTTCACTATTCAATCCAAAATCCACAGTATTCCCACTCTCAATATGTCAGAAGCGAAGACCCAAAGACTCATCCTCCAACTATTTACCCTTAATCTGCTCTATCCACGTCGGTTTAACTTGAAGTTCGGCCAACAGACTGCCATCATCAAAAAAACTGAGGCGAGCAAACATTGCCCTCAGATCAGACATAGCCCTACGGCTCAGCGCGTCGGCCACCACATTGGCCTTACTAGGGTGGTATTCGATAGTACAGTCATAATTCTTAAGCAGCTCAATCCATCTACATTACCTAAGATTCAACTCCTTCTGAGTGAGGAGGTACTTGAGGCTCTTGTGTTCGGTGTAAATGATATACTTCTCACCATACAGATAATGCCTTTAGATTTTCAGGGCAAATACCACAGCGGCTAACTTCAAGTCATGCGTCGAATAATTTGCCTCATTTTTATTAAGCTGAAGAGACACGCTACCACCTTACCCTCTTGCATCAACACATATCCTAAGCCGACATGTGATGCATCGCTGTAAACAGTGAACTCTTTTCCGCACTGGTTCAGTATCAAGACAGTCGGTCCAATACGATTTTAAGTTTCTCAAAGCTCTCTTACTGTGCGTCAGTCCAGTTAAACGGTACACCCTTACGTAGCAACTTAGTCAAGGGTGCGGTGATTAGTGAAAACCCCTCTACAAAACGTCGATAATGTCCTGCTAGTCCCAAAAAACTGCTAATCTCAGTTACAGTCTTAGGCTGCTTCCAATCCAATACAGCCTCAATCTTTTGAGGATCAACTCTAATCCCTTCAGCAAAAACCACATGTCCTAGAAACGTTACTCAATGTAACCAAAACTCACATTTACTGAACTTGGCGTACAGTTGTTCCTCTCGTAAAGTCTGCAGAACCACTCTGAGGTGTTCATCATGCTCATCCTCAGTCTTCGAATACACCAATATGTCTTCAATAAATACCACCATGAACTGATCCAAATAGGGCTGGAACACTCAGTTAATCACATTCATAAAAGCTGCTGGTGCATTTGTCAGTCCAAATGGCATTACTAGAAACTGGTAATGACCATAGCGAGTTCTAAACACTGTCTTATGCACATCAACTTCCTTTACTCTTAACTGGTGATACCCTGATCGAAGATCAATCTTGGAGAAAATTGAAGCCCCTCAGAACTGGTCGAATAGATCATCTATCCTCAGTAGGGGGTACTTATTCTTAATGGTTAGCTTGTTCAGTTTGCGGTAGTTAATACACATACGCATGGATTCATCTTTCTTTTTCACAAACAGTACTGGTGCCCCCTACGGAGACACACTAGGTGGATGAACTCACGATCCAGTAGCTCTTAAATTTGGGCCTTAAGCTCCACAAGCTCCTTCGGTGCCATTCTATAAGGGGCGATGGACACCGGAGCTGTACCAGGAAGGAGCTCAATCCCAAACTCTACTTCACGATCCGCAGGTAACCCAGGTAGTTTTTTAGGAAAAACATCCGGAAAGTCCTTAACCGTCTTGATATCCTTAACCAAAGAATCTCTAGAATCTGAAACGCTGATGTAGGCCAGATACTCACATCCCTTGTGGACCAACTTCTCGGCCCTCAATGCAGAAATCACATTCGATAAATAATTCCGACGCTCTCCAATTACGACTACCTCACTGTCTTCCCCAGTTCTCAGTACAACCCTTTTCGAGGCACAATCTAAGCTCATTCGGTGTTTGACTAACCAGTCCATTCCCAGTATCAGATCAAATTCTCTAAAAGGTAGTTCCATAAGATCAGCCAAAAAGATAGCTCCTTGAACCTCTAAAGGAACATCTCTAAATAGTTTGTTAACCCTTATTGATTACCTCAACATGCTCAGTACAGTGACTTCACTCGTAGTGCTCTTAACCAGTATACCCAAGTTTTTAGATACGGTACAAGCTATATAGGAGTGAGTGGATCCTATATCTATCAGTGCAGTATAAGGTACATAGTAAATAAAGAACGTACCCATAATAACGTCTAGAGCGTCTCCATTATCTCGGCGATGAGCAGTATATACTAGAGTTGGCTGCCTCACCTCAGTATGACTAGCACCTATGCCCGGTACTCTTTCACAACGGCCCAGACCGTTACCACCCCTGGCCTGACTATGGCCTCCTAGTGGCTGCTGAACTACTCTTGGTGGTGTAGTACCCATGTCAGAAGCTTGCATCTGATCGGACCTCTACAGGCAATCTCTAATACGATGCTCTAATGAACCGCACCTCAAACAAGCCCCAGTTCTTTTCCAGCACTCTCCCTGATGGCGTCTACCACAATCAATACATGGTGGCTGTCTAGTAGCAGTAATAGGAGCCCCAACTCTAATTGGCCCATCCACTCTGGCCTTTTTCTTAAGCCTCTGAACTGAACTCGAGGGCTCTGATTCTCTCTTATTCCTACCTCTCTCTCTGTTCTGGCACTGAGCGCGCTTCATTTCCTCGGCGATCTTCGCCTTATCAACCAGTGCCGCAAAGTCTCGCTCCTTCTGTGGAGCTATCAGAACCTTCAGATTATCGTTGAGGCCATCCTCGAAGCGAACACATCACTCGTACTGAATCACCACCATTCCTCGCATGTAGCAGCTCAGTCGTAGAAATTCAGCCTCGTACTCGGCCACTGATCTATCCACCTAAGTCAGATTCAGGAACTCTCTCATACGAGCATCCACATAACTGGCACCTACATACTTCCCCTGGAAAGCGGTCTTAAAGTGTTCCCAGGTTAGTCGATCGGGCTGAGTGCCCTCCTTAATAGTGAGCCACCATCGATATGCCTCATCTCGTAGCAACGATACAAAACCCTTTAATTTCTGCTCAGAGGTATAGTTCAGGTCGTCCATAATCCTCTCTATGGCCTCAATCCAGTATTTAGCCACATTAGGGGCCACCCCAGCAATGCCCCTAAAGAGCTCAGCTCCGTTAGACCGGAGTCATTCCGTAACCGACCTGCGGCCTCTAGCTCCAGTATTGGGCCCAACGACCCTCTCTAAAATCCTCAACATGTCTTGGAACAATACGTCATCCCCAACCGCTCGATCATGAGATCCAGTCTCGGTCACAGGTGAAGCCAGCGTCTCACTTGTATCCAAATTGGGCAAGTTTCCAGAAGATGAGGACCCAGCTCGAGCACCTCTACGACCTCTACCACGGCCTCTTGTGCCCCGTTCGTGAGTACCTCTTATGCTCATTATCTATTTGCGTTAATCTGTATTTACAGTTTTATGCATCAGTTTACAGTTCCAGTGTTTATTAACGGATATTTTATGAAAACAGTATCAGAAGTGTAAAGTTTATTTCGTGTATCACAGTTTCAATCAATGCCTATCGGTTTCTCTACAGTATCAATATACACTAACTTGAATGTTTTTAGTACAGTCTATCTATTGTAGTTTCTGTACATACTATCTATAGCAATTTCAATTTTTAAATAGATAACAGTTCAGAGGACTTATAGGATCGGTGCTGGAGACTCGGTATACCACACATTTAGTGAAAACATTTCACGTCATTTAGAAATCAGTTCTTAGAGAATCAAATCTTAAAAACCCAAATCCATAGCCAAGTTTTACAACCTGGCTCTAATACCACTAAATGTAACACTCCAAACCCGGTCTAGACGTTATGGCTGAATCTGGTGATGTCACACAATAGTGTTTTTCGAAATAAATGAGTTGTCGTAAAAACTTCTTTTCTATTTAACCTCTATACAAAATCTTGTGTTAATTCTAGGATGTGTCATTAATTTTCACTAGTAGTTCATTATCACAAAATTATTCTTACTCAAAACGTTGTTAATTTTCAGAATGTCACTTATCGCGGAAGCTTTGTAAATCAGTTTGCGTATTTAAGTGTATTTTGTTCAAACGGTTGATTCTTTTTGAAAACCCGATTAATCCTACTACTAGCAGTTGTAAATCACAACAATAGAAATCCCAAATTAATCATGAAAATCCAAAAAGGCCATTATTACAATAAAATACCCCAAAATAAAATTAAAAATCATTATTAAGCACTAATGGAATAATTTAGGCCGTGTGGCCACCTTGGAGTCCTCCGCCGCACCGATCCCCCCATGTCTGGGGGGTTACCTGTACAGTCAAATCAGAAGGGTGCGTTTTTGAAAACTCAGTGTGTAATCTCATATAAAGCAAAAAGATAAATAGAAGGCACTCACAGTCTAGGCCTAAGCCTTTTTCAGAATCAGTGACAGTATCAGTTTAGGCTTTAGCCCATCTCAGTACATAGGCAGTCATGCATTTGGGCCTTGCCCATTACAGTATTAGTAATCAGTACAGTATCAAAGTATGCAGTATACATGTCCTACCCACTAGCCTCTACACTCCATCTCTATGACACCTCTCACCCATGTTCGATGCCGGGATTGGATACGGGGCATTTCTGTCATTCACCTTACTAAAACATATATTAACGAGCCATAAAATTTTGTTCTGATTTAAAAAAAAATTCTTTTTGTGGTCATAACATTTATCTCATAGGCCTATGAGGCCATAAACATACATCCCGATGGTTTCGGAGACCAACCAGAAACTTTTACTGTCTTTGAAAATTCTTGTCTAAACAGGGGTCACATGCCCGTGTGACTTGGGACACGCCCGTGTGTCTACCCATGTGGACACTTAAAGGCTATTTTCCAAGCCATTTACCACTCTGAAATCAAAATCATTCATATACTCAATCCAACCACTCAAATACTTCTTCATAAACATGAATAAAAAGCATAACTCATCAATTAATTTATAAACTCAGTAAATATTAGCCAATCTCTTTAGCCATATACAAAAGTATAGTAACCTAGTAGCCAACACTTTGGCCCCTCTTAGGGCTTACATCAAGTTGAAATAATTCCTATACATGCCATACTTAATAAAGACAAATTGGCTATACCAAAATAGTGATAGATAGTGTGCTCCGAGCTCCGACATCAATGATCCACGAGTTAGCTTGGCAAGACTGCGAGGAAAGAAGAAGGGAGAAAGGTAAGCATATAGCTTAGTAAGTTTGCATGAAACTCATATAGCAATATGTTATCTCATTATAATTCATCCATTTCGAGTTAAGAAAAACATAAAACTCAAGTGCATGGCTTACTTACTCCTCCCATGATATATAGTAATTTCATACTTGCATATAATCATGGTACATGTGTCACTTGATCACATAGTTTAGTACATTTTGCTTATGCAAAAGTAACTCAACTTTCATCATTCTTAACATGAAAAATGCTTTATATTAACCTTGTATAACTTAACATCTTCACTTACTTCACTTTCGTGATGCCTCTTTCATATTTAGCTCTCTTACCCGTTGAGTTTCCCAGAATAATTGAGGTTACCCAATCTCATCAAACATGTATCTCGATGTCAATTCCATGTCCAAGAAATGGTCTTACGTGGGATCGCCTCATGATGCCAATGCCATATCCCAGATATGATCTTACATGGGATCCCTTAGCTCGGTGTCGATGCCATGTCCCAGACATGGTCTTACACGAGACCCTCCTTATGTGTTTCCTTTGGAAACTTTCCATTGCCATGCCTTGACATGGGCTTACGTGGTATCCTTGCCTTATGAATCTTATCTATGCTATGTCTTGACATGGACTTACATGACATCTTTGCCTTATGAATTCACCAATGCCAAGCATTGGCTTGGACTTACATGGGACCTTTGCCTCATAATAACTTTTCAATGCCATGACTTGTCATGGACTTACATGGTATCCTTGCCTTATGCCGATGCCATGTCTTGACATGATCTTACAAGGACTTTCCTTATCACATGTTGTGATAACAGTATCCTCATTATTCCAAGACTTCAACCGGGACTTCCTCATGCATGTTCTCATTTACTTTTCCCATTACAATATCAATAATTTTACTTCATGGAAATAATATACATTATACAACATAACAAGTAGTTGAATAAGAATACAAGTAAAGCTTTAATTCATACAAACTTACCTCGGTATTTAAAATGTATGTAGATATGCAATTTAGTCCTCAACTTTGATCTTGCCTCGATTTCGATCCGGGTTTCATATTTGTTGATCTATAATAACAATTTAGCTCATTTTAATCATCACATTTATAAAATCATTTTGATAATCATATTTTGGAAAAATTACTATTTTGCCCCTAAACTTTGGCAAAATTATTATTTTACCCCTAGGCTCGGAAATTAATTCTAATCACATTTCTACCTTCAACAAGCTTAGGTGAACATTTAATACTCTTATAGTTATCATCAAAACTTAACATTTCATATACTTACCACAAATTTCTAACATTTTCATTAAGGTTCAATTAGGTGTTTTCAAGACAACACCTTTCATAAAAGTTGTTCATGTAGCAACTAAGACTCAATTTCTTCCATAAAAATGCAGCAAATAACAATGATAGTTCTCATGGAAAAGCTCTAAGCCTTTCACCATACTGCACAATAGTCCTTTCATTTGAAAGCTTAAGCTCTAGGGGTTTCAAAAGTACAACTATTTTCAAGAAAATATCACTAGAACACTTACTAGTGAAGAGATGAGTGTGCTAAATTTTTGAAGCTTTCAACCCTTATTTTTCTTGCAAATTTCGGTGGAGAAAATGAAGAAGAAAGATGGACATCATCTATTATCAATTTAATCCACCAAACATCACTAACTTTGACCAACTTGGTCAATTCTTGTCCCCTATGGCCGGCCAAGAATGTTTTGGGGGCCTAATTGCCTTTTAAAGACCTCTAATTATCAATCTAAGGCTATTTAGTATCTTTAACTTATAAAATCGAACTGTCGTAATTTATGCGATTTAGTCCTTTTTCGCGATTAAGCAAGAAATCGCTAAAATTAAAGTACCAAAATTTTTATGTACTTATACAATCATATACTAATTCATAAATCACATGAAAATAAATTTCTCAAATCTTGGATTAGTGATCCCAAGATCATTGTTCCGACTAGCCCCTAAATCGGGCTGTTACAATTCTCCCCCTTAGGGATTTTCGTCCCCGAAAATCTTACCGGTGAAAAGGTTGGGTATTGATTTCTCATCGTTTCCTCGGGCTCCCAAGTAGCCTCTTCTATTCTGTTCCTTTTCCATAGAACTTTCACTAGGGCTATGCTTTTTTTCTTAACTGTTTGACCTCTCGCGCCAAAATTCTAACCGGCTCTTCACTATAAGTCAAGTATGGTTGTATCTCAACCTTTGTCGGTACTATGACATGCGTAGGGTCTGAGCTGTATTGGCGCAACATGGATACTTGAGAGGCATCATGAATCTTTTCCAACTCAAGCGGCAAGGCTAACCGATAAGGTACCGGTCCTATCCTCTCGATAACTTCATAAGGTCCGATAAATCGTGGACTTAATTTGCCCTTCCGGCCAAATCTGAGGACTTTTCTCTAAGGTGATACTTTCAAAAACACCTTGTCACCTACTTTGAATTCAATCTCTTTCCTTTTTATATTTGAATAGGACTTTTACCTATCTAAGACGGCTTTCAGATGGTCACGTATCATCTTTACTTTCTCTTTAGTTTCCTTAATCAAATCGACCCCGTGTATCTATTTCTCTCTAAGTTTTGTCCAATACAAGGGCATTCGGCACTTACGCCCATACAATGCCTCATAAGGCGCCATCTTCAAACTTGCCTGAAAACTGTTGCTGTAGGCGAATTCTACCAATGGTAAATATTTTTCCCAATTACCTTGGAACTCTAAAACACAACATCGAGTGCCCGTCGGTCTGAGGATGGAAGGCTGTACTGAAACTCAATTTTGTGCCCAAGGCCTCTTGCAAATTTTTCCAAAGCTGTGACGTGAATCTCGAATCTCTATCCGAAATGATCGACAACAGTACACCATGAAGCCTTACTATCTCCGACATGTACAAGTCCACTAATTTATCAAGTGAATAATCGACTCGCACAGGTATAAAATGGGCTAACTTTGTGAGTCTATCAACTATAAACCATACATCATCTTTCTTGCTAGGTGTCAGTGGCAAACCCGTTACAAAGTCCATAGTAATACAGTCCCATTTCCACTCGGGAACCATAATAGGCTAAAACAGGCCTGAAGGTACTTGGTGTTTCGCTTTCACTTGTTGGCAAATCAAGTATTTTAACACAAATTCTGAAATATCTTTCTTCATACTTGGCCACCAATATTGTTGCTTCAAGTTATTATACATCTTGGAGTTACCCGGGTGCACAGATAAGCATCCGCTATGTGCCTCTTGCAAAATCCTCCGAATAAGTTCATCATTCCTTGGTACACAAACTCTGTCTCTGAACATCAGACATCCATCGGAGTTAACCCGAAAATCAGACTCAACGCCTGACTCGCACTGAGCTCTCTTGGCTTGTAAGTCACTGTCGCTTCTCTTAGCATCATAAATCTCTTGAAGAAACATTAGTCTAGCCTTCAAGTCAGCTAGAATAGAACCATCTTCTGTCATGGTCACCCACGTATTCAAAGCCCTTAATGTAAATAAGGACTTTCTACTCAAAGCATCAGCGACTATATTCACCTTTCCCTGATGGTAATCAATAACTAACTCATATTCTTTTATCAACTCTAACCATCTTCGCTGCCTCAAGTTCAATTCCTTTTGAGTCATCAAGTACTTTAAACTTTTGTGGTCTGTAAATATCCGACATTTTTCACCATACAAATAGTGTCTCCAAATCTTCAGTGCAAAAACAATAGCAGCCAACTCCATATCATGTGTCACATAGTTCTTCTCATGTGGCTTTATCTGTCTAGAGGCATATGCTATTACTTTGCCTCCTTGCATAAGTACACAGCCTAACCGATTTAAGGATGCATCGATGTAGATCACAAATTATTTTCCCGACTCGGGTTGTACTAGAACTGGAGCTTCTGTCAATAATGCCTTCAATCTCTCGAAACTTTGTTGGCATTTTTCTGTCCACTCAAACTTCACATTTTTTTGTAACAATTTCGTCATCCCAATCGCAATCATGGAAAACCCCTTGATGAATCCTCTATAATAGCCAGCTAGTCCTAGAAAACTTCTAACCTCAGATATATTCTTCGGTGGTTTCCAATCAACAATAGCTGAAATCTTACTTGGGTCAATTCGAACTCCATCTCCCGAGAGAATATGTCCCAGAAATCCAACTTCCTTGAGCCAAAATTCACTTTTGCTGAACTTGGCATACAACTAATTTTCTCGTAGAATCTGTAAAATTGTCCGTAGATGCTCGGCATGCTCCGTCTCATTTGGACAATAAATTAATATGTTGTCGATAAAAACGACCACAAACTTATCAAGGTATGGCCTAAAGATGCGATTCATAAGATCCATGAACAGCACAGAAGCATTGGCCAATGATAAACCGTAATTATAACATATTTTAACCCTGTATTTAGCTTACTTTTGGATAATTTATCCCTTGATTTATGTAAAACGGTGCTTTTAATCCTTTCTTTTTATGTCTTATACCCAGAGAAGCACCCGAGGATGAAAAGAACATAAAACGGACCCAAAACAGAGTAAAATAGGCCTTAGCACGAAATCGACACGGCCTGGCCCAAAGCCCACACGGTCGTACCTTGTTGAGCATCTAGGACACAGCCTCTCCCTCGATTTACACAGTCGTGCCTCATTAAAGAATTCAAACACGACCTGAAGTCGATCCACACGGGCATGCTACATGGCCGTGCCTCTGTCGTCAGAATGAACAATTTCAATCGGAAAAGGATACATAGGGAGAAAGAATCGCATTCCAATAAGCCTATATATATCCCCTAAGTGCCACCTTTGAGGGATAGGCGAGCTAGGCTAAGGAGCCAAGCCGAAAAGGTCAAAATTGTGGGAATCGCTCGAAGTTAGCCAGTTGATCCATCCCAAGAAGCCTGAATTATACTCAAGACGACGGAATTCTCCTTCAATTCCTTCAGGGATTTTTAGGGATTTCTTATGTTTTGTTTTATCTTTTCTCTTGAAATGTTTTCTTTCTTAGTTATGAACTAAACCCCTCAGATACCTGAAGAGGATGAAACCTAGATAAATCTTGTTATTTGATTTTCTGAATTTTATGATAAATACTTAGTTTGTTCTTAATTATGCATGCTTAATCCAAATCTGATGTGCTTAGGTGGAGGAGGAATAGACCCTGCCTAAGAGTAGTTCTAGCGTAATTAAGCGTAGTTGATCGAACTCCTAGAGATAGGGTTACGAGATTTTTCCAGATTAGGGTGAAACCTAATATGCGAATCCACAGATCGATTTATTACTATTCTAGGGGGTTATTATAAGAGAACGAGAGTTCCACTAATTAACCAAGGGTTAGACATTATTCACCTCGAGAGAGGGTGTAGCATAGGTTAGGGAGTCCTACGGATCAAGCTAAGTAAATAAATCATATGATTCAGAGTTAGATAACAAGTGAAGTCTAGGTGGATTCTTCCTAAGGGTATCATCGTGGTCAATTGAGGTTTTCTTCAAGTTATTTCCCAATTCGTTCTTTTTGTCTTAGTGTCCTTAGCCTAGTTGTCGTTAATTTAGATTAAAACAAACTTCACTTTATTTTTAAGGCTAAATAATAAAAAGAAAGTTAGTATTAATACTTTTGGTTTCTTGGGTTCGATAATTCGGTCTTGCCTAAGCTATACTACTGTTCGATAGGTACACTTGCCTTTAATTGTTGTCAGAGTTAGTTCCTAGGTTCGATCATTCTTTTATAAATTTTAAAGCTCTGATTTCAGCGATCAAGTTTTTGGCACCGTTGCCGGGGAACTAAAATATTAAGAAAACTTTATTTTTATTACTTTAGCCATTATTTTTTTTATTTTCAGCGATTTATTTTGTTTTTATTTTCTTTTTAATTTTGCTAATTTTTTCTTTCTTTTCTTTCCAGGTTCCTCTAGTTTATGACTAGAAGGAACCCGAGAGGACCTTTAATATACGATAGTGATATTGAAGCTACCGCTCGAAGGAACCGCTGAAAAATCAGGCGAGCCCTAAACTATACAGAAAGAGAGGAAGAGGACAGATCCAATCCTACTGAAGGGATGGACGAAACTAATCCACCACCACACGATGTGGGGGAACGCAATGCTCCACGTACTATGTTTGATTATGCTAAACCACATTTAACAGGAGCAGAATCGAGTATTGTTAGGCCCGCTATAGCTGCTAATAATTTTGAATTAAAACCTAACACAATACGAATGATTCAACAGTTTGTTCAATTTGATGGTTTGCAGGACCATACCATATAGCTAATTTCTTAGAGTTCTGTGATACCTTCAAAATAAACGGCATTTCTGATAATGCCATACCTCTTCTATTTTTCCCCTTTTCATTGAGAAATAAAGCCAAATAGTGGTTAAACTCGTTACAACGAGGGTCAATCACTACATGAGATCAAATGACCGACAAGTTTTTAATGAAATATTTCCCACTGGCCAAAACGGCCAAATTATGGAATGATATCTCTTCTTTTGTGCAGATGGATGTAGAAACATTATACGACGCATGGGAGAGATACAAGGATCTCTTGAGGAGATGTCCACACCATGGCTTACCTTTGTGGCTTCAAGTCCAAACATTCTATAACGGTGTAAACCCCTCAATGAGGCAACTAATCGACTTAGCCGCCGGCGGAACCTTAAACAACAAAACTCCTGAAGCAGCATACAAGTTCATTGAAGAGATGTCACTAAATAATTATCAGTGGCAACCTTCAAGGACAAAACCGACAAAATCAGCAGGAGCCTTCAACATAGACACAGTAACCATGCTATCAACACAAATGGAGATAATGAATAAAAAGCTTGACAGTTTGTGTTCTTCACAGGTACATCCAGTTATACAGTGTGATGCAAGTGGAACTGTGGCGAATTCTGAGTACCCACCCTACAAACCAGAAGTAGAGACGAACAGATGAACTATATAGGTAACAATTTCAGATCCAATAATAATCTATATAGTAATACTTACAATCCCGATTGGAGGAACCACTCAAATTTTTCATGAGGAGGCCAGGGAAATCAAGGTAATTAAAGGCAACAACCTCCTCAAAACTTCCAAAATCAGCGCTATCCACAAGAGAAGAAACCAACTCTCAAAGAGATAATGGCGAGATTTTTGGCAGACACAGAAAAAAGTATCCAAGAAACTGAGAGAACAATCAAAAGCAACGAGAGCGGAATCGGGGAAATAACTAAGTCAGTGAAGGAAGTTACTAATGCAGTCAAACGACTAGCAAAGCTCATGTCAGAACGACCACAAGGACGTCTACCAAGTAACACCGAGATTAATCCAAAGGAGAAAATTCAAGCTATAGCAGCTCAGGAAAATGTAGAGATAGACGAACCCATGTCGCAACAAGAAGACAAGATTGACGAAGGAAAGGTAGAGGTAACACAGGAAAGGCCAAAACCGGTAATCAAAGAGTACCAACCTCGCATTCCTTATCCCGAAGCATTAAAAAGAGACGATTTAGAAGAACAGTTCGGTAAGTTTCTTAAACTTTTAAAGAAATTACACATTAACTTACCTCTTCTTGAAGCTCTTTTTCAGATGCCAGACGCGAGGAAATTTTTAAGACAGCTCTTGACAAACAAACGCAAATTAGATGAAGAGCCACCTGTAGAACTCAACGCAAAATGCTCAGCAATTCTACAAAATAGACTACCACAGAAATTAAAAGACCCAGGGAGTTTTACAATTCCATGTTTAATTGGTAGTTTAACTATTGATAATACGTTAGCTGATTTAGGGGCAAGCATAAATGTCATGCCTTATACATTGTTTAAACGACTAGGTCTAGGGAAGCCCAAACAAAATAGGATGAGTATTCAATTAGCTGATAAAACTGTTAGAATTCCTAGGGGCATTATCGAAGATGTTCTCGTAAAAATTGATAAATTTATTTTTTCGGTAGACTTTGTTGTCTTAGACATGGATGAGGACAATTCGATTCCTTTAATTTTAAAAAGACTTTTTCTAGCAACTGCCAAGACTAAAATTGATGTTGCCACAGGAGAACTCATACTTTGTGTAGGTAATGAGACAGCTACTCTTCAAGCTCTCGATTCAGCCTCGACATCGAATGACCAAGCTAAGAAAGAAAAATCCATTGATAACCATTCGATTAACCCTTCTTTTCAGGAAGCACCAGAAAAGGGCACAATTGAACCTAATCTTGAATACAACGCTAACAAAGGAATAGATCATGAGGAACAAAAGGTTCAACCTGATGAATTAGATAAGTGGAAAACGCATTTCAAGGAAAAATTAGGGATACAAAAAACAGAGCCAAAACCACTCTACGAGATAAGCAAGTCCAAAAGTGAAGATCAGGTATTGTTAAACCAACGATTATCTCCTCTAGACCCTGACACAAACAAATAAATTCTTTTTAAGGTAATTGACGCTCTTCCACACAAGACAGTCGAGGTAAGCAATCCCAATTTTGATGCTCTCAAAACAAATGCCACTCGACTTGAACCACACAATGAACATCAAATGGATAATATGAGGAAAGATGTTCAAACCTTCAAACCTCCCTAAATTTTTCAAACACAAGGAAAGTCTAGCTGAAGACTATAAATGAGCGCTTCTCGGGAGGCAACCCGAGTACTAACCTTACTTATTTTGCATTTTACTCTATTTTTCCTTTTTATTTTTCTTTTTAAACTAACCAAAAGTGCAGTTTTCCAAGCTACACGGCCTTACACACGGCCGTGTCTGTGGCTGTTCGACCACCGGAACCACCACACTGACAGAGCAGAGGCCGTGCAATTCAGTCCATCCACCCTCCAACGTCACGGATCCAACCACCCTTCCCACGGGCACCGACAAATCAGCACGGCCGTGCCCCCGACCGTATAAAGCTACTGACCTATCGAGCACGGGCACAACATGCCCGTGCATCCCAACCGTGCCAACATACTGACTTCACAAACACGGGCATGGTGGGGTGAAACACGGGCATGAGGAACCAACACACTTCAACACACGGTCGTGCGAGGCGGCCGTGTAAATTGAAACGGGCTTGAACCACGGTCGTGGGGACGTGCCAGAATTCAACCACTATTTAAACCCCACAGCTTTTTCCTTCACCCCTGAACTTCCTCCATCCTCTTTCTTTTTAAAAATTTTTCTATTTTACTTAGAAAAAGTGTTCAGACCCTTTAGCCACGCAAGTACCATGCCGAAGAAGCGGAAGCAACCCAGTATAGTCTCCTTAACGGAGACCCTACACATAAGTTCATGCCGGCCGCTTCATCCAAACAACAGGCCAAGGGTCTTTAAGACCAATTAGTTTCTATTTTTTGTTTCTCTTTCCTTTCATTCTCCTTTTCTTTAATAATTTTATGTTTAATTTAGTTTAACTTAGTTTAGTTTTGTAGTGTCAGGTTCGCCAGGCTGCTTGGGAATCACGCCGACCACTACGATAACCATGCCACTTCCGCCACCGCTAGCACATCCTCAGCCTTAAAAGTCACACCCACCTCGCGAACCATCTGTAAGAGTATGCCCAAAGATCAATCATGAGATGGTTGTAATAACATACTTAATTTACCATGTTTATTAATGTAAAGCGTTGTCATTATTATTTCAGTTTTTCTTTCTGTGTGTATAAATAAACTGTTTTATAATAATGTCCTGAGAATAATATGATTATTTTTAAAAGATCCTTAGTCGAGAATTATTGTTGACTAGGACAACAATAATGCATTAAGACTAACATGTAGTTGATTGATGATAAAGAGTTGTTATTGATATGGAGTATCAAAATCAATGCATGAATATGTGTGTTAGAGAACAACATATTGGATTGACCCGCTATTAGTATGTTTCTTGGATTATTATGTAAGTGTCACAACATTACTCATAGTGATTAATATGTACATGATCCTCAGACTTGAGATCATTATTATCCCAGCATCATGAGTTGTATATTTTGATACAGTCAAACGTACACCATAACAGGTTGTTCTATAAAGGCTGATGTTGGATATACCACAATCTATGTAGAGGGATATGGTTGATCAATAAAGGATAAGTCCCTCTTACATGATAGGAGTAATATCTTAGGCCACTTGATTGAGTGAGACTAGAAATGCATGGCCATGCTAAAATAAGTTGATATGAGATGTCATACTAATTTGTATATCATAGTCTACTCAAGATATCAAGAAACATGGGATGGACTATGCAAGTGTGACTATCCCATGACTTGTATCCGTTCCAGAGATAAAGGACTTAAGGATTAATGCAAGAAAGGTTAATCACGAATGGTTATGTCGAATCATGACTTCTTGTAACTTAGGTAGCAATGATGCATTGCTAGATGCCACTCATTGTCTGTGACAATAGAATCGTTCTAGTATTACTGCTAACGTTGCAAGAACCTACAGGGTCACACCCTATGGTTGAAATGAACGGAATAAAATATAGTTGGTATTGTGTTTGGTTGTCACATGAATTAAATTAATTAAAGAATTAATTTAATTGGGCAATCAAATATTGAACATATTATATGTACAAGGATGTTGTACACATAATGATAACATAATTTTATTAATATATGAATTTGATTCATATATAAATTTAAATAAATATAGTTTATCGAAATCCTTATTATAATTAATGTAATTATAATTTTCGGATATAATTAATGTAATTATAATTTTCTGGTTAAAAACTTTATTGTATTTATTTAATCTTGTAATGCATTCAAGAGATACCAATTATAAAAGGCCCAATTAAGAGGATACCTATTATAAAAGGCCCAATGAGAAAGGCACCCATTATAAAAGGTATTAAAAGGAGACAAAGCTGGAAATGAAAAACCCTAAGTGATTGCTTGTTAGGTCTAGCAGCCGTCAAGCAAATAAACCTCCAAAATAGTTTTGGAGATTTCTTCCGTTCATAGTCAAACCGGGTGGATCACGTAGAGGCCGACATCGAAAAAGGTTGTGGCTTGATTCGACAGTAGATCAAAACTCTTGTTGCCAAGGCGTCGTTGTCTACTCAGATTGAAGTTTTGGTAATTTCGAAACCTTTATTTCACCCCGATTCGTTCCTCATACATGGATTCCTGATTTGGATCACCGGATCTAATTTTATTCTGCTGCGCCATGGGGTTCCGGTGTTCCAACACCATCCAACAATAAGGACTCTTCGGTCCATTTATCTTTTATTTTCATTTCATTTACATTTTTGTTTCCTCTTTCTCTATCTTTCTTATTTTTAATTATATACTTAGTTTATTTTAATTAGGTTTTAATAAATCCTGGCTATTTCTCAGTGCGCTACCCAATTTCTTCATCTAGCGCAGGTTCGTCATCCAAACCGACCATTATCGCCACCAAAGACACTCCTCCGAGAAAACATCCACAACTCAGGGAGTAATTCTTTCCTATTCTCTTTTGATTTATCCCTTAAATGTTATTATCTATCTTTGTACATTGAGGGCAATGTACATCTTAAGTGTGGGGGGTGAATAGTTATTCTGAGAAAATGCCTAACTTTTTTCATTATTCTCAAACCCTGAGGATAAAAATGCCTAACTTTCTGCGTTGTTCTCAAATCCCTGAATTTAATCTTGTTTGAAAGTAATTTTCTCATATTACTAATTAAGATGAAATTTCTGATGGTTTATGATTTCTATTGACATGTTTTTGAATAAATCATAGTTAATTGTGCATTGATGATTAAATTTGAAGGATACTAGGGAATCAAGCATGATAAGTCTAATTTTCAAAAATTTAAAACTTTAGGTTGTTAACCTGAATTTGAATATTACTTTGAAGTTTGAAATTTACGAGGTTGATGTCAAAAACACCCATAATTTGTGAGATTTTGAACCTTATAGAGTAGGCATTTTTTTTCGTGCTCATTATTTGATTATGAGTGTGTCAACTATGAACTGTTATTCTAGAACTTGCCTTGATTATACATGTCAAGACCACAGTTATGATTTGACATACCGAGATGATAAAGGCACCTAGGTTTTAACCCACTTACACCACTAAAAATCCTACCCTCATAATTAACCCCTAGTGAAACCCATTGAGCCTAACAACCCTTTTATTGACTCACCCACTAATTTTAACCTAAAACCCTTTATCACCATTCTTTTTGACTACCCTTTAATCGAGATATGATTTGATTAGTTACCTAAGTTTTTATGAATTATTATTATTTGAAGTTGTCTTTATTTAGTTTGTTCTTAAAAAAAAAACTCGAAGTATAGTCAGTATTTATATTATGAAGAGTGAGCTTATACAAGTTAAAGTCAAATTATCAAAAGAAAAAGCTTGTATTAGTAGGTTTATTATTATTTTCAGTTGATTATTATCTTAGAAAATTTTAGGTAGGTAACGTATAAAATTAATCTCGATTCTAACCCTCTAATTTCAGCCTTTATCCACACCTTTAACCCTAGCCTCATTACAACCCTAACAAAGACCTTTTGATCTATTTATCATTTCATTTTACAGTGGTGGAGATTTGACTTTCAGGCAAGCTTATGGGATTAAGTTTTCAGGTTCGACTTATGAGTGCTTAATTTTGACCCTTAAACACTTTTCAAGTAATTTGAGTGAATCTTTTGTGAGGATGTCAATCCTTGTCGGTTTTCAATTAAAGGTAATTATTTAGATGAAGGGAAACACCTACGTTTTCGTGCTACAAAAATATGACTTATCTTGTTTGAATTTTCATGACTCTTTGAATTGAATTATCCATGTATAAATTATCTATGAATTAGGATAAGGCCTTGTTGATAGGAATTATGAATCATGGAAAGTTCGTTTTAATTGTAAATTGAGAATTTTGCTTGAGGACAAGCAGAAGCTTAAGTGTGGTGGTATTTGATAAACCGTAATTATAACATATTTTAACCCCGCATTTAGCTTACTTTTGGATGATTTATCCCATGATTTATGTAAAAAGGTGCTTTTAATCCTTTCTTTTCATGTCTTATACGTAGGGAAGCACTCGAGGATGAAACAAACATAAAATAGACCCAAAATAGAGTTAAATGGGCCTTAGCACGAAATCAACACGGCCTGGCCCAAAGCCCACACGGCCGTGCCTTGTTGAGCATCTAGAACACGGCCTCTCCCTCGATTTACACGGCCGTGCCTCATTAAAGAATTCGAACACGGCCTGAAGTCGATCCACACGGGCATGCTACATGGCCGTGCCTCTGTCATCAGAATGAGCAATTTCAATTGGAAAAGGATACTTAGGGAGAAAGAATCGCATTCTAAGGAGCCTATATATATCCCCTAAGTGCCACCTTTGAGGGGGAGGCGAGCTAGGCCAAGGAGCCAAGCTGGAATGGTCAGAATTGTGGGAATCGCACGAAGTTAGCTAGTTGATCCATTCCAAGAAGCTGGAATTATACTCAAGACGGCAGAATTCTCTTTCAATTCCTTCAGGGAGTTTTAGGGATTTCTTATGTTTTGTTTTATCTTTTCTCTTGAGATATTTTCTTTCTTAGTTATGAACTAAACCCCTCAGATACCTGAAGGGGATGAAACCTAGATGAATCTTGTTATTTGATTTTCTGAATTTTATGATAAATACTTAGTTTGTTCTTAATTATGCATGTTTAATCCAAATCTGATGTGCTTAGGTGGAGGAGGAATAGACCCTGCTTAAGAGTAGATCTAGCGTAATTAAGCGAAGTTAATCGAACGCCTAGAGATAGGGTTACGAGATTTTGTCGGATTAGGGTGAAACCTAATATGTGAATCCACAGATCGATTTACTGCTATTCTAGGTGGTTATTATAAGAGAACGAGAGTTCCACTAATTAACCTAGGGTTAGACGTTATTCACTGAGGGGAGGGTTTAGCATAGGTTAGGGAGTCCTACGGATCAAGCTAAGTAAATAAATCATATGATTCAGGGTTAGATAACAAGTGAAGTCTAGGTGGATTCTTCCTAAGGGTATCATCGTGATCAATTGAGTTTTTCTTCAAGTTATTTCCCAATTCGTTCTTTTTGTCTTAGTGTCCTTATCCTAGTTGTCGTTAATTTAGATTAAAACAAAATTCACTTTATTTTTAAGACTAAATAATAAAAAGAAAGTTAGCATTAATACTTTTGGTTCCTTTGGGTTCGATAATCCGGTCTTGCCTAAGCTATACTACTGTTCGATAGGTACACTTGCCTTTAATCGTTGTCAGAGTTAGTTTCCAGGTTCGATCATTCTTTTATAAATTTTAAAGCTTTGATTTCAGCGATCAGTCAAACCAAAGGGCATGACTAAAAATTCATAATGCCCATACCTTGTTCAAAAAGAAGTCTTCGACACATCTAAGTCTTTTACTCTCAATTAATAGTATCCCGACCTCAAGTCTATCTTGGAAAACATAGTGGCTCCTTTCAATTGATCGAACACATCGTCAATCCTTGGCAATGGGTACTTATTCTTCACTGTCACTTTATTAAGCTGCCAGTAATCTATGTACAATCTCATGGTGCCATCTTTCTTTTTCACAAATAAAACCGGAGCACCCCATAGAGAAAAACTTGGTCTAGCAAAACATTTGTCTGTCAACTCTTGCAACTGTGCCTTTAATTCCTTCAACTCCGTTGGAGCCATTCTATAAGGAGCGGTCGATATTGGTATAGTACCGGGAGTTAGCTCGTTGCCAAACTCAACCTCTCTTACCGGAGGTAGTCCTGGCATTTCTTCAGGAAAAACATCCAAGTACTTACATACTATCGGTACTAATTCAATCTTTAACTCTATCTCTTTAGCATTCATTACAAACACAAGATACTCCTCGTACCCTTTTCTCACAAACCTCTGAGCCGACAATGAAGTTATCACTACCGGCGATCCATCTTGTTCATCTGATTCAACATGAAGGGTGTCTCCATTTTTACATCTCAACTCAATATATTTCTTTCCACAATTGACTATCACATCATGAGTGGTTAACCAGTCCATACCAAGAATAATATCGAATTCATCGAATGTTAATAACATAAGATTGAGCTTAAAGCAATGACCTCTAATATCAATAGACAATCCTTACATACCTTATCAACTAGTAAACTTTTGCCTAATGGATTAGACACCCTTATCACAAACTCTGTGGACTCTATGGGCATACTCGTAATAGATATAATCCTTTTGGATGATTTATCCTCTATTTCATATAAAAAAGGTGCTCTTAATCCTTTCTTTTCATGTCTTATACCTAGGAAACCACCTGAGGATAAAAAGAATGAGAAACGGGCCCAAAACAAAATAAATTGGGCCAAGGAAGAAATTGACACGGCCTGGACCAAAGCCCACACGGCCGTGCCTCACTGATCATCTAGAACATGGTCTTACTTCGAGTTACACGGTCGTGTCTCATTAAAGAAATCTGAACACAGCTTGAAGACCGACCACACGGGCGTGTGCCACGCCCGTGTCCCTGTCGTGGAAAAGAACAATTTCATTCAGATTTGGATACTTTGGGGCAAAGAAACCTATTTCAAAAGCCTATATAAACCCCCTAAGTATCAGCTGAAATGGGGGCGGTTAGCTAGGCCAAGGAGCCAAGCCGGAAAAGTTAGAATTGTGGGAAACACTTGAAGATAGCCAGTTGATCCATCTCAAGAAGCCGAAATTCTACTCAAGACAGCGGATTTCTCCTTCAATTCCTTCAGGGGGTTTTAGGGATTTCTTATGTTTTGTTTTATCTTTTCTTCTAAGATGTTTTCTTTATTTATTATGAACTAAACCCTTCAAATACCTGAAGAGGATGAAACCTAGATGAATCTTGTTATTATTTTTCTGAACTATATGATAAATACTTAGTTTATTCTTAATTATGTGTGCTTAATTCTTGTGTTAATAATTCTGGGATATTGATTCAAGTCAGATGTGCTTAGGTGGAGGAGCAAAAGTCCCTGCTGAAGAGTGGATATAGTATAATTAAGCGGAGTTGATCGCACGCCTAGAGATAGGGTGACGAGATTTTGCCGGATTAGGGCGAAACCTAATATGGGAGTCTATAGATCGATTTACTGCTATCCTAGGGGGTTATTAATAGAGAAAGAGATTTCCATTAATTAACTTAGAGTTAGACGTTATTCGCCTCGAGAGAGGCTTTAATATACATTAGGGAGTCTTACGAATCAAACTAAGTGAACAAATCGTATGGTTCAGTGTTAGATAACAAGTGAAGTCTAGGTGGATTCTTCCTGAGGGTATCGTCTAAATCAACTGAGCTTTTCTAAAAGTTATCTCCCCAATTTAGACTTTTTGTCTTTGCATCTTAGCTTGGTAGTTAGATAATTTTAGATTAAACAACCAATCACTTAATATTTAGGCTAGATAATAGAAAGAAAGTTAGTATTAGTACTTTTAGTTCCTTTGGGTTCGATAATTCGGTCTTGCCTTAACTATACTACTGTTCGACAGGTGCACTTGGCTTAAATCATTGTCAGAGTTAGTTTCCAGGTTCGATCATTCTCTTTTATAAATTTAAGACTCTGATTCACAGTGATCAGTCTATTAGAGCAATAACTTTAGCATCATGAAGAGAAAAGGTACCCGTAATAACATTAGGAGAAGACGGCTCTTCGCGAGTGCGAATGGCATAAGTCCTTGCAGGCGCCCTACCATCGGGTCTCGTAGCCTGCTCTCTGGGGTTTCCCTTACTGCTTACCCTGCTTCTCGGGTTCCTCTAGGGTCTTCCTCTAACGATACTCCCGGATTTCGTACTCTGAACTTTCTCTTCTTTCATCATCTCAGGACATTCTCTTATGAAGTGGTCTTGGGAACCACACTTGAAACAAGCATTTTCATGTGCTCCACATTCACCAGGGTGACTTCTGTTGCATTATAGGCATTCTGGTCTATTAGATCGAATGTTCCCAACACTTGCAATTGAAGTAGTTTGAGCCTTATTCCCCGAGTACTGTTTACTCTTGCCTCTACTTGAAAACCAAGCTGAAGTAGCTGATCGGGTGGAGAAATCTCTTGACTTCTTGGACGAGGACAAGAAGGACTTATTCCACTGTCTCTTTCTCGAGTTACGACACTCTATCTCAGCTTTTCTTTTCTCTTTTACTAAATCTTCGGCTTTACAAGCCCGATCCACCAACACAACAAACTCTTTCAACTCTAGGACAGCAACAAACAACTTAATGTCTTCGTTTAGTCCGCCCTCAAATCTCTTGCACATGATGGCTTCAATGGATACACACTCTCGAGCGTATTTACTGAGTCTTACAAACTCGCGCTCATACTCAGTTACTGACATCTTGCCTTGCTTCAACTCTAGGAACTCCTTCTTTTTTTGATCGATAAATCTTTGGCTGATTTACTTCTTTCTGAATTCTTCTTGGAAGAATTCCCATGTAATCCTTTCCCTTGGTACAACCGACACAAGGGTATTCCACCATTGGTAAGCGGAATCACTTAGAAGGGAAACCACGCACTTCATGCACTCTTCTGGTGTGCACGACAACTCATCAAATACCCTGATGGTATTTTCAAGCCAAAACACTACTTTTTCAGGATCTTCATTTTTACTAGCCTTGAATTCCTCTACTCCTTGTTTTCGGATTCTATCGACCGAAGGTTTTTTCCTTCCTACTACTTTTACCATTTGAGGAGCTACAGGGGTAGGCTGAGGAATAGGCGGGGGTGGAGGGGGTTGTGCATTCGGGTTCGTGCGAACGAACTCCGTATACCAAGCATTCATCATGTGGAGAAAGACTTCCCTAGCCTCTTCTCCTCAGACTTCCCTAGCCTCTTCTTCTCCTCTCTGACTTACTGTCGTAGGTCTATTCTCACTTTCATTAGGCACCATCCCTTCAGCGAGAGCCAGCACATTACTTTCTACGTCATCTGCCACAGCTCTTTTGGGATCCATTTACTATATGAAAACACAATTTAAGTTATCAGGAGTCGTCACACTATCATTATGAAAATACTCTTATGTATGGCATGTATAGCTAAACTCATACTTACGCTATGTTAGTTCTAGAATCAACTAAATCGTACCTCTGATACCACTAAATATAACATCCCTTACCCATGTCCGATGCCGGGACCGGATACGGGGCATTTCTATCATTCACTTTACTAAAACATATATTAATGGGCTATAAAATTTTGTTCCGATTTAAAAAAAAAATTCTTTTCGTGATCATAACATTCATCTCATGGGCTTACGAAGCCATAAACATACATCCCAATGGTTTCAGAGACCAACCAGAAACTTTCACTCTCTTTGAAAATTCTTGTCTAAACAAGGGTCAAACGCCCATGTGACCTGGGACACGCCCGTGTGGGCAGACCGTGTGGTCTCACACGCCCATGTCCCTAGCCGGTGTACAATTTCTTTTGATTACAACCAACAGGGATTTTCGCACGGCTTGACACATGCACGTGTCAATGGCCGTGTCCTTCACACAGCCTAGGCACGCCCGTGTCTTCTACCCATGGAGTTTTCTGACTATGATTTCATCGACCCTTAACTAGCACACAGCCAAGGCACATGCCCGTGTGGCTAGCCCGTGGTCGACACTTACTTAAAACACTTACATACAGGGGACACACGGCCTATTAATACACCCATGTGGGTTGACCGTGTGTCACACACGGCCTAGACGTACGTCCGTGTGTCGACCCACGTGGACACTTAAAGGATATTTTCCAAGCCATTTATCACCACGAAATTAAAATCATTCATATACTCAATCCAACCACTCAAATACTTCCTCATAAACATGAATAACAAAGCATAACTCATCATCAATTAATGTATAAACTTAGTAAATATTGGCCAATCTCTTTAGCTATATACAAAAGAATATTAACCTAGTAGCCAACACTTTGGCCCCTTTTAGGACTTACATCAAGTTGAAATAATTCCTATACATGCCATACTTAATAAAGACAACTTGGCTATACCAAAATAGTGATAGATAGTGTGCTCTGAGCTCCGACGTCAATTATCCACGAGTTAGCTTGGTAAGACTGCGAGGAAAAAAGAAGGGAGAAAGGTAAGCATATGGCTTAGTAAGTTTGCATGAAACTCATATAGCAATATATTAAATCATTATAATTTATCCATTTCGAGTTAAGAAGAACATAAAACTCAAGTGCATGGCTTACTTTCTCCTTCCATGATACATAGTAATTTCATACATGCATTATAATCATGGTACCTGTGTCACTTGATCACATAGTTTAGTACATTTTGCTTATGCAAAAGTAACTCAAATTTCATCTTTCTTAACATGAAAAATGCTTTATATTAACCTTGTAAAACTTAACATAGTGCATCTTCACTTACTTAACTTTCTTGATGCCTCTTTCATATTTAGCTCTTTTACCCATTGAGTTTCTCGGAATAATTGAGGTTACCAATCTCATCAAACATGTATCTCGATGCCAATGCCACATCCCAAACATGGTCTTATGTGGGATCACCTCATGATGCCAATGCCATATCCCAGATAAGGTTTTACATGGGATCCCTTAGCTCAGTGTCGATGCCATGTCCCAGACATGGTCTTACACGAGACTCTCCTTATGTGTTTCCTTTGGAAACTTACCATTGCCATGTCTTGACATGGGCTTACGTGGTATCCTTGCCTTATGAATCTTATCTATGCCATGTCATGACATGGACTTAAATGACATCTTTGCCTTATGAATTCACCAATGCCAAGCCTTGGCTTGGACTTACATGGGACCTTTGCCTCATAATAACTTTTCAATGCCATGACTTGTCATGGACTTACATGGTATCCTTGCCTTATTCTGATGCCATGTCTTGACATGGTCTTACACGAACTTTCCTTATCACATGTTGTGATAATAGTATCCTTATTATTCCGAGACTTCAACCGGGACTTCCTCATGCATGTTCTCATTTACTTTTCTCATCATAATATCAATAATTTTACTTCATGGAAATAATATACATTACACAACATAACAAGTAGTTGAATAAGAATACACGTAAAACTTTAATTCATACAAACTTACCTCGGGATTCAAAATGTATGTAGATATGCAATTTAGTCCTCGACTTTGATCTTGCCTCGGTTTTAATCCGGGCTTCATATTTCTTGATCTATAATAACAATTTAGATCATTTTAATCATCACATTTATAAAAGCATTTTGATAATCATACTTTGGAAAAATAACTAATTTGCCCCTAGACTTTGGCAAAATTACTATTTTGCCCCTAGGCCCGAAAATTAATTCTAATCACATTTCTACCTTCAACAAGCCTAGGTGAACATTTAATAATCTTATATTTATCATCAAAACTTAACATTTCACATACTTACTACAAATTTATAACTTTTTCATCATGGTTCAATTAGGTGTTTCAAGAAAGCACCTTTCATAAAAGTTGTTCATTTAACAACTAAGACTCAATTTCTTCCATAAAAATACAGCAAATAATAATGATAGTTCACATGGAAAAGCTCTAAACCCTTTACCATATTGCACAATAGTCCCCTCATTTGAAAGCTTAAGCTCTGGGGGTTTCAAAAGTACAACTATTTTTAAGAAAAGATCACTAGAACACTTACTAGTGAAGAGATGAGTGTGCTAAAATTTTTGATGCTTTCAAACCTTATTTTTCTTGGAAATTTCGATGGAGAAAATGAAGAAGAATGATGGACATCATCTTTTCTTTATTTTAATATTAAATTATCAATTTAATCCACCAATCATCACCAACTTTGACCAACTTGGTCAATTCTTGTCCCCTATGGTCGGCCAAGCATGTGTTGGGGGTCTAATTGTCTTTTAAAGACCTCCAATTATCAATCTAATGCTATTTGGTATCTTTAACTTATAAAATGGAACTTTTGCACTTTATGCGATTTAGTCCTTTTTCGCGATTAAGCAAGAAATCGCTAAAATTAAAGTACCAAAATTTTTATGTACTTATACAGTTATATACTAATTCATAAAATCACGTGAAAATAAATTTCTCAAATCTCAGATTAGTGATCCCGAGACCACTATTCCGACTAGCCCCTAAATCGGGCTGTTACAATCTCCGTCCAACCCTACACTCCATGTGAGGATATAATCAACCACCCATCCCTACACTCCAAAATGTACTGAATGTGGCACTAAATGAGAGTTTACAAATGAAATTACCCGATAAGTTAGGCTCAAGCCTTTCAAGACACACTTCCTTTAGGCTCGAAGCCTTTCAGTACACTTCCTCCGATCCATATAAACCCATCCCTATGCAATGCATCATACAATCATGTCTTGCCAAATCATGGTGTCATATGTGTATTCATCTGATTTAACAAAGATGCTCAAAAATACTGATCGTACATGTATATATATAAAGTACATGGATATAACAGACATTCAGTTAATTAGGGATCTAGGTAATCTTACTGACCCTACAGTAGGTCCACAGTTGACTCGGGCAACCCGTGCAATCTTAGCGGTCAAAACAGTAAAAATAAGCCCACAAGCCCATGTATTTTGCCCATGTGGGCCCACACACCTGTGTGGCCCACAAGACCCAAAATGGTCTTATCCGTGTAGATCACACGGCCTGGCCCAATAATCCTACACACCCGTGTGGTTCGCCCGTGTAGGGCCCACACGGCCTAAATTTTGCCTGGCCCATGAATCACACATGGTCTGCCCCGTCCATCACACGCCCTTGTCCGTTCACATGACTTACCACCTGGTTCATTTTCAGCTTTTCCCTAATTTCTATTTCCAGAGTCGTGTTTACACACCTGGTTTGTTTGTGACGTAAATGATCGCTGTAAATCAGAGTTTTAAAATTTATAAAGAATGTGATCGAACCTGGAAACTAACTCTGACAATGATTAAAGGCAAGTGTACCTATCGAACAGTAGTATAGCTTAGGCAAGACCAGATATCGAACCCAAAAGAACTAAGAGTACTAATACTAACTTTTTTTTATTATTTAGCCTTAAAAATAAAGTGAAGTTGCTTTAAACTATATTGACGAAGACTAAACTAAGGACACAAAGACAAAAAAGACGAATAGGAAAATAACTTTGAAGGAAAACTCAATTGATTACGACGATACCCTTAGGAAGAATCCACCTAGACTTCACTTGTTATCTAACCCTAAATTATATGATTTCTTTTACTTAGCTTGATCCGTAAGACTCCCTAACCTATATTAAACCCTTTCTCGAGGCGAATAACGTCTAACCCTAGGTTAATTAGTGGAACTCTCGTTCGCTTATAATAACCCCCTAGGATAGTAGTAAATCGATCAATGGACTCCCATATTAGGTTTCACCCTAATTCGGCAAAATCTCGTAACCCTATCTCTAGGCATTCGATCAACTCCGCTTAATTATGTTAGATATACTCTTAGGCAGGGTCTATTCCTTCTCCACCTAAGCACATTAGATTTGGATTAAGCAACATAGTTAAGAACAAACTAAGCAATTATCATATAACTTTAAAAATCAAATTACAAAATCCATTTAGGTTTCATCCCCTTCAGGTATCTGAGGGGTTTAGTTCATAATGAATAAACAAAACATCACAAGAGAAAAGATAAAACAAAACATAAGAAAACCCTAAAACCCCCTGAAGTAATTGAAGGAGAATTCCACCGTCTTGAGTATAACTCCGGCTTCTTGGGATGGATCAACTGGCTATCCTCGCGTTATTCTCTAGTTCTGACCTTCTCGGCTTGGCTCCTTGGCCTAGCTTTCGATACCTTTCAAAGGTGGTACTTGGGGGATATATATAGGCTCTTGGAATGTGATTCTTTCTCCCTAAGTATCCTTTTCCGACTAAAATTGCTCTTTCCAGCGACAGAGGCACGGCCATGGCACACGCCTGTGTGAATCGAGACCAGAACTTGTGTGACGGAGTTGAGGCCGTGCTTTAGGTATTCGTCGAGGCACGATCATGTAGACCTTGGGCCAGGCCGTGTCAATTTCGTGTTAAGGCCCATTTACTCTGTTTTAGGCCCGTTTTGTGTTCTTTTCATCCTCGGGTGCTTTCTTGGGTATAAGACATGAAAAGAAAGGATTAAAAGCACCTTTTTATATAAATCAAGGAATAAATCATCAAAAAGCATATTAAATGGAGGATTAAAATATGTTGCTTTTACGGTTTATCAAATACCCCCACACTTAGGCTTTTGCTTGTCCTCAAGCAAAATTCTCAACTTACAATTAAGAAAAACTTTCCATGATCTACAATTCTTATCAACAATGTCTTATCCTAATTCATAGATAATTTATACATGGATAATTTGATTCAAAGAGTCCTAAAGATTCAAATGAGATAAGTCATGATTTTGTTCACCGAAAACATAGGTGTCTCCCCTCTTTTAAATAACTACCTTTTCAATTCAAAACTAACAAGGATTGATATCCTCACTAAAGATTCACTCAAATCACTCTAAAATGTTTAAGGTTCAGAAAAAGATTGCTCATAAGTCGAATTGTGAAAAGTTAATCCCATAGGCTTGCCTGGAAATCAAATCTCTACCACTGTAATATGAGATGACAAGCAGATCAAAATGTCTTTGTTTGGGTTGTAACGGGGTTATGGTAAAAGGTGTGGTCACAGGCTGAAATTAGAAGGTTAGAATCGAGATTGAATTGATAAGTTACCTATCTAAGAATTTCTAAAATAATAATTACATCAACTGAAAATAATAATAATAATCCTACTAATACGAGCTTTTTCTTTTGATAATTAGACTTTAACTTATATAAGCTCACTTTTCACACTACTAATATTGAATACTTCGAATATTTTTTTTAAGAACAAACTAAATACAAGATAAATTTAACTACCAGAATAATATACTTAGGTAACTAATTCAAATCAAATCTCGATTAAGGGGTAGTCAAAAGAAAAGGGTGATAACAAATACAAAAGCTTTAGGTTAATATTAGTAGGTGAGTCAATAAAAAGGGTTTGTTAGGATCAGTGGGGTTCACTAGGGGTTAATTGTAAAGGTAGGCTATTTAGTGGAGTTAGTGGGTTAAAACCTAGGTGCCTTTATCATCTCTATATATCAAATCATAACTGTGGTCTCGACATGTAAAAACGAGGCAAGTTCTAGAATAACAGTTTATAGTTGACACACTCATAATCAAAAAATAAGCACGAAAAAGAATGTATGCTCTATAAGGTTCAAATACTTAAAAAAATTATGGGTGTTTTGACATCATCCTTATGAATTTTAAATTTCAACGTAGTATTCAAATTTAGGTCAACAACCTAGCAAAATTTTCATTCCTAAAAAATAGACTTATCATGCTTGATTCTATAGTATTTCTCAAATTAAACATCAATGTACAATAAACTATGACTTATTCAAAAACATGTTAATAAAAATCAGAAATCATCAGAAATTTCATCCTAATTAGTAATTTGACAAATTTGCATAAAAACAAGACTAAATCAGGGATTTGAGAACAATGCAGAAAGTTAGGCATTTTTATCCTCAGAGTTTGAGAATAATGGAAAAAGTTAGGCATTTTCTCAGAACAACTATTCACCCCCCCCACACACTTAAGATGTGCATTGCCCTCAATGTACAAACATAGATAATAACATGTAATGGATAAATCAAAAGAGAAGGGGAAAGAATTACTCCCTGCATGTGGATGTTTTCCCGGATGGGTGTCTTTGGTGGCGGTGATGGTCAGTCGGGATGACGAGCCTGCGCTAGATGAAGAAATTGGGTAGCGCCTTGAGAAGTAGCCAGGCTTTATTAAGACCTAATAAAAATAAATTAAATATAAAATTAAAGAAAAACAAACTAAAGGGAAGGAGACTAAGAAGAAAACTAAAATGAAAAGAGAATATTAATGGACTGTGAAGTCCTTATTGAAAGATGGTTCGCAAGAAGGGAGTGACTTCTAAGGCTGGGGAGGTGCTGGCGGTGGCGGAAGTGAAGAGGTTATCGTGGTGGTCGGTGTGATTCCCAAGCAGCCTGGCCAAACTGACACGAAGAAACTAAAAGAAAATTAAATGAAAATAACAATAGAGAAGCTTAGATAAGGAAAATAAAAGAGAAGGGAAAGAAATTGAAGCAAAAGAGAAAGGAAAAATAAAAACTAATTGGTCTCAAAGACCCTTGGCTTGGTGTTGAGACGAAGCTGCCGGCATGAACTCATGTTGATTGTTCTTTAAGGAACCTATGCTTGGCTTCTTCCGCTTCTTCGGCATGGTGTTGGCTTGCTCCAGGGTCTAGAGTCTTAGTGAGTGGGGAATCTGAGATAGAGAAGAGTGAGAAGCAAAGAAAATGAGGGTGAAATCAGATGCAGGGAAGGGGAAGAGTTGAGGGGTTTAAATAGAGGTTCAAAGTCGGTACTTCCCCACGGTCGTGGTCCTAGGGGGTGTCGATTTACACGGCTGCCTCGCACGGCCGTGTGTATGGGTGTGTTGTTACCTACGCCTGTGTTTGACAAGTCAGTAGCTTCACACGATTTAGAGGCACGGGCGTGGTGTGCTCGTGGTGTGGAAGTCAGTAGCTTCACACGGTTGAGGGGCACAGCCGTGCCCTTCTGTCGGTGCCCGTGGGGAAGGTAGTTGGATCCATGACGTTGGGGGGTGGTTGGACTGACTTGCACGGCCTCTGCTCTGTCAGTGTGGCAGTTTTGCTGGTCCACACGGCCATGGACACGACCGTGTGTAAGGCTGTGTGACCTGAAAAACTTGTGTTTTTGGTTAGTTTAAAAAGAAGGTAAAAAAGGAAAAGAAAAGAAAAATAAAAATAAAAACAAATGTAAAAAAGAAGTAGTGTTAGTACTCGGGTTGCCTCCCGAGAAGCGCTCGTTTATAGTCTTAAGCTAGACATTCCTTGTATTTGAAAATTTTAGGAAGGTTTAAAGGTTTGAATATCTTCCCTCATGCTTATGGTTTTATTCTCTTGACAAAGTTGAAGTCGAGAAGCATTTACCTTAAAATTGCCGAATATCGAATTGCTTACCTCGCCTATTCCTTGTGGGAAGATATCGTGTACCTTAAAAACAAGTTTTCCCTTTGCCTTCATGTCTGTTGTGGTGTAAGGATCGGCTTTGTCTAACAGTATCTGGTCTCCTACTTTAAAGTGATTTGAAGTCCCCACGAGCTCTTCTGGTGGTTCCTCTAGTTTTACTTTGTGTGGATCTGACTTTTCTTTGACGTGTGTCTTTTGCTCTTCTAATTTGTCGACCCTAAAGCTTTGTTTCTCGTGTAACCCTAGTTTCGCCTTGAAGTACGTTTTCCACTCATCTAAGTCATTGGATTGAATCTTTTGCCCATCGTGAGTTATTTCTTTGTTGGCACTGAACTGAGGATTCGATTCAATCATTCCTTTTTCCGGTGGTTCCTGAAAAGAAGGTGTAATTGGATGGTCATCAAAAGAATTTTCTTTCTTACCTTGGTTCTTTAATGACCTGGCTAAGTCGAGGGCTTGAAGACTAATTGAGTCGTCTCCTACAAAAAGTATGAGCTTGCCTGTGGCAACATCAATCTTAGTTTTGGCAATTACAAGAAAAGGTCTTCCTAAAATTAAGGGAATTGAATTATCCTCGTCCATGTCTAAAACAACAAAGTCTACTGGGAAAACAAATTTGTCAATTTTTACGAGAACGTCTTCAATAATGCCTCTAGGAATTCTAACAGTTTTATCAGCTAATTGAATACTCATCCTAGTTTATTTGGGCTTCCCTAGACCTAGTCATTTAAACAATGTGTAAGGCATGACATTTATGCTTGCCCCTAAATCAGCTAACGTATTATCAATAGTTAAACTACCAATTAAACATGGAATTGTAAAACTCTCTGGGTCTTTTAACTTCTGTGGTAGTCTATTTTGTAGAATTACTGAGCACTTTGCGTTGAGTTCAATGTATGGCTCTTCATCTAATTTGTGTTAGTTTGTCAAGAGCTGTCTTAAAACTTTCCTCGCGTCTGGCATCTAAAAAAGAGCTTCAAGAAGAGGTAAGTTAATGTATAATTTCTTTAAAAGTTTAAGAAACTTACCAAATTGTTCTTCTGAATCGTCTCTTTTTAACGCTTCGGGATAGGGAATGCGAGGTTGGTATTCTTTGATTACCGGTTTTGGCCTTTCCTGTGTTACCTCTACCTTTCCTTCGTCTACCTTGTCTTCTTATTGCGATATGGGTTCGTCTATCTCTGCATTTTCCTGAGCTGCTATGGCTTGAATTTTCTCCTTTGGATTAATCTCGGTGTTACTTGGTAGACGTCCTTGCGGTCGTTCTGACATGAGCTGTGCGAGTCGTTCGACTGCATTTGTAACTTCCTTTACTGACTTAGTGATTTCCCCGATTTGGCTCTCGTTGCTTTTGATTATTCTCACAATATCCTGTAGGAGTTCTTCTGTGTTTGCCGATTTTGTTAGCTCTTTCTCGTGGGTTAGTTTCTTTTCTGGTGGATAGGGTTGATTTCGGAAGTTTTGAGGAGGCTGTTGCCTTTGATTTTCTTGATTGCCTTGACCTCCCCACGAAAAATTTGGGTGGTTCCTCCAACCTGGATTGTAAGCGTTACTATAAGGATTATTATTGGATCGAAAGTTATTACCTATATAGTTCATCTGTTCGTTTTCTGTTTCCGGTTGGTAGGATGGGTACTCAGGATTCGCCACTGTTCCACTTACATTGCACTGCATGACTGGATGTACCTACGAAGAACACAAACTATCAAGCTTTTTATTCATCATCTCAAGCTGCATTGATAGCATGGCTATGGTGTCGACGTTGAAGACTCCTGCAGATTTCATCGGTTTTGTCCTTGAAGCTTGCCACTGATAATTGTTTAATGACATCTCCTCAATGAACTCGTAGGCTGCTTCTGGAGTTTTGTTGTTTAGAGTTCCACTGGCTGCTAAATCAATCAGTTGCCTCGTTGAGGGGTTTACACCGTTGTAGAATGTTTGACCCTGTAGCCATAAGGGTAAGCCATGGTGTGGGCACCTCCGCAAGAGATCTTTGAATCTCTCCCATGTATCGTATAGTGTTTCTAAATCCATCTGCACAAAAGAAGAGCTATCATTCCTTAATTTGGACGTTTTGGCCGGTGGAAAATATTTCATTAAAAATTTTTCGGTCATCTGATCCCATGTGGTGATTGACCCTCGATGTAACGAGTTTAACCACTGTTTAGCTTTATTTCTTAATGAAAAAGGAAATAACCGAAGACGTATGGCATCGTCAGAAACACCATTTATTTTGAAGGTATCATAGAACTCTAAAAAGTTAGCTATATGCATGTTTGGATCTTCATCCTGCAAACCATCAAATTGAACAAACTGTTGAATCATTTGTATTGTGTTAGGCTTTAATTCAAAATTGTTAGCAGCTATAGCAGGCTTAACAATACTCGATTCTGCTCCCGTTAACTGTGGTTTAGCATAATCAAACATTGTACGTGGAGCATTGCGTTCCCCCACATCGTGTGGTGGTGGGTTGTTTTCGTCCATTCTTTCAGTAGGATTGGATCTGTCTTCCTCCTCCCTTTCTGTGTAATTTAGGGCTCGCCTGGTTTCCTGACGATTCCTACGAGCGGTTGCTTCAATATCACTATCTTTGACCAAAGGTCCTCTCGGGTTCCTTCTAGTCATAAACTAGAGGTACCTAGAAAGAAAAGAAAGAAAGAAAAATTAGCAAACCTAAAAATTAAACTAAAAACAAAATAAATTGCTGAAAATAAAAATAAAAATAATGGCTAAAGTAATAAAAATAAAGTTTTCTTAATATTTTAGTTCCCCGGCAACGGCGCCAAAAACTTGATCATTGTAAATCAGAGTTTTAAAATTTATAAAGAATGTGATCGAACCTAGAAACTAACTCTGACAACGATTAAAGGCAAGTGTACCTATCGAACAGTAGTATAGCTTAGGCAAGACCGGATATCGAACCCAAAGGAACTAAGAGTACTAATACTAACTTTCTTTTTTATTATTTAGCCTTAAAAATAGAGTGAAGTTGCTTTAAACTATATTGACGAAGACTAAACTAAGGACACAAAGACAAAAAAGACGAATAGGAAAATAACTTTGAAGAAAAACTCAGTTGATTACGACGATAGCCTTAGGAAGAATCCACTTAGACTTCACTTGTTATCTAACCCTAAATTATATGATTTCTTTTACTTAGCTTGATCTGTAAGACTCCCTAACCTATATTAAACCCTCTCTCGAGGCGAATAACATCTAACCCTAGGTTAATTAGTGGAACTCTCGTTCACTTATAATAACCCCCTAGGATAGCAGTAAACCGATCAATGGACTCCCATATTAGGTTTCACCCTAATCCGATAAAATCTCGTAACCCTATCTCTAGGCGTTCGATCAACTTCGCTTAATTATGTTAGATCTACTCTTAGGCAGGGTCTATTCCTCCTCCACCTAAGCACATTAGATTTGGATTAAGCAACATAATTAAGAACAAACTAAGCAATTATCATATAACTTTAAAAATCAAAAAACAAAATCCATCTAGGTTTCACCCCCTTCGGGTATCTGAGGGGTTTCGTTCAAAATGAATAAACAAAACATCGCAAGAGAAAAGATAAAAACAAAACATAAGAAAACCCTAAAACCCCTGAAGGAATTGAAGGAGAATTCCGTCGTCTTGAATATAACTCCGGCTCCTTGGGATGGATCAACTAGCTATCCTCGCGTTATTCCCTAATTCTGACCTTCTCGGCTTGGCTCCTTGGCCTAGCTTTCGATACCTTTCAAAGGTTGTACTTGGGGGATATATATAGGCTCTTGGAATGCGATTCTTTCTCCCTAGGTATTCTTTTCTGACTGGAATTGCTCTTTCCAGTGACAGAGGCACGGCTATGGCACACGTCCGTATGAATCGAGACCAAATCGTGTTCGGATTTCTAAGTTGAGGCACGGCCGTGTGTGACGGAGTTGAGGCCATGCTCTAGGTATTCATTGAGGCACGACTGTGTGGACTTTGTGCCAGGTCGTGTCAATTTCGTGTTAAGGTCCATTTATTTTGTTTTAGGCACGTTTTGCGTTCTTTTCATCCTCGGGTACTTTCCTGTGTATAAGACATAAAAAAAAGGATTAAAAGCACCTTTTTATATAAATCAAGGAATAAATCATCAAAAAACATATTAAATGTGGGATTAAAATATGTTGCTTTTACGGTTTATCAGTAAAAGTGTAACATCCCGAAATTGGGCCTAGTAAGATTGGGCCAAATGGGCCTTGAGCGTAGTAGCGTTTAAATTTTTGGGGAATAAGAGAACAGCTTGTTGGACCTATTAGATAAGTGATTTTCGAAGGTTAGAGGGCTTCTATGAAGTCCTGGGATCAAACTTTGGCTTCAGGGAAATTTTGGTTTTAGGTGAAAAACCCTGGGAGTTATTAGGTAGGCTTTAAGAATAAAATATGGAGGAAAATGACACAAGTGGAGTGTGTGGTGTAGTGGCAAAGTGACGCCACATAAGAGACAAGAGAGTCACGCCACAAGGAAGAAAAGAGGTCCAAGGTTCACGTCTTGGCTCTTGCATTTTGGTTTTCTTTTTACATGGACCTTAGTATTTGGCTATAGATTTATATTTAGTTGCGCATGGTTTAAGACATAAGAGGAGCTTGTGACTTAGTGGCTAGCAACGTGGATTATGTTGCAATGGAGCCTGGGTTCGAATCTCATAAAAAGCATGGGAATATTTATTTTGCGAATTGGACGGGAAGAGTTTGAGTTAGATTTAAACTCTGCTGATGGAAGAATCCCACATCGGAAAGATACAAAGAAGGAAGGTGAGAAGCTAGCTATATATAGAGCATTCTAGGAGGAGGATGAATACACCTTGGAGGGTGTTTGGGCACAGCGGATTAGCACCAGATTCCTATCAGGTGTGTAACTCTCTCTACTCTAGTTGTAGAGCGGCAAATGCCGAAGTGCCGATCACGACAATAGTAGCCACACGAGCGTGCAAGCGCACTGTGGGGCTTCGACGCGATAGTTGAGGCCGTTAGTAGTATTCTTGTAGGTTGAGACTGCTTGGGCCACGATGGGCCGAAGTGGGCCTAATGGGCCCGTGGGCCCAATTGAATAAAATTGTATGATGGTGTAGTATATAGTGAACTAGACTAGGTGAATCTCATATACGTGGCTAGATTTGTGTTAGATGGGCCACACGAGCGTGTGGGCCCGAATGGGCCGAAATTGGGTTTTAGGCCCAATAGTCCGGTACGACCGAAAATGGTAGCTAAGTCGCTCGGGGCGACATTAGGCCTTCGGAAAGGCCATTGCAGGTGTGAAATTACTGAAATACCCTTGATAGGTAAATTACGAAAATACCCCTGGAAGGTAAATTACTGTTATACCTTAGAGGTTGATTAGCTTGATTATGTTGTATTTGTTATTCTGATTATGATGGTAAGCTGTTTGGTACGTTATATCTGATATATGTTCTGCATACATGACATACCGCATACAGAATTATTATACCATATTGCATGGGCTTTGGGGTATGATGTGAAGAGGGAGGAAACATGATCTCTTTTAGACTGTCACCAGTGGTTAGGTACCACAAGTGGGCTGGCCCCACATATGATATTTTGTGACTAAGTCTCAGTGGTTTGGAACCACCAGTGGTTAGGTACCACATATATTATTTCTGTGACTCGTCTCAGTGGTTTGGTACCACAGTGGGTTGGCTCCACATATATTAATTAAGGGATTGTCACCAGTAGTTAGGTACCACAAGTGGGTTGGTCCCACATATGATTATTTGTGACTTTTGTCACCAGTGGTTTGGAACCACCAGTGGCTAGGTGCCACAGATATTGGGTAGATTCCGGAGATATGGAGGATGGATACTAGGTTGATTGGGTTGCATTACATACATGCTTAATATATGATTGGTGTGAGAGCTCAAAGCTCAACTGGATGGGATTTACACCTCGAGTCTCTGTGACTCACCCTCTCATTAAATTTTGCGAGTAATCCTTGACCGCAGAGATATGGGCTGAGGTGGACTCGAGGTGGCCATGCATTACGATTGCTTTGGTAAACTTCATTTTAATTTGAACTTATTTTAATTCGGGATTTTATTTTGTAATAAGGCCACTATTACTTTAAATTTGGTATTTTATTTGGTTTAGCTTTTAATTTGATTACTACCTATTATTATTAAATGTTCAATACGGGAATTTCCTAAACCCTTAATAATCGTTTTCCAAAATGTTAAATAAAAGATTACCAGCGAATAAATATTTAAACTTGAAATTTTTAACAAACGCGCAGATTTTAAACAACCCTTTCATGTGACATGCCAGGTCCGATCATAACTTACAGGCCGGGTTTGGGGTGTTACAACTATGGTATCAGAGCCTAGGTTCAAAAACTCAGCTGTGGGTTTAGGTTCAAAAATATTTTCAAAGGATGGTTTGGAAAGTGGTTTAGAAAAATATTTACCTGTTTTTTTATGGCACCCGAGTCCCCGGCGCCAAATCCGTAAGTTTCCTGATACTTTGCTTTGTTATATGCTGTATTTCTGGTATCTATTCTGTGTGTTTGGTTTGGATGTGATGTTCAGATATAGAGTTGGTTGCGTATGAAATATTTGTCTGCTTTAATGGCTAGGTGTTTTTGAGTATGTGTAGCGGTTCTAAATTCTAGTTAAAAGTATATTAGTGTTATTAAGATCAGAGTGCGCAGCAAGAGCGTTTAAATTTTTGGAGAATAAGAGAACGGCTTGCTGGACCTATTAGATAAGTGATTTTGGAAGGTTAGAGGGCTTCTATAAAGTCCCGGGATCAAACTTTGGCTTTAGGAAAATTTTAGTTTTAGGTGAAAAACCCTGGGAGTTAGTAGGTATGCTTTAAGAATAAAATATAGAGGAAAATGACACAAGTGGAGTGTATGGTTTAGTGGCAAAGTGACGCCACATAAGAGACAAGGGAGTGACGCCACAAGGAAGGAAGGAGGTCCAAGGTTCAAGTCTTGGCTCTTGCATTTTGGTTTTCTTTTTACATGGACCTTAGTATTTGGCTATAGATTTATATTTAGTTGCGCATGGTTTAAGACGCAAGAGGAGCTTGTGACTTAGTGGCTAGCAGCGTGGATTATGTTGCAAGGGAGCCTGGGTTCGAATCTCATGAAAAGCAAGAGAGTATTTATTTTGCGAATTGGACGGGAAGCGTCTGAGTCGGATTTAAACTCTGCTGATGGAAGGATCCCACATCGGAAAGATACAAAGAAGGAAGGTGAGAAGCTAGCTATATATAGAGCATTCTAGGAGGAGGATGAATACACCTTGGAGGGTGTTTGGGCACAGCGGATTAGCACCAGATTCCTATCAGGTGTGTAACTCTCTCTACTCTAGTTGTAGAGCGGCAAATGGCGAAGTGCCGGTCACGGCAATAGTAGCCACACGAGCGTGCGAGTGCATGTGTAAGGCTTCGACCGATAGTTGAGGCCATCAGTAGTATTCTTGTGGGTTGAGGCTGCTTGGGCCACGATGGGCCGAAGTGGGCCTAGTGAACTAGACTAGGTGAATCTCATATACGTGACTAGATTTGTGTTAGGTAGGCCACACGAGCGTGTGGGCCCGAATGGGCCAAAATCGGATTTTAGGCCCAATAGTCCGGTACGACCGGAAATGGTAGCTGAGTTGCTCGGGGCGATATTAGGCCTTCGGAAAGGCCATTGCAGGTGTGAAATTACTGAAATACCCTCGATAGGTAAATTACGAAAATACCCCTGGAAGGTAAATTACTGTTATACCTTAGAGGTTGATTAGCTTGATTATGTCGTATTTGTTATTCTGATTATGATGGTAAGCCGTTTCATACGTTATATCTGATATATGTTCTGCATACATGACATACCATATACACGAATTATTATGCCATATTGCATGGGCTTTGGGGTATGATGTGAAGAGGGAGGAAACATGATCTCTTTTAGACTGTCACCAGTGGTTAGGAACCACAAGTGGGTTTGCCCCACATATGATATTTTGTGACTAAGTCTCAGTGGTTTGGAACCACCAGTGGTTAGGTACCACATATATTATTTCGTGACTCGCCTCGGTGGTGGTTTGGTACCACGATGGGGTTGGCCCCACATATATTCATTAAGGGATTGTCACCAGTGGTTAGGTACCACAAGTAGGTTGGCCCCACGTATTATATTATGTGACATTTGTCACCAGTGGTTTGGTACCACATATATTATTTCTGTGACTCGTCTCAGTGGTTTGGTACCACAGTGGGTTTTCCCCACATATATTCATTAAGGGATTGTCACCAGTGGTTAGGTACCACAAGTGGGTTGGCCTCACATATGATTATTTGTGACTTTTGTCACCAGTGGTTTAGAACCACCGGTGGTTAGGTACCACCAGTGGCTAGGTACCACAGATATTGGGTCGATTCCAGAGATATGGAGGATGGATACTAGGTTGATTGGGTTATGTTGCATACATGCTTAATATATGATTGGTGTGAGAGCTCAAAGCTCAACTGGATGGGGATTTACAAACTAAGTGTCGGTGACTCACCCCCTCCGTTAAATTTTGTAGGTAATCCTTAGACCGCAGATATAGAGCTGAGGTGGACTCAAGGTGGCCATGCATTACGATTGCTTTCGTAAACTTCATTTTAATTTGAACTTATTTTAATTCGGGATTTTATTTTGTAATAAGGCCACTATTACTTTAAATTTGGTATTTTATTTGGTTTAACTTTTAATTTGATTACTGCCTATTATTATTAAATGTTCAATACGGGAATTTCCTAAACTCTTAATAATCATTTTCCAAAATGTTAAATAAAGGATTACCAGTGAATAAATATTTAAACTCGAAATTTTTAACAAACGCGCAGATTTTAGACAACCCCTTCATGTGACATGCCAGATCCGGTCATAACTTCTAGGCCGGGTTTGGGGTGTTACCAAAAGCACTTCCTAGATCACCAGCACCTATGATCAACAAACAAACCCCACAATCAGTTATAATTTACAGTTAATTCGAAACCAAAACATTGACAATGATTCATTCAATCCATTTGTTACTTATTTTCAAAACCAAGCAACCCTCCCACTGCGAAACCGAACAAGACAAGTCATCACTCCCACAATTCACCGCTGCCAATTTTGAAAGACCCAATGTTAACACTATATTACATCTTTATAACCAAAAGAAAGGAAAAGCTTCCCCTAATTCACAAACACAACTACTTTACCTACTAAGCGAGTAACAGTAGAATCACACCGCTCCAACACTAACTGAATTGCTTCAGCCCTTAACCTTCATCAATGAAATAGTCAATCGATTACCAAGAATCCATAAACCAAATTACACCACAGTTACGAAACTTACCACCAATGCACGAAAACACAATGGAGATGACAAGTTGCAGCAACAAGGAGAAGGTTAGGAAACAAGAGAAATCGACAACAAAAAGGAAATAAGGGAATTGACGGAACCAAGAGAAAAGATAAAAGAAGAAAGGAGAGGAGAAAAGAAAATAGCCGAAAATCACAACAATATTCGGCACCACGGAAGAAGAATAGTTGACAGGAAAAGTTGACAGAAACCCAATGCCAAAGCTGAAATTTGAAAAAGAAAAGAAGTGATCAGATTTTTGGTAAACCCCCCAATCCCTTAACTTTCTCCCCTTATCCCTAACTTCCCTCCTAAAACTGTCCATCACACTCCCACTAACCCTCAAACTCCCCCCAAACCGTCCACCACAATCTCCTCAACAACTGAATTCAACCCTCATTCAAACACTATAGTATTTCAACTAAACTAAAATTCCTACACGGAATAGGCAGCAAAATAATCCCTTGTTTGCACAAAGAGTCGAATTCCAAACCTCCAGCTTATTTATTCTTCACTCAACCACCAGACTAGCAGGCCCATTCTGACATATTTTACCAACATTTAATTATAAGCCTACTAGCTAAAGATAGGGGTTTACTCAATTAAAAACAAAATTTTGCCCAAGCTAAGGCTTGAACCCAAGATTCGCAAACACTCCCAGAACACTTAACCACCGAAGCAGACAGATATTAGTGTCACAAACATACGAGAATAATTATAAAGGATTTTTGGGGCTTTACAATTACGAAGCAAACACATGAATTAGAAAATAAAAAAATTAGTAATTGGATTAGAAAATAAATTATTTAATAATTAATTAAATAGACTATTGAGTAGTACAAGGATTAAATTGAAGAAATTAAAAATTGATGTCATAAATGGAGAGGGGCTTAAGTAACAATTTGATATGGCCTTATTTGATAATAAACTACTAATTTATGTAGTTAGTGGATGAGATTAACCACCACTGTAGATTTCCACTAAGATTATTACGGTTTAATTATGGGGATTGATATATATATATATATTTAATCAAAAAATTAATATATATAGGTTAGTGGAAAGAGAAAGAAAACATTAAGCTAGTTTATTTCTCTATTTCGTGTATAGCAAAGAAAAAAGTAAAATTTTCAAAGGTTTTCTCACCATTGTCGTTCATCCAATTTGCAAGAAAGGTAAGTTTTTACTTAAAATTTCATGGAAATCTTAATTAGTGATAGTTGATAATCTTGACCCAAGTATTAGATTGTGGAATTGATAAGGTTTAACAAAGTTTCCATGGTAGAGAATTTAGAGAAATTTAGTTAGAAATCATCATGAAGATTAGTTGTTAAGTTTAGATTATATGTTATTCATGTTTGAATTGAAATGGGGGAGGTTGTGATTGAGTTAAAATTTAGTGATTGTAAAGGAAACCATTTTTGAGTATTATAGGTCAAAATGAATACAATGTAAGTTGTTAAATATTAATGATGTGGATAGATAGTCTAAAGTCCCTAAAGAATAAATATGAAATCATATTTTAATTCAATGTATATAACAAGAAACGAGCATTTTAGATACTAAGGTTAAAAAGGGACTTAATTGTAAAAACGTGTAATTATTCATGGTTATTAACTATGCCTTGTTGAATGTGAACTAATACCATTTTTGTAAACGAATTATCGAACATAGTTGAGATGAAGCCAAATTATCGAGGATAAAAGGCGAAAATGAGCAACGTGTGGCGAATTAGGTTTGTGCTACTATAGTTCACTTTTAATTACTTGTTCAGTTAGTAGTTAGTTACCATAGTCAAATCTAGAATCAATATCAAGGTAACTACACCTATGCTCAAAACTTTGAGCTGATGAATATGATGTTGTGCTTAGATGAAGTTGTGTTATAAATTATCAATATTATGATATGTTCATATGTTCTTAATCATAATGGATGATATATTAACATTAACTTTGATGATATGCATTTATTTAATTGCATTAAAGACTTTGGTGATATAATGATAATTGATTATATGTATTCGATTTGGTAATTATAGACAAGGAAAAGTGCTTATGCCTAAATTCTTGGTATATATGAATTTTGTGCAAAAGATAATACTTGATAATATGCGTTATAAATGAAAATAGTGAGCCGAACTAAGTTGATTGTGAACTAAAGCATGATATCATGATAATATGAATATATATGATTGGCATGTAATATATGGTATATTGATGACACTATGAAATAGAATATTGATTCGTGATATGATGACGAATACATCATATTGAATAGTGAGAGTAACTAATGATAAAAATATCATGTTAAACGATGTTAGACATAATAGAGGCATAGTTGGCATGCGATAGGGTCATAGATGTAACAGCCCGAATTTGGGGCTAGTCGAAACAGTGGTTTCGGGACCACTAATCTGAGGATGAAGAAAATTATTTTTAAAATTATTTTATGTGTTATAGCATGATTACAAGGATGCATGAAAATATTGGTGCTTTAATTTTAGCGATTGTATGCTTAATTGCGAAAAAGGACTAAATCACATAAAGTGCTAAAGTCTCATTTTACAAGCTAGATGTGTCTAATAGCTATAGAGTATAAAATTGGAGGTCCTTAAAGAGTAATTAGACCCTTAGAGAATGGGTGGCCGGCCATAGGGGACAAAATGATGTCAAAATTGGTCAAGTAGGTAGGTTAAGTGGATTAAATTGAAGGAAATAAATAAAATAAAGAAAAGGCTATCATCTTTTTATTTCTCTTCTTCTTCCACCAAATTTTCACACTCAAGAAGGGCTTTAGGAGCTTGAAATTTCAGCCACCTATTTTTCTTGCTAGTAAGTGATTTAATGGCTTTTCTTGATAATTTTTGTACTTTTGGAACCCCTAAAGCTTAAGCTAGCTAAAGAGGGGACTATTTTGCAAAATGATTGAAAGTTTAGGGATTTTCCATGAGGGTGTTTATGTTGTTTGCTGAGTTTTTATGGAAGAAAATGAATGTTAGTAGGTTAAGGAATAACTTTTTTGAAAGGTGTTTTTATGAAAACACCTAAATGGGACTTATTTGTAAAGGTTGCAATTGAGTAATAAATGCATGAAATGATTGGTTTTGTGAGTTGTTATAAGAGAAATAAATGTTCAGTTAGGCTTGTTTAATGAGAAAATATGATGAAAATGATTTACGAGCCTAGGGACAAAATCGTAATTTTGCCAAAGTCTAAGGGCAAAATGGTCATTTTTGCCTAAGTAGAAATTTTGAAGTGTCATGATTTATGTAGTGATTGAATGAGTGAATTTTATTATTATAGATTAAGAAGAGCGCGGAAACAACCTTGACCAAGGAAAAAGCAAGGTTACGGGGCTAAATCGTCGATTAACACATTTTCCACCGAGGTAAGTTTACATGTAAACGATACATCCTTAATACTTATGATGTTGCCTATTGATGCATTGTATAGATGTAAATATTTATTAGAGAGATTGGTTGAAAATGATAGATAATGAGTAATTCTCGTATGAACCTCAGAATATAAATGTAAGTACGAACAAATATCCGTAATTATCATTATTGGTGGGATGTGTGTGATACCATCGTAATCATCATTGTTGGTGGGCTGTATGCGATACCACCTTATTATTTATTTACGATGGGCTGTGTGTGTTACCATCGTTTATATTATCATTTGGTGGGCTACGTGCGAAACCACCGTAATTATTCTTGTTTGTGGGTTATGTGTGATACCACCTTATTATTGATTAATGGTGGGCTGTGTGCAAAACCACCGGGTACCTAGTATTATTCTGAAAGGTTCATCGAGAAACTTGTCTAAGTAAATATTCCATGTGTCTTTGTGGTGATGAGTGCAGGGTATATGTGCAAGTAAATATGAACAATATATATATGTTATACGGTTGGGATGTGGTAAGAGATGAGATGAGTAAGCATGATTATGATAATGTGAATTGTCTTTACATAATATGTAATGCTTGTAATTACTTAGCATATGGCATGATGCTTATTGTTTACATGTAGACTTACTAAGCTTAAAGCTTACTCCCTTTCCCTTCCCTTGTTTTATAGTGTCAAAGAACCGGTTCGGAGTACGAAGATAATCAGAAGATCAACCACACTATCAGCACATCTTGGTATATTTAGACTTAGCATTTGGAGAATGGCATGTATAGGGGCTAGACTTAGTGAAATGTCTTGTTGTTTTGGCTAAGTGTGTTGGCTCTTTTAAAAGATGAACTCTTTTGTATAAGGCCATAGTTGATGGCTCATTATTATTAATCTATGAAAATATGAGGTTATTCATGAATGTGTATGATGCATAATTGGGTTGCTTGGTTAAAATATGCATGAATGGGTTGATGGTTGAATGTGATTTGTGTTTGTATGAGTTAGGGCGATAAAAAGAGCTTGGCGAATAGCCTTATTCTTGTCCACACAGGTAGACACACGGGCGTGTGTCTAGGTTGTGTGGCCTTATGGGCGTGTGGTTAGGCCGTGGGTCCCCTTGCATGCTAGGGTTACAAGTTAGTATGCTCCACGGGCAGAGACACGGCCGTGTGTCTCAGCCGTGTGGAAGGCACGGCCATGAACATGAGCATGTGCCCAGGCAGTGCGAAGTCTGCACCTGAATTTGGAATTTAATTCACCACACGGTCGAAGGACACGGGCATGTGACTGGCCGTGTGATGCAAGTCAATGTCGAACACGGGCCAGACACACGGGCGTGTGACAGGCCGTGTGATGCAAATCAGTGTTGACCACGGGTGTGGAACACGGGCTTGTGAAATGTCACACGGGCATGTCCCTTCCTCCACACGGGCGTGCGGATTGTTCAGAGAAAATTTTCTAAGGTCTTTCTGAGAGCTTCATTAGAGCTCGATTTGATTCTGAACCATTCCTAAACCATGAATTGGGCCTCGTAGGTTTGTTTAAGAGGTGTTATCAAAAGTTTTTAATTTGGAGTGGAAAGTCAGGTCTCGACGTCATATGATTGTTTGCATATAAGCCTAGTAATGCCTCGTATCCTATTTCGATGTTGAATACGAGTAAGGGGTGTTACAATAGATATCAATGACTTTGTTTTAGCTCCAATTCTTAAAGGATCGTGAGCAACCCCAATTCTAGGAGGGTTGTGGGTAGTCTCAATTCCCAATGAGTCGTGGACATATATTAGCATACAGATTGAGTAGCCCCAATTCACAAAAGGTTGTGGACTTATATTAACATATAGATTTGCGAATCTATTCTAGGGTCTATAATAGGTAATAAGGGCAAATAGAATAAGAAATGAGAATATGATGCTGATTTGATATGTTGTATGTACAATTATACAATGATATGAAACTATGATCTATTGAAATGGATATTGAATTGTAATGACCCAAAATTCACGGGCATCGGAAAAGTACATTATCAGGCCTCCGTCTGAGTAAATCGAACTCATAAATAATTATTAAAAATATTCATGAGTCTAGTGGTGTGTCTAATTAGGTTTCAATTAAGTGAATTTAGCTTAATTAAGAGTAATTAGGAAAAAGAACTAAATTGAATAAAGTGTGAAAGTTGAATTGTAGATTAAAAGAAAGTAAAAAGGACCAAAATGGCAAATATGCCATTTAGCATAAATGAGGCGACAACTTAGAAAAATCTAAGATTTTCTTAGATTTATTATGTTATATAACTATAATTATAATTATTAATTATTATTATATTATGAAATAAATAAAAATAAAGACAAATGTATGGTAAATAAATTATACATGTGTAATGCATATATTTGTACACTTGTAAAATAAATAAATAAATAAATACTTATAATTTAAGTATAAATATATTTATTAATTAAATAATTATTATATTATTATAAAAATAATTAATTAAATAAAAGAAACAAAAGATAAAAGAAAGAAACAGATTGTGAAACGAAAATAGGGAAAGAAAGAAGAAAAAGAAAGAAAGGGAAAAAAAAAAGGGAGAAATTAGGGTTTTAAGGTTCAAGCTTCATTTGGTAAGTCAATTAAGTTCTTTTCTTTATAATTTTGATGTTTTAGAAGATTTAGAACAAAGTTTTGTTGAATTTAAGTTGAAACTGTGAAAGTTCTCAGGTTTTTGGACATGAGTTATGTTGAACAAATTGATGAATTAAGGGTTTAATTGATAGGATTTCTAGTTAGAATTGATTAAAGGATTAAATTGTAAAGTAAGCTATAAGTTTTGTGTTAGAGGGACTAAATTGAAAGAAATTTGAAATTAGGGTTTTCTCATGAACATTAGATAGTTAAGTTGAATTTGGTAGGAAATTGAGTAGAAATAAAGTATGAATTGATTTAGAAAAATAAATTAGTTTAATTAGGACCAAATTGAAATTAAGGTAGAAATTTAATAAAATTTCAATTATTTAATATAAATTAGTACTATATTAATAGTGTAAATTACTTTAACTTCCGTAGCTAGCAAAGAACCAGAGGCATCGGCTCAAAAAGGAAAGGAAAAAGTTATTGAGGAGTAGACACGAGAAAATCACGGTTTGTACTACTATAATTCAAATTATTTACTATTAAATGTTATATTAAAATTATGTAGTTGATAAGTAAATTATGAGGTAAGTGTATTATTGAATTGTATGAAATTGAGTTACATGATTAATATGTATTGAAATTGAATTGCATGTGAATTGAAATGGAAAATGTATTGAGTTAAATTGTATATTAAATTGAAAGTGAATTTGATAAGAAAGTAAAATTAATTGAGAATTTGAAATTACCTATTAACTAATCGGGCTAAGTCGGATATATTTAGCATGCCATAGGATTGAAAGGACTTGGAGATTTTTTGGCTTGGCCGAGGAGACACTAATGTCATTATATTTCTTCGGACTATCCAAAGAGGCACTTAGTGTTGTTCTGGTGTGTCTAGGTGGATCATACTAGTGTATTTGGTTGGGTTATTTTGGTGTGTTTGGTTGGACCTGTGTATCCGCCAAGGTCCGAGTCTTGTTAATAGGGGTATATAAATGAAATGAGAAAATTGAATGAGTTTGATCGATTGATCTACTGAAAGTATGAGAAAGTGGAATTATGAATTGAAATGTGAATTGAAATTGAGGATAAGATTTGCAAGCATGAACCTAAGATTCATGAATTGATCGAAGATTTGAAATGTTAATATATGATATCAGTTGATGAATTATTATAAATGAAGTATGAATTTGAATGTAAATTAATTCTTATGATTTACATTGTTACACATTTGATGCCTATAGAACATTAATGTTATTTAGTTTGAATTATGGTAATACCACTGAGTATAGGCATACTCAGCGTATGGTTGTTTCCATGCTTCGGTTAGTAGAAGTCAAAGGTCCCGGTTCAGCATCCAGATCAATCCTGACCTCAGTACAACATTGGTGATGTAAATTTTTCCTCTTTTGGTAAAAGTGGCATGTACTTAGGAGTTGTAAAGGTCATTTGAATATGTCTTGTGATTTTGGTTGTAAAGAGTTATTGACAATGTTTAAATGGTTGAATGAAATGGTAAGAAACTTTATAAAATGTTTTGGTACTTTGGCACCAAGTTAAGTGGAAAGATGAATGAAGTTATTAATTAATTTTAAATGATATTATGAATGTTATTGGTCATATTATTAACTTAATGTTTTAGACATGATTTAGGTATATTGAGTGTGCAAATGTATTGGTTGAAATATTGGTATTGGATTGGTTTCGGCTTGAATTTGTAGGGTTGGCTAGGTTAATATAAAAGGCTCATATAGAGTTCACACGGCTTGGCACACGGGCGTGTGACCAGACCGTGTGAGACACATGGCTAACACATGAGCGTGTGGTTAGGTCGTGTGTCCCCTGCAACTTAAGTTTTGGAAACAGAATACCTAGGTTTTAGCACACGGGTAGAGACACGGGCGTGTGTTTCAATCGTGTGAAGGACACGGCCTTGAACACGGGCGTGTGTCATGGTCGTGTGAAAACTGCACTAGATTCGAGTTGAAAATAAATCCACATAGTCTAAGCACACTGGCGTGTGACTTGGTCGTGTGAAATCAATTTGTTCATGAAGAATAAGTTAGAGAGTTACACGAGCGAAGGACACGGGTGTGTCCTGGCCGTGTGAGCCACACGGTATGTCAACATGGGCGTGTCATGGAGATACACGGGCGTGTGAGCCCTGCACCTAGGAAAAAATTTTAGAAATTTACGAAAAATTTTTGGAGTACTCGAACAAGTCCTGTTCCATTTCTAATACGTGTTTTGGGCCTCGAGGGTCCAACGTAGAGATTTAATGATTAAATTATACTATGTATGTTAATTTATTTCTGAATTATTCGTAAATTGTCTAATATGTCCGATAATGCTCCGTAACCCTGTTCTGACAACGGTTTAGGGTTAGGGGTGTTACATGAATAATGAATATAAGAAAAGATGTGTATTCTGTAAGGGTGCACCAATGAAATAAAGTAATTTTGATATTGGAAGACATATGAATGAATAAAATGTAGCTAGCTATACATGTGAAAATAGTGGATAGTGTGGGCCATAATACCCTGAGGGTGGCATGATTCATTGGTACATTGATATGAAAACAAATGATGATGTAACTTCGCTTGGCTTGATATTTATATATATTGGTTTATTGATGAAAAATTGAATGAATTTATTTTCATCAATGCTATACATATACGTTTGTTATATGTTTAGTTTATTATATATTGAATTCGTATTCTATTTGCACCGCTGAGTATACAATACTAAACGTACGAATTTGTTTATTTTCGTGCACAAGTCCTAACAGGTTTTGATAAATTAGAGGACTTGCAAAGCATCCAAGACTCAACAACTAAGCTCAGACCAAGTTTGTATGTTCTTTGGCTTGTAAAAGTTTAAAGGCATGTACCTAGATTGTGTCATATGATAATTGTCATTTTTGGGTCTTTTGATTTGTGTTGGTACTTAATGGACATTTGAATGTCCTAAAGTTGAATTTAGTTTTTTGATTTTAATGTGTATATGTATGTTTTAGCCTATTTTACTATTGTCTATCTATATGATGATACGATGCATTGAATGGTAGTCATATGTGTTGAATGTGTTCAGGGAGATAAATTTGATGATTGATGAAATTGGTATCATAGTTGGAATAAGATAGAAATGTGCTAGAGACCTTTTTAACAAGTTACTAAGTGAAACATAGGTAATTTGACCATTTGGTCTCGAGTCACTGTGAACAAAATTAACCAAATTGTGCATTTCTAGGTTTAGGAATCGAGACATGTTGAACATGTCTCGAGACATACGTTATCATATCTTGAGATAAGTGATCCTTGTTGGAAAATCAGGTTTGGAAAACGTAATGGAAAATAGAATTGAGGAAAAATCAAAGTTAAATTTTTTTTTTCAAAACAAGAACTTGGTTGTAATATCTAAAGTAATAAACATTTAATAAAAATTATACATTTTCGATTCATCTAGGATGAATGCTTCGATCAAGTAGTCTTATATGTTATCCTCAAGCTCATGTCTGTCGAGTGTGGGCTCACTTCGAATTAAAAATTTTTGCACAAAATTACTAGTAGGGTACTTTCACAATTTCTCTAAATTTTAGGGTTAAGTTGTAAATAATATATATAAATTTTCTAAAATAATTTTTTTAGAGAATTCTCTCTACAACTTTCTCTTGAATTTAAGTGTGTGTAAAATAATGACCCAGGGTTCTCTTTATATAGGGAGAGTTTAGAGAGTTCAACTATGATTAAACTTAATCACTTTAATATTAAATTAATATAATACTTATCAAGACAAATATTAGATTAAATTTAATATTAAATATATTAAATTAATAAAATACTTATCTACAAGATAAATATTTAATTTAATTTAATATTAAGATAATCACATTAATATTAAATTTAAAAAAAAATACTATCAAGGTAAGTATAATTGTAACAGTCTAGTTTAGACCCTAATTGGAACAGTAGTTTCGGGACCACAAATTTGAGTCAAAATATTTAAATATTATTTTCCATGTTTTTAATGTGTGAATTGATATCTGTGAAATTTTCGTGATTTAGTTTTATCGTTTGAGTGTCCGATTTAATAAAAGGACTTAATCGCGTAAAATGTAAAAGTGGCTAGCTATTTGTTAATGTGCTAAATTGTTATGATCTGATTTGTTGAAAGTCCTTATAATACTAATATGTCATTATTAAGTTAGTAGACATTTATGTCCATGAATTATGTGACGTTATAAATGTTTGATTAAAGGTATATTTGTAATTTGAAAATTATGTGATAATTAAATAAAAACAAAAGCATGAAAATAAAGCCAAATGTTCATCATCTTGCTGAATTGAAGAAAGAAAAATAGGGCTCTTAAGCTTTCAAGTATTCAACACTCATTTTGGCTAGATTAAGGTATGTTTTGCTTCAGTTTTTTTATATTTTTTACGTTTTTGAGATCATTTCTATGTAATCTATCAAGCCCATGTCTCAATTTTTGAATTTGATGATGATTTTGTGTTTTTCCATTGTTGAAAGCTTGTGGTTTTTTTTTTTTTTTGTTTGATGATGGAAAATAGAATATGTGATAGATTAATATGTTTTGTCTTTGGATTTTTGATGAATTTGATTAAATTAGACTAATTTGTGAAAATATTATTTTAAGGGACTAAAATGTGAAATAAATGAAATATGTGGGCTTATACGGACTAGAGGAAAATTCAGCTAGGCACTTGTATAAAACATTTTGTGAATTTTGTGTTTTGTGAAACAGGGACTAAATTGTGAAAAATGTGAAATGTCAAGGGAAAAAGTGTAATTAGCCCATTAATGTGTTTTTGGATGAATTTGATTGAATATGTGATTAAATAAGTTAAATTTGTATTAATTTAGATCAAGAAAAGAGGAAATCGGAATTGGATCGGGGGAAACCGAAGTTGTCGAATAGTCGTCCTGGTTCGTTCGTCTTTGCTGAGGTAAGTTCATAAGTAAATAAATGTCGTTAAATTTGATTGTATATATTTTAATAGTGCCGAATTTAATTATTACTTGCATATATATACTTGCCGAATTGAATTAAGCATGGGAGCATTGTTTACGACCTTGAATCAATCGAGTTACGACGTCTGAAAGCCCCGTACGAACCTTAGGAATAGTTAGGATACATATGTCAAGACATAGGATTTCGATATGTGTTTTCGTGTAAGACCACATCTAGACGTTGGCATCGACTTGTGATTTACATGTAAGACAATGTCTGGGACATTGGCATCGTATTTGATTCGTGTAAGACCCTGTCTGGGACAGTGGCATCGATATGTGATTACATGTAAGACCACGTCTGGGACGTTGGCATTGTACGAGATTTTCGACTATCTGAGTATCCTTTTTAATTCCGAATGGTTCAACGGGCATTATCGATTTAAGATCGAATGTGAAAACGAACTAAAAGGTTCAGGTACGTGCTATGTTATATGAGTATGAAAGTAAGGTAATTATATGTTTGAGATGAATATATGAATTAGACATGGTAAAAGAGAAATTTATATGTACTTACGAGTATATGTGTGATGTGTCTAAAACTAACTATGATCACAATAAAGACAAGCGCACCTATCATTTATAGTATAGTTATGGTAAGACCGGTAATATCGTATCCACAAGGACCAAGAGTACTAGTAATTACTATCTTTCTATTATTTAGCCTAAGAATTGGGGTGATTTCTTTTAAACTAAAACTAATTAAAAAGCACGACAGAGGATGAATTGAGAAAATACTTTTAGACAACTTATATGATAAAGACAATACCTAAGGAAGAATCCACCTAGACTTCACTTATTACTTTTGATTCATATGATTTATTCACTTGACCTAATCCGTAAAAATCCCTGATTTATGTTAATATCTCTTTCAAGACTAAAAACAACTGACTCTAGGTTGATTAATTGAAATCTCTTTCTAATTAAAACCCCTATTGTCGCATTAACTCGATCTATGGATTTCCTTATTAAATTGACTCTAATGCAGCAGATTTTCGTGGCCCTATTTCTAGGGTTGCAATCAACTCCGCTTAATTGTATTGATCTACTCTTAAACAGGGACTTTTGCTCCACTGAATAAGCACATTTGACTTGAATTAATAACCTGAATTATCAAAACAAGAATAAGAACTCACAATTAAGAATAAGAACAAGTATTTATCTTATAAATCAAATAATAATAAGATCTGTCTTAGGTTTCATCCCCTTAGGTATTTAGGGAATTTAGTTTATACTGGTAGAGGGAAACATCTTAAAATAAGGAAAATAACAAAACATAAGAAAACCCAAAAACTTCAAGAGAAATTAATAGGAGATCTTCAATCTTGATGGAGATCCTCTTTCCAAGATGCTCTCGATGACTATCTTCGGGTATTTTCTGCCTTCTACTCGGTGTCCCCTTTTAGGTTGCCCCCTAGGGTGTTTATATAGGCTTTGGGATGCCTTTCTTGGCCCACAAGTAGCCTTTTCCGAATAGAATTAATTCTAGTTTCAGCATGGACACTCCCGTGTTCGGTAACCTCAGGCCGTGCTCGATTCTGCTCGCCATACACGGCCGTGTGGTCTGACAGTGCAGGCCGTGTTGATTAAAGTAGGCCTATTTTGCCCCTTTTTGGCCCGTTTCTCGTTGTTTTCGACTCCCTAAGCTCTCCTGAGTGTAAAACATGAAATTAAAGGATTAGGAGCATCGAATCCATCAAATCTAATGAAAATTCATCCACAAATAAGCCAAGCATAGGGTAAAAATATGTATAAATTATGGTTTATCAATGTGCATTCGGCTATTGATGTTATAATGCTATTGTATATGTGGTAATGTTTGAGTTTGCAAGCATAATAAATGTACATTTGGTTAAGGTTTGTTTGATTTGGCTAGTTGATTTAATGCTAATTTTTATTTGATCATTATTTTCTTATGACTTACTAAGATATGAAAGCTTACTGTGTATGTGTTTCTTCGTTGTTTTATAGATTTTGAAAGCTAGTTACGAGCTCGGGGATCGTCAGAGAAATCACTCACACTATCGATCATTTTTCGGTACTTATAAAAGTTGAACTTTGAACTTATGGCATGTATAGGCTAGCTTATGTTTTGGTTAACTTTGATGTTGTAATTACAAGCCATGCGAAAATGGCTAGTTATAATGCTTAAGTTTATGCAAATTTGCTCATGGTTTATATGTGAGATGTGCCTAGTATGCTTTACGAATATTTGGGTGAGTTGGTTATGGTTTAAGCCGTTACGAAAGTAATGTGCATATCATATGTATGTTATATACTTGGTAGATGCTTGATGATATAGTCTTGAGATGTGGTTTGGCTAAATAGATAAAAATGCAAAGTTTATTAAAGACTAAAGAATGATCATTTCGATTATGTGGTGTAAATCTATGAGGTGGTTATATTTTACTTTAAGATTCGGCTAAAAAGTATGAAAGAGCTTGTGTATATTTGGCCTTGATCTGAATCTATTTTGGAAATGTGTTTTATGTTATAAATTAGAGGATGGATATATGTTTGGAAGTGTGAAGTGACATATATATATGTGATGTTATATTGTGGATTGATATGATTCGATACAATGAGCATGTATTGAATGTGAAATTGGTTGTATAAGTTCGGTTGTTAAATGACATTTAAGAAAAGTGTTTAAAGTAAATTATGCTAGCCGAATATATTTATAAAGTAGGTTGATCTTATATATGAAATAATTTGGTGTAGTACATGATGTGCGAAATAGGTATGACTTGAATATGAAATGATATATTTTAACTTATGATTTGTGGCAAAAATTTATACTATTTATGTGGTTACTTTTGGTTGCCGATTTGTCAAAAAAATAAATTAGTAAGTATGTGTAATTTTTGGCATAATAGTTAGTAGGTAATTGAAGTATATTATAGCTTGTATTTGTGTTTATATAATGGTTTATTTTGATAAGTTAAAATGTGTATTAAATAAATGGCATTAAAGCATGTTCGCTTTATGAAATGGTTACTAAAGTTGCATATATGTTTGGTCAAAAAGTGACAAGTAAGGAGTTATTTGTTTCTTTATAATATGCGTACATGTTGAGTTAAGGTAATTATATGTTGGATATTTGGCAATTGAATAGGCATAACGGTATATATTTTAGGTATGTATGAAATGTTGTATATTGAAATGATATGTATTTTGGAAGTCATAAGCATAATTATTTAGAGGAGAATTAGAAGTATAATTGACCATGTTTTAATTAACTAATGCTATATATATTAATGCACATTATGCCGTAAATGATGATATTGAAATTTGAGGTATGATTTGTATTTGTATTACGATTTATAATGTTTGTTTAATGTTTAATCAGATGTATGCTTTAATTATAAGTTCGAGTATGACCTATGTGATTATATGATTGTATGAAAGTTGTGTTTTGTTCGGTGATACCTCGTAACCCTAATCTGGCGACGGATACGGGTTAGGGGTGTTACAATAATTTAATTTAATATTAAATTTATTAAAATAATGTTATTTTTGGAATAGCTAATCTAAAATCAAATTATTTGGTAGAGTCCAAGTAGGAGTCCAATTCTTTCACTGCTCAACCACCGAAGAACCACCACCATCGACCATCCGTCGACCACCGAAATGTTGTTGTTGCAGTCTCGGCACCGCAGTGCACTATGGTGCAGGCATGACACCCTTACTACACCTCGAGCATGTTCGGTTGCTACCGGTTCGGTCCAGTCAAGCCATTGGCTGGACCATTAGCTCGGTTTCACATACCAAGCTCAGTTCAACTAGTTTTTGGGTCTCGATCTCAATTTTGGGTTCTCGGGCCCCATTTTCGATTTCAGGTCCAATTTTTCAAGTTTAATTACCCATTATGCCAATTGTCTGACTTGAAAATTAATTTCCAAAAATATCATATTAATTTTAATTAATTTGATTAATCTAATTTTACTTGATCAAAATTAATTTTCCCAAAAATCACTTAGATTTTCCAAATTAATTTTTTAAGAAAAATTTTTAATCAAATTCTAGTTGAACAATTCTCACAACCGCCAAATTTAATTTCAAATCGAATAAATTGAATTAATTAAATTATTTCCAAAGTTGTAGAATTTTCTTCTGATTCAAATGTTGTCTGTCGAGCTTTTGTTGAGCTAATAGAGGGACCAATCAGACATATACAATTAGACTAGAGTAATTGCAATTATGTCTAGAAGCATCATTCTGATAATTCGATATTATTTAATCATGGAGTCAGTCCACAAGAAGTACCATGATTGAAAACTCTTTACTGTATACTCTTTATGAAAGCAATTCATCTAACTACTTTGTCCAATGACCTCGTTATGTGTGTATTGAACTCATATGACATCCTTGATTCCTCTAAGTTAAATCTATTCACTCAATACAATCTTGTTTTATCCCATTGTCACTATTGTGTCTTCTTAATAATTAATATGATCACTGTCAAACAATGAATATGATAAATTGTTTGTTCAAGATTAAGCAACTCGTGACCACATTTCATATTTATCAATCCACACAATACCAATGAGAGGGTATTGTTAAATCTTTAATTGAGCTATGAATTCCATTGCTGCTAATAAAGTCATGTCATACACAAGTCATGTCATACACAAGTCATGTACCCAACATACTGACTATATGTAACCCCCCAAACCCGGCCTGGAGGTTATGGCCGAATCTGGCGGCTTCACATGATAGTGCTTTAGAAAACGTAACTACGTTAAAACTAGTTTTAGGTATCTTAGGCCATCGTCAAAACGTGTCGTTTATTTATTTATTATCCAATTTCAAAACCTTATACATTCGCGGAAGCTTTTAAAAAATAATAATAATACTTTGCGAATTCGTATGTATTTTAATAAAACCTTTGTTTACCTTGAAAACTTGAGTTTTCCTATTTCTAACCGCAGTACCACTACGTCATAAATTCCAAATTTAAAACAAAATACGTAAAGGCCTTATTACATAAAAATTACCCAGATTTAATCAAACCATAATTAAAAGGTCCAGAACCGTGGTCACCGCCGAGTCCTCCACCGCACCGATACGTCTACTGCTGGGGATTACCTGAACATATTAAACAGAGAAGGGGTGAGTTTTCACAAACTCAGTGTGTAATCCCCACAGAAAACATACACACACAGAAATATCAGATAACAGACATCAATTCATAATTCGGGTCTGAGCCCATTACAGAAACGGTGTGGACCTTAGCCCACTCAGGTACAGATTCAGACATATTGCAGGGCCTTAGCCCATTTTAGACAGAATATGCAGAAAATAGAGTCCTACCCACCAACCTCTACACACCAACTCCGTCCAACCCTACACACCATTTGGGGATAAAAACAACCCACCCAGCCCTACACACCATGTTGTACCAAATGCGGCACCTAATCAGAATATTTGCAGCTGAGCTGCCAGATAACAGGCTTAAAAGCCTTTCAGATACTTCCTCCGAATATCATCAATCCCACCCCGATGCAATGCAACATACATAAATGTCATGCCAATGTGCAGATAATAGTTCATACATTCAGATCAGTACACATGCTTAGTACAAAAATCAAACAGTCATATCATTAATTTAGAGGTCTAAGCATTACTTACCGACCCTACGGTAGGTCCACAGTCGAATTGGTCGACCCGTGTAACCTTACAGAGTTTTCCAAAAAAAATGGGCTCATAAGCCCATGTGGGCCTACAAGTCCGTATGGCCCACACAACCCAAATTGGCCTTGGTCGTGTGGATTACACGACCTCTCGCGGCAGGGCTCGTCAATCACACGGCCTGGCCTAAAATCCCACACGGCCCAATTGGTCGAGCCCGTGTGCCGCACACGGCCTTGCCCAGCCAACACACGGTTGTGTTGCTCACGCACAGCCTAGCTTGTCAATCACACGGTCATGTGGTGACTAACAGTCTCGTACACGGCCTACCATACACCCGTGTGGCATCGACAGAATGGTTTTTGGCTTTTGCTGAAACCTCGTTTTCTACGCTTTCGGGTACACACCTGGTATCGAAATGATGCTAACGTAATCCCGAGCAATCCCAAACCTATATTTGACATAATAATGCCCTTATTCAGTAACATCTTCCAAACTTTAATAGAAAAATTCCACGAGCGAAATCTCATAACAGTCAACAATGTTATCGAAACTTACCGGAGATGATTAGAACCTCTAACGCTTAACCCACAATAGTAGTACCCACCGAAACTTGAGTTTCCCTTAATCAAAAAAAAAAACCAAAACAGTCCCCTTTTAGCAAACTAACACGAATGAGAAAGTAACAGTAAAATAGTTATGATAAACCGTAAAAGTAACATATTTTAAGCCCACATTTAGTACGCTTTTGGATGATTTATCCCTCGATTTATGTAAAAAGGTGCTCTTAATCCTTTCTTTTCATGTGTTATACCCAGGAAAGCACCCGAGGATAAAAAGAACGTAAAATGGGCCTAAAACGGAGTAAATGGGCCATATCACGAAATCAACACGGCCTGGGCCCAAGACCACACAGCCGTGCTGCACCAGTCATAAAAAACACGGCCTGATCTCGACTCACATGGCCGTGCCTCATTAAATAAGTCCGAGCACAGCCTGGCCACAATTCATACGGGCATGTGCCATAGCCGTGTCCTGTCGCTGGAAAGAGCAATTTCATTCGGGAAAGGATACTTGGAGGCAAAGAAACACATTCCAAAGCCTATTCAAACACCCAAGTAGGAATTCTACTTAAATTAGGATACTTAGAGACCAAGTAAGGTATCTCAAAGCCTATATAAACACCCAAGGGGGCAACTTGAAAGGGAGTTTGGCAGAAGCCAAAAGGGGTCGAAAGCTAGGCCAAGGAGCCAAGTCGAGAAGGTCAGAGCTAGGGAATAACGCGAGGATAGCCAGTCGATTCATCACCAAGAAGCCGGAATTATACTCAAGATGGCGGAATTCTCCTTCAATCCCGACAGGGAGTTTTAGGATTTTTCTTATGTTTTGTTTTATCTTTTCTCTTGTGATGTTTTATTTTTCTTTCATGAACTAAACCCTTCAGATACCTGAAGGGGATGAAACCTAGACGGATGTTTATTATTTGATTTTTAGATTATATGATAAATTACTTAGTTTGTTCTTAATTATGTTCCTTAATCAACATCAAATGTGCTTAGGTGGAGGAGGAATAGACCCTATCTAAGAGTAGATCCACATAATTAAGCGGAGTTGATCGGGCGCCTAGAGATAGGGTTACGAGATTTTGCCGGATTAGGGTGAAACCTAATATAGGAATCTATTGATCGATTTACTGCTTTCCTATGGGGTTATTATAAGCGAACGAGAGTTCCACTAATTAACCTAGGATTAGACGTTATTCACCTCGAGAGAGGTTTAGCATAGGTTAGGGAGTCTCACAGATCAAGCTAAGTAAAAGAAATCATATAATTTAAGGTTAAGTAATAAAGTGAAGTTTAGGTGGAATCTTCCCGAGGGTATCATAAAAATCAACTGAGTCTTTTTCAAGTTATCCCCAATCTAGTCTTCTTGTCCTTGTTCCTTTAAGTCTAGTTATCGTTACTACCATCCACAACCAACCTTTGTTTTCTTTAGGCTAAGTAGTGAAAAGAAAGTGAGTATTAGTCAATTTAGTTCCTTTGAGTTCGACATTCGGTCTTGCCTAAACTATACTACTGTCCGATAGGTACACTTGCCTTAACATCGTTGTCAGAGTTAGTCTCCAGGTTTGATCGTTCTTTTATAAATATTTAAAACTCTGATTTCATAGTGATCAAGTTACTTACCGATCAGCGTGAAACAGTCGAACGATTTGAAACTATTGCTAAAATTGAGAAGAGAAACAGAGTAAAAATTTCGGTAGAGGGAAGGGAAACCCAACGTCAAAAAGTTTTGGGGGAGGAGAGGTTTTTCGCAAAAAGAAAGGGAACCAAAAATCTGATAACCCTCAAATCCCTTATTTTTCTCACCCCCTACTCCACTACTCAGTTTTCGAACCCAACTCAAACTCTCTGAATCATGACAGACAAAAACAATGCTCATGTCGCAACTCGAACACAAGACCTTTTCCATCCCATCACTCCTCTTAACCACTAGACCAGCAGGCCCATTCTGACAAGTTCTTACAAATAAATACTTATAAGCCTACTAACCAAAGTTTGGGCTTTATTCATAAAAATACCAAAATTTACCCAAGTTAAGACTTGAACTTGGGACCCCTTAAACACACCCACACACCCAAATCACTCAACCACTATAGCAGATAGGTATTTGTGTCTTGAAATTACAAAAACTAAAATTAATGGAAAATCGGGGCGTTACACTATAGGCTTAATCATCTTTAGAGCATAAGCCTCTACTCATATCAAAGCACATGAGTTACATACGCATGGTCAGTAACTAAATCAGAATTTAGGTATACCACACCATGAACGTCACAAGTGAATTAATTCACAGACGGATTCAGAATTAATTCATCTTGGGTCCAATCCAATGTATCATTCTTTCAATGAATACATTTATGTCTCTACTCGTGGAGTCAACTGCTCCGATAACCAAGACTAGTCATCTACCCAATTGGAATTGTAAACGACTTAATAATCCTTCTAAGCATTTGAATCAAATGCTCACTTTGATTTTATTACGGGATTATGGACTCGTTTAGATTGTCTACTGAAGTAAGTTGTCTTTCTTGCAATGTAAACGTTCTTACAGTACCACTTATCATCAGTTTGAACTTAAATAATTAATGAGCTAATATTTTCTTGTCACAATTTCATTATGCATGTAAAACATGAACGACAAAAAACACAAAAGATATGATAGTGAAATGTGAAATTAACTTTATTTATTCATCGTTCAAATACATAGAAAATAATTACATGTTTATTACAATATGGGCACATTTCCCAACAATCATTTGTCTCAAGACAAGTAAACATCGAACTTAAGATAATTTTTCTTTGTTTTAGGTATCGAGATAAGAACCCCTTTATCTTGATGCATCGAAGTTAAGGTCTAAAGTAAGGGAACTATGTCTCAAGACATGTCCCAAGACATAAGTGATCAAGTCTCAAGATATAAGCTTAAATGTCTTGAGACATTCCAACATCAAAGCAAGAATAAAAATTAATAGGTATTGAGACATGAATGCTCTATCTTGAGACACTCTGTTGAAATTTCAGTTTGAAATCAGGTCTTAACTCTACTTTTATCTCAAACAATTCTAAGACTTCTTAAATAAAGTTGGTAGACATCTATAATATGCTTAGGTGAAAGATTATGAATGTCGATTGATTTGAATTATATGATAATTACATGTTAAGCTTTGTGATATTGGATCGAGTTTGTCAAAGTTGCTTCGGTAATGTATTGTGACATCTCATATACGGATTTGACGACTGGGTCTGGTGTGGGGTGTCACACATCATCTTGTGTTTTAAGAGATGTTCCACGAAAGATGTTTCACATGGTACCACTTCACCAAAGTAAAAGAAGTTGAAGTTGCCCCGGAATATGATAGGGTTCTTAGGTTATCTTCACTTTTTGGGATGTTTCGGAGAACTTAGTTTGATGGATCAAATATGGAGGTAGTTCAGAGGTTTTCCTCTTAACCTCTTCTTGTAATATTGAGTGCTTCTCATTTCTTCCCAAAACATAGTGAACTTTTGTTCACTACTTACTATTATCATCAACAACAAAATCCTTTCATAATAATAATATAATAATAAACCATTAATGCCTTTGTTACTAAAAAATATGAGTTATTATTCTCGTTATTTGCTTGCTTTGTAAGTCTTATTCTTGAAACACTATAAATAGGAGCCTTTCACAACTAGTGAAAGGACTTTTGGCACTTTGGCATTCTAACTCTCAAAGCTCTCTCTAAAATTCTCTTAACTTATTTTCTTTATTTAGCCTTATCGTCAGCCACATGTCCCTTTCTCCATTTTACCAACCACCATTTATCGATGCACTCAGTGTTACTGGATTTGCTTCAGTCATCCTCTCTGCCTTCTTCCGATACATCTCATTCACTTGTTTGCAATGTCTCTTCTCTCTATCAAAGAACCGTCTACATTATACAAAACCTATATGGGGTTAGAATGATGAGGAAATACTGAAAGATCAATCTTTCTTTTCTTGTTATAAGTTTTTTACATTCCTAGAGTGATTGTTCCAAGACCATTGACAACTGACAATTCCTAGAATAAGAGAAAAGGTCAAATGGGCATGTTGTGGCTAGTGCTAAATTTACACTAATTGTTCTAGCTTTTTATGGAAGATTCAAGATGATGCAAGTCATGGGAGTAACGAACTTCTATACTTCATTGATGTTACATTTGGTGGTCTGTTAAGAGTTCCTGCATCGATACATACTGTATGTGACCAACCACCTCTTTGACTTTAGCTTTCTTGGGTTTTTTGAGAAAACTTTTACGAAATGGTTTGGCTTTATATAGTTGCAAATAAACTTGTTTCTTTGTTGGTAGCATTAGGTGTGATATTTAGGATTAACCCATCAATCCTGGTTAGGACAATGTTTGCATAGGGCAACTCATTGGGTGATTTGATGTTAAATGCTTCACTTGTGTGAAAATTACAATGTTAGGATGTTGGGGATGATCTAATTCAATACCCTTGCTAGTTTGGTATCTCATTAGTGTTTGGTGTGTGATACAACTAACCTTCTTTGTACATAATTCCTAGAGATAGTAACTTGTTTTGTACAATGGGATTTCTAGATTTTGGCCTCTCATTGTGTTGTCCCGAAAAAACCCAAGGATATGTGCCCAATCAAGACACTAGGGATCACAACTTGACATTTTTCATTGTTGGGGTGAGCACATCCGGTGGTGTTTTACCTATAGGTTTAGGTTGACAAATTTATGGCTGGGAAAGTATCTTCATTGACTTTTAATGCTAAACATAACAACAAAAGTTCAGTCAGTAGGGGATAACTTTTGCTTCGCCTTTTGTACTTGTACAGCGTTGCATTGGGTTTAAATAGTTACGTAAGTTGCACTCTCTTTATTCCGAATGCTATGCATATCTTTAGATGTTGGATTCCAATTTTAATCTAACTATAAATTTCAATCAACTGTCTCTTGCTTTTGTTAGATGAGAATTGAATCGGTCCAGAGGGGGGCAGGGCCACTTGCAGCTCCATTCTTTTCAACAGTTATTCCATTTCCCCAAGGCCAAGCACATCCTATTAAGGGCATAATCGTAAGTCCATACTCCAAATCCCGGAACTGGATTGGTTCCCAAAGTTGGGATTTCCTGATAAAACCAAAGCAATCTGTCAAATTCTTTTTTAAGATTTTCTGTCTTAACCCGACAATCAACAAAACTGCTTTCCATTTTTCCCTTTTTGACTGTGTGTTTGGGGGTTCATTCAATCGAAGAAGATGATGCACATGACCTTGTACTGGGGAAAGGACGTGACTCTGCTCATCGATTCCTGGAAGACTGATTCATGGCTGAGTTACCTCCTCACTTTGCACGCTTGTTTTCTCTTCTCTTCCTTTTACCAGTACATGGAAGATCGACGCCTCCGTTTCAGATCCCTTGCTTCCTCCAACCCATCCCCGCCTTCCTCCGCCGGCGCTTCCGTTCCTCTCCTCCCCAAATACCGCCGCTCCGCTAAATTCGCGACGGCCTTGCTCTTCGGGATCAATTCGGCTATCGGGTATCTCCTGATGTTGGCCATCATGACTTTCAACGGAGGCATTTTCTTGGCTATTGTTTTGGGACTGGCTGTTGGGTACCTGGTTTTCAGGTCCGCCGATGACGAGACCGTGGTGGTGGAGAACGTTTGCGCCTGCGCTTAACGCTTCCCTCGCTTTTTTGTCCCACAAAGCTAGCATAGTATTTTACTGTAATTTGTGTACTCTACCAATGTTCCCTGTTCTTGAATCGTATAGTAATTGTGTTTTGCCATGTTATAAATCAATTATCCTTGTTTTAAACTTCGCCGATCTGATTACCTTGTTCATGAACTCCATTGATTTTGTTGAGGAGATATTCTTCTTTGGGTTTTCTTGTTTGCGTTTGATTGATGGAAGGAATCAAGGGTATTCATTTGCTATTTGCTTGCCGTGAGAATTTCATAAACATCTGTCTTATGTTCTAAAAGGAAGCTTCTTTTTCCATCAGAAAGTTTAGCTTTCACTCCTTCACATTTTCAAAATTTAATGGAATCCCTTTTTTTTTTTTTTTTTTTTTTTTTTGGATTAAATTTGGAATGTAAAGAGAGAGAGAAATGTTTCCGTTCAAAGATGAAGCCATTTACCATCCAACCCTACATCATCAACATTCATCTAATTCTTGATTTTTATTACTTCATTTGACTGTTTTTTGGGAATAAGCGAATAGCATAGGATTCTTCATTAAAGTTATTGTTGGTGCAACAGAAAAGATAGCCACAAATCTTTAATATTATTCTGAAGTTATTATTTTATATACATGCTAAGGATTACAGATCCTAAAATAAAGAGGAATTTGCAGCTTAATTCATTCCAAATCTAGTCATCCAAATGGAACCCAAACAAACAAAATTAACTTCTAGTTTGGGGGTTTACAGAAATTCCTCAATCAGCACCTGGTAGATTCACCGTAAATGTAATCAAGAACAGCAATGACTCCAAAAACAAAAGCTTGATCAATCCCAGGTTTTACCACTACTTGATAAACATCTTTACTTGCCATCAACTCCTCTACTTCCTTCTTTACTCCAACCTGTACGTAAACTTATGATTTAGAACAAAACTAAACTTGATACCATGTTATATTAAATGATGTATACTACCTGAGCGACAACGTTGCCTGTGGAATCAATGATGCTGCATTTTCTGTCAGGGAAATAACCATTGATCTCATACTCACACTGCTTTCTGCTGCTTTTTGGTTCAGTGGAGATTCTGATGGCATTGTTATTGGCTAGGCATGAACGGGCCGGCTCCTTTAAAGTGAAAACCAACTTTTGTGATCCTTCGTAGTCGAAACTGTAGCCTTTCCATTTTTTATGTATGCTTAGTGCCTCAACCATCCCTCCCTGGAATATAGGAATCAACAACCATTAGGCTTTAACTTAGCCCATAGCAATACAGTTTGTGCTTATCTGCCTGCCTGCCTATGCTTGTGCGTATATATCCCATGTCTACTCGGTTATTAAAAATCATTATGCATCATAGTGCTAAAAAATTTGAAAATAAAAGTTTAACTCTGTCCCCAGTCTCTATACTTTTCAAGCTTATTCCCCTGTTTTTAATTCTAGGAATTCAATCCCTCTATTTGTTTTAAGTTAAAAACCAATTTCTATTGATAACACTGTTAATTCACTTCTTTTCAAATCAATTGGATTTTAATTTTTAAATCAAACCTTTTTTTTGATATTATAATGTTACATATTTAAATTTAACGAAAATTAATAATTATCAGTTGGACTTTGATTTTTAAATTACACAAGTAAAGGGAACCAATTCTTCAAATTAAAAGTAGAGGGATTAGCCAACAACCTAAATCAAGCTCTATGTTGGCACTTTCAACCCTGCTAATAAAATTCCTTCCCTCAAGTTATAATGTATCAAAAAGAAAGAAGAATACAGGGACTTCGGGCACAATTAGCCCAGAAAGAATCATCACCTGGGGACTTAGTGAGAGACAAAATATGATTTTATTTTGTTAATATAATCGCGACGCGAACCGCATAACTAGAGGACTGACAGGGACTAGACCCCTAAAATAAAAAAAAAAAATTATTTTTAAAATTTTAAATTAATAAAGGTAAAATTGTACTTTGCCCCTCTAAAAATATAAAAAATTAATTTAATTCTTTAAAAATATAAAGATGTATACTATTAAAATGGTGAAATTATATTTTTAATATTATAAAAATTAAAATTTAATTTCATCACAAAAAAGGTTTTATGATTTCTCCCCTTGCGGTACATATAGTTTTAATACATGGATAAATCTCATCCCACCAGCTCCTCTATTGTACAAAGTTACTTGAACCAATTTGCCATCCCTATTGGAGACTACTTTAGGACACAGTTATAATTATGATGACCAGTTTTCTATTCCATGTTATCCTGCTTTATCCTCTTGCATATCATGTTCCTTTTTATCTTTCCATCTAACATGCAAATGCAAGTTGTTTTCATCCAAAACACTCGAGGAAATTCAAGGCTCATTCATTTAAACTGATTCGTTCATATGCATGCACACACACAATAGATCATGCCTTGAAGAATTTATCATAATTTGATGGTATACAAAGGAACTTCAAATCCATGTTTTAAAGTTAACGAAAAATATACAATATTTACCTTTCGACGTATGAGAAGCAAAGCATCCCCATTTCCATCTCTCAAGACCAGCTCCCCTTTAGTACCCAGAACCCCACAACCGTCGACCCTGAAAACAACCATCTGGCTACAATCCGTCACCACGAAACCGCCTCCGTTCACCACATGCGGCCTCCTCCTAACCGCAAGCGCCACCTGAGATGAAGAACAATACAGCTTACTGATAACCGGCATTGTATTGACTTTCCCGGCCATGGATTTCTCTCTTTCTATCTCTCAAGGATTAGGCTAAGTTGATGTTACTCAAGTCTGAGACAATCCGTGCTTATATACATGTAAAAATGGTTTGTTTTTTTCTCTATTTTGAAAGATTAGGCAAAGTTGTTTGACTATTGCTATACGTATAATATATATATATATATAGATGTAAGAATACGTATTGGCAAACATTGTGGAGCACGTTTTGTTATATATATTTATATTGTTCCTTTTTCTACATGAAGGAATAGTTTTGCATGTAATCTGAGTTAAGAGTGAAGAATTTCAAAAAGGGTTTTTGAAAAATTTGGCAGGTGGTTGGCCAGAAAGGGAATCTCTTGAATGCTAAAATCTGTTAACAAGTCTTCAATTATTGATGAAGAGGAGCTTTATGGGACCATTATTTTTGTCAACTAATTTAAAGGTCTCCTTTTTGAAGTTGGTTTAGAATTACGTTTGGCTCACTATAAAATTGCATATGCATGAGAATAAATTTTAGACTATAAAAAATGGTCTGTAAAAGATGCTAATCCGCATACGTGGCAATAAATGGGTTTGTCAATCGCTTCAAAGCCACCAATTTCTTGGTACTTTGATACAGTTCAGATAAAGGGTTAATTCTGCCCCCAAGCCCCTGTACTTTTTTGAACTTTACAAACTTTCATCCATATGCTTTTAGGGTGCGTTTAGGATTGGTTTTCTTCAAGCCAAATAGTTAACTTTTCAACCCAAAAGTGTTAATTTTCTTTTAACTTTTAGAAATTTCACTTTGGAGCCTTATTATTTAGATCTTTGGCTTTTGAATGTACTCCATCTACTGGTTTGGTCTAAAAGTTAAAAGTAATTTTAATGAACTTAAGTTAAATTCGAATATGTGACATTTTAATATTCAAATGTCAACTTTAAAATTTAAAGTCCAATAGATAAAACATATTCAATTTTAATAGAAGGAATTTAATTTTTTAAATGAACTAAAAGCATAGAGACTAGATTTGAAAAGTTTAAAGAGTGTAGGGAGTGGAAGCATAATTAGACCGAGAAAAGATTGACTTGTTGCTACTGACTCCGATTAGAATTTTAGTGATGATGTCTGTTATAACTTGGCTTCTAAGCTATGGAGCTGACTAATATTCAACGCGATTTGGTACAAATATTAGAATTTGATACCTTCAAACTAAAGGGTTTGGAAAACAAAATGAGCATTTGGAGCATAAATTCTGATTTATATGTAATCTGCCAAAATTAAGGCTAGTTATAGATTTGTTTTAAAAACATGGTTTTGGATGGTCAAATTGACGACCTTCTGAGTTCATTGAACCATTAACAGTCCTTTGATGGTTTAGTAGTAAAAAGCGCACACAGACCAAAACAGAGTCCAGCTGCCGCTGAATTTGATCAGATCAGAGGCAGCCAAGAAGCAGGCCGAATATTTTGGGCTTATCGATTCGACAATAATCTATCTGTACTAACCGATAAAAATGTCCCTAAAAAGATCTCTCCACTCCTCCTTAATTTTGAAATTGAGCAAATTATTCCATCTGAAAAATCAAATTAATTTAATCTCATTAATTTCGAAAGTGTGCATCTAAGGACAATTAATCGTAACGTTAATGTTTTTCATCAATTGTACATGATTTTGATTGGTATAATAATAAATTTAACCCTCAAAGTTTACACATTTTGGCAATTCGGTCCTAATTTAATAAATTTATCCCGTAATATTTGTGTAAATATTGAGGCTGAATGTGCTGAAATTTTTAGAATTAAGGCAAAAATGACCAAATCTATAAACATCAAAGTCTAAATTTGTTACTATACCAATCAAAATTATGTACAATTGATGGAATACATTAACTCAATATTAATTATCATTAGTTACTTTCAAATTTGACAGGAATTACTCTAATTTTTTGAGATAGGCTAATTTATTCAATTTTGAAATTGAGAGAAATTGAAAAGATTTTTTTACTAAAATTATCTCATATTTTATTAAACAATGATTATATATAGGGATACTGTAATTAAAATTTTAATATATTTTATTTTCAAAAGCTATCAATCCTTTAAAAAATTATATTATACCTTCATATTCATCTCAAATTAAGTATGAAAGACCCACTAATATAAAACCCAAATCCAAGAGGTCCAATTTAGACAACTTAACTTGGATCATGATAATGCAACCCCATCATGATCACGTCCCGCAAGCTTTGTCCTTAAAACCTCTTTTCACCTTTGCTCAAGCACCACCTTCTTAGGACCCACATGATCCAAAGAAGATATATTAAGATGACCCCTACATTCACTCATCAAACCATCACATCCAATATCTCCCTCTATCTGGTCTTTTCAAGTCAAGTCCAACAATACCCTAAGTTGACACTCATCACCCTACTATGATGCCTAAGCTTGATGGATAGTGGCCCATGATTAGCCTTCCTTTTCTCTTATAAATACCCCACAATAGGTAAAGGTAAACCTAGATACTTAACCTTATTCTACCCAAATTTTATTAGACTACCTTTTTGTCTCTATAATAATTTGTTTTTTAATGGTATCAAAAATAGTGGTTTCGAAACTCTATTTCAATGATTGAGTTTGTAAATATTATTATTTAATATTTATAATATTAGTATAAATTTTAATAAATGTTTGGTCATTTAATTTTTTCAATCGGGTAGTTAATTAAGGTATAAAAACTAAGTTGTAAAAGTGGTAAAAATTCAATTGCTATAAATTTTTAAATTGTTAATGGACAAGTAGAGAAATTAAACCAATTGATAATAGTGGATAGTGGGATTTCATGATGGAATCCACTTTGTTTGATTAGTTTATAATTAAGATTAAGTAATGTATGTTTAATTTAGTTAGGTAAGGTTAACTAATTTTTAATCAAAGTATATATAGGAAAAATAAAAAGAAAATGAAAAGATTTTCATGGTGATCTTCTCCCATTCACGAAAGGAAAGAAAAATAAGGATTCCAAGTTTCCAAAATTTATTTCCTTCAATTGGTACGTGATTTCAAGCATGTTTCTTATAATTTTTATGTTTTTGATATCCCAAGAGCTTGATTTAGCTGACATGTGTACTATTTTGCAAAACCGTTAAAGTTTTCAAAAGTTGCCATTGTTGGCTTCTTGAAACTTTTGGTACTAAATTTCTAAATTTTAAGCTTAAATATGAAAAATGACTAATTTGTAAAGTGAAAATTGTTAGTTTTGAACTTAGGGACTAAAGTGTAAATATTTCAAAATTAGTATGAAACTTCTGCAATTTTTGATAATAGAGGGTTGTTGGAGGATGGAATTGAGATAAGTTTCAAAATCGAAGCTCAAATTTGAAAGTTATAGCAATTTCAATTTTAGGGACTAAATTGAATAAAATAAAAAACTTTAGGGAGCATTTGAATAATGAAATTGAACTGTCATATGCATAAAATAGAATGTTATAAAGTATTTAGAATTGATAAATTGAAATGAATTGTCATATAGATCAAGAATTGAACCAATTGGAGGATATTCGTGAAAAAGAAAAATTGCGAATTAGTCCTTGATATTGTGTTTGTTGTTGTTTTTGTCAAGTAAGTTCATATGGAACTTATTATGTTGATTTCTATTACTTACATAATATATATTCTTGCTAATGTCCACGAAACCAACTAAAAATACGACAAAAGCAAGTGCACTTATCGATAAATAGTATAGCTACTGTGAGCAAGATATCATTCCCACAAAGACTAAAAGTACTAGTAATTATCGTCTTTCTATTATTTAACCGACAAATTAAAATGATTGATTAATACTAAAATTAGCTAAATTAATTAACTAAGAACACGACAAAGAACAAATCAAGAAAATAATCGATAAACAACTAAGGAGCAAAACAATATCCAGGAAAGAATCCACCTAGACTGCATCTTTCATTATCAATCTGAATTAAACAATTTATTCACTTAATATCTTGATCCATAGAAATCCCTAAATTATGCTAATATCTCTTTTCAAGACAAAGGGCATCTGAGTCTAGGTTGATTAATTGAAATTTCTTTCTAATTAAAACCTCTATTATTACATTAACTCGATCTATGGATTCCTCTATTAGATTTGACTCTAATCCAGTAGATTTATGTCGTCTTATTTCTAGGATTACATGCAATTCCATTCAATTATGCTAGATCTACTCTTAAACAATGTCCATTTCTCCTCTGAATTAAGCACATCAAACATGAAATAATAATCCGAAAATATTAAATCAATAATTCAGCACACATAACTGAGAACAAAATTCAAGTATTTATTGCGTAAAACAGAAAACAAAAGACAGAATTCATCATAAGGTTCATCTCCCCTAGGTATTTAGAAAACTAGTTCATAATCGCGAATAAAAACATCTCAAAGACAGTATAACCAAAAGAAATAAAAAAACTCATAATAAACTTCAAAGAAATCAAAAGGAAATCTTCAATCTTGGTGGAATTCTGCTTCAGGGCCGGCTTCGATGGTGTTTTCCAAGTTGTTTTCTTCAATATTTTCTGACGGCTCTTTTCCCCACTTCTTATATTTGGTACTTATAAGTTTTAGAATTCCTGAAAAACCTAAAAATTGTATTTTTTTTTTTTGCGTATTTAAAGTGCGAATCAGGACATTGACATGGTCTGGCATACGCCCGTGTAGCTTACATGGATGTGTGCCCAGCTCGTGTGGCTCTTGAAATTTGCTCCAATTTTTTGATTTTCGCTCCGTTTTCGCTCATTTTGCTCCCAAATGCTTTCCTAAGTATAAAAATATGAATTTAAAGTATTAGAAGCATAAAATTCACCATTTTGCATTGATTAATCATCCAAAAATGCATTAAGAATGAGATTAAAATATGCTACTTTTGACACTTATCACTTGCTTATATATTAATTGGAATGAAATATAGTTACTTTTGACATTATATAGACTAAATTGTAAAGTATGAAAATAAGACAGTTTTAATAAGTACATAACATCGAAAGAGTGTGAAAATTATATTTATATGATTGAATGATATGAAATTGTATATATAATGATGTTACAGATATTAAAATGGCACGAGTATAAAATAAGGCTCGGATGCATTTAGTAAATAACTAAGGTGCTACTAACAAACCATTACGGTTTGTATAGGAGTTAGGTGCTAGTTAGAGGCTTAGTTATCAATGGTTGAGATGCAACATATGTTGTGGATGCTCTACCGCTTGTGTGAGTAGCATCGAATAACACTTATATATGAATAATCCTGACCTACAACTTGTGCGATCAGACCCAAATGATACAGTTTGGGTGCTAGTCAGGAGCTTAGTTATGGATGGCTGAGATCTAGCATATGTGTAACACCCCAAACCTAAATCTGTTGCCAGAATAGGGTTACGAAGCATTACCGGACTAATCTCATAAAAAATCGTAATGCATTCACAACCAATCATATTGTCCCTAATACGAGCCTTCGAGGCTCAAATCAAACATTAGAAGTGGTTCGGGACTAAACTGATAACTCAGGAAAATTTTGGAAAAACATAGAAAATTTTCAAAGTACAGGGGACACACACCCGTGTGGCTCGGCCATGTGTCTCACACGGCCAAAGACACACCCGTGTCACAAGTCGTGTGGACATTCGAAATGGGATCACATTGCCGTGTCTTAGCCCGTGTCTAACCTCGTGTAACTCTCTGACTTGGGTCACACAGCCAACCACACGCTCGTGTGACCAGCCTGTGTACCCTTTGAAATGGCCTCACACACCCGTGTGCTAAGCCGTGCCAAAACTACAGGGTATACTGACTTATGTCACACGGTCAAGTCACACGCCCGTGTGCTGGCCCGTGTGAAGCTACTGACTTGTTTTCTAATTAAGTACCAGGGGACACAAGGTCGTGTCACCTAACAGTGTGGACAAAAATAGGCTATTTTCCAAGCCATCTTTCACACCCAAATTTGCATCAACCTAAACATGACAAATGGCATATAACATAGCATCAATAGACATTTAAACCAATCTCAACCAAGCCTCAAATCATACTATTCAATACCAACAACTATAATGCTCATAACATCATGTTTTGCCAAATCAAAACATACCAATTTCATATTCAAAAATCACCTAAATAGTTAACTTCATATATGCATTATTTTGCCTAAAACCATAAGCATACTATATTTCAAAATTCAACCATTTGATACTCATAATACCAATTGACAACAAGCATTCAAATAGCAATTATAAATTGCATAACAAAAGGCCATTTACACATTTAAACACATAATCAAAAGTACCAAAATAAGCCAAATCACATGGCTATACACATAACCAAAACATACATCATTTACAAGCCAAATCAAATGGCTATCAACGTTACAAACATATAAGCCATATTAAACATATAAGCCATATTAACCACAACTCCTATACATGCCATATAACTAAATACAAAAGTTCAAAAGTACCAAAATGACAGCTGGATAGTGTGATGAGATCTCCGACAACTCTCAATCTGAGCAAGCTTCGAAATCACTATAAATCATGGAAAAGTAAATAGAATAAGCTATAAAGCTTAGTAAGCTCTTATGCTTAATAAGTAAAACTTACCATTCATTCAAAAATTATCTATCATAAAATACTACAATTTAACTTAATCACAAAGCATATATATGTTCATCCAAATAGTAGATTATGTAACTCACAAACTTTATAGATTTCAACGCTTATACGGTTTACGTACATACCTGCATTGATTCGTATCCATCTCTTACCCTTTCATATCTTCAATATACCCGTTGAACCATTTGGAATAATATCGAATACTCGGGAATCTCGCACCCTAAGTGCCAACACATGGTCGAAATCATCTCAATCTCATATCTCATATAATCCTCACTCTCGAGTTATCAACGGGTCTGCTCACACAAGCTGACGGTCAAGACGTAACTACATAGTGCTGCTCACACAAGCTGATGAGAATCCGCAACACATGTCGAAAAACTCAGCCATCGGTAGAACATACGGACAAGCACCCAAACACAATAACCCCTAATGACATGTCATTAGTATCCTATCTAGTCCTAAGGTTCAATCGGGATTTCACATTGCCGAATCTTCGTCGAACATTTCCGTAAGGTCGTATTCATCAGTAATAAAATTATAAAGCATTTAAAACACAATTACATTAATGCTTATTAACATACAAAACTTACCTCGGATTTATACGGAGAACGAGCTATCTATACACTATTTTATTTTTTCCCCCTATCTAATTCCGAACTTCGCTCTTCTTGATCTATATATAATCAAATTTAACTTATTTAATTATCATTCTATAAAATTTAATCCAAATTTCATATTATGGAGTTTTTACACTTTTGCCCCTAAACTTTAGACTTATCTACAATTTAGTCCTTAGCTCATAAAAATGCAATTTCATGCAATTGAGTCCACACCCAAACTAGCTGAATTTCACCTATACTCATAGTAGCCCACATTTTCATTATTTCACACATTTACCACACAATTTATCACATTTCTTAATTTAATCCCTAATTGACAATTTTATCAAAAATCACTTAACAAATGTTGTTTATCTAACAACAACCATCCATTTTCTATCATCAAACATCAAAACACATACATATTCATCAATGGTAAAACCCTAGACTTTTAAAAATTTCACAAATTAGTCCCTGGGCTAGCTAGATTAAGCTACAACGACTCCGAAAACATAGAAATCATTAAAAACCAAGTCAAAAATCACGTACATGCACACACCAAGGTTGGCCGAATATTTGGATGGTCTCTAATGGCTTCCAAATCTAAATTTTTGTTGGATAAATGAAGAAGAAAGATGATACCTTTCTTTTTCTTACTTTAATTTTAAATTATTTTGTTATTTACTAAATTAACCTTATCAATAAACCATTAATATCACTTAATTAATGTCCATCTTTGTCCACTCAAATAAACAATGGTCTAATTAACACTTAAGGACCTCCACTATAAAGTTCTATAACTATTAGACACCTTTAGCTAATAGAACTCAACTTTTACACTTTACACGATTTAGTCATTTTTATCGAATTGAGCATCCAACGATAAAATTTCTTAACGAAATTTTTACACAATTATACTATCATGCTGTAGACCTCAAAATATTAATAAAATAAATATTTTAACCTCAGATTTGTGGTTCCAAAACTAATGTTCCGATTTGACTAAAAACAGGTTGTTACAATATGTTGTAGATTCTCTACATCTTGTGCGAGCAGCATCGAATAACACTTATATCAATAATCCCGACCTATAGGTTGTGTGAGCAGACACGAAACTTACAGCTTGTGTGAGCAAATCGATCCTGTGTTCTTCAAGTTAGTTTACTATAGTCATACAGGCGAAAATGGAAATAAATCGGAAGAGAAATGATTGGTAAGATTGATTATGAATTTAGTTGATACGATTATAAAATATATAAGTTAAAATAACATAGAACTAATTGTATGGTGGTATGTATAAATAACATAGAACTAATTGTATGGTTGTATGTATATGTGATTTGAGCATTTTGATTTTATTATGCAAATGTACTAACTTGTGGTTGTTTTCTGAATTTGTACAAGAATGCTTAAGGATCAGGAGCGAAGCTAAAAAAACAATATTTTAGGAAGGGCCAAAATGAAATTTTAATTTTTAATAGTCTAAATATTTATAAATTTTAAAGGATTAAATCATTTTTTTACAATTTTAAGGAGACAAAGTGCAAATTTACCTTTACTAAATTAAATTTTTAAAAATTTCTAAAGGGCCTAAATAGTAATTTTTCATTTTAGGGGAGGCCGGGGCCCCTGTTAGTCCCCTAGATTCACCTCTGTTAAAGATGACAATAAATATTATGTTATGCATCTTTGTGTTTCTATTGATTAAATTTATATAAATTTAGGAAAAGTTAAGTTGAGTTTTGAATAAACTTGCTAGGTATCCATTATGCTTATCGTTGTCTTCTTTCTTTTCTAGTTGTTGGTTGTGGAGCATGTTGATCGGATCACATCAAAGTTCACACTATTTGTCTCTCGATTTGGTAGTCTTTTGATTGTTTGAGCTTGATTATATGTGGCCTAGGAATTGTTATGTTGCTTTATAATGTTAAGTTTGGTTTGAATCCATAATTGATAATGAGCTTGTAATATATATTTCAAGTTGTGTACATATATATATATATATGCATATTTTGGTAGCATGTTGCATTATGTATGTTTGGCACTTAGAGATATATTATTGAGCATGAATTGCTTTAAGGAAATGAATGACGGAATGGCTTGTAATGGTGTAAGTAGGTTGAGATGTATTGGTGCCAAATGTGGCATATTAGTTTGGATGTTTAGGTGGATGTTTATATGTTATGATTTGTTTGAATTTGATATGTTTTGAATAAATATGAATGGTGTTAAGTGCATTCTTTTGACCTATTCACAAACTGGGTTTGGAAAAAACACCACATAGCCTATTTTTTCACCAAACAAGTCCCTCGCCTAGATGACAAGTGGTCCGACATCATGATGTGACATACTGTTTTGGCGACGCCACAACATGGAGAAGGTGACGTCATAACGTCGACCCTAAATTTTCAAAAATTTGTGATTTGGTCCTACTTCATGCTCAGGTCAATAAAAGAGCTTTCGTAAGCTTGATTTAGACTCAGAAAAGTTTGAGTATCATATTGTGAATGAGTTTAAGTTATAAATGTTTATTTGATTGATATATTTATTGTATTTTGACGGAAGTAGCTTCGACAATGGATGTGACATCCTGTAGCTCAAACTCGATGATTGGCTTAGCAATGGGTGTTACAGTCCCTCCACTAGCAATGGCTCTTCACACCCCAATTAGTGTGAATTGCCCTTACCAACCATGGTCACTTAATGTAACACCCCTAGCCTGACCTGATCGTCGGGTCCAAGCTACAGGATGCCACATTCGTTGTCGGACCATATACTGTCAATTATGCAGCAAAATAATCATTCAGTTATCTAATCACATCATAAACACATTCACATTATGATATAAAATCTTTTCTGAGTCTCAATCGAGCTTCCAAGCATGAAATAAGACTAAATTGTAAAGTTTCAAAATTTTGGGCTGACTTCATGATGTGAGGATTTCCTCGTCATGACGTGACATACTGACTTGGCCTTGTTGTGGCAACGGAGTTTCTCGTCACACCGTGGCCTGAAACCCAGAGCTCGTGGCGATGACCATTGTTCGATGTCATGACGTGGACTCTATTTTTGGTACGATTTAAGTCATTTTATACCTATTTCAATGCTTCCATCACACCTAACATTTTATACGTCAAACATCAATTTCAAATGGTCCAAAAACATATCCAAACCGTACCAAATAAGCTTAAACATTCAACTTAACTTTCTTATTAGATATTCAATTCAAATTCATCAATCATACTTATCCATTTCAATGTTATTCAAGCATACCAACTAAGTCATTCATTTTCCAAATTTAACTATGCCTAACCATTTTGAATCACGTTATTCCATAAGACATTCATGTACTGATGGAAACATCATACCAAATACCAACCTAATCATATTCAACCATATGTATTTTAAATCAACTAGTCATCCGTTCAAAAGCCAACCTTACCTAAGCTATAATACTTTTAAACACACTATTTCAACTTTTTCAACTATAATCATGTTGGAAAAAAATCTGGTTTGAAACGATTTTCTTGCACAATGAAAAATTAAAATTTTGAAAACTAACCCAGTTTGTGATATTTATAGCAAAAAACTTTAGACCGAAATCGTACCTGTGTTTTGGGATAAGCGGATCCTTGATATTTTTCGACTTTCAACCAAACGATTTTCTTCACTATTCTCATCCCACGAACTGCTTCAAGTGTAAGCTCCAATCAATTGAATCAAAACACAAAACTAGAAAAAGTTTTCTTTTCTTTTCTAGGGTGAAGATGAAAATTCTCTCTTTTTTAATAGAAACCGGTAGAATTATTATTCTGTAAAATATATTTAATAGTTGAGAATAAATTCTCTCTATTTTTCAGTAGAGTAATCTCTCATAGTTGTTTAAATAGCTCTACCGGTGTCATCTATTTATAGAAAGAGAAGACAGAACTCTTGTTGAATTGTAGATGTTTATTTCGAATAGAAAGACAACTTCCTAGTCCAACTAGGAGAGAGAGAGAGGGCTAATAGGGTGTGCTTCCCCTTATATGTATTATGATGGAGATTCGGGCATGTCATTGTCTTGGGCCCAATTATATGTGCTTTCTGGATTTTTAATCCAACCTAATACATATTTTATATTTTTCTAAAATAAACATTAATTTTTCAATTAAATAATTTCCTCATCTTAATTTCACCTTTGATAAAATTATGACAATTATACCCTTGGTAAAATTTCCAAGAAAAAATATTTAATATTTCACAACTCAACTTGTTCACTATGACCGAATGGTTTATTTTCATTTTTGGGTTTTAAAACTGCTAAAAAGTAAAAACTCATTCTTCCGATCATTTTTTAGTAATCCATATACATTTGCAAATGAATCATTTCTCATTTTCATTTCCATTTTTGAAAACCTACATTCATTTCCAAATGATTCAATTTCGGAGAAGTCCATAATCATTCCTGAAGTTTCTCATTTCTCCTTTCTATTCATTCTGTTCATTTTTATTTAAACACGCAATTCATTTCTAGTTTCAACGAGCTAGCGGAGGGACCGATTGGACATATGTAATTAAGGCTCAAATGATTTATAATTAAGTTTCGACTTTTCACCTATTAATTAAACTCATTTAGTCATGAAGTCATTCCACTATAGTATCGTGACTAAACTTTCCCTAACGACATACCATTACGAAAACAACTACTCAGCGTTCATCCAATGACCATGTCATAAGTGTGTTGCACTTATAGGATACCATTGATCTCTTAGGGATAATATCTGCTCTCCCAATATAATCCTATTTTATCTTATGGTAACCATTACATTTTCCTTCATTAAAAGTCAATTATTATCAAATAGTAATCAACTCATTCGTCATAAAGACAAACGACCTGTGACCTCATTTACTTTTCACCAACCATGCAATGTCAATGAGAGGATATCATTTACCCATGTCTCGGGCTACGAATTCCACTATTGTGGATGACGTTACATACTCCAAAAGTCATACACCCAACGCATCAGCTTTTGGTTCCTTATCTATTCGAACTTCGGTTTTTGCTTATATTCGAGTCACACATACATAGTTCGTCATCCACTTAGGATTTAGGCATGTCACACTATGAACGTCACAAGTGAATAAATCTATAAACAGATTCAAAATCTATTCTAATTGGGTTTTGTCTGATGTACTGTCAGTCCAGTCAGTCACATCTATGTATTTATCTTCTGGGAGTCATTCGCTTCGATGCCCAAGACAAAACATCTCCCCAATTGGACTTGATATATGACATATTAGTCTTTCAATTGATTTGCTAATTTCTTATTAGACTAAGGACATGTTTAGGTTCTTATACTAATACAAGCTGTCTTTTCATATTACAATTCGACCACGTAATATCGCTTAGTATTAGTTAAACATTAGACAACTAGTAAGCAACATCTGGTTCCATTTTGCTTTGCATCCAAAAATCATGTGAGTAAAATATATAAATTATTAATGTAATTCATGAATAATTTTATTAACAAACCTGTTCAAAAAAAATTGTAAGTATACTTAGATGAAAATACTATGCTTAAGGCACCAGATCCAACAAATCACTTATCCAACCTTACCATAATCAAGCATTATAAAGGTTGTAAGAAAAAATCATCGTTTCAAGTTAACATATACAAACACCTATGTACATGACATATAATCAGACTTTAAAACGTTTAAAAGACTATCGAATCAACAACGGGTTAGTGTGAGCTTCTTGACAATCCACTTGACAAGTTCCGCAGGTTGGGATTCTATAGGAAAAAGGGGAAAATAATAGGGTAAGCATATCAAATGCTTAGTAAATTCATAGACATTAAACAACAACTTGTCTCAATTTACAATTTAATACGATAAGCTACTAGCTTGACAAGTTTGCCTAAACATGGAAACCACATGTCAACAAGGTGAGTTCAACATATAACCATATCATAAAGTAATTCTAACATATGATAATCTAATTCACTTAGAATCAACATTACAATGCCATTCATATAATTAGTCAACATTTAATCAATTCAATATCATATTCATATCATTTTCCGAATTGAATGGATTGATTTGTCACGTTCTCGTATCAATCTTCTGGACCTGTATTTAGTTTGCATAATTATTTGTATACTATCGAAATTCATGTATTATAACTCTTCTTTTAAGCATTATTTCAAAATATTAATTCAGTTGATATACCATTATCAACTTTACATTTTATATCCCTATTAACATGACTCAGACTCAAACGGATACCCAGATCCATCACCCTGGGTTACTCGGTAATGATGACGCTATATCGATACATAATACCACATCAAATTGCTTGACATCAATGGATTTCTCAACTCAATCAATCTGTTACGCCGAGTTGCCTAAAAATGATGATTTAATACATAATTTCTACCACCCCGAATTGCCCAGCAATGATGGTTTTATTCACTACTCTGAACCTATGGCATACCAACTATATCCAACTATACTCAAACAGTTAATAGGGTAACTAATCCAATTTCATTGTAACAGCCCGATTTAAGGACTAGTCGGAACAGTGATCTCGAGATCACTAATCCGAGGTTAGGGAAAATCATTTTCATGTTATTTTATGCGTTAGAGCATGATTTTAGAATTACATGAAAATTTTGGTACTTTAATTTTAGTGATTTCATGTTTAATCGCGAAAAAGGACTAAATCGCATAAAGTGTGAAAGTTTCATTCTATAAGCTAAAGGTGCCAAATAGCCATAGATTGATAATTGGAGGTCTTTAAAAGGCAATTTAGCCCCTTATAAATGCTTGGCCGGCCATAGACTAGAATGGGAGACAAATTTGTCAATGTTGGTCAAAGTTGGTGATAGTAGGTGGACCAAATTGATAGTTTAATATTATAATAAAGAAAAGATGATGTCCATCTTTCTTGCTTATCTCTTCCACCAATTTTAACAAGCAAAATAGAGGTTTGAAAACTCAAAATTTTCAGCAAGCTCTCCTCCATTCTAGTAAGTGATTTTGATGATCTTTTTTGATAATAATTGTACTTTTGAGACCCCTAAAGCTTAAGCTTTCAAATGAGGGGACTATTGTGCAATATGGTGAAAAGTTTAGAGTTTTTCCATAAGAGCTATCAATGATATTTTCTACATTTTTATGGAGGAAGTTGAGTCTTAGTTGTTAGATAAACAACTTTTGTGAAAGGTGTTGTCTTGAAAACACCTTATTGGACCTTGATAAAAAGGTTACAATTTGTAGTAATTATGTGAAATGTTGAGTTTTGATGATAGTTATAAGAGTATTAAATGTTCACCCAGGCTTGTTGAAGGTAGAAATATGATTAGAATTAATTTTCGAGCTTAGGGGCAAAATAGTATTTTTTTGCCAAAGCATGATTAACGAAATGATTTTATTAATGTGATGATTAAAATGAGCTAAATTGTTATTATAGATCAAGAAATACGAAGCCCGGATCGAAACCGAGGCAAGAACAAAGTTAAGGACTAAATTGCACAACTCTACACATTTTGAGTACCGAGGTAAGTTTGTATGAATTTTAATCTACATATTACTTTCATAATTAAATTACTTACTATGTCGTACAATATACATTATTTTCATGAAGTTGATTGACAATGCCTAATAAGGGAATCAATGAGAATAAGTAAGTAAAAGTCCCGATTGAAAATTTGGAATGGCAAGGATACCTATGTCACGACATGAGATAAGGAAAGTCCATGTAAAACCATGTCTAGGATATGGCATCAGCATCAAGAAATGTAGGTCTCGTGTAAGACCATGTCTGGGACATGGCATCAGCATCGAATAAGGAAGGTCTCGTGTAAGACTATGTTTAGGACATGGCATCGACACTATACGAGGAAGGTCCCATGTAAGTCCATGCCAAGGCATGGCGATGGTGAGTCCATAAGGCAAGGATACCACGTATGATCATGTCAAGACATGGCAATGGTAAGTTTCCAAGGAAACATATAAGGAAGATCTCGTGTAAGACCCATGTTTGGGACATGGCATCGACTTCAAGCTAAGGAATCCCGTGTAAGACCATATCTGGGATATGGCATCGGTATCATAAGGCGATCCCATGTAAGACCATATCTGGGATATGGCATTGGCATCGAAACACATGTTCGACGAGATTGAGTATCCTCCGACATTCTGAGTAATTCAACGAGCAAAAGCGACAAGTTTGAAAGAAGTAACAAGAAAGCTGAGTAAGTAAATTAATACAAGTTAAGTTATTCAAGAATGATAAAGAATTCTACCTGAGTTAAGGAAGATAATGATTTGATGTTCATATTATATTAGCAAAAGTGCTAATCTATGTGATTAAATGATACAGGTACCCTAATTTAATTACAAGTATGAAATTATAATGTGGTAAGTGATGAGAAAGAGTAAGTAAGTTCAAGCACTTGAAATTGTGTTGCTTTAGTCTTAAGATGGATGAGTTTATTTTTTTGAGTATGTATGTGGTTATATAAATTTCATGCAAACTTACTAAGCTAAGAGCTTACCCTTTTTTTCCCTTTTTCCTTGTAGATTCGCCAAGTTAGCTCGGGGATCGTAGAAGTCAGAGCTTGGATCACATTATCAGCCACTATTTTGGTATAGCAAAGTTACTTAATTTTGAGTATGGCATGTATAGGTGTTTGATCATTTTGGTCATGTCATATTGTGAGCTAAAGGCTTGGCTAGTAAGATTATACATTCTTTTGTATATGGCCATTAGAAATTGGTCAATATTAGTTAAGCTATATACCTTTTCATGATGATAAGTTTATGCATTTAAGTTACTATAATGGATAGAATAATTGAGTTGTTTGAGATAGTATATGTGTGTTTATGTTTCAGGGTGGCAAATGGCTTGGAAAATAGCCTTATAATTGTCCACATGGGTAGACGCACGGGCGTGTGTCTAGGCCGTGTGTGACACACGATCAGTCCCATAGGTGTGTTAATAGGCCATGTGTCCTCTGCATGTTAGTGTTTTAAGTCAGTGTCGACCACGGGCTAGCCACACGGGTGTATGCCTAGGCAGTGTGCTCCTTAAGGGGTTGATGACGTCACAAACAGAATACCCCTAATTTTTCACACGGGTGAGGACACGGGCGTGTCTAGACCGTGTGAAGGGCACTAGCCATTGACACGGGCGTGTGTCAAGCTGTGTGAAAACCCCTGTAGGTTGTAATAAAAATAAATTGTACACGGGCTAGGGACATGAGCGTGTGAGACCACACAGCCTGCCCACACGGGCGTGTCCTAGGTCACACGGGTGTGTGACCCCTGTTTAGACAAGAATTTTCAAAAAGAGTAAAAGTTTCTGGTTGATCTCCGAAACCATTGGGATGTATGTTTATGGCCTCGTAGGCCCATGAGATGAACGTTATGACCACAAAAAGAAAGTTTATAAATCAAAACGAAATTTTATATCTCGATAATACAAGTTCAAGTAAAGTTAAGTACAGTAACGCCTCGTATCCTGTTCCAGCGTCGGACATGGGTAAGGGGTGTTACATTCATTATAAGTTTGATTCTCATTCTATCTATCTCAATATCATCAATTCCTCAATCAAGATATTATTTCATTCATAACATAGCATGATTCATCTCAACTCCACGCCAATATTACCATTTCACAAAGTTATATTATTTTTAATTTTATTCAATTTAATCCTCTATCTCGATAATCAATCAAATTCACACAAATATGATCTAATTAGTCATAATTACTATCAATTCATTAAATATATCAAGTTGTAATTCATCATAATCAATTTATCATTTTTTATGATTTAGTCCATATTTCACATTTTGTGCCAAATTGTAAACAATTCAAATTACTATAAAATATACACAAGTTCATAATTCAAATATATAAAAAATTAAATACAATCATACCATATAAACTTACCTAGTCAAAATAGCGAACAAGTTGAATTGTAATGACTGATTGATAATTTTGCCTTTTCTCCAATTATCCTCGATTTGGTTCAATTACCGATCTAAACGATAATTTAATTTAATTTATTAATTCCAAATAGTTTATAATACCCTATTTTATACATGGATCAATTCAATTTCACTTTTCGAGTGCCCCTAAAGTTTTGTGTTTTATTCAATTTAGTCCTTAAAATCAAAATTGTCATATCTTATTTTGATTTCAAAACTGATCTCAATTAAATCCTTTATGAGCCTTTAATATCTATAATTCATAATTTTCACATCAATTTTTGAAAATTTAAACACTTTAGTTCTTATGTTCAAAAATTAACAATCACACTATACAATCTAGTCCTTTTTCACATCTAAGCTTAAAGTCTAACCATTTAACATCAATTTCATCAATAATCAATCAATGGCGACTTTTAGAAACTTTAACAGTTTTACAAATTGATACATGGACTAGCTAAATCAAGCTCTCATGATATCAAGAACATAAAAATTACAAGAAAATGACTTTAAATTGCTTACCAATTGAGGGACTAAGGTTGAAAGCTCCCAAAGGGTTTTCTTTCATCCAAAATTCGGCAAGAACAATATGAGGAAGAAGATGACACTTTTTTTCTTTATTTTAACTTATATACTTAGTTTAACATTTAATTATATTAATTTAAACTTGATTAGCTTAATTTAATCCATCATTAAGCCAACTAAGTGGAGGATGTCTTCATTATCCACCAACATTCATTATAAAATGTTTTATTTACCATTTTAAACTTTTAACTAATTAAAAATCTATAGTGACAAGACTTTTACAATTTAGTCCTTATATCTTAATTAACTGTCAAATCAACGAAATTACTAGACTAAAATTCAATATATTTCTATATTAACCCCCATTAATATTAATATTAATATTTACGGGCTCGAACATCGAAAATGGAGTTTTGAAACCACCGTTTTTGACACCATTAAAAACTAGGTTGTTACACTCAGAAATATGAAGACTGAGTGGTTTTTGATGTTAAATTAAAGGCTTATATGAATATAATTGTTTCAAGTAATGAAAGAGATGAAATTATCGTTAAAGTTTCTTTAATCCCTTGCAAACGACGGTTGGAAACTAGTTGGTTATTGGGCATGCCATAGGATATAACAATATTGTGTCTTTATTACGATTTGTAGTACGGGTTACGTAGCATTCCCGGGAGTACCATACTGTTTGCACTTTGTGCATTGGTATTAGGATGGTTACAGTTTGTGCTTTGCACACCCTAGAGTACATTTTATAGAGTTTATAGTTAGTGCTTTGTGCATATTTGGTGTAGTGGTTGGATACCCACATATTCAACTTAAATTTGTCATAGTGTTTACTAAGGGCAAAACCAAAATAAAATATTAATTATCATACTATAATAGTTAAAATAGAATTATAATTGTTTTATTTGTATAAATGACACTAGACCGTACAATATATGGTTAATTCATTGTACAAGTAGTTTTAAAATGATCATATGTTTTACCATATTAAAGATATAGTATTGGTTTTACCGAATTATATTATTATATCGTATTTGCATCATTATATAGTTTTGTTGATACAAAGTTTCAACAAAAGCGGAGATAAAGAGGAGAAGGTATTGGAGATAGGATGGTTGGTTCACCTATGATAGGTGAAAAGCTGAAGTAGGATTTTGAAGGAGGAGAGAAAGAGAAGAGGAAAAGAAAGTAAGGAGAAGGCTGGAGAATGATACTTAGGTTTTTCTTCTTAGAGAATAAGAGGTCTTATCTCTCATGCTCTAAGGTATATATAGGGGTACCTCTTTGCTTGTTTGTGCCACGTAGCCGACAATATAGAGGGTAGGCCTACACGTGTGATCAGCCAAATGGCAAAGTCGTTACAGGTTAATTGTTGTTATATGTGTTACAGGTCAAGTCTTGTTATATGTGGTACTATGTGGTCCTTGTCAAAATAAGGGCATAACAAATTCAAATTTTATAATAATGAAATGATATAGTAAAAAATAGTGTAATAGATACCGAGATTCATAGCGGACATGGCTATATTTTAACATAGCTAATAGATAAGAGTATAATCGGTAAGAATCTTTTAAATTCTCTAGAGTTTGTTAATAATTTAAAGACCATGTTGCAACCATAAAATAATATCGTAAACAAATCAACAAAAATGTTTAGCTTCATAGTAAATGAGTTATACTTTATTAATATAATCAAAGGAAAGTACAATATATAAGTAAATATACATTAATTGATAAAGAGTTAAAAGAAACTATGAAAATTTGATAGATACAATTACACCATGTTTGGTTCACTTGAATGACTAAGCCATTCCAGGTGTATTCACCCCGCCACAGTGAAGCAGGCATTTGGTTGGCTGAATGACCATTCAATCGAATGGTCATTCCGGGACTAAGCAACAAAGTCCCATAATCATCATTACGCACACCCACCTCTGAATGGGTTATTCGGCGATTCCCGGAATATATCTCCTTTTTTTACCCAATTTACCCATGCAGAAAGTCATCTAAAACTCCAAAATTAAACAAAGAAAATCGATAAAAAAATAGCAACTTATTAATTTGAATATTGCAGCAAGTAAACCATGGCTGGAAAAAATAACAAAATTTTATAACATTTATCTTTAAAAAAAGAGACTCAATCATCTCAATCTTAAACACTCAAACAAAATACAAAGAAAAAACAACAACCCATCTATAAGAACACATAAAGGAACCAAATCTGCTTAAATTTTTAAGTAAGTAGCTTGCATGTTTCTTCATCTTTGTTACTGTTTGGTCTTTAAGGTGGAAAAGAAAGCCATGGCTGGTTGTAGGGGTGTTCATTCGGTTAACCAACCGGTTAACTGACCCGAATTAACATTAACTGAATTAACCGACCTCTCAAAATTTTTAACCGTTAACCGAACCGAAATTTTTTCAAAAAAATTAACCGAACCGAAATTTTTTCGGTTAATTCGGTTGGTTAACCGAATTAACTGAAAATTATATGTTTTTAATTTTTGGTTAAAAATTAACTGAATTACCCGAATTACCCGAATTAACCGAATTACCCATATTAACCGAGTTACCCAAAATGAATCACTACATAATTAAAAAGATTACATAAGTCTGAATCACTACATAATTAAAAAAATTACATAAGTCTTTGAATCATTACATAATTAAAAACATTACATAAGTCTTTGAACCACTACATAATGAACCCAAAGCTTTACAAATAAGTACAAAAAATTGTCAAGAAAATCAAACACATGATTACCGACTGCCAGCAGAAAATATGTTGTGGCAAGAGAACAATGCCAAAACAAATGAATCAGCCTAACAAAGTACCTCATCAATGATAATGTGCAGTTACAAGACTTGTAATAGATGCATTAAAATAACATACCAAAAATAGAAGGAAATACTTGTAGTTCAATGCCCCGACGCAGTTAACAACCCAAACACAGTGATGGTCCATTTTTAGTATACACCTCCTACCTGAAATTAATTAATAAACCAAGGAATCTTTCACTAAAAGATGGCATAACAACAAAAGCTACAACCTGAAGAATTCATGTAGCTAGACGACTCACAAACAGAGCAATGGTGGGCGCGAGGTGTAATGGCCTAAATTCAAGATTATCGGAATAATGGTTTCGCAACCATAAATCCGATTTAAATAGAAATTTATTTCAATATGTTTGCATGAGTCTTTATATGATAGGAAATATTTTTATAAATATTTATAAAATGTTAGTAATGTGGTATTAAACTTTCATTAGAAAATTTTAACGTTTGGGTAGGTAATTAAATGAAAAGGACTAAATTGAAATGAAAGTAAAAGTTGAATTATAGATTAAAAGAAATTATGAAAGACCAAAATGGCAATTATGCCATTTTGTAAAGATGAGGCGGTTTATTGAAGAAAATCTGAGATTTTTTTTGTATATTTATTATATTATATTATTATATTATTATACTATTATATATATAAAGAAAGGAGAGATAGAAACAGAAAAGAAACAGAGAGCAAACGTGAAAGAAGAAAGAAAAAGAGAAAAGAAAGAAGAAAAGGGAAAATTAAAAGTTTGAAGCTTGGAGTTTAATTTGGTAAGTTAATTTAGTCCTTTTTCTTTTAATTTTGATGCTTTATAAGTTTTAGAACAAAGTTTTGATGAATTTAAGTTGAAATTTTTGAAGTTTCAGAGTTTTTGAATATAGCATATGATGAATAAAATGATGAATTAGTGGTTTAATTGAAAGAATTTGAAGTTAGAATTGGGTAAAGGATTTAATTGTAAAATAAGCTATAACAAAACTGTTTTGAACAGCAGCAGTAGAGTAAATTTGAAAAATCACTAAAAATCGTAGAAGTGGAATTAGAAGTTGAATGAGATATGAAATTAAAGATTATTGAGTCTATTTTCATATGAAAGAAACATGGAAAGCAAAGGAATTCTGTAATTTGAGATATTTATATTTTTGTAAGACTGGTTCAGAGGGATTTTGGGATCCCCTGTTCTGAGTTTGAAAAATCATAAATAAATTGGAGAAAAATAATTAGGGGCTTAACTTTACATGTTTAGAATCCTGAATGAGTCTATTTTCAAATGAAATAAATAAGAAGGTCATATGAATTCTGTACAAAGAGTAATTTGATTCGTAGTGAAGAGAGGTTAGAACAGTCAAACAGTAAAACAGGGGAAACTTTAAGAATAATCTGGTATTGATTGGCCATACCAAAAATTCTGAAAATTTTATGGGAAGAAGATATGTGAGTCTAGTTTCAGGGAAAATTAACGGTTCTTCATTTTGAGCTCTGTAGCTCGAGAAATAAATAATTTAATAACTGTGACTCAAGTAGACAGCTTTGAATAAGCTAAAAATAATAATAGAATTATAGAAAATGCTACATGTGAACATGAAATGTATTGAATTGATGATTGACTTTATTTATTTAGATCCGAAAAACTCAAATACAAAGCTAGATCGAGGAAAGGAAAAAGTCCCGGATTAGTAGATTTTATAAACGAACTAGTATCGAGGTAAGTTCATGTAACTTGAATTATATTCTTAAATGTTTGAAATGTATGTTATTGATGTGAATATAATTTGAATGCTCATTGTATGAAAATTGATGATACATTGGTATATTTGATAAAAAGGAAGAAATCCCGGTTGAATGAAAGGAAAATTCGATGGATCTCTGAAAAGGAATTGACGGTAAAAAGGATCTCGCCCGGACGGGTGATCCTATCCTCGATATAGCCCTCCCAAGAAGAATATGTGGAAAATGGATTTAGCCCGACGGGTAATCCGAATTAGGCTCTGAATTTAGCTGGGTAGTAATTGGATCCAAGCTCATTAGAGTAATTGTCGTTGCGAGGATTTAGCTTTGGACCGGTAATCCCGACAATACTCTATGAGTTTATATTACTGAGGATTTAGCTCGACTGTAATCCCATTGTAAAGATGAGGTTCGCGAGTGTGCTCTCTAAAATGAAAATGTGCGCACATGAATATGAATTGATGGACCGGTTTTGTACACTAAAGTGTACCTCTGAAAATCCATCGAAATTTCGAGTAATTCAACGGGATAAATATGGAAAAATAACAAGGAAATGAAAATCATAGTATTGATGAGCTCATCAATCATGGCATGTATATTATTGATATATGGAAATTAATGGACTAACTTGGATGTTGAGTTTGTGAATGTTAGGGTAATAATGCATTGAGTGAGTATATGAATGTTTATTGCTTGTACTGAAAATACTAGGTAAGTATAATTCTTGTTACATGGGCTTACTAAGCACAAAGTGCTTACTCTGTTTTCCTTTCCCTTGTTTTGTAGTGTTAAGAGCTCGGAGGTCGGATCGGTGGGAGACTCATCACACTATCAACCCCAGTATTTCGGTATTTAAAGAAACTTTAGTTTGGAAATGAATGGCATGTATAAGCTAATAAAATAAATGTTAATATGAAATGAATATAAGGTTAGCCACTGATATGGCTTATGTGTTGAAGTTATTTTATAAATATGCATGAATTTTATTTTGAAAATATGTTGAATTAGAATGGTTTCGGTTTCAAAAAAAAAAAAAAATTGTAAACTCTGGTAATGCCTCGTACCTTATTCTGACAACGAATACAGGTAGGGGGTGTTACATTTGTTGGTATCAGAGCTACGGTTTAGCCGGTTCTAGGATCGATATAGCGAATACGGATTAGCTATACATGCCATTTAAATTATTATTTTTGATAGTGTGATATCTCCTGACCGCTTAAATTGTGTTTTCCTTATAGTAATGTCATCTGACCGAGCTCAATCTAAGGAAGCTGGGAGTCATGCTCCGGCTTCAATACAAAGAGAAGAAACTAGTAGTAGAAGGCCCGGTATAGAGGATCGCAGGGAGGAGGCAAAAATAACCTTCTTTCAAATGATGAATGAATGGTTTACCCAGTACATAAGAACTAACCCTACAGTGCAGCAAACTCAAGCTCCCCCTCCTGTTCCTCCATCGGTTCCCGAGATTCCACAGGGTACAGGTACTGAATCTGTCAGAAAAGGAAAAGCTCCGGTCGATAAAATCCGAAAATATGGGGCCGAAGAATTTCGAGCAGAAGTGGATGATGATCCCGAACGAGCTGAGTTTTGGTTAGAAAATACTACTCGGGTTTTGGAGGAATTATCTTGCACACCAGAAGAATGTTTGAAATGTGCTGTTTCACTGCTAAAAGACACAGCTTATCATTGGTGGAATACTAAAGCTTTAGTTGTTCCGAAAGAAGAAATTACATGGGAATTTTTCCAGACTGAGTTCAAAAAGAAATATATCAGTCAGAGATTCCTTGATCAGAAAAGAAAAGAATTTCTTGAGCTGAAACAGGGCAATAGATTAGTATCTGAGTATGAAAGAGAATTTGTTCGGTTGAGTAAATATGCTCGAGAATGGGTACAGTCGGAAGCTGAAATGTGCAAACGATTCGAAAAAGGGTTGAGTGAAGAAATTAAGCTACTTGTTGGAATTCTTGAAATTCGAGAGTTTGCTACACTAGCAGAACGAGCTTATAAAGCAGAAGAATGGAGCAAAGAAAAGAAACAGGCTGAGAGGGAAGCTCGAATTTTTAGTAAAAGACCAATGGGAAAATCTCGGTTTTGCTCCAAAGAAATTGAAGAAGTACCGGGATCGTTCTACCTCAACCACTTTGGGTATTCGGATAGAGTCACGAGGTTCACAAAGACACTAATTCAAGACCTTCCACTCCATCGATGACCGATGTTGGCGGTGTTGGTACCCTAAGCCGAGATGTCGATATTGTAATAAAGCTCATTTTGGTGAATGTCGATTTAAGAGTGGGGCTTGTTACCGATGTGGTTCTTTTGACCATTTCCTCGAGATTGTCCGAGAAAGAAGTGAAAAGAAAAGTGAATATATATCGAAGCCAAGTAATCCATCTTTGAGGGTAGACCATCTCGACCATCCGGTAATGTTAGTGGTAGCCGAGGAGCTACAAAAGATCTTTGCAAGTAGGCACGAGACACGAGCACCTTCTAGGACATATGTCATGCGTGCGGAGAAAGATGCCTCAAAGACCCGATGTTATTCTCGGGTACATTTTCTTTACTTGAGACCGATATTATTGCATTGATTGATCCGGTTCTACGTATTCATATATATGTGTAAAACTTGCATGCGTAAAAGATTTATCTGTTGAACCTCTCACTGAATTTGTTTGTTAAAGTCTCGAACCCTTTGGCCAATCTATTTTGGTGGATAAAATTTGTAAAAATTGTCCACTTGATGGTAAGAGGTTATTGTTTCTGGTGATTTGATGTTCTGCCCATTTGATGAGTTTGATGTGATATTGGGCATGGATTGGTTAACTCAAAGATGATGCAAAGAGTAAACTCATGAACAGAAATATATTGTGTTGAAGTGCGAAATGGTGAATTACTTCGGTTAAATCCGATCGCATGGAGGATTATCGATGTGATTTCGATTATTCTTCGCTTTCGAGGTATGTTAAAAAGGGGTATGATGCTTTTCTTGCTTATGTATTAGATACTAAGGTATCTCGAGTCAAAGATTCAAACAGTACCAGTGGTATGTGAATTTTCGATGTGTTTCGGAAGAGTTACCGTGGTTGCCACGAAAAGAAGTGGAATTTTCTATAGATTTGATTAGGGAACTACTCCGATTTCCATAGCTCCGTCATCAATGGCTCTTACAGAATTAAAGGAATTAAAGACACGATTCTGAGAACTTGTTGATAGAGGTTTTGTTCGACCGAGTCATTCACCTTGGGGTGCTCCGGTTCTGTTTGTGAAAAAGAAAGATGGGTCTTTGAGATTGTGTATTGACTATCGACAGCTCAATAAGGTAACTATAAAGAATAAGTATCCGTTGCCCGGATTGATGATTTATTTGATCACCAAAGGTGCTCTTGTATTTTCAAAGATTGATCTCGATCGGGCTATTATCGATTCTGAGTAAAGGAGTCGATATGTGCCAAAGACGACTTTCGAAACAGTGCGGGCATTATGAGTTTCTGGTTATGCCATTTGGGTTGACTAATGCACCTGCAGTATTTATGGATCTGATGAATCGAATATTCAGACCGTACTTAGACAGATTTGTGGTAGTATTCGTTGATGATATTTTGGTTTATTCTCGAGATGAAGAAGAACATACGAACATTTGAGAATTGTGTTGCAAATTCTGCGAGAAAGCAGATTATATGCTAAATTCGATAAATGTGAATTTTGGCTTGAAGTGGGTTTTCTTGGACATATTGTATCCATTGAAGGCATCGGGGTAGATCCAAATAAAGTCTCACTATTGTCAATTGGAGTCCACCGAAGACTGTATCAGAAGTTAGAAGTTTCTTGGGTTTAGCTGGTTATTATCGGAGATTTGTACAAGGATTCTCTATGATAGCTTCTCCGATGACTCGATTATTGCAGAAAGATGTAAAGTTCGAGTGGACTGATGAATGTCGTAGAGTTTCAACCGATTAAAAAATCTATTAACGAAAGCACCATGATTAGTGCGGCTGAACCGGTAAGGAATTTGTTATTTACAAATGATGCCTCATTATATGGTTTAGGTTGTGTCTTGATGCAAGAAGGTAAAGTAATAGCCTATGCTTCAAGACAACTTAAACCACATGAAAGAAATTATCCGGTACATGATCTTGAGTTAGCTGCTATTGTTTTTGCATTGAAGATATGGCGGCATTATTTGTACGGTGAGAAATGTCATATTTATACTGATCATAAAAGCTTGAAATATTTGATGACACAGAAAGATTTGAATTTGAGACAGCGCAGGTGGCTTGAACTGATAAAGGACTATGATTTGATTATTGATTATCATCCGGGTAAGGCTAATGTTGTGGCTGATGCTTTGAGTTGAAAATCTCTGTTTGCTTTACGAGTTATGAATACCCGATTGTCACTGACTGATGATGGTTCAATCATAGCTGAATTGAGAGCTAAACCGACATTTCTACAGCAAATATGTGAAGCTCAGAAGAATGATGAGAAGTTACAGGTTAAACGGGCACAATGTGAGTCAGATACTGATTCTGAATTTCAGGATGGGGTTGATGATTGTTTATTATTCAGAGGTAGGGTATGTGTACCCAAGAATTCAGAACTCATACAGAAAATTTTACACGAGGCTCACAGTGGTATTATGTCTGTACATCCGGGAAGTAATAAAATGTATAATGATTTGAAAAAGATGTATTGGTGGCCAGGTATGAAACGTGATATTTCTGAGTTTGTATCAAGATGTTTGATATGTCAACAAGTTAAAGCGAGAACATCGTACCTTCGGGTTACTTCACCAATTACTATACCGGAATGGAAATGGGAAAGAATCACTATGGATTTTGTATCGGGTTACCGTTGTCTCAGGAAAAAAGATGCTATTTGGGTGATTGTTGACCGATTGACAAAGTCGACACATTTTATTCCGATGCGTATGGATTATTCTTTAGATAAACCGGCTGAATTGTACATATCCGAGATTGTCGTTACATGGAGTGCCTATCTCCATTATATCGATAGAGATCCCGATTTACGTCTCGTTTACGGGATAAATTGCAAGAAGCTTTGGGTACTCGGTTGTATTTCAAGATCGCATTTCATCCTCGAACGGATGGCCAATCTGAGCGTGTAATATAAGTATTGGAAGATATGCTTCATGTTGTACACTAGAGTTTAAAGGTAATTGGGAGAGGTATCTACCTTTGATTGAATTTGCTTACAATATGATTATCATCCAAAGATTAAAATGGCTCCGTATGAAGCTTTGTATGGTAGAAAATGTAGAACACCATTGTATTGGACAGAGCTCAATGAAAAGAAGATACATGGGGTTGATTTAATCCGGGAAACGAAGAAAAAGTAATGGTTATTCGGGATAGTTTAAAAGCGACTTCCGATCGCCAAAAATCATATGCCGATCTTAAACGAAAAGAGATTGAATTTCGGTCGGTGACAAGGTATTTCAAAGTGTCTCCTTGGAAGAAAGTTCTCCTGGTTCGGTCGAAAAGGTAAATTGAGTCCAAGATTTATCGGGCCATATGAGATCATAGAAAGAATTGGACCGGTCTCTTATCGGTTGGCATTACCACGAACTTGATAGAATCCATAATGTTTTTCATGTGTCTATGCTACGACGATATCGGTCAGATCCTTCACATGTTATTTCTCCGTCAGAAGTGGAGATTCAACCGGATATGAGTTACAGTGAAGAACCGATCAAGATATTGGCACGGGAAACAAAGGAGCTTAGAAATAAAAAAAAATTTGGTGAAGGTATTGTGGCAAAAACACGGATCGAGGAAGCGACATGGGGAACCGGAGGAGGCAATAAGGAAACAATATCCAAACCTCTTTCTTGGTAAGATTTTCGAGGACGAAAATCCTTAAAAAGGGGGAGAGTTGTAATGGCCTAAATTCAAGATTATCGAATAATGGTTTCGCAACCATAAATTCGATTTAAATAGAAATTTATTTCAATATGTTTGCATGAGTCTTTACATGATAGGAAATATTTTTATAAATATTTATAAAATGTTAGTAATGTGGTATTAAACTTTCGTTAGAAAATTTTAACGTTTGGGTAGGTAATTAAATGAAAAGGACTAAATTGAAATGAAAGTAAAAGTTGAATTATAGATTAAAAGAAATTATGAAGGACCAAAATGGCAATTATGCCATTTTGTAAAGATAATGCGGTTTATTGAAGAAAATCTGAGATTTTTTTGTATATTATTATATTATATTATTATATTATTATATATATATAAAGAAAGGAGAGATAGAAACAGAAAAGAAATAGAGAGCAAACGTGAAAGAAGAAAGAAAAGAGAAAGAGAAAGAAGAAAAGGGAAAATTAAAAGTTTGAAGCTTGGAGTTTAATTTGGTAAGTTAATTTAGTCCTTTTTCTTTTAATTTTGATGCTTTATAAGTTTTAGAACAAAGTTTTGATGAATTTAAGTTGAAATTTTTGAAGTTTCAGAGTTTTTGAATATAGCATATGATGAAAAAAATGATGAATTAGTGGTTTAATTGAAAGAATTTGAAGTTAGAATTGGGTAAAGGATTTAATTGTAAAATAAGCTATAACAAAACTGTTTTGGACAGCAGCAGTAGAGTAAATTTGAAAAATCACTAAAAATCGTAGAAGTGGAATTAGAAGTTGAATGAGATATGAAATTAAAGCTTATTGAGTCTATTTTCATATGAAAGAAACATGGAAAGCAAAGGAATTCTGTAATTTGAGATATTTATATTTTTGTAAGACTGGTTCAGAGGGATTTTGGGATCCCCTGTTCTGAGTTTGAAAAATCATAAATAAATTGGAGAAAAATAATTAGGGGCTTAACTTTACATGTTTAGAATCCTGAATGAGTCTATTTTCAAATGAAATAAATAAGAAGGTCATATGAATTCTGTACAAAGAGTAATTTGATTCGTAGTGAAGAGAGGTTAGAACAGTCAAACAGTAAAACAGGGGAAACTTTAAGAATAATCTGGTATTGATTGGCCATACCAAAAATTCTGAAAATTTTATGGGAAGAAGATATGTGAGTCTAGTTTCAGGGAAAATTAACGGTTCTTCATTTGGAGCTCTGTAGCTCGAGAAATAAATAATTTAGTGACTGTGACTCAAGTAGACAGCTTTGAATAAGCTAAAAATAATAATAGAATTATAGAAAATGTTACATGTGAACATGAAATGTATTGAATTGATGATTGACTTTATTTATTTAGATCCGAAAAACTCAAATACAAAGCTAGATCGAGGAAAGGAAAAAGTCCCGGATTAGTAGATTTTATAAACGAACTAGTATCGAGGTAAGTTCATGTAACTTGAATTATATTCTTAAATGTTTGAAATGTATGTTATTGATGTGAATATAATTTGAATGCTTATTGTATGAAAATTGATGATACATTGGTATATTTGATAAAAAGGGGAAGAAATCCCGGTTGAATGAAAGGAAAATTCGATGGATCTCTGAAAAGGAATTGACGGTAAAAAGGGATCTAGCCCGGACGGGTGATCCTATCCTGATATAGCCCTCCCGAAGAATATGTGGAAAATGGATTTAGCCCGGACGGGTAATCCGAATTAGGTCTCAATTTAGCTTTGGACTGTAATTCGGATCCAAGCTCATTAGAGTAATTGTAGTTGCGAGATTTAGCTTTGGACCGGTAATCCCGACAATACTCTATGAGTTTATATTACAGAGATTTAGCTCGGTTGTAATCCCATTGTAAAGATGAGGTTCATGAGTGTGTGCTCTCTAAAATGAAAATGTGCGCATGAATATGAATTGACGGACCCAGATTTGTACACTAAAGTGTACCTCTGAAAATCCATCGAAATTTCGAGTAATTCAACGGGATAAATATGGAAAAATAACAAGGAAATGAAAATCATAGTATTGATGAGCTCATCAATCATGGCATGTATATTATTGATATATGGAAATTAATGGACTAACTTGGATGTTGAGTTTGTGAATGTTAGGGTAATAATGTATTGAGTGAGTATATGAATGTTTATTGCTTGTATTGAAAATACTAAGTAAGTATAATTCTTGTTACATGGGCTTACTAAGCACAAAGTGCTTACTCTGTTTTCCTTTCCCTTGTTTTGTAGTGTTAAGAGCTCGGAGGTCGGATCGGTGGGAGACTCATCACACTATCAACCCCAGTATTTCGGTATTTAAAGAAACTTTAGTTTGGAAATGAATGGCATGTATAAGCTAATAAAATAAATGTTAATATGAAATGAATATAAGGTTAGCCACTGATATGGCTTATGTGTTGAATTTATTTTATAAATATGCATGAATTTTATTTTGAAAATATGTTGAATTAGAATGGTTTCGGTTTCAAAAAAAAAAAAAATTTGTAAACTCTGGTAATGCCTCGTACCTTATTCTGACAACGAATACAGGTAGGGGGTGTTACACGAGGTGGTTTAAATTGTTTGCACTTGTGACAGAAACGTATCTCCTGGCTCGCAGCTACCATAACTGACTGCTTGGGGTCTAATTGTGCACTTCCATAACCAGAACCTACCAAAGGATCGGCATCACCTTTCTCCTCATCCGTGAGGGGCCTCCAATTCGGTGGGACACCCCTGTGGTCGATTACAACAACAAGAATAGCACCACATTACCATTACAACTGAAAAAACAAGGTAAGCTTACTTCAAAATGCAGTAGTGCCATCTAACAAAACCAATCACAACACATACAAGGAAATCAAACCATAAATATTTTCACAACTAATTCAGGGTTTCATAATTTATTCACTATTATTTTCATTGCAAAACCCCCACTAAGCTAAACCTCAGAAGTCATAAAGTCACTCAATAGAAATTAACAATAATTAAGTTCTCATATCATCTATTATCACCAAATAATGAAAACTTGAGCTAAAAATGAATTCTTTTCACAATAGTCACTTGTGTATATATACTCACCAATTAAAATCACTTAAATTCACTTTCCTCCTTGAAAAAAACAATCCTATATTCCATCACAAATCAAATCAAATAAACAGCTAAATCTAAAATCTTTGTTGTTCATACGACAATTACTGACATAAACAAATCATGAAGCAATAGAGGAAATGAAGAAAACGGTATACCAGGGAATGAAACACAATGAGAACTATGATGGCAAAAAAGGTTTCAAAGCCTCCAAGAAAGAGACTTGGACCATAATGAGCAAGGAACACATCAGCTCTTTATTCCAGAATCCAGGAGAAACAAAAGTCAAAGATAGTGCACCAATGGATATATAATGTAATTGCCAAATCCACATGCCTTTTAAAATCTAAAATCAATGATAAATGCTTGACAACTCCATTATTATGCACACTCCATTTTCAGAATCCATAGCGCACTCCAAGAATTTATTATGAACACGTGCTAAGGATGTTAAACAATAAACACACCAAGGACCAGAAACAAGATAAACCAGATAAAAAGAACTAAAAAAAACAAGAGCTTGTATTAATGGAGGTTTTCTCTTTTGTCTGATATGTAAGTACTCTTGAGCTAGTAAAAGCCTACCTGAACTTGAACTCGCCGGTGATGGATGGTGACCTGGTAGATGCCGGAGTGCCGGACGGAAGGTGGCTGGCCTGGTAGAGATTTTGGGAGTTTTCAATTAGGGATTTAAAGTTGAAGGAGGTATTTTTTTTTCCTACTGTGTGTTCACTGTGAGTAGGGAGTTAGGTTTAGTTTTACTTTTACTTTTAGAATTTTATTTTTATTTATTAAATTATTTGTAATTTTTATAGTTGGGTTTGGGTTGGGTAATTGGGTTTAGTTGGATATTTGAGTTTGGATTGGGTTTAGGTGAATAGTGGGCCTTTTATATATATTATAGTTTTATTTATTAATTTTTTCGGTTAAACGGAAAAAATTCGGTTAACCGACCGGTTTCAAAACGAATTAACCATTAACCGAAAAATCAAAAAATAATTAACCGACCCCCGACCGAAAAAATTCGGTTAACCGACCGATTAACTGAATTCGGTCGGTTAACTGAATTTTTTTGGTTTTACCCGAATTTTGCACACCCCTAGCTGGTTGCTCTTTGGGAATTTTGGGATCCAAAATTTCTAAGCATAACAAGTAAATAAGAATGGAAGGATAAATATTTTATCATTTTAGATAAAATAAAAATGTTGGGATGGTGTTGCCCATCTGTTGGCTGTTGAAGGATTAAAACGAGGGATACGTCAATGCCTACGAGATGGGGTTCCTAATTTTGCTAGAGAAGAAGTGGAAAGGGATTGAAAGGGGGAGGCTCTCTAAACATATGTTTTCTGATTTAAGGGAGGGGAGTCTTAGGTGGATGTAGGATCTGGAAAGGGCATTTTTGTAAGAAATGAAAGGTTGAAGAAGCTTGGGTAGGGGACTATTTAGATAACCAAAGTAAATTAATTATTGATTGTTGCTTTTTAAGAGAGTTTACTGCTTTTGTTTCATTGGCTAAAGCATCGGTGCCTTCTAGAGCTTTTTCCTAGATTAGGTTGCTGGGCCTTAGTTTGTTCTTGTTGATGGAAAATTTGGGTGAAAGGGAAAAAATAATGGGTGAAGAAAGTGATGATGCCCGGTGCATTTTAGGATTTTGATGGATGGGCTTGGGTATTTGGTGAGATTTTATGGGTAAATTACACTCAAATTATTAAGTTATTAGTAAGTTTATATTTTGGTCATTCAATTCTAAGAAATTACAAAATGATCACTAAATTTAATTAAAGGATATATTTTGGTTTTTTAATATTTTTACAAAAATGAAAACATAATTATATTTAGAATGTTATTAAATTATATATTATTAAATTATATTTAATAATAATTATATTAAAATATAAGTAAATTATTTATTTTTTTATTAAAATTTAATAACAATAACAATAGTCATTTATTTAAAAAAATTTCTGTTAAGGGTGTTCTGGTCATTTAAGCTTTTTTCCTATGCTATTATAACCTCTATTATGTTCAACCAAACACAAAAATACTATTATAACTATATTCAATTCCATTCAACCAAACAATTGAATTATTGATTATAACTCTATTCTATTACAGCTTTATTCCATTACAGTTATATTCTATTACAACCCTATTTCATTCCAGTGAATCAAACATGGTGTTAATGTAAATTCTTGGTAAACATAGCCTTAGAGTATAATACATGAGAGAAGAGTATGTCTATAAAAGAAAATTCTTTCACATTTAGAAAATTTTCAAATTCGTCCCTAGAATGGATGTCAAAAACATAATCCAACAGTTTGTCATCTTGAAAGCCAGATGTTATTACCTGCCAGCATTCTTGCCAAAGCACTCATGATCGCGTTTTCCACACCACGTCAAACATTTCAAGTCACGTGCAATGGCTATGTCAGTATCCAACTTCACATGCCAGCATTGATCTTTTGCCACATGTTTTGACGACATCATCAGCAGATTCTGCCACATCAGCTTCATGTGCCACGTACTTCATCATATCATGTCAGCTTCTTGTGTTAGGTGTCATATTGCCCACCACGCTAATCCTTTCATTTCTCCTAATTTCCTTAGTAAATTTAATGTAAAGCTGTGCACTGTTTTAGGACATAAATTCAGCGATTGTACCGCAAAGAATGGACATGATGTAAAAAGTAATTATTTCGCAGTGATTGTGCCCAAGCATAAAGTGTGAAACTTTCGCTCCAAAAGAAATAGTTGAATATTTACTTTACATCACTATATTCTCTCTTTATTCTTGGTTCTATTATCAAATTATAATATATTAAAGTAATAAGGTGAATTTTAAATTATTTAGTAAATTCACATAAGGATGACACATTATAATCTATTTTCTTTCTAAAAATTAAAATATGAAATGTGTCACACAAACATAATAAACCCATCATCTTACGTGATGAGATCATTGTTGAAAAGAGAAAATTTATTTTCTAAATAGTTATATTATAAATACTAAAAAAATTATATTATAATAATAGTTTATGTGTATTTTATAAAATTATAAGAAAAAAATTATATTATTTTAATTTTAATTTTTTTAAAATTGTGGCCAAAAATTTTATTATGAAAAATAAATTACATGTTATAAAAATGTTATGATATATTTATTTATAAATTTATAATAAAAAAAGTACAGACATAACTTATTATGTATCTATGCTATATATTATAAAAAATAATATGCTTATTCGTAAAAAAAAATTATAGTTTTTTATCATAATTTATTTGTAAAAAAGTAACTTTCTAAAGTTATGGAAAATTTTATATTATTTATAAGAAATGTTATGGAAGTTGTTGGACTATATATATATATTTGTATAGGTTATATATTATAAATGTTATATATATATATATATATTTTACATATTATAAAAAAGTTATAATATAGCATAATTCTTTCTCCCAATTAAGTCTATATAAGTTTTTATAATTAAAGTTATAGACTATCTGCATTGTGAACCCAAATATTGTATGATAGATGTTAGTTATGCAAATATATAAAATTTTCTTAGATCATATCATGAGGTATGATATTATTTGAGAGAATGGAGCTAGACACAAGCACTAGAGATAGTTCAAGAACTCTTTAATTTGAGACATTTAAAGTTTCGAATGTGGTTGAGAGGATATTTTTTGTTCTAAAAAAATATTTCTCATACTAACAATATCACCTTAATATAACATATAAAAGATAAAGTTAGATTGTACGAGCATGTTGCATACTTCATAATTTCATTCATATGTGAATTTGGGATGATCCATACTTTGAAAAGTATATGAAGAAAGAGATATTGATAATCTTAATGATATAGATTCAAATTCAGACGATGATGAATTCGATCAAGGACCAACATTTGACGAAAAAGAGTTTATGCTTACTATTTTTATTAGTAAAATCAACTACTTTTTTATTATGAACCCACGTTTTCTTGCATTAATAATAATGCTCATACTAATCAAGTTAAGACTCCGTCCACATATCTAAAAAGACAATTAATTTATTATATTTCATAATAAACCCCACGTAATTACCATTTTTTACCTTTTATATTTCGATTGTACGGTTTGGTTCAATTCGATTATTACCTAAACCGATTCGAGTTGATTTAGTATTTTATTCACAAGATACAAAAATGCTATTATCACCGTTCAAAAACAAAATGCTATTATCCTCGCTCAAACCAAATTTAATTAAATTTAGAGAAAATTGCATGAGTTATCTTGAACTTTATTTAAAATTACATTTTAGTTACTTAACTTTCAAAAATTACATAATAGTCATTAATGTTATCAAATTGTTACATTTCTGTCACTCAGTTGTTAACTTCTGTTAAAAAGATAATGTGACACCTTAATTGAAAAGGTTAATAGCTAATTTGGTCCCTGAGCTAGAGTTAAAAAATCATTTTCATATTTTTAAACCTTTTTTAACAATAATTGTAAAAAAAAAATTAAAAAATCTTTAAAATACATAAAAAATCATATAAAAAATCAATTGTAGCAAAGAAAAATCAAGAATTTTATAATTAATTTTTTCGCATTCAAACTCATAAAAACTTACTATCGTTGAACTTTCTTAAAAAAAACACTAAATATCCATTCACTTTGATCCAATAGTTTTTTTTTTTTTTAAATTTGATGTTTTACACTCTTCATTTTCATCTTTTTTTTTTCTTTTTCTCTTTTCTCATGCAGATTGGCGTAGGCTCCACTTTTCTCAGATCATTAAAAGTAAAATATTGTCTTGAAATTTGGAAGAAGAATGGTTTGGAAAAGAAGAAGAGCACTTTTGTATTATAAATTTAAAAAATCTAAAATTTCAAAATTGAAAATTATTAGGAAAATCCTACAGAGAAATATTGATGGTAGAAGTTTTTACTATTCTCAAGAATTAAAGTAGTGTTGCAAACCTAAAATTTGTTTCTTGCAAACTTGAGCAACAATAATCGGTAAACTAGTGGAATCCAAATATTGCATTGAGAAACTGACTTTTAAGGCTTAGAGAAAAAAAAAATAAAACAAAACAATTTCTAGATAAAATAATATGAAGTTGTTGATGTGATTGAAGTTGTTCATCAATGATGAAAAACAAATGAAATTTAGGGCTTTGTGATTTTTTATATAAACTTTTTAATTATTTAAGATTTTTTTTAACTTTTTACAATTATTGTTAATAAAATATTAAAAATATCAAAATGATTTTTTAACTATAACTCAAGGACCAAATTAGCTATTAACCCTTTAAATTAATGTACAATGTTAATTGTTTAACGGGAGTTAACATCCGAGTGACAGAAAGATAATGATTTGATAATGTTAGTGCCTATTATCTAACTTTTAAAGTTGGGTGACTGAAATATAGTTTTAAATAAAGTTTAGGGACAGTTGGTGTAATTTACTCTTAACTTCAAATTTTTATAATTTTTTTAATATAAAAATAAATATTTGATAAAAATAGTGAAAAATTTATCTAATTTTTTTAAAAAGAAAAATCGATGAATTAAAATGACCCAAATTAGTTGAATTTGATTATCTTCGTTTTTAGTTTAATTTTTTTTTAAAAATACTAAATATTCTTTTCAATCAGCGAATTTACTACCCTAAATTGAAGTAATTGAAAGGTGTAAAATTTCCCAAATTTCAACATCTTTAGCAAAAGGTAATTTTTCTTTCCGATGAATGAAAAAATATTAATATTATTATTTTAGGTTTCTAAATAGTGGAGTAAATTAGTTTTTGTTCCCCACTCAGTTTAAATTTTCTTTTCCAAAGTAAGGGCTGATTAGCCGTTGAAGGATGCAACAGCACAAAAAATGGACACTTCTTTTATACATTAAAGAAAGACTGAATTTCAACTCATTTCTCACTCCTACGCAGATGTCACGTGCGATCTGAGGTACAACATCGTGCTTTCCGCTTCTCTGCCTTCTGCACTTCTGCAATCCCCAAACCCACTTGAGGGACCGATCAGACCTATCTACACCAGCTGAGACATTGTTTTAAGTAATCTAACTCATTTCTTTATTTTTAATATTTTTAGCATAAGTTAAGTTATGGTAAAGCACATTTTCACCACCCCAAATCCATCTGAGAATGAAAGACTGAAACTTTAGCTTTTATAAAGAAATGGGTTCGTACCAAAAGTAGCAGGCTTTTGTCACTGCCGTCTTTACCTTTATTATTATTATTCATTCCCATGCACAAAGGTTGTGTCTAGATGAAAGATCCCATCTTTGTTCATCTAACAATGATGACCCCCTTTTCACCCTCTCATTATCTTTATCTCACCCCTTTAAATCCTCATTTAATCTCTTCTTCTGCAACTTTAAATATTTTGGTTTGGGTTTTTAAAACTTAAAAGCCAACTCTCTTCACCCTCACAAGTCACCACCATAAGCCTTCATTTACATTCATTTCTTGTACAGCTTCTGCTTGGTCGTTTTAGCTCTGGGTCGTAACTATCCTTGTCAGAAACGTTAATTACTGCATCTGCCACTGTCACTGCCACACCCCAAACAAAATAACCTTTTTTTTTTCTTTCTTTCTTTTGCATTAGCTTCCACACCCAACATTACTTGCCGCTTCTTGTTCGTCTCTTATTTAACTCTTTTGCTATACATAAAATGTGACTACTTTCCTTCTTGTGTTTTACTTGCCACTTCTAGTACTGCTTTGTTTTGTTTTACTGGGGAGTGAAAAAGGGGGTGGGTGATATTGTGATAAAAAAAAAAAAAAACAAAGCCGACATTTTCTTTGTTCTCCGGCTGTGACCGGAGAATCTGAGTTTGCACCAGGAAATTAATGGCTGCAAGGTCAGGTGGTTCTTCCTTTGTTCAGCCTCTGCATCCACCATCTCCGAAATCACCTCCAAAGTATCCGGATTTGTATGGGAAGCGAAGGGAAAGGGCTAAAGTTCAGATGCTTGAGAGAGAGATTAGTTTTCTTGAGGTGTGTTTTAAATTTTAATCTGGGATTGCTTTCTGTTTAGCTCTAAATTAGTATATGCATAAATTGCTTAATATTATTGTTGTTGTTGTTGTTGTGAATTGATTAGGATGAAAACATGAATTTGAAATGTTATAATTTGCTAAGATTTCAACACAGAAATTAACAATCTCATTTCCAAGTTCCATAAAAAGGAAGTGTTGCACTTTGCGGGTCAATGGCATTGTATATCTTTGGTTATAGTGATTTAAAATTAAATTCAAAACATGAAAAAAATATAAACAAACCCAGTGTAGTTGTGTTCATTCAGCTAAGAATATGTTTTTTTCTCTAACATGGTAAATTTTGGCGGAGATTGCTGTTCCTGACAAATTAAACTGTTGGCAGAATGTTTAAGTTTAGAAAGCTACCAGGTTGAGGTCACCAATCCACTTGGATGGTGGAGCTTGCCTCTGGATCCGCACATAAATCTAGAGGATTATGTATTGGTTATTTGATAAAAATTAAAAACATAACATGATTGCCATCAATTTCCCTGTTTAGAAACAGAATAGTTTGATGATTCATCAAACACCATAATCTACCAAAATGTTGCTCATGTATCAATGTTAATCTTTGAATTAGCTTAAAACTAGCAGTTTTAGATTGTTAGTTCATTTTTGATAGAAGCATAGTGGGTTGCAGCTGACATATGACATTTTGTCAAATAAATTTTTATCTTGGTATCTAAATAAACCCCAAATATATATTTGTGTATTAGCAAAATTTTCTTACGAATGTCTTTAAATTGTTGGTAATTAGGGTTTCACTTTTGAACAGGAGGAGTTAAAATCTATTGAAGGTTTCCAACCTGCTTCAAGATACTGCAAAGAGTATGCACAGTTTGCAATTACCTTGAATGGCTATCTATGCATTTTGGATATTTTGCTTAGTTATTGATACTCTTGTGTGGTAGCCAGATAATGTATTTTATATTTATTTATTTTTTCTTTTCTTCTCAGGGTTACAGATTTTGTAATGGCAAACTCGGATCCTCTTATACAGCTGTAACTACTAAAACTATCGTCATTTCTTAATTATGTAAGGTTTAGAAGATAATTTAAGCTTACCTTTTTCTTTCTTTTTTTTTTTTTTTTTTTATATTTTGTCCATACAAGCAGGAAGAAACAAAAATCATGTGGCTTTTGGAAATGGCTTTGGTACCAATTTCTTGTGCTTTTCTCCGTTATACATATACCTGAAAATTACATTCTATCTCCAAAGGCTTGGTTGCATGTTTATAGTTATTATATGGACATGTAATTGCATGTATATGTTTGAATCAAAATTATTTTACTTTTCCTATATGTCTCGCTTAATGACATGAATTTCATTCTTTTTGCAGTGGATTACCCTGCTTTAACATGGCGTGCACCAGCTGTTGCTGTAATTCTGGGTGCTGTTGCTATCTGAAATGCCCAGAGTGCTGGAAATGTAGTCTATGTGACTGCAGCTCGTGCAACTGCATGTCCTGCAAATGCTGCACCTCATCTGATTGCAATGCATGTAAATGCAGTTCGTGCGACTGCAGCTCTTGTAACTGCGGTTCATGTTTTAGCTGCTGCAAAGTTCCAAAATGGCAGTGCTGCTGCGGAAAGATGTCGTGCTGTTGCAATTTTCGACCCCCTTCATGCACAAACTGCTGTTCTTGCAAGTGGAAATGCTATTGTCCTAAATGTCCAAAGCTATGCAATTGCTTCAGTTGTACAAAAACCTGTTGTAACCCATGTTGCTAATTGTTCTAAAATGTCATTCAATTTTCTGCAAGGAATTAATTAGTTTTTATCAAGTGATAAAGTGGTGATTTTTTTTCTTTCAATAGTTACATTAAGAAAAGCAGATCCAAACTTGGGACCTCCATTAATGGAAATATCTATCCAATCATTCTAAGAATAGTGTTTTTGTTTTTTCAAAATGGACCTACTGCCTGACAGTCATGGATGCAAATAAATAAATAAATAAAAACCATTGAAACGATGCAGTTGGTGAATTTGGTTGGACTTGCAAAGATCTGATATGGGTCAACACCATGGATGTATTTGTCAGTGGTGGCTCCATGTGAGGGAATCTATTGGGCTAAGAAGGAACCATTTTTTATACCATCAAACTATGAAAGTAACAAATACTACAACAACCAAATAAGAAGACCAAGGCCTTTCTTAAAATTGGTATTATGAAATTCTATTAAAAGCAACAAATGAAATTTGCATACTTCCAAATTTCAGAACACCATTTCTTCATCCCTGAATTCACTAGGGTTTGCCGTGTGGGCTTTCCTACAACGGATGACTGCCCTTTGCACCGGGCTTTCCTACACCGGATGACTGCCCTTTGCACTGTCTAATAGCCTGCCCACCATGGTAGTCAATACATACACTTTTGGTACCCAATCGATATAAAGTAACGTAAGTATGGTTCCATTCAAGATTTTCTGTGTTTTGACATGTTTCGATTATTATTGATTTAAGGGCGAGCAAAACTCGATTTGATTCGAAAAAATAAAAAAAAATCGAATTTCAAATCAAGTTGAATTTTACAATTCGAATAACTCGAATAATTCAAATAACAGATTGATATAAATACCCTTTTAGTCCCGGTCAAGTTTGAAAATAAGTAAATTGGTCTTTCTCTCAATAAAAATTACAAAACAATTCAAAATAATTTTTAAAAATTAAAAATATTTATAAATATTTAAAAAAATTCCAAAAAATATATAAAGTTAAAAAATAATAAACTTTCTAAAATAATAATTTTGGAGACCTAAATAAGTTAATTAATGATTCAAATTTATCATACTAAAATATTTTTTTATTTTACTTTTAAAAAGTTTTCAAATATGGTTTTTTAACTTTTTCAACAAGTAAGAGTCTGCTTATTAGCACGATTAGTTTTTTTTTTTCTCTGTCTGCCCAGGTAGCACGAATTGGAGTTGTTCTCCGTTTCAAAAAATTAGGGTTTCACATTAAGCAAATAAGGTGAAAGTTCCATCAAAGCAAGAATAATGGAAGACGAACTAGCAAATCTCTATATTGCTGGTGAAACGGAAGAACCGATTCAAGGGCAAGAAGATGAAGATGTGAGCGAAGAAGAATACAACCTATGTTTGGTAGGAAGGGTATTAACAGACACCATCATCTACTTTCCATCAATGAGAAACATTCTAACAGAATTATGGCATCCATTAGAAGGGGTCTCCATCACGGAGATTGAAGACAAAAGAATTATGTTTCTATTTGACAATGAGATAGATTTGAAAAGGGTTATGGACGAAATACCCTCGTTGTTCAACATATACTTGATTATTTTTCACCGATTGACAAAGGGAGAGGACCCGATACATGCTAATTTTTGGGTGCAAATTCATAGTTTGCTGTTGGGTTTCATGTCTGAAGGGATGGCTCGATAAATTTTATCGGGGAGTTTATAGAGTATGATGCAGCGCTAGTAATAAGAGGCGTCAGAAAGTTCATGTTGGCAAAATTACTTTTTATGGTAACTTTGAGGCATATTTTCAATAGGTAAAGGTGGAGAGTTGAATCATAATTTTATGATTTTATATTCTACTCCATGAGACCTTTACAACGGTATATCATACGCTCAAAATGGTTGAGTGATGAATGAAAAATTGATGCTCAAAGTAAGCTACTTGGAAATATTGTTGAGGAAAAATAGACTTAGATCCCACATTGGTTAAATACCAAGTGTGGGATGTGTTTATATATGTGAACTTTCTTGATAGGTAATTAAATGACTAAGCTTATAATTTTGCCTCGCGCGCAGAGGGTTATAGGTCCAAACCCGACGGGGTTGGCGTACACTCACACAATGTGGGTGACGCAAAACTATTTTAGCAATTTATTGATTTGATTCCAATAAATTTGTTTAAAATTTTAATTTAATGGAAAATTATGGGGATATTTTTTCCAAAATTCCAACACTTTCCATGCCTATAAAAGGCCATGATTCTGAAGGATTTTTACACACTTTGATACTCTCTTAGAATTTCTCTTGCCGAAATTCTGTTGTTCTCAAAAATCTCTTTTTTCATTATTCGTGTTTTATAAATATTGCAGTGATAGAAAAAGGAATTGTTCGTTCAAGTGATCATGATAGAGGTGCTACTATTTCGATCACTGCTATTGTTGTATCCTGGGAGACTTTCGACCAACCTTACTCCAAGTACTGTAGGAGCGACCGAATCTGTCTTAAGGAAATCATGTTTCACGGGCCTCAACGTTTCATAAAATCTCAATTCTCCTTTATTTCAATTGTTTATTATGGTTTAATTTGATTTTCATATTTGATAAATTAATTATAATAATTATGTTCATATTTTATTTTATGTGTTTATTTATAATTAATTATTTTTGTTCGCTAACGTGTTTTGTCTAACAATCTTAAGTCAGATATGCTTATTTGCAATTTTCTAATCCGACACAACACCAAGACGAAATTTTTTTTTACATATTATTCGAAAATCAATTTTTTAAAAAAATAGATTTGTTTTAGGATTTCCCTGCCGTTCAACAGATTTCTTTTTTCCTTCTATTATTTTTTATTTCCAAATAAATATTAAAACTAATAAAATCTGTTTTGGGATTTTTCCCGCCGTTTAACAGATTTTATTCGATTTTGTTTACAAATTTAAAATAGGTAAAATCTATTTCGGGATTGATTCCCGCTATTCAACAGATTTTATTCCATTAATTTGATTTTATTTCCAAACGGAAAATTACAAGTAAAATAAAAATCGTTTCGGGATTGATTCTCACCTTTCAACGATTTTATTCCAAAATTGTTTTATTTCCAAAAACGAGTAAAATAAAATCGTTTTGGGATCGATTCCTGCCGTTCAACGATTTTATTCCAAATTTTTTTATTTCCAAAAATGAGTAAAATAAAAATCGTTTCGGGATTGATTGCTGCCGTTCAACGATTTCATTCCAAAATTGGTTTTTTTTCCAAAAATGAGAAATTAAATTAAATAAAATCTGTTTCGGGATTTATTCCGCCGTTTAACAAGATTTTATTCGATATTGTTTTGTTTCCAAACAAACACGTAATCAAACAATTCTATTTCGGATTTATTCCTGCTGTTTAATAGATTTTATTTTGATTTAATGATATAATTTTGTTTCAAGATTTAATCCTGCCGTTTAACAAAAGTTAATTTTGATTTTGTTTCAGAATTTTATTATGCCATTTAACAAATAAAAGGGAATTTTTTTCGTTTATGGTAGCCTTAATTGTGGCTTTAAATTGAATTAAAAGAAATTTATCGACTGTGAATTAAAAAGACAATATGAGAATGCATGTCTAGGATTGGTTCCTTGAAAGACTTGGTATTTAAGCGTGCCGAGTGCACCACCTCTCTTTTAGGGTTACCTACTTGGTGCATTGTTTTATTGTATTTTTAATTAGACCGTATAAACTTTTGTTTCGGGTTTTATTAGATTCCTGTTGTCTAACAAAAGTTGATAAGTTTTCTAATTCTGGTTTTGTTTCCTAACAGAAAAAATGGAGACTCTCACCAATTCAATCAATTTGCAATCTGAAGCTTTGGTTCAAACGCAATCTTCGATCCAAAACTCAGTATTGCCGTGGCGGCTGCTGTAAGCCACAACGAGAAACCTGCAAAATCCTCGGGACAGAATTTCAAGACTTGACAACAAAAAATACTATTTTATTTGACCATGTTGAACTTGGCCAAATTTTTGAAAAATGACCCTCCTACTGTTAAAGAGGGCGAGGTAGATGAATTTATCGCTTTCACTGCTATTGAAGCTTAGAAACATTCAGATTTACTATGCCGAAACTACATCTTGAATGGATTGTCAGATGCACTGTACGAAGTGTATAGTTTTAAGAAAACAACTAAGGAATTATGGACATATTTGGACCATAAATACAAAGCCGAGGATGCTAAAACTAAAAAGTTCTTAGTTGCTAAATTCTTGAATTTTGTAATGGTTGATTCTAAATTAGTTGTGAATCAAGTGCAAGAACTTCAACTGATCATTCACGGAATTCTTGCTAAAGGGATGATAATAAGTTAATCCTAAATGCTATCTCTGTAAAAGCAAAGGTATGAATAAGAATGTTGTTCTTTCCTTTTCATATGCTTAAGTCATTTAATTAATGGCATAGTAGGCTCGGATATGTTAATTATGGTACTTTACGTACATAAATTAACTTAGAGCGCATTCCTTCGTTTCGCAATAATTATAATTATAAATGAGAAACATGTGTTGAGGCAAATTAATAAAGGTAAAAAATCACTTGATCTAATACATAGAAATGCTTGTAAAGCTTGGTTAAACAAGAGGAAGGAAAAAAATGTTTATTACCTTCATTACTACGAGCTAAGACGAAGAGAATTTATTCTTTATAAGCAAGAAGTTGAAAACCAATTTAATAAAATATTAAGTAATCATGGTGGTGGGTATATTGAATCATTTCAATAACACCACTATACTTTCCTAAAATAGAGTAACTGAGAATAAAATCAGATTCTAAAAGAAAAGATGAACGCACGGCTAAAAAGTTCTAGGTTATCACATGAAATGTGGGGGGAGCGTTTCTATGATTAAATTACCTTTTAAATAAGGTACCCCACAAGAAAAGGGACAAGATACCACATGAGTTATGGAAAGATAGAAAACCATCCTACAACCACTTGAAAGTGTGGGGGTGTCTTGCTAGCATAACATATAATGGCAAGTTGAGACATATGTGACGTCGACATAATACCGTTAAACAAATTATCTCAAAAGGAGTTATCTATATTGATTTGAAAAAATTAAAAGATAACATTACGAATCCGCTAACTAAAAGTTTAAAACAAGATCATGTTGTTAAAACATAAAAAGGAATGTGACTAAAGCCTATGAAAATAAAATGCGCTATGTGAAGGAAAACCCTACCTATTTGACTCGAGATCCCAAGATCTAGGTTCAAATGGACAACCTAATTGCATAGACCTTGTGAGGTCACTGTGGGGGTACTTATCCCAAGTCCATTCCTATGATGTAAGTAGTGACTAAAAACGAGATAGGTTAAGCAATTGTTTTAAGTCACCTATGTGAGAGTGAAGTGGGGCCAGATTATTGGGGCATAGTTCTTTCAAACTCTTGTAGAACTAGGAGATGTTCACGACTATATGAACATACCCATGAGAACTAAAACCTAGCCAGGGAGGTAGTTGTGTGAGGTATATCATCGTTTACACAAAAGGCAGAATAGTTCAAGGACATCATGTTTACTGGTCAGCTAGTACAGTAATTATACTTTCGCAAGGGAAGGTTCAAGGGTGGATACATACCTATCCTATGCAATTATTGATCGTAGATTCTATCACCACATTGAGTCAATGTTTTTCTATAAAACTATCAATTTTCATTCATGTGGGGGATTGTTGGAAAAATTGCATTTTATTGGAACTTTGAGGCATATTCTCAATAGGTAAAGGTAGAGAGTTGAATCATAATTTTATGGTTTCATATTCTACTCCGTGAGATCTTTACAACGATAATTGAATGACTAAGCTTGTAACCCTGCCTCATGCGCAAGAGGGTGCAAGTCCAAACCCAAATGGGTTGAGGCGCACCCGCACGACGTGGGAGACGCGAAATGTTCGGATTGGTCGGACCTAAATGGACCTATGGATATTTTAGCCCAACACGATTATTTTTCCTCAGCAGACAAAATCTACTTATATATGGAAACTTATCTTATTGATTTGATTCCAATAAATCTATTTAAAATTTTAATTTAATGGCAGAATTTAGGGATATTTTTTTCCAAAACTTCAACACTCTCCATGCCTATAAAAGGCCATGATTATGAAGGGTTTTTACACACTTTGATACTCTCTTATAATTTCTCTTGCCAAAATTCTATTATTCCCAAAAATCTCTTTTTCCATCATTCGTGTTTTATAAATATTGCGGTGATAGAAAAAGGCATTGTTCGTTCGATTGATCATGGTAGAGGTGTTACTACTTCAATCACTGCTGTTGTTGTATCCTGGGAGACTTTCAACCAACGTTACTCCAAGTACCGTAAGAACGGCCAAATCTGTCTTAAGGAAATCGTGTTTCACGGGCCTCAACATTTCGTAAAATCTCAATTTGCCTTTATTTTAATTGTTTATTATGATTTTATTTGATTTTCATATTTGATAAATTAATTATAAATAATTCTGTTCATATTTTATTTTATTTGTGTTTATTTATAATTAATTATTTTGTTTCGCTAACGTGTTTTGTCTAACAGTTCATGCATATTAAAGTATGTCTGGATGTTTGATTTCCACTGAAAAGGAAGAAGCGCATCATTTATGGACAAGAAAAATCTATTTACGTGTTGTTCCAATATGAAAAATTATCTCTATTTTGTTTCTTATGTGGGATATTGAGGCATGGAAAGAGTTTTTGCCCATTACGATTAACCTTGGGATCACAAGAAGTGAAATTTGGGTGGGATATTTCGTTGAGAGCTTCACCAAAATAGGCGGTACCGGTTGTAAGTAGATGGCTGAGGGAAGAATCTAAAGAGATAGGTAAGATAGGAATGGACATGGACGAAAGTAGAGAAGGATGATATTTTGGGGATTCACATGTAGATCAACCTAATCAAACAAGTGAAAGAGGATTGAAATTTGATCCAAATAGAAAGGTTAAAAAAGGAGGTCAAATAACTGAAGAACTGAGACGTGGGACAAGAGGAGGATTAGATTACATTGAGACAAAGGAGGTGGAACCGTAATTGGAAGATAGACTGATCTGAATAGTGGACGGAACAAAAAGGCAACATGTGCATCAAGTGGGTGACAAAAATAACAATGTTTCAATGGATACAGAGTTGGACAATGAAATATTGGCAACCGCTTCAAGTAGGCTGGCCGGTCACAATGAAAACCTTAAGTTGGAATGTCCGTGGTTTGGGGCAACCACAGACAGTTAGACGTCTCAAACACATATTGAGACAAATCTAGCCCCAGCTATTGTTTCTTATAGAAACAAAAGTTAGTATGAGAAGTATGGAGAGGATAAGAAGGAAATGTGGTTTTGCTAACGAGATTGATATGAGTGTTGAAGGATCGAGAGGAGGATTATCGTTAGGATTGTAACAACCTGTAAGTCAGGGGTGTCGAGAAACATACTTCTGGAACCCCGCCTTTGCGAATTGGGCTTATAAATATTTATTTATTAAATTTTTGGAGTTAACTTAGAAGAGAATTAAATAAAAGTAAATAATTTTAATTACCAGTGTTTAAAGCAATTACATGGATTAAATTAAATAAGTGATAAAAGTACTAGTGATATTAAATTTCAAGGTGGGACTAAATTAAAGGATTTATTAGGTAAATAGACCTTTATTAATTAGATGAGCTTTGCTAGTGGAGGATTATGAGGAAATTATATATGTATATATATATTTAATATATTTATGTGTTATTGGTGTCATAATGCTTAAGTTAGTAAAATTGTTAAGTTATAATGAATGGAAAATGAAATGAAAATGGGAAAAAAGAAGGAAAACAAATAGATTAGTGGGGGAGGAGTTAAAATAAAATTGAAAGGGTTTATTTTCTTATCTTCTTCTTTGCATGCCATTGAATTTTTAGATTTAAGGAAGTTTGTGGAGATTGCTATTATGAGAAATTAAGTTTTTGGTATTATCTTGTTAGAAATTAAGTTTAGTAATTGAATAGTGATAAACCGTAAAGTAACATATTTTAAGCCCACATTTAGCATGCTTTTGGTTGATTTAAGCCTTGAATTATGTAATTTGGTGCTCTTAATCCTTTGTTTTCATGTTTTATACTCAGGAGAGCACCGGATGACGAAAAGAACGGAAAACGGGCCCAAAACGGAGTAAATGGGCCATATCACGAAATCCACATGGCCGTGCCTCATTCAACAGTCTCGAACACGGCCTGGCCACGACTTACACGGGCGTGTGCCATGGGCGTGTCCCTGCCGTGACAAAGAGAAGTTTCACTCGGATTAGGATACTTAGGGGCGAAGAAACACATTCAGAATCCTATATAAAAACCCTAAGTATAACCTAAAAGGGGGAACCCAAGGCTTTAGTCAGGGGGCATCCAGCTAGGCCAAAGAGGGTAGATTTGCGGGGATTTACTCGAAGATAGCCAGTTGATCCATCTCAAGAAGCCAGAATCATACTCAAGACGAATGATCTCTCCTTAAATTCCTTTAAGGGGTTTTAGGGATTTCTTATGTTTTGTTTTATCTTTTCTTCTGAGATGTTTTCTTTTATTGTTATGAACTAAACCCGCAGATACCTGAGGGGGATGAAACCTAAGATGAATCTTGTTATCGTTTGCTGAACTATATGATAAATATTTGACTTGTTCTTAATTATGTGTTCTTAATCCTTGTGTTGATATTTCTGAGATATTAATTCACGTATGATGTGCTTAGGTGGAGGAGCAAAAGTCCCTGTCTAAGAGTAGATCTAGCATAATTAAGCAGAGTTGATCGCGCGCCTAGAGATAGGGTGACGAGATTTTACCGGATTAGGGTGAAACCTAATATGGGAGTCCATAGATCGAGTTAATGCAATTCTAGGGGTTTTAATTAGAAAGAGATTTCAATTAATCAACCTAACGTTAGACGTTAGTCGCCTCGAAGGAGGGGTTAATATAACTTAGGGAATCTTACGGATCAAGTCAAATGAATAAATCGTCTGGTTCAGAGTTAGATAACAAGTGAAGTCTAGGTGGATTCTTCCTTGGGTATCGTCCTAATTAATTGGTTTTTTTCCTCGAACTTATTTTCCCAATTTCATTCTTCTTTGTATTTGCATCTTTAGTTTAATTGTTAGTTAGTTTTAGATTAGTTAAAAATTCATTTAATTCTTAGGCTAAATAATAAAAAGAAAGTTAGTATTAGTACTTTTGGTTCCTTTGGGTTCGACAATCCGGTCTTGCCTAAACTATACTACTGTTCGATAGGTGCGCTTGCCTCAAATCGTTGTCATAGTTAGTTTCCAGGTTCGATCATTCTTTATATAAATTTTAAGACTTTGACATCGCATAAAAAAAAGATCAAGTTTTTGGCACTGTTGCCGGGGAACTAAAATATTAAGAAAGCTCAATTTTTATTACTTTAGCCATTTTTATTTTTTGCAATTTATTTTTATTTTATTTACTTTGCTAAATTTTCTGTTGTTCCTTTCAGGTGCCTCTAGTTTATGACTAGAAAGAACCCGACAAGACCCTTACTTTATAGTGATATTGAAGGTACCGTTCGTAGAAATCGCAGAGAAATAAGGCGAAGCTTAAACTACATAGAAGAAGAGCAAGAAGCCAAAATAAATACTACAGAAGAGATGGCTAAAAATCATTCGCCACCTCCAGAGATGGCTAAAAATCATACTCCTCGAACTATGTATGATTATGCTAAACCTAGTTTAACAGGAACTGAGTCAAGTATTGTTAGGCCTACTATTGCTGCAAATAATTTTGAACTGAAACCTAACACTATACAGATGATACAACAGTTTGTTCAGTTTGATGGTTTGCAGGATGAGGATCCTAATACACACTTAGCAAATTTTCTAGAATTCTGTGATACCTTCAAAATAAACGGCGTTTCTGATGATGCCATCCGTCTTCGGTTATTTCCCTTTTCTTTGAGGAATAAAGCCAAACAATGGTTTCATTCTCTTCCACGAGGGTCAATCACTACATGGGATCAAATGACCGAAAAATTTTTATTAAAATATTTTCCACCGGCCAAAATGGCCAAGTTAAGGAATGATATCTCTTCTTTTGTGCAGATGGATTTAGAGACACTTTACGATGCATGGGAGAGATACAAAGATTTGTTGAGGAGGTGCCTGCACCACAGATTACCTTTGTGGCTACATGTCCAAACTTTCTACAATGGTGTGAACCCCTCAACAAGGCAATTAATCGATTCAACCGCCGGTAAAATTCTGAACAACAAAACTCCTAAAGCAGCCTACGAGTTTATAGAGGAGATGTCGTTGAATACTTATCAGTGGCAAGTTACAAAGACAAGGCCAGCCAAAGCAGCCGGAGTTTTCAAACTTGACGCAGTAACCGTGCTATCAAATCAGGTAGAGATGCTACATAAAAAAATTTGATGGTCTATATGGTTCTTCGCAAGCACATCCAGTTATTCAGTGCAACGCAAGTGGAGGAGTGGCAAATCCTGAGTACCTACCCTATGGACAGGGCATGGAGAGCGAACAAATGAACTATATGGGTAACAATTTCCGATCTAACAACAACCCTTATAGTAATACTTATAATCCAGGTTGGAAGAACCACCCCAATTTCTCATGGGGTGGTCAAGGAAATCAAAGGCAACAACCATCCCAAAACTTCCAACAACAGCCCTACCCACAGGAAAAGAAGCAGAACCTTGAAGAGATGCTGACAAAATTCATGATAGCCTTAGAAACACGTTTCCAAAATCTAGAAACATGTTTCCAAAATACTGAGACAACACTTAGAAATCAACAAGCATCGATTCAAAGGATCGAGAATCAGTTAGGGCAACTTGCCAAGCAGATCTTTAAAAGGCCACAAGGAAGCCTACCGAGTAACACCGAGACTAACCCAAAGGAGCAAATTCAAGCCATAATAGCTCAAGATAGTGAAGGGTTAGACGAGCCCAATTTAAGGCAAAAGAATGTGGTAGAAGAAGGTAAGGTTGAGGTAAAGCCAAAATCGGTAATCAAAGAGTACCAACCTCGCATACCATATCCCGAAGCGATAACGAAAGACGACACAGAGGAATAGTTCGGTAAGTTTCTTAAACTTTTAAAGAAATTACATATTAGCTTACCATTTCTTGAAGCTTTTTCATAGATGCCAAATTCTAGGAAGTTTTTAAAGAAGCTATTGACAAATAAGTGGAAGATAGACGAGGAATCGCATGTGGAACTGAACGCAGTACACTCAGCAATGTTTCAAAATAAACTACCACGGAAATTAAAAGATCTAGGGAGTTTTACAATTCCATGCTTAATTGGTAGTTTGAATATTGATAATGCGTTAGCTAATTTAGGGGCAAGCATAAATGTCATGCCTTATAAAATGTTTAAACAACTAGGTCTAGGGAAGCCCAAACAAACTAGGATGAGCATTCAATTAGCTGATAAAACTGTTAGAATTCCTAGGGGCATAATTGAAGATGTACTTGTAAAGATTGATAAATTCGTATTCCCAGTAGACTTTGTCATTTTAGACATGGATGAGGACAACACGATCCCCCTAATTTTAGGAAGACCATTCTTAGCAACTGCCAGGACTAAAATTGATGCCGACCCAGGTGAACTCATACTCTGTGTAGGTGACGAGACAGTCACTCTTCAAGCTCTAGACTCAGCAAGGACATCGAATAATCAAGGTGAGAAAGTAAATTCTAACCATTCGGTTAACCTTTCTTTTCAGGAAGCACCATAAAAAAACACAACTGAATCCGATCCTAGACCCCGTGCCAACAAAGAAATAACTCATGAGGCACAAGGGATTCAGATTGATGAACTAGAAGAGTGGAAGACGCATTTCAAGGAAAAACTAGGGATACACGAAGCAGAACCAAAGCCACTCTACGAGACAGACAAGTTCAAAATTGAAGATCAGGTATTGTTAGATAAAGCAAACCCACAAATATCTCCTCCTGATCCTAACATAAGTAAGAAATTCCTTTTAAGGTGATTAATGTTTTCCCATACGGAACAGTCGAGGTAAGTAACCCTATTTTTGGCACTTTGAATATAAACGCTACTCGTCTTACACTTTATCATGATAATGGAGCTGCTAGCATAAGAAAGGACTTTCAACTCGTCAAACCACCATGAATATGCGAATGAGAGGTAAGTCTAGCTTAAGACTATAAACGAGCACTTCTCGGGAGGCAACCCGAGTACTAACCCCATTTTATTTTATTTTATTCTTTCCTTTCAGCACCTAACTGTAAATCAACCAAGTGCAGCTTTCCTAGCCACACGCCCTTGCACGTGGCTGTGGCCGTGGCCGTGTGGATACACCGAATCTCCGTACTGACATGGTAGAGATGGTACGAGTCAGAACGAATCATATCTTCGATTCACGGACTCCAACTACCATACCATGGCCATGTGATGCGGTCGTGGCCGACACTGTTAGATCATACACGGGCGTGGAGACCAGAACATGGGCATGGGAGAAGCGAACAAAGCACAACATGGCCGTGCGATACGACCGTGTGACTTAGCACGCCCATGATACATGGGCGTGGGGATGCACTAGACCCCAAATTTCTATTTAAACCACCCACCCCTCCTCTTCTATACCACTTTATTTTCCTTCTCCTTCTCAAACCCTTTCATACTTCTCTTCTCTAATCTTTGCCCCAACCATCGAGCCACACCACAACTATGTCGAAGAAGCGGAAGGATCCAAACACAGTCCCTCATGGGAGACCGATCTACATAAGTTCATGCCGCCCGCTTCATCCACTCGACAAGCCAAGGGTCTTTGAGGCCATTTAATTTTTCTTCTTCTTTACTCTTCTCCTTTATTTTCCTTCTCTTTGACCATCTTATGATTAAATTAGTTTATTTTATTTCATTTTCTTTGATTTAGATTCTAAAGGCTGCTAGGGAATCACACTGGAACCACGACCACCACCCCACTACAGCCTTAAAAGTCACATCCACCTCGCGAACCATCCAACAATAAGGACTCTTCGATCGATTCATCTTTTATTTTAATTTTATTTACATTTCTATTTTCTTTCTCTTTCTTGTCTTTAATTATATATTAGTTTATTTTAAATGTGTCTTAATATTTCCTGGCTAATTCTCTACGAGCTTTCCAATTTTTTCATCTAGCGCAAAGCTCGATAGCAACAACCATGTCTTGGAACGCCCTCCAAGGATTTTATCCATAAATCAGGAAGTTTCACTTCTCTCCCTATCTTTTGATTATTATATTGCTATTATCTATCTTTGTACATTGAGGGCAATGTACATCTTAAGTGTGGGGGGGTTAACTATAGTATTATTTAAAAATCCCTGAATTATGCCTTGTTCTAAAGTAAGTTTCTCATATTATGATTAGAAGGAAATTTCTTTTGATTTATGATTTTTGTTGATGTGTTTTGGATTAAGTCATTGATAATTGTGCATTGATGATTAAAATTTGAAGGATACTAGAGAATCAAGCATGATGAGTCTATTTTCAAAAATTAAAATTTTGTTAGGTTGTCTACCTAAGTCTAATTATTACCTTAAAGTTTTAAATTTACAAGGTTGACATCAAAAACCCATAATTTTTTGTGAGATTTTGAGTCTTTTAAAGCATATGTTCTTTCATACTCACTTTTTATTATGAGTATTTCAACATTGAATTGTTATTCTAGAACTTGCATCGTTTATACATGTCGAAACCATAACTTTTGATTTGATATACAGAGATGATAAAGGCACTTAGGTTTTAACCCACTCACTCCACTAAAAGCCTACCTTCATAATTAACCACTAGTGAACCCCGTTTAATCCTAACAACCCCTTTTTGACTCACCCATTGATATTAACCCAAAACCCTTTGTATTTGTTATCACCATTCCTCTTGACTACCCTTATGTCGAGATTTGATTAAGTTGCTATTAGTTATGTGATTTGACTTGTTCTTAAAAAAAAATCGAAAAATAGTTACTATTAGTTATGTGATTAGGCGAGTTTATATGTTAAATTCCAATTATTAAAGAGGAAGCTCATATCAGAGTATTATTTATGTAATTATTATCAGTCCGATATCTCTAGTTAGGTAATTTGTCAAGTCAATCTCGATTCTAACCCTCTAATTCAGCCTTTATCCACACCTTTACCCCAAGCCCCATTACAACCCTGTTAAAGACCTTTTGATTTGTGTATCATCTCATATTATAGTGGTGGAGATTTGATTTTCATGCAAGCCTATGTGATTAATTCTTCATGCTCGACTTTTGAGTGCTTAATTCTGAACCTTAAACACTTAAAGTGATTTGAGTGAATCAGAGGTAATTAATTAGATAAGAAGAAACACCTAACGTTTTCGGGCTATAAATGTATGACTTTGATTTTTTGGATCTTTAGGACTCTTTGAGTAGAATTATCCATTTATGAATTATCTTTGAATTATGATGAAACACTATTGATGAATGTTATGAATCGGGGAAGTTCGTTTTAATTATGACTTGAGAGTTTTGCTTGAGGACAAGCAAAATCTTAAGTGTGGAAGTATTTGATAAACCGTAAAAGTAACATATTTTAAGCCCACATTTAGCATGCTTTTGGATGATTTAAGCCTTGAATTATGTAATTTGGTGCTCTTAATCCTTTGTTTTCATGTTTTATACTCAGGAGAGCACCAGATGATGAAAAGTACGGAAAACGGGCCCAAAACGGAGTAAATGGGCCATATCACGAAATCCACATGGCCTAGGCCCAAGACCACACGGTCGTGCCTCATTCAACAGTCTCGAACACAGCCTGGCCACGACTTACACGAGCGTGTGCCATGGGCGTGTCCCTGCCATGACAAAGAGAAGTTTCACTCGGATTAGGATACTTAAGGGCGAAGAAACACATTCAGAAGCCTATATAAACACCCTAAGTATAATGTAAAAGGGGGAACCCAAGGCTTTAGTCAGGGGGCGTCCAGCTAGGCCAAAGAGGGTAGATTTATGGGGATTTACTCGAAGATAGCCAGTTGATCCATCTCAAGAAGCCGGAATCATACTCAAGACGGAGGATCTCTCCTTAAATTCCTTCAGGGGGTTTTAGGGATTTCTTATGTTTTGTTTTACCTTTTCTTCTGAAATGTTTTCTTTTATTGTTATGAACTAAATCCTCAGATACCTGAGGGGGATGAAACCTAAGATGAATCTTGTTATCGTTTGCTGAACTATATGATAAATATTTGACTTGTTCTTAATTATGTGTTCTTAATTCTTGTGTTGATATTTCTAGGATACTCATTCAAGTATGATGTGCTTTGGTGAAGGAGCAAAAGTCCCTGTCTAATAGTAAATCTAGTATAATTAAGCTGAGTTGATCCCATGCCTAGAGATAGGATGACGAGATTTTACCGGATTAAGGTGAAACCTAATATGGGAATCAATAGATCGAGTTAATGCAAATCTAGGTGTTTTAATTAGAAAGAGATTTCAATTAATCAACCTAGGGTTAGATGTTAGTCGCCTCGAGAGAGGGGTTAATATAACTTAGGGAATCTTACGGATCAAGCCAAATGAATAAATCGTCTAGTTTAGAGTTAGATAACAAGTGAAGTCTAGGTGGATTCTTTCTTGGGTATTGTCCTAATCAATTGGTTTTTTCCTCGAACTTATTTTCCCAATTTCATTATTCTTTGTCTTTGCATCTTTAGTTTAATTGCTAGTTAATTTTAGATTAGATAAAAATTCATTTAATTCTTAGGCTAAGTAATAAAAAGAAAGTTAGTATTAGTACTTTTGGTTCCTTTGGGTTCGACAATCCAGTCTTTCCTAAACTATACTACTGTTCGATAGGTTCTCTTGCCTCAAATCGTTGTCATAGTTAGTTTCCAGGTTCGATCATTCTTTATATAAATTTTAAGACTTTGACATCACATAAAACAACGATCAAATAGGCATTTGTTTTGAATGACTCTTGATTAGTTTATATTTAGAGATGTACTTATGAAATTTTGCATTAAGAATTAGATTGTAAAAGAATTAGCTAATTAAGGGATTAATTGGATAAGTTATGACAAGTATTGGGACTGTTTTTAAACTACCATTTGGCTAGAAATTTATTGGTTAGCTATGGAAATTTAATGAAGATGTGATTAAGTTAAATGTTAATGTTAATGATTGAAGATGGTCAAATTCTATGTTTGGTGTAACACCCCATACCCGTATCCAACGCCGGAATAGGGTACGAGGCGTTACCGGACTTAAAATTTCTTGAACATGTAAAACTAGGTCATAAAATTTCATCCAATTTAAAAATTTTCTAACACATGCATTTTGTTTCTTATATAGGCTTATAAAGCTCAAAACATCCTTTAGGATGGTTCGGGACTAAACCGAGAACTTTGGAAACTTTTGAAAAAATTTAGGAGATTTTGTCAAAACAGGGGACACACGCCTGTATGGTCAGGGACACACCCGTGTCCCTAGCCCATGTAACTCTTTGCTTATAACGTCATCATCAAAATATGGTCACACGGCCTTGGCACACGCCTGTGCCTTTAGACTGTGTCTTTCACATGGCTGAGACACATAGCCGTGTCTCTGCCTGTGTGGCCTGGAAGTTGGCTATTTTCCAAGCCAATTCCCCAGATAAAATACAAACTCTCTTGTATCCATTTCATCAACATGTATCATACTATAATTGGACATCCGAATATCCAATTTTGCATACACATTCCCATACACATCGTCATTCATGAAATCATTTGTAAGCCACATCCACAACATCTCAATTATGCAATTACCACCTACTTGAATAACCACATCATAGGCATATAACAACCATCAATATTGGCCATCTCCAAATAGACTTAATCAAAATGAACATTTATTAAATAAGGGCCAACATTTTGGCCATAAGAAATATGACATAGATGACAAAACGATCAAGCCTACTATACATGCCATAACCCAAAAATTATTGTATCTAGATATATCAAGTGTTCCAATTGATAGTGTGAGCGAATCTCTGATATCCACCGATCCCCGAGCTAACTTGGCGATACTACAATGCAAGGGAAAAGAGAGGGGAAGTAAGCATAAATGTTTAATAAGTTCCTATGCAAATAATAAGAAATTAATAAACTTGTGTGGATAAATACTCACAATAATTTCTTAAGATGATATAATCATTATATCACATGCTTACACCTTATTACTCATGTTCACATTAATCTATCTACTTGAGTCACTCTCGCTAAATTATTTATTTCTCGAGCTACAGAGCTCCGAATGAAGAACTGTTAATTTTCCCTAAATTTAGACTCACATAACTTCTTACCATAGAATTTTTAGAATTTTTGGTCTAGCCAATTAGTACAGTTTATTCACTAAGTTTAACCCTATTTTGCAGTCCAACAGTATTGACACTTTTTCACTACGAATCAATTTTCTCCTCGTATACAATTCATATGATGTTCTAGTTTATTTCAATTGAAAATGCACTTATTAAAGATTTCAATAATTTTACATATAATTCATAATTATTTTTTTACAATTTTTACAGACTTTCCAAAGTTGGAACATGGGATTCCGAAACTCATTTTGACCCTGTCTCACTACAATTCAAATATCTCATAATTCACACTTCTTTTGCTTACTATGTTTATTTTATAAAAAAATAGACTTTAATTTCATATCTCACCCAGCCTTTAATTCTTTCCACCATTTTTGGGGATTTTTCAAAGATATACTAATGCTACTACCCACAACTGTTTTAATGTCAGTTTCACTCATTCATTAATTCTTTGTGTTCACTTTCATTTATACACACTTACACCAAAGCATATTATAACTTGGCACATAAAAACCAAGTGATCATAGACACATCTTACTCATTTGTATCCTTATCAATAATGCATCATAATTCGAGCACATTATTTATGAGTCTCGTATACATACTTGTGCTTAGTCATAATACTCACATATCCTACTCTTACTTATGTTGAGCATACTCCTTGAATTTCCCATTGACCTACTTGTAATATTAGGGATGTTTGGGATATCTTGTACACCTGGTAGGATGCCAATGCCATATCCTAGATATGGTCTTACATGGGATCACATATCGGTGCCGATGCTATGTCCCAAACATGGTCTTACACTAGCACTCATTTCGAGCCGATACCATGTCCCAGACATGGTCTTACATTAACTCTCCTCTGTCCGTGCGGATGCCATATCCCTGACATGGTCTTACACTAACACAAGTTTAGGCCAATGCCATGTCCCAGACATGGTCTTACACTGGCACACCCACTGCCATGGTCCAACCATGGTCTTTTCCGTCAATTCATCACGAGTTGTAGTACGAATGTACTTGACCTTGCATTTCTCACGATTGATTCTTCAATCCAATCTCGTACTTGCATAAAGTCATGATTAGATAACAAAAACATATAAAATAATACATCATCTCAATTCAAATTTAATAATCGTTCACTATAGACTAACCATATGAACTTACCTCGACGCGAATCGGTTATTTTGATTGACATTTCCCCGTACTTGGTCCAAATCTCGATTTCTTTGATCCAAAATGTCACATTTCACTTAATTATCACTCACATTACTCATTTTAATACAAAAATCATACTACAGTAAATTTACAATTTTGCCCCTAAACTTTCTCATAATTACAATTTTGCCCCTAGGCTCGTAATATATTTTTATTCAATTTCTATAAAATTCAAGGTCAGCCGAACCTTTTTCTCTTCCAAAGCAACCTCAAATTCTTATCCTTTCACACTTTTAAGAGCATTTACAACTTTTTACTAATTAACCTGTTTTAACCATTTTCAACGAAAATCAATTAGCAAAAATCGTTCTCCTAATCTCGTGCACCCTTATTTTACCATTAAACATCAAAATGCACAAATATCTAGCATTGATCAATTTTTAAACTTCATTTTTCATGCAAATAAATGGTAAAAATAGAAAGGTTAAGCTTCTAGGATCTCTAAAATACGAATAACATTAAAAACGGGGCTCAAATGCACTTACAATTGAGCTTTGAAAAAGCTTGAAACCCTAGCCATGGCTTCTTGAAAATTTCGGTAGCATGGAGAAGAGAATGAGCAGATTTTTGGGTTTCAATTTTGTCTTTTATGCCTTAAAACACCCAAATGAAAAAATGTCATTTTTACTAAACCTTCAATTTTTACCCTTCCATGACTAGTTTTGTCCATAACAAAATATGATGGTCTATTTGCCATTTAAAGACCTCTAGTTTAAACCCCCATTTAAGTCAAGTACTTATGTTCTAGAACTTATATTTTGCAATTAATGCAATTTAATCCCAATAATAAAATTGGGCACTTTATCGATAAAAATTACTTAACAAAATTTGCACACCATCACCCAAACATATCATAGACTCTAAAACAATCATAAATTAAATATTTGTTTTACTTCGGGTTTGTGGTCTCAAAACCACTGTTCTGACTAGGCCCTATTTTGGGCTGTTAGAATTCTCCCCCTTTAGGGATTTTCGTCCCCGAAAATTTTACCAAAAGATAAACTTAGGTTTGATTTTGCAAAGCATTGTCAAATTCTCATACAGCTTCGGCATCCTCAACATCTCACTTCTTAAACTAAGATTCTGAACTGTACTTTCTTATCCTAGACATACGAACCACATCACTAAATTTTCTGAAGTTCTGATGAAATACACACTGATAAGTAACTGGCCTCATTCTATCAATAGTCTTATACTCTTCGATGAATCGTAAATCACTTTTCTTTATTTACCAAATAAAAAAAATAAAAAAAATTCTGTCACAAAGATACTTTCAGAAGCACCTGTCACTTATCTAAGTTTCAATACTCTTACCTTTCGGTTATGCATGCAATTTTTGATAATCTATAATTGATTTCTTGGTACACAAACTCTGTATCGAAACAACAAATAAATGGTCGATTTTTGACATGGAGTTCTGAATCAGAAGTTAGTTCCTTTCGAACACTTCTAACTTACCATTTACTGAAAAAATTCTAAGTTTCACAAAATCATGGAATAAGCATCATTATTTTTGAATAATAATCAATTTCTAATTCATATCATAAGAGTCTTTTCATGCAGTATTAATTGAGTGCAAGCATAAGCTACCATTTTCACGTTCTTATATCAAAATACACTTCAAACCAATAAACTATCTAGACTAATAATTGAATTGGTCTTGGCTGTTTCACAGTACCCTTCTATAGGAACCATTTTCATCTGGTTGCCATGATAACTCAGACATGTATCTTATTGCAATTCTTTTCGGTTACGAATCAATGATCCTTAAATCAACTATACAGTTTCAATGATACATAACAATCTCGTTTTAACTCATTGAGATATATCAAATTACTCAGAAATAGCAACCAGCTCGATCCTCGATCCTTCACTTCTTACTCTTTTATCAATGTTGATTCCTTTCCCAAAATCTAAAGATAGATCACATCTAATAAAAATCATTTACTGTTAATTTTCAAAATACTGAACCACATTGGAATTGCATCTTTCTAACAATTAAAATCGTAGTGCCATTTCAAGGCTAACATTTCAGTCACACTGATAAACAATATTTTAACCAATGCAAAAGCACAGTCTTTACACATATGACAACAGTAACACTGTACGTTCACTATCAAACTAGATTTCATAATCACAAAAGTATGATTACTTCCAGTAAAGGAATATCTCGTGCACAAATTCACAAAATATAGTCGATAAAAAATCCGAGATAAGGAAATCCAAGATTCGATACCATCCTAGAAGTCTGAGAATATAGATCATAAGAGAAATAATACTGACTTCAACAATTCTCAAAAAATTTCCAGAAGGAAAACAATGCTTATAAGCACTGAACGATAACAGAAGCAACATAGTCTTTATATACACATTTCACAGAATAACAATCAGTGGAAACTGAATTTCACATCATATGAACTTTACTGTCACTTTTCTATCAACTCATTTTAATAGAATACCAGAAAAGATAGAGTAATACCGATCACGGCCCAGATAGATTAACACTGTTTTCATCTATCACTGAAATCAACTAGCATTCTCATATGATAAGAACCTCGAACGAGTCTATTAGTCAATATTAACTTTTTCCTTAACTGTAACATTGCGAAACCCAGATGATTTTCATAAAATTTCAACATAACACCCCAGTTATATTAGGCCAATTAACACACATATTCACGGTATTCATCTGTATCCTGTCTTTTCCGAAGGTTCATTTGGGAATTTCCTCACTTTCTATCATTTTAATAAATATCAATAATATTCACTCACATTTCACATGATACATTAATATGTAAAAACATAAGTAAAAATGATGTATCATTTACATATAAACATACTCATTTCAAGTCTTGCCACATTCCATGTAACATCCTAAAATTTAAATTTTTTATGTTGGTACATTATTTCTTGGGTTAGACTAGTTAAAATATTAATTGTGTATGTTTAGGGGTCCTAAGAATGCTCGGGTTTGAATTGGACCTTAGCAAAATTTTTGTGTTTAAGCCCTTAAGGGGGAGAAGGTAAGTGGCGTCAATGCTTATGGAAATAAGTGTGCATTTTGCTAGCACAAGAGAAGCTAGAAGAGGAATGGTGTGGCGTTGCATGTATGGCCTTGAAGGGTGGAGTTCGAATCCCACCTAGTGCAAATATTTTGATTAAATTTTTGCATTAATAAGGTAAGTGTCTGCCAAGGCTTATATAAGGTAAGTAAGACTTTTTAAATTATGGAAAGGTGGCTAAAGAAATATGGTATGGAGGTAAACAAGGGATAATGAAGGAAAGAATCAAAAGAAAAGGCAAGATATGGGGACATGTTGGCTTATATCGTGGGTGATGTTTTGGAAAGTGTTGGTGGCCAATTTTTTTGACCCTTTTGGTAAGGTATACACGGTTTTGTGGGGAAAGAGGGTAGCCGAATTTTGCTAGGAGTATTTTGATAGTTTTGGTGCTTGGGAGGTATATTTTTCTCTTTGACCATTTTGTTTCTCTTTTCCAAATTCATCTCTCTCCTTGCTTGGCCGAAACCTCCTAGTTCACTTGTGCATGTTTCTCCTTTGTTTTGGCCATAACCTCAATGCATTTTGGTCATTCTCTCTTTGATAGCCGAAACACTTAGCCTAATTGTTCATCTTACTTCTTTGTTTTGCCGCAACACTCAATCCACTATTGTTCATTTTTCTTTTGTTAGCGAAACTAACAAAGCACTCCTCCCTCATCCTTTCTTTTCTTCCGATCATTTCATTCACTCTTTTTCTATTCAAAAAGCCGAATATTGATCATCCTCTCCATTTTACAAGTTGGACTTTTCTTTCTTGATTAAACCGGGTAAGTGTTTTTGTTCAAATCTTTTCATTCTTTTTCTCTTTAGCCGAATGAGAGTCCCTCATTATTGGTTGTTTCATCTTGATTCTAAAATCGAAATGGTATCCTCCATATTCCCTCACATTTTTATAATCTTCTATTTGTAGTATCTAAGTGGATTAGCCGAATACCACATCTTTTCCTAATCATCTTTAGTCATAAGCCATTTGGTGGGAATCGGGATTATCATCGATTAAGGTAAGGAGTCTTTACATAGTCCATTTGATATCGCTACTCGGTTATGGTGTTAATCAGATTAAAAGTTTGGCTAATCGATTATGTTGTTAGGGAAGAATCACTCGATATTCTCATCTTATTTAGTGGTAAGCCGAACCCTTCTTCCTCAAACAATCGATATATATATATCGTAACATCGTTTTGATTAAGATTTTTCCAATAGAGGCAAGCGGTACCGAAACGAAAGGAAAAGCGATCGGAGAACTAAAAAGGAGTGGATTTGCGATTTCTACTCCTAAGTTCAAACGAAGGGCGGTATCGGCGATTCGAGATTTTCCACTGGGTTATGGACCATCATTCGGTGAGAATTGACAAATCGTGGTCGTTCACGATTTTGAGAGTAAGTAATTTAGATCGTTCGGTTTAGTTTTGGTTTAATAAAAATCTCGTTCGCTAGATTAATCGAGTGTTATGTTGTCATAGTTTCTGACGATCAATAGAGTTTAATACTTACCGTAATCAGGTGTGTAATCTCACACTGTAATTCTGTAGATTATGATTCGGTAACATGTTTGATAGTTGATTGTTGTTATTATACGACTAAAAATCGTAAAATTGGCATTAAACGAGAAAATGGCTTAAAGTACATTATTTTTATAGATTTGACAAAATCAGCATTAAAGTTGTTAGAATTACCGAAATGTCCCTATGGGCCGATTTACTGAAATGTCCCTATGGACCGAATTACCGAAATGCACTATGGGCCGAATCGTTAAAAAGCTTTAGGGAGCCAAATTATTACAAAATGCTATAATGGGTTGATTCATTAAAAATATTCTATAGATTAATGGTTGTTTCGATATGTGGATATTATATGTTACTATTTATTTTGCATCTTTATATATTGCATGGGATGGGAAACTTGAATGAAGAGAAGTGTAGCCCGGTGGCATTGCCACAAATTTTAAATATGGCTTTGTGCCATCGTGATTAAGGTTGTGTGCCGATTATATTACCGTATATGAATCTAGTGGCTCAGCCACAAATATTATAAATTGCAGCTTGACGCAAATTGGAGAGACTGGCGGGGTGGGTTAACTTGATCCCCACAGGAGAGATTGGCTGGTACGGGGGAGAGATTGGCTGGATGGGATGGGTTGCATACATTCTTACATTTGTCTCATTTATCTATTATTTTGTATGGTGCTAAATGGGTTCAAGCCTAGTGGACAACGGTAAGGGGATTATACACTGAGTTCTAGTAACTCACCCTGTTCCCTTAACCTTTGCAAGTAATGCTCAATGACGTGGGACTTGGGCCATGGATGACTCAGTGGAGGCCATACTTCAGAAACGATTTTTATTGGACTTTAGATTTCTATTTCCGTTCACTTTAATTCTTTTATTATTTTGGGTTCTTAAGTTGTAATAAGGCCTCTGGAATATTTTATGTTTGCATTATGTTGACGTATTTATTATGTTGCTTGAGTTATTTTTAAATGGGGATTTTCTAAAAGCATAACCAATGGTTTTCAAAAATTGATTAACAAATGGATTTTATAACAAACTTTTACAAATATTTTTTTTACTTGGAAATTTTCTCTCGAATTATCAACAATATTTTCAAAAGTCATGGTTTATAATATCTTTAGTTTAAATTATCGATTTATCAATCAACCTTCGAGGATTAGTTGTACTTTATCAAATATTTCAAATCAAACTTGTTTTTCTTGATTATAATGAAATAATACTTATTTTAGTTCGAATAAAAAGGTTTTACATGTTTTTCTCATGTGACATGTCAGATCCGGTCATAACGCCTGGGCCGGGTTTCGGGTGTTACATTCCAAATACATATCATAAACATTGCTCACATTTACATGCACTTATACCCTGCACTTGTCATCACATAGTCACACGAAATTTCATTTAGTCAAAGTTTCTCGATGAACACTTCGGAATAATACAGAATACATGGTGGTTTCACACACGGCCCACCAGTAATAATAAATACGATAGTATCGCACACAGCCTACCAATAATAATAAATATGGTGGTATCGCACATAGCTCACCAATAATAATAAATACGGTGGTATCGCACACAACCCACCAATAATAATAAATACAGTGGTATTGCATACAGCCCACCAATAATGACATACTCACATGCTGCCATGGTCAACCCATGGTCTTTATCGTCAATCCATCACAGGTCTTTAAACAAAAGTACCCGTTTCTAGCGTTCTACTCGGTTCACACATTTAATTCCTTTTACATGACTTCTCAACATTTATAATATTTTATGCTTATCTTTCGATTTGTAATTATCACACTTTATTCATTATCACATACACATCATGAATTATCCTCCATACTTTCCCAAGTTTGGCTCATCAAAACACAATTTCTGTACTATAAGACTTAGCTCGGTTGGAAAGCGCATCTGCCTCATAAAATAATTATGATCAGGGTTGGGAGTCGTCACACTACCACAGTTCAGTATGGCATGTATAGCTAGACTCATACTCATGCTAGGTTAGTCCTAGAATTGACTAAACCATGCTCTGATACCACTAAATGTAACACCCTTTACCCGTATCCAATGCTGGAACAGGGTATGAGGCGTTACCGGACTTAAATTTCTTGAACATGTAAAACCGAGTCATAAACTTTCGTCAAATTTAAAAATTTTCTAACACATGCATTTTGTTCCTTATATGGGCTTATAAAGCTCAAAACATCCTTTAGGATGGTTCGGGACTAAACCGAGAACTTTTGAAACTTTTGGAAAAATTTAGAAGATTTTGTCAAAACAGGGGACACATGCCCGTGTGGTCTGGGACACGCTTGTGTCCCTAACCCGTATAACTCTTTGTTTATGACGTCATCATCAAAATAGGGTTACACGGCCTTGACACACGCCCATGCCCTTAGGCCGTGTCTGTCACATGGCTGAGACACATGGCCGTGTCTCTGCCCGTGTGGCCTGAAACTTGGCTATTTTCCAAGCCAGTTCCCCAGATAAAACACAAACTCTCTTGTATCCATTTCATCAACATGTATCATGCTATAATTGGACATCCGAATATCCAATTTTGCATACACATTCCCATACATGAAATCATTTGTAAACCACATCCACAACATCTCAATTATGCAATTACCACCTACTTGAATAACCACATCATAGGCGTATAACAACCATCAATATTGGCCATCTCCAAATAGCCTTAATCAAAATGAACATTTATTAAATAAGGGCCAACATTTTAGGCCATAAGAAATATGACATATATGACAAAACGACCAAGCCTACTATACATGACATAACCCAAAAATTAATGTATCTACATATTCCAAGTGTTCCAATTGATAGTGTGAGCAAATCTCCGACGTCCACCTATCCCCGAGCTAACTTGGCGATACTACAAGGAAAGGGAAAAGAGAGGGGAAGTAAGCATAAATGCTTAGTAAGTTCATATGCAAATAATAAGAAATTAATAAACTTGTGTGGATAAATCCTCACAATAATTTCTTAAGATGATATAATCATTATATCACATGCTTACACCTTATTACTCATGTTCACATTAATCTGTCTACTTGAGTCACTGTCACTAAATTATTTATTTCTTGAGCTACAGAGCTCCGAATGAAGAACCATTAATTTTTCCTAAAACTAGACTCACATAACTTCTTACCATAGAAATTTTAAAATTTTTTGTCTAGCCAATTAGTACAGTGTATTCATTAAGTTTACCCCAGTTTCGCTGTCCAACAGTTCTGACACATCTTCACTACGAATCAATTTTCTCCTTGTATAAAATTCATATGATGTTCTAGTTTATTTCACTTGAAAATACACTTATTAAGGATTTCAAGAATATGAATTATACTTCATAATTATTTTTTTTACAATTTGTACTGATTTTCCAATGTTGGAACAGGGGATTCTAAAAGTCATTCTAACCCTGTCTCACTACAATTCAAATATCTCATAATTCACACTTATTTTGCTTACTTTGTTTCTTTTATAAAAAATAGACTCATTAAGATTTGATTTCATATCTCATCCAGCCTTTAATTCAATTTCCACAATTTTTGGGGAGTTTTCAAAGTTATACTAATGCTTCTGCCCACAACTGTTTTAATGTCAGTTTCACTCATTCATTAATTCTTTGTGTTCACTTTCATTTATACACACTTACAACAAAGCATATTATAACTTGGCACATAACGACCAAGTGATCATAGAGACATCTTACTCATTTGCATCCTTATCAATAATGCATCATAATCTGAGCATATTATTTATGAGTCTCGTATACATACCTGTGCTTAGTCATAATACTCACATATCCTACTCTTACTTATCTTGAGCATACTCCTTGAATTTCCCATTGAGCTACTTGTAATATTAGGGATGTTCGGGATATCTTGTACACCTGGTAGGATGCCAATGCCATATCCTAGATATGGTCTTACATGGGATCACATATCGGTGCCGATGTAATGTCCCAAACATGGTCTTATACTAGCACTCATCTCGAGTCGATACCATGTCCCAGACATTGGTAAATTTTTAAAATTCATTTTTCATGCAAATAAATGGTAAAAATAGAAAGGTTAAGCTTTTGAGATCTCAAAAATATGAAGAACATTAAAAACGGGGCTCAAATGCTCTTACAATTGAGCTTTGAAAAAGCTTGAAACCCTAGCCATGGCTTCTTGAAAATTCTGGCAGCATGGAGAAGAGAATGAGCAGATTTTTGGGTTTCAATTTTGTCTTTTATGCCTTAAAACACCCAAATGACAAAAATACCTTTTTCTTTTCTAAACCTTCAATTTTTACCCTTCCATGACTAGTTTCGTCCATAACAAAATAGAATGGTCTACTTTTCATTTAAAGACCTCTAGTTTAAACCCCTATTTAAATCAAGTACTTATGTTCTAGAACTCATATTTTGCAATTAATGCAATTTAATCCCAATAATAAAATTAGGCACTTTATCGATAAAAATTACTTAACAAAATTTGCACACCATCACCCAAACATATCATAGACACTAAAACAATCATAAATTGGTTCAGACTAGGCCCTATTTTGGGCTGTTACATTTGGTGTTGGTGACTAGATTGTACAAGTGATAAAATGTTAGGATAATTTTTATAATAAATAATAGAAGGATTTAATTGTATAAATATATTTATTAAAGTGATGGAATGGTATTAATTGAATGAATTGTAACTTAGATCAAGGAACAAAACCGATTGGATGTGACCCGTGGAAAGACTAAAGTAACAGAGTAGTTATCGACCTCACTATTACAATTGTTTTGTAAGATAAGTTCGTATTCCTTGAACTCGAACTTTATAAATTGTTTTAATTAATATAGTTACTACTTGATGTTGTATTATATCCCTATTGTAATTGTTAATTAAATTGAATGGAAGTTTATGGAAGTATATGTACTTATGTAAAATGCGATATTGAGTGATTAAAAATAATATTATAGAATTACGGATGACAACTATCATCGGTTATCCAACTAGTGCTGGATGCAACAATTTGTTAATTCGTTCAACTAGTGCTGGGCACAACTATTAGCAGTTATTTGACTAGTGCTGGGAACAATAATTTGTCAATTTGTTTGACTAGTGCTGGGCTCAACTACTGTCAGTTATTCGGCTAGCGTTGGGTGTAATAATTTATTAGTTCGTTCGATTAGTGCTGGGCACAACTATAGTCGGTTATCCGAATAGCACTAGGCGCAATAATTTTTTGACTCTTTGACTAGTGCTGGCCACACCAAGGATCTTGTCGAGTTAAATACTAGCACGGGGCGCAAAACCTTATTCACGGTCTAACCGTTAGGCACCGGGTGCCATTTGTTGGATTATATATTTTGGTAAGATAACCAAATTCATGAGATGACTTATATATTGTGAAATGTAAACTTCTAGTTAATATTTGAAAGTGGAATCTATTGAGATTATTAGTTGCTTACTACTTGAATTTTTATTTTACTGTAGGTTAGGTATTAATGTTGTTCTACATCTCAACATCCACGAAAATTCCCTTACTCAAAGTTGGTGATGTATTTCTTTTTGAGTCTTGACATGTACCTAGAATGTCAATATTAAGATAATGTCCTTTTGTTCAGTTAGTTCCTAGAGAATGGAGTCCTATAAGTACTAAATGATTGTAAATGAATCTTTGAAGTGGTTATGTAAATGCTTCCACTTGGTGTTTGCCTTAATTTTTTGGTCATTTTGGTATTATACTTGAGGTGCTTGATTAGTAAATGAAGAAATCTTGTTCATTAAGCCTTTTTGGTTGATAATTGGTTGGTAATGATTAGTATAGGTTATACATTCACCATATTATATTATTTCAGTGTTTGAACTTTATTTGAGGTACCTATAAATGGTATATTGGTTATTGATGGATGAATTAAATGTGGTGTCAATGAGGGCACATTGGTTAGGCATTTAAGATGTTTGTTTTGGTATGTTTTTTTAGCATTTTTAATTGTGTTTTGATGTTGTTTAAGGCCCCTTTTAAAGTGTGTTTAAAAGGGTTGAATGATTATACATGTAATAGATTTGAAATGGCTTGATTAAAAGAAAATTTTAGTTCACACGGCTTGGCAACACAACCATGTGAGGATATTTTAAGAGTTACACGGCCTGGTACACGGGCGTGTGGCCCTACTTAGAGAGTTACACAGGTGAGGACATGGGCTGGAACATGACCGTGTGTCCCTAATTCAAATGTTACATAACCTAAGATACGAGCGTGTGTATCAGCCGTGTGAGGCACATGGCCTGGCAACATGGCCGTGTGACCCCTGTAGTCAAAATTTTTTAACTTTTTCCTAGACTTTCCAAATGTTCCCAATTTAGTCTCGATTTTTTTTCTAAGGTAATTTTAGGGCCTTGAGGGCTCGAGTTAAAGACAAGATGTATGTGAATATTTGTTTTATATTATATTTATAATGATGTATGAAATGAATGTTTAAATGTTTCATTTGTACGGTAATGCTCCGTAACCCTAATCTGACGATGGATACAATTCACCCATGGATGTTGAAGTGACTGAAGAAAATGAAGAGTCTTGTTGGAGGTTTATTGGATTCTATGGATCCCTAATGGAACATTTGAGGAATGACTCGTGGAATATTCTTAGACAATTGAAGGATAGTAGTCGATTACCTTGGTTAGTAATGGGGGATTTCAATGAGGTGATGTTTTCATTCAAAAAAAGGGGGAGGACGCTTAAGAGAGGAAAGACAGATGTCAGCTTTTAGAGAAACATTGGAGGAATGCAATTTAAATGACTTAGGTTTTTCGGGATAATGGTTTATAGAGGAAAAGGGAAGATTATTGGATAAGAACATAAGAGAAAGACCTGATAGCAGGGTTGCAAATTTGGCATGGTGGGAGCTTTTTCCACGGTATTCGGTGAATCACCTAAATCATAGTTTTTCGAATCACTGCTCGATATTAATGGATACGTTGGGGGCAGGAGAGGAAAATCAACGAGGAGGATTTTTATTTTGATTTAACGCAGTTTGGGCATTGGAGAAGGATTTTGAGGAGCAAGGTAAAATGGGATGGGATTCGAATGAAAAGAAGCTTCTGGAAAAGCTAGACGTTTTAGGTAACACTTTAAAATAGTGGGCAAAAGTAAATAAATGGCTCCGAAATAAAAGAATAGGGGATTTGAATTTAATACTGAGCAAGTTGAATGAGGAAGACCCAGATGAGGAAAGTTTGGAAGAAATCATCAAAGCAAAGTTGGCTTTGAATATGGAAGCAGACAAGGAATAGCTATCTTGGGAACAATGGGCAAGAGTGACTTGGCTTTGAATGGGAGATCGATATACAGTCTTTTTTACAATTTTGCCTCGTACAGAAAAATAAGGAATTTTGTGAAAGGGCTGGAAGATGAGAATGGAACATGGATTAAATGGGGAAAAAGAGATTATTGAACTCGCAATGAATTATTTCAAAGAACATTTTTCATTAAAACTGGTGCAGAATTGTGAAAGGTTGTTGAGATTCAACAATGCACAGCAAAAGGGCTAAATGGAGAATTAATGGCTGAGTTCAAGGTAGATGAGGTGGTGGAAGCATTGAAATTGATGGCTCCACTTAAGGCTTCAAGTAAGGATGAATTTTTGATATTTTTCTATAAAAAATTTGGCATTTCGTGGGGAATGATGTAGCTAAATATTGCTTAGAAGTATTGAATGGTCATAGGATATTGAAGAAGTAAATAGAATAAATATTGTGCTAATCCCTAAAGTGTCTATGCCGAAGAATATAGAACAATTCAGGCCTATTAGTCTTTGTAATGTAAATTACAAACATATCTCGAAAACCGTGGTAAATAGATTTTAGAGAGTACCCAATCTTTGTATTGAGAAAACACAAGGAGCGTTTGTACCAAGTAGGCAAATTGCTAATAACATTCTAGTGGCGTATGAAGTTCTACATTCTTTTAAAAAGGAAAAGAATGGAGTGTTGTTGGTTCTTTTGCATTAAAACTATATACGAGTAAAGTTTATGACAGGGTAGAATGAAATTTTATTGAAAAAATGATGGGTCGTTTAGGTTTTTGAAATGAATGGATATATTTAATTATGAGATGTGTTAAGAGTGTTTCCTACTCAGGAGTTCAGGAAGTAGAATTTAAACTAACACAATGTTTAAGGTAAGGGGATCCTCTAAGCCCATATTTATTTATAATTTGTGCAAAAGGTTTTTCTACTTTATTGAAAATAGGCAAAAAGGAGGGAAGAATTGGTGGAGTGAAAGTGGGAAGAAGTGGGTTATCGATAACACATCTATTCTTTGTTGATGATAGTATTCTATTTGGGGAAGCAACGATGGAAGGAGTTATTACAATGAAAAGAGTGGTGGTTGAGTATGAGAAGATATCAAGTTAGCTTGTTAATTTTGATAAATCACTCATCTATTTCATTAGCAATGTGGGAAATGGCGTATGAGACCAAATAGGAAGTGTTTTCGAAGTACGGATTTTTAACAACCTAGAGAAATATCCCAAATTACCAACGATGGTGGGGAGACGAAAAGAGAATACGTTTGTAGATATAAACAATTCATTAAAAGAATGAAAAATTGGAGTGTGCGTAATCTGTTGATAGGAGGAAAGGATGTATTTATTAAATCGTTTTGCAAGCCATTCCAATTTATGCAATGCAGTGTTTTATGTTGTATGTGTCTTAACGTCGAGAGTCGAAAATTTTGATATGAATATTTTGGTGGTGTAATTTAAAATCTAACTAAGGCATATATTGGTGCAGTTGGAATACTATATGTATCCCAAAAACGTGATAGATGATTGGATTTAGGGAGCTATCAAAGTTTAATATAGCCCTATTGGCAAAATAAGGATAGAAACTAATCGTTAATCCTAATAGCTTATTTGCATGAGTGATGAAAGAAAAATATTATCCTCGGGGGAGACTTTATGAGTGAAAATTTGAGGCCTTACCCTTCATTTACCTGGCGAAGTATTTGGGGTGCTCGTAGCCTATTGGAGAAAGGCGCATGTTGGAAGATCGAGAATGGTGTGTCGGTGAACATTGGAATGATGTGTGGCTACCGAGTCCTGGTGATGGAAGAGTGAAATTTCAAAATATTGATTTAAGATACACAACTGTTGCAGATCTAATTGATAGTGAATCGATTATCTAGAAAACTGAGGTCATCAAAATTCTATTCTATGAAGTGCAAGTAGAGAGAATATTGTCAATTTTATTGGTGAGTAGTATGCAAACGGGTGAAGTAATATGGAGGGGTGACAATATTAGGGTTTATATAGCGAAAAGTGGGTACAAGTGGCTCGTTACAGAAGAACTAAATTTGCTGGGAAATAATAGTACATTTTAATATGAAGATACAAGTAATTTCTATACAAAAATATGAAGCCTTATAATTCCCAGCAAGATTCAGATAAACCTATGAAAAATAACTAATGAATACATGCCTACTATAGGTAATCTGAAATCACAAAAACTTAGGGAGAATGCACTTTGCCCAATTTGTAAGGTGGTAAAAGAGACTATAACCCATTTGTTTCGAGGTTTCACATTCACAAAATTGGTTATGCATGAAATTGGAGTGGCCCCTTCGAGCACAAATAGGAATAAGAATTGGAAACAATGGTTAGTATTAGAAATTGGAAATAACAGTTTACATAAATGCACAAAACTAACTATTACTTATTGGGTGCTATGATATAATAGGAATAAGTTTTATCATGAGAAGGTAAGGGTGAGGGTGCAATATGTTGTGGGGTTCATCAAAGCTTATATATCAGAAATCAAGCAGTTGGGAGAGTTATCCAAGTTTAAGCACATAGCAGGTAAAGATAATTGGGAACCACCAGAGGAGGAAATGGTTAAAGCCAATTTTGACGCATCTTATCAACAATATTTAATAGATCTATTTCAGGGATAATAATTAGAAATAATGAAGGATTAATAATGGCATTATATATTTACCCGTGGAAGAACGTCTAGGATCCGATCATGGCAGAAGCAAGGGCGTGCCTATAAGCAGCTATGTTTGCAGAAGATCTAGGTTTCAGAGAGGTATGTGTGGAAGAGGACATACTAACTGTGATAAGGAAGCTAAGATTTGCAGAAAATGATAGATTGGTTATTGGAAATATAATCAAAGAAATAAAAAATAGAGTACCAAGATTTAGAAGCTTAACTTTTTGAAATGTATCATGGACGGCTAATGAAGCGACATATGTGTTGGCAGCGAATGGATGCCGGTAGGACTCCCTTGTATATTGGATGGAAGCCCCAGTAGAGGTGGAAAATTTTATCACCAGTGATAAGAAGGGATTCCGAAGAGGGTAGGTTGATGCTGAAGTTTTCTGAGTTCGGATGTGGTTTTAAAGGTTAATCTTCAAAGAACTCAGTGGACAAAGGGCCTGGACAACAGATGTAACAGCCCGATTTTGGGGTTAGTCGGAACAGTGGTTTTAGAACCACTAATCCGAGGTCAGAGAAAATTATTTTAATATTATTTTATGTGTTATAGCATGATTATATGAGTGTATGAAAATTTTGGTGAATTAATTTTAGTGATTGCATGCTTAATTTTGAAAAAGGACTAAATCGCATAAAGTATAAAGTTTTGTTCTTCAAGCTAAAGGTGTCAAATAGCTATAGAGCCTTAAATTGGAGGTCTTTAATGTGCAATTAGGCCCTTAGGAGAGTGTTGGCCGGCCATAGGGGACAAGAAAATGCAAATTGGTGAAAGTTGGTGGAATTAGGTGACTAAATTGATGAAATAAAATAAAATAAGAGAAAGTTTTCATCTTTTTCATTCTCTTTTTCTTCTCCACCAATTTTTCACTCAAGAAAACAGCCATGGAAGTTTGAAAATTTCAGCAACTCTTCATCCTTGCAAGTAAGTCATCTTGATGGTAATTTTTGATTATTTTTGTGTTTTTGGAACCCTTGTAGCTTAATCTAGCTAATGAGAGGACTATTTTGCACTATGGTTGAAAGTATAGGGTTTTTCCATGAGAACATTAGTGTTGTTTGTTGAATTTTTATGGAAGAAAATAAATCTTGGTTGTTAAAATTTCCATGAAAACATGTAAAATGGACTTTTTTTTTGTAAAGGTTGTAAAATAGGTAGTAAATGTGTGAAATAATTGGATTTGTGAGTTGCTATAGGCTTCAAAAATTTTTGGCTAGGCCTGTTAAATGAGAAAATTTGATGAAAATCGTTTTATGAGCCTAGGGGTAAAATCGTAATTATGTGAAAGTCTAAGGGCAAAACAGTAATTTTTGCCAAAGTAAGAATTTTGGAATGTCTTGTAGTGATTAAATAAGTGAATTTGTCATTATAGATTAAGAAAAATGAAGTCCGAACCTAGAACAGGGGAAAACCAAGCTAGTAGACTAATTCAATCTAGTCGCTCACTTTTTGTATACCGAGGTAAGTTGTACGGAAATAATACAACTTTGTTGTTATTATGCATTAAAAAATTGGTATTACATAAAATGTTTGATTATTTTTATGAATATGCATGCAGAAATCTGATGTGAGATACTCCGATTGAACTTTAGGAATAGATTGGATATCCAAGCCATACCATTCAATTGATATGTGTGCTAGTGTAAGACCATGTCTGGGACATGGCATCGGCCACATTATGAAAGCCAATGTAAGACCATGTCTGGGACATGGTATTGGCGATGATATGTGTGCTAGTGTAAGACTATGTATGGGACATCGCGTCGGCCACAATACGAGAGCCAGTGTAAGACCATGTCTAGGACATGGCATTGGCATTGAGACTAGAGCTAGTGTAAGACCATGTCTGGGACATGGCATCGGCCTCGATATGTGAGCCAGTGTAAGGCCATGTCTGGGACATGGCATTAGCATTGTACCCTCTTGTGTAAGGCTTGTCGAGTATCTTTTGGTGTTCCAACTGGTTCAACGGGTAATTTAGAGCTTGTGTCAAAAGTGAGAAAAGTTATGACTATGTTGTAAGTGATACAGGTACCTACATGAGAATTCATGAGAAATTAGCTGGAATTCTGTTGTATGATTAGTAAGGGTGAAAATGAGTAAGTTTTGCTTTTAATCATTCAACAATTTTGTGGAAGCTTATAAGATGATATACATATGATAATGCATGGTAATTGTTGTTAATTATTTACATGCGACTTACTAAGACTCCTTCTCTTTTCTATTTTCTTATAGTGCCGCCAAGTTATCTTGGGAATCAATAGAAGTCGGAGGCTCGATCACCCTATCAATCTGAATATTTGGTATAGTTAGATTTATCATTTTGAGTATGGCATGTATAGGGACTTGGTCTTTTGTCAAGTGTCATATTGTTATGACTAAAAGTGTTGGCTTATCTTGAAGATTGATTCATTTTGTATAAGGCCAAGGATGATGGCTAATATTTTTCGTTGTTTTATGCAAATGAAGATGTTTTTCATGAGTGAGCAAATGGCATGATTGAATTCATAAAGTATGTGATAAGTTTTGCATGTGAATGGGGTGTAGTGGCCTTGATGTGTGTATATCTCGATTGTGGTTGAATTGGTCAGATGCTTATATGTAGATTGATGCTACTTAATATGGCTTATGTTGGTGAAAGTAAGGGTGGCAGAAAGGGGCTTGAAATATAGCCTTGTTTTTTTTCCACACGGGTAGACACACGGGCGTGTGTCTAGGCCGTGTGTGACACATGGTTTGACCCATGGACGTGTAGTTCGGCCGTGTGTCCCCCTGCACCCTAAGTTGGCCAAACTGAATGCCCAGTAGTAACCACATTGGCTGAGGCACGGCTGTGTGTCTCAAGCGTGTGGAAGACACGACCATAGGACATGGGTAGGTGCCCAGGCCGTGAGAAGTCTGCATTTGAATTTAGGTATTTAATTCGCCACATGGCCTAAGGACACGGACGTGTGCCTTGGCCATGTGACCTTATTGGGTTGATGACGTCAGAAATAGAATGTCAAGGTTTTTGTACACGGGTGTGTCATGGCCGTGTGGGTGACACGGTCATGGGCACGAGCGTGTTCCAGGCCTTGTGAAAACCCCTATAGGTTCAAATTGAGAAATAAATCTACACGTCTAGGGACATGGTCGTGTGTACCACACGGTTTGCCCACACGGGTGTGTCCCTTGCCACACGGGTGCGTGCCCCTGTTTCTTTTAGTGACATTTTCCAAAGTTTTCTAAAGAACTCGATTTGATCCCGAAACGTTTCTAAAATGTGTTTTGGGCCTCGTAGCCTCTTATTAAGTATTTTAAGATAAAGTTTGAAAGGTTTTAAATTTGAACGAAATCTCATACCCCGGAATTGTTAGTATGAATGTTCTTAAGAAAGGTAATGCCTCGTACCCTATACCGGCGTCAGTTACGGGTAAGGGGTGTTACATTTAGTGGTATTAGAGCTATGGTTTAGTCGATTCTCAGGCTAACTTATTTTGTGTACGAGTCTAGCTATACATGCCATATATGAATTATGATAGTGTGATGACTCTTGACAATTTAAAATGTGTTTTTATATAGTAAATGAATCCCGACAGAGCAGTGGTGGATGATATCGAAAGTATCGCGCCACGCCGCAGGCGGATCGCGCTTGATTGAAAATGGGCCCGTGACACTAAGTCAGGGCAAAGGGGCTAGAGAAGTCTTCCTCCATATGATGAATGTTTGGTATTCGGAGTTTGTTCGTGCAAACCCAAACGCTCCACCTTCTCCACCGGTTCCAATTCCCTAGCCTGCCCCTACAACTCCCCAAGTAGTGGAAACGATTATAAGAGAAAAACCTCCGGTAGACAGAATTCGAAAGCAAGGGGCTGAGAATTTAGAGTGAATATAGATGATGACCCAAAGCGAGCATTATTCTGGTGAGAAAATACCATTAGGGTATTCGATGAGTTGTCTTGCACACCTAAGGAGTGCATGAAGTGTGTTGTGTCACTCCTGCGAGACTCGGCCTACCAATGGTGGAACACCCTTGTGTCGATTGTACAAAGGGAAAGGATAACTTTGGAATTCTTTCAGGAAGAGTTCCGTAAAAAATATATTAGCCAGAGGTTTATAGACTATAAAAGGAAGGAATTTCTAGAATTGAAGTAAGGCCGAATGACAGTAACCAAGTATAAGCGTGAGTTTGTGAAGCTCAGTAAATACGTTCGGGAGTGCGTATCCACCGAAGCCATCATGTGTAAGAGGTTTGAGGATGGATTAAATGATGACATCTGATTGTTTTTTAGTATTCTAGAATTAAAGGAATTTGTTGTACTAGTAGAAAGAGCTTGTAAGGCCGAGGAATTGGCCAAAGAGAAAAGGAAAGCTGATATTAAGTCTTGTGGCTCAAAGAAAAGACAGATGGGAAAATCATTTCAGTCCTCATCCAATAAATCAAGAGAGTTCACTACTCGATCAAATGCTTCAGTGGGATTCTGATAAACCGTAAAAGTAACATATTTTAAGCCCACATTTAGCATGCTTTTGGATGATTTAAGCCTTCAAATGTGTAATTTGGTGCTCTTAATCATTTGTTTTCATGTTTTATACCTAAGAGAGCACCCAATGACAAAAAGATTAGAAAACGGGCCTAAAACGAAGTAAATGGGCCATATCATGAAATCCACACGGCCTGGGCCCAAGACCACACGGTCGTGCCACATTCAACAGGCTCGAACACGGCCTGACCACGACTTACACGGGCGTGTGCCGTGGGCATGTCCCTGTCGCAAGAAAGAAGAGTTTCACTCAGATTTGGATACTTAGGGGCAAAGAAACATATTTCGAAGCCTATATAAACACCCTAAGTATGACTAGAAAAGGGGGAACCCAAGACTTTAGTCAGGGGGCGTCCAGCTAGGCCAAAGAAGGCAGAGTTGTAGGAATTTACTCGAAGTTAGCCAGTTGATCCATCTCATGAAGCCAGAATTATACTCAAGACGGAGGATCTCTCCTTCAATTCCTTTAGGGGGTTTTAGGAATTTTTTATGTTTTGTTTTATCTTTTCTTTTGAGATGTTTTCTTTTATTATTATGAACTAAACCCTCGATACCTGAAGGGGATGAAACCTAAGATGAATCTTGTTATCGTTTGCTGAACTATATGATAAATATTTGACTTAATTTAATTATGTGTTCTTAATTCTTGTGTCAATATTTCTGGGATATTGATTCAAGTATCATGTGCTTAGGTGGAGGAGCAAAAGTCCCTGTCTAAGAGTAGATCTAGCATAATTAAGCGGATTTGATCGCGCGCCAAGAGATAGGGTGACAAGATTTTGCCAGATTAGGGTGAAACCTAATATGGGAGTCCATAGATCGAGTTAATGCGATTCTAGGGGTTTTTAATTAGAAAGAGATTTCAATTAATCAACCTTGGGTTAGACGTTAGTTGCTTCAAGAGAGGGATTAATATAACTTAGGGAATCTTACGAATCAAGTCAAATGAATAAATCGTCTGGTTCAGAGTTAGATAACAAGTGAAGTCTAGGTGGATTCTTCCTTGGGTGTCGTCTTAATCAATTGGTTTTTCCTCCAAGCTATTTTCCCAATTTCATTCTTCTTTGTCTTAGAGTCTTTAGTTTAGTAATTAGTTAATTTAGATTAAATAAAAATCACTTTAATTCTTAGGGTAGATAATAGAAACAGAGTTAGTATTAGTACTTTTGGTTCCTTTGGGATTCGACATTCCGGTCTTGCCTTAACTATACTACTGTTTGATAGGTGCGCTTGCCTCAAATCGTTGTCATAGTTAGTTTCAAAGTTTGATCATTCTTTTTATAAATTTTAAGACTTTGAGATCTCGAAAACAACGATCAAGTTTTTGGCGCTGTTGCCGGGGAACCGAAATATTAAGAAAGCTTAATTTTTATTACTTTAGCCATATTTATTTTTATTTTTACAATTAAATTTTATTTTTGTTTTTCTGAATTTTCTTTCTTTCTTTTGTTCCTTTCAGGTACCTCTAGTTTATGACTAGAAGGAACCCGACAGGACCTCTTCTTTACAACAATGATATTGAAGGTACCGTTCACAGAATTCACAGAGAAATAAGGCGAAGCTTAAACTACATAGACAACAAGCAAGAAGCCGAAATAAATACCATAGAAGAGATGGCTGAAAATAATCTGCCACCTCAAGAGATGGCCGAATATCATGCTCCACGTATTATGTATGGTTATGCTAAACCTAATTTAACAGGAACTGAGTCTAGTATTGTTAGGCCTACTATTGCTGCAAATAATTTTGAACTGAAACCTAACACTATATAGATGATACAACAGTTTGTTCAGTTTGATGGTTTGCAGGATGAGAATCCTAACACACACCTAGCGAATTTTCTAGAATTCTGTGATAGCTTCAAAATAAATGGCATTTCTGATGATGTCATCCGTCTTCGGTTATTTCTCTTTTCTCTGAGGAAAAAAGCCAAAAAGTGGTTGCATTCTCTCCCATGAGGATCAATCACTACATGGGATCAAATGACCCAGAAATTTTTATTGAAATATTTTCCACTAGCCAAAATAGCCAAATTAAGGAATGATATCTCTTCCTTTGTACAGATGGACTTAGAGACATTATACGATGCATGGGAGAGATAAAAAGATTTGTTGAGGAAGTGTCCACACCATGGATTACCTTTGTGGCTACAGGTCCAAACTTTTTACAACGGTGTGAACCCTTCAACAAGACAATTAATCAATTCAGTCGCCGGTGGAACCTTAAACAACAAAACTCCTGAAGCAGCCTATAAGTTTATAGAGGAGATGTCACTGAATAACTGTCAGTGGCAAGTGACAAGGACAAGGCCAGCCAAAGCAGCCGGAGTTTTCAACATCGACGCAGTAACCGCGCTATCAAATCAGGTAGAATTGTTACATAAAAAATTGATGGTTTATGTGGTTCTTCGTAGGCACATCCAGTGATGCAGTGCGACGCAAGTGAAGGAGTGGTGTATCCTGAGTACCTACCCTACGGACAAGGCATGGAGAGCGAACAAATAAACTATATGGGTAATAATTTCCGATCTAACAATAACCCTTATAGTAATACTTATAATCCAGGTTGGAAGAACCACCCCAATTTCTCATGGGGCGGTCAAAGAAATCAAAGGTAACAACCATCCCAAAACTTCCAACAACAGCCCTACCTATAGGAAAAGAAGCCGAACCTTGAAGAGGTGCTGACAAACTTCATAGCAGCCTCAGAAACACGTTTCCAAAAGATAGAAGCAAAACTTGAGGCATTGATACAAGAGTTCAAGGATCAAATCGGGCAACTTACTAAGTTAATCTCTGAAACACGATCAGAAAGCTTACCGAGGGAAACAGAGCAGGTACAGGCAGTAACACTAAGAAGTGGAAGGGAATTAATTGAAATGAAGAAAGAGGCACCACATGAAAACGAGAAGGCAAAGATAACACCAACCCGAGAGGAGATCAAACCAACAATCCCATTTTCAGCAAAGTTAAAGAAAGACCGCTTAGACACATAATATGGTAAATTTATTGAACTTTTCAAATAGTTACGTATTAACTTACCTTTTGTTGAAGCTATTTCGTAGATGGCAACATATGCAAAATTTTTAAAACAACTTCTAACAAATAAGAGGAAGTTCGAGGAAATTTCAACAGTGGAGCTTAATGAAGAATGCTCAGCTATCATCCAAAACAAGCTGCCAACCAAATTGAAAGATCCAGGAAGTTTCACTATTCCTTGTTTAATTGATAGTTTGAGCATAAAAAAGCATTAGCTGATCTAGGTGCCAGTATTAATCTAATGCCTTATAAAATGTTTAAGCAACTAGGTCTCGGGGAACCAACACCCACTAGGATGAGTATTTAGTTAGCTGACATTGCATTTTCCTCGGTCAACGTCGATTCCACGTTCTTCTTGATCTATAATAATAAATTTTACTCATTTAATCACTGCATAAATCACGACATTTCTAATTTTCTATTTTGGCAAGAATGACCATTTTACCCTTATACTTTGGCAAAATTACGATTTTTCCCCTAGGCTCGTAAAATGAAATGTGTTCATTATTCACATATACAAGCCTAGCTGATTCATTTTCTCTTTTATAGCAACTCACAATTTCAAGTATTTGATGCATTTACTACCCAATTTACAACCTTTACAAAAAGGTCCTTTTAGGTGTTTTCATGGAAACACCCTTCACAAAAGTTGTTTATTTAACAACCATAATTCATCTTCTTCCCTAAAAACTCAGTAAACAACATAACCACTCTCATTCCAAATCCCTAAACTTTCAACCATTTTGTAAAATAGTCCCTTCATTAGCTAGCTTAAGCTTTAGGGGTTCCAAAAGTACAAAAATTATCAAAAATAACCATCAAGAATACTTACTAGCAAGGATTAAAGATTACTGAAATTTTCAAGCATCCATAGCCCTTTCTTGAGTATAAAAATCGGTGGAAGAAGAGGAGAAATAAAAAAGATGATAGCATTTTCTTTATTTTATCTTCTTTTATTCATTTAGTCACCTAATGTCACCAAACATTGACCAAATTTTAATCTCTTATCCCCTTGGCTGGCCATCAGCCTTAGGAAGGCCTAATTTCATATTAAGGTCCTCCAATTTAAGGTCCTATAACTATTTAATACCTCTAACTTGTAAAATAGAACTTTCACACTTTAGGCAATTTAGTCATTTTTCGCAATTAAGCATGTAATCACCAAAATTAGTGCACGAAAATTTTCATGCATTCATATAATCAAGCCATAAATCATAAAATAAAAAAATAATTTCTCCGACCTCGAGTTAGTGGTTCCGAAACTACTATTCTGACTAGCCCCAAAATCGAGCTGTTACAGCTACGATGTTGTGTTCTTGAGTTTGCCTACAACAATAATTATCAGTCAAGTTTTAAAATGGCACCTTATAAGGCTTTGTATGGGCGTAAGTGCTGAACACCTATGTATCGGATCAAACTCCAAGAAAATCAGATTCATGGGGTTGACTTAGTCAAGGAGACTGAAGAGAATATAAAGGTAATTCGTGACTGTTTGAAGGCCGCTTTGGATAGATAGAAATCCTACGCAGATTTGAAACGAAAATAAATTGAGTTTCAAGTCGGTGATAAGGTGTTCTTGAAAGTATCCCCGTGGAAGAAAGTCTTTAGATTCGGTAAGAAAGGCAAGTTAAGTCCACGTTTTATTGGACCATATGAGGTGACTGAGAGAATTAGACTGGTAGCAAAATCATAATTATGTGAAAGTCTAAGGGCAAAACAGTAATTTTTGCCAAAGTAAGAATTTTGGAATGTCTTGAATTATATAGTGATTAAATAAGTGAATTTGTCATTATAGATTAAGAAAAACGGAGTCCCGACCTAGACCGGGGGAAAACCAAGCTAGTAGACTAATTCAATCTAGTCACTCACTTTTTGTATACCGAGGTAAGTTGTACATAAATAATACAACTTTGTTGTTATTATACATTAAATAATTGATATTGCATAAAATGTTTGATTGTTATGAATATGCATGAAGAAATTTGATGTGATATACTCCAGTTGAACCTTAGGAATAGATTGGATATCCAAGTCATAACATTCAATTGATATGTGTGCTAGTGTAAGACCATGTTTGGGACATTGCATCGGCCACATTATGAAAGCCAGTGTAAGATCATGTCTGGGACATGGCATCGGCTATGATATGTGTGCTAGTGTAAGACTATGTCTGGGACATGGCGTCGACCACAATACAAGAGCCAGTGTAAGACCATGTCTGGGATATGGCATCGGCATTGAGACGAGAGCTAGTGTAAGACCATGTCCGGGACATGGCATCGGCCTCGATATGTGAGCCAGTGTAAGACCATGTCTGGGACATGGCATTAGCATCGTACCCTCTTGTGTAAGGCTTGTCGAGTATCCTTTTGTATTCCAACTGGTTCAACGGGTAATTTAGAGCTTGTGTCAGAAGTGAGAAAAGTTATGACTATGTTGTAAGTGATACAGGTACCTACATGAGAATTCATAAGAAATTAGCTGAAATTGTGTTGTATGATTAGTAAGGGGTGAAAATGAGTAAGTTTTGCTCTTAATCATTCAAGAATTTTGTGGAAGCTTATAAGATGATATGCGTATGATAATGCATGGTAATTGTTGTTAATTATTTACATGCGACTTACTAAGCTTTATGCTTACTCCCTCTCTTTTCCATTTTTTTATAGTGCCGCCAAGTTAGCTCGGGAATCAACAAAAGTCGGAGGCTCGATCACCCTATCAATCTAAACATTTGGTATAGTTAGATTTATCATTATGAGTATAGCATGTATAGGGACTTGGTCTTTTGTCAAGTGTCATATTGTTATGGCCAAGAGTGTTGGCTTATCTTGAAGATTGGTTCATTTTGTATAAGGCCAAGGACGATGGCTAATATTTGTCGTTGTTTTATGCAAATGAAGATGTTTTTCATGAGTGAGTAAATGGCATGATTGAATTGATAAAATATGTGATAAGTTTTGCATGTGAATGGGGTGTAGTGGCCTTTATGTGTGTATGTCTCGATTGTGGCTGAATTGGTCAGATGCTTATGTGTGGATTGGTGTTACATAATGTGGCTTACGTTGGTGAAAGTAAGGGTGGCAAAAAGGGGCTTGGAAAATAACCTTGTTATTTGTTCACACGGGTAGACACATGGGTGTGTGTCTAGGCCGTGTGTGACACACGGTTTGACCCATGGACGTGTAGTTCGGCCGTGTGTCCCCCTGCACCCTAAGTTGGCAAAACAGAATACCCAGTGTAACCACGCGGGCTGAGGCACGGCCGTGTGTCTCAAGTATGTGGAAGACAATGCCATAGGACATGGGCAGGTGCACAGGCCGTGTGAAGTCTGCACTTAAATTTAGGAATTTAATTCACCGCACGGCCTAAGGACACGGGTATGTGCCTTGGCCTTGTGACCTTATTGGGTTGATGACGTCAAAAATAGAATGTCAAGGTTTTTGCACACAGGCAGAGGCACGGGCGTGTCATGACCGTGTGGGGCACACGGGTCATGGGCACTGGCATGTTCCAAACCGTGTGAAAACCCTTGTAGGTTCAAATTGAGAAATAAATCCACACGTCTAGGGACATGGGCGTGCGTGACCACATGGTCTGCCTACACAAGCGTGTCCTTTGCCACATGGGCGTGTGCCCCTTTTTTTTTGTGACATTTTCCAAAGTTTTCTAAAGAACTCGATTTGATCCTGAAACGTTTCTAAAATTTGTTTTGGGCCTCGTAGACTCTTATTAAGTATTTTAAGATAAGGTTTGAAAGGTTTTAAATTTGAATGAAATCTCATAACCCGGAATTGTTAGTATGAATGTTTTTAAGAAAGGTAACGCCTCGTACCCTGTACCGGCGTCAGTTACGGGTAAGGGTGTTATAACAGAGAGAAGATAATAAATGAGGCTTTGATGGAAACCAACTACTTAGGAGGCTTTCTATGATGCGTGAAAGGGGAAGGGTTTTTCAGGAGAAGATTAAAGGGTTGTTTTAGGATTTTTTTATTAGTTTTGGAATTAAGTTTGTAGTCAATGACTGTTTTTTGCTTAGCTATTAAGTTTTTAGATGATTTTTTTTTTTTAGCTTACCTGAGGCACTATCCAGGTTAGCCAATAGTTGTGAGACATTTGTAAGGCCAAGGCAAGGTAGGAGATTTAGGAAACTATTTTAATCTTTCTCCATAATAAATGCATCAGTAAAATAATATAATATCAAAGTCATCCACATGGTGCATGAAAGAACCCTTATTCATTTCAGAAATGCAAAATATTCAATTTCAATATTAGCTAGTGAGTTTTTTTTTTAAATCAAGTTTATTTAATAACAAACAACATATGAGAATTCTTTAAATTAAAGAATCTTATGGTTCTTTAACAAATATTCATGTGAATTCTCAATAATTTTTAACATAACTATTGATCAGGATGGTCTAACTGATCATGCCAAATTGGACTAGTAAACTTTTTGTTCACTATAGCCTATGATCCAATTATACTAATATATTTGTACTACCAATAAGAGAAAAGTAGATAAATTTTCCAATATAAACTTCTTACCTGATAGAATATGAAGATATTAAATGTAGTCCTCGTAAGCAATTTTAATATGATTTATGTCATGACGAATATCTTTGTAACTTAATAAATTCTTTAAGACTAATTAGAACAAAATGTATTATCTATCACAAATTTTGCTCATCCAAGTAATAATATATTAGCTTTTCTAGAGCATTCAACAAAATTTTCTACTAACAAATGTTATATTAAAAGTTATCTCATTATCACATTGATAACATAAGTTATCTAAACTCTTTGAAGTGGTATCTTAAGCACTCTTGTTGTTCTCTTGTTTATCTCTATATTTCCACTATTGATGGTATCTTTGTGACCGTAATTATTCGTTTACCACGTTCACAATTGTATCTTTTAAATTTATTATACATTGTTCATTCACTTCAGGGAAAGTAATATATTCAATGGGATAAGATTTATAATTTTTCATTAGCAATTTGTTATTTTATTTCATCGTAAATAATTTTGAAATCAATTTAAAATATTTGTTAAACCATTTTCACAATATTGATGCTATAAGAACATATTTGAATCATATATGTTGAATAAATAATAATAAAATACTTGTAATTAAAAACAACTTCTTGATGTAACCATTTCTATAATGTTTTGTTAACTGCTCATTTATTCATTAGGCTCTCATATTAGAATAACAATATACTACTGCTCAAAAATGTTAAAGTCCAATTTGGAATCTTTCAATCAATTTCTTGTTCATATGTAGACATATGATTGAATAATATTTGTTTCAACATGTTTAAATTCCACAAGGAATAAAACATACCAAATAATAAATTTATATTAGCAAAATCGAAATACATCACAAAATAACTTTAGCCATTAAAATACATCAAGAGAAAATATAAATCATAATTATTGTCATAAACAAATTATTGTAACATAAAATTTATAGATATATCCAAAAATTGACTAACCCTTATGAAATGCATTTTGACATTTGCGATTGAGAAAGAATTGTAAGAAACAGAGGGTGTCACATCATCCTGTATCTATTTCAACAAAATTTTCCATGTCATTAATATATAATTTTGGTAACTTTTGAACCTGAACCTAGAACCTTAAATCTCAAACCCAAAACCTCGAACCTCAAACAGTGAATCATAAACCCTAAAATTAACAAGAACCTTGAACCCTAAACTCTTAATCTGAATCTTGAACCATAAACCCCATACCTCAAACATTGAACCTTGAACCAAAAGGACGAGTTCAAGGTTTAAGGTTCAAGGTTTGAGGTTTGAGGGTGATGGCTTTAGATTTGGGGTTTGAGATTCAAGTGAAAAAATTACCAAAATTATGTATCAATGACATGAAAAAATTTGTTAAAAATATTATTAAATAATTAAAAGAGATACAGGATGACGTGACGCCCCTATTTCATATAATCCGACTAATATGACAATTAAGAACACCCTAATACTCTTTGTTGAGTTACATGTAATCCATTAATAAACTTAGAATGATTGCTTAGATAACAATGTCAAGAGCTTGAAGAAATACATGCACTAACATGTTAGATTATGCCCAAAGACCAATCATGAGATGAATATAATCACATACTCGTTTTACCTTATTTGTTAATATAAGACATTGCCATTGTTATTTCAGTTTCTTTTTCTGTGTGTACAAATAAACTGATTAATAATAAAGTCTTGAGAATGATAATGCATTGAGATTAATGTCTAGTTGATTGATGCCAAAGTGTTGTCATTGACATAAGGATGTCAAAATTGATACATGAGTATGTGTTAGAGAACAACATACTGGACTGACCCGCTATGAGTATGGTTCTTGGATTATTATGTAATAGTCACAACATTACTCATAGTAATAACTATGTATATGATCCTCATACTTGAGATCATCATTGTCCCAACATGGTAAGTTTTATATTTTGACACAGTCAAACATCTACCATAACAGGTTATACTATAAAAACTGATGTTGGGTATGATCTATGTAGAGAGATATGGTTGATCAAGATAGGATTTGTCCCTCCTAAATAATGGGAGCAATATCTTAGGCCTCTTAATGGAGTGAGACTAGAAATGCATGGTCATGCTCGAATAAGTTGATATGAGATATCACACTTATTTGTTTATAGTAGTATACTCAGAATATCAAAAAATATTAGATTGGACTATACAAGTTTGACTATTTCATGGCTTGTGTCCAATCTAAATATTAAAAATAAAAGGATATAGTACATGAAAACATTATCACAGAAAAGTTATGTCAAATCACGACTTCTTGTAACTTGGGTAGCAATGATACATTGTTAAATGTCACTCATTGCTTGTAATATTAGAAACACTGTGGTATTACTACTAACGTTACAAGAACCTATAGGGTCACACCCTATAGTTGAAGTGAACAAAATCCAAATACATTTGGTATTGTATTTAGTTATCACATGAATTAAATTAATTGAATTAGTTTTTTTTTAACAATACCATACTGGGCTTTAAAATAAACAAAAACATTACAAAGTCCAATAACCAAAGACACAAAAGCAAAATGGATCTACCCAAAACACAAGCAAAACGACCCAAAAACAAAGAAAATAAATCAACTAAAAAACTGAATTAATTTAATTTGATAGTTAAATATTAAACACATTATATGTACAAACTTGTTGTACACAAATAGAGAACATAGATAAAATTAATATATGAACTTGATTCATTTAAAATATTAATTGCATATAGTGTACCGAAATTATTAATATAAACAATTATAACAATTAATTTCGATCAAAATATAAAAGGCATGAAAATTGATTTTCTTTAGGAAAGAATATAATTTATTTTTTTGACTTCATTTGTTTCTCTAATAATAAGGGAATAATCCTATTTTATTTCTGATATGTGATATCAAAGAAAATAAAAGGAATATAATCCATTAGTGTGTTAGGCTTACCAAGAAAACAATATCAAAAGGACTAACACCCGTTTGTGATTTATCTCTCTGAAAAGTTAAGAGAATTTTACTGTTTGTTTTTTTTTTTGATTGGGGAGATTACGTCCGAGACGTTATTGTTGTGGCTTAGGATTGACATCGTTCAAAGGAGTCATATCAACAATGTTGTTCGTCGCTCTTCCAATTTCAAAAAAGTATATTTAATTTCGACCATCGTTTCAACTCGATTCGTTCCTTATACATAAATCCATAGTTAATGATTGTTCGAAATGATTTTTTCGCTCCACCACGAGGCATACATCTAACATAACAACGTTATTGTTGAACATATGAACCTTATAAGCAAGAACTAAAAGTGGAACTTTTTTTTTTTCTTTTATCATTTGACATCTTGTCTTAATAGAAAAAGAATTTTTTAGCACTCAATCATTGTAATAGATAAATTAAAGCTTAAAACTTTATAAATGAAAGGTAGTTAAAAGGCATACATTGGCTTGTTTAGCACTCAATTAAAATATTTCAGTAAGGACTCAAATATTCGCTCACTTCTACAGGATCGATCTAATTTCTTAGTTTTAATATTATATATATATTAATGATTGATGACTTATTAAAACACTAAAAAAGAAGAAATCAAAAGATAAAATTCCATCAACCCATATATATATATATATATATATATATATTAATGATTGATGACTTATTAAAACAATTGATGACTTATTAAAACACTAAAAAAGAAGAAATCAAAAGATAAAATTCCATCAACCCATTCACGATTATAGCATAAAATTAAAACAATCATAAATCCAATTAAAATTATAATTGAAAGGATCATCCTCCATGATTAATCATGAAAATGAATAAAAATGCAATAGCATAATCATGTAAGCTTAAAAATCTTTATAAGATGACAAACCCAGAGAACATGGATGAATGTAAACTCATTATTTATATATTTAAACTTACAACATTAAATTTTTTTAATTTTATATATCAGTAAATTAGAATATTTTTGTGGGCAAAAATATTATTTAATTTCTTTTATACCTTTAACCTCCTTACCAATCAAACAAGACTAAAACTTGAAAAATTAAATTTAATGAATACCTTTGAGTAGCATAATAGAAAAATAAGTATGAAATTCTTAATAAACATGTCATAAAACAACATGCTAACCAAACATGAAAACTTGTCATTGTCATATATATTGAATTAATTATACAACTCTCATTAACTACAAATAAATGAAGACTTATTTAATGGCACTTTGAAACATTTTTAAATTTTTTATAAATGGATAGAATTTTAGGGAGTTATAGACATCATGTTAATAGGATTATAATAAAGTGAATAAATGAACTCGAATCATCCAATTAACTAAAATCCAACTTCAAACAATAGAATTCAAATTAAGCTTCGAGCAGATCACAAATACAACAACTTTACCATTATAGTTAACCCCATTAACATATTCGTCGCTTTGGCCGAGTGGTTAAGGCGTGTGCCTGCTAAGTACATGGGGTTTCCCCGCGAGAGTTCGAATCTCTCAGGCGACGAATTTTTAAAATTTTCATGTTCGCAAAGCCAAATCTTCTGCCACAAAAGGAACTGCTAACATCCAAAAAGATCTAGTGGCCATACTTCTACTCACTATTTTCTGCAAAACCAGACATTACTGCTATGAAGTTGGGAACGTGGACAGTGGAATTGAAATGCAAGGTTGCAGACCCCTACTTACACAGAAAGCTATTAAATATTGGACCAAGCATGGTGCAGGTTAAGAAATATTATAGGGATTTTTTTGTTGTCAAAAGCACACATTTATATGTAAGCTAAGGAACAATTGTTACAGCTAAGGCCATAAAATCTTAAGACCATTGACAAGCAAATATATTCATGCTGATAAAGACATCTATTGTCCTCATCTTTATGTTCTCATCCACATGCTTCAATGGTTTCTCCAAAAACTATATTCTGAATCTTAAGAACACTAGAGCAAACAAGTAAAAATCAACAGCAGTTTTTAACAACTAATTTCTTCAGCACCTCAAGCAGTTTAGTCATGGAATTACACTCACATTAGCTTCTAATAAAAGGTTGGGATCAATCATTTTGGATAACATTTAGCTAAAATTGCTCAAGCCCCTAAAGCAATTAAGCAGAGCACCCCACAAGTTAAAAATTGCTCAAGTTGTTCCTATAACAGCGGAACCTACAATTTTATGTATATGGATAACATTAGCTGTAAATTATCCAAGGCAGAAAACCAAAATTGGATTAGCCTCCACCAATCTAATTTATCCATGGCTATAGTTATCAGATAATGTTGTTAGTTAAAATATTTAAGTTTCATAATAATTTCTCCAAAATATATTAGTAGTTCGCTTTCTTCCATACCCAGAAAAGAGCATTCACTCATTTACTTCACATTACGTTACCGTACTGTATAATTAGGGAAACATAACGTTTCGAAGAGTAAAAAAAACCATACCCTAAACAACAGTGCATTTCTCACCGGTGTCACTGGCTTGCTTGGCTTGGCATTCTATACCTGAACAATCAAATTTAAGCAAACAATCGGAATTACTAAACCAACAGAAAAGGAAAAAAAAATTACAGAACGAATAAAAACATAAATTCAAGATGACAGATTCACAGAGGTGCATGATGTGATTCCTACAAATTGCACAATTATCCACGACAATATCTGCCTGCCCATTAACCAAATCAGCATAAAAAGAATGCGTTTTTTTCTTTTAAAAAAATACAACTTATGTATGGGGAGATAGAGGAAGTGGATAGAGACTTAGGATTAAGCACCCCAAGACCAGCGAGAAACAGCATTCCACTTTCCGCTTGGGCTTCTTAGTGGAGGAGGAAGAAGCACTACTGCTTGAAGCCTCGCCGAACGGGACCATCACAACGTCGGAGGTCTCTTCTCCCTCCACTAAGAACCATCAAAACGGGAGCGGAGATCGCCAAGCCTCCACCGTCAAATGGCCCTTACCCCTAGCAATGTTCAATAAGAATACGAGTTGCTATTCTTCAGGGAAAATTAAAAAAATTTTAAACTTTAAACATTTAAATAATTCATTAAAACATACTTGAAGTTAATTTGGAGTTAAAAGAATATTTTAAAAATCATATTGAAACATTTCTCAATAATTTAAATAAGCTTAGAACATAAAATAGGTTTATGGAGATCTAAAATAATTAACAACTAAGTTGCATAGGTATGGGGGTTGCAAGTCTCGAGGCTTGGCTTGTAAGTCTCGATACTTAAACTCTCAAGTCTCGGGACTTGCAAGTTTTACTATAGAAATTTAATTTCGATACTTGTAAATCTCGAGATTTAAAGAATAAATGTCAAAACCTTGAATCCCTAGAACAAAAATTGCGTTTTAAAACAAGTAAATCTTAAAGAATAATGTGTCATGTCTTGAGACTTAAAATAGGGTCCTTAAAAACAAGTTAAAAACACTTCAAAATAATTCCAAATCATCCCATATTCATTTAAACACATCACAAGACTTAAAAATAGTTAAAAACATTGAAATATCTATACATGAACATAGAAATAACATAAAAATTTCTCAATATCACTTCAAAGGAATTGTGACGACTTTAAACCATTATGAACCACCTCAATCCACATTCATCATTCGCAAAAGAAAAGTAAGCATGCATGTCTTCAAATGATCAAAAGAATAATAATATAGTGAAATAGCAAGTAGAGTTTCCAAGCTCAATTTTAAATAACATTCAACACAAAGATCAAGTCATATGAAATTAACATATTTAAATGTATACACCCTAGTATATGCCATAAACTAAAATATGCAATTTTCATACTCTTGAAGGTCTCAATAAAAGTATGATGTCTACAATTTAACTTGGCTTCAAGAATTCACGAATCAACAATCTACGCACAAAAACGTCGTGTACTCGTATCCATATATCATTCATCAACATCATTTTATTGATCTCTGAATGTTATTGAAATGTAGATAAATTATTTGTACTATTGTTGAGCATTACTCACCTATTGTGAGCTGTGATTGACATGGATTCTGTTATTCTTTATTGACAGGAACTATGTTCTGTTAAAATCTATTGGCATGCTAATCGTATTCTATCCTACATTCATCAGTTCGTTTATTTATTCCATAACAACATTCAATAATATTTCTATTACAAATCAATCCACTTTCTCCAGTTCATCATTTTCATATCATTTAGCAATTCCAATTCATAAATAATTAAATGTTTAAATTATACTAAAATAAAATCGTACGAACTTACCAGGACCAAAATGCAGAAACAAAAAAAGTTCAGTGATTAATAAACAACCTTCCCTTTTCCACTATTATCAACTTGATCTTGATCAAAAATATAATTTATTTCAATTAATAATAATGATTTCATATATTATTCAATTCAGTATATATAATGCCTTATTTTCAGTTTTATACATTTACCCTTAATCATTTACATTTTATTCAATTTAATCCTCAACATTAAAACGAGCTTAATTTCACAATCAATTATCAAACCTTTGTGCCGAATTTATCTATACCTTTAAACAAACCATACAAGCTAAAATTTCTCAAGAAAACCATGTTTAATTTAATTTATTTCCAATTAAATCCCTAATCTCAAAATAACTCAAATTCACTTTAAAAAAATAATTCAAATCTCTCATTTAACTTCAAACTAAAGCATAAATATCAAGAAAACATCAAGAACTTCAATGGTAAGTTTTCTAAACTTTGACAATTTCACTAAATAATCCTTAGGCTAGTTAAATTAAACTATAACTAAATCAAAAATACAAAATTTACAAAAAAACAATTAATAAAATCACTTACATGCATGAACCATAAAGAACCGAACAACCAAACTCCAACAATGACAATTTCTTTTTCTACTTTCAGTAAGAGCACCCAAGAAGATGTCAATTTCTTTTGTTTTACTTTTATGTTTTATTATCATTTAATTAATATAATTACTTAATTACCTTTATTTTATAACTTAGCAATCAATTAAACTTAGCCCATATTTGTCCACTATTGTTCTATATCTTTTAATTACCACATAGATTCATCAAATTACATTATACTATTATACTATCCTTTTAATACTTTTAGCTATTGGAACTAACTTTTCAAGCTTTTACAATTTAATCCTTTTTAATTAATTAATTATCTAAACAATAAAATTTCATAACCAAAATTTAATGTCACTAATAACTTTGTAAAATTAATATTTATGGACTGACATGTCAGAATTGTGGTCTCGAAACTACTAAATCTGAAACCATTAGAAATTGGGTTGTTACAACTCTCCTCCCTTAAAAATTTTGTCCTCGAAATTGTAACCTGAGAATAAATTCGGATATTGCAATCTCATTAATTCTTCGATTTCCCAAGTAGCTTCCTCTACACCATGTCATTGCCATAGAACTTTTAATAACGGTACTCGTTTATTTCGAAGTTCTTTCACCTCATGTGCTAAAATCTTCACGTTCTTCAGAATACGACATATCCGGTTGTAACTCAATTTCACTGGAAGTAATCACATGCGAAGGATCTGATCTTGTACCACCTCAACATCGAAACATGAGAAATATTATGAATTTTCTCAAGTTCGGGAGGTAAAGCTAACATGTAAGCTACTGGACCAATTCTTTCAATGATATCATACAGTTCGATCAATCTCGGACTCAATTTCCTTTTTTTGCCAAACCGAAGCACTTTTCTCCACGGTGAAACTTTTAAAAACACACGATCACCAACAACATATTCTATATCATTTCTTTTCAAATCTGCATACGACTTCCGATGATCAGATGCAACTTTTAAACAATCTCGAATGAATCTGACCTTATCTTCAGTTTCACGAATTAAATGCCAACTAGATAGATTCACTCAGCTCAGACCAATAAAGTGGTGTTCTACATTTTCTTTGGTACAAAGCTTCAAATGATGCCATTTTAATACTAGATTGATAGTTGTTATTATAAGAAAATTCAGCTAATGACTATTTTTCCCAGCTACATTCAAACTTAATATTACAACATCGTAACATGTCCTTTAGAATCTGAATCATCCATTCTGATTGTCCGTCAAACTTAATATTATAAGTATATGTCATTTTTAAAGATATTTAAGAAAATAGGCCGGCTTTTTTAATATATTCAAGAGAATAGGCCATTTTTTATTTTACAAAGTGAAAATGTGCCCTACAAGACGTGTTTTCACTTTGTAAAAAATTGTTGTTTATTTTCTTGGTAGTTGGGAATTAGAGTTTATGGATTTTTTTTTTTTTTTTGTGTTTGAGATAGACATTGTTATAGTTTTAAGGTATGTTTGCGATCAATTTTCTTTATTTTCACTTGTTAAAAACCATAGCTTTAATATTTTTATTCATCTATCTTGCTTCCATTGCTGTGTTCTCCAAGCTTTTGCAAGAAAGCTTGGGTTTTTATTCACTTCTCTTTAAGTTAATGGTTTATCTCTTTATATGGTTTTTTTTAAATAGCTCCGTTTGTCAATGTCGATTATTTGTATGTGCGATTTGGGCATTATGGACCTACAAGAACAAGCGGGTACATGAAAAGCAAAGGAAGTTCTGGTTAGAAATAGCAAATTTTGTTAGAAGCTACTGTAAATGGAAAAATATATAGGACTTTTCCTATGTAATTGATCACCTTTTTACTTAAATCCATTGTTAAAACTAAGTAATTGTTTAATAAATTAATGAAATATGTGAAAATATGAAATTAGGACATAGAAATTATTAAAATGTGATTTTATGCTTTATTATATAATTTTCATGCAATAAATGGCTTATTTTATATTAATTTGAATATATTATATTTTTTAAGACATAAAGTGAGCCATGCATGATTAAATTAAATAATAAAATATAAAATTATATTTAATAATTCATTTTAAAATATTTTATTAATAATTTGGGTTTTAATTAATTAATTAAATTGGATAAATTTTATTCTTTGGTCCTCTAACTTGTTGATTTATTCTGGACAGGTCTGATAGCTTTGCTGGATTACAAAACAAAACCGTCCAAATTGGAAACCAAGTCTACCCAATATTCGGCTACACATGGCTGTCCATTTAAACCATTATTTGGTTTAATTACACAAGGTCCTTGCAGTGTTGAAGAAATTAGAGACTTGCTCGAAGATTTACGATTGACCGAGTCCCAGTCCTGAGTTGTGTGGCATCCAAAATTGCTTAAAAATCAAGCAAAAATCAAGTCAAAAGCCACTAAGCATGGCCGGCCACAATTTGAGGAGATTTGAAGAGGTTAACATCCACTATTTTTAGCAACCTGTCGCCCTCTCCTCACCTATAAATAAGACCCTCTCATTCCCTCATTCATCATCCCTCAATCATTCCTCATTCATTCTTATCATTCATCATTCTCTCTTCTCTCCAAATTCTCTTAGCCTTTTCCATTCCCACGCCTAGCATCATCTCTTCATAGAGATTTTAGCAATTAAGTCTCTTAAAGAACCCTTGGTCGGCCACCTTGGAGAGCCATCAGCAAAGGAGCAAAGCAAAGGAACGAAGGAGCCTCGTCAGTCAGAGTCTTGGGTGACAGCCACTCTGAATTGGGTTTAATCTTTCTTTTCTTTAATTTAATCTAAAGATCTTTGCTATGTGTTCTTTGTTCTTGTTTACAAAAATGTTAGCTTAATTTTATTTAAGTTAGGATGATTGCTTTGATTAAATAATATTTATTTGATTCATGCTTATAATGTTTGTGCCTCGTCGATCATGTTTTCAATTAAAATCATGTCCATATTTTGTTCATACGTGATTGAAATGCACCTGAATTAGCTAAGTGATCCTGACCAGACGACGGCTAATGGACACATAATTGAAATGTGCATGCTCAATTTAGATCCTGACCCGGTTAAATTGCAGGTTGCATAACAATTCTGACCAAGCTCTATTATCTGCATAGTTTTTAGATTTGTGTGTTAAACTGTTTCAAACCTGACATGTCCCTGTTACCTCACACGAATGCTAAGAAACCCTTAGTAAATAAGGATCAGTAAAATGTGTATTTACCAAGTAAAGGAATCCGAAAGGACCTAATTTGGTTTCCAAACTCATGAAAGATCGAGTTGCCATGGAATGTTTTTTCGAATGTTATTAAGAATGTTGATAATAAATTGAGTTTAATTAAAGTAATTGTCCTAGTTTATTTATGTTATAATTGTTGCAAATTGTGTTTAATTTTACTAAAATCTATTTCATTCATATAGTTTGCATACTTAGAATAATTTGCATTAGGGATCATTGCATTTAGTTTAATACATTTTAATCACCACTTCTCAACTATATTGTGTTTTTATTTACTAAATTGTTAATATAATTTACAAATTAAGTGACTTAGAACAAACACATTCCCTGTGGAGACGATAACTTGATACTTACTTATTACTTGATAACGACTGTGTACACTTGCACAAACCTACGCGTTACACCTACATCAGTGAATTGGATGGTTTGAACAAAGTCTTACCTGTTAACTTGTTGGGGGATACGAGATAGAAGCCACCGAAAAATACTTTTGCCAGAATCAATTTCGACGCAACATACAAAACGTTAGGAAAAAGATCATATTCAAGGCTGGTGGTCAATGGTTCAGATGGAAGAGTTTTCGGTTCAAGAATTGTTCCCAATGAAAACAAACCTTCGACTTTTACAGCGGAGGCCCTAGCTTATGCTTAAGGGATTCAACTGGGACTAGGGTGTTAATATCTTGGAAATAGAAGGAGATACCTTGTCTGTAATAAAAAAAGCACAACAGATGGCTGAAGATAAATCGGAAATCCTTTCCTACAATAGAGATTATCAATGGCTTAGTAGAGGATTGTAGATATGCAAGTTTAAATATAGGGATCGATCTAAAAATGGAGTCGCTCATCTTTTTGCTACGAAGGGTTTGAGACGAAGGGAACAATGAGATATTAGTATAGGAGTACCTATTTTTGTAGAAGGGGAGGTGGAGTGAGATCAGTTGCGAAGCTTATCTTCATGATGGTTGGTGGGACTTGTAACACCTCTAACCTATATCCGTCGCCGGATTAAGGTTACGAGACATTACTCGACCAAATACAACTTATATACAATCATTTACTCACTCAAATCATAATGTATGTAATCATGAATTCATACAACATTTACAGATTTTTATCTCAAAATTTCCATTGAATTAAAAGAGTACACGTGTACAAAAACATTTAACATTTTATTTTCCAATGATATACATGTATTTACTACACCCAATAATTTATATGGCAATACTATTTAATAGCCATAAACATGCAAGCTATTTATACAACTAATTTAATTTAATCATTATCGGACATTCACATTGAGTCATACATACTAATACATATACTGGGATCATATTCATGCATTACTTCTATAACCTCATGTGATCTAAACCCAAAAGCCGCATATACTACCAACTAACTATTATAATTATTTCGCATGTTCAAATACCATAGTTAGAACACAAACACTAAACAAGTAATTAACTACTAATTCGATTATACATGAACCCTTTAATACCTCATCTTTATAAGCATGGCATACATTATAACACATAAGTTAATAAATCAAATGTACACAAGCACATTGTAATTCGGAACTAAAAAAAAAAAAAAATCAAATAACATATCACAATCAAATTACATATCCAAATCATATAAATATTTTATCCATCTTCAAAATTTTAAATTACATACACAACCGATATCTTCAAATGCACTTCCATTTAATATCTACAAGGCCGAATAACCTTAACATTTTCACTACTCAAAATGAATCTAAACTGACCATTTCACATAGTAATATGCCATTCATTATCTTAAGAAACAGACCTATCTAAATCAAGCAATATTCAAACCGAAATTTCATAAACATATATATATATATATCAACTCAAACATGATCACTCAATTCAAAGATAGATGTGAAGCCATTTTCGCATGGCATTATATACATCCAATTCAAAATATAAGCTCAAAATAATAGTTTAGCCTATACATGCCATAGACTTTAAGTTTATTTCCAAAAAGGTACCAAATAGTTGATAGTGTGCTTGACTTTGACAAGGATCCCTGAGCTCGAGCTTCAACTTCAAAATCTATAAAACAATTGGATAAACACAACACAAACAGTAAGCAACCTGGCTTAGTAAGTTTTAAGCTTAAGTAACATATACCTTTAATTATTTTACAAGTTTAAATCAAACTAACAAGATAACAATGAATTCATATTTGCAATTACCTATAGCATATTACCATTCAATAACTACCCAAAATCAATAGGTCTCAAAAACCGAATACTAACATACCAATCATCCATTCAATCAAACTCAAAGATTAATAAATCACCTCTCGATACTTAAATTTCTTATTCAAGAGTAACTTACCTCATTGATATTTAACTACTCGATATCATGCATCACTTACCCATCCATCACTTTTCGAATGACCCCATTCGTTGATCTATGTCTCCGTAAGATCCGCAAATCCGTACACACAGTGCAATTTATGTAACGTATCGCACACTTAGTGCCGTTACTTAAGAAAGAGCACACATAGTGCTATGTACTCGTAATGTATCGTACACTTAGTGCCATTACTATTCTTCCGCACACATAGTGCCATTTACTAGTAATGTATCGCACACATAGTGCCATTACTATTTCACCGCACACATAGTGCTAAATATCTGATCCTTCCTCAATCATATAAACGCTGATAATTTCATTTTCATTCACTTCTATACACAACTAAATACACATGTCAAAAACAACTCATGACTCCATTTCAATGCCATCACATTCGGTAATCTTCCTTTCATGTATATACATATAATTATTCATTCAAATATAATCATCTCCCTTATTTTTTTTTTTACATATATATAATCATCCAACTCAATGATCAAAGCTTATAATTATACACATTCATACTACTTACATTCGGCCAATACCTCTCAAGTTTGATAACACATTCGGTAATAATTGAAATTTAATACATCATAACATTTAGCATATGCACATTAATATAGGCTAAAATTCAATTCATTCCAATAGCTTAAAACTTACCTCGGAAATTGTCGAATTAAGGTATCCCGACTATTCGTTCAATTTTCCCTTCCTTCGATCCAACCCCGTTTCTTTTTGTTCTTGATCTAAATAATTCCACATTGAACTCATTCAAACACATTTCCATTCAATTTAATCCAAAAACACATAGTTATAAAAATTACCATTTTACCCCTAACATTTGCAACTTTTACAAAATAGTCTCTAATATACAACTTACAAATTACTCAAAATTTGAACATCTTCCTATAAGGCCGAATCTTCCTTTTCCTATTACAAGCCTATACAACTCATTTCTTTGACATTTTAACCTCTAAAATTTTTCTTTTTACAAATAAATCCTTGATTAACAACATTCATCAAAAGTTCAAAAACAAAAGATGTTCATCTAGCTCCAATCTTATATTTAATACCAAAAATCATCACAAAACTCAACCTAACATCAATGGCATTTCTCACATACATGATCAATGTACAAAATTACTACATGGGCTTAATAGAAAAATGATCAACAATCACAAAAATATGGAAATCATCAAAAAATCTAAAACAAACACATACCTAATTGATCCCCCCAAGTGCCGAACCTAAAGAAGCTTTTCTCTCTTTTTCTTACTCAAGGTTCGGCCATGAACTCTTTAGGAAGATGAACACTTTCCATCTTTTATTTTATTATTATTATTATAACACTTTAACTAATATGTTTAACATAAAATATAATAAAGTATAATAAAAAATTAAATTACTATTACATGCATAATCATGACTAGCACTAACTTCGTTTATGGTCAATTTGCTATTTAAAACCCCCAATTTACAAAGACATCATCAATTCAATACCTACACATTTATCCACCAAATTTTTCTTCTTATGCAATTAAGCCCTTTTCATAATTATGCACTAAAATAAACAAATTTTAATATGAAAATTTCACACACACTAATTCACACATACTAAGCATTTAAAAATAATAGTAAATTATTTTTCTGACTCGAATTCGTGGTCCCAAAACCACTGTTTCGATTAGGGTCATATTTGGGCTGTTACAGGACTGCTATGCAAATTTGAGAGTTGAGGGGTCTGGAGAGAAGAAATAAGTAGATGAACGGTTATCTAGAGCTTTGGAAAAAGAAATGATTAATGTTGGAAGCTTTTTCTTTATTGTTTTTTCAAGAGTCGTGCCATATTAAATTGTAGCTAATGCAATTAGGAGGTTTATAGAGCAACTCCTATTTTTGCTGGGTTAGGCTATGGTTTCTCGGGCCTATTTATTTTGTTATATTTTGTTTTTGGGATGTACTCTGCTTTAGTGTTTTTTTTTAAATAAAACTCAACTAATTATATTAAAAAGAAAGAGAGAAAGAAATGAGTAAGAGTAGCTAAACCTTAGGTCGTTGGTTGATAGAAGTGTTGTTTGGTTAGTTTTTGGTATAGGGACTAAATCATAAAAATTAGACTAAATCGAATATACTTAAAAACTTGGGATTGACGCTCCTAAAGGAAAATTTAGGTAAGTGAGACCGAGTGGAGATCTTATCGGGTACCAATTCGTTAGTGCTGGATTAGTTGGTAAGGTTGAGAGGTAAACTAGACTAATTTGTCTGAGTTGGTAAAGTTGAGGGTGAGAGGTAAAATGGAACTAATTTAGGAGTTTAAATGGTTTAGATCCCTAATCCAAAGATTAATTAGCAACGTGCAAGTCCATTGGTCACTATTTGTTATTTAATTATTATTTGTTTAATTTTATTTCTTTTCCAATTTAGTCTTTTTTTAGGTAACTAATTAGTTTAATTAAACCCCAATTATGCATTGTTGTAATATAAAAAGTAGTGAGTAGCTAGCTAGACTCCTTTATTGCATACTTGTCAAGTAAGAATCATAAAATCACCGACTCCTTTGGGTTCGATCCTTGAAATTTTCCGTTGTTCCATTGTAACACTATAAATATTACAACTGGCCTATCACACTTGCAGATACTACTGTATTATTTATTGTTGTAGTGTTGATTCTCAGCCCGGTGCACGTATGCCATGGCGCGCTGTCATGAAGCATGATAATGTGAGTAAGTCATCGTGTGTAATTTGTGTATAATAATACATATGCATGATGGGATTTGAAAATGAACTTGATTAGTGGCTATTTGCATATGTGTCCTTAATGCAAACCTGTTTAAGGGAATGTGTAAATTTGGAAGTGATAATGTGCACGTGAAATTCATTATTATAGTTGAGTATGAAATTGAATAAATTCCCTTGAATACATGTAGAAATCATTTGATATATTTAGCATGCCATAGGACATATGGAAGTGCCTTAGAAGTGAAGTTTTGAACACAATGTGCTAGGTTGGTTCACCGCTAAAGTCATTAACTCACCTTTTTGTTTGGAACTTCAGTTCATTATGTGGTGTGTTCATGGTGGAGAGCTATGGCTCAACATTTGGTGAGTTCAGGATGGTGTCCGAATATTAAATGTGTGTTTGTAACAGTTCGATTTTCAATGGTGAAGGAATAGTGATTTTGGGACCACAAATTTCCGTCGTGTCAACTTGTAATTATTACTTTTAGATTATTTATAGACTCATTAGAGTCGTATTAAAGTTTGGTTCGAAAATATTGACGTTTAGATAGCTAATTAAGTAAAAAGGACTAAATTGTAAAAGGTGTAAAACTTATTAATTAAAGCACTAGGATGATTTAATGGCCTAATTAATAAAGGTGGGAGGACCAATAGAGGAATTAGTCCTTATTTTTCATAGTGGACGATAATGAGGTTTAAATTATAGAAAAAAATTGAATAAAAATTAATAATAATGGCAAATTTGTAATTAAAACAAAATCAAAACAAAATTTAGTAAGAAATTAAGTCTTTCTTCTTTATTTTTTTTTTCTTCCATAACTGAAAACACTAAAACCTAGCTTGGGAGAATTAGCCAAACTATTAGCTTTGCATATAAGTGAAATTCATACATGTTTCTTGTAATTTTTATGTTTTTTATATTGTTGCAACTAGGTCCAGCTAGCCCATACCTTTGTTTTTGAATATATTAAAACTTTTAGAAGTTTCCATTGATGGATCTTGAATGTTTTTGATGTTAATCATGTATTTGAAGCTTTGTTGTATTGTTTGATGATTTTGTGAAGTAATTTTTGTTAGATTTTGATTTTAGGATTAAATTGTGAAAATGTCAAAATTTTAAGGTTTGATAGTGAATTTTATGTTTATTAGGGACTGTTTAAGGGCCTAGTATATTCGGCTGGAATATTGACTTGAGAAAAATGGTTAATTTGATGATTTTCGGGTTAAAGGGACTAAATTGTAAAAGTTATAAAAGTTAGGGGTAATTGTGTAGATTTGAAAAATAAAAGGGTATAAAATGTAAAGTGAATTGGAAGGTGAAATGTAAGCTAATAATTGAATAATTTTACATTTTAGACCAAGACCCAGTTAATACTCGTGGAAAATAAAAATTTGTAGAATAGTCCCTGAACTTCTGTAACTACTACAATTCAATCCAGGTAAGTTCGTACAGTTTATAATTTAACATCTATATAAAATTTTTAATGATATAATGTGATATAATAGATATATTTGGTTATTAATTGATGAAAGTTATTTGAGAAAAGTTGTTGAAATTCAATACTTGGATTGAATTGAATGCGGGATAGAGTACAATCGAGATATGGTGTGTTAGGGGATTGGAGTGGAGAATTTTGTGGAGTGGTATATATGTATGTTTCCTGAGTTGACCAAGGTTCAACATTTGTTGCAAACTCTCGTGTTATACTCTTTATTTTGGTGTGTTTCAGTTGGACTAGCTCTTACGAGCACTGGTGTGTTTTGGATGGATTAGCTCTTCCGAGCACTAGTGTGTTTTGGATGGATTAGCTCTTATGAGCATCTGGTGTGTTTCGAATGGAATACTGATGTACTCATATCCGAAAGTCGTTCATCAGATTGTAAATTTCGGTAAGGTAACTTGTTTAGTAATTTTGATGGTTTTGTCATGTATTTGAGTTTGGAATTGAATTTTACGATTCACCGGTTGAGATTGTGGATGACAGGGAACACATATGGCTGTATTATTATTTGATTTGTTGTACTTACTTCGGTAAGATTTATCGTTTGAACTTACTAAGCTTCAATGAGCTTACTTGTGTTATTTTCTATTCTTGTAGATACTTTGAAGGTTGGACGGTCGGATTGACACTCAAGTCACACTATCCATAAATTTTGGTTTTTTTTTTTTGGAATGTTCATTTTGGATTATATGGCATGTAATAGGCTTTTGTGCCATTACTATTGTTTTAAATATGTAAAATGTTAAGTATGACCTTAAGTGCAAATAACTAACTTATATGATATATATGTGAGAGGTTTCAATGCAAATATGAATGATATATGTTAATGCAATGTTGTGTTTAAGGTGCCTACCATAGGTACATTGGTTAGGTGTTAGATTTGGTGAATTAATAAGTTGTGATTGATGTTTCATTTTGATGTATAATTGAATATACTTGTGGTATCAATGAGGATACATTGGTTAGGCATTTAGGATGTTGATTTGACATATTTTTGGCTTGTTTAATGTCACTTTGAATAGGTCTTTTGGTTGGTAAATGCATTACTTAGAGTCCAAGTAAGCTTGAAATGGTAAACTTGTTGTTTAAGGTTTATTTTTGGTCCACGCAACCTGAGACACAGGCATGTGACTCAGTTATGTGTCTGGCAACATGACTGTGTGTCACCTGATGAGTTCTTTAAGGTGCAAGTCAGTGAGTTACACGGCCTAGCACACGATCTGGCACATGGGCGTGTGACATGGCCGTGTGACATTACTCAGAAAGTTACACAGGTGAGGAAACAGGCTAGGACATGGCTGTGTGTCCCTAGTTCAAAGGTTACACGGCCTGAGACACGAACTTGTGTTTTAGCCATGTGAGGCATATGGCCGTGTCATCCCTGTATCCAAATTTTTGTAGCTGTAACACCCCTAACCAAAACCAATTGCAATCATATACACCCAATCATGTGCAAACCAATTACTCATTCAATTCATATGTATCAAATGATCATTAAAACATTATGGATATATCAAAAGGTCAAGGATAATATAAATCACCACAAGTACATGATCATATATCCTTTTTGACATGTACTATTACAATTCCCATATTACAACCAGCACTTGATGATGTATATATATATATTATATTTACTAGAACATACATAGATACTAACAACATGATCAAGCATAACCAATTCAATCCCAAGCATAGAAATATGGCCATTTTTGCATGGCATTTGTATATACATTTGCAAAATAACATGTAAATTTGTTCTAGGAAAGCTAGCTTATACATGCCATAATATTAAGTTCATTACAAAAGTGTACCAAAAGGTGATAGTGTGCTTGAACTTCGACGGGGATTCCCGATGTTTAAGCTGCGACTTCAAGATCTAAAACACCCAAAAATAAACACTCCAAGTAAGCTTAGATAGCTCAGTAAGTTTAAGCAAGAAGGTAAAGTACACAAATATGCATTTCATTATTTCTTTAGTTTTCAAACTAACTATAGAATAATTCAATCTATCAACATGTAGCCAAAACTAACATTCATCAATCCCATATTCATTCAATCCCAAATCAAAATCGAAGTAACCATATAGTCACATGCTTCATGGTCAATTTAAATTAACTTACTTAATTTCGCATTAAGATGATAAACCATTCACCAAACATACCTGACGCCTTTATTCACTCTTAATAATTGCCTCTATTCTTACCTTTTTCCGATCTTACACAAACAGTGCTCGGTGATTATATTTCCGCACACACAGTGCCTTCCGATCGATATCGCACACACAGTGCTCGGTGATTAATTTTCCACACACATAGTGCCTTTCAACCGATATTGCACACACAGTGCTCAGTGATTAATTTTCCGCACACACAGTGCCTTTCAACCGATATCGCACACACATGCTCGGTGATTAATTTTCAGCACACACAGTGCCTTTCAACCGATATTGCACACACAGTGCTCGGTGATTAATTTTCCGCACACACAGTGCCTTTCAACCCATTTTCTCATCAAAAGTAGATATATATATGATTTTAATTTCAACTATATATATATACCCTTACAATTAAAAGTTCAAACAACTTCTATCTTTTTTTTTTTCACCTTATATCACATTCGGCCACACCTATATATATATACACACTAAAATAACTATTCAATTCCATCACCTATTTCCAATATTCATATTTAATTACTACTACTCAAATCACAATTGTTTATCCAAACCAATGCCACCGATTATCACATAGAAGCCATCCACACATTCAGCTAACATGGATGTTAAACCCCAATCCACATTAAATTCAACAATTAAAGAGAAACAAATTTCAATATGCTTAATTCAACTAGTCAATAGATACACATACTTACATGCATATAATAGACTCTATTCAAACAATGTATTTTAATATTCCCATGCTTCATTCGGCAATTCCACTAATAATTCATTAGCACATCGTATACTTCTCATTTTCAAATATAACAAATGTTTTTCATGTCATAATCGGCTTAGTGCAATTTCATCTATTAATTCACTTTTTCATATTCATTTCATATAATATAAAATTTCATCAACCCAATTGCTTATAACTTACCTTGAGAGTCGATGAATTTGAGTGTTCCGGCTACTCGTCCAATTTCGTTTTCCCCCGATCTAAACTTCTTTCTTTGTGAACTTGATCTAATAAATTTTAAATTTAAGCTCAATCAACACATTTTTCATTCAATTTCATCCAAACACATAAATGGGCAAATTTACCAATTTACCCCTCACATTTGAAATTTTTACAATTTAATCCCTATTGCATAAAACACAAATCATACAAAATTTGGACATAGTCCTTTAGGGCCGAATACCCTTCATGCTTATATAAGCCCCTACAATTCATTTCTTTTGCATTTTGTTCTCTCAACCATTTAATATTATAATTTCATGCACCATACTCCTTCTCATCCATTCTTCCTACACAAAATCTATTAATCCCAAACATACATTCAATATTTATTTATCAAGCATGACATTGTATTGGTTTATCCATCAATGGCCGAATATATGGCATGCTTAAAAACTGAAAATTTTGACATGGGTTCGATAAGACTCATGGAAATGAACTTAAAAATGCAAAAACTTTAAAAATTTAAGGTCAAATGCTAACCTTATCTTAGCATGCAAGAATCGGAAATGGAGATGCAAATTTCTCTTCTCCCCCTTCTTGTTTCGGCAAAAGAAAGACCAAAGGCGGGAGATGAACATTCTCCACTCACCTTTCTTTTCTTTATTATTAATTATCTTATCACATTTGTTTACTAATATCATTCCACTAACATAATAAAAATATAATATAATAAATAGTCTCATCATTATGCCATCCATCACCTTGTTTTAGGATTAATAGACATGCAAATCCACACCACATGAATACAATTCAATTAAACCCTCATACTTCAATAAAGGCTACATTTACCACTTCAACAATTTGGTCCTATTTCTTAATTCGAATCTTTAAGCAATCAAATTATCTAATGATGTTCTAACACATGCTTAAACATATATCGAAGATATAAAATAAAATATAATAATTATTTTCTAGCTCAGATTCGTGGTCTCGAAACCACCTTTTTGACTAGGGTCGTTTTTGGGCTGTTACAGTAGCATTTTCCTAGATTTTTCAAATGATTTCAATTTAGTCCCGAATTATTTCTAAGGTGTTTCTTGGGCCTCGAGGGCTCAATATAGGGACGATGTATATATGTATTAATGGTTTATGTTATGTTTATGATGTTGAATGAAATTAAGTTTAAATATTTTGATTTTACGATAATGCTCTGTAAACCTAATTCGACGACTAATACGGGTTAGGGGTGTTACAGTGTCCTATTTTAGACTTGGAAAAAAGGAAAGAAAAATCTAAAATATCATCTTTTAGTGTGAGAATGAAATAAGAGTAGTGTTGTTTTGTTGTGTATTGGAAAACATTTTTTAAATTGACATCTATGTAACTAAGCATGATGTAATGTCGAATTAAGCATAATATGATTAATATTTATTGTGCGTAAGTAATAAGCATGTTTCCGGCTAATGTGATTAACTGTGCATTGTGTGCACCTTGAGGCCACACTACGCATAGTAAGCATATTGTTTGAGTTTCTTTGATTTTCAAGAGATAGTTGTTTTGAGAGGAGGGACGGCGACAATGGTAGATTACCAGAAGTCTCGAAATTCAAAATTGTAATAAAATTGGAATTTTGGTACATTTTTTCTGTTATGGTGACATGGGGACACTCATTTGGGCATTATGTTGTTAATGTTTTTGGTTTGATACTTTCATATATTTGGTTTGTATAATAAGCATGTTGGGGTTTATTGTTCATTTGGATTTTGATTTGTGGATTACAGTAATATGATATGTATGTGTGGTAATATGTTTGAATATGTGCGTAATTGGCTTGTGATTGTTTTTCTTGCCTAATGACACATTTTAAGTCGATGCATGTTCAGGGAAACATTATGAGCACTGGTAAGCATGATTAAATTTAAGTATATAAAGTACGCATATTTGGTTTAATTTTCACTTGGTTAATTTAAATTAAAATTGAATTGGCCTAGTTGACTAATGAAGAAGCATAGCATGTCAAAGTCAAGTGTGGTATGATAATATTGATTGAATAGGGTTTACGGTTTTGTGTGATGTTAAAATTACTATTTTTTTCTTTTTACTTGTAATGTAAGTTTCGGCTAGAAAAAGCATGTTCATAGGTTATCTATGATTATGTTTGTGTTTGCATGATTGGGATTGTATGTAATTGGTTTCTAAAATAAGTTTGAATGATTCACAATGTGAGTTGACTGATTAGCTAAGTGTAAGTGTATTGTTTCTGGTCTGTGCCACTCTGGTGACTAATGTGATCTCTAGAACCTGGTCGAAACTCCTGAGTTGGGTTCAGGGTGTCACAAAAGCAACAAGAAAGAGGTAGAAAATGGTTGGAGGTAAGGTTCATGAAAATGGTTCAGAGGTGGTTATAATCGACAACACTTTAACTTCTCCAATTGTTGTTTTTGTTCCTACCAGCATTCCTACTTCCTTACCTTATGGTTTGCCTATACAAGTGTCTTCAGGCCCAAAAGTTCCCATTCCTACCTACACCGCTTCTACTTTACCTATCCTAGTTTCTCCATCCTCAATAGTGGAGTTACATTGACATACAACCCTATAAAGACCACTTAGAGTCTAATTTATTAATAGCATTAAGAATGAAAGAGACCTAATTTTAACCAACAGGCACAATTAGGGTTTATTTAAGTTAGATCACATGCCCACACTACACAAATAATCATACATTTTTCACAAATATCATAAATCAATCGATCAACTAATTACCTAATTGAAAAAGCAACCATTCTAAGCTATCAAATATCAGTCAAATATTTCATAAACTTGAACAATTATAATTAAACCAGAAGACATGCAAATACCAAAGAACAAAACAAAGATTAAGAACAATTTGATCTCACAACCTTTATAGAATCAAACTTTGAATATTACTTTTACTAGAATATTTAAAGTTTAGCAAGCTATAAAGAAAATAAAAACAAAAAGTAAAATAAAACTAAAAGCAACTATATCATGTCTCTCTCTAAAAAGATCCTATTTATAGAGTTTATTTGACCTAAAATTAGGGTTATAATACTTGTTTCTTTATAGAATCGAACTTTGAATATTACTTTGACTAGAATATTTAAAGTTTAGCAAGCCATAAAGAAAATAAAAACAAAAAGTAAAATAAAACTAAAAGCAGCTATATCACGTCTCTCTCTTTCTAAGAAGATCCTATTTATACAGTTTATTTGACCTAAAATTAGGGTTATAATACTTGCTTATGCTTAAATATTCAAAAAGACAAAAATAACCTTGCATCTCGAGTTAAAATAGTAACATGTCCCACATGACACGAACAGCGGTGTTACGGCTCGACAGAACGATGCTACAACATGAGGGTATAGGGATCTAGGGTGCGACTTATTGGGTTGGATTCGTGCCACGACACTTGTGTATGACGTTGCGGTCCACTCGTCTTTATTCATGCCTCCTTTTGAATCGTTCATTTCATTCTCAATGAGTTGCGATATTGCATCCCAAGCTCGTACGTACCTAATTCAAGTCACAAAAGCACTCAAAGTAATCACTTGTAACTAACCAACATAGAACCGAAGTAAAAATAGATAAAAGTAGTAGTACATGCAAAAATGACACTAAATGCATAAACAAAGCTAAAACATGATATTCTACTCAAAGAACTATAAAAAGTAAAGTAATAAGGGCCCAAAATATACAAATTATGAATACTTATCAACCCTTCACGGAGATGATGGCAAAGGAATATCATGACTTTGGCTTTGTCTTGGTTGGATCCCTCATTATCTAAACTATTTGCATTTCCAAGATCTTTAGCATCTAGATGAATTTCAAAATCAAGAACCCATGATAGATAGTCTTTTTCTCATTATATTGAGAGCCAGAAATTCAAGATTTGCAAGGTTTGACATAGTAGTCACTAAAACAAAGAGAAATTATATATATGGATTAAACATTCAACTTTTTTAATATATTACTAAAAAGTATGTATACTTTATACTTGCAAAAATTGTCATGCATATCTAGAAAGTTAAAAATATTGCAATTTATCTAGATAATATAATAAAATTTCAATATATATCAACCAATATATAACAATTTTAAAATTCTGATTTACTATAACTAAATATTAGAAACTATATTTGGCAAATTAAAAGCATAAATCAATGCAAATTCAAATAATCAAAAGTAATGGCAATGATAATTTAAAATAATAAAATTGCATAGATGTTAAACTTTATGTTATTTTTTATCAATCAAATTCAATATCACAAATTAAACTTTCAACCAATAAACACAGAAGCTTCAAACCTAATATTAATTAAATTATAAAATCAAGCACAAATTATTTGATTAATACTTTTCCACTAATAAATCAATTTTGAATCTTCACGTATAGTTTTAATAAAATTTTAAGTTTTTAAGTTTATTTAATAATTAATAGTTCAATAATCAAATCTTTAATCAAATTTCTTTCTATAGGCTAGAAACCAAAGCAAAACTTTCTTAAAAAATAAAATTTATTAGAAAATTAAATTTCACCACAAAATAACGGACTAACAATGTTTATTATGGTATGATTTGACCTAACCCATAGTCTCTTTTTATATAAAAGGTCATAAGAGTCTTTTTTTTTATATTGTTTTTGCAAAAAGAAGGATTGTATTACTAAAGCATTAACAAAATGTTTGAAACATAGTTACCCCCTGAGTATCATTTGTAAGGAGACAATGTAATACATCTGGAGGATTAGTACAAACATAAAATAAATCAGAAACATAAAATTCATCTAGGGGTAAAGATAACTAAAGGCTACTATGCAGACAAGCTAATGCATTCGCATACTTGTTCCCTTCTCGAAAAATATGTCTCTAGGAACTAGAAGTCATAGAAAGGAGGAGCATTCTACATTCATCAATTAAGGAGATAATAAGATATTCTTGTTAGAAGTAGATTGCATAAAATAAAGAACAGAGGTAGCATCTACTTCAATCTCAACATGCAAAAGGTTATACTCCCGCGCAATGTCAAGGCCCTCATGAAGGGCCCAATGCTCAGCTTCTACACTAGTCGCTCTCGGAATAAAAGGCTTAATTGAATAAGAGAACCCAAAATAATAATATTTAATAGAAAATCCATAGTCCCATTAGGACAATACATATTGGGTGACCCTTTTCAGGCTCCTTGGTCTTTAAACCAACCCAATAACCAATTTTCTATTTTCAAAAAAGAATTTAATTAAAATAAATTTAATTAGTTCCCTCATTTAAATTATTTTTTCAACTCAATTCTGATTTCATTAAAGTCATGAACACTTTACCGTACTAGAATCTATGAGTGAATAAATTTAATTGTCACGCTCAATAAATTTTGATGACTAATTAATTTAATTTTCACTTCAAACTTCAATTATTTAATTGCAACCCATTAAATAAAAATTCAAATAAATCAATTTAATCTTTAAGTCATCTCTTGCTTATAGCGAGGAAATGCCTTTACTGAAGATAGTGATACATGCAATCTGTTTCTCTAATTCGTCATTTTCATTTACTCATCACATCAATTCAAATGCAAACCATCAAGGGTTGTGTTGAGCTAGTGGAAGAACCAATTGGACATATATAAATAGGGCTCAAATAACTTGTAATTAAGTTTCGCCTCTTCATCTATTAATTACAACATTATTTAGACATGGAGTCAATCCATTAAAAGTATCATGACTGAACTATCCCTATTATATACCATTATGAAAGTAATTTATTAAGTGATTGTGTAGTGAACTTGTCATATGTGTATTACTCTCATAGAATGTCCTTCATCTTTTTAGGCTAAATCAATTCACCCAATGAGATCCTATTTTATCTCATGGTAATCGTTATATCTTCCTTTATGAAAAAATCAATTACTAACATATAATAATTAAATCATTCGTCGTAGACGAATGACTCGTACTATATTACTTTTCCATCAACCACGTAATCCCTTTGAGAGGATACAATTCACCCTTTATTGGACTATGAATTTTACTATTATCAATGAAGTCATTCCATGCAAAATTCGTATACCTAACGTACCAGCGTTTGGATCAAAGTATATGAGTCATGCACGCATAGTCAGGCACTTACTTAGGATTGAAGTAAGCCGTACTACGAACATCACAAGAGAATAAATCTATAAATGGACCTAGAATTAATTCAACTTGGGTAATATCTAATGTATTGTCAATCCAAACAATCACACCTATGTTTTTATATTCTGTGAGTCATCTGCTCTGTTACCAAAAAAAAGATATCTCCCTAATTGGACTTGATAGACGTCATAATAGTTTTTGAATTAATTTGCTTAGTTTCAACTCATTTGACTATGAATCATTTAAATTAGCTACTAATATAAATTGTTTTCTCGCATTATGATCTAACCACATAATGCAACTTAATATTAGTTAAACGTTAAGCAATTAGTGAGTCAATATTTGTTTATTCATTTTTATTTGCGTACAAAAACAATTGAGGACAAATATAAACAATATTAATGTGAATGATAGATTTTTTAGTAAACTAATCTGATCAAAAAATTATATAGTAAACTAATCTGATCAAAAAATTATATATATATATTTGACAAAAAATTACATTAAGGGCACTAGATCCCAACAACCACAGATTCTTGATTCAATCTATTCGACTGATTCAACTACTAGACCAACAATAATTAAATAAATAATTAAAAATTCATAAAAATCTAAAAGAAATAAAAAAATTTACTAGACCTATTCAACCTGTTCAAGTTTCAATTTTTGTCCGAATTTTTTATGTTTACCAATTTCAAGCTATTTTCAATTTAATCAGTCCAATTACTTTGTTTTGACAATTGTACCAATCAATTCTAGGTCTAATTGGTCTGAGCAGCTGATTTAATCTTGTTCTAGTAACACTTATCACATCATCAAATCTTGATAGGATCCAAGTTCATGGACCAAAATGGATCTAGTTATCAAATTCAGGTACTAAAGTGGACAAAAAAAATATAGATATCAAGTGAACCTAATTGCCAATTTCAAGGGGTAAAAAATTATATTATCGTTTTAATTTTTTTTCTCATACGAACTATTTTCCTTTCTTTGCTCTCTTCCCAACTTTTAAGAAGGAGATCTTCTTGAACTTAAAGATAAAAACTTAGAAGATAATCGTGAAAAAATTGAGTACTATGCTAATAACATATTATAGAATAAAGAATTATAATTTGTATTTTTATTCATCAATGAGTTATTTATCATGTTAAGACTAACGTCGAAAATGACAATAGAAACGATCGCGAAACAATAAGAAAAGAAAAAAAAAAGAAACATGTAAATTTTACGTGGAAAACTCTTTCAGGAAAAACCACGGGCAAATGAGAAGAAAATTGAATGATACAAGAGGGGTTTCGGTTCCATCTATTTAAAGGTTAAAAAATCTTATTCTAATTAATGTCAAATAAAAGAAGTGTAATTCTATATAGAATCCCCTTATTTTACAAGATTTCAAGTCACACAACTTTAACATATCATATTTATTGAAAGTCTATATTTATAAAATTCTACTCCTCATAAATATTAAAATCTTAACTTGAATTAAAATTCTTATTTTAATGCACAACCCCTTGATAATAATAAAAACATTTAAAATAACTTAATTGACCATTTCCACTTGATTTAAAAAGGTAAGATCAGAATTGTCGAAGCAAATCTTGTTTGAGTGCGACTGCTATTAGAGTTGTACATGTTTTAATTAAAGAAATAATATTTAAAAGTGAAGTTGAGGAGGCTTCACGTATAACATATTAACAACTCACAGAAAATAAATTTAGTATCTTCTTTTCTTGTACACTCATACCAGACATCACATGATTGGCGTGTAACATATTAACAATTCACATTAGATTATCACATAACTCACAGGAACTCAACTTTAAATACCTTGAGAATGAGTAAATATTCCCCGATTCCCAGCAGTAAAACTCTCCTCTAATCAATGGAGTCCCCGTCTTGGCTTGTTCTGTCCATAGCATGGCTAGCTTCTTTAGCCTTCCTCTCCAAAATTTTCAATGGCTGGCGATACAAACAACTGAAGTTTCCACCAGGTCCCAAACCCTGGCCTATCATTGGCAACCTTAATCTCATCGGGTCCCTCCCGCATCAATCTCTTCACAAACTATCCCAACGTTACGGGCCATTGATGCAGCTCAAATTTGGTTCCTATCCTGTACTGGTTGCCTCATCTGCAGAGATGGCTAAGGAGTTTCTAAAGAAACATGACCATATCTTTGCTTCTAGACCCCAAACTGCAGCCGGCAAGTACACTACTTATAACTACTGCAATATCACATGGGCACCGTATGGACCATACTGGCGCCAAGGCCGCAAAATTTACCTGAATGAGCTATTCAGCTCGAAAAGACTCGAGTCCTTCGAGTACATCCGAGTCGAGGAAATGCAAGCTTTTGTCTCCCGCCTGTATAGATTATCAGGGAAGCCGATTGGGGTTAAAGAGCAGCTCTCACGTGTTACTCTCAGTATTATAAGCAGAATCGTGTTGGGGAAGAAGTACTTCAGTGAGAATAGCGATGATCGGCTTGGATCGAATTCGATAGTGAGTCTGCAAGAGTTTCAAGAGATTCTAGACGAGTTGTTCTTGTTGAATGGAGTGTTGAATATTGGGGATTGGATACCTTGGCTAGACTTTTTGGATTTGCAGGGCTACGTGAAACGAATGAAGGCTTTGAAGAAAAAACTTGACCTATTTCACGACCATGTGTTTGATGAACATACGCAGAAAAATAAAGAATTATCCAAGGATTTTGTGCCACACGACATGGTGGATTTATTGTTACAGCTAGCTGATGACCCTGATAGTGAAGTGAAGCTCACTTATGATGGTATAAGGGGGTTCACACAGGTATCTATATTCTGCTCATTCATTCTATGTTTCCCATTTCTTTTTCCATTGCCAACGATAAAAAATAACACAGTAATAAAACTATAATCAAGTAAAATGATGCAAATGACTGAAAGACGACAAAAACCAGTACAAAAAGTCGATAGATTTTGTTCTAAACAAATCTTTCAGCTACTAGCAACTAATTATTTTCCTTATCTCACCGACCAATAAAAAAGTCCAAGTTTATGTTGTAGATAGGAGAACTTAGGTTTGATCCAAACAACTCTAATTTTCTTCTCCAAATATATAAAAGCAAAATAAACTTCATAATTTTCTTACAAAAACATCATGATGATGTGTCATGTGTCATTTAATAATTAAACTAAAAACCAAACAGAAGTGTACAATAAATGATTCAAACATCATGTTATTTTTAAATGATATTTCCCATAATCATAATGTCCACTTGAAGAAAAATATTCCCATTCCAAAAGAAAAACAATGACTAAAGGTTGTCTAATTGAACTGTTCACAGTGTAGTGCATCCGAAATTGATCGATTAAGTGAATGGAGGAGTTCTAGATTACTAAAAACTCGAAATAACGCGCAAAAATCTTCAGCATAATTGCAAGCTAAAGAGATGCCTATAAATTTGCTAATCGATGATTAAATTTTTTATTTGATGATAGGATCTGATAGCTGGAGGCACAGATACGTCAGCAACAACAGTGGAATGGGCAATCTCTGAATTGATCAGGCAACCACAACTCATCAGACAAGCAACCGAAGAACTCGACAGAGTGATTGGGAGGGAGAGATGGGTAGAAGAGAGAGACATCCGACTTCTTCCTTACATAGATGCAATCATGAAAGAGACAATGAGGAAACACCCTGTTGCTGTATTGCTAGCACCACACTTGGCCTTGGAAGATTGTAATGTGGCTGGATACCATATTCGCAAAGGAACTAGAGTCTTCGTAAATACCTGGAGCATAGGGAGAGACCCGCTCCTATGGGAACAACCCGAGGAGTTTCGCCCTGAGAGGTTCATAGGGAGGAAAATCGATGTGAAGGGCCAAAATTTTGAGCTGTTGCCATTTGGTTCAGGGAGGAGGATGTGTCCTGGCTACAGCCTTGGACTAAAGATGATTCAATCAAGCTTAGCAAACTTGTTGCATGGCTTCAATTGGAAATTGCCTGACAATACTGAAGCAGAAGATTTGAGCATGGATGAAGTTTATGGATTGGCAACACCAAGAAAGTTTCCACTTGTTGCAGTTATAGAGCCTCGTCTGCCCCTTCATCTTTATAATATCTGAAATCTTGGTATTTTTCTGCTAGCTTTTGATCATATATATTTCCACACCTAAGAAGCCGCCTCTGATAGAAATCAACTTTCCGATATAACATTTATGTACTTGTGTTTGATTATGAACTAATTAGATGCATCGCTTTTGAGGTTAGGCTATGCTATAACCCTCTAAATTATATGGGATTTGATTTTTTAAAAATATTCTAATAAATCAAAAGTGATAAAAAAAAACTTAATTTTCTTTAATTTAAATCTTTTAAATAGAAAAAAAAACACCTTAAGAATTTTGTCAATTCAAATCCAAATTTAATATATAAAAAAAATATCAAAAACAAAAATAAATCATAATGCGAATTGGGGGAGGGGATGCCATTGAACCATTGACCACAAAAATCAACTCAAAGCTTTTAACCACCGCCTCTTTTGTGTTATTGGTTTTTGAAAGATTCAATATTGTATATGTTTTTAATATTTATTAGTGTAATCTTCATGTGTGCTTTAGTGGAAAGTTTTCATATTATAAAAGTATTATCTTAAAATATATAGCTTTAGTTACTAATAAGATAATACCATATCATAAAATTTTATTATACATCTATCCATATATCATTTCTTAGGTGCTATTTGGTAAACTAAAAATTAAATACTGTCAAATTTAGTCCTAAAAACATTAAGTGTTGAATTTAAATTATGAAACCTCTTTCACATATTACTTAAAATTAAGCATAGAATATAATTAAACTGCTTGATAAATTTAAATTTTAAATTATTTACATTTCTATAATTACATTTTGAACATTTAATATTATTTTAAACAAATTTCATTTCTTAAATCACATTTTATATGTATTAAAATTTTGGAATAATAAATATAAATATTGTAAATCTAAAAAATAAATATTAAATCAAGAACAATGTGAAATTAGAGTTTAATACCTTAAACAAAATAATTAATTTAAATCACCATACAGATTGATAAGAATGGGTTGAGCAAAATTCGAATTTCGAATTATTTGAATCGCGTTAATCGTGTCAACTCGAATTTTTTTTTTTAGAATTTCGAATTCAAATAACTCGAATAATTTGAATAAACCGAATACCAAACCACCCCCACCCCTTCTACCCCACCAACTCTTTTCTTAATAAGATATTCATAACAACTTTTTATTTATCGTATTTATAAAGTTTTTTTATTGAATTACTATCACGAAAAATATTTAAAAATTAAGAATTGTTAAACCAATAATTTTTATTATAAATGTATTTATATTTTTTCACAACTTTATGACTTTTTAAAATTAAATAATTGAATTTACAAACTTAAAATTAATATATAAAAAAAGAATGAGTTTGTAAATTGGGAGATTTAAAAATAATTTAAGTGGGAGTTTAGATATTGATTTTATTTTTCTTCCCAACAAAGAGTAACATAATCTAATTTCATGGTTAGCTGTATTTTGAAAATTTTGATTTTTTATTTCCTTGTCAAAATCCTTTGTGATTACTAATTAGTCTTTTGCTTGATAAACAATTAAAACTCAAAATTCAAACAAGAAAAGAAAAGCAAAATCTTCTATTTTGGAAGAATCAATGCAAGTAAAACACGTCTTTGCGCTCAAGAAAATCTTACACATTTTTTTTTTTTTAATGTAAATCTTACACTCCTTTAACATTCGCCACAGTGATCAAAATCCAACGCAATCTGTAATTAATCCTATTTACAGTGTGATCTATATACCCTATGCTCCCCTTGCTGTATGATGCAAGGGAGAATTCAACTTACTTTCAATGGTGTCGTTTTTGGAGTGAATGGGAGACATTTTTGGTGACCTGTTTTGATGCCCATGGCCTTGATGATGAGGTTTGTGGTTTCTTTGATGATGCCCATTCTCTTTCTTTTTAGATTCACATTCCTTCTCCTCCTCCTTTGGTGAACCACTTTGGTTTGGAACCGTATAAACGAAGGAACCAATTGGGATGTCTTCATAATCCTGAAGGGGCTCCAAAATCCCCACCACATCACACATTTTTGGTCTTTGCTTTGGGCGTTGGCTAAGGCATTGATAAGCCAATGCAGCTGCCTTTCGTGCCCCCATTTCCGAGTATTGGCCTTCCAGTCTAGGATCCATTATCCGCCCAAGTTTCCTGGCATCATTCAATATTGGCCTCGCCCACTCTACCAAGTTCTGCTCTCTTGGGCTACGTTTCTTGTCTAAAGATCTTCTCCCTGTTAAAAGCTCCAAAAGTACCACTCCAAAGCTATACACATCACTCATAGCCGTCAAGTGACCTGTCATGACGTATTCAGGAGCAGCGTAGCCTTCTGTCCCCATCACCCTGGTTGATACATGCGTGTCATCCCCTTCCGGACCATCTTTTGCGAGACCAAAATCTGAAAGTTTGGCTGTGTAATCCTGTAAAAAAGATTGTACAGAATCAATGTTGGAGTTCTAAAGCGAAAAAAGTTTTGTGCGGTAGGTAAAAAATTAAGAACATGATGAAAAAAGCATTACTTACAGAGTCTAACAAGATATTTGACGCTTTGAAATCTCGGTAAATTACTGGTTTTTCTGCTTCATGGAGATAGGCAAGACCCTTGGCAGCTCCAAGAGCAATTTTCATCCTCGTCGCCCATGGAAGAGAAACCGAGTACCCTGCACCATGGGAGATTGACATTTCACATTAATTCCTTTATTGTTTATATATGAACTGAAACAAATGGTAATTTACAGACACAACATACTTCGAAATAGCTGGTTCTCCAAGCTGCCTCTTGGCATATATTCATAAACCAGCAGTCTATGTTCTTCTTCGCAGCAATATCCGATCAACTTCACAAGATGTGGATGCCTCAATTGTGCAAGAAAGATCACTTCAGTCTGCTCCATAATAAAAATTTTTATTCAATAATCAGTAAACAGTAACAATTAACGTCCAATAAGTAAGCAATTAATATATACTGACCAACCACTCTCTATGTCCTTGCAGGCCTTCTAAATCCAGGAGCTTAACAGCCACCGACTGAGCTTTCAATCCAGGCCTAAGCTTGTCATCAATGAACCCCTTATGAACTGGTCCAAACCCACCTTCACCCAGAAAGTTAGCCGATGAAAAGCTCTGTGTTATCAGTCTTAGCTCCCCAAGCGTAAAAACATGAAGATTCGAACCGGCAAGCGAGGTAGACAGATCCTCCGACAACATTGAGCTTGGATAACTTAAGTCTAACATTGCAAACCTGGTAAATGAACCTTGTTTCGAAACATCCTTCTTAGGCTTGCCTTCAGGTTTTACAACACCCTTGGAACAGCTAGGGATGATGGATCTCCATGTAATTTTCATCACTGTCATTCTCTTTTCTCAGAATCTGCAAATGTGTTGCACAACTCTCACAGCTTCATTTCATACAAACAAGAGTATATTCTTCCAAGTTCCACCGTTCTTTGTATTTTCTATATATATACAAGAGTTTGACATTAGTGTATATATATATATATACACATCATTGGATGAATAGGGTGAACTGAGTCCATAAGTCCACAAAAGTTGGTTCAATACAAAATGACGCGGCTGCCCTCTTTGACTTTCCATGAAAATTAGAAGTTTGTTTTTTGGCATTTGGAATGTTCCGTATGAAAGCACAGAAACAGTCGACGATTCAAAGAAATCGAAAAACGCTTGTTGTACTATTCATTTTTCCAGAATTCACTCCTCGTATGGAAACAATACTAAAAAAATCCAAAATGGATTTCTAAAGTGTGGGTTTATAATTATTTTATGAAAGAGAAAGAGAAAAACAAAAAAGGGAAATTAGGTATTAATCCTTCAGAGCGAATCCCATACCAGCGGTTACACACTAAAATCCGCAGTCAGAGGAACGTTTTTTTTCATTTTTTATCAACTCTCAACTTCTGGGTTTGTTTAGACTTCGTAAAACAAAGAGGTTGGCATAGTTGCAATAACCATATCTTCTAGAAGATTTGCTTCAATAAAATAAAATTACAAATATCTTCGCTAGTTTGATATTTAATTTCGGTCAAGAATTTAGTCACTCTACTTTATTAATTTAATAATTGACATCTTAATTGATAATAAAATATTATTTACGTGACTAAAATTACAAGTGTGGAAGGTCGTATAAGCAAATAAAAATATTAAATTTAATTCTAAACCTCTAGCTGTATGTTTGTTTGGATTGGAAGTTAAAATATATTTGCTAATATGCAAGTTTGAATTTGCCACCTAAAATTAAATTATATTAGATAATTTAATTTAACCAGAATTCTTTGAAACAAAAGAATCGAGGGATTCAAGTAGGGGGACTAACCTCGAAATATATAACGAATACAAGGACTGAGAACACAAATAAAGTAAACATATCTTTGTTTAAGATGGTGGACCGGACATGATGAAAATATTTTGTATGCATGACGATTAAAGTACAAGGGGATCTCACGTTCATCACAACCGCCTAATCTAAAGACTTTTCCTCATTTTTTTCCGGAGGGTTTGATTGTCATGATTTTTGCTTCGAATTCACCTTTGGATTTATATCACGTGCATCCAGAAAGCGGGTGGGTTGAATCTTCTTTCTTATCCAATGCCAATGGCTTGAGGAATATCATCATTGACTTTAATGGGTACCTTGAATTACCCAATTCGATATTTTTTTTTTCATTAAGTTGGAATAAAAATTATCATTAATCATAATTAGTTAAAGTTTATCCAAATCTATTTGTAAACTGATTTTATTATGGAATAACGAGTTATAATTAATTGTTAGGGTTTCAAATGAAACCTCTTAATATCACGTTTAGTTTTGAGATTTAAGAACTTGTCAACACTGCATTATTATTCGTAAAAAGATTGTGAGATCCAATTCGTGGCCACGTTGCAATATAAACCCAAGTATTTAGTATACACAATTATACATTTGTTTAAAGAAAAGGACTATCCAGTAGATTAAAAAATGAGGTGTCCATCAACCAAAATGCTCCCACATATGTGATTGCGTTTAGTTGGGTACGAAAAATAGTGGAAGGGTGAAAAACTGAAAACAAAATCATTTTAAGTATATTTTGTTGAGAAGAAAGTGAGGAAATAAAATAGGAGAGATGGGTCATTTTCTATCTTAATGCATAAAAATTAATCATTCCAAATTGAAATCATGAGAGGAGAGATAATAATAGAGATGTGTATATTAGTTCAAAATTATAGATTTTTAATTTGTTTTATTTTCTTTCCTTTAATTTTTCAACTCTACCAACTACTCCCCGTATGGTCTTTCTCACGTTGCCTATAACCCTATACACTAGTCTATATAGTAAGATTGTTGTTCGCGAAGGCCCACTTGTAGTATCCCTAAGTAGGCCCGGCCCTGGGCCAGGGCAGGTGGGGCCCCTGCCCAGGGCCCAACAGAAAATTTATTAAATTTCATTAAAAAAATTAAAGAAAATCAAACTTTCCTCACGCGGCAGAGGAACATCTTCCAGAGCAACATCTTCTTTCTTTCCTCTTCCTTCTTCAGGCTTTCCTCTTTCAGTTTTCCACTTTCCAACACCAAAATTATAAATTTCCTCTTTCCCATAGGCCATAGCAAAATCCAACTAATCTGAGAAACACTTTGCTCTTTCCTCTTCATCTATTCCAATTTTTGGCTCTTCATCTACCCTTCACGCCTGAAATTATGTCACTTAACAATGAAGATAACGGTTATCCCATTCAATTAACAACGGCATGCTTGGGTTGTAGTATAAATTGCTTCATTTGTTATCACCCTTATGTCTCAATTTCAATTACATTGAATTTTCGGCATTTTCACTCTTCAGTTTCTCCTTATAATTTCCTTGAATTTTGCATATTGAATAATAAAGAAGAGCATTTTCGATTGGGATTAATTGAGGTAAGTTTGTACAATTTTAGTCTCTTATTTTGTGCTTAGTTTTTCTTAGTTAATTCTGATTTTCGATTTTTTTCGTTTGAAGATTTCGATTTTTTGAATGGGAAAAATTGGGAATTTTTGTTTGAAAATATCTAATTGGGAATTGGGAATTTTCCCTTATAAAAATCTCTAGTTGGGAAAGTAGGAATTTTTCCTTATAAAAATCTTGAATTGTTAAATTCAGAATTCATTTTAGTTGATTTATTTCGTTTTTCCTTTTGAAAACTTATTGGATTCAATTGAAAAAATTCTATTGTGGGTATTTCTTGATTTTTCTTTAATGGGTGTTGGATGATTGTTGTAGATATGAAAGGTAGATATTCAATGGAGTTCTAATTTGATTGTCTTGAAGATATGCTAGTCAATTACATGTTAGCCATTATCTAATTATCGGCGCTTTACATTTTTGAAATGATTTGATTTTTTTTCCTAAAAATTGACGATTTGATCTAGTTTTCTGTAGTTTGATTGTGATTATTTGTTTTTGGCTTTGTTTAATTAGTCAGTTTTATTGGCAGGAATCTTGGCTCATCATTGCAAATTAAGAACGCTAAGGATTAAGCTGATTATTTGTTCAATTCTACAGCCCTACAGGTGCCCTTGTTCTAACCTATATTAGTTTTATTAGCTATTAGTTATATTGTTAAATAATGTTGCCTAAATATTTTTCTGGAAGTGAGAAAAGAAAGAAACGAAAACAAATAGATGAGTTAGTAGAATCACAAAGGGGATCTCTTGATAGATTTTTTAAGAAAAAAATAGGATAGACTTCTGAAGGAGTGGAAGTAGACAATGTGGACCAATCTAATGAAAATTTAAATGATAATGCTATTAATTTGAATGATCTGAATTATGACTATGACTGTGCCAATGTGGTTGAACTTGATCCAAATGAACATAATAATTCTCCAAATCATATCAATGAGGAATTTGCTACTGTGAATGACCCTAATGATGTACAAAATGAGTCAAATGTTGAAGATGTTAGGGATGATCCTCATTTTATTCCTCCTTTAGACATTTACGATCCTAGAAATTGGGGTATCCTTGATAACAAGTCTAGAGATATTTTAGTTGAAAAGGGGCCTTTAAGGGAATTGAATCTTAAATTTCCCTTAGATGGTAATTCTAGGCATTTCTCGTATGCTTATTTTTCTAGAAAGTTGATTAATGGAGAGACTAGCGATAGAAAATGGTTAGTTTACTCTAAACATGTAGATAAAGTTTTTTGTTTTTGTTGTAAGTTATTCACAAAACTAAATAGAAAGAGTTACTTCGCCACTAATGGTGTGAATGCTTGGAAACACTTGAGTGAAAAACTCAAAGAACATGAGAATAGTTTTGACCATATGACTAACATGAATGTTTGGACTGAATTAAGAGTGAGATTGAAGACTAATCAGACTCTTGATAAAGACTTGCAACAAGGAATCTCAAAAGAGAAAGAACATTTGAGACATATTTTCTTGAGAATACTTGCTGTAGTTAAATGTCTTGGTAAGAATAATTTAGCTTTTCGAGGATCAAATGAGAAACTTTATGAGGAGAATAATGGTAATTTATTGAGCCTAATTGAAATGATTGCTGAATTTGATTTGTCAATGCAAGACCATATTAGACGCATTCAAAATGAAGAAATGCATTATCATTATCTTGGTCACAAAATTCAAAATAAGCTAATTTCTATATTGGCCCATAGTGTTAGAAGTTCTATTTTGAAAATCATTCAAAAGGCAAAATATTTCTCTGTTATTCTTGATTGTACCCCTGATGTGAGCCATCAAGAACAAATGACTTTAATAATACGATGCGTTAATATGTCAAGTGACAAAGTAAAAATAGAAGAATACTTTTTAGAGTTCTTGAAAGTGGATGATACATCTGGGATGGGGCTTTATAATGAGTTATTAAATGCGTTAAAATCTCTTGAGCTTAATGTTGATAATGTGAGAGGCCAAGGATATGATAATGGTTCTAATATGAAAGGAAAACACCAAGGTGTTCAAACGAGACTACTTGAATTAAATCCAAGAGCTTTGTATATGTCGTGTGCTTGTCATAGTCTTAATCTCACTCTTTCTGATATGGCACATTCTTGTACAAAAGCTATTTCATTTTTTGGTATTGTGCAACGTTTATATACATTGTTCGCAAGTTCTACCAAAAGGTGGAAAATTTTGCGTGATAATGTTTCAAAAACTGTGAAATTTCTATCGGATACTCGATTGGAAAGTCGAATTAAAAGTGTTAAAGCTATTAGATTTCATGCTTCCAAGATAAGATTAGCTTTTTCAAAATTATACGAATCATCATGTTATGATGCTAAAGTGAAAAGTGAAGCAGAAAGTTTGGCTAATGCACTTAAAAATTTTGAATTTTTACTTGGAATTGTTATTTGGTATGATATCTTGTTTTCAATTAACAAGGTGAGTAAAAAGTTACAATCCAAGACAATGTGCATTGATACTACGATGAAAGAAGTGGAAGGTATAATATTATATTTTAAAAATTATAAAAAAGAAGGGTTTGAAGCTAGCATTAGTGTTGCCAAAGATCTTGCGTTTAGTATGGATATAGATCCAAAATTTTCAACTAAACGTCCTATTTTTAGAAAAAAAAAACAATTTGGTGAGGATGGTCATGATGAAGATTTGCAATCACCTGAGGAATCTTTTAGAGTTAACTACTTTTTGGTGATTGTGGATATGGCAATTACTTCTTTGAAAGAAAGATTTGATCAATTAAAGATTTTTTAAAATGTTTTTGGATTTTTAATTGATTCAACAAGGTTGAAGTCTTTAAAAAGCAATAGATTAAGAGATTGTTGCAATAACTTCAAAGATACATTTTCTCATAATAATTTGTCAGATGTTGATGCTGATGACCTTTGTTCTGAAATGAAAGTGTTACAAATGACTTTACCAAATGAGTCAATGACAGCAATTGATATTCTTGAATTTGTCAAAAATGCAGATTGTTATCCTAACGTTTCCATTGCATATTGGATCCTATTGACGATGCCTGTGACAGTAACTTCCGCGGAAAGAAGTTTTTCAAAGTTGAAATTATTGAAAAATTACTTGAGATCGACAATGTCGCAGGAGAGATTAAATGGTCTAGCAATGTTATCTATTGAGAGAAATATGTTAGATAAAATTGATGTAGATATGATCATAAATGACATTGCATCAAGAAATGCTCGAAGGAAATGCTTTTTATAAGTATAATATGTATCTTTCATATACATTTTTTAAATTTATATGGGATGTAACGAATTTTTATATCTTTTTATATGACTTAGTATTTCAAAGAAGAAGTGCGTTAGGGGCCCATTTTTTTCCAGTTCACCCCGGGGCAAAGAAAATTCAGGAACAGCCCTGTCCCTAAGACCCATCATCTATAAAAGGGATCATCCTCCCACAAGGGTGGCAAAACAACCTTTTTCTCTCCAATTTATAGTCTACTTTACAGTTCTCGACACCATACTCATGGTGTAAACCACCTTCAACCATCAACCTCCAACCTTATATTACTAATTGACCCCATTTGTGGGAAATGACACGAAAACTCATATCTTCACCTAACAAAAATTGCCGCCCAACAAAGCAAGAAAACCAGAAAACATTACACATCAACACCATGCCAATCCTTTTCCTATTGGTCACAACCAACACAGCGTTCATTGCAATCATACATGTGTTGGATTTGGTGTCCTAAGTGTAGTATATTCGTTTATACACTTGTAATTTTTTCGAATAGATTGGTTCATAAAATTATTCATGAATTACATTAATACCCTTTGTATATTGTCCTCACGTGGTTTTTGCATGTAAAGCAAAATAGAAGAAAATATTAACTCACTGGTTGTCTAATATTTAATTAATACTAAGTGGTATTACGTGGTCTGATCGTAATACGAAAAGACAACTTATATTAGTAGACGAACCTAACATGTCCTTAGTCTAAACGAAAATAAGCAAACTAATTGAAAGACTAATATGTTGTCCATTAAGTCAAATTGGAAAGACTAAACCCAAGGAGAATAATTCATGAATTTGTTTATGGAGTTATTCACTTGTGACGTTCATAGTGCAACATACCTTAATCCTGAGTGGATGACGGATTATATATGTGTGACTCGTATACTTTGATGTAAGTAAAAGCTTGAGTTCAAATAGATAATGAATTGAAAGTTGACGCGTTGGGTATACAACTTTTGTAGTATGCAGCGTCATTCACAATAGTGGATTTATAGCCCGAGATATTGGTAAATGATATCCTCTCATTGGAATTACATGATAGATGAAAAGTAAAAGTGGCAACGAGTCGTTCGTCTTTGTGATGAATGACTTAATTATTATTTGATAGTAATTGACTTTTCATGAAAGAAGATGTAATGGTTACCATAAGATAAAATAGGATCATATTGAGAGAGTGGAGTTATCCCAGTAAAATTAAGGATACCCTATGAGGGTAACACACTTATGATAAGATCATTGGACGAGTACTGATCGAGTTGCTTTCGTAATGGTATGTCGTTAGGGAGAGCTTAGTCACAATACTATAGTGGAATAACTTCGTGACTACATGAGTTTATAATTAATAGGTGAAAAGCTGAAACTTAATTATAAATCACTTGAGCCCTAATTACATATATCCAATTGGTCTTTCCGTTACTTGTTGAAACCAAAAATAAATTGCATGTTGAATCAAATGAACATAAATGGATAGATATGGTAAAGTTGGAGAAATGAGAAACATTTAGAAATAAACGTAATTTTCTCACTAAATGGAAATAAGCTGGAAAATTAATTTATGGTTTTTTGAATTATTAATTAATTAATTAATTAGTCATTTAGATCTGTTGAATGTAGAAATTTTAAATATATTTTATCATAGATTCTTTTACGATAAAATTGCCATGATTTTAAAAAAATTAGAATCGAGTTGAGAAAATTATTTAATTAGAAATTATTTAAACTAAATTACGATGTTTATTTTGGAAAATAGAAAAACATGTATCAAGTTAGATTGAATTATCAAGTGTTGGGTTAAAAGTCTAGGAAGCACTTATAATTGAACACGATACGAGAGAGGCCCAAAAGTCCATCATGTTAATACATGGGACGAAAAACTGTAGTATATTTAACTAGGGTTGTTGACCCTCTCTCTCCTAGTTTAACTAGGATTTTGTTCTTCTATTGAAATAGACTTTTACTAATTCAACAAGGGTTTCACTTATTCTCCTTATAAATAGATGGCATCGGTAGGGCTAAATACACAACTTTGAGATACTATTTTTTGCCCGAAAATAGTGAAAATTTATTTTCTATGTACAAATTCTATTTTTCAAAATAAAAATTTTACCGATTTTGTGGCGCTCCAAACTTGGTCGAGACGGACCAACCCAAATATGGAATGTCATATTAGTCACTTACATGACTCTCCTTCCCGATCACACCCCAAACCAACCATTACACCAGTCATAGATATGCTTAAACAAATAATTGTACACACGCAAGCCTAAAACATTCTTTGTCTAACACAGTACAGCAAAACATGAAAAATGGTAACATCGTCTTTGTCACACCCCAAACCCAGTCTATGCGTTAAGACCAGTTTTGGTATGCCACACAAAACTAACATACATCTAGTCATTTAATGATTTAAAGAAAGCAGATCCTCAAAACTATTTTGGAAATGGAGTTTATCAAAAACCGAGGTTAATTTAAAATCTATGATTTTAACATAAAAGTTTATAATTTGAAATCAAAATTTATAAAAAGAGTTTTTACAGAAAATTTTACAAGATAATGACATTTAAGAAAAACCCCCTTTTTTTTATACATAAATTAAAGAAAATTTATAAAAAAAATAAAATAGTCTCATTTAAGTATCAAAAATGTAATTAAAATCCATCCACGAAATAAAATCCATAAAAATAATACCAAATACCTTATTACATCACAACTGAAATATTAATTAAATAAAAATACTTAGGAGTAGTTCAAAGCTCATAAAAACCATTATTTGAAGTATGGCCTCCACGAAGTCATCCTCGGCCCAAGCCTCCATTACTGATCGTTACCTGAGAAGGGTAAAAGAAACGGGGTGAGTTACTTAGAACTCGAAGGTGTAACCCACTTACCAAGTTCATCACAAACCATTAAAGAATTTAATTGGGCTTGAGCCCATTTACGAATATAACAATATAATAAATAAAAATGCATATGAAATGCAATTCCCAACCAAGCTTAAATTTCCATCCACTACACACCACCCGTACCAACCAGCACACCTGTGGGGATCAAGTCAACCCACCCCGCCAACACACCAATCGCAGGCATTAAGCCATTTAATTTGCATGCAAAATGCCATTTAAAACAATGATTCGCAGGCCAGTGGCCATTAATACGCAGGCATTTAAGCCATTTAAACTGGGCACGAAGCCTTCTTCTCTTCATCAAAATATCCTAACCCATGCAATCATGTTTATACAATGCACAACAATTTATTCATATGATAATTTTAACATCAGGCCCATAATAAAATTTGGCCCATTGCACAATTTGGCCCATTAAGCAATATAACAAATTGGCCCATATAGCGATCTATCAAAACGGCCCATTAAGCAATCTATCGAAACGGTCCATTAAGCAATCTATTGAAATGGCCCATTAACACATGAGGCCCATATATCACTTTTAATCAAATTAGCCCATTAAGAGCGATTTCATAACTTTCACGATTTTATTACCGATTTCATGCACTTACACTAAAGTGTTAATAAACCATATTTTTTCCGATTTTACCAACTTTGCGATTATTAGTCTAATGCTTAATAACGGTATAACATCTAACCCATGAGATAAGTGTGAAATTACACACCTGGTTACGGTGAGAACTATACTTTCCCGCTTGTCGATACCTAAATACGTGTCACGCTTGATTAGAACACTAATACTTAATATAAATCTATACTAAAGATAAGCGATCTAGATCTTTATCCTCGGAATCTCGAACAACAACTATTTGTCGGTTCTCCCCGGTTGACGGTTCACAACCCGATGGGAAATCCCAAATAGCTAATGGCTCCGAACTACGAACAACTTCGAATAATCGATTCTCCTTGGATGAGGGTCCACAACCCGGTGGAAAGTCTCGGATTGTCGAAACAGCCCTTCGCTTGAATCTAGAGGGAATAGTGAATCCGCCCCTCTTCCGAACACTATTCACCACCCTTTTCGACCCTATCTTGTTTGCCTTCATTAATAGAAGAATATTAGTCCAACTAATATTTCAAAATTTTAGTCTATAAGTTTTAAGGGTGAAATTGGCTTACCACTAAATCTTACGTTTACAGAATGAAAAATCGAGCGATAGCGTCCCTAAGATAAAATCGATTAATAACTCCATCTTTAACGAAATAACGAGTAATATGGAAGTCTTTGATAGAAACCCTTACCTTAACACTTTGAACCGAATCCTAGCGATTTACGATGCTTACGAATACTCCGAGTTTCAGCCTTCACTTTATCACTATAAAGTATGAGAAGATTGTCTAAGAAAATGGGATGGAGAATGCTATTTTCGGTCAAAAGACCCTCCCAAACTAATATATATATATTCGGCTAGAGAAAAAAATAGAATAAATATTCGAAAAGGGTTCTTACCGATTATTCAAAACAAGTGCAAAGAAAATGATTGATAATAAAATATATGTGAAGAGGAAAGTTCGGCCAAGAAGAAAAATTTGATGAAGATGATGCTAGCAATATTCGGCCATAGAGGAAAAGAGAAGGGAGAAAATGTGTTTGTGAGAGTGAGCAAAATGGAGAAAGAAAGAGATAAAAGATGAGAGGTTTGTGATTCGGTTTTCAAAGGTGAGAAAAGAGCAAAGAGAGGGGGTTGGTACAAAGGAGCACTCGGCAATGAGGAATAAAAGAAAGAAAAAAAAATGGCTCCGTGTTTTGGTATTTTCAGCACTAGGAGAAAAGAACTTGAGAGGTTTGGCAAAATATGACCAAATGGTCAAAAAGAAATGACCAAAAGAAGAAAACAAAATGTTCACTAATGCACAAAATGCATTCGGCTAGGGAGAGAAAGATGAAAAGAAAAGATTTAGTGAAAAGCACAAAATGGCCAAAATGAAAGTTACCAAACTTGCTACACATTCTTACCAATACCTCCAACAACATTCGGCCACCCCCTAGCCCCCAAAACCGTCCAAGTTCATGGACAAAGTTTGGCCATTCCAAACTTTCCAAAACATCACCCTTGTTTCATGCCTTATGTCCCCCCTTACTTGCCTTTTCCATATGATTCTTTACCTTAAGTTTACTCTCACCATATCTCTTAGCCATCATACCATAAAAATAAAGTCCAACCTACCAAAAATAAGGCTTGACCGACACATGCTAGAAGAGTGCAAAAATAAAAGTCACTAAATACATTCCAAAGGATTCGAACCTCTTCCCTCAAGCAACACTTATGGCGCCAACTCCACTTTACTACTAGCTCATCTTATGCTAGCTTTTGTCATTTAATTTCCTTAAACAACAAGGTCACTTGTTCCACTTCAATAAAGTACTCATTACTAAAATTTATTCTAATTCCGAATAAATCCCGAGTCTTCTCAAGACTATATTAAACACACAAATTGAATCATTCACAAACTAAGCACCAAAAACTTGCAACATATCGATACTCAATTTTTAGGATGTTACAGTCTTTTGCATAATACAAGCGAAAAACTCATAATTCATAAAATTAATCTGGCAAGTATCTTGAGCATTTTATTTTAAATCAATTGTGAAAAATTCAGCTCAAAACGATATTTAAAATTCATTCATTTTCAAAACGATGTTTAAAGACTAAAACGTAAATTTTACAAAATATCTAGATAAACCATTTTAAGAAATTGAAATTGCCATACTGAAATTAAATAAAATCAAGTCATGTAAATTTTCAAAACATTTCGTGTTGTTTAAGTCCTCCAATTTTGTCGTATAAATATTTAGACTTATTTGTAAAGGTTACAAAACATGCACGGTTCACTTACCAACCACGTCGAGACGACGCAATTTTTGACGTCTCGACTTCACCTGAAGAAGTTTCCTCATCCGAAAGACGCAATAAATGATGTCACGACGACAGATGCTTGTCGCAACGACATTAAGAGCTCGTCACGACGACACACTATAGTATTGTAGAAAAATTACAGCAATTGCATATAACATTTTTGACACTCTCATACACATACCATTACATGATTTCATGCAACTTTCCTTATCCTAACATTTCATATAGCATACATAAAACATATAAATCATGCTGAAACACACAAGATCATACATTAACATGCTTTGGCATCCAAATCAATCACTTATGCTAACATGCTCTTCTAAAGCTCAAACCAAATGACTCGACATACCACATTTCCATATAGGGTAATTTAAAGTGCATTATAGGTACATACCTTGCCATTTGCTCATTTAAGCCATTTTAACCATAAATCATTAAAGAACATGCATGCTATTCAAAAAATAGTCTAAGCATTCATCTAGCATACTTCACGCAATCATCCAAGCAATATAAACATCCACAAAATAGTTATAAAAGTCCTTAAACAGACCATAGAAAGTCCATTTACAAATCCCAAACAAAATTAAAGTCTAACCCCTCAACAGAAACCTACATTTCCATTCCTTATTAACTAAAACCATCTCACATGCACAACCAAGATGCCTTTGCCTTGGGATCACTAGCTTGCCCACTTCACCACTCCACACAAGTTATTTATCTATGAAAATAGACATAAAAGAGTGGAAGCTTAACCAAACTCAGTGAGTGTTCAAGATGCTACAATAAATCACAAACACAATAGTTAAAAATAAGCATGCTAAACACATGTATCTCATAGCATCATGAAAAATCATATCATATTGATACATTGGCAACTTGTGAAGATGAAGATGCATATTAAGGCTCACATTGGATACTCGGATCTCCATCACACCATGAATCAAAAGAGTCTACATGTCCCAAGTAAGTGTAGTAAGAAGCTAACACTCTCCAACACACCAACATATCCCATTGAATGGAGCAATGCTTTACATTTCCTTATCCATCCAAACATGTCCCAAAATCAAAGCATATAAATGAGTACTCAAATACTATGGTATGCCAACCATATCCAATGTTTCCAAAGGTTCACAAGGCCAATATATCTATGTCTCACATATGCAATTTTTGGTTTATGCTCACTTACACTTATCATGTTTATCATAATCAAACTCTTCTCTCATGTTCACATAATGTACTATAAGTGCTATCGTTTTGCTCAGTAAGCCAAATACACTTTCATATCAGAGGTGTGCACATAATTCCAACTATCTACAAATCATATTCAGGCATATATTCATTGGATATAACCACATCACACACTTAAGCACATCACAATACATGTAATCTTGTTTATGACATAATCAAAGCTCAAGTAAGGACACTTACTTGTAGGACTTAGATTAGATGATTTGATCACCTAAGCCCCTTTTAACTCACTATTTTTTACATTAATTGTAGCACACAAGACCACTCACATTAGCAACTTGCTTCAATGGCAAAGCTCAATTAAGCTTTTACTTGCCTTTGTCCTTGCTTGTAGAGGCTCCCAAATGAGTTGACACTTCACATATACATCAAACACAATGAAAAGTCATTAGAAACATCAATAAACACAAATAAATCATTCTAAAATCATGGACTAAAGCCTCTCAACCTCTATACCGAAAACTTAACTAATTTTGCTGAAATAGCGATCTCACAACTCAAATCTCGTTACTAAACCATAGTTTTGATCTTAATCATCCTAAATATCATATAATTATAGATCTAGACCTTAAATTTTTTCCAAATACACAAATCTCATTTTTTCTGAAAAATCAAGCATATTTGATCATTAGAAAAGGGAAAACGTTTGATTTGTTACAATTACTTAAAGGTTTGTTAAATCAAGATTAAAAACCTTTTAATTAGAACAAAATGAGTTGGAAATAACTTTAAAACATAAGCTTAGCTTAGAAATACAATATCCACCATCTTCAAGAAAAAAAATCAACTTAAAATCAACTGATCTATTGAAATCTTGATTAAATCATTTAAAACTCAAATTGAAATAACAACTTATTTTGTGTAATCATAAAAAGTTAGAATCTCACTTGATTTGACAAATCAGTGAGCTATAAAGCTCATTCGGGAGAAAAACATTAATTTGGTGTTTGGTAAATTTTTGAATGATGGGTTAAATGGGAGGGAAAAAGACAATGAGTGGTTAAAATAACCAACCAAATTTTAAAAATTGGGCATTTGCCCGATTGACCACCAACAGCTTCCTCTATTTTCCAATTTGGTCCTCATATTTCAATTAAAGTCAATTCTAAATTATTTTCAAAATCGATCTCGTTTTTAAAATCTGTTTTAACCAAACTAATTCCTATACACTTAATTTTAATTTATTAACCTAAAATTTTTAATTCTAATTATTTTAATATTTTATTTAATTTATTCCTAATTATTCGATTGTCTAACCTAATTACGATTTCTAATTCACTAACCCCAGATTTACTAACTCAGTTCTACTACCCCGATTTTTGGGACGTTGTAACACCCCTAACCCGTAACTGTCGCCGAATTAGGGTTAAGAGGCATTACTGGAAAATCAAAAACTTTTACGGGCATTTCAAAACATAATTCAACAAATCACATTAAAGTGTCCCTTAAATAGGTCTTCGAGACCTTAAACATGCTTTAGAATAGGGCCGAGACTAAACCGAATATATACAGAAATTCTAAAAAATTTTAAAATTTTTCAAAGTTACAGAGGTCACACGCCCGTGTGTCTAAGCCGTGTCAAAACAGGGCATACATACTGAATTGTCCACACGGTCGTGGACACGCCCGTGGTCGCTACTGACTTGCACCACACGGCCAGTCACTCGCCCGTGTGTCCAGCCCATGGTCGCTACTGACTTGATCCACACGGCCAGTCACACGCCCGTGTGTCTTGCCCGTGGTCAATTTTGACTTGTTTTAAATTACAACCACGAAGGACATGGTCAAGCCACACGCCCATGTGCTCAACCGTGTGGGCAATTGTAGGCCATTTTCAAGGCCAAAATGCCACCCACACTTTGGGCAGTCCTTACAAGCAACATACCAATTCAATTCATGACAAAATAATCAACTTTTCCAAGCATTTAAAGGCATCTCAAGCATACCATTATAGGCTACATTTAACTCAACTTATTCACAAGCATTTCCAAACATGATTCATTCACAAACTTACCATTTCAACATAATCATCATTCATCAAACACATATACTCACTTTGCATCACTAAGTTTACCATTACCTTGACCATTTCAAATCCATGGAATCATACCAACCCAAGCATCATATTCATTAACATTTATCTAGCCATATCACATGGCTATACATATATTTCAAACATAACTCAAGATAACTACCCTATACATGCCATATTTTAGTATATACATTTTCAAAAGGGTACCAAAATAAGATTGAGTAGTGTGATGACGATCCTCGACGGTTCTTGAGCCTTCAATAGCTTTGATGATCTATAAAACAGAGAAAACACACACAAAGTAAGCTTTCAAAAGCTTAGTAAGCCATATGCAAATAAACTTAACATAAAATGCACATAGCCACGTTGATACAATAACATTAATGTTTCTCATTTGCAAATTTATCACATATCCTTTGGCTCATTTGTTTAGCCATTACTTACCCACATTTCATAGCTCAAAATATCACAATACTCATTGCTCATTCAAGCATGTATCATATATTATCTCATCAAATCTACACACATATTCACTTTAGTAAGCTCATATATACACTTACCTTTCATACACATACATAGTGTACTTTTTAAACGTACCTGAATCTTTTATACATTTCACCTAGTCTCTCTTTTCTCGGATTTGCCCGTTGAACCGTTCAGAACTAAATAGGATACTCAGAGTACTCGAAATAGTCGTACAATGCCAACATCCCAGACGTGGTCTTACATGTACTCAAATATCGATGTCACTGTCCCAGACAGGGTCTTACATGAATCAAATACGATGCCAATGTCCCAGACATGGTCTTACACGTAAATCTCATATCGATGTCAACGTCCCAGATGTGGTCTTACACGAAATCTCGAATCAACGCCAACGTCCCAAACGTTGTCTTACATGATCTCACATATCGGGAACTATGTCATGACATATGTAATCCTATCTATTCCAAGGTTCGTACGGGACTTCTCGGACATAGATACACTATCGATACTATCTCGAATTCCATGTACATAACATCTCGAGCATATTCAACACAAGCTAAATTTCATATATGCACAATTAACTCAATTCAAATGCATTTATTTGTATATCGACTTACCTCGGATTCGCTTAACATATGGACTCGACTATTCGATCACTTTCGACTTTCCGCGATCTAAGTCCGTTTTCTTCGATTCTTGATCTGTACATATTCAAATTTAATCCATTTATTCACCAAATCATTCAATTCAATCCAAAAACACATATTTAAGGGAATTTACAAATTAGCCCTCACATTTTCATATTTTGATATTTTAGTCCCTATTTCACAAAATCACAAAATACACATAATTTGCTTATACCCATGCTTGGCCGAATGTTCACTATAATCATACAAATCCATACATTTCATTTATTTCACAATTTAGTCCCTCAAAATATTATTTTCTCAATTTAGTCCAAATTACTCAAATTCAACAAAAATCCAAAGACAAACTATATTAATCTAACACATATCTTTCATAATTCATCTTCAAACATCACAAAACTCATATGTTCATCAATGGAACATTTCAAAATATTCATCAATTCACAAAATTGAAGCATGGGTTTTGAAGAACACGGAGCAACGATTACAAAAACGTAGAAATTATAAAAAAACTGAACAAAAACTAACCTTGAATCAAGCCAAAATCATAGCCGAAACCTAGCTTATTTTTATACTTTATTTTTATTATAATCATATTATTAGATTATTTACTATATTAACCTTTTAATTAATATAAGAAACTTATATACATTAAGGGCATACTTGTCCTTTGCCATCCACTAACTTATAAAATGGATTAATTGCCCTACATTTAAAAGCCAACTCAAATGAGCACATTATCACATAGAATGTCACTTTTACCCTTTATCCAATTTAGCCCTTTTATCAAATTAAACATTCAAACAATAAAATTTTCATACGAAACTTTCACACATGCTAAATCACATATAATAGACACTGAAAATAATATTAAAATATTTTTCTAACTCGGATTAGTGGTCCCGAAACTACTATTCTGACTAGGGTCTAAACCGGAATGTTACAGATGGAACATGTTTTTTATTAAAGAGATATTTGCTTTCTCACTAAAAATAAAGTAAATAATTTCTAGTTCTGTGTTAGATTTGAATTTGTTCGAACCCGCACTTGAAGCGGTTCGTTTATAGTATAAATCGAAGGATCCGTCTAGTCGAAAAAGCAGGTGCAATTTCGGGTAAAGTTTATTTCTATAAATATCACAAACTGACTCAATTTTTAATTTTTTTATTTTTCGTTGTATAAGAAAACCATTTTCAAACAGAATCTTTTCCAACAATTAATATCAGAGCTAGGTTGTGTTATGTTTAGAGTATAAACAGATAGCACTATGTTACTTATAAAAGGGATCGTCTTCCCATAAGGATGGCAAACAACCTCTTTCTCTCCAAAATACACTCCCTTGGTGACTCTTAGCTCCATAACCACTATGTGAACAACCTTCAACCACCAACTCTTCAACCTTATGTCAACAAACATCATTCTTGAATTCAATCCTTAAGTAACTTACACCCTCAGTGTGATAGAAACACATCACTTTTACAATACAATTTGAAAATTGAACGCATTGGAAAGTCATTTTGATACACTTTTCCATGGACAGTTTTTTTTTTCTTTTCACTACTCCAATTACCAATCGAAAAGGAAAAAGTCTTGTTGTAAACTAAACCTCCAATGGTCATGAAATAACTATTTTAACATTTCTTTTATTTTTAGCATTTTTTGTCGGAATCTTTCTTAAACCTTTAACAATTTAATTTTTTTGACTTTTTAGCTTTTACCTTATTTTCATTTATTTTTAATGATTCTTTTAAATTAACTTATTTTTATTTAGCTAACTTTTTTAAAGTATTAAAATTAATTATTAGTAAATTATTTATATTTACATAATTTGTTAATGAATATATAGTATGTATTAATATTTTAAATGATTTTTTAATTATAAAATCACTTTCATATTAAAGTTCATTTTTATTTTACCGCCTTTATTGTGTTTACGTCCAAAGACTTATATCACTACTAATTTTAAACTCGTTACTATAGTAATAAATTCTACTATTATAGTAACTAATTTCACTACCATCAGGAATGGATCCAGGGGGTGCGAGGGGGTGGTCGCCCCCTTGGAATTTTTAGATTTTTGAATTATTATATATAAATTATGATGTATTTTAGATTCGGTGTCCACATTGTATAACATTCGCCCCCTTAAGCCATAAGGTTATACTTTATATTAACAAAGTATTTTTCAATTTTTTAATTATATAAATTTAATAATAATAAAATAATAATAATAATATATTAATATACGATGGGCCTTGAAAGACTAAACTTAGGAGGCCTAATATGGACTTTAAAGCCAAATTCCAGAATTAATTGATTTGGCCCATACTTATACATATTAGGTTAGTGACTTTCTTGTGTTTTGATTTGCATGTCTTGTTAAGGAATTGTCTTCTTCTGGTAAGGTATCGACACTGTCGAGAGAAAAAGAAAGGAGTTTGATGTCGAGACTAAGAGCATAGAGTAAAAAATTACAAATTATCTTCCTCTCGGCTCCTAACGCAAAAGACAACTTGGTAAATATTTTTGCATAAATTATGTTATTTATTTGAATTTTTTTATTTTTCCTAATATATTGTTTAATATATTATTACAGTCTTCAGATTTTTCAATTAAAATATGGTCAACAAAAAGATCAAATCTTTTTTCAAGAAAAGGGTGCTAGAAAGCAATAATGATCAACCGGTTCTTCAACCTTCTATTATTAGTAGAGAAAAATCAAACGTTGAATCTTCCCAAGCTCCTAAACGAGATATTAGGTCTTCCCAATCCCAAGCTCTTGAACGCGATATCAATTCTTCCCAAGCTCCTAAACAAGGTATCAGGTCTTCTCAATCCCAAGATCCTAAACGAGATATCAAGTCTTCCCAAGCTTCTAAATCAGATATCGGGTCTTCTCAAGTTCCTAAACGTCCTCGTAAGGTGTCGAGAGTTAAAACAAAAGTGTTTGATGCTTCTTCTTTAGAGCGTGATTCGAGACTTCAAAAATTTATTTGGGATTACCCTTCAAATCAACAAGACGAAATCCATCGAGCTTACATTATGTTTGGGCCATATCAATTGACTCCTCCAAGTGAGGAGCCATTTGTGCATCATGGAAATACTTTTACAAGCCAAGGATTTCGATCATGTAAGAAGTTCAAAGAAGGATCTAAATGTTATTTTGTTACTCATGTAAGTAATGATGCAAATTCTTTACATAAGAATGCAATGAAAATTATATCGATCTTCAAAATTCGTTGCAAAATATTGAGAAGATTATTGAGAAACAGAATTCTGAACAAGTTGCAAGAAATCAGCTACAACTCAAAGTGTCAATAGATGTTGTCAAATGGCTTGTATTTCAAGGTTGTTCCTTTAGGGGATGCGATGAAGCATCAAGGTAACTTTCTTGAACTAATAAAACTATTGGATTTTTATAATGAAGATGTGGGGGTAAATGTTTTAGAAAATGCCCTTCAAAATGCATAGTTAGTCAGTCCGACTTTTCAAAAGGACATTCTTTCTATTTTACCAGGGATTCATTCAAGAAAAGATTGAAGATTCAAATTTTTGTATTATAGTGGATGAAGCTTATGATGAGTCAAAGAAAGAACAAATGAAAATTGTATTGTGGTTTTTTGATAAAGAAGGTTTTATATATGAACAATTTTTTTATTTAGTTTATATGAAGGACATCACATTGTTAGCTTTGGAAAAGGCAATCTACGAAGTTCTTTAATGTCATTGCCTTAATGTGGATGATATTCGTGGTCAAGGATATGATGGTGCAAGTAATATGCGGGCAAATGGAACAGCTTACAAGTGTTATTTTCTAAAAAATGTCAATTTGCATACTATGTTCACTGCCTCGCTCATCGTCTCCAATTAACTCTAGTAGTTGCATCAACCTCCTATTTGTCAATTTTTTTTTCATACTTAACTGGTATAATCAACTTCTTTAAGTAAGCGACATGATCAATTAAGAGACATTGAGGCAACTCATATTGCAAATGTAAGACCCATAACAGCTTCTGTTGTCAGATTAGGGTTACAGAGTATCACTACATGTTTCAGAACATTCAGTAACAATAGCATCAAGTTCACTAGAATAATTAACAATATTTTTTTAAATAATACAAATCAAAGTAAACATACATTATGGGCCCTAAATCGAGCCTACGAGGCCTGAAAAATAGTTTAAGAACAATCAGTGACCATTTCAAAGCAAATCAAAAAGTTCAAGGAAAACTAAAAAAAATTAAAAAGGAATGGTTCACACGGCCGTGTGGCCAAGCCGTATGGTGCAGAGGTACATCGTGTGACTAATCGCATGGCAAACCGTGTACATTTCAAAATAATTCCACATGGTTGTGTCGCAGGCCGTGTGCTAACCCGTGTAACATTCAAAATACCCTCACACGGCTCTGTCACAGGCCATGTGTCAGCCCGTGTGAAAATTGCACCTAAACAAGTTCAGGGCACATGCTCGTGTGCTTAACCATGTGAGACACACAGCCATGTGTGCCCAAAAATGTCCAAATTCATTCTTGTATCTCACCCAAATGCACAAGTACCTAACCCAATTTATCTCACATGTTCACAAGTCTACAAATACACTTTAGGACAACTAAAATATGTCATTTTTATTCATTAAAACACACTAAAGTATCACATACCAATCACATTATAATGTTCATACTATTCATTACCAAAGCAACCATTTATAAACCATACCAACTTAACATGTTACTTCTACTTCATGACCCTTTACACAAACTTACTTAATATGTCATTTGCCCTATTACATCACACAACCATATCACTTGCACCTAAGTTGGTACCATACATTCATACGTCAAGTACTTATAAATACATCAAGGATATAAGCATATCAAGTTATATAATATAAGTAATTATGCATCATTATACACCCAAAATTCTTTGCATTCAATTTCATCTACCATATCTAATTCATACTAACTTACCATTTCATGTTCATTCATTTACTTTAACTTAAGACTAACATGCATACCACATTAGTTACTCATACCACAACATCAAAGTACATCACATACTCATTACAAAATACTTATGAACCATTACAATCATGACCAATTATTCCTATTACATGCCATATAAGTCAAGATGTATTCAAAAGCTACCAAATAATCCCCAAATAGTGTGATTTCTTCGTGTTGATCCGATCTCCCGATCCACAAAACATATCTACAAAAAATAAGACAATTAATACGAGTAAGCTTTCATAAAGCTTAGTAAGTTCGTCGATTGAACAGTAAAGCATATCAAATCAACATAAATAATAATTCAAATAAAGATTAGTGAACAGAGTTTGTAAATCACAACTTTCAATAAACGAATAGTGATCAAAACATTATTTTGGTATTTATTTTTGAATCATCAGTAGAGTGAGACCTTATTTCGCGTAATCAATGGATAATGCTTATTTGAGCATGTATTCTATATAATTAGTAGATAGCGCTCATTTGAGCCCATTTAGTATAATCAGTGGGTATCACTCATTTGAGAAACTTTTAATATAATCAGTAGACATTGCTCTTTTGAACACGTTTAGTATATTCAGTAAATATTGCTCGTTTGAGCCCATTCAGTATAATCAGTGGATACTACTTGTTTGAGCAACTTTCAGTATAATCAGTAGACATTGGTTTTTTGAGCACATTTAGTAGATTAGTAGACATTGCTCGTTTGAGCACATTCAGTATAATCAGTAGACATTGCTCTTTTGATCCCATTTAGTATAATTAGTGGATATCGCTCGTTTGAGCAACTTTAAGTATAATCAGTAGACATTGCTCTTTTGAGCATGTTCAGTAGATATTACTCGTTTCAGCACATTCAGTATAATCAGTAGACATTGCTCGTTTGAGCCTATTCAATATAATCAGTGGATATCGCTCGTTTGAGCAACTTTTAGTATAATCAGTAGACATTGCTCTTTTGAGCACGTTTAGTATATTCAATATTCCATTTTTCATTTTCAATATCATACTATTATACAATCTAAAATTTAATAGAATTATATTAACAAAGAACATAAAAATCATTAGAAGTATAAATAAACATAGGAACTTATAGGATTAATTTGCAGTAACGACTCAGAGTATCTCAATTAGTGATCGACATTATTTCAATTCATTATTTTTATTTTCAATTACACACCTCAATATAATCCAAAATTATGCAATTAGGTTCATATAATACATTTATAAATGTACTAAAATTAAACCGAGTTAACTTACCTGACTAAATTGCAGCAATGACAAAGGTATAGGGACTATTTAGTAATTTTCTCTTTTCCTCAGTTTTCCACACATTCTTGATCTAAAAATAATATTTTCATTCAATTAACTAATTCCAACAGTAAATTAACTCATTTTATGCAATTAAATCTTTTTTGACATTTTTACAAAAATACCCCTAACATTTCATTTTTATGCAACATAGTCCCTAGATCCAAATCATGCAAGTTAACCATTTTGTATTAAATCCAAGCTTATCCGATCAGTTAAACCCTCATTTTAGCCCATACTTGCTTTTATTTTGCATCAAGTCCTTGTACTTTTACTATTTTCACATTTTAGTCTTTGAACATTAAAATCAACAAAAACTACTTTACAAAATATTCCTATTTAGCAACCAAGCTTAATAATCTATCATAAAACTTCAAGAAAAACTCAAATTCATCAATGACACAATCCATAACATTTGACAGTTTTACAAATTAGTCTCCGAGTTAGCTAGATTAACCTAATATAAGCTTAGAAACAAAAAAATTATTAAAATCGGGCAAGATTTACCTACTTAATTGACGAAACCTAGCTTGGCCAAAGGTTTCCCTTCTCAACAATTGTGGAATTGGTTTTTGAAGGAAGAAATAAAAAGATGATAGCCATTTTGGCTTTTTTATTTTATTTACATTTTACTTAATTTCATAAATTACTATTATAACCTTACAATTTAAATAAAATTTCATGGAATTAGCCTTGCAAACCGTCCACTATCTATTCAAATGGTATAATTACCAATTAAGGAGGGTTGAATTGCACGATTGGTCCTTCAATTACCTTAAATTTTAACTAAACAGGCTTAATTTCAATTTAATCCTAAACTAATTATGAGTAAATGAGCAAATAGTCCAAAATTTAGTGCATTTAATCATGTCACCACCGCTTGGACTTTTTGACCATGGTTTAATTGCCATTTTGGTCCTTTTACTATTTTAAATCAAAAGTAATTAACTTTTACCTCTTTTACAATTTAATCCTTTTACCATAATTAAGTATTAAATCATCAAAATTACCAGACCGAACTTCAATTCACATATAATACGACTATATAAATATTTTTATAAATTATTTACGGCTTTAAATTATGGAAATGAGGTTCTAATACCTCGTTTTCAATAACCATTTGCCTTTTGAACCAAATCACTTATACTAAATTTTAATTCAATTAGTTAAAATCCTCAAATCAAAATTCAATATAAAAATTATTATTGACTCGTATAATTTAAATACTAATTATTCAAACTTACTCGTCGAACTTGTGACTCCAAAACCACTATCGGCACCACTGAAAATCGGGCTGTTACAGCGAAGTTGATTGGTAGCGGTGAGCTTGAAACTGGCAAAAGGAAAAAAAATCAAGTCAGTACTTTCCAATGTCCAGGCAATACCCAATGGGGATCTCATTTAGCTTTTCTCAATAGCTTGATGAGGATGTTCGATTCCATCTGTGTTGTATTATAAGATATCATCAAGTCCGGTAACCTTACTCAAATGAGTGAAGCTGATGAAATATATTATTCAATAACATCCATTGAATTTATTTTCATCTTGCATTTCATGATTGAGATGCTTGGAATAACTGATGATCTCTATCAAGCATTGTAGTATAAATCGCAGGATATACTAAAAGCAATGCAATTTGTGTCATCAACTAAAACACTTCTCCAGAAATTTAGAGAACATGGGTGGGATCCTTTGTTTGAGAAAGTGAAGTTATTTTGTAAAGATCATGAGATAGAAGTCCCCAATTTAAGTGCTTCGTACAAAGCTGGTCGAGGTCGGCCTCACATCCAGGGAGATAACCTCAAAATTGAGCATGAATATTGGTTTGATATATTCATTACTGGTACAGTTTCACTGTTAACAGAAATGAATTCTCGCTTCAATGATGAGGTAGTGAAGTTACTCATTCTTAGCTCCGCTTTGGATCCACGCAATAATTACAAAGCTTTTCGGGTGGAAGATATTTGAAAGCTTATAAATGATTTTTATCCGGACGATTTTACGAAGCAAGAAAAGCTAGACATGAAGATTCAATTAGAGCGTTTTCAACTTGATGCTCATCAAAGCACGTAGTTGCAAAAAGCTTCTACAGTTGCTAAGTTGTGTCAAGTGCTAGCTAAGACAAATAAGTCAAGTATTTATCCTTATCTTGATAGAATTATTCGTCTTGTGTTAACTCTTCCTGTGTCTACCACAATAACCGAATGAGTATTTTCAGCCATGGAAATTGTGAAGACAAGGCTTCACAATAGAATGGAGGATGATTTTCTTTCAACTTACTTGGTGGCATATATCAAAAAAGAGATAACTCGAGAATTTTCAACAGATTCCATCATTGATGAGTTCGATCTTATGAAAAAACGGAGGGTGCAATTTAGGATGCCTAGTATTGATAAATAGGACTAAGGTTAAGTTTTTTAAATTTAATTTTTGGAATTATAATGATATTTATGAATTTTTTAGTATAATATTAGTTATTCTTCTTTGCATATTGGAAAGAAATATTTAATTTTATATAGTGTGATTTTTTCTTTTAATTTTTTTACAGTTAAATCGTTCATACTTTTTAAAAAAACATTATATTGATTTGCTTAATAACATAAAAAAAAAGTATTTGAGAAGAATTGACACTTTTTTACGTTAAAAAAAAATCGTTCGAATTTAGAAGTTTCGCTCACCTTAAAGTAAATCTTGAATCCGACTCTAATTACTATTATTATTAATCTCACCGGAATCAATCTTAACAAATATCCAAATATAACCTCACCCTCCTCTCCATATAAAGAATAAACTAAATATAGAAGGGGAAGCATGCTTGGTAGGAAAAGGAATCGGCATGGGATTCAGTGATAAAAGGGGCAAATTGGTGAAAGAGGCGGTGATGCGATAAGTAAAGTCAATGGGGGCATATTGTGATTTAAGTGGAAAATTAGGACCGCGGTTTGTATGAAAGAAATGAAAGTCATATTGGGGTAGATCCATGTATGGAAAAAAAAAATATAATAATGTTTATTTAGAAGAAAATAGTATTCAAGTGGGATGTTTGCAAGGTTTTATTGCTTTTGCTGAATTTTCTCTCCCTAATTCAAAACAACCCTGCTTTTCTATATAAAAACAAAATGTCGTTTGACATTTTAACGAGGAATTAACGGAGAAAAAACTGGGAAATCTGTGTATAATAAATCAAATATATGCCTGTTTTACTATTTAACAATAATTTTATTCAAATTGAGGAAATAATTATTCTAAAATTCCAATTTGATATAAATGTTTAAAACCTCCACTTTTTCTTTTTTTTTTTTACTCACAATCAATTAAATAAAAATAATTCATTAGAATGAAAATTATTTTGTATAAATGGATTAAGGGTGTTTTGTGTATTTTATAAGGGATATTATTTAATACATTACCAATGAAGTTTTTGTATAGTAAAATATTTAAATATATATATATATATATATATATATATATATATATATAAAAGGAGACATATGTACATCATAAAACATAAACATAAAATCTTAAAATTATAAGCATAAACATAAAACAATCACAAATAATATAAACTCAATACGGAATAATGATTAAGTCACTTGTTATAACACCCAAGAGATCCTAATGCAAATTTTATTATTATCATCCACTCTCCTAAATTATAAAGCACGACTCAAGTTATTAAAAAATTTAAAAACAAATTTTGATTTAAAGTGAAGATAAGATGAAGAAATCAATCCAATTACAACTACTTCACCGTCTGGCTTTGATGGTATTTCACCCAACATTGACTCTTCAAACTAAGGATGAAGTTGCCATTATTAGTGCTTGAATTATCACTAGTGATTAACTTAGTAATAAGGAGATGAGAGTAATTAGAGAATTTAGCAGAGCATGCAAAGCTGAGGTGAGTAGCAAAACCAGTCTTTGCCTCGCAATCTTTACTTCTTAATGATGCTACTATGTCCAAAAACCAGCCTTGTATCTCATCTAGTTTTTAAGTGATTAGTTAAACACAAATGGAAGTTTTTAATACACGCTTCCAATAATTATTAATGCATTTATGATAAGTTGGATAAGTTTTGTTGTGGTAAATTAGAGTTATACAGATCATCAAGACTCCTTAAATATAAAATAATAAATAAAGCGGGGAAATTTGAAGATTAAAAAAAGAAGGGGGATTTTGAAAATCAAACCAAGTGGGGTTTTGAAGCATTTCACTCACGTAATCGAAGTCAATATTTGAAGGGGGTTCGCTTTCTCTGACTCACATTCAATAATGCTATATTTTTAGTGGAAAAGCTCGGAAACCGGAGGTTTATGGAATCTGTGACCCAACCACTTCATTCATGTGTTCAAGAGGGAGCTAGAGAACTTTTTATGAGATCAAATAGAATTTCTTTCAGGATTTTTAGAGGAATTAAACTCAAGTTTTTCATCTCAAGTCTCCTGCCAACCGCCGGCAAAATCAATGATATATACCACTTTAAAAAAAAAAAAAAATTAAGAGATTAGCCCTTTTTCCAAATTTTTTAGAGAAATAATTATTTTTTCCATCCATGTGGCCTAGGTCCCTTTGGATCTTTGATGGGCTCCAAATTTGAACTGAAACGCAGCCTGTGTTGGTAAGCCAATATTCCCAAAATATTGGGTGGAGTTAAAAGGTCTACTGGACTGGTTTGGAAGTCCAAACCAGGGGTAATTCTTATTTTACCCCTCCTATCCTTCCTTTATTATTTATTTTAACATAATTAAAATTATATTAAAAGCCCCATTAATTGCTTACCAAAAATACCTATTTCCTCAAATAATTCTCTATTTTTGTTTAGAAAAAAAGTGACATATACTCCTAATTTTGCCTACCTCCAATCCTATCCTTTGCATACGAATCATCCTATTTAGAGGATTTAAAAAATTATTTAATTGATAACATTGGAAGGATATGAATTTAAATGCGTAATATATTTTAATTTAGAGATTTATGGGTAATTTAATAAATGCATAGGAGAATTAAGTGATAATTATTAATTTCCCATAATTGAACAAGTCAATATACAAAGGTCATAAGAAATGTAAATGAGGATAAGCCTGAATTAAGCTTTTGGTAAGGCAACAATCAAATTTAAATTATGAAAGAAAATTATATTTCGTTTGCAGCTCCAAAACGTCAAATTCAAGTCGCTATTTTTAAGATGTGGAAATCAAACTTACATTTGAAACGTATCCTATATATTAATTATCAATCAATTCTGTCAAATTTTCAATTGGAAAAGAAGAATCTAGGTTGAGTGAATTTTAGTTCATCTATTCCAACATATTCATAAAGTTCACCTGGATCTCTCAAGTTTTCCTTGTCTTTCCACTTACTAATGTGTAGTTTCACAATTGACAACTATTATAAACTATCAGTATTGATCTTTCTAGTTGATTTGTTATATGAGAGATCAAATTTATCCACGATTTTCTTTGTTATGAACAAATCAAATGCCTCCATAGCACTCCACTTTCGGCCTGCAATCCCTTTTCGCTTTCGTAGAATTAAATTTCATTGATCCAAGCCTTAATACCCTTTCTTCATTTTCTCTTCTTTACTAATTGCGGATATCTTAGATCGCTCTAAATAGTCACATATCCTATGCGGGCCACAACATAAGAAGCACTTCATTAGCTCATTCAGTTTACTGTTCGGCTTCAACATCCCATTATGTGGTTTCCAATAACCACCATTATTATTTTTAACCTATCCTTCTTCATCTCCCCCACCATTGCCCTTCTCCTTGAGCTTGAAAGACTGAAACTTGTCTTTCCTCGAAACAAGCTCAATTAAGGACTCCGATACGGTAATGGCTACGGTAAGATTAGTGATACCCTGTTGGCGCAACTCATGTTTTGCCTTCATCTTTGAACCAGTAAAATGCTTCTTTCTCACTCAAGTTAAAGATTTGAAGCATCAATTCACTAAATTCTTTGACATACTCTCCAACAGTACCTTGTTGCATAAGGCAACGCAACTTAGCCCGAGCCTCATTCTCGGCATATTGTGGGTAAAATTGCTTTTTCAACTCCTCCCAAAGTTCTATTTACAATCCTACCTCGTTTCTCATTCATGGACCTATGACACCACCATAAGAGAGTGACCTTCGTAAAATAAATCGAAGTGTGTTTACCTTAGTGACATCATCTATAATGCCCATTGAATGGAAGTATTGCTCTATTCCCTATAACAAGTTGTCCACATTCCTTGCAAACCTCGTCCCATTAAACTCTTTCGGATGAGGGGCATATATTTTGCACTACTTAAAAGTCGAAACCAACATCTCATTACCCAAAGTAGACTTATAGATAGTGAGTTCCCACTTGAGCTCCACAATATATTCCTTTAAAACTATTACAATGGTTTCCAGAGCATTATTCTTTTATGTCTGATCATCCACAACGGTATTTAGGGCCCCTTTCATTGCATCCAAATTGGAACTGAGAGCCTTTGCCACATAATCCTTGAGTTGCTCATTCACTAAGTCCAGCTCATCGACGTGTCCCTCAACTACCACAAGCAATTCCTTCACACCACAATGGATTCCTCAAGATTGACCAGTACTCCACTTTACAAATTTGAAAGCATATCTATCGATCTGCTAGCTTTTCTACCCTCGAGTCTCCCTGGTCTCAATATGCTTATATTGTAATTTCATCATCTCAATCAACACCTTACTAAACATTGGCTCAAATACCAACTGTAATGGGTTAGAACTTATATCTCCCAAACCGCACGACCTTAGGCAGAAACTTAGCTCAAATTCGCCTAAGTTAGCCTAACTCTCGAAAGATGAGAATTCACAACGAAAATTCTTTAAAGTTCCAAATTAAAGCATAAGCAAACTCTCAAGCAAAGAAGCAAAAAAGCAAATAGAAAAGCCACAAGAAAACTAAGCACATCAAGTGTTTGTGTAATACTCTTAAAGTGTTTCTATTACTTTGAAGAGTTACAACTAAGTAGGATGATTACAAATAAGAGGGAAGGCCACAATTTATAGTTGAGCTCTGTAACACCCCTAACCCGTAACCATCATTGGACTAGGGTTAAAAGGCATTACCGATCATTTCCGAACATTCCATATCATTTCACATCCAAACATAACAGTTCATATTCAATGAGTCCCTTAATGAGGTCTATGAGACCTTATTCACATGCTAGAAAGGGGTCGGGACTAAACCAAACACATATGAAAATTTTTAAAATTTAAACATTTTTCTAAGTTACAAAGGCCACATGCCCGTGTGGGTAGGCCGTGTGCCACACACAGCCTCAGACACGCCCGTGCGTCTAAGCCGTGTCAAAATAGGGCATATATACTAACTTGTTCACATGGCCTAAGACACGCACGTGTGTCCAGCCCATGGTCGCTACTGACTTGATCCACACGGCCAGTCACACGACTGTGTGTCTTGCCCGTGGTCGAGTCTGACTTGTATCAAATTTCAAATTCGATAGACACGGTCGACCTACACGCCCGTGTGCTCGACTGTGTGGGCAATTATAGGCCATTTTCAAGGCCAAACTTGCCACCCATACTTTGAATCACCTACAAACCCCAAATCAAATGCATTTATACCTCAAATGGCAACCAAAACATACCCTAATATGCACCATGTAATTCATACTACAAGTTCACATTTTATCCATCATTCTCAACAACCAATTCTAGTATATAAAACATACCATTTCCATTCTCACTATTTCATAACTCTTTCATCATTTTCTTAGCCTACATATATACACCATCAACATTCAACCATCTAGCCATATCACATGGCAAGATCCAACATTACCAAAACATACCATAACTTCTAGCCTATACATGCCATATACCAAATATGTACATCTTTCAAAAGTACCGAAATATATAGCCAATAGTGTGATCAAGTTACTGACAATCCCCAGATCTAAGCTAGCTCTATTGACATTGTAAAACAGAGAAACACATCACACAGTAAGCTTTAAAGCTTAGTAAGTTCGTAATATAATACATACTACTCAATAATGCAACATCAATACATAATTAAATCATCACATAGATAGATGCACAATTAGGTACATTATCATCCTCAACCATATGCTCAAATATCCATTCATTCAACCATTAAAACTATCATCAACCACATAGGTTCAAACATACATTTGCCAACACTTAGTTAATAAACGTACTTGATATTCGATGCTCGATACCATATCTCATTCACTGCTCGATATCTTTTCAACTATATTGCACACTTAGTGCCCAAATCATAGCCGAAGATTAATTAACATCGCACACTTAGTGCCTAGATAAAAAATTGAACTTAATTCGGCATCACACACACAGTGCCAATCAGTAAAGCCGAAGCTTCCATTACTTCACACACACAGTGCTATTCATTTCTATCTCGATTTCAATTACGCACACTTAGTGCCACATTTCTCAATCTCATATTTAACATTTCCAATTCAATAATTATACATTCATTCAATTCACATCACATATGTAACATCCTAAAAAGGGCCTATGCAATTTCAGTTTACTTGAACGAAATGGCATGTCTTATGTGTTATGAATGTATTTTGAACATTTTGGGAACTAGGAAATGTAAGGAAATGATTTAGAAATAATTCAAAAGAGGAAAGTAAACATTTCTGGAAACTTGGAAATGTAAGGAAATGTTAGGTTAAAGGAGGGAAACGAACGTTTTTGGAAACTTGAAAATGTAAGGAAATGATTTAGAAATGATTCAAAAGAGGAAAGTAAACATTTCTGGAAACTTGGAAATGTAAGGAAATGTTAGGTTAAAGGAGGGAAACGAACGTTTTTGGAAACTTAGAAATGTAAGGAAATGTCTTAGAAAATGTCAAGTTTTAAAGTTTAAAAGAGGAAACTAAGGCAAGGTGGCCTTAAGAGAAAATGTATGTGAAATTTGACACACAAACGGGCTTGGAAAAGTGGCCTGGAGATACCACTTAGGGCCTCTGGAAATGGCGCTACATACAAGGGTATTGGGCCAAGGTTCGAGCTGCAGGGGGAGCAAAATAAAAGTTTTATTTTTGCTACAAAGAGCAGAGAAGTGGACGGCACTAAGGAACTCAAGGGAGGAGTTTAATTTCTTTTGAAATTTCGGCTAATAGAGGGACAAATGATGATTTATCTTAAATTATTTTCAAGGAGGAAATAAAGGATTATTCTTTTAATTTAAATAAAGGGATAAAGCTATCAAAATAGAAGAGTGGTGGCCAAGTAAGGGATTCTGAGTAGTAATTTTGGCTACTAGAGGAAAAGAGGCCATTCATTCATTCACTCTTTCTTTGTTAGAATTTCTTAAGCAAATTCTCCTCTCTCTGCTGAATTTCCTAGAGCCTTGTTCTTCTTCTTTTTGTTAGCCAAAGCCGAAAATTCAAGATACACCATTAGCCGATTTTTTTTCTTTCCAATCCATCAATAGCCGAATCTTGGTGGGACTTCAAGCATAGGTGCTGTCGATTTCTTCAAGGGTAAGAACAAGTTTGATTTCTATTCTTTTCTTTTAGGTTTGTCGAAATCTAGGACTAATCTCATCAATATTCTTATTTGCCGAAATTTGGAAGGTTTCTTTCGGGATTTCTTTTGCCATAGTAGACTATAAAGGAAGAGATCCTCGGGATTTGACCATCAAGGTAAGTCATATCTGACATTAGGCCAAGGGCCATTGATTTTGATTAAAAATTAGAAGTTGATCTAACATGTGGTTTTAAGAATTTCATCAGAAGCTATAACCAAGGGATAATTTCGGGATTCAAGATCCTTAAGGTAAGTGACTATGAATAATCGGCCAAGGCCTATTTTAGTAGTATATCTATTTTTATGTGTTTAAGCCGAAAACTAACCGATTCAAGGGATCTAGTGTTTAGCCGATTTCAAAGGGGAAGAATACAAGTTCTCGGGATTTGATTTTTAATCGGCAACAAGGTAAGTTTTGGTTGCAATAATCCTTCGAGATTTAGTCTTATGGCCAAATAGGCTTTTACTAAATAGTAAGTGATTAATCAAATGTAGGAACTTGAGATCTAAGACAGTAGATCAGATTTCGGGATTTTCAGTAAAGTTGTTAAGCGAATCAGGTGTGTACCCCACACTATTTCTTAATAAGTTTTATGGCAATGTTTAATAAATATATGTATGTGATATTAAGAATGTGAAAAGTATGGCTAAAGTACCATGCAATGGTACAAAATACTCAGGTACGTTTCCTACTCCTACTAGGATTATGAATACATGTTAGATGTAACATGAGAACAATGATAAGAATGTGAAATTTGGCATGTTAATGCATAATATGTATGATATGGGGCATATGGGTTATTGAAAAGGGGAAGTGAATGTGGTGACCTAAGACCACGATATCTGAATGTGGTGACCTAAGACCACGATAACTAAATGTGGTGACCTAAGTCCACGAGATCTGAATGTGGTGACCTAAGACCACGAAATTATAAGGGCGATGAGCACGTCGACTGCAGCGACTGCCTTCGATGGTGTGTAGCGGATGGAGGGTTGACTTAGTAGTCCCCACGGTGTGCAGGTTGGTACGGGAAAGTGTAGCGGATGGCTAAATAGGCTTGGGTTGGGAATGCATCATTAATTGTATACTATGATATGAATGTGTATTATTTGTTATGCCTGATTCTATTTGGAGTTAGTGTTGTGTACACATTGAGTCATTGACTCACCCGTTGTGGGAACATGTTTGGTGACTGAACGATGATGGACCAGGGTCGGCAGGAGCTTATGGTCGCCATGCTCAGCTTGAAGTTTATTTAATTTTGGGCTTTTATATTTTAAGTACTTTAAATTTAAAGTTTGGAAATTATTTGATGTAATAAGGCCATAGTTGAACCATTTTACCTTTATTTTTATTTATTATGTTTATGAATATTTATCTATTAAAGTTTAAGTAAATTTCTTCTAAACTAAACCCTAAATGTTTTGTCACCATAAATAAAGGGATTTCAATATAAAATGAACCTGTTTTCAACTCAAGCCCAACCCAGTTCGAACTTCCTCCCAAAATCACCTCAAATTTTCTCAAAGTGCAAATGAATTTGAACCGGTTTTTCCTAAGAAACATACCAAATTTGGTCAAGGCTCGTGGGCCGGGTTTGGGATGTTTCAATTTGGTATCAGAGCCTGTTTCAAACTCTCGGCTTGAGGCTTAAGGCCCAAAACGTTTTCAAATCGAGCCCAAATAAGTTTTAAGGAAGTATTTTTGAAAACAAGCAGGTTTTCTGGCATGGCACCTAAGTCTCCGACCCGCAGTCCAGGAGGTAAGTATCCCTATCTATTATGTGATTTATATTATGATTTGTAGAAGGGTAGAAATGGAATGGACCGTAGATTAGCATGATAGGTACTTGAACCCTAGGACTAGTCTACCCCAACTATTACATAAGACTTAAGGACCATTAAACAAACCTATGACTTAGTCGCCGAGTTAGGGTGTGGTAACCCCTGTGCGCATGTCTAGGATTGGATCCGGAAGAGCCTGGTATTTAAGCAGTGCTAGTGACTCACCTCCTCTTTCATTGGAATCCTACAGTGCGTAGCTTCGGTTCACTCTAACCAAGAGGACTCGATGGGTGTGGCAACCTCTGTGCGCATGTCTAGGAATGGTTTCGGTGGGAGCTTGGTACTTAAGCAGTCTGCGTGACTCACCTCCTCTCCATTCGAATCCTACCTGGTGCGTAGCCTTGGTTCACCCTGACCAAGAAGACTCGGTCATAGGCTAAACACAATACTTAAAACCGAAAGGGAACTAGCCGTGTTTTTATAAAAACCCCATTTTAAAACTCTTAAATTTTTTTAATTTGTAAAAACTATCTTTACAAAATCTTACGAAAAATTTCCGATTTACAAAATTACAAAAAATACCCTTAGTGGTAAAGTTACAAAAATGCCCTTGGTTTATAAAAATGTCCAAACCACCCACAGTTTTAATCAAAATTTCATTACCTTATAACAAATCCAAAAACTCTAATTTGCAAAATATCAAAATACCTTGATTTTGGAAAATTACAAAATTGCCCCTAACTTACAAAATTATCAAAATGACCCTGATTTCCAAAATTTTTGCAACCTCATTGTTTTGGAAAGTAAAATTCTCAAAAAGAACCCTCAAAGTTTTGTAAATTTGGAAATACCCACAAATTATTAAACTTTACAAATTTACAGTTTTATTACCAAAATACCCCAGAGATTTAAAATTAAAAATACCCCGGATTTTAAAATTTTCCAAAACACCCCCGGGAATTTAAAATTTCCAAAATACCCTTATTGACAAAATCACCAAGGAACCTTATTTTAACAAATTACGAAAATACCCCTGTAGGACAAATTACAAAAATACCCTTAGGTAGTGGAAAAGCAACAACAATGAAAACTACAACATTTCTCTGAATGAACGAAAGTTCATAATTGATTGATGGATGTATGAATGAAAAGACTGTGTGCATGTATGAATACGAAAGAACCACTCTTAAAAATTCTTTCCATAAAACTTCTTCGCGGATAATCAAGTGAAATAAGGACTAATTCATAAAACTTCTTAATCAGATCACGGCGTTAGTAATGAGCTCTAGAGGGGCGTGGTCGCCGCGTGGGCGCGATGAGGAAGGATGACCGTGTCGAACCCGTTAGATCGGGTCAAGGGTCCGACAATGAGATACCACCGCCGCCACCACCACCACCACCGTTGGTGCCGAACAGCCAAGATTAGGCGGGGATGATGCGATGCAGCGCGGTGTCGCTGCGAGTTCTTGAGTTGGTGGTCGTGCGGGGAGGAAATTCGAACTCAAAAGTCTGTACTGGCGACTCCGAGCTAATGGAGTGAAGTATTTCGTGGAGTATCTCGGTGTGGCACCCGTCTGGTGAAGTCTTCGTTAGAGGCAATGAGCGCATTATGGATGAGCTTGATCGACCCTGAGGAGAAGTTAAAAGGAATGGTGGCCTTTGCTTCTGCGATGAAGCGTACCAATGGTGGTTAACTGTTCGGGATGGTGCCACAGCTGAGGATCTGACATGGGACTTGTTAAGGCAGCATATCAGAAGAAATATGTTGGCACACGGTACATGGGACTATGTTAAGGCAGCATAGCAAAGGAAGGCTTTTCTGGGGCTGGTTCAAGGAAACAAGTTCGTAGCCGAGTATGAAGCCGAATTTCTGAGGTTGAGCCGGTATGCTCGAGGAGTAGTGGCAACTGAGCATGAGCACTGTGTCCGTTTTGAGGATGGACTAAGGGATGATCTAAGATTGTTAATAGCACCGCATCAGGAGCGGGAGTTTTCTGCTTTAGTAGAAAAGGCCAAGGTAGCCGAGGGAATTAAGGATTCTACAAAGCAGACTATGGATCGGAATAGGCCAAAAAGAGGTTTTGGATCATCTGGGAAGGTTCAAAAGAGGCCTAGAGTTGACGGGCCGCGAGGTCAACAAGTTGGTACAGGAGGGCAGTATCATCCTTGTGATTTGTATGGAAAGAAGCACTTAGGAGAGTGCTGGAAGAAGACGGGAGGATGTTTTAGGTGTGGGTCCAAGGACCATGTGATCAAGGATTGTCCTACGAAACCAGACGGGAATTGACTAGCAGCTCAGAGTGTTAATCAGGCTGGTAGAGGAGGGCAACAGCCTCAACGAGGTCGTGGTCCGAATAACAGAGGTAATGGCACTGGCAGAGGACGTGGAACACAGGGCAGAGGTGCTGCTAATACTGAGGCAAGGCAACCAAGTTTGGTCTATGCGGTTTGTCGTAGGGAGGATGGAGACGCGCCGGATGTTATAATCGGTACGTTCCTTATTTATGGCAAGCCTTATTATGCCTTAATTGATGTGGGCTCGACCCATTCATATGTTGCATGTAGTGTAGTGGAAACACTAGGCCTAGACTCGAAACTTTCTGATAGGCAGATGACTGTAGTAAGCCCATTAGGCCAAACTGTAGTGGTGGATAAGATCTTTCAGAGTGTACCTTTAGAGATTCAGGGAGTGAACTTTCGGGCTGACTTAATGGAACTACCTTTTGGGGAGTTTGAACTCATACTTGGAATGGACTGGCTAGTAGAGCACCAGGCCGTGTTGGATTGTGCGGCTAAATGAATGGAACTAAGGACCCCAGAGGATGAAGTAGTAGTAATGATCGGAGAAAAAAAAAACTACATGTCTAACGTAGTTTCAGCGTTAAAGGTTGAGAAAATGGTTAGGAAAGGGTGCAAGGCGTTCTTAGCCTTCGTAAGTACGTTGGGTAGAAAGGAAGAAGGTGTCAGTGGAGTTAGAACTGTAAGGGACTTCGAAGATGTATTTTCGGAGGAATTACCAAGAATACCCCTAGATAGGGAGGTGGAATTTGGAATAGACTTGCTATCGGGAACAGCTCCTGTGTCAATCGCTCCATACCGAATGGCGCCAAAGGAGTTGGTTGAGCTCAGGGCTCAAATCCAAGAATTGCTGGATCGTGGGTTCATCCGACCCAGTATGTCTCCATGGGGAGCACTGGTCCTATTTGTGAAGAAGAAGGATGGAACTATGCGAATGTGCATAGACTATCGTCAGTTGAATAAACTGACCATCAAGAACAAGTATCCTTTACCAAGGATAGATGACTTGTTCGATCAGCTGAAAGGGGCAGCTGTGTTTTCGAAAATAGATCTACGATCGGGATATCATCAATTGAAAGTGAAGGAGGTAGACATCCATAAGACCATCTTTAGGACAAGATACGGCCATTATGAGTTTGTAGTAATGCCATTTGGATTGTGACACGCGCCCGGTAGCGTTCATGGATATGATGAATCGGGTTTTTCAACCCTACTTGGATAGATTCGTCGTCGTATTTATCGATGATATCCTTGTGTACTCCAAGTCGGAGGAGGAGCATGATGAGCACCTCCGAGTTGTGTTGCAAGTATTAAGGGAGAAGAAGCTCTATGCCAAATTCAGCAAGTGTGAATTTTGGCTCAGGGAGGTGGCATTCTTAGGGCATGTGGTATCCGCAAAAGGAATAAGAGTGGACCCTAGGAAGATCGAAGCAATGTTGGATTGGAAACCACCTAGGTCCGTGGCTGAAATCTGAAGTTTCTTAGGTTTGGCAGGCTATTACAGAAGGTTCGTGGAAGGGTTCTCGTTAATAGCCGTGCCTTTGACAAAGTTGCTAAGGAAGGAAGTACCCTTCGAATGGACTGATAAGCAACAGGAGAGCTTTGAAAAGCTTAAGAAGGTGTTGACGGAAGCCCCAGTGTTAATTCAGCCAGAAGCAGGGAAGGATTTTGTGGTGTACTGTGACGCTTCGTATACGGGATTAGGATATGTCCTAATGCAAGATGGAAAAGTAGTCTCTTATGCGTCTCGGCAGTTAAGGCCGCATGAGGTTAACTACCCAACCCATGACTAGGAATTGGCAGCAGTGGTTTTCGCTCTTAAGCTTTGGAGGCATTACCTTTATGGAGAAAGGTCGATAATCTACACAGACCACAAGAGCCTTAAGTATCTGTTGACTCAGAAGGAGTTGAACTTGAGGCAGGGAAGGTGGGTGGAGTTATTAAAGGATTATGATTGCTCGATAGAGTACCATCCGGGCAAGGCGAATGTGGTAGCTGATGCCCTAAGCTAGAAGGTTGTGTCGGATCTAAGGGCTATGTTCGCACGCTTGAGTTTGTATGATGATGGAAGCCTGTTGGCAGAGTTACAAGTCAAGCCCAATGGCTGAATGAGGTGAAAGGGGGACAGTTGGCCAATAAGGACCTAAGTGCTAAGTTACGACAAATCTGAGCGAAGAGTTAGAAGATTATGGCGTTAATGATGAAGGAGTATTGTACTACAAAGGAAAGGTCCGTATCTTAGGGGCGAGGAGTTAAGGCAGAAGAATTCTTCGGGAAGTGCATAGTAGCCCTTACGCTATGCATCCCGAGGCATTAAGTCATGTCTGAGAGATCTAAGGGAACAATTTTGGTGGCTTTGATCTTAAACGGGAAGTTATTGAATTAGTGGGAAAATGTCGGCGTGTCGAATAAGTTAAGGTGAACACCGGTTCCATCGGGATTGCTTGACCAATCGAGATTCCGCATGGAAGTGGGAGAGAATTACCATGGACTTCGTTAGTGGGCTTCCCTTACGCCTACTAAGAAGGACTCGTTATGGGTAATAGTGGACCGTTTGACCAAGTCCGCGCACTTCATCCCGGTAAGAGTTGATTATTCTCTTGAAGCTGGCCAAGTTATATGTGGCGAAAATTGTGAGGTTACATGGAGTACCGTGTCGATCATCTCCGATAGAGACCCAAGGTTTACGTCTCGGTTTTGGAGAGCACTTCATCAAGCTTTAGGCACTAAGTTAGACTTCACTCGGCTTTTCATCCACAATCGAGACGGGCGATGCGAGCAGGTTATACAAGTGTTGGAGGATATGTTGAAAGGCTGTGTGATGGATTTCCGAGGAAGTTGGGAAGACTATTTGCCTTTACCAGAGTTCGCCTACAACAACAGTTATCAGGCTAGCATCCGGATGGCACCGTATGAAGCATTGTATGGTCGGAAGTGCCGAACTCCTACTTGTTGGACTGAGTTAGGAGAACGTCAAGTTTTGGGTCCCGAGTTGGCGTGGCGGCGAAGAGAAGGTTGAGATAATCCGAGCACGGTTAATGGAAGCCTCGATGGCGTAAGTCGTCACACCCGACCCTAAGCGGAAGGAAATAGAGTTTGAAGTGGGAGACCAAGTGTTTACGAAAGTCTCGCCTTGGAAGAAGGTGATGAGGTTTGGTCGCAAAGGAAGTTAAGCCCAAGGTTTATAGGGCCTATCAGTCTTCGAAACGAGTTGGACCGATGGCATACCGATTAGAGTTGCCACGAGTTGCAGCAGATGCACGCAGCGTATTCCATGTATCCATGCTACGTCGCTACCGATCGAATCCATCTCATGTGGTACCAGTTGAAGAAGTGGAGCTAAGGCCAGACTTATCCTACGAGGAAGAGCCGATTCAGATATTGGAACATGATGTGAAAGTGCTACGAAGGAAGTCAGTGCCTCTAGTCAAAGTGTTATGGCGCAATCATGGATCGGAAGAAGCTTCGTGAGAACCAGAAGAGGCAATGAGACAACAATACCCTCAATTATTTTAGCTAGGAAATTTCGAGGATGAAATTTCGAGGATGAAATTATTTCGAGGATGAAATTTCGGTTTAATTGAACGAAATGACATGTCTTATGTGTTATGAATATATTTTGAACATTTTGAAAACTAAGAAATGTAAGGAAATGATTTAGAAATGATTCAAAAGAGAAAAGTAAACATTTCTGGAAACTTGGAAATGTAAGGAAATGTTAGGTTAAAGGAGGGAAACGAACGTTTTTGGAAACTTGAAAATGTAAGGAAATGATTTAGAAATGATTCAAAAGAGGAAAGTAAACATTTCTGGAAACTTGGAAATGTAAGGAAATGTTAGGTTAAAGGAGGGAAACGAACGTTTTTGGAAACTTAGAAATGTAAGGAAATGTCTTAGAAAATGTCAAGTTTTAAAGTTTAAAAGAGGAAACTAAGGCAAGGTGGCCTTAAGAGAAAATGTATGTGAAATATGACACACAAACGGGCTTGGAAAAGTGGCTGGAGATACCACTTAGGGCCTCTGGAAATGGCGCCACATACAAGGGTATTGGGCCAAGGTTCGAGTGTGGGGGAGCAAAATAAAAGTTTTATTTTTGCTACAAAGAGCGAGAGAAGTGGACGGCACTAAGGAACTCAAGGAGGAGTTTAAATTCTTTTGAAATTTAGGCTAATAGAGGATAAATGATGATTTATCTTAAATTATTTTCAAGGAGATAATAAGGGATTATTCTTTTAATTTAAATAAAGGGATAAAGCTATCAAAATAGAAGAGTGGTAGCCAAGTAAGGGATTCTGAGTAGTAATTTCGGCTACTAGAGGAAAAGAGGCCATTCATTCATTCACTCATTCTTTCTTTGCCGAATTTCTTAAGCAAATTCTCCTCTCTCTGCCGAATTTCCTAGAGCCTTGTTCTTCTTCTTTTTGTTAAGCCAAAGCCAAAATTCAAGATACACCATTAGCCGATTTCTTTTCTTTCCAATCCATCAATAGCTGAATCTTGGTGGGACTTCAAGCATAGGTGCTGTCGATTTCTTCAAGGGTAAGAACAAGTTTGATTTCTATTCTTTTCTTTTAGGTTTGTCGAAATCTAAGACTAATCCCATCAATATTCTTATTTGCCGAAATTTGAAAGATTTCTTTCGGGATTTCTTTTGCCATAGTCGACTATAAAGGAAGATATCCTCGGGATTTGACCATCAAGGTAAGTCATATCTGACATTCGGCCAAGGGCCATTGATTTTGATTAAAAATTAGAAGTTGATCTAACATGTGGTTTTAAGAATTTCACGTGAAGCTATAACCAAGGATAATTTCGATTCAAGATCCTTAAGGTAAGTGACTATGAATAATCGGCCAAGGCCTATTTTAGTAGTAGATCTATTTTTATGTGTTTAAGCCGAAAACTAACCAATTCAAGGGATCTAGTGTTTAGCCGATTTCAAAGGGGAAGAATACAAGTTCTCGGGATTTGATTTTTAATTGGCAACAAGGTAAGTTTTGGTTGCAATAATCCTTCGGGATTCAGTCTTATGGCCAAATAGGCTTTTACTAAATAGTAAGTGATTAATCAAATGTAGGAACTTGAGATCTAAGATGAGTGAGATCGATTTCGGGATTTTCAGTAAAGTTGTTAAGCGAATCAGGTGTGTACCCCACACTATTTCTTAATAAGTTTTATGGCAATGTTTAATAAATATATGTATGTGATATTAAGAATGTGAAAAGTATGGCTAAAGTACCATGCAATGGTACAAAGTACTCAGGTACGTTTCCTACTCCTACTAGGATTATGAATACATGTTAGATGTAACATGAGAACAATGATAAGAATGTGAAATTTGGCATGTTAATGCATAATATGTATGATATGGGGCATATAGGTTATTGAAAAGGGGAAGTGAATGTGGTGACCTAAGACCACGATATCTGAATGTGGTAACCTAAGACCACGATAACTAAATGTGGTGACCTAAGACCATGAGATCTGAATGTGGTGACCTAAGACCATGAAATTATAAGGGCGATGAGCACGTCGACTGCAGCGACTGCCTTCGATGGTGTGTAGCGGATAGAGGGTTGACTTAGTAGTCCCCACGGTGTGCGCGGTTGAGTGCGGGAAGTGTAGCGGATGGCTAATTAGGCTTGGGTTGGGAATGCATCATTAATTGTATACTATGATATGAATGTGTATTATTTGTTATGCCTGATTCTATTTGGACTTAGTGTTGTGTACACATTGAGTCTGTTGACTCACCCCGTTGTGGGAACATGTTTGGTGTGACAGATGATGGACCAAGATTCGGCGAGGAGCTTATGGTCGCCATGCTCGACTTGAAGTTTATTTAATTTTGGGCTTTTATATTTTAAGTACTTTAAATTTAAAGTTTGGAAATTATTTGATGTAATAAGGCCATAGTTGAACCATTTTACATTTATTTTTATTTATTATGTTTATGAATCTTTATCTATTAAAGTTTAAGTAAGTTTCTTCTAAACTAAACCCTAAATGTTTTGTCACCGTAAATAAAGGGATTTCAATATAAAATGAACCTGTTTTCAACTCAAGCCCAACCCAGTTCGAACTTCCTCCCAAAATCACTTCAAGTTTTCTCAAAGTGCAAATGAATTTGAACCGGTTTTTCCTAAGGAAATACCAAATCCGGTCAAGGCTCATGGGCCGGGTTTGGGGTGTTTCAACATAGATATAATTTGACAACTAGTATTATATCCGAACTTACCTCGGACGTCGAAATACCAAAACTAGCCGATTAATCGAGTACTTTGTCTTTGCCTCGATCTCGATCTGAATTTCTCCTTTCTTGGTCTATACATATTCAAATTTAACTTATTCAATCACCAATTCATTCAATTTAGTCCACACACACATATTTAAGGCATTTTACAAAATAGCACTCACATTTTCACATTTCGACACTTTAGTCCCTAATTCATCAAATCACAAAATACACAAAATTTCTATACACATAAGCTTAGCCAAATTTTCTCCATGATAATACAAGGCCATATATTTCATTTATTTCACAATTTAGTCCCTCAAAATATTATTTTCACAATTTAGTCCAATTTACTCAAAATCACCAAAAATCCAAAGACAAACTATATTAATCTTTCACATATCTTTCATATTCCACCAACTAACAACACAAAGCTCACATATTCATCAATGGCATATCTCAAAACCTTCATCAAATTCTAAAATTAAAGCATGGGTTTGATTGTACACTAAGCAAAGATCACAAAAACATAGAATTTATCAAAAACATAAACCAAAGCATACCTTAATTTTGCTCTACCAAGGCAGAATGCTTCAAAACTTCTTAACCCTATTCTTTTCCTTCTAATTCGATGAACAAAGATGATGATAATGGCCATTTTCATGTTTTATTATAGTTATATGAACATAATTATTAAATACCAATTTTAACCTTTTTAATAACATTTAAAATCCACTAACATTAGGCCATTTTTGTCCATCCCATCTATTAATGGTCTAATATCAATTTAAGGACCTTTCATTTAATAAGCCATGCCAAATAAGTACTTTAAAAATCAGCACACAACTTTTACATTTTACACGATTAGGTCCTTTTCTCAAATTAAACACACAAACGATAAAATTTTCGTACGAAACTTTCACACATGCTAATTCACATATTATAAACATCAAAAATAATATTAAAACATTTTTCTGATCTCAGATTTGTGGTCTCGAAACCACTATTTCGACTAAGGTCTAAATCGGGTTGTTACAACTTTCCCCCCTTAGGGATTTTCGTCCCCGAAAATCTTACCAGTGAATAGGTTATGATATTACTCTCTCATAACATCTTCAGGCTCCCACGTAGCCTCTTCTACTTCGTGTTTGTGCCACAACACTTTCACTAAGGAAATTTTCTTATTTCTCAACTCTTTGATCTCTCGTGCCAAAATTCGGATCGCTTATTCACTATACGACAAATTTGACTGAATTTCAACCTTAGTAGGAGCAATCACATGAGACAAATCAGATCTGTACCATCGAAAGATCGACACATGAAACACATTATGAATCTTTTCTAACTCAGGTGGCAACATCAATCTATAAGCAACTGGATTTATTCGTTCAATGATTTTATACGGCCCGATGAACCTCAAATTCAATATCTTTCCGTTTCAAATCTACATAAGACTTCTAACGATCTGAAATCGCTTTCAAACTGTCACGAAGCACTTTCACTTTCTGCTTAGTCTCTTTTATTAAATCAACCCTGTGAATCTTATTCTCACTCAGCTCAGTCCAATACAATGGAGTTCGACATTTTCGATCGTAAAAAGCCTCATACGGTGCCATTTAAATGCTAGATTGAAAACTGTTGTTGTACGCAAACTCAATCAACGGTAAATGTTTTTCTCACGTATTCTCAAATTCAAGAATACAACATCTCAACATATCTTCGAGAGCCTAAATGATCCGCTCAGACTGACCATCTGTTTGCGGATGAAAGGCAGTACTACAATGCAACTTTGTGCCTAAAGCCTCTTGAAATTTCTTCCAAAATCACGAGGTAAATCTCGGGTCTCTGTCAGATACAATAGATAGTGGCACCCCATGTAATCTCACAATCTCGGTAATATACAATACAGCTAATTATCAAATGAATAACCTATTCTCACAGAACGAAATGAGCTGATTTCGTCAATCTATCAACTATCACCCAAATTGTATCTTTCTTTCTTGGAGATAAAGGCAATCCCAACACAAAGTCCATCGTGATTTTCTCCCATTTCCACTCAGGAATCATAATCGGTTGTAACAAACCGGACAGAACCTGATTTTCAGCTTTAACTTGCTGTTCAGCTTTAACTTGCTGACAAACCAAGCATTTCGAAACAAACTCTGAGATGTCCCGTTTCATACCATGCCACCAATAAAACTGTTTCAGATTGTTGTACATTTTCGTACTCTTCGGATGAACAGTCAAACGACTATTATGAGCTTCGTTCAAAATCAACTGAATCAACTTTGAATTCTTTGGAACACAAATCTGATCTCCGAATCTCAAACAATCATCACTATCAACTCAAAATTTCAAATCGACATTCAATCCACACTGATCTTATTTAGCCATCATTTCAACATCACTTTTCTAGGCATCACAAATCTGACGTACGAACATCAACCTTACTTTCAACTCAGCCAAAACTAAATCATCATCACATAGATCTATTTAAGTACTCATAACTCGCAAAGCACATAAAGACTTTCGACTCAAGGCATCAGTAAAAACATTACTTTGCCCGGATGATAATCAATCTCAAGTTCGTAATCTTTCAACAATCCTAACCATATTCTCTGTCTCAAATTCAATTCTTTCTGAGTCATCAAATATTTCAAACTCTTGTGATCAGTAAAAACATGACATTTCTCACCAAACAAGTAGTGACGCCAAATCTCCAATGCAAATACAATTGCGACTAATTCAAGATCATGCGTCGGATAGTTCTTTTCATGCGGCTTCATCAGCATACAGCCCAAACCATTCAACGATGCATCACTGTAAACTATGAATTCTTTACCCAATTCAGGTTGAACTAACATGAGTGCCTCTGTAAACAATGCTTTCAACTGCTCAAAACTCTGTTGACACTTTTCTAACCACTCGAATTTAACATCTTTTTGTAGCAACTTCGTTAACGGAGTCACAATCATCGAGAAGCCTTTCACAAACCATCTATAATATCCCACTAGTCCCAGAAAACTACGGACTTTAGACACATTTTTCGGAGGCTTCCATTCTAAAATAGTTGAGATCTTACTCGGATCAACTCGTATTCCTGCAGCTGATACAATATGCCCCAGAAAACCAACCTTATGCAACCAAAACTCACATTTGCTAAACTTTGCATACAATTGCTTCTCGCGCAGAGTCTGTAACACAATTCTCAAATGCTCGGCATGTTGTGTCTCATCACATGAGTAAATCAGAATGTCATCAATGAACACCATAACAAAACGCTCCAAATACGATCTGAATATTTCGTTCATCAAATCCATAAATACTGTAGGAGCATTCATTAGTCCAAAAGGCATAACTAAGAATTCATAATGTTCGTACCTCGTTCTAAAAGTAGTCTTCGGTATATCTGATTCTTTAACTCTCAACTGATAATAACCCGATCTCAAATCTATTTTCGAAAACACTATGGCTCCTTTCAACTGATCAAACAAATCATCAATACGTGGCAGGGGATACTTATTCTTTATCGTAACTTTGTTCAACTGTCGGTAATCAATACACATCCTCATAGTGCCCTCTTTCTTTTTCACAAATAACACAGGAGCACCCCAGGGCGAAAAATTCGGTCGAGCAAATCCTCTATCGGTCAACTCTTGCAAGTGTAACTTTAACTCTTTCAATTCTATTGGTGCCATTCTATATGGAGCTATTGAAATAGGAGTCGCCCCCGACACTAAATCAATACCAAACTTGACTTCTCGTATCGGAGGTAATCTTGGTAGTTCTTTAGGAAACATATCTGGAAACTCACCTACTACAGGTACAGATTCAACTTTCTTTTCTTTCACTTTTGTATCTATCACATAAGCAAGATAAGCTTTGCAACCCTTTTTCACATAATTCAAAGCTTTCATTAACGATATAACAACTGGTAACCCATTCAAATCACTGGATTCAATACGAACCATCTCACCATTCTGACTTCTCAAATCAATGCTTTTTCGTTTACAATTCACAATAGCATTATGCAGAGTGAGCCAATCCATACCCAGACTGATATCAAATTCATCAAAAGGTAGCAACATCAAATTAGCCGGAAAGCAAATATCTCAAAACATCAACGGACAGTTCTTGAACACTTTATCCACCAAGACACAGTTGCCTAAGGGGTTCGATACTCTAATCACAAATTCAGTAGACTCAACAGGTAAAGTCTTACTTGATACTAGATTCACATACACATAAGAATGAGTAGAACCTGGATCTATCAATGCAATCACATCAGTATCAAATAGAGTAAAAGTACCAGTGATGACATCTGGAGATAACGCTTCTTCTCGCGCACGTATAGCATAGGCTTGGGCAGGTGCTCTCGCCTCGAATCTCACAGTTGTATCCGTAGTCCCTCTTTGACTTCCACTCACATTTTCGGTGTTTTTGGAAGGTCTACCCCTAGCCGTTGTGTTACTCGGTCTCACACTCTAAACATTATCTTTTTCAACTAACTCTGGGCAATCTCGAATAAAATGATCTCGTGATCCACACTTATAACAAGTTCTATTGTTGTACTTGCCCCAACACTCTCCAACGTGTCGTCTTTCACACTGTCTACACTCAGGCTTGTTGCTTTTAACACTACCAACACTTGATTCAATTGGAGCTTGAGTTCTTGGACCAACACTTTGTCTAGCACGGTCTCTACTCGAGTGTCCAAATGAAGCATTTGATCGATTTCTTGTATCTCTAAATCTCTTCGTCGAAGGTTGAGACTGTAACACCCCTTACCCGGGTTCTACGCTAGAACCGGGCCCGAGGCATTACCGAATAAAATCCTCTTGTTCGCCACTTAAGCTCATCTTGACTACTCTCTCTAGTCATCTTAACAACCTTATTCTCAACTTACGAGGCCTCACTCATACACACGAGGGCTCTCGAGACTATTCTGAAACTTTTTCCAATTTTATAAATTTTCTCTTTTGTACAGGGTTAACACGCCCGTGCATAGAACCACACGCCCATGCTCCACAACTGTGGTGAATACTGACCACATACACACACCCTCAAAGCCTAGTTACACGCCCGTGTGGCTAACCCATGGCCGACACTGACTAAACTCACACGGCCTATGCACACGCCATTGTGGCTAGTCCGTGGTCTATTCTGACCTAAAATTTCAACAGGCAGGGGACACACGGCCAAGTCACACGCCCATGGGCTGACTGTGTGTCACACATGGCCTAGACACATACCCGTGTGTCTATCCATATGGACAAAAACAAAGCTATGTGCTAAATTCCTTTCACCCCTCTAGCATACACAATATGCCTTCATTCAACACATCCATAATCAACTCAAATTGAAGTGCAATCTCACATAGATAACTACAATCTTTTCATAAAATAAGGTAGCCAACTACTATGGCATTACACAAAATAGGCTATCCATCTAAAGGCCAACATATCTTAGCCATTTACAGCAAAATTCACTAACTTGCCTAGCCTCTATACATGCCATATACAAAACATTGAGTCTCATGTACCAGAGTGTGCTGATAATGTGGACGATCTTCTGATTGATCCTCGTATCTCAATTCAACACTTTTACTCTACAAGACAAGGGAAAAGAAAAGGAGTAAGCTTTAGTAAGTTTACACATAAACAATTACGCATCATAATATAAGCTAAACAACAATTAGCATTATACTAACATATAATGTACAACTATGCTTACTCTTTCTAACCCTTACCACATTTCCAACACCTCATGAGTCACATACTCATAACCATTGAAATGCACCCCCTGCATTTCAATATCACATTTACACAATATACAACACAATATCATTTCTCGATAATTCATCCACACAGCTAATTAATTCAATTATACAACCACACAGCTAATTTCTCGGTGGTTTCGCACTTAGCCCACCACAATCAATTAATAAGGTAGTATTGCACTTAGCCTACCACAAAGGTATTCATAGTGGTTTCGCACATAGCCCACTAGACGATATACCAAATGATAGCATCGCACATAGCCAGCTCATTGTCAATATGCATTAGGATGGTATCGCACTTAGCCCACCATTTAGCATTCTTACTATACATTCACATATCTACTTACTTAACCATACATCCATTCACAAATTCTACCACATTCATCCCACATAGGTTCTCAATCATTCTCAATCATGCTACACACTAGCTAACATTAACAAATTGTAAGTATGAATGCATTGTTTATGCATAGACTTACCTCGATACTCAAAAGTATAAAAACGTGCAATTTAGTCCACCACCTTGCTCTTGCCTCGGTTTAGATCCAGACTTTGTCTTTCTTGATCTATAATGAATAAATCAGCTTATTCAATACACACATTGACTAAATTGACTCTTATCTCATACTTTGGAAAAATTACTCTTTTGCTCCTAATCTTTCTCATAATTACACTTTGGCCCCAAGGCTCGTAAAGTGATTTTTATTCAACTTTCTAGCCTTTCATGCTTAGCCAAATCACTTACTCAACTAAAGCAATCATCAATTCTCACTAAATCACACATGTATGACCCGACTTAAAACTTTTACAAACTAGTCCTTACATGCATTTTCATGGAAAATCACTTAACAAAAGATGTTCCTACTACATCAAGCTTTCATAATCTTCCATAAAACATCAAAATACATGCATGTCATAAATGGCCACATTTTTGAACATCCATTATAGCTCATCAAATGGCTAAAAATAGCTTACTCATGCTACAAGGACTTCAAAAATATAAAGAATATAAAAAACGGGGCTAGAATACACTTACTAGCTAGCTTGAAAAGTTGAAGAGCCCTAACAATGGCTTCCTTAAAATTTTGGCAGCTTGGAGAAAAAGATGAATGAATTTTTGTCATCTTTTCTCACTTTTTAATCATTTAATTATTAAATGACCAAAATGCCCTTTTTGATAAACTTTTTATTTTAACTCATTCATGCCCAATTTTGTCCAAAAATTAGAAATTGAGAAAATTGCTATTTAAAGACCTCTAATTAATATTCTAAAGAAATTTCACACAAATAGCTTCTAGAATCTCACATTTTGCAACTTTTGTAATTTAGTCCTTTTGGACAATTCAACCGCAATTTCACAAAATTGCTTCATAAAACTTTCACACTAGCATGCATACATGGAATAAACCTCAAAAACTCATTCATAACCCTCGGATTTACAGTCTCGTACCACTATTCCGACTAGGCCCTAAATCGGGATGTTACAGAGACGACTTATCAATCTTTTTCTTTCATCTCTAGCCTCAGAATCTGCTTTCTTCTTTTTTTTGCTAAGCTCATCAGCTTTGCAGGCTCTTTCAACTAATACCACAAATTCATTTATGTCAAGTATTCCAACCAGCAATTTAATGTCTTCATTCAGCCCTTTAATAAAACATTTACACATAGTAGCTTCAGTTGAAACACATTCCCGCGCATGTTGGCTCAATCTCACAAACTTCCTTTCATACTCAGTGACTAACATACGGCCTTGCTTTAGTTCTAGAAACTCTTTACGTTTTTGATCTATGAATCATTGATTGATATACTTCTTTCGAAATTCAACTTGAAAGAAATCCTAGGTGATTCTCTCTCTCGGAACCACAGATATCAATGTCTTCCACCAGTTATATGTCGTATCTCTCAACATGGAAACAGCATATTCAATTCATTCATCAGGTGTCAACGACATTTCATCAAACACTCTAATAGTATTTTCAAGCCAGAACTCGGCTCGCTCGGCATCATCATCAGCTGTGGCTCTAAACTCTTCAGCCCCGTACTTTTGGATCTTATCCACAAGAGGTTTACTTAATCGGATCGGATCTGTAACTTGTGGCACAACTGGTACTTGTGGGGCTGGAGGTTGTGGAGCAGCCGGATTCGTTCGAACGAACTCCAAAAACCACTCACTCATCATTCGGAAGAAGGCTTGCTTAGCCTCTCCCTCTTGGCTACCATAATTAAGCCTAAATGTGGCCGGCGCTGTCCCTTGAGCGAGAGTAGGCGAGTTACTCTCTACATCGACAGCAACTGCTCGATCGGGATCCATTACTATATGAAAATACATTTTTAACTGTCAGGATTCATCACACTATCGTAATTATATATATGACATGTATAGTTAGACTCATACGCGCTACATTAGTCTGAGAATCGACTAAATCATAGCTCTGATACCAATAAAATGTAACACCCCTAACCCGTAACTGTCGCTGGACTAGGGTTAAAAGGCATTACCGATCATTTTTGAACATTCCATATCATTTCACATCCAATCGTAACAGTTCATATTCAATGAGTCCCTCAATGAGGTCCACGAGACCTTATTTACATACTAGAAAGGGGTAGGGACTAAACCGAACACATACGAAAATTTTCAAAATCTAAACATTTTTCTAAGTTACAGATGTCACGCTCTCGTGCATCCAAGCCGTGGCAAAACAGGGCATACATACTGACTTGTTCACACGGCCTGAGACACGCCCGTGTGTCCAGCACGTGGTGCTACTGACTTGATCCACACGGCCAGTCATACGCCCGTGTGTCTTGTCCGTGGTCGAGTCTGACTTGTATCAAATTTCAAATTTGATAGACACGATCGAGCCATATGCCCGTGTGCTCGACCGTGTGGGCAAATATAGGTCAGTTTCAAGGCCAAACTTGCCACCCATACTTTGAATCACCTACAAACCCCAAATCAAATGCATTTATACCTCAAATTGTAACACCCCTAACCCGAGACCGTCACCAGAATAGGGTTAAGAGGCATTACCGATCAATCTAAAAATTTAACATCTAAAATTTTATGACACAAAGTCAATCATATTCAATCACATTCATTTTCAATCATGCTGTCCCTTATCAAGGTCTACGAGACCTATTTCACATACTAAAGAGGGGTAGGGACTAAACCGAAACACATACGAAATTTCATGAAAATTTTAAACTTTTCTAAAATTTAGGGGAGACACGGCCGTGAGAGGAGACCGTGCTCCCTCCACGGCTCCTGGACACTCTCGTGTGTCCTTCCCGTGGCTGTATACTGACTTCTCCACCACGGCCACCAAGCACGCCCGTGTGCCATGGCCGTGTGCTCTTAGCTAGCTGCTGACTTGTACACCACGGGTAGCTGACACCCCCGTGTCAAGGCCGTGTGCTACCAAGCTACATTCTGCCAATTTCACCACGGTCTTTAGGCATGCCCGTGTGCCTAGACCGTGTGACATTATAGGTCATGCAAGGCCAAAATGCCACCCACTTAGGGTCAAACCTACCCGCAATACATACCAAAACATACCAAGCACATAAGGCCACCAAAAACTTACTAAAATAGTCATTCAATACCAATTCCAACCATGACAATTTCACTACCAAAACTTATCTCATCACAAGCATAATACATTCAATACCAAACATCATTCCCTCTAAATTTCACTAATTCATTCTAGCAATTTACCAATACAAAGTTACCATTCATAAGTCAAATTCTCAACCCACAAATCATACCAAAAGATGCATCACATATACCAAAACCATTCTTGCTAAAACTAGCACATATCTAGCCACATCTCATGGCTACTTACAAAATAACAAACATGATTCAAATGACCAGCCTATACATGCGATATTTAACTATGTATATCTTTCCAAAATACCCCAAAAAAGATTGCCGATAGTGTGACTGAGATGCTAATGATTCCTCGATCCGAGCTAGCTTTACTGACACTGCAAAGCAGAGAAACAAATCACACAGTAAGCTTTATAAAGCTTAGTAAGTTCATAACATAATACACAATATAAACATGTCATCACATAGATTAACTTTACTAACACAAATTTAATACCATCCACAACGAATATGTTCAATTAGCTCATCCACAACCACATTCATAATTTCACCAACCACAAAGGTTCTGAGCGTACCTTAGCCAGCACTTAGTTGTCAAATACCTTTACTAATCAATAATCACGATTCATTTGATCAACATTCGTCTCTTCCTCGATTCATTCACACACTTAGTGCATAAATAGTTAGCCGAAGCTTAATTAGCATCGTACACTTAGTACATCCATCTCAAACTGACCTTAAATTAGCATCGCACACACAGTGCCAGCCACAAAGCCGAAGCTTATATTACTCCACACACACAGTGCTGTTAATCCGATCATGTTTTCGAATACGCACACTTAGTGCCATTTAGCTCAATCTATCACATAGTATTCACTTTGTAATAATATCATACCATTTATTTCATAGCATTAAAGATAGCTAAATACAGGTATTATGTCCGAACTTACCTCGAACGTTGACTATCGATACGGTCGATTAATCGAGCACTTTATCTTTGCCTCGATCTCGATCCGAACCTCTTCTCTCTTGGTCTGTACATATTTAAATTCAATCCATTCAATTACCATTTCATTCAATTTAGTCGGCATACACACATTTAGGGCATTTTGCATAATAGCCCTCATGTTTTCACATTTCGACACTTTAGTCCTTATTTCACAAAATCACCAAATTTACAAAATCCACACATACACATATCTAGCTGAATACATATACATCACACATAAGCCCACATTTTTCATCAAATTCACAATTTAGTCCCTCAATTTACCATTTCTTCAATTTGCCCTATTTAGCTAAATTCATCAAAAATTCATGAACAAAGTATATCCATCTAGCTCATACCTTTCATTTAACACTATAAAACATCACAAAGCTCAACATAGCATCAATGGCATCTCACACAAACATCATTAATACTCAAAATTAATACATGGGTTTGATAGCTCTCGAAGCAATGATTACAAAAACGTAGAAATTATCGAAAACTGACTCAAAACATACCTTAATTTTTGGCTTGCAAGTGCCGAATGCTTAGCTTAAATTTTCTTTCTTTTTCTTGAGTACATTCAGCCAAAAGAAAAGAAAATAAAGATGAACACTTATCTTTTGGTTTCATTAATCTATGTCATTTATTCAATTACAAAATTGCCCATCCATTAAACATATAAGACAATTTAATACTAAGGTTATTTAGTCATTCAATCATCCACTGTCTCAAAGTTGGCTTATTTTCCATATAAGGCCTCCACTTTTACAAAGCCACAACACTTTAGTACTCATAAATCAGCACACAGCATTTTTCACTTATGCGATTAAGTCCTTTTTCTTAATTCGACGCACAAACGATCAAATTATCACACAGAATTTTCACACAGACTATGTCACATATCATTCACACAGAAAATATCATTAAAATATTTTTACGACCTCGGATTTGTGGTCTCAAACCATTGTTCCGACTAGAGTCTAAACCGGGATGTTACACAAATGGCAACCAAAACATACCCTAATATGCACCATGTAATTCATACTACAAGTTCACATTTTATCCATCATTCTTAACAACCAATTCTAGTATATAAAACATACCATTTCCATTCTCACTATTTCATAACTCTTTCATCATTTTCTTAGCCTACATATATACACCATCAACATTCAACCATCTAGCCATATCACATGGCAAGATCCAACATTACCAAAACATACCATCACTTCTAGCCTATACATGCCATATACCAAATATGTACATCCTTCAAAAGTACCGAAATATATAGCCGATAGTGTGATCAAATCGCTGACAATCTCCAGATCCGAGTTAGCTCTACTAACACTGTAGAATAGAGAAACACATCACACAGTAAGCTTTAAAGCTTAGTAAGTTCGTAATATAATACATATTACTCAATAATGCAACATCAATACATAATTAAATCATCACATAGATAGATGCACAATTAGGTTCATTATCATCCTCAACTATATGCTCAAATATCCATTCATTCAACCATTAAAACTATCATCAACCACATAGGTTCAAACATACCTTTGCCAACACTTATTTAATAAACGTTCTTGATATTCGATGCTCGATACCATATCTCATTCACTGCTCGATATCTTTGCAACTCAATCGCACACTTAGTGCCCAAATCATAGCCGAAGATTAATTAACATCGCACACTTAGTGCTTAGATAAAAAACCGAACTTAATTCGGCATCGCACACACAGTGCCAATCAGTAAAGCCGAAGCTTCCATTACTTCGCACACACAGTGCTATTCATATCTATCTCGATTTCAGTTACGCACACTTAGTGCGACATTTTTCAATCTCATATTTAACATTTCTAATTCAATAATTATACATTCATTCAATTCACATCACATAGATATAATTTAACAACTAGTATTATCCTCGGACGTCGAAATACTGAAACTAGCCGATTAATCGAGTACTTTGTCTTTGTCTCGATCTCGATTTGAATCTCTCCTTTCTTGGTCTATACATATTCAAATTTAACTTATTCAATCACCAATTCATTCAATTTAGTCCACACATACATATTTAAGGTATTTTACAAAATAGCCCTCACATTTTCACATTTCAACACTTTTGTCCCTAATTCATCAAATCACAAAATACACAAAATTTCTATACACATAAGCTTAGCCGAATTTTCTCCATGCTAATACAAGCCCATATATTTCATTTATTTCATATTTTAGTCCCTCAAAATATTATTTTCACAATTTAGTCCAATTTACTCAAAATAACCAAAAATCCAAAGACAAACTATGTTAATCTTTCACATATCTTTCATATGCCACCAACTAACAACACAAAGCTCACATATTCATCAATGGAACATCTCAAAACCTTCTTCAAATTCTAAAATTAAAGCATGGGTTTGATTGTACACTAAGCAACGATCACAAAAAAATAGAAATTATCAAAAACCGAAACCAAAGCATACCTTAGTTTTGCTCTCCAAGGCCGAATGCTTCAAAGCTTCTTAACCCTATTCTTTTCCTTCTAAATTTAGTGAACAAAGATGATGATAATGGCCATTTTCATGTTTTATTAAAGTTATATTAACATAATTATTAAATACCAATTTTAGCTCTTTTAATAACATTTAAAATCCACTAACATTAGGCCATTTTTGTCCATCCCATCTATTAATGGTCTAATATCAATTTAAGGACCTTTCATTTAATAGTCATGCTAAATAAGCACTTTAAAAATCAGCATACAGCTTTTACATTTTACGTGATTAGGTCCTTTTCTCAAATTAAACACACAAACGATAAAATTTTCGTACGAAACTTTCACACATTCTAATTCACATATTATAAATATAAAAAATAATATTAAAACATTTTTCTGATCTCGGATTAATGGTCTCAAAACCACTGTTCTGACTAGGGTCTAAACCGGGCTGTTACAAGCTCCCCCAAATCCAACGGTACAATTTAAATTACATTGATGGTCAAGATTAAAGCTTATCTTCAAGATGGGAGTCCTAAGGGATTTAAACTCTATACAATCTTATCTCTAAAGATTACAACTATTAATCATGGTAATTCTAGTTTTACTAAAGTGCTCCACTGGGCCACTAAAGCTTCAAGTAGATGAGCTTCTTCATATGTTCCACGAATTAGACTAGTTTAAGTAGGTCAAATGAGCCTAATTTAATCAGTTGACTTCTATGAGACATTCTGTGTGCATTCATCACAGGCTTTGATCCACGGCCCGTGACACATGCATTAAGCCAATGAGTTATCATAAATACTCTTTATTACAATTAGCTTTTAGTAAAGAGCCAAATATTTCTTATCTTGTAATTCTTAGATGTGCAATTTACGTTCTAATTGCTCCATCACAACACACAAAGATAGGTCCTCAAAGAAAGTTGGAAATATATGTTGGTTATGAATCTATTTCTATATTTAAGTATCTTGAATCAATGACAGGGAATTTTTTTAGGCATAGTTTGTCTATTGTCATTTCAGTGAAACAATTTTCTAACATTAAGGGGAGAAAATAAGAAATTGGTAAAAGAAATTGCATGGGATGTATCTTTATTATCTCACCTAGATCCTCAAATAAGTCAATGTGAACTAAAAAGTCAAAAAATATTTCATTTGCCAGACATTGCAAATTAACTATTAGATGTTTTTACTAACCTTAAAAGATTTATTAATATTGGTTTGTTTCACTAAAAATAAAACTTTCGTAAAATGGATTAATTTTTTAGAAAAAATATATATTTCTGGTGTTTCGATGATTTTGCATAAAATATATTCTGATATTCGAAAATTTTTGTTACAATCATTTTTTGAAACTTGTTTTCATTAAATATATGGTCAAAGTTAAAATTTATTATTAAAACAAAATTGTAATATTGGATAATTTTATTAAAACAATGTATAATATTAACAATTTATTGTAAGGTTAAATGTAGAATTTGTACCCGAACTTGTCCACTTCTCCTAGATTGATATTTATGGTTTTTTTTGTCCCAAATTGGTACTCAAACCTTTTTTTCGTCAACTAAATTTGTACCTAAGTCTAACGCTGTTAACTTTTTGTTGACGTGACAGCGTTGGCCAATCGTGCTCTGCCACGTGGAGTCCTTTTGTACCTCTTTCTATTTTCCCTTATTTTCTTCCCTTTTTTCTTTTCTTTTCTTATTTTCCCTTTTTTTTTCTCGCCCCACTTCTACACTTCCTCTTTATTTTTTTTTGTCAACCACCCCCAAATATTTCCTCAATTTCTCACCATCTAATCACCACCAAAATTACATCTCTTAAACCCCTTTCGATTTCATCCCCATTTTCCAACCACCATCAACCAAACCCTACCACTTCCCCTCCCCTTTTCAAACTAACCCACAAAGACTAGCTCTCCTGACTGAAGTCCTCAAAATCTTTAACAATCTAAAAGACCCAAACTTTCTCATTTCAGTTCATCATTTTCCTGAGAAAAAAAAACCAGAGAGAAAGTGAAGGAAAAAATTGATATCAAAATTCAAAAATCAACCCAACACCAAATTTTCCATTTTCGTTTCTTTTTCTAGTTCTTATTCAATTAAAGCTTTTGACCTAATGTGTGTTGAGGTATTTTTTAAATGTTTGCTCTGTGTATGATAAAATACCTATCTAAAACTATCAAGTTTGTTTGACAAAAAATAGGTATTGCTTTTTCATGGCTATTTGGTGAATTTAGTACTGAAATGGACAATGGCAACTTGGATTCAATGACTGAAATCCATTGGTTTTGAAGATGAACAAAGATCTAAAACACTACTTACTTCTATTCATTTCAAAATCTCGAATTCAAAGCTAACTATTTTAAAATCATATGGTTCTGGAAAGATGATATTGGAAGGATCTGTTAGTTTTAAAGGCAGGGATTTGGAGGAAATAATGAATTCCACCATTGATGAAGCTATAGCAAGTTTAAAGAGCAAAGAAATGTATGTTGTTAAATCTTTAATCCCAAATTTTTCATTGGAATCTGCAACTCTCTCTCCCACTTCTTTAATTTTTTTAAATACTTTGTATTCCTCTTTAACTTCTTGGTCAAATTAATGGGTTTGCAGGATTTTATTCGCTTTCTTTTTTTTAGCTATAATATCTGCTCAAATCAAAATTGCATTAAAATACATTTTGTTTTGTCTTGTCGTCAGAAGAATCAAATGATAAAACTAATGTAACAACCCTAACCTATATCCGAACCCAGAACAGGGATATAGAGCATTATTGAACTTATAATTCAACAATCATACATTTCAAATTCATTCATATAGTCCCTAATACAAGCCCTCGAGGCCCAAAGAGACATTAAAAGTGGTTCGAGACTAAACCGAGTACTCAAGAAATTTTTAGAAAAACATTGAAATTTTTTAAAGTGCAAGGGACACACGTCCGTGTGGATAGCCCGTGTGTCTCACATGGTCAAAAGACATGTCTATGTCTTAGGTCGTGTGGGCAATCGAAAAGGAAACACATGGCCATGTCCCAGCTCGTGTCCGACCCCGTGTAACTCACTGACTTGGGTCGCATGGCCAGACCATACGCCCATGTGTCAGGCCGTGTACCCTTCGAAATGGCCTCACACGCCTGTGTGCCAGGCCGTGTGAATACTGACTTGTGACACACGGCCAAGCCACACGCCCGTGTGCTAGGCCATGTGAAGCTACTAACTTGGTTCCTATAGAAGTATCAGGGGACACACGGTCGTGTAACCTGGCCGTGTGTCACACACGGCTGAGATACACGCTCGCGTCTCTGTCCATGTGGACAAAAATAGGTCATTTTCCAAGCCATATTCCTCAGCCACTTTGGTACTAACCTATACATATCAATTTACACATAACCATGGCATAAATAAGCACTCAAAACCAACCAATATCAAGTTTATATCATGTATTATCCACACATACAACATGATATCCATAAGCACATTCATATGACCACTTTTAAACATACAAAATATACTTCCAAAGTCTACCTAAATGGTAAATCTCATATATGAGACATTGTGCCTAAAACTTAGCATACATACATATCTAAAGCACAACTATTTATTGCCAACACATAATCTCACAAGCAAGGCATTCATATAGCAACTATACATCACATATCATAAGGCCATTTACACATTTTTACATATCAACACATATACCATTTTCAAGCCAAATCAATTGGCTAAATACACAACAAAACATATAGGCCACATTAGCCAAAATATCTATACATGCCATTTAACCCAAAATATAAAGTCCAAAGTACCAAAATAAGAGTTTGATAGTATGACGCGATCTCTGACAACTTCCAAACCGAGCGAGCTTCCGAATCACTATAAAACACGGAAATTAAAATGAAGTAAGCAATTAAGCTTAGTAAGTTCGTATGACTAATAAATACAACTTACAAAATCATCCACAATTTAGGTAAACAAAAATAAAATCATAGACCCAACTTAATTTGTCCCAAAGCCTATCATACAATCACAATCATGTTAGCCATGTATTTGTATATCAAATATAAATCACTTCTCGTATTTTACATAAATACTTGTACTAGTTCGAATCGAACTCATGTAACCTCAAACCATCACTGTGCCCATTGAACCATTTGGAATACTATCAGATACTCGGGTATCTCACACACTAAGTGCCAATATGTAGTTGAAACCACACCTATCTCATACCTCACATAGATGCTCACTCTCGAGCCATCACTGGGTCTGCTCACACAAGTTGTCAGTCAAGATGTAGCTACACAGTGCTGCTCACACAAGCTGTAACTCATCACAACACATGTCGAAAACTCAACCCTCGGGAGGAAGTACGAGACCAGCACCCAAAACACGGTAACCCCTAATGACATGACATTTGTATCCTATCTATTCTTAAGGTTCAACCGGAATCCAATCCATAAGTTGTCGAATCTTCGTCGAGTATTTCCGTAAAGTCATATCATTACAATTATAATAATAAAGCATTTAAAACACATATAATTTAATTCTTATTAACATATGAACTTACTTCGAATTAGTACGAAGAAAATTGACTAATCAATCCACTACTTTATCTTTGTCTCGATCTAATTTCGAACGTGGCTTTTCTTGATCTAAATAATCAAATTTAACTAATTTAATTCTCAATCCATTCAAATTAATCCAAAATTCATGTTATGAAAAAATTATCATTTTGCCCCTATACTTTTAACGTCTTTACAATTTAGTCCCTAGGCTCGTAAAATGAATTTTATGCAATTTCGCCCCTAACAAGCCTATCCGAATTTCATATACATCTATATCAGACCATAAATTTCACAATTTCACACATTTAACACAAAATTTTCACCTTTCTCAATTTAACCCCTAATTGGCAATCTCATTAAAAATCCCTTAACAAAAGTTGTTTAATTAACAACAAAGACTCATATTCTTCCATTAAACTTAAAAAACAACTAGAATGCTCTCATGGAAAAACCCTATACTTTCAACCATTTTGAAATTTAATCCCCTAATTAGCTAGGTTAAGCAACAACGGTTTCAAAAACATAAAAATCAACAAAATTGAACACCAAAATCACTTATATGCAATGACTTTTCTTAAGAAAAATTTTCAAGCTTCCATGGCTCCTCTATGTTGAAATTCTCGATTGGTATATGTGAGGAAGATGAGTATTTTGTTTTATTTTACTTTTATCTTTAATTGACTAATTACCTAATTACCCTTACCTAACTTTAAAATTTTCAAAAATACCATGTCATGCACATCCACTATCTCAATTAGTGGTCTAATTACCAAATAAGGGCCTCCACTTTAAATTTATATAGCTATTTAACACTTTTTTCTAATAGAACCCAACCTTCGCACTTTACGCGATTTAGTCCTTTTTTCACAAATTGAGCATACAACGGTAAAATTTCTTAATGAAATTTTTATACCATAATTCTAGCATGCTGTAGATATTAAAATAATTTTTTTAACTTCAGATTTGTGGTTCTGAAACCACTATTTCGATTTCACTGAAAACGGGCCGTTACAACTAAAATATTGAATCTTGGGACATTACTTTCGACTATTCACAAAATGGAAAGTTGATATAATTTTTTTTTTGTTATTAATGTTGTGTTTGGATGCTCAATTGTATTCAATTTCTTCACGGTCTCTAGGTTATTCATCAAAAATTTTAATTTCAAATTAGTGAACAGAGAGCTCAACTCCGGTGCCATTTTCATGCCGAAAAGGAGGCCAATTGTCGATGGCCACAAAGACAGCAACCTCGATTGAAGGAGGAGAAAAAGAAGAAGAAGAAGAAGAAGAAGAAAGAAGGAAAAAAACAAGAAAGGAACAAAAAAAAATGGAAAAAAGTCAAAAGAAAAAAAATGTTTTTTTAAGATTATGACATCATCATGACATTAGCGTGTCATAATCTTATTTTGACACATGTCCTAAACTTAACGACGTTAGACTCAAGTACTGATTTATTTGACAAAGAAAAAGTTCGGTTACCAATTTGAGACAAAAAACCATAAGTACTAATCTGGGAGAAGTAGACAAGTTTGAGTACAAATTTTATATTTAACCCTTTATTGTATGATTAAATACAAATATGTACGTGTGATAATATTGAAAGTGATAATATTTAATATTAATATTTAAATACTTTTAGACCTTAAAAATAAAATTTATTGTTAATAGAATAATATTTGACTTTATTTTTAGTTTTTCTAAAGTTACTTATAAGAGATATTTTCTAGAAAATGATTTACAGTTTTCAAAAGGGAAAATCAATTTCCGAAAAGATAGACTTATTTCCCATTGACTAGTAACTCATTTTTCATTGACCAATATATTTTTTCTGTTAACAAACAGAAAAAAAGTAGAAAACATTTTTCGTATGTTATTTTCAATGAAACAAACACATTATAAATATCATGTACCAACTGAAAATGCTTCGATTCATATTGATATTCTTGAAGGATAATCTAATAGTGTACACGAAAGTAAGCCTCACCTAAAGTGTGATAGGTCAATCGATTCCAAAGATAAAAATCCTCATATAATGAATAGATCAAATATTTAATATGATCATATTATAGAGGAGAGTACCCAAGAAAATGTCAAAGATGTAACTAATCATAAAACCCAATAAGAGATCTAGGTACCTAAAAATAATGATAATGGAGAGGTATCGATAAATTATGTTACTATAAGAAAAAAAAAATGGAACTGGAAAAATATAATTGTCGATAACATTTTTTCTTATAATATTGTTGTTGAAAAAGCAATAGAAAATGAGGATTTTAAACATATATCTATTGAGGAATGTAGAAATAGAGAAGATTGATCAAATTGAAAAGAGACAATTCAAGAATAGATGAATTCACTTACTAAATGTGAGGTTTTTGAACCTGTAGTCCAAACACCTAAAGATGTCAAATTTTTAAGATCTTGAATAGGTATTTGTGACAAAATAAAATGAGAAAAATGATGTTGTATAATATAAAGCACAACTCGTGGCACAAGGATATTTGAAAATGCTCGAAATTGATTATGAACTGACTTACTCTCATGTGGTGATGCAATAATGTTTAGATATCTTATCAGGCTGCCAATGTGTAAAAAACTTGATATGCATCTAATGGATGTTTGTTACAACTTTATTTTTTGCGTCACTTGATAGTGACTTTATATGAAAATCCATAAAGGATTTAAAATCCTAATAGGATACAAAATTTCTTGTGAAAATTGTTTGATCAAATTAAATAAATCCTTACATGGATTAAATCAAGTTGAATGCACGTAGTTCAATCATCTTAACGATTATTTGTTGAAAGAATGTTATAAAAGTTTTTCAATTTGCCCAATAAAAAGATCGGGATCTAAATTTGTAATAATCGTTGTCTAAGTTAATGATTTAAATATTATTACAACTCTAGCATGTACCAAAACATTTAAAGAATGAATTTGAGATGAAAGATCTTGGAAGAATAATGTTTTATTATCACAACTTGTAGATAAAAAATTTAAAATATGATATTCATGTCAATCAATCATCTTATATAGAAAAAGAATTTAAAGAAATTTTATATGGATAAAATACATCTATTAACGTCACATTTGGTTCATTGAAATGGAATAAAGTTGGAATTGAATTATTATTCGATGGGAATGAAATAGAGAGATATTACATTATTTGGTTGGTTGAATGGAATAGGCAAGTAGTAGTATTATTTTATTTGGTTAAATAGAATAATGTTATGGAATTAGTAAGGAATAAAGATAAAATGACATTATTTCCCTTAAACTAAATCAATTATATTTTATTTATATTATTATTAAATAATTATAATCATTTCATTTCATTATATTTATGAGTAAATTATGAAAAATATTAAAAATATTTCCATAAATTATAATTGATAATATTATTCTTTAATACAAATTATATATTATTTAATGTAACACCCCAAACTCGGCCCAAACACTACAATCGGATCTGGCATGTCACTAAGGAATTTTATAAAACATGTCACATTTTGGAAAACGAGTATTAGGTTTGAACATTTTAACCGAAAAACTTAGTAATTTAATATTCTGTATAAAATATAAATGTAACATCCTAAAATTGGGGTTATTTGGAATTGAATTATTTCTCTTGTGTTTGACTTGCTGTGATGTATTCATAGTATGAGAAGGCTTAATTGGGGGTCTTGAGTAGGCTCGGAATAGAAGAAAATTTTATTTGGAAGCCTTAAAGGTGGGGAGCCTTAGTAAGTAGGGGTTACAAGAATAAGTGAAGGATTATTTGACACTAAAAAGCTTGGAAAAGTGGCAAAAGGGAGGCCACTTAAGGGGCTGGAATTGACGCCATCAAGGGAGAGAGAGGGCCTGGGTTCGAGTCGCGAAAATCCCCTTTTTACTCCTTATTTTGGACGGCAATAGGGGGAGAGTTTTTCTCAGTTTAAACTCTTTTTGGTAATGAGGATATTATTTAGATTTTATTGGATTATTAATTGATTAATCTTTAATAAGTGACAAAAAGAAAATATAGGAATTTGAGTGTTCAAATAATTTTGAATAATTTTAAATTAGTGGCCAAGAGTGAATTAAGGTAGTTGTTGAATTTTAAACTCTTCAAGGAAGAGTGGACGGCAAGCATAGGTGTAGGGGTAGGCCGAATTTGCTTAAGTGAATTACTTGGAATTTTCAGCTAGCAATTTTTCTAGCCTTCATCTTTTCTTTTTCTTTCTTTTTCATTCTCTCCCAAAACCGAAAACACTCTCCCTTAGACTTTCTTTTCTCTTCTCAAACCCCTAGTCGAAACTCTTACTTTCACTTCATTACTTTCTTTTATTCCATACAAAGCCAAACCCTGATTGATTGAGTGAAGCAACCATAGCCGAATTCCCCTTCTCCATATTTTGTGAAGTCTTGGCCGAATATTAAAGCAAGGGTAAGTGTGCCGAAACTCTTCTCCCATATTCCTTCTCTCTGTCGACTTGGTTAAATGGAAAAGCTGAATTATTTCAGTGGCTAATTAGTGATAGAATCGATTCTGTGTAGGTGCCAAGATCTTAAGGTATACGACCCAAGCCCCATTCCCTGTCAAGCGATTTTGGTAAGGATCTATATATTTATTTAGTATTCATTTAAGCCGAAGGCTATTAACTTTAGTAATGGTTGATTATAGGGAGTGAAGTAGGAATCGCATATCGAGTACTGAAGCGAGTACTCAAGGGTGATAGGTAAGGTTTCGGGTTCACAAGGAACCCTTCTCAATTAATTTGGTTTGGCCGAATAGGCCATGGCACTGACCTAGTGTTTGGCCGAATATAGGAGCAGGAAGTCTAGGGTGCCGATTTGATTCTTCGGGACTTAGAACGACCGTTGGTGACATTAATAACTGTACTAAATCTATTGTGTGCTAATCGGATCTATGTAGATTTGGATTGAATACCATGAATGGTATAAGCAAGGATTCAGGTAAGTCCTTGTTGATTATGAGATTATTTTACGATGCTTTTGGTAAGCATGACACATTTGGTATGTGTGACTTAAGACATATGGCTGATGTTAAATCTGTTAGATGATGTTAAATAAATCTATTAGCATGAACTTTGTATATGCATGTGATTAATTGATGTGGGTTGATGAGAGGAGGGGGCAGTGATATTCGTGTCGACGGACACCAGTGGTTTGGTACCACATTGTGACTACGGTCACCAGAGGTTTGGCACCTCCAGAGGTTTGGCACCTCATAGCGTCTCGTCCCAGTGGCTTAGCACCACAGTGGGTTGGCCCCACAGTTTACATTACGGGATTGACGCCAGTGATTTGGTATCACACGATGGGTTGGCCCCATCATTGGATTGTGACTTCGGTCACCAAAGGTTTTGCACCACAAGTATTGACGGACATTGTGACTATAAGTCACCAGTGGTTTGGCACCACCAGTGGTTTGGTACCACACGGGGTAGAGAAAGGTGATACGGATGGTTAGGTTGGGTGCATGATTTAGTGCATGTTAATTTATTATAAATTGTGTACGATGTGGCATTAAACCGGGGGAAGGGTTACACATTGAGTCTTGGTGACTCACCTTCTCTCTTATCTTTTCAGGTGACCCGTAGATCGCGGATGAGGAGCCGGATGGACTCGAGGTGGCCATGCAGTCGAATTAGATTTAATGAACTTCGAATCTTAGTTTATTTTTCTTTATTGTTGGTTTTGTTTTCAATCAAGTTGTAATAAGGCCACCTAGGATTATTTTTATTATTTTTACATGTTTTGAATATTTTTGATTAAACTATTTTGAGGAAATTAAAACAAGTACACATGTTTTTCTCAAGTTGTACGCAAAATGTTTTATCGTGCCATCGGGTACTTTTAAAATATGTAACAACCTGACTTAATAAATACACCTAAGTATGGTTTTCATATACCTCAACTGTTTTAAACAAAGACGCTATTTTTATCAAAAAACTCACATCGGTTTTAAGAAGTTTTACAAAGCATTTTCTCTGTAGCACACCAAATTCGGTCGTAGTGTTTTGGGCCGGGATTGGGTCATTACAAAATTGGTATCAGAGCCCAGTTCAAAGCTCGACTGTGGGGGCCCAAGGCCCAAAATGATTTGGTAGGCCTTTTTGAAGTATTTTTGGTTTTTGGAATAGCATGGCATCGAGTCTCCGGCACCAATCCGCCCAGGTAAGTACCTCTGGACTTCTCTGTGAATTATTACTTGTAGAATGGGTAGGAATGGAACGTAGAATAGACTTATAGGAACTTGAACCCTAGGATTAGACTACTCAAACACAAACAAAACATAAGCTTTAATGAACTAAACCAACCTATGCCTAAGTCACTGAGCTAGGGTGTGGTAATCCCTGTACGCATGTCTAGGATTGGATCCGGAAGAGCATGGTATTTAAGCAGTCCTAGTGACTCACCTCCTCTTCGCAGGTATCCTACCTGGTGCGTAGCTTCGGTTCACCCTAACTCAGAGGGCTCAGTGGTGTGGCAACCTCTGTGCGCATGTCTAGGAATGGTTTCGGTGGAAGCTTGGTATTTAAGCAGTCCGCGTGACTCACCTCCTCTCTACTCAAATCCTACCTGGTGCGTAGCTTTGGTTCACCCTGACCAAGAGGGCTCGGTCATAGGCTAAAACAGAATGACTAAAACCCGAAAGGGAACTAGCCATGTTTTTTTTTTAAAGAAGAAACCACCCAACCCTAGTTTTTCAGAACCTTTAAAATCACTCTTTCAAAGTTGAGAACAACCCTCTTTACAACTTTTTCCAGAAAAATTGTCGAATTGTGGGAATTACCAAAATGCCCTTGGTTCATAAAATACCAACTACTTAATGGTTCTGCCCAAAATATCATTATTTTATAAATATCCAGCAACCCTACTTTGCAAATTATCAAAAATACTTTGGTTTTGAAAAATTTCAAAAATGCCCTCAACTTGCAAAATTACCGAAATGCCCCTGAGTTCTAAAATTTTTGCAACATCATCGTTTTAACAAAGGAAACTCTCAGAAAGGAACCCTCAAAGTTTTACAACTGTTAAAATATCCTTGATTTACTAAATTTACAAAACTACCCCTGATTGACAAAATTTCCAAAATACCCCTGGTTTCCAAAGATTTTGATATACCTTTAAATTGTGAAATTCTTCGAAAATACCCCCCAGTCTTGGAAAATTTCGAAATGTTTTGATTTATTAAAGTTTTAAAATTTCTTTTATTATGAGAATACCCCTGTAGGAAAATGACAAAAATTCCCCTGGATAGAAACAGGACAGAAATGTCCGAAGAGTGAATAAGTATGAAAGATATTAGGGAATGGATGTTCCTCTCTGTGTGAACTAGGATAGAGAACTTGAAACTTTGTTTGATCGAAAGAATTCTTATTAAACTTTTCATAAAATTTCTTCGCGAGTAAGCAAGTGGAACCGTCACTAATCCATAAAAAATTTTCTTAATCAGATTAAAGCATGATAGTTAGAATGAGCTCTAGAGGACGTGGACGCGGTAGAGGCAGGATGACCGTGTCAGAACCCGTTAGGTCGGGTCAGGGGTCGGAGAATGAGGTACCTCCGCCACCACCACCTCCAACTTTTGGAGCTGAGGAGCAGGATCAGACTAGTGGTGAGGCAGTATCGTAAGCTATGTTGCGAGTCCTCGAGATGGTGGCTGGTGCTAGTGGAGGAATGGGAGCTCGAAAATCTGTTCCCGAGCGACTCCGATCTAACAGAGCTGAGGTATTCCGGGGTGTGTTGGGCGTGGCACCCAGTGCAGCGGAATACTGGTTAGAGTCGACTGAGAGGATCATAGATGACCTTGATCTGACCAATGAAGAGAAGTTGAAAGGAGCGGTGTCGCTCCTAAAGGATGAGTCATATCAGTGGTGGCTCACGGTGAGAGATTGTGCTACAGCAGATGACCTTACTTGGGAATACTTCAAAACTGCTTATCAGAAGAAGTATGTGGGTACTAGTTACACTGACGCGCAGAGAAAAGCTTTTCTAGGGTTGATACAAGGAAATAAGTCAATGTCGGAGTATGAGGCGAAATTCTTGAGGCTGAGCCGCTATGCTCGGGGGATTGTGTCAACCGAGCATGATCGTTGCGTCCGTTTTGAAGACGGACTTAGGGATGAGTTAAGGCTATTGATTGCTCCGCAGCAAGAGCGTGAGTTTGCTGTTCTGGTGGAAAAGGCTAAGGTACCCGAAGGGGTCAAGGAGTCTGTGAGACAGTATTATGATAGGAACAAGCAGAAGAGAGGCTTTGGGTCGTCTGGGTCAGGTGGTAATATTCAAAAAAGGGCTAGACAGAGTGGGCCAAGTCAGGCAGGAAGGCCCATAGCTAGTAATCAGAGACCAGCCCAGTGCAATCGCTGTGGAAAATCACATTGGGGAGGTTGTTGGACTGGCGAGAGGGGTTGCTTTGAATGTGGATCTCTGGATCACCGTATAAGGGATTGTCCTCGGAAGTTAGCTAAGAATCAGCTAGAGGGGCAGAACCGTACTCAAGATAGAAATGTGGGACCACAGAGGGGTCGTGGTAATGGTAGAGGAGGCAATGGTCCTAATCAAGGTCGCGGAATTTAGGGCAGAGGTGCTGGCAACACAGAGGCTAGGCAGCCTGGCTTAGTCTATGCAGCTAGGCGTCGCGAGGAGGGTGACGCACCGGACGTCATAACCGGTACGTTCCTAATTTTTGGTCTTCCATATGTTGCCTTAATTGATGTGGGTTCGACGCATTCATACGTTGCTAGTAGTGTGGTAGAGACTATGAATTTAGACTCTGAGACTGCTTCTAGGGAGATGACTGTAATTAGCCCTTTAGGTCACTCTGTAGTTGTAAACAAGCTTTATAGAGATGTACCCCTAGAACTCCAAGGGGTAGTGTTTGTGGCCGATCTGATGGAACTGCCGTTTGGGGAGTTCGATTTGATCCTTGGAATGGACTGGTTGGTTAAGCATCAGGAGAGATTGGATTGCGCTGCTAAGCGCATGGTTCTTAAGATGGCTGAGGGTGATGAAGTGGTCATGATAGGTAATAGAAGAGATTACCTATCCAATGTGGTGTCTACTTTGAATGCTGAGAAGATGGTCAAGAAGGGTTGTGAGGCATTTTTGGTTCGAATATGTGCCTTAGAGGCTAAGGAGTCAGCAGTTGAGAAGGTTTGAACGGTAGGGGAATTCGCTGATGTGTTCCCGGAAGAACTTCCAAGTCTGCCTCCAGATCGGGAAGTTGAATTCGGTATAGACTTGCTACCCGGAACGGCACCTGTGTCTATAGCACCTTACCGAATGGCACCAAAGGAATTGGTGGAGCTGAAGGCTCAAATTCAGGAGCTCTTGGATAGAGGGTTTATACGACCAAGTATATCTCCGTGAGGAGCACCGGTGTTGTTCGTCAAGAAGAAGGACGGTTCAATGAGGATGTGTATCGATTACCGTCAACTAAACAAGTTAACGATCAAGAACAAGTATCCGTTGCCTCAGATTGATGACTTGTTTGATCAACTGAAGGGTGCATCGGTGTTCTCGAAGATAGACCTTAGGTCAGGCTATCATCAACTTAAGGTGAAGGAAGTTGATGTTCACAAAACGGCATTCCGAAATTGGTATGGGCATTACGAGTTCTTGGTGATGCCATTCGGGTTGACTAATGCACCGGCAGCCTTTATAGACTTAATGAATAGGGTGTTCCAGCGGTATTTGGATCAATTTTTCGTGGTATTTATAGACGACATATTGGTCTATTCAAAGACGGAGGAGGAGCATGACATGCATTTGCGGATAGTTCTACAAGTACTGAGGGAGAAGCAATTATACGCCAAATTCAGTAAGTGCGAATTTTGGCTTAGGGAGGTGGCTTTCTTAGGTCACGTAGTGTCAGCTGAAGGGATTAGAGTAGACCCTCGCAAGATTGAAGCGGTGTTAGATTGGAAACCGCCTAGGTTAGTGGCGGAAATTCGAAGTTTTCTGGGTTTAGCAGGGTACTATCAGAGATTTGTGGAAGGATTCTCTTTAATTGCAGCGCCGTTGATGAAGTTATTAAGGAAGGGAGTTCCATTTGTTTGGTCGGAGAAGCAGCAAGAAAGTTTCGATAAGCTGAGGAAGATTCTGACAGAAGCTCTAGTTCTGGTACAGCCTGAAGCAGGGAAGTTGTTTACGGTTTATTGTGATGCATCCCATACTGGCTTGGGATGTGTGTTGATGCAGGAAGGGAAGGTAGTGGCCTATGCATCCCGTCAGTTAAGACCGCATGAGGTTAACTATCCGACTCACGACTTGGAGTTAGCGGCAGTAGTCTTCGCGTTGAAAATATAGAGACACTACTTGTATGGGGAGAAGTCGATAGTCTATACAGATCACAAAAGTTTGAGGTATCTTTTGACTCAGAAGGATCTGAATTTAAGGCAACGTCGATGGATTGAACTGTTGAAGGACTACGACCGTTCAATAGAATACCATCCGGCAAGGCTAACGTGGTGGTGACGCGTTGGCGGGCCGAAGGTCGTGATGCACTTAAGAGCGATGTTCGCTCACCTCGATCTATATGACGATGGAAGTCTTTTGGCAGAGCTACAAGTTAAGCCAACTTGGATCGAGGAGATTAAGGAAAAGCAATTGATGGATGATAGCTTGAATGCTCGAAGGTTGCAAGTGCAAGATGGTGGGTTGGAAGGGTATAGTTTGACTGAGGATGGCGTACTATGTTTTCAAGGGCAGCCTTGTATGCCGAAGGATGTGGAGTTGAGGCAAAGAATTCTTCAAGATGCACATAGCAGCCCATACGCTATGCATCCTGGAGGTAGTAAGATGTATGGAGATTTACTGAAAAGCGATTAGTGGCCGGTGGTTGAAACGTGAGGTAACTGAGTTCGTAGGAAGATGTCTAATGTGTCAGCAGGTTAAGGCTGAACACCAGGTGCCATCAGGGTTACTTCAACCAGTGAAGATCCCTCAATGGAAATGGGAGAGGATCACTATGGATTTCTTCATGGGCTACCCTCACGCCCGAAGCAGAAGGATGCGATTTGGGTGATTGTGGACCGTCTGACTAAGTCAGCTCACTTCATACCAGTGAGAATGGATTATTCTCTCCAGAAGCTAGCAAAGTTATATGTGTCAGAAATAGTAAGATTGCATGGTGTGCCAGTATCAATTATCTCGGATAGGGATCCGAGGTTCACGTCAAGGTTCTGGAGAGCGTTGCATCAGACGTTGGGTACACAATTGGATTTTAGCACAGCTTTCTATCCACAGTCCGACGGGCAATCGGAAAGGGTTATACAGATCTTAGAGGATATGCTGAGAGGGTGTGTGTTGGATTTCAGTGGAAGTTGGGAGGAGTATCTACCATTGGCGGAATTCGCTTATAACAATAGTTTTCAAGCGAGTATTCAGATGGCACCATATGAAGCACTGTATGGACGGAAATGCCGTACTCCTACGTGTTGGACGGAGTTGGGTGAACGACAGGTTTTTGGTCCGAAATTGGTGACAGAAACTGAGGATAAAGTTAAAGTGATTCGGGCTCGTCTTAAGGAAGCGTCAGATAGACAGAAGTCGTATGCTGATATTAAGCGTAAAGAAATGGAGTATGCGGTAGGAGATAAAGTCTTTCTGAAGGTGTCACCTTGGAAGAAGGTGTTGAGATTTGTGCGGAAAGGGAAGCTAAGCCCAAGGTTCATCGGCCCATATGCAATTGTAAAGCGAGTAGGACCGGTAGCTTATCAGCTCGAGCTGCCAGCAGAGATGAGCCAGATTCATGATGTCTTTCATGTGTCGATGCTGAGACGGTATCGGTCAGATCCATCACACGTTGTGTCAGTGGCTGAGATTGAGGTGAACACGGACTTATCTTTCGAGGAAGAACTAGTGCGGATCTTGGACCGAGATGTCAAAGTTTTGCGCAGGAAGTCAGTACCCTTGGTGAAAGTGCTTTGGCAAAACCATGGTGCAGAGGAAGCTACGTGGGAACCCGAGGATGTGATGCGGCAGCAATACCCCCACCTCTTCTAATCAGGTAATTTCGAGGCCGAAATTATTTTTAAGGGGGTAGAACTGTAACATCCTAAAATTGGGGTTATTTGGAATTGAATTATTTCTCTTGTGTTTGACTTGCTGTGATGTATTCATAGTATGAGAAGGCTTAATTGGGGGTCTTGAGTAGGCTCGGAATAGAAGAAAATTTTATTTGGAAGCCTTAAAGGTGGGGAGCCTTAGTAAGTAGGGGTTACAAGAATAAGTGAAGGATTATTTGACACTAAAAAGCCTTGAAAAAGTGGCAAAAGGGAGGCCACTGAAGGGGCTGGAATTGACGCCATCAAGGGAGAGAGAGGGCCTGGGTTCGAGTCGCGAAAAACCCCTTTTTACTCCTTATTTTGGACAGCAATAGGGGGAGAGTTTTTCTCAGTTTAAACTCTTTTTGGTAATGAGGATATTATTTAGATTTTAATTAGATTATTAATTGATTAATCTTTAATAAGTGACAAAGAGAAAATATAGGAGTTTCAGTGTTCAAATAATTTTGAATAATTTTAAATTAGTGGCCAAGAGTGAATTAAGGTAGTTGTTGAATTTTAAACTCTTCAAGGAAGAGTGGATGGCAAGCATAGGTGTAGGGGGAGGCCGAATTTGCTTAAGTGAATTACTTGGAAATTTCGGCTAGCAATTTTCCTAGCCTTCATCTTTTCTTTTTCTTTCTTTTTCATTCTCTCCCAAAACCGAAAACACTCTCCCTTAGACTTTCTTTTCTCTTCTCAAACCCTTAACTGAAACTCTTACTTTCACTTCATTACTTTCTTTTATTCCATACAAAGCCGAACCCTGATTGATTGAGTGAAGCAACCATAGCCGAATTCCCCTTCTCCATATTTTGTGAAGTCTTGGCCGAATATTAAAGCAAGGGTAAGTGTGCCGATACTCTTCTCCCATATTCCTTCTCTCTGTCGACTTGGTTAAATGGAAAAGCCGAATTATTTCAGTGGCTAATCAGTGATAGAATCGATTCTGTGTAGGTGCCGGGATCTTAAGGTATACGATCCAAGCCCCATTCCCTGTCAAGCGATTTTGGTAAGGATCTATATATTTATTTAGTATTCGTTTAAGCCGAAGGCTATTAACTTTAGTGATGGCCGATTATAGGGAGTGAAGCAGGAATCGCATATCGAGTACTGAAGCGAGTACTCAAGGGTGATAGGTAAGGTTTCGGGTTCACAAAGAACCCTTCTCAATTAATTTGGTTTGGCCGAATGGGCCATGGCACTGACCTAGTGTTTGGCCGAATATAGGAGCAGGAAGTCTAGGGTGCCGATTTGATTCTTCGGGACTTAGAACGACCAGTTGGTGACAGTGTGTACATACACACTTTATGATTAATAAGCGTACTAAATCTATTGTGTGCTAATCGGATCTATGTAGATTTGGATTGAATACCATGAATGGTATAAGCAAGGATTCAGGTAAGTCCTTGTTGATTATGAGATTATTTTACGATGCTTTTGGTAAGCATGACACATTTGGTATGTGTGACTTAAGACATATGGCTGATGTTAAATCTGTTAGATGATGTTAAATAAATCTATTAGCATGAACTTTGTATATGCATGTGATTAATTGATGTGGGTTGATGAGAGGAGGGTTGATATATTCGTGTCGACGGACACCAGTGGTTTGGTACCACATTGTGACTACGGTCACCAGAGGTTTGGCACCTCCAGAGGTTTGGCACCTCATAGCGTCTCGTCCCAGTGGCTTAGCACCACAGTGGGTTGGCCCCACAGTTTACATTACGGGATTGACGCCAGTGATTTGGTATCACACGATGGGTTGGCCCCATCATTGGATTGTGACTTCGGGTCACCAGTGGTTTGGCACCACAAGTATTGACGGACATTGTGACTATAAGTCACCAGTGGTTTGGCACCACCAGTGGTTTGGTACCACACGGGGTAGAGAAAGGTGATACGGATGGTTAGGTTGGGTGCATGATTTAGTGCATGTTAATTTATTATAAATTGTGTATGATGTGGCATTAAATCGGGGGAAGGGTTACACATTGTGTCTTGGTGACTCACCTTCTCTCTTATCTTTTCAGGTGACCCGTAGATCACGGATGAGGAGCCGGATGGACTCGAGGTGGCCATGCAGTGGAATTAGATTTAATGAACTTCAAATCTTAGTTTATTTTTCTTTATTGATGGTTTTGTTTTCAATCAAGTTGTAATAAGGCCACCTAGGATTAAACTATTTTCAGGAAATTAAAACAAGTACACATGTTTTTCTCAAGTTGTACGCAAAATGTTTTATCGTGCCATCGGGTACTTTTAAAATATGTAACAACCTGACTTAATAAATACACCTAAGTATGGTTTTCATATACCTCAACTGTTTTAAACAAAGACGCTATTTTTATCAAAAACTCACATTGGTTGTAAGAAGTTTTACAAAGCATTTTCTCTGTAGCACACCAAATTCGGTCGTAGTGTTTTGGGCCAGGTTTGGGTCGTTACAATAAATTTAAATGATATCGTGGTGAATTAGGAAAAAAAAACTAAGTTGTTACATGTCTTAGCTTAATTTTAGCATGAAATCTAAATGTCTAGTAATAAAACCCAACATAAAACCCAAAATAAATATGAGTCTAGTGGCCTATGGTCTTATTACATTGAAACTTAAAATCCACTAATAAAAAAATATTAAAATAACTAAATAATGAAAAGTCCTTTGCTGAATCCAAATACTCTCACGCATGGCCACCTTGCGCTCCTCTCCAGCCCAGTCCGATGCACTAGGTGCTACCTGAAAATGTTAAATAATAGGTTGAGTCGCGAGACTCAGTGTGCAACCCTCATGCACCATTAGATTTGGGCCTTAGCCCCACAGAACAGAATAACAGATTAATATATAACAAAAATTATGCAAGCCCAACCCAAATCCTAGGTTTTCATCCGCTACACACCACCCTTACCTGCCAGTCACACCATTGGGGATTTCTACAATCAACCGACACCACTACACAACATCGATGGCAGTCATGCTGCTCTGTAACATCCTAGAATTGGGGCTATTTGAGATTGAATTATTTTTCTTGTGTTGAATTGTTGTGATATTATTTATGGAATGATAAGGCTTAATTAGAGGTCTTGAGTAGGCTCGGAATAGTAGAAAATTTTATTTGGAAGCTTTAAAGGTAGAGAGCCTTGGTAAGTAGGGGTTACAAAGATAAAAGAGGGAACATTTGGCACTAAAAAAGCCTTGGAAAAGTGGCAAAAGGGAGGCCACTTAAGGGCTAGAGTTGACGCCATCAAGGGAGCAAGGGGGAGCCTGGGTTCGAGTCGCGGAGTCTCCCTTTTTGGTCTTTATTTTGGACGGCATTAAGGGGAGAAAATTTCTCAATTTTTTTAACTGTAGGATAATGAAGATATTATTAGGATTAAATTAGATTTTAATTGGGATTTTCTATGAATAATCTTTAAGAGTTGGCAAGAGGAAAAATAGGCATGGGATTAATTCAAATTATTTTGAATTAATTCAAATGTGTGGCCTAGAGGGAATTTAGGGGATTGCCAAAATTTGAACTCCTCATGGGAGGAGTGGACGGCAAGCATAAGGAGGAGGGTGCCGAATTCTTTTAAAAGCACCTACCTATCATCTTGTTTTTCTTTTCTCTATTTTTGCAAGTAGCTGAATCTCTTCCTTACTCCCCCTCTTCAATTATTTTCTCTCTTTCCTCATCTTCACAAAACCGAAACCCCTACCTCCTTTTCCCATTATTTTCTTTCTTTCTCCAATAGCCGAATCTACTCCCTCACTCTAGCCGAATTCTTTTCTTTCTTTTGGTTAGTTTTGGCCGAACATCAAAGCAAGGTGATCTCTTCTAGGATTTTCTCCAAGCGGTTTGTAAAGGTGGGTAAGTATCCAAGGTCGAATGCTTTTTATTCTGTCTCTCTGGATTCTCTGTCGACTTGGATGAAGGTAGGAGCCGATTTTGGCATTTGATGGCAAGGGTGTTATTTACCCCTTTTGAAATCGATTTGTTGTAGGGCTCCGAGGTATGAAAGGTATTAGGGAATGGATGTGTTCTTCTGTGTGAACTAGGATAGAAGACTTAAAACTTTGATTGCTCGAAAGAATCCCTGTTAAACTCTTCTCATAAAATTTCTTTGCAAATAATCAAAGTGAAACACGTACTGATCCATAAAAATTTCTTAATCAGATTAAAGCGCGATAGTTAGAATGAGCTCTAGAGGACGTGGACGTCGTGGACGCGGTAGAGGCAGGATGACCGTGTCAGAACCCGTTAGGTCGGGTCAGGGGTCGGAGAATGAGGTACCTCCACCACCACCACCCCCAAGTTTTAGAGCTGAGGAGCAGGATCAGACAGGGGGTGAGGCAGTATTGCAAGCTGTATTGCGAGTCCTTGAGATGGTGGCTGGGGCTAGTGGAGGAATAGGAGCTCGAAAGTCTGTTCCCGAGTGACTCCGATCCAACGGAGCTGAGGTATTCCGGGGTGTGTCAGGAGTAGCACCCAGTAAGGTGGAATATTGGTTAGAGTCGACTGAGAGAATTATGGACGATCTTGATCTGACAAACGAGGAGAAGCTGAAAGGAGTGGTGTCACTTCTGAAGGATGAATCCTATCAGTGGTGGCTCACGGTTCGGGATGGTGCTACGGCAGATGATCTGACTTGGGAGTACTTCAAAACTGCTTATCAGAAGAAGTATGTGGGTACCAGCTACACTGATGCTCAGAGGAAAGCCTTTTTGGGGTTGGTACAAGGAAATAAGTCAGTGTCAGAGTATGAGGCGGAATTCTTGAGGCTGAGCCGCTATGCTCGGGGAATTGTGGCAACCGAGCATGATCGTTGTCTCCACTTTGAAGACGGACTTAGAGATGAGTTAAGGTTGCTGATTGCTCCACAGCAGGAGCGTGAGTTTGCTGTGCTGGTGGAAAAGGCTAAGGTAGCCGAAGGGGTCAAGGAGTCTCGTGAGAGACAGAGCTATGATAGGAACAAGCGAGAAGAGAGGCTTTGGGTGCGTGCAGGTCGTGGTAATGTTCGAGAAAGGGCTAGGCAGAGTGGGCCGAATCAGGCAGGAGGGCCCATGGCTACTAATCAGAGACCAACTCAGTGTAATCGATGTGGGAAGTCACATTGGGGAGGTTGTTAGACCGGTGAAAGGGGATGTTTTGAATGTGGATCTTTGGATTACCATGTAAGGGACTGTCCTCGAAAGTTAGCTAAGAATCAGCCAGAGGGTCAGAACCGTGCTCCGATTAGGAATGTAGGACCACCACAGAGGGGTCGTGGTAACGGTAGAGGAGGCAATGGTCCTAATCGAGGTCGCGAAACTCCGGGTAGAGGTGCAGGCAACACAGAAGCAAGGCAACCTGGTTTAGTCTATGCAGCGAGACGTCGCGAGGAGGGTGACGCACCGGACGTTATAACCGGTACGTTCCTAATTTTTGTTCTTCCATATGTTGCATTAATTGATGTGGGTTCGACGCATTCATACGTTGCTAGTAGTGTGGTAGAGACTATGAACTTAGACTTTGAGACTGCTTCTAGGGAGATGACTGTAATTAGCCCCTTAGGACACACTGTAGTCGTAAACAAGCTTTACAGAGATGTACCCCTAAAACTCCAAAGGGTAGTGTTTGTGGCTGATCTGATGGAACTGCCGTTTGGGGAGTTCGATTTGATCCTTGGAATAGACTGGTTGGTTAAGTATCAGACAAGGTTGGATTGCGCTGCTAAACGCATGGTACTTAGGATGGCTGAAGGTGATGAAGTGGTCATGATAGGTAATAGAAGAGATTACCTATCCAATGTGGTGTCTGCCTTGAAGGCTGAGAAAATGGTCAAAAAGGGTTGTGAGGCATTTTTGGTTCGAATTTGTGCTTTGGAGGCTAAGGAGCCAGTAGTGGAAAAGGTTCGAACGGTAGGGGAATTCACTGATGTGTTTCCAGAGGAACTTCCAGGTCTGCCTCCAGATCGGGAAGTTGAATTTGGTATAGACTTGCTACCCTAACGGCACTTTGTGTCTATATAGCGTCTGCATCGAATGGCACCAAAGGAATTGGTGGAGCTAAAGGCTCAAATTCGTGAGCTCTTGGATAGAGGGTTTATACGACCAAGTATATCTCCATGGGGAGCACCGGTGTTGTTCGTCAAGAAGAAGGACGGTTCAATGAGGATGTGTATCGACTACCGCCAGTTAAACAAGTTAACGATCAAGAACAAGTACCCGTTGCCTCGGATTGATGACTTGTTTGATCAACTGAAGGGTGCATCCGTGTTCTCGAAGATAGACCTTAGGTCGGGTTATCATCAACTTAAGGTGAAGGAGGTTGATGTTCACAAGACAGCATTCCGAACTCGGTATGGGCATTACGAGTTTCTAGTGATGCCATTTGGGTTGACCAACGTGCCTGCAGCGTTCATGGATTTAATGAATCGGGTATTTCAGCAGTACTTGGATCAATTTGTCGTGGTGTTTATAGACGACATATTGGTCTATTCAAAGACGGAGGAGGAGCATGACATGCATTTGCGGATAGTTTTACAAGTACTGAGGGAGAAGCAGTTATATGCCAAATTCAGTAAGTGCGAATTTTGGCTTAGGGAGGTGGCTTTCTTAGGTCACGTAGTGTTGGATGAAGGGATTGGAGTGGACCCTCGCAAGGTTGAAGCGGTATTGGATTGGAAACCGCCTAGGTCAGTGGCGGAAATTCGAAGTTTTCTGGGTTTAGCAGGGTACTATCGGAGATTTGTTGAAGGATTCTCTTTAATTGCAGCGCCGTTGACTAAGTTATTAAGGAAGGGAGTTCCATTTGTTTGGTCAGAGAAGCAGCAAGAAAGTTTTGATAAGCTAAGGAAGATTCTGACGGAAGCTCCAGTGCTGGTGCAGCCTGAGGCAGGGAAATTATTCACGGTTTATTGTGATGCATCTCATACTGGCTTGGGATGTGTGTTGATGCAGGAGGGGAAGGTAGTGGCCTATGCATCCCGTCAGTTAAGACCGCATGAGGTTAACTATCCAACTCACGACTTGGAGCTAGCAGCAGTAGTCTTCACTTTGAAGATATGGAGACACCACTTGTATGGGGAGAAGTCGACAGTCTACACGGATCACAAAAGTCTGAGGTATCTATTGACTCAGAAGGATTTGAATTTAAGACAACGTCGATGGATTGAACTATTGAAGGACTACGACTGTTCAATTGAGTATCATCCGGGTAAGGCTAACGTGGTGGCTTACGCGTTGAGCCGGAAGGTCGTGACGGACTTAAGAGCGATGTTTGCTCACCTTAGTCTATACGACGATGGAAGTCTTTTGGCGGAGCTGCAAGTTAAGCCAACTTGGATCAAGGAGATTAAGGAAAAATAATTGGAGGATAATAGCTTGAATGCTCGGAGATCGCAAGTTCAGGATGGTGGTTTGGAAGGGTACAGTTTGTCTAGTGATGGTGTGCTATGTTTTCAAGGGCGAGCTTGTATGTCGAAAGATATGGAATTGAGACAAAGAATTCTCCAAGATGCACATAACAGCCCATATACTATGCATCCTGGAGGTAGCAAGATGTATGGGGATTTACTGAAATAGCTTACGTGGCGTGGTTAAAACGTGAGGTAATGGCGAATTCGTGGGTAGATGCCTGACGTGTTAGCAAGTGAAGGCTGAACACCAGTTGCCGTCAGGGTTACTTCAACCAGTGAAGATCCCTCAATGGAAATGGGAGAGGATCACTATGGATTTCATCAGTGGGCTACCCCTCACGCCCAGTAAGAAGGACGCAGTTTGGGTAATTGTGGACCGCCTGACTAAGTCAGCTCACTTTATACCGGTGAGAGTGGATTATTCCCTACAGAGGCTAGCAAAGTTGTATGTGGCGGAGATAGTAAGATTGTATGGTGTGCCAGTGTCAATTATCTCGGATAGGGATTCCAGATTTATGTCAAGGTTCTGGAAAGCGTTGCATCAGGCTTTGGGCACACGATTGGATTTCAATACAGCTTTCCATCCACAGTCTGACGGGCAGTCGGAAAGGGTCATACAGATTCTAAAAGATATGCTGAGAGGGTGTGTTTTGGATTTCAGTGGTAGTTGGGAGGAGTATCTACCATTGGCGGAATTCGCTTATAACAATAGTTATCAAGCGAGCATTCAGATGGCTCCATACGAAGCACTGTATGGACGAAAATGCCGTACTCCTACATGTTGGACGGAGTTGGGTGAACGACAGGTTTTGGATCCAGAGTTGGTGACGAAAACTGAGGATAAAGTGAAGGTGATTCGGGCTCGTCTTAAGGAAGCGTCAGATAGGCAGAAGTCCTACGCTGATCTTAAGCGTAAAGAAATGGAGTATGCAGTAGGAGATAAAGTCTTTCTGAAGGTGTCGCCTTGGAAAAAGGTACTGAGATTTGGGTGAAAAGGGAAGCTGAGCCCTAGGTTCATCGGGCCATAATCAGTGTTAAAGCGAGTAGGACCAGTAGCTTATCAGCTTGAGTTGCCAGCAGAGTTGAGTCAGATTCATGACGTCTTTCATGTGTCGATGCTTAGACGGTATCGGTCGGATCCATCGCACGTTGTGCCAGTGGCTGAGATTGAGGTAAACTCGAACTTATCCTTCGAGGAGGAACCAGTACAGATCTTAGATCGAGATGTTAAGGTTTAACGTAGGAAGTCTATATCTTTGGTGAAAGTGCTATGGCGAAACCATGGTGCTGAAGAAGCTACGTGGGAATCCGAGGATGTGATGCGGCAGCAATACCCCCATCTTTTCTAATCAGGTAATCTCGAGGCCGAAATTATTTTTTAAGGGGGGTAGAACTGTAACATCCTAGAATTGGGGCTATTTGAGATTGAATTATTTTTCTTGTGTTGAATTGTTGTGATATTATTTATGGAATGATAAGGCTTAATTAGAGGTCTTGAGTAGGCTCGGAATAGTAGAAAATTTTATTTGGAAGCTTTAAAGGTAGGGAGCCTTGGTAAGTAGGGGTTACAAAGATAAAAGAGGGAACATTTGACACTAAAAAGGCCTTGGAAAAGTGGCAAAAGGGAGGTCACTTAAGGGCTAGAGTTGACGCCATCAAGGGAGCAAGGGGGAACCTGGGTTCGAGTCGCGGAGTCTCCCTTTTTGGTCTTTATTTTGGACGGCATTAAGGGGAGAAAATTTCTCAATTTTTTTAACTGTAGGATAATGAGGATATTATTAGGATTAAATTAGATTTTAATTGGGATTTTCTATGAATAATCTTTAAGAGTTGGCAAGAGGAAAAATAGGCATGGGATTAATTCAGTGGCCTAGAGGGAATTTAGGGGATTGCCAAAATTTGAACTCCTCATGGGAGGAGTGGACGGCAAGCATAAGGGGGTGCCGAATTCTTTTAAAAACACCTACCTATCATCTTGTTTTTCTTTTCTCCATTTTTGCAAGTAGCCGAATCTCTTCCTTACTCCCCCTCTTCAATTATTTTCTCTCTTTCCTCATCTTCTCAAAACCGAAACCCCTACCTCCTTTTCCCATTATTTTCTTTCTTTCTCCAATAGCCGAATCTACTCCCTCACTCTAGCCGAATTTTTTTCTTTCTTTTGGTTAGTTTTGGCTGAACATCAAAGCAAGGTGATCTTTTCTAGGATTTTCTCCAAGCGGTTTGTAAAGGTGGGTAAGTATCCAAGGTTGAATGCTTTTTATTCTGTCTCTTTGGATTCCCTGTCGACTTGGATGAAGGTAGGAGCCGATTTCGGCATTTGATGGCAAGGGTATTATTTACCCCTTTTGAAATCGATTTGTTGTAGGGCTCCGGGGTTTTGGAAGTAGTCAAGCGCAGTCTTCAATCCTCTAGTAATCGGTTGTGGTAAGGTGGTAAGGATCTATTCTTATTTAGTATTCGATTAAGCCGAAGGCTATTAATATTGATGTTGGCCAATTGTAGGAGGTGAAGCAGAATCGCATATCGTGTGCTGAAGTTAGTACTCAAAGGTGTTAGGTAAGGTTTCGAGTTCAAATAGTAACCCTTTGGATATATGTTGGTTTGGCCGAATGGTCAGAGGCACTAACATGGGTATGGCCGAATATAGGAGCAAGGAAAGAAAGGGTGGCCGATTGACTCCTTGAGATTTGGAGCTTTCATTAACAACAGGTGTGTACATACACACTTTATAATTAATTAAATGTGCTAAGTGTTCGTGTATGTTAAATCTGTTTTGTGTAGATTTGGATTTAATACCATCCTGGTATAAGCAAGGATTCAGGTAAGTCCTTGATATTTTGAGTTTCTTGATGATGCTTTTGGGAAGCATGACTTAAATACATGGTTATTCGTAAATCCAGTGTATGTTGCTAAGTGAGCATGTTGGCATGATTTCTGTTAAATAACATTGATTGATGTGGGTTATGTGAGTGGAGGGGGCAGTGATATTCGTGTCGATGGACACCAGTGGTTTGGTACCACATTTCGTGACTACGGTCACCAGAGGTTTGGCACCTCCAGAGGTTTGGTACCTCATAGCGTCTCGTCCCAGTGGCTTAGCACCACAGTGGGTTGGCCCCATGGATTATATTAAGGGATTGACGCCAGTGATTTGGTATCACACGATGGGTTGGCCCCATCAATCGATTTCGTGTCTTCGGACACCAGAGGTTTGGCACCTCCAGTGATTTGGTATCACATTTGTTACTATAAGTCACCAGTGGTTTGGCACCACCAGTGGTTTGGTACCACACGGGGTAGAGAAAGGCGTTTGGATGGCTAGGTTGGGTGCATGATTTAGCGCATGTTAACTTAGTTATAAAGTGTGTATGATGTACAATTAAACCGAGGGAAGGGTTACACATTGAGTCTTGGTGACTCACCTTCTCCTTTAACATTTTTCAGGTGACCCGTAGATGGCGGATGAGGAGCCGGATGGACTTGAGGTGGCCATGCAGTGGATATTTGAATAAAATAAACTTTGAGTTTTAGTTATTATACTCTATTGTTGGTTTTGTTTTAATCAAGTTGTAATAAGGCCTTAGTATTATTTTTTTTTCCTTTTCCTTATACATGTTTGAATGATTTATTTACACTAATTAAGGATATTGAAACAAGTACACATGTTTTCTAAATTCAATCGAAAAAAAGTTTTATCGTGCCATTGGGTACATTTAAAATCCATAACAACTTGACTTAATAAGATTTCAAATAACCCCAAGTATGGTTTTTATATACCTCTACTGTTTTAAACAAAGACACTATCTTTTATCAAAAAGCCAAATCGGTTTAAAGGGATTTTACAAAGCATTTTCTCTGTAGCACACCAAATTCGGTCGTAGTGTTTGGGCCGGGTTTGGGTTGTTACAAAATTGGTATCAGAGCCCAGTTCAAAGCTCGGCTGTGGGGGCCCAAGGCCCAAAAATGTTTTAGTAGGCCTTTTTGAAGTACTTTTGGTTTTGGAATAGCATGGCACCGAGTCTCCGGCACCAATCCGCCCAGGTAAGTACCTCTAACTTTTTGTTTGAATTATTACTTGTAGAAAGGGTAGGAATGGAACGTAGAATAGTCTTATAGGAACTTGAACCCTAGGATTAGACTACTCAAACACAAAAACAAAACATAAGCTTTAATGAACTAAACCAACCTATGGCTAAGTCACTGAGCTAGGGTGTGGTAACCCCTGTACGCATGTCGAGGATTGGATCCGGAAGAGCCTGGTATTTAAGCAGTCCTAGTGACTCACCTTCTCTTCGCAGGTATCCTACCTGGTGCGTAGCTTCAGTTCACCCTAACTCAGAGGGCTCAGTGGTGTGGCAACCTCTGTGCGCATGTCTAGGAATGGTTTTGGTGGGAGCTTGGTATTTAAGCAGTCCGCGTGACTCACCTCCTCCCCACTCGAATCCTGCCTGGTGCGTAGCTTTGGTTCACCCTGACCTAGAGGGCTCGGTCATAGGCTAAGCATAATGACTAAAACCCGAAAGGGAACTAGCCATGTTTTGGGAAAAAGAAGAAAACAACAAAATCATAGTTTTTCAAAACTTTTTCAAATTGAGAACAACTATCTTTACAACTCTGACTTAGAGAACTATGCGATTGACTCCTCTTCAAATCCTGGAATGCCAAAAGTAAGAGAAAAACTCAAGGTCAGTTTCCCTATAGCCATTCGGCTAGAGTCTCTAAAAAACCGGAAAGGATTGAAGCCTTATGAATCGATACTTACCTTCAGTTTCCTTTGAGATTTAGCACAAGCAGATACCACAGAGGGGATACGGTTTCTAGGAATGAAGATTCGGCTATGATGAGACTTCGGGAAATAGAGACTGAACTTTTGGAGATTTCGACTATGGAAGGAAATAGGGGTGTAGTTTTGGCTTTTAGAGTATGAGAGATGAACAATAATAAAGATCAAAAGATTCCGTTAGAAGGAACTTTTCAAAGAAGTAAGAAAGAAAGGGTGAGGGAGGTGGTGATTTTCGGCTTTTGGAAGAGAAAAGATGAGAAAAGAAAACAATGGTGATTTTCGGCTTTTAGAAGAGAAAAGATGAGAAAAGAAAACAAATGAGATGGCCTTCAAATTTTCGGCACAGGAAGAGAGGAAAAGAATAGGGTTCCAAATGCCAAAATTGATGAGCTATCCCCCCTATTTATAGAAATTTCGTACCTACCTATCAAAACCCGAAAGTGCCCTTTTTGATAACTAAAAATTAAGCAAATAAAAAGGGAAAATTCGGCACCCCTTTGCCCTATCAGAAACTGATTTCTCCTCCCCTTTAGAGTCAAAATTTCGGCCACCACCTAGCCTTGCAGATAAATCCTATCTTTTCTCCTTTATCTTAATCTATCCACATCTCTAGAAGAAACCTAGACAGCACCAACTCTTCCTTCTTTTATCAGCACATTATCCACCTTATTATCTCATTAAATAGTTCATATTTTTAAGCCTTATTGCCGTCCAACCTACTCCTCCTTTAAGTGCCGAAAATAGCCCAATTACATGGGGTACATGCGGCCAAAACTTGGGCCTCTTCCATTGCCATTGATGCCAACTCCCTTCCCTCTTGGTGGTGCCATTTTGCCATTGGGCCATAAGCCCAATATGTCATTTAAACTACCAAGACTTTATTTTAAGCCCTAGAGTATCTAAACAGAATATGTAATCAAGGCCTCGACCACATCCTGAGCCCAATTTGGGCCCCTAACATTTAAATTAACACATTAAACATATTCACCCATTAAACGCATAGGCCCAAAAATTTAGGATGTTACAGTTCTACCCCCTTAAAGAAATTTCACCCTCGAAATTTCCAACTAACTATTAATCGTACTACCCAAGTCTCACCACTATGCTTTCGCTGCACACTCTAATTTAATAATATATAAACATTGCACGCATACAGTTTCTATACCCAAAGATATAGCATCCACACAAAACATACCCGACTTAATGGTGATTGAACAATCCCGAGCCTTATACTCCTCAGACCCGCATCTTAAACACGTTCCTGACTTCCTCCAACATTCACCCGGATGACGCCTTCTGCAATATTCGCAAACCTAGAAGTTTGGACGTACCTTAACATGCTTCATAGAACGAGACTGCAACCCTAGAAAACTACGATCTCTTTTTTCCTTACAGTCCACGCACCCAACCCGAAGTGTTTCACCGATTTCTTTAACCTCCTTCAGTACCTCCCTAACTAGCTAAGTCAGCACATCAGTCCTAACACTTCCACGGCCTCGGCCGCAGCCTCTTCTTCCTCTTCTAACGCTCATTGTTGATTCTCGTATTATCTGAATTAGAAATTTTATGAATTATTAATTTCTTTCACTGATTAACCATGAACAATCTTATGGGAAGTAGTTTTAAGAGTAGTTCTTTCGAATTCCAACCTATCTACAGTTTCAGTCTCAAGTCCACATCTTCTAGTTTTAGGGAGCACACACATTCAATCATCAAATACCAACATACAAGCAGCATTTACGAACCTACGTTCATCATGTAGGGGTATCTTCGTCATTTCACTACCCAAGGGTATTTTCGTAATTTATCCTACAAAGGTATTTTCGTAATTTTCCAAAATAGGGTTCCTTGGTGATTTTGTGAAATAAGGATATTTTGGTAATTTACAATCTGAGGGTATTTAGATAATTTTGAAATCTAGAGGTATTTTGGTAATTTTAAAATCCGAGGGTATTTTGAAAATTTTAAAATCTAGGGGTCTTTCGGTAATTCTAAAATCAGGGGTACTTTGGTCATTTTACAAATCAGGGGTAATTTAGTAATTTACAAATTAGGGGCATTTTGGTCATTTTGTAAATCAGGGTAATTTGGGAATTTTGTAAATTAGGATGGCTGGTCCCTTTCGGGTTTTAATTATAGATTTTGGCCTGCCAACAAATCCTCGTGGCTAGGGTGAACAGTCACTGCGCACCAGGTAGGATTTCAGCGAAGAGGAGGTCAGTCACTAGGACTGCTTAAGTACCAGGCTCTTCCGAATCCAATCCTAGACATGCGCATGCCTATTGCCACACCCTAGTCTTGCGACTTGTCTACAGGTTTGTTCGGTTGGATTAAGTCTTATGCAATTGAGAGTTGTTTAACTAGGCCTAAGGTCCATCAAGCTCTAATTAAAATAATCTACGTCCCTTAAAGCCCATCAAGCCCACATACATATATAACACACAGTGAGTTCAGAATACTTACCTGGCGGACTTGGGCTGGAGACGCAGGTGCCATGCCGAGAAAACCCTCCTGTGTTATTTATAAACATGCATGTTTTCAAAACTCATTTTTAGAAAATGTTTTGAGCCCAAAACCCCAAAGCCGAGTTTTGAACTGGGCTCTGATACCAATTTGTAATACCCCAAAACCGGCCCAAACACTACAACTGGATCTCGTATGTCACCAAGGAATTTTATAAAACATGTCACATTTTGGAAAACGAGTATCAGGTTTAAACATTTTAACAGGAAAACTTAGTAATTTAATATTTTTTATAAAATATAAATTTAAATGATACCTTGGTGAATTAGGAAAAAAAAAACTAAGTTGTTACATGTCTTAGCTTAATTTTAGCATGAAATCTAAATGTCTAGTAATAAAACCCAACATAAAACCCAAAATAAATATGAGTCTAGTGGCCCATGGCCTTATTACATTGAAACTTAAAATCCACTAATAAAAAAATATTAAAATAACTAAATAATGAAAAGTCCTTTGCTGAATCCAAATACTCTCTCGCATGGCCACCTTGCGCTCCTCTCCAGCCCGGTCCGATGCACTAGGTGCTACCTGAAAATGTTAAATAATAGGTTGAATCGCGAGACTCAGTGTGCGACCCTCATGCACCATTAGATTTGGGCCTTAGCCCCATAGAACAGAATAACAGATTAATATATAACAAAAATTGTGCAAGCCCAACCCAAATCCTAGGTTTCCATCCGCTACACACCACCCTTACCTGCCAGTCACACCATTAGGGATTTCTACAATCAACCCACACCGCTACACACCATCGATGGCACTCATGCTGCTCATCGCCAGATCATGGCCGTAGCCACTACAACAGGTCATGGAAAAAGCCACTACAACAGGTCACGGCAAAAGCCGCTACAACAGGTCACGGCAAAAGCCACTACAACAGAACACTTCCCCTTTCATCAAACCTAACCCCATGCAATCACAGAAATCGGCATACTTATCACATATGTCATCTTGACAGGAACATTCACTTAGGAATGATAGAGATCACTAACCTGGTGGTTCGCTTTTACCCTCCTTGGGTTTCATCCGTTATGCCAGGATTTCGACATTTTACAGAATATTTCAGATTAATAAACATATTTTTAACAGGCAATCTAAATGGTGTGGAAGTGTTACACACCTGATATCGCGTAGTTTTACACCCTTAGTCAATATCCTTACTATCCGGATCTACACCCTTAGTTTAAAACCTTGCTCAAAAGCCTAAGAACACGAAGATTTGGGCTCCCTACATTCACCAAGGGTTAATAAATACCCGAATTTACACGTTTAAAGTTAATAGATCTCCTTACCTTGAAATCCCGAAAGTAAGACGATTTGTGTGTTACTGAACTCTGACTTAGAGATCTATGCGATTGACTCCTCTTCAAATCCTGCACGCCAAAAATAAGAAAAACTCAAGGTCGGTTTCCTATAGCCATTCGGCTGAGTCTCTAAAAAGCTGGAAAGGATTGAAGCCTTATGAATCGATACTTACCTTGATTTCCTTGAGATTCAATACAGCAAGCAGATACCACAGAGAGGATTCAGCTTCTAGGAATGAAGATTCAGCTGTGATGAAACTTCGGGAAATAGAGACTGAATTTTGGAGATTTCGGCTATGGAAGGAAATAGGGGTGTAGTTTCGGCTTTTAGAGTATGAGAGATGAACAATAATAAAGATCAAAAGATTCGGCTAGAAGGAAGTTTTCAAAGAAAGAAGAAAGAAAGGGTGAGGGAGGTGGTGATTTTCGGCTTTTGGAAGAGAAAAGATGAGAAAAGAAAACAATGGTGATTTTTGGCTTTTGGAAGAGAAAAGATGAGAAAAGAAAACAAATGAGATGGCCTTCAAATTTTCGGCACAGGAAGAGAGGAAAAGAATAGGGTTCCAAATGCCGAAATTGATGAGCTATCCCCCCCTATTTATAGAAATTTCGTACCTACCTATCAAAACCCGAAAGTGCCCTTTTTGATAACTAAAAATTAAGCAAATAAAAGGGGAAAATTCGGCACCCCTTTGCCCTATCAGAAACTGATTTCTCCTCCCCTTCAGAGTCAAAATTTCAGCCACCACCTAGCCTTGCAGATAAATCCTATCTTTTCTCATTTATCTTAATCTATCCACATCTCCAGAAGAAACCTAAACAGCACCAACTCTTCCTTCTTTTATCAGTACATTATCCACCTTATTATCTTATTAAATAATTCCTATTTTTAAGCCTTATTGCCGTCCAACCTACTTCTCCTTTAAGTGCCAAAAATGGCCCAATTACATGGGGTACATGCTGCCAAAACTTGGGCCTCCTCCTTTGCCATTGACGCCAACTCCCTTCCCTCTTAGTGGCGCCATTTTGCCACTAGACCACAACTCCTTTTGTGTCATTTAAACTACCAAGACTTTATTTTAAGCCTAGAGTATCTAAACAGAATATTTAATCAAGGCCTCGACCACATCCTGAGCCCAATTTGGACCCCTAACACTTAAATTAACACATTAAACATATTCACCCATTAAACGCATAGGCCCAAAAATTCAGGATGTTACATTTAATTATTTCAAAAGTATTTTATTAAAACATAATAATTTATATTTTAAAAATTTACGCAAAATTAAATGGAAAATAATTTTAAAAAATACATGTGCATAAAATTATAACATTCCTAGGTATAAATAATATTAATTTTAAATATATTTAGCCAAAAAATATATTTATTGTATTTTTATGTTCATTTCAATATATAATATCATTTTAAAATATATTTAATAAAACATTTTTTATTTATTTTATCCATATTCTTTCTCTCCCTCTAGTATTTCTCTATTAAATTTTTTTCTTTCTCCATAAAGAATGTTCATCCTACGTCGTTGTCCGTCGTTCGCCATTGTCCGCTACTAGCTTTCCTGCCACCAACCAACAATCATTGCTTCTCAAGAAATTCGTCTTCATAACAATCTTGACCCATTTTTCTTAATTTTACATTTCTTTTAAAAAAAATAACCTTTGAATTGTTGATCTATAAATAGTTTTCATCCTCTCTATATTTTATATTTCAGTTTTATTTTTTCTTTATATATTTTAAGAATAGAATTTTATTATAAAAAAGTCAAAAAGATAAAGTGACACCAAAAATCAAAGTCTAACACTGCACCATGTGAGAAATCCTAGACCTTTTCCTAGCTGATATTTTTTTATTCAAACATCTAGAGATTTTTGTTGAAATATGACTTAGAAATTAGTTAAATGGTGAAGGGTTATTTGGGAAATAAAACCTCTTCCATTTTTTTGTGAAAGCAATGAATTGGCATTCTGAAAGGGGAGGTGGGAATGTCCATTAGATGGTTTTGTCGAATGAAACCTGAAAAAGTTATTTCGTTGAATACCAATACACTGAACCAAACTATGGAATAAGGGTATGGTATTGAATCACATGTGATTTAGTTGGTTATCGCAACCAACGAAACACACCGTAAGTGTTGGGATCTAATTCCCTTAGTATAATGATTATGTCTATGTACTTGCAATTTTTCAAACAAATTGGTTTAGTAAAATTCCATCATTGTCATTAATATCTTTGCATAATATATTTTTGCATGCAAAGCAAAATGAAAGCAAATATTGACTCATAGGTTGTCTAATATTTAACCAATACTAAGCAATATTATGTGGACGTATCATATGCGAAAAGACAAATTATATTAGTATATAACCTAAACATGTCCATAGTCTATGCAAAATTGAGCAAGTCAATTTTAAGACTAATATATTACCTATCAAGTCTAAATGGAAAGATACCTTATCTTGGGTATCAGAGCAGATAACTCTTAGAAGATAGAGATATAGATGTGAGTGACTGGACTAGCAGTACATTGGACATGATCCAAATAGCATAGATCTTAGATCTATTTATGGATATATTCACTTGTGACGTTCATAGTGTGACTTACCTCAATCCTAAGTAAGTGACAAAATATGTGTGTGTGACTTGTATGCTTTGATGTATTGATAGCTTCCGGTCAATTGGTAATAGAGCCGAAAGCTGGTACATTGGGTATGTGACTTCTGCATGACATAGCTTCACTTAAAATAGTGAAATATATAACCCAATAAAGGGTAAATGATATCCTCTCATGGGTATTACATGATAGATGAAAAGTAACATTTTCACGAATCATTTGTCTTAAGATGAACGATTTAATTACTATTTGTTAGTAAATAGCTTTTCATGAAAGAAGATGTAATGATTACCATGAAATGATTACCATGAGATAAAATAGAATCATATTAGGAGAATGGATTTATCTCAAAAAGGTTAAGGATATCTTATAGGGATAACACACATATGGCAATGTCATTAGACAAGCACTTGATGGAGTAGCTTTAGTCATGGTATATAATAGGGAGACCTCAATTATGGTACTTTACTGGAATGACTCCATGATTAAATAATGTTATAATTAATAGATGAAGAGTCGAAGCTTAATTATAAATTATTTGAGTCCTAATTATATATGTCCAATCAGTCCCTTCGCTAGCTCAATACATCCTTGATGGTTTGCATTAATTAATGAAATGAAAAATGTGAAACAACAAATTAAGAGAAAAAGATCGCATGTATCACTATCCACACTGAATGCATTTTCTCTCCATAAATGAATTTATATATTCAAATTATTATTCAATTAATCATAAATTAAATAATTGAAGTTCGAAGTAAAAATTAAATTAATTAAGTCATCATAGTTTTTATAAGAACAATATTTTTGGGCAAACGAAAATTTGTTAATTGGATTTGGATAAACTAATGAGTTGATTTAAAGACTAGATAATACATATAATTGACCTGATACACAACAAGTCCCGATAGGCCTACCTTGTAATAGCCCGTTTTCAGTAGTGTCAGAAACAATGGTTTCGGGACCACAATTTTGACCAGTGAGTCTTTAAATATTATTTATTTAATATCTAAAAGATTGTTAGAGTGTCGTATTAAATTTTGCTTCAGCAATTTTGATGTTTGGATATTTAATTAAGGCAAAAGGACTAAATTGTAAAAGCTGTAAAAGTTAATCGCTATTAATTTATATGTGCTAATTAATTATAAAATCATGATTGTAGGGTTTTATGTGAAAATTATACCATATTGGTTATAGTGGACGGTTAAGGAGTGGTCATTTAAGAAATTTGAGTTAAAATTAATGGTTGAAATGGTAATTAAATAATTAATTAACATAAACAAAAGAATTAAAGGTATCATATTCTTCATTTTTACTTTGGATAACTAAAAACACCATTAAAGCTTTAAGGGAGGATCGACCAAGCTAAGTTTCCTTGCATGTAAGTCGATTTTGATCCAATTTTTAGTAATTTTTATGTTTTTGAGATCATTGTAACTTAACCTAGCTAGTCCAGGGACTATTTTGTAAAATTTTTATAGATTTGAAAAATTACCATTGATGAATTTTGAGTTTTTTGATTTTAAATGGTTGAGCTTGAATGGTTGTTTTGATATGAGATTGTTTTGTAAAGTTATTTTAGTTAGTTTTAAGTTTAGAGACTAAAATGATAAAAGATTAAATTTAGCATGAAATTATTGTAAAATTTTATAAATTGTGACCTGTATAGGATTAAAGGTGAATTTGACCTAAGGGTTTTGGGCTTAATTGTGAAAAATGTGTAAGTTTCAGTTTTAGGGACTAAATTGAATAAAAAGTAAAAGTTTGAGAAAATAATGTAAAATGTTATTAAAGGGTAAAGTGCGTATGTTTAGATGTTTTAGGGTATTTGAAATGGTTAATTGAGTTAAACTATTATATAGATTAAGAAACGGATCAATCGGTCGATAAACGTGGAAAAGAAAAAATCGATGAGTAGTCTTTGGTGTGGTGTTTGTTGATGTTTCATTTAGGTAAGTTCGTGTTAGGTTTAATTTGATTGATATTTACTTATGCTTGTATTTTGTATAAATATACGGAAGTTTTGGCATGGTTGATATGAAATAAATGTTAAAAATGGCATATAATGACTGAATTCTAAATAATGATATTTGTATGTGATTGGAATGAATTGAGATATGTTATGAGATGACAGTTGGTACATGTTGTTATATGGGATCATGTTAAATGGTGGAAAGATTATAGAAATTCAATTGAGGCCCGTGTGAGCTTAGTGAATGTTTAGGATATAATTGACATGTCAATAGGGTGTATCAGGCATTGTGCCGGTGTTATATTTATCAGGTACTTTGCACCAGTGTTCATGTTATATCAGGCATTATATGTCAGTGTTATATTTATCAGGCACTATGTGCCAATTTTATATTTATCACGTACTATGTACCGATGGTGGATACCATACTGATGGCTAGAATCTAGTATTTGCCGTGGATGCTTGTAACACCCTTAACCCTTATCTGTCGCTAAAACAGGGTTATGGAGCATTACCGAAACTTACAGATCAATTACAAACAATTATATATCATTTCACATTCATATCATAAACCTATAATAATCAATCATATCGTCCCTTTTATGAGCCCTCGAGACTCAAAACACGCATTAGAATCAAGTCGGGACTAAACTCTCTGACTTGGGTCACACGACCAAGTCACACGGCCAAGTCACAGGCCTGTGTGCTAAGCTGTGTAAACATAAAAATTTGCATTAAATAGGTGTAGGGGTCACACGGCCAAGCCACACGCTCGTGTGCCAGGCCGTATAATCAATTCTGAGCATTCTGTTTTGAAGTTTTAAAGATGCAGGGGACACACGGCCAAATCAAACGCCCATGTGCTAGGTCGTGTGTCACACACGGCTGAGACACACGCCCGTGTCTCTGCCCGTGTGGACGAAAATAGGTCATTTCCAAGGCTACAATTCTCACCCAAACTTGGAATCACCTAACCAAACATTTTTAGACATCAATAGACCATAATAAGGCATTCAATCAAACCAAAATTAAGCTTTATACTTAACATATTACCACAACCATTCAAAAATCTTTACTTACCAATTTTAATCCAACCATCAACATGTTTATAACTTATCCATCATTCAACCATACTAACTCACATTAGACTTGATAAGGCCATTACTTACACATCAAAACATGTTCATTACAAGCCATTCTAATGGCTAGTTACAACACTTATAAGCCCACATTGGCCAAATTATCCTGCACATGCCATTATAACCAAAAGTAATTTACTATTTATACTGAAATGAGCTGAAAGATAGTGTGATGATACTCCGACCAACGTCCAACCTTTACAAGCTTCCAAGTACTATAAAATAAGGAAAACAAAATAGAGTAAGCATATAATACTGAATAAGTCCGTATAACATAGAATTTAACTTACCATTTAATCACATTAAAGGTAAGCGCACAAAACATATTCCAAACAACTTGGCTAAAAGCCTAAACACATATCCTTGTCAACATGTTAGTCATGTATTTCATAGAAATATCAAGGGACATATATGAGCTCATAACAATAAAATTTCCATATACATATACTTTTCGTATCATGGATTCATATAACATGTACAAACCATGTAACATCATAAAATTTGAAATTTTATGTGTTGCATTGTTTTTGGTGTTAAGTTAGTTAAATTATTAATTGTGTATGTTTAGGAAGTCCTGAGAAGGCTCGGGATTTATTTGGACCTAGTGAAATTTTTGGCTTTTAGCACTTTAAGGAGATGGAGTAAGTGACCTTTAAGCATATGGAAATAAATGAGTAAATGGTTAGCATAATTAAGCAATTGGTAAGAAGGTTATGGCGCCACATGTAGTACCTTGAGGGAAGAGGTTCGAATCACTTTGTGTGCAAATTTTGACTAATATTTTTGCACTCTTTCCTTAAGTGTCGGCCAAGAGGTATATATGGCAAGTTTGACTTCTTTATTTTTGGTAAGGTGGCTAAGAAATAAGGAAAGGTTGAGGTTGGGGAAAGGAATCAATTGAATAAGGCATATAAGGGGAACAAGTGGCTTATTTCGTGGAGAATTGTAACACCCCAAACCCGGCCCACAAGCCTTGACCGGATCTGGTATGTCACGGAGTAAAAACTTTTTGAAACGTTTTGAAAATTTCGTGTTCACAGTGGAAATCTGAAAATATTGCTGAATTTGTAAAACAACGTTTGCTAAAACTAAGATGGTTTGGTTTGATAAACACGATGGGGTCGAAAACTTTTTCTTTCCCTTTGAAACCATTTGATCATTTAGATTTTTAGAAGTATCGGGGTTATTGATAACTTGGTAAAATTTTGCTACCTGATGGTAACGTCCTTGAAAACGCGTACGAGTATTAATTTTGAAAACGTTGCTTTTACCGATTCGCTTAACAGTCCATAAGTTCGTTAGAAATAAGGTAAAAACTACTTAATCATACGAATAGTAATAAAATAATAAGCGGCCATGTTACAACCCAATCGAATTTTAGCAAATAGTAAACTTTACTGGTACGGAATAAAAAAAACTTCAAACCGAGGAACAAGCATGATCACCTCGAGTCCTCTCCGGCTCCGTCTCCGCGATCGACTCACCTGAAAAGATAGGGAAAGGGGTGGTGAGTCACCAAGACTCAGTACGTAGTTAATACACATGTCTCCACATACGGGCTTAGCCCATATCCACAGAACAAATATATACATGAATATGCAATTATGAAGCCCAACCTAGCCATCCATACTCCTTTTTCTACCCCGTGTGGTACCAAACCACTGGTGACTTAAAGTCACAATATCCGTCAATACGTGTGGTGCCAAACCACTGGTGGTGCCAAACCACTGGTGACCCGAAGTCACAATCAAATGATGGGGCCAACACATCGTGTGATGCCAAATCATTGGCGTCGATCCCGTATCTCAAATGTGGGGCCAACCCACGGTGGAATTAATCCACAGGGACGAGACGCTATGAGGTGCCAAACCTCTGGAGGTACCAAACCTCTGGTGACCGTAGTCACAATGTGTTACCAAAACACTGGTGTCCGTCGACACGCATATCACTGCCCCCTCCACTCATTTATCCCACATCATCATACTCACATAACAAGTATCATGATCCCATATATCATGTATTTGTATATAGCATAATATTTAACAGCATATGATGGCATACACAAGATATATCATAGCTCGAGTAGTAGGGGACTTACCCGAAAACCAAGCTTATGCCCACAAGGCAAAGATACTACATGATAGGTGATAAAATATCATTATAACAACAAGTTATACTAATAAAGTGTGTAAGAGCTTACACACCTGAGCGAACGATCACCCACCTTGGGTATCCAACATCTTAGCCCTTATTTCGGCTAACATGCACAACAGGTGTATTTACAAATAACATACATAAACCAGCAAGAGAACAGTGTGATAACTACGCACCTGATTACGAACAATGCTATGCCCTCAAATCCGAAGCTATCTTTAAGCGCTACTACGGCTATTTGCCTACGCTGTTGCTCGGATGCTAGCCCACACCCCGGTGGCCAATCCAGAACCGCTGAGACAGCTCTCTTTTTAGACTTGGGGATAGGGGCTATCCCATGAACTCCTTGACTGGTATTTGCCTCCATCCTAACACGAAATTGGATCTCGAATCCCGAGGCCCTCGATTACCACTGTCGAAATTCCTTGAGTACTTTAATTCCCGAAAGACTCCTTTGATGCTCCTTAGCACTTACTCGGCAAAATCCCGAAACTACTACCTACTCTTGTGGTGTCGAAAACCCTACCGGACAACCTTGTTAGAAACAACTCAACAATAATCTAGATAAAGTGGCCCCTTGGCCGAATCTACATTTGACATCATCAAGGATATATTTACATGCACCTATGTCCGAATATTTCTTTTCCTTATGTAATGGTATATAACCAAACTCTTATCACAATTGCATAATTGCATGTATTTACCAGTCCACAAAAACTATCATGCATAATACTCCCTATGCCTTATTCGGCCTTACATAAATAAACATTATTTCAATCGCCCCATCACTCACTTCATGTTCCCCAATTAACTATAACCCAACCCATAATTATTTATCCAACCCAAACGTATCAACCTTTCATACCTATGGCAAACATACATTCGGCCAATACAATACTTAATCTTATACGCTATCACGTTAATAAAAATTATACACCTTTATACACATTTCAACCATCCATAAACCAAGGTCCAATATTGATTTCGGCATACTAAAGAATAAGATAAGAACCCGAACCGATCACTTAGAGAAATACTTACCAAAACAATCGAAGAGGTCACAAATACGTAGTCGACACACCTTCAAAATCATTTGAAAAGTTAGCATCCAAAAGTTCCTTTTGATCCTTGAGAGATTCGGCAATAGTGTCTAAAGGTGGAGGGCTTCGGTTAACTCAAAATCGGCCATGCAAACATGTAGGAAGGAAGAGGGCAAGGCAAAGAAATCCGGCACTCCTCCAAGCATTCATCAAAAACTGATTGTGAAAGCTTGCTCCCTCTCCCTCTCTCTCTCTCTCGGTCAAGAACAAAAAAAAAAAAAAAAAGAAATCAATGGCCACCTCCCTTATTACTCAAAAACCGACTATGCTAGACCCTCAAACCAGCTCCCATCGGTCAACCACGAAAATGGGGAAAAGGAAAAGCAAAAAGAAGCATTCGGCCATGCTTCTTTGCATCACAAAACCAAGACCGGCCATACTTTTGAAATTCCAATGCCGCACATGCCCTCCTTTTTCTAAGTTCGATATTGTTTATTCTTTGCCCACATCCCAATTCCTTTTTTTTCCAACTAATAATATAAGCTAACAAAACTTCAAAATAATAATACCCCTCTGCCGCATGCTTTCGTTCCCCAAGGCCAAGACCCAATTGCATAAACTAATAATAGTGATAATAATAAAATACTTCCCATCACTATAACATAATTTAATAATAATAATAAGTTAATAATAAAAATAACTAAAACAAGGGCAGCTGGTATCAAGCATGCGTCCCACGATCATTCTTTTCTTTTGCTAATTTTGACAACAATTTCCATCACTTAACCCATTCCAAAATATAATAATAATAATAATTAAACAATCTTATCTATCTAAGCAAACAAAATAATAAAATGTAGAGGTTTAAACCCATGCTTGCCTTAAATAAATTAATAATAAAGCTAATAAAAATCCCTTCACCTTATTCCACCTTTCATACATAATATAATAATAATAATAATAATAATAATAATAATAATAATAATAATATACATATATACTATCCCGTTATTCAAAGCAAATAAAAATAAATGGTTTACCATGCTCTTACAGCTTTGAAACAACAAAACAAAGAAAAATTAAAATGAATAAAATAAAATAAATAAAATAAAATAAAAAGAAAAACAACACCCATTTGATTCACGTGTGCATAGGCCATGCATCCAAACTTATGCTGGCCAAAACAAAACAAACCCCAGGCACAGCCCCCCCAGGTCTCGAACCCGAGACCTGGAGAAACACTCCCCAGCGCCCTGCCAATATGCTACTGAAACTTTCATGCCATAACTCGCGTCACATTCCCTTTTAAGCCTTCCATCGCTATCGTCCTTTACCTTAATCGCCCAAGCCAAAATAAACGCGCAAAAGCGCTACCTCGGGGTTTCGAACCCCCGACCTGCAGGAGGATTTTCACGCCTCCAGCCACCTGGCCCCTTCGCATTTTTCATGCAATAATCTCCTAGGAATTTCTTTTAGGCCTTTCACCGATAGCTCCCTCTTACTATAGCGCTAAAATTGGAAAAAAATAAAAACACATTGCCCTTCGCAGTACTCGAACTCCCGACCTGCTAAAACCCCCACACGCCCCTAGCCACTATACCAAGCCTCCTTTCGTACCAAGAAATTCCTAAAATTTAACTTAAGGCCTTCTTCCGTAATTTTCCTCTTTAGCCCTCAATTTTCAAAATTTTACAAAACACTCCCCTTTTATCCCCGAGCATTAATAACCCCTAAAACTCATCAAAACAGACCTTAAGGCCTATCGACTCGTAAATTTTTACTCCAACGCACAACCCCAAATTTAGGATATTACAAGAATGCTATGGAAAGTATGGTTGGCAAAATTTTGACCCTTATGGCAATGCATGTGGACAGTTTTGGGGGTAGATAGGTGGCTGAAATTTTACTTTGGCATTTCGTAGGGTCTTGGTATTGTTTTGGTCAAAAATCTCATTTGCAACTTTAGTGTCATCTTCTCCCAATTTGCTATTCTCTTTGTCGAAATCTTCTAGCACAATAGTGCATTTTTCTTCTCTTTGGATTGGTCACACATTCACCTTTTGTCCATCTTCCTTGATAGCCGAAACTTCAAGTTGATTATAAGCAAATTCTTCTTTTTTCTTCTTGATTGCCGAATACACCTAAACCATTAAGACAAAATTGTTCACTCTTTATCCTTTAGAAGTACCGAAACCCCAAAAAATATATTTTTTTCATCTTTCTATTCCTTTTCACAAAAGTTTTCACCCTTTATTTTCTTCTCAAAATCCATACCCTTCATAGCCGAATATCATTGTTTATTTTTCTCTATAACCGAAATTTTATTTCATCATTCTTTCGTTCTCATTCGAATTAGCACTCATTCCTTAATCAATCAGCAAGTGTTCTTTCCAATGTTTTATTTTATTTCTCTTAATACCGAAATATTGCTTTGGTTAGGATGGTCATTTTGACCAAGATCACCACCTTATTCTCTCTCAAACAAGATCCCTTCCTTCTCCGTAGTGATTTAGAGGAAGGCCGAAACTTGGATTTTTCCGAAGTCATCGTATCATCGCTAGAAATTGGTCCTAAAATCTTTAAGGTAAGTGTTATTCAAGGATTCTATAAATCATTATTTATTCGATAAGATGATGATGATTAACCAATATTATTTATAGGGGTTAAATTGCTCAATCTACCAAATCATTGGTCACTCAGAAATTAGTGGTAAGCCGATCTTCACCATTTCGATAGTCCATATTTTATCGTAATACCGATTGTGTAAGATCTAACCGAATGGAGACTTGTGGTACCGATTCGAATGGGAAGTTGAGTGGAGATCTCAAAAGGAGCGGATTAACGATCCCTACTCCTAAATTCAAGCGAAGGGCTGTTTCAGCGATTCGAGACTTTCCACCGGGTTGTGGACCCTTATCCGGTGAGAATCAACTATTCGAGGTTGTTCGCAATTTTGAGGCATCAGTGATTGGGGATTTTCCACCAGGTTGTGAACCGTCAAATGGGGAAAACTGACAAATCGTAGTTGTTCACGATCCCGAGGGTAAATTTTAGATCGTTTGTTTTAAAGTAGATTTATTAAATCGCGTATGTTGACTAATCGAGCGTTATAAAATTTTAGGTGTCGACGATCGAGAGAGCGTAGTGCTTACCGTAATCAGATGTGTAATCTCACACCGTTTTCCGTGGGTTAAAGATTTATGCCATATTGATAGTAAACCGTTTGATTAAAATCGTATTAAGGTGAAACTGGAAAAAATTGGCTTAGATCTCATTATTTGATAAAGTTGATAAAAACGATATAACTGCTATGTGGGCCAAATTGATATAATTGGTATGTGGGCCAAATTGATATAATTGCTATGTGGGCCAAATCGATATATTTGCCATATGGGCCGATCTGAAAATTTGTGAAATAGGCCAAAGATGATATTCTGCTTAATGGGCCAATTTGATAAATTGTTATAATGGGCCATAATTTTTTTTGTAATAAATATCTGAATAAATTATTGTGATCTGATACGCATTATATACATGTATTGCATGGGATGGGATAATGATGAAGAGAAGTTTTGGTAGCTCTGCTACATAATTTTGGTGGCTCTGCCACAAATCTGAATAGTGGCAATGCCACGTAAATTCTGTTATTTTGGTGGCTTGTCCACAATTATATTTGATATAAATGGCTTAATGCCTGCGATTGGTGTGTTGGCGGGGTGGGTTGGCTGATGATCACCCACAGGTGTGTTGGTTGGTACGGGTGGTGTGTAGCGGATGGAATACTAGGCTTGGTTTGGGAATTGCATTACATATTCATGTTGTATTCATTACATTATTATTTTTGTAAATGGGCTTAGGCCCAAATATTTGCTTAATGGATTTTGGCCCAGTGGACAACGGTAAGTGGGTTACACATTGAGTTCTAGTAACTCACCCCCGTTTTCCTTATCCTTTTCAGGTAATGATCAATGATAGAGACTTGGGCCGTGGATGTTTCAGTGGAGGCCATACTTCATAAACGGTTAAATTTGAAATTTGGATTTCTTTTAGTATTTTTAATTACTTGCTATTTTGAATTAAGGTTGTAATAAGGCCTCTGAATTAATTTTTGTTTCGTTTATTGTTTGATGAATTTATAAACTGCTTTAAGTATTTCAAATTGAGATTTTATTTTTCTAAAAACTTAAATAAATGATTTACTCAAAAATGAATATATAAAAAGGATTTCATAATAATTTTCATATTTTTAACTCGGAAAATTACTCTTAAGATTTTCATCAATTCTTTTCGAAAATATTTTTAATTTCTTTTAAAATTTTATCGAACTGTAATGATATTTTCAAAATTACGATTTATAAGATCTTACATCTCAAATTGTCGATTTAGCAATCAAACCTTTTACTCAATAAATACTTCGTCAAAACTTTGAAATCTGTTTTACTTAAAAAGGAATCAAAGTATATTTAATTTGTGTGACATGTCAAATCTGGCCTTAACGCATAGGCCGGGTTTGGGGTGTTACAAACCATTTCCATGTATTTCAGATATATTCAGCAGTAATCTATTCCGAATCCATATTATCTCATATCAGAACTTTGCCCGTTGAACCATTTAAAATCTCGATGGATACAAGGGTAGTACACACAAAGTGTACAAAACTGTAATCCATCAATTTATATTCGGGAATGCTCATACGAGCACATAAACGGAGAACCCTCTCTCGAGCCATATAACGGGAAGCTCATACGAGCCAATAACAGGTAGCTCCGAAGAGCCATTAATCAGGATGCTCCGTGTAGCCATATATCGGGAAGTTCAAGCGAGCCAATATCAGGAAGCTCTAAAGAGCCATTAATTAAGAAGCTCACGAAGAACCATATATTGGGACGCTCATAAGAGCTATGGTGTGTCTACAACACATGTAGAATCACAACCAATCGGGATACTCTGAAGAAGTATTAATGGGAAGCTCGCAAGAACCATACAACGGAAAGCTCGAGAGGGCTAATAACAAGACGTTCTTTCGAGCTATGGTGTGTCCGCAACATATGCAGGACCACAACCAATACAGGAACCCAGTATCCATCGAATTTCATTTATTCAAACGGGACTTTATATTTGTCAGACATTATAGGATATATCATCAATTTCATTTATATGACATTTACACCATTCACATATACAACATCCAATTTAAACATATAAATATACACAATTTAGTTACACAAACCTACCTTGATAACTATTCGTGTTTGCAAAATCTACTAATCTGACACTTTTTCTTTTCCTCAATCTAACTCCGTATTTGGTCTATCCGGATCTAATTAAGCCAAAATAGTTTGCTTACACAATTTAGTTACACGAACTTACCTTGATAATTGTTCGTGTTTGCAAAATCTACTAATCTGACACTTTTTCTTTTCCTCAATCTAACTCCGTATTTGATTTATCCGGATCTAATTAAGCCAAAATAGTTTGCTTGAACTCTCCATCCATAACTAGGGTTTCCACGTCTTTAATTTTAGGAAAAATGATAAAATGATGACAATTTATATTATTTTATTTTTTATCATCTTTTCACCTTTTTCTTTCCAATTTAGTCCTTTTCTTTTTTTTTAATTTTCCATGGATAACTAAGCATACTTATCTACTAACTCCTCTTAATGGTCTATTTTCCATATAAGGACTTCCAGTTTTGGATTCCATAGTTATTTGATATTTATAACTACTAGAACTCAACTTTTGCATTTTATGCAATTTGGTCCTTTCCATCTAAATAGACATCTAACCAATAAAATTTCTCTACAAAATTTTCATATGATGTTTCAATTATAATGCTGATCATAAAATAATATTAAAATAATTTTTCTTCCGGAATCGAATTTCTGGTCCCAAAAGCACTATTCCGATTTCACTGAAAATGGGCTGTTACAATCCTCGATAGCTTGTGTGAGCAACATCGAGTAATGGTTAATGTCCCAATTTTATAGCTTGTGTGAGCAAAGTTATCTCGAGTATCCGAAGTTAATTTACTAAAGTTTTTCGGGCAAAACAAGATAAGGAAATGAATGGAAATAGAATTGATGCATCGTAAACTAACTGAAAATTTGACTAAGGCAAATGCACCTATCAATTAATAGTATAGCTACGGTGAGCAAAGAAATTGTTCCCACGAAGACTAAAGTACTAGTAATTACTGTCTTTCTATTACTGAACCGAATAATTCGAGTGATTGATCAAAAACTAACTAAATTTAATTAACTAATGAACACAACAAAGAACAAAGTAAGAAAATAAACGATTAACAACCAATAAGCAAAACAATACCTAGGAAAGAATTTACCTAGACTTCATCTGTCACTATCAATTTAAATTACGCAATTTCTTTACTTAGTATCTTGATCTGTAGAAATCCCTAAATTATGCTAATATCTTTTTCGAGAGTAAGAGCAACTGACTCTAGGTTGATTAATTAAAATTTCTTTCTAATTAAAACCCCTATTATTGCATTAACTTGATCTATGGATTCCCATATTAGATTTGATTCTAATCCGGTAAATTTATGTCATCCTATTTCTAGGATTGCATACAACTGTACTCAATTACACAAGATCTACTATTAAATAAGGTCTATTCGTCCTCTAATTTAAGCACATCAAACATGGATCAATAGTCTAGAAATGTTAAACCAAAAATTAAACACGCATAATTAAAAACAAGAGACTAAGTATTTATTGCATAAAATAAAAATCAAACGATAGAATCCATCATAGGGTTCATCTTCCATAGGTATTTAGAAAATCAATTCATGCTTGAAAATAGAAACATCCAAGACACAGTATAACTTAAAGAAATAAAGAAACTCAATATAATCTCCTAAGAAACCCAATGGGAATCTTCAACCTTGACGGAAATCTTCTTTAAAATCGGCTTCAATGGTGTTTTTTGAGTTGTTTTCTTGAATATTCTATGATGGCTCCTTCCTATCTTCTTATTTTTGTCCTATATACGTCTTAAAATGCTCGAAAAACATAAAAAAAATCACATTTTTCTGCGGTTTAGGGTGCAAATTCGCAAAATCGACACGGCTTGCCATATGACTGTGTTGGATCCTGTATGGGTCACAAAACTATGTGGCCAGGCCTTATGGAAGAGGTCAGCCCATGTGACTCATGTAACTTGCTCTAATTTTCCGTTTTTCACTCATTTTGCTCCCAAATGCTCTATTAAGAATAAAAATATGAAATTAAAGAATTAGGAGCATAAAGCTCACAATTAACATCGAATAATAACCCAAAATCACATTAAGAATGAGGTTAAAACATGTTACTTTCAACACTTATCAAGAATCTTATGGCATGAAATGTTATTCATTGAATGAATGTAAATGGCAAGTGTGTTATGCTACCTATATGTCTTAATGTTTGCTATTATGCTCATGCCAACCGTTTTGTTATGGTAGGGTATATGTAACATAGCAAGGAATATTAAGTTTGTGTGTTAATATCAATTAGTAACAATTTAAATGACAAGTATGTTGTGTAACAGCCCGTTTTCAATGAAATCGGAACAGTGGTTTCGGGACCACAAATCCGAGTCCGTAAGGAAAATTTATTTTAATATTATTGCATTGTTTGCATTACGATAGGAATTTCGTATAAAATTTCGTTAAGAAAATTTTATCAATTACATGTCTAATTTGATAAAGGACCAAATTGCATAAAATGAAAAAGTTGAGTTCTAGTAGCTATAGGTATCAAATAACTATGGAATTCAAAATTGGATGCCCTTATATGGCAAATAGACCATTAAGTAGGATTAGTAGATAAGTATGATGATTCATCCATGAAAAATTAAATAGAGAAAAGGAAAAAAATTGGAAAGATGATAAATAAAGATGATAAATAATAAAAGAAAAGAAAATATCATCATATTATCATCTTTCCCAAATGAAAATCTATGGAAACCCTAGCTATGGGTATTGAGTTCTAGCAAGCTTATTATACTCAATTAGGTATGTTTTCTTGTCCCGTTTCTAGTAATTTTTATATTTCTGATATCGTAATAGCTTAATTTAGCTATCTTAGGGATAAATTTGCAAAGTTATCAAAGTACTAGGCTTTTTCCATGGATGAGTATGTATGAATTATGAAATTTATGGTAGAAAATGAAAGGTTGTTGATAGATAAACAACTTTTGTAAAGTGAATTTTGATGAAATTATAATTTAGGGACTAAATTGTAAATATGTAAGTTCATGAAAAAATTCTAAATTTTATGAAATACATGGGCTGTTAATGTTACATGTAAAAATCTGTTAGGCTTGGAATAAAGGTTAGATTGCATGAATTTCATTTTTTGAGCCTAGGGATGAAATTGTAATTAAATAAAAGTATAGAGGCAAAATAGTAATTTTTCCTAAGATGTAAATTGGATTGGATTGAATATAAATAGTATTAAATTGATTTAAATTTACTCGTATAGATCCAGATAGACAAAATACAGAATTAGACCGAGGAAAAGAGAAAGTGTCGGACTAGTAGAGAACAAATCAACAAACACTTGTTAAGGTAAGTTCGTGTAATCAAATTGGGTACATTTATATGTTTGAATTGAATGTTTTATATATATGAATTGTGTAATTACCATGTACATTAAATTGATTACAAATTCGACAAAGCTCAATAAATGTTAAGTTTTGTTTGAAAAAATGAAATTCGATTGATACAAGATTCTCAAATTTGCTGTGGTCCTGCATATGTTGCGGACACACCACAGCTCGAAAGAGCGCCCCATTATAAGCTCTCATGAGCATCTCGATATTTGGCCCTCTCGAGATTCCCCTTATATGGTTCTTGCGAGCTTCCCATTAATAGCTCTTCGGAGTATCCCGATCAATTGTGATCCTGCATATGTTGTGGACACACCGCAACTCTTATGAGCATCCCGATATATGGCTCTTCGTGAGCTTCCCGATTAAAGGCTCTTTGTGAGCTTTCTAACTAATGGCTCTCCGAAGCTTCCCGATATGGCTCGCTTAAACTTCCCGATACATGGCTATCCGGAGCTTCCTGTTTAATGGCTCTTTAGAGCTACCCGTTATTAGCTCACATAAACTTCCCGATTATGCCCGGATAAGCTTCCCGTTATATAGCCCGGATAAGCTTCCCGTTATACAGTCACATAAGCTTCCTGTTATATGGCTCGAGAGAGAGCTTCCCGATTATGTACTCTAAAGAGCACTCCCGAATATGAATTGACGAATTACAGTTTGTACATTTCAAGTGTACTACCTAAGTATCCATCGATATTTCTAATAAATTCAACGGGCAAAGTTTATGACCTGTGATAATTTGAATTTGAGATGAAATATTATGGAAATGTACATGTTATATGAATATATGATGTGGAAAACATATGTACATGAAAATTTGTTACATGATGAGCTCATCCTTATTTCTTGATATTCACATGAATTACATGACTAACATGTTTCTTGAGATTATATATGTTTAGGTGAATTGCCAAATTTCTTTGGATGACTTTTGCATGCTTACTTTAAATGTAAATGAATGGTCAGTTAACTTCCGTTATACGAACTTACTAAGCATAATATTCTTACTCTGTATTATTTTTCCTGTTTTATAGTAATTCGAAAGCTCGAAGTGGTTGGAAGCTAGTCGAAGCATCATCACACTATCCTTCGACTCATTTCGGTATATGTAAAGAACTAGATTTTTGTATAATGGCATGTATAGGTTCAAATGGGTCATTGATGGCAAATATGTGTTTTGGTTATAAATAACCATTGGAATGGCTTCAGTTGGACATACTTTTGTTATGTATATATGTGTGTGGCTTCTTCAAGTTTGTTGTGTTTGATGTGGTTAAGTGATGGATAAGTTATAGGCATATTGATGTATGGGATGAGATAGTATAGTTGGTATAAGTAAGCAAATAGATGTTTTGATTAATATGGCAAATTTGAAAGTTGAGAAATGAGGTATATGACATGATTATGACTTGGTTTTTTGTTTAGTTTAAATGTCTTGGATTGGTTAATGAGTGTGTCAAAATGTTAATGTACGTGGAAGACCAAATTGGTGAGAAATATGGCTTAGAAATGGCCTTATTTCTTCCACACGGGCAGAGACACGGGTGTGTGTCTCAACCGTGAGTGACACACGGTCTGGCACATAGGCGTGTGGTTTGGCAGTGTATCCCCTACATCTTTAAAATTTCAAAATAGAATTGTAATGCTCCAAATTTCTTATGTTTGCTCCTGTGAAATTTTGACACAACTGTGTATCTGCTTCTGTGGTTAAATGTTCTGGGTGTGTGTGTGAGGTCCCAAGTTCAAGCCTTACCTTTAGTAAATTTTGTTATTTTTGGAATCAAGCCTTATCTCTGTTTAGTGGGCTTATATTAGCTATCTGTAATTCCATATCAAAATGAGTTTGCTGGTTTGAGTGGTAAGAGGGTTGGTGTGCTCGATGTTCTGTGTTCGAATCCTCGCGTGAGAATAAGTATTAATTTTGCTCCATAGTTTGATAAAGTTTTGATTGAGTGGGAAGTCTGAGGAAATTAAATTAGTGAGGAGAGAATTTAGGGATATGCTATCATAACTGTTTTATTTATATTTTTCCCTAAAAATCTCTTTATCTTTTTTTTTTTTTTTCTTCCCTTTCCTGGTAAAATTTTAGCTTTTATTGTTTCTTCAATTTTGCTCACCACTTTTAAGTTTTCACTATTATTCTTGGAATTTGGGGATTCCTCACTCGATTAAGGTATGTGGGCATAGATTGAATTGCTTGATTAGAGATTCTTTAAAATCGTTTCTGTTTACGTTTGGAAATCATCCGCTTGGAACCTCACTGTCTGTTTTGGCAGCAGCAAATCAAGAGGGAAGGGGTTCTCTTCATTCAGAATCATAATCGAATCATTTGGGGTGTTAGGGTGAGGTTTGGTATGGATAATTGTTTCATAGTTACAAATTAATCGTGTATTAAGTCTGATTTTGAGCACTGGTATGTCGATTCTTATGTTCTGGAAGGCTCAGGGTGTTTCTGCATCGAATCGATACCAAGTGTGTACCTGAAATGCAAAAAAAAAAGATTCGGCAAAACCCAAAATTGTAAACTGTCGACGCCACTCGGGCGTGTGGTCGCCCGTGTGCACACGGCCGTGTAATCGATGAAGGTATGGTCGTGCATAGCACACGGCCGTGTGGCGGCTTGAGTGTGGTCGTGTGGGTCATACGAGCTAGGACAAATTGGGCATGTGAGTTCCTGGGCTAGGCCGTGTAATCCACACGAGCAAGGCTAATCCAGGTGTGTGGACCATACAGACGTGTGGGCCCACATGAACATGTGGGCCCATTTATCTGAGTTTTTCCCTAGGTTGTACGGGTCGTCCCAAACGACTGTGGGCCTACTGTAGGGTCGGTAAGGCCTAAATAAACCCTAAACTTTATGGTCTGATTGTTTGATGTTCTGATCTGATTAGCATTGATAAACCATATAATGTACCTATTTTAATCTCACATTTAGCATACTTTTGGATGATTTATTCCCTAAATTGTGGAATTTGGTGCTCCTAATCCTTTAATTTCATGTTTTATACTTAGGAGAGCACCGGATGATGGAAAGAACTAGAAACAGGCCAAAAATGGAGAAAATGGGTCAAGGTGCGAAATTCACACGGCCTGGGCCCAAGTCACACGGTCGTGCCTCTTTAGCAGACCCAACCACGGCCTGAATTCAATTCACACAGGCGTGTCCCTGACGTGACCTATTTTAATTCTATTCGGAATAGGGTACTTAGAGGCAAAGAAAGACATTCCAAAAGCTTATATAAACACCCTAGAGGCCAACCTTCAAGGAGGTTCAGGTAGGCCGAAGAGCCAAGCCAGAGAGGTCAGAATTGTGGGATTTACTTGAAGAAAGTCAGTTGATTCATCTCAAGAAGCCGGAATCATACTCAAGATGGAAGATCTTCCCTTCAATTTCCTTTAGGGGGTTTTAGGGTTTTTCTTATGTTTTGTTTTATACTTTCTTTTGAGATGTATTCTTTTATAATTATGAACTAAACCCCTCAAATACCTGAGGGGGATGAAACATAAGACAGATCTTATTATTGTTTCCTGAACTATATGATAAATACTTGACTTGTTCTTAATTATGTGTTCTTAATTCTTGTTTTGATATTTCAGGATATTGATTCAAGTATTGATGCCCTTAGGCAGTGGAGGAATATTCCCTGTTTAAAAGTAGATCTAGTATAATTAAGCGGAGTTGATCGCAACCCTAGAGATAGGATGACAAAAATCTGCTGGATTAGAGTCAAACCTAATATGGGAGTCCATAGATCGAGTTAATGCAATTCTAGGGGTTTTAATTAAAAAGAGATTTCAATTAATCAACCTAGGGTTAGACGTTAGTAGCCTCGAGAGAGGTATTAATATAAATTAGGGAATCCTACGGATTAAGTCAAGTGAATAAATCGTCTAGTTCAGAGTTAAATAACAAGTGAAGTCTAGGTGCATTCTTCCTCGGGTATTGTCTTAATCAATTGGTTTTTCCTAAAAGTATTTTCCCCAATTCATTCTCTGTGTCTTAACATCTTTAGCTTAGTAGTTAGTTAATTTTAGATTAAACAAAAATTCCCTTAATTCTTAGGCTAAATAATAAAAAAGAAATTCAGTATTAGTACTTTTGGTTCCCTTGGGTTCGACAATCCGGTCTTGTCACTAAACTATACTACTGTTCGATAGGTGCGCTTGCCTCAATCGTGGTGATAGTTGGTTTCTAGGCTCGATCATTCATTATATAAAATTTAAGACTTTCCCACCACTATCAAGTTTTTGGCACTGTTGTCGAGGAACTGAAATATTAAGAACGCTCAATTTTTATTACTTTAGCCATATTTTATTTTCGCAATTAAATTTTATTTTTACTTTTCTAAATTTTCTTCTTTGCTTCTGGCAGGTATTCTAGTTTATGACTAGAAGAAACCCGTCAGGACTTCTACTTTACTAGTGAAATTGAAAGCACAGTTTGCAAAAACAGAAGAGAAATAAGGAGAAGCCTACAGTACATATAAGAATAGCAAGAAAACGAAATTAATACTACCGAATATATGGCTGAGAATAATCCGCTACCTCTAGAGGTGGCCGAAAATCATGCTCCTCGAACTATGTATGATTATGCTAAACCTAATTTAACAGGAACTGAGTCAAGTATTGTTAGACCTGCTATTGCTGCAAATAATTTTGAACTGAAACCTAACACAATTCAGATAATACATCAATTTGTTCAGTTTGATGGTTTGGAGGATGAAGATCCAAATAATTACTTGGCGAATTTCCTAGAATTTTATGATACTTTCAAAATAAATGGCGTTTCTGATGATGCCATCTGTCTTCGATTATTTCCCTTTTCTTTGAGGAATAAAGCTAAATAGTAGTTGAACTCGTTACCACGAGGATCAATCACTACATGGGAACAAATGACCGAAAAATGTTTATTGAAATATTTTCCGCCGGCTAAAACAGCTAAGTTGAGGAATGATATCTCTTCTTTTGTGCAATGGATTTAGAAACACTTTATGATGCATGAGAGAGATACAAAGATCTATTGAGAAGGTGTCCACATCATGGATTACCCTTGTGGCTACAGGTCTAAACTTTTTATAACGGTGTGAACCCTTCAACCAGACAGTTGATTGATTTAGCCGCCGGCGGAACCTTGAATAACAAAACACCTGAGGCTACCTACGAATTCATTGAAGAGATGTCACTGAATAATTATCAGTGGCAAGTCATGAGGACAAGGCCAACAAAAGCCGCTAGTGTTTTCAACCTCTACGCAGTAACCATGCTATCAAATCAGGTAGAGATGTTAAATAAAAAAACTGATGGTTTATGTGGTTCTTCGCAGGTACATCTAGTTATGCAGTGCGATATGAATGGAGGAGGGATGAACAACACAGAATATCCGCCTAACAACCCGAGCACTGTAAATGAGCAAGTTCACTATATAGGTAACAATTTTAGACCTCAAAATAACCATTATAGTAATATTTACGATCCAGGTTGGAGGAATCACCCCAATTTTTCATGGGGTGGTCAAGGAAATCAGAGACAACAACCTCTTCCAAACTTCGAACAACAACCCTACCCACAGGAAAAGAAGTCGAACCTAGAGGATATGCTAGAAAAATTCATTTCAATGTCAGAAATTCATTTTCAGGATACCGAAACGACGTTGAATAATCAGCAAACATTAATTCAAGAGCTTAAAAATCAACTAGAACAACTGACCAAGTTAGTTTCTGAAAGGCAACCAGGTCATTAACCTAATAACACTGAACCTAAACCACAAGATCAAGTGAAGGCAGTAATATTAAGGAGTGGGAAGGAATTGGTTGAAGCAGAAAAGAAGATGCCACAAGAAACTAATAAAAAGAAAAGTGAGGAAATAGAAAATATAACACCGGTACGTAAAGAATTTAAGCGACCGATCCCATATCCGACAAAGTTGAAGAAAGATCGCTTATATGCACAATATGGTAAATTTCTTGAACTTTTTAAACAGATACATATTAACTTACCTTTTGTTGAGGCTATTTCGCAGATGCCAATGTACGCAAAATTCCTAAAAGAGCTTCTAACAAATAAAAGGAAGTTTGAAGAGATATCAACAGTGGAACTTAATGAAGAATGTTCAGCCATCCTCCAAAACAAGCTACCAACCAAATTTAAAGATCCAGGAAGTTTCACTATTCCCTGTTTAATTGGTAGTTTAAATATAAAGAAAGCACTAGCAGATCTAGGTGCCAGTATTAATTTAATGCCTTATAAAATGTTTAAGCAACTTGGTCTTGGGGAACCAAAACCCACTAGGATGAGTATTTAGTTAGCTGACAGATCTGTTAAATATCCTAGGGGAATTATTGAAGATATTCTGGTAAAAGTTGATAAATTTATATTCCCTATCGATTTTGTTGTGCTCGACATGGATGAAGACGTTGAGGTACCTTTAATTTTGGGCGCCCTTTTTTAGCTACTGCTAGAGCTGTTATTGATGTAGGTGATGGTAAACTTGCACTAAGGGTAGGCGACAAGGAAATTATCTTTCAAATTTAACGATGCTATGCGATATTCTAGAGAACAAGATGATTCCTGTTATTTTATTGATACCGTTGGTCATTTTATCCAAGATTCTTTGCAGGAAATCATACATGACGACACAATGGAACTGTGTCTTACCCAAGGTGAGGGGGTAGATGATGATACTGATGAGTTGAATTCTGATACATCTTCCACTAGACAAAAGAAGGAAGAGGGTATTGAAATCAACAACGAACTAAAACAAAAGCCATCTATTGATGAACCACCGAAATTGGAATTAAAACAGTTGCCAAATCACTTAGAATATGCATTCCTCGGGGATAATTCTACGCTACCAGTAATCATCTCTTCAGAACTGGAACCCGAAGAGAAAGACGAGTTGCTAAAGGTATTAAGGGAACATAAAAGAGCCATAGCTTGGAAAATTTCTAACATTAAAGGAATAAGTCCATCGTTTTACACCCATAAAATTTTAACGGAAGATGAGTATAAACCATGTGTACAACCTCAAAGACAATTGAATCCCAACGTGAAAGAAGTTGTTAAAGCCGAGGTGCTTAAACTTCTAGATGCTGGAATAATTTATCCTATTTCTAACAGTACTTGGGTAAGTCTTGTGCAGGTCGTTCCAAAGAAAGGAGGCATGACTGTTGTAGCCAACGAAAAGACTGAATTGATTCCTACAAGAACAGTCACAGGTTGGAGAGTCTGTATTGACTATAGGAAGTTGAATGACACCACCGGAAAAGATCACTTCCCTTTGCCCTTTATTGATCAGATGTTAGAAAGATTATCTGGGCATATGTACTACTGCTTCCTGGACGGACTCTCCGGCTACTTCCAAATCCTAATAGCCCCTGAGGATCAAGAAAAGACAACATTTACATGTCCATACGGTACGTTTTTGTATCATAGAATGCCCTTTGGATTATGTAATGCTCCTGCTACTTTTTAGCGCTGCATGCTGGTCATCTATGATGAACTTGTAGAAGACATTATGGAGGTATTTATGGACGACTTTTCGGTATTTGGTAATTCTTTCTATCTTTTCCTTAAAAATCTAAAACAAGTTCTAATGAGATGTGAGGAAACAACCTTGTGCTAAATTGGGAAAAGTGTCACTTTATGGTTCAATAGGGGATTGTTTTAGGACATAAAATTTCTAGTAAAAGGATTGAGGTTATTAAAGCAAAGGTTGAAACCATAGAAAAATTACCTCCTCCTAGTTCAGTTAAAGCTATTCGAAGCTTTTTAGGACATGCTGGATTTTATCGAAGATTTATTAAGGATTTTTCTAAAATAGCTAAGCCTTTAACATAACTACTAGAAAAGGATATACCTTTCGATTTTGATCAGGAATGTTTAGATACATTTAACACCCTTAAAAATGAATTAATAAATGCCCCAATAATAATTGCACCTGATTGGAACTTACACTTTGAACTAATGTGTGATGCGAGTGATTTTGCAGTAGGTGCAGTTTTGGGACAGCGGAGAGACAAGCATTTTCAGCCAATTTATTATGCTAGCAAAACATTTACACTGTGGTTACTACACCACCACATAAAAAGAATTGCTAGCTGTGGTTTTTGCATTTCACAAATTTAGACTGTATTTGATATTATCTAAAGTTGTCATTTACACTGACCATTCAGCTCTCCTTTATCTTTTAACTAAATCCGATGCAAAACCTCGACTCATAAGATGGATTTTACTCTTACAGGAATTTGATTTGAAAATTAAAGATAAGAAAGGAGCTGAAAATCTTGCAACAGATCATCTTTCTAGGCTTGAAAATCCACACATTAAAGAACTAGATGAGAGTGAGATAAATGACTTGTTTTCTGAAGAGAAACTATTCACTATATCTAACTCCGAGGTACCTGGTTCACAGACATTGCAAATTACTTAGCTCCTAACATCTTACCAAAAAGGTTCACACATCATCAAAAAAAGCGATTCTTTGCTGATGCAAAAAACTATTTTTGGGAAGATCTTTTTCTTTTCTGTATATGTGCAGATCAAGTAATTCGGAGATGTGTTACAAAAGCAGAAGCAAGCAAAATCTTAGAACATTGCCATTTAGGACCTTCAGGAGGACATTACAGCTGGATCAGGACAGCACACAAAACGCTCGAATCAGGTTTTTATTGGCCTACCTTGTTTAAAGACGCTAATAGGTATGTTGCTTTATGCGATAGACGTCAGAGAACAGGTAATATCTCTAAACGCGATGAAATGCCCCAAACATACATGCTATCATGTGAAACTTTTGATGTATGGGGTATTGATTTTATGGGCTCATTCCCTAACTCATTTCGGAATAAATACATTCTAGTAGCAGTGGACTATATGTCAAAATGGGTGGAAGCTCAAGCTTTACCCACTAATGATGCCAGAATGGTAGTGAAATTTCTTAAGAAACTCTTCTCTCAATTTGGAACACCCAAAGCAATTATTAGTGATAGGGGTACTCATTTTTGTAATACTCAATTTGACAAGGTCTTAATTAAAGAAATATGGATTACACCACAGAACAGCTACCCCTTATCACCCTCAAACCAGTGGGCAAGTAGAAGTAGCAAATCGAGAGCTTAAGCATATTCTAGAGAAAACAGTTGAATCAAACAGGAAAGATTGGGCACTAAAAGTAGACGATATTTTATGGGCCTATAGAACAGCGTTTAAAACTCCCATAAGAGCATCCCCATACAAACTTGTCTACGGAAAAAGTTGCCATCTACCATTTCAGTTAGAGCACAAAGCTTTTTGGGCTATAAAATTTTTAAATTACGATCCTAAACCTATAGGTGAGAAGAGGATGATGCAGTTGAACGAGCTAGATAAATGGCGAGGTAATGCCTATGAGAACTTACGACTATATAAGGAGGCAACAAAGTGACGTCATGATGCTCGTTTAAAGCAACCGAAGCAATTCAAAGTAGGAGATTTAGTTCTGCTATACAATTCAACGCTCAAATTGTTTCCTGGAAAGCTGAAATCAAGATGGTCAGGTCCATTCGTAATCAAAACTATTTTTCCCGACGGCACCATCGAGGTAACTCATCCAACTCGTGGCACATTCAAGGTACATGGTCAGCGACTGAAAATTTATAATGGTGAAAATTTTAGGGATATGAGAAAGGAGCTTCGGCTCTGTGAACCTTCATTTAGAAATGAAAACAGGGTAAGTCTAGCTTAAGACTTTAAACGAGCGCTTCTCGGGAGGCAACCCGAGCACTAACCTCATTTACATTCACATTTTTTTATATCAGCATATAATTAAGAACTAACTATTCATAAGCGTAGGATTTCTTTCCCACACGGCCTAGAACACGGGCATGTCTGTGGCCTTGTGGACACCATGGAAAGAGACACAGGCGTGGTGGTAGCCGTGCGATACAAGGATGAAAAATTTTCCCAACACGGGCCGCGATAAAAGGGCTATGGTCGTGCGATGCAGCCGTGGTCGACACTGAGTAAATAACACGAGCGTGAGACACGCCTGTTGTTGATTCTCAGTAAATGACACGGGCGTGGCTCACGCCCGTGCCTCAAGGGCGTGGTCGACACTGATTAATGAACACGGGCATAGGACCCTCTACACGGGTGTAAGAGAAGTGAACAAGATAACACACGGCCGTGTGATATGGTCGTATGTCTCAACACGCCCAAGGAACACGGGCGTAGACTACACCTTAAACGCGCCTAAATTTAAATTTCTCGAAACACACAGGCCAAATAAAGGGAACACGGGCGTGGCACCGGACCGTGTTCCCCACCCCCTATTTAAAGCAGCCCACACTCATCTTCCCTAAGAAAAATTCCCCCCAAACCCTAGTCGTTCCTGTTAAAGCAAACCACCCCCTTCCCCATTTTGGCCACTGACACCCTTTTTTCCTCTCCTCCCTTCACTTCCCATCATTCCTTTCTCCTTTCTCTCTCTTTCTCTTTCTCATCCACAATACAACACATGCAGTCCACGCCCGTGTGAAGTCACCACAAGTCTATCGGTTCCCTTTTTTCCCTTTCCTCCCCTCTACTTTGTTGCTAATATTATTTACTCCATGTTTATTTTCTTGTAGGCCTTAGATTTATCCCTTTACATTTTTTGTATTTATTTTTTTGATAATGTTATTCAATTTCAATATTTACTTAGGTGTTATAGATACTTTGATTTTTGCACCCCTAGTATTAGGAGAATACTTAGGAGATCTTCGTTGTTAATATCATGAGATAATAATTTTGGAATTATACGTTGTATCACTCTTATGGCAAAATATGGATGATGTTATTTCATCTATCTCACAGGAACATAATGTTGTCTTCCCGTGGCAAGAAAACCGCAGTCCTTGTCTCAAAAAAATAAAAGGGACCCACCTCATCACCAGCCAGCGCATCGGCCGAAGTAAGACACCCATTCTTACAGTTTCCTCTTGGAGCTCAAGAGGAACTTTTTCAAATCCTACGAGTACGACCTATCAGTCAAGGCAGATGTATCGACTGGGCCGCCCTGGAACAAGTACAACTTGCTGATGATATTCGGGCTCTACTAACCACGGACCCTTGGGAACGGTTCTTCAGTATTGTCGAGCCCACCTACCTCGAACTAACATTAGATCTTAGCTCCCATTTTCATTTGTAGGTGGTAGTGACGAACAATGACGACCCCGATACCATCCAATTTTGCCTAGGTGGATTGGTTCACGAAATGAGTGTCCCCGAATTTGGAGTTGCTCTGGGCCTCTACACGGATGAGTTCATGAAGGAAAATGATCTTGAGAAACTTCATCGACACATCCATAACTCTCCTATGAGATGTTGGTATAATATATCCCCCACCTTAACCACTTATGACCCTTGCCGCTCCAAAGCGACAGCTCTCACACCATCTTTGAGGTACTTACACGCCATCTTAGCTCATACATTAATAGGAAGGCGAGAGAGCATAGGGGTAGTTAACACTCAGGACGCCTACTTTTTATGGTGCATGGTGAACGAGCATGTCTTCGACCTTACCTACTTCATCGCTCTAGCCATCCAGCATCAGACGGAGCGACATCATAAGGGGGTCATTTCCATGGGGCCTTATGTAACACGGCTCATGAGACACTTTGGCCTCCTCAACACCGCAGCACAATCAGCCTCGCTCACCTTGATAGGCCAGATGTCTCCACAAGGCATCTCGACGATGATCAACATGCGGATGATCAAGCGTTGCTGCGAGACTAATCCTCCCCAATATCGGCTAGGTCATACCTCCGAGGAGGAGGACCCTGAGGACATTACTGACGATGTTCTACACCCACATGAGGAGCCAACACCGAGCCATAGCCCAGTTCATGTGGCAGCTTCTCTTTCGGACATATCTGAGTGCCTCATGCGATTTGAGCAGCAATGCTTCCAACGTTTCGACAACATCAACGCCACCCTCCACCAGATATGTCAGCACCTTCACATTTCATCGCCGCCCCCACCACACGATCCATCTGGCGATGAGGACTTCTGAGTCCTTTTTCTTCTACCTTTATATTATTTTCATGTTTAAAATGTTAATTTTCATTTTATCATTTACCTTTGACTAATGTTTGTTTTAGTTATTTTTCAGTTCATAATCTCTATTATCCAATTTACATTTCCTGGAAATATTTGAGTAATCCTTACAATGATAACAAACCGACTGCTTTTATCACAGTTAAAAAAGCATAAAATAGCACCATGGAATACTCAACTTTAAGAGGAAAATCACCACACCACTACATTCCTAACTCAAGGAATTCATCCAAAATTCAGGAAGTTTCACCTCTCCCTATCTCTTATGATTTCTTATATATCTCTGTACATTGAAGGCAATGTACATCTTAAGTGTGGGCGTGAATATTATTTTGAAAAAGTTCCTAACTTTTTGCATTATTCTCAAATCCCTGAATTATATCTTGTTCTTAAGTAATTTTCTCATATTACTATTAGAATGAAATTTCCTTTGGTTCATGATTTTTATTGATATGTTTTGGATTAAGTCATTGATAATTATGCAGTGATGATTTAAACTTTAGGAGACTAGAGAATCAAGCATGATGAGTCTATTTTCAAAAAAAAATAAAATTTTGTTAGGTTTTCTACCTGAATCTAATTATTACCTTGAAGTTTGAAATTTACAAAGTTGATATCAAAAACCTATAATTTTTTTGAGATTTTGAGCCTTTTAGAGCATACATTCTTTTCTTGCTTACTTTATTAATTATGAGTGTGTCAACATTGATTTGTTATCCTAGAACTTGCTTCGATTATACATGTCAAGACCACATCATTGAATTGATATACAGAAATGATAAAGGCACTTAGGATTTAACCCACTTACTCCACTAAAAAGCCTACCCTCACAATTAACCCTTAATGAACCCTTTTGATCCTAACAACCCTTTTATTGACTCACCCACTAATATTAACCCAAAACCTATCTTATATTTGTTATCACTGTTTCTCTTGACTACCCTTTTTGTCGATATTTGATTTTGAGTAGTTGCCTAACTATGTTCTATATTTCAGTTGTTAAAGTTCTTTCCTATTATTTTATATTCTTAAAAAAAATCAAAGTATATTCATTATTAGTTCTATAATTAAGTGAGCTTATAAGTTTAAATTCCACATCTTGAAAAAGAAGCTCGTATTATTAGTATTACAAGTTTTCAATTGATGTAATTATTTAGGATTAGTTCATTTTTCTAGTTAGGTAAATTGTCAATTCAATCTCGATTCTAGGTAAATTGTCAATTCAATCTCGATTCTAACCCCTTAATTTAGCCTTTATCCTCACCTTTAACCATAGCCCTGTTACAACCCTTTTAAAGACCTTTTGATCTGTGAATCATTTCATTTTATGGTGGTGGAGATTTGATTTTCATGCAAGCCTATGGGATTAACTTTTCATGTTCGACTTTTGAGAGTTTAACTTTGAACCTTAAACACTTTAAGTGATTTGAGTGAATCTTTAGTGAGGATGTCAACTCTGTTCGATTTTGAATTAAAAGTGATCATTGAGGTAAGAGGAAACACCTAATGTTTTCGGGCTATAAATGCATGACTTAGATTGTTTGAATCTTTAAGACTCTTTGAGTTAAAATTATCCATGTATAAATTATCTATGAATTATGATGAAACACTATTGATGAATATTATAAATTAAGGAAGTTCATTTTAATTGTGAGTTGAGAATTTTGCTTGAGGACAAGCAAATGCTTAAGTGTGGGGGTATTTGATAAACCATATAATGTACATATTTTAATCCCACATTTAGCATACTTTTGGATGATTTATTCCCTGAATTGTGGAATTTGGTGCTTCTAATCCTTTAATATCATGTTTTATACTTAAGAGAGTACCGGAGGATGAAAATAACGAAAAACGGGCCAAAAATAGAGAAAATGGGCCAAGATGCAAAATTCACACGGCCTGGGCCCAAGTCACACGGTCGTGCCTCTTTAGCAGACCCGACCACGGCCTGAATTCGATTCACAAGGCCGTGCCACACGGGCATGTCCCTGATGTGACCTGTTTTAATTCTATTCGGAATAGGGTACTTAGAGGCAAAGAAAGACATTCCAAAAGCCTATATAAACACCCTAGAGGCCAACCTTCAAGGGGGGTTCAGGTAGGCCAAGAAGCCAAGCCAGAGAGGTTAGAATTGTGGGATTTACTCGAAGAAAGTCAGTTGATTCATCTCAAGAAGCCAGAATCATACTCAAGATGGAAGATCTTCCCTTCAATTTCCTTCAAGGGGTTTTAGGGTTTTTCTTATGTTTTATTTTATATTTTCTTCTGAGATGTATTCTTTTATAATTATGAACTAAACCTCTCAAATACCTGAGGGGGATGAAACCTAAGACGGATCTTGTTATTTTTTTCTGAACTATATGATAAATACTTGATTTGTTCTTAATTATGTGTTCTTAATTCTTGTTTTGATATTTCAGGATATTGATTCAAGTATTAACGCCCTTAGGCAGGGGAGGAATATTCCCTGTTTAAGAGTAGATATAGAATAATTAAGCGGAGTTGATCGCAACCCTAGAGATAAGATGACGAAAATCTACCAGATTAGGGTCAAACCTAATATGGGAGTCCATAGATCGAGTTAATGCAATTCTAGGGGTTTTAATTAGAAAGAGATTTCAATTAATCAACCTAGAGTTAGACGTTAGTAGCCTCGAGAGAGGTATTAATATAAATTAGGGAATCCTACGGATCAAGTCAAGTGAATAAATCTTCTGGTTCAGAGTTAAATAACAAGTGAAGTCTAGGTGGATTCTTCCTCGGGTATTGTCTTAATCAATTGGTTTTCCCCAAAATTATTTTCCCCAATTCATTATCTGTGTCTTAGCATCTTTAGCTTAGTAGTTAGTTAATTTTAGATTAAACAACAATTCCCTTAATTCTTAGGCTAAATAATAAAAAAGAAAGTCAGTATTAGTACTTTTGGTTCCCTTGGGTTCGACAATCCGGTCTTGCCACTAAACTATACTACTGTTTGATAGGTGCTCTTGCCTCAATCGTGGTGATAGTTGGTTTTTAAGCTCGATCATTCATTATATAAATTTTAAGACTTTCCCACCACCATCAAGCATATTGATGCATTTTTACTTGCACTAATATCTGCACATCTATTATCTATATACACTTATACGTAAGCATCTAAGCATATTAGTCTATTTATTTGTATTTGTATATTTCTGTATCTGATATTAGGGATGGGATGATGTATATTGGAGGAAGTGTTCTGAAAGGTAATTTGTGCCTATTATCTGGCAGCATGGCTGCATTATATCTGTTATGTGCCGCATTGGTACAACACAATGTGTAGGGCTAGGTGGGTGTTTTAAACCCCACATGGTGTGTAGGGATGGTCGGGGATGGTGTGTAGAGGATGGGAGTAGGATATTTGATTTTTGATTCTGATGTGCACATCTATATCTGTATCTGTAATAGGCCTAAGCCCGAGTCTGTATCTGACTGATTCTGATTTTTTGTTATGTGCAAGATTAATTCTATGGGGTTATACAGTGAGTTTACGTAAACTCACCTCTTTTCTCTCTGTTCTGTATAGGTAATCCGCAGAGTTAGGCGGATCGTTGCAGCGGAGGACTCGATGGTGACCACTCACTATTACTGTTTTAATTTGTTTAATGGTTTTTTTTTTTGAGTTTTGGCATTAAGATTTGAGAGGTTGTATTTTCTGGACTCTATTAAACTGATTGGCTTGGGTGTTTTACCTAAAACATGATTATCTAAAAATGCGAACTGTTTCCCTTAAACACGACGGTTTTTCTAGCTTCTGCAAAAATGATATGTTTAAAGGCGAATCGACTAATTGAATATATGTTTTGAAATAAATGAAAGCAATTAAGGGTTTAGGAACTTTAGGTTTTTATCGACTTGGCTTCGTTTTCAAAATCCCTTCCATGTGACATCGCCAGATTCGGCCACAACGTCTAGGCCAGGTTTTAGGTGTTACATTTAGTGGTATTAGAGCCATGTTGCAAAACTTGGCTGTGAATTTTAGGTTTCAAAATCTGTTTTATAGAATTGGTTTTCAAATGGTTTGAAAATATTCTAATTGAGAATGTGGTATACCGAGTCTCCGGCGTCGATCCTGTATTCTGAAACTTAGATAGTTTATTTCGAAATACTGTAGATAGCATACTCGGGAAATACTATAGTTAGTACTCTCTGAAAACTGTAGTGAAACGAATAGAGACTGAACTTTTGGAAACATTACTGAACTTCTAATATTTATTACATAAAACTTTAGTTAATAAATATTGAACTGATGCATAAAACTCTTAATGTAGATAAACTCGAATTAAACAATGAGTGCTCGTGGAATTCGTGGACGTGTTACTCAATGCCACGGTAGAGGTCGTAGAGGGGTTCGAGCTGAGTCCTCATCTTTGGGTAGTATGCCGAATCTGGATACAAGTGAGACGCCGGTTTGGCCTGCTAGTGAGATTGGGTCTCAAGGTCGTATGGCTGGGGACGACGCATTGTCCAAGCCATGCTGAGGATATTAGAGAGGGTCGTTGCGCCCAATACTAGATCTGAGGGTCAAGGTCCGATCTAATGGAGCTGAGTTATTTAGGGGTGTCACAGGAGTCACCCCTAACGTGACAAAGTACTGGTTGGAGGACACCGAAAGAATTATGAATGATCCAGACCAGAAATTAATGGGTGCAGTTTTCTTGCTTCGCGACGAAGCATACAAGTGGTGGCTAACGGTTAAGGAGGGCACTCAGCCTGACTGCCTGATTTGGGAATTCTTTAAGACTGCATTCCAGAGTAAGTATGTGGGAGCTAGCTACGTAGATGCTCGCCAGCGTGAGTTTCTGAATCTCACGCAATGTGACTGATCTGTGGCTGAGTGTGAGGCCAAATTTCTAAGGCTGAACCGCTATACCCGAGGTATGGTGGCATCGGAATATGAGAGGTATGTTCGTTTTGAGGATGGGTTGAGAGATATTCTAAGATTTCTGATATCTCTGCAGAGGGAGCGTGAGTTTTCTGTTCTGGTTGAGAAGGCGAAGATCGCCAAAGATGTTAAGCGTGCGAAACGTCAGAATAGAGATAGGGAGAGAGGTAAGAACAAGAGGGATTTGGAACCCTCGAGTTCTGTGCAGAGGCCTAAGAAAAAGGCCAGATTTGATGGGCCAGTTAGAGTGGGAGCCCCTGTTGCTTCTACTGGGATGCTGCCTTATGGAGATTGTGGGAGACGCCATCCGGGCGAGGGCTAGAAGAAGATTGGGGCTTACTGGAGGGGTGGGTCTCTTGAGCACCGTATTAGAGAGTGTCCACAGTGGATAGATCAGATGCAAGCTTCAACTCCAAGTACTGTATAGCCTCAGAGAGTAATTCAGCAATCACCTAGGAGTCGTGGATAGGCTAGAGGTGGTAATGGTTTGGGTTGTGGGTAGAGAGCACCAGACAAAGGTACTGATCAGACAAAGGTGAGGCAACCTGTACTGGTTTATGCTGTACGACGCCGAGAAGATAGAGATGCTCCTGACGTCATACTATCCATCGCTTTGATAGATGTAGGGTCTACTCACTCTTATATAGCCAGTTCTGTTTTTGAAAATCTAGGGATTTCCGTTGAGAGCACTTCGAGTAAGGTTACTATACTACGTCCATTGGGGCAATCTGTTCGGGTTAGTAAGCTATATAGAGGTGTTCCGTTAGTGGTGCAAGGGATTGTTTTCCTAGCTAATTTGATAAAGCTTCCGTTTGGGGAGTTTAATTTTAATCTTGGGTATGGACTAGTTGGTTGAGCACCGAGTCAATCTGGATTGTACGACTAAGAGGGTTGTTTAGAGGATTATGGATGATGAGGAGGTGGTAATAATCGGTGAGCGTCGAGATTATCTGTCTAATGTGATCTTCGCTCTTGTGGCTGAGAAACTGGTTCGGAAACGGTGTAAGGCGTATTTGGCGTACGTCAATGTTTCTGCTTCTGGGAACTCTGTTATTGGAGATATCAGAACTGTAAAGGATTTTTTAGACATCCTTCTTGAGGATTTATCAGGATTACCTTCTAATCGAGAAGTAGAGTTTGAGACTGAGCTTCTTCCGAGTACGGCCCCGGTGTCTATTGCTCCCTACCATATGGCACTGAAAGATCTTACTTAGCTTAAGGCTCAACTGCAAGAACTTCTGGACTGTGGTTTCATTTTCCCTAGTGTGTCTTCTTGGGGGGCACCAGTTCTATTCGTTAAGGAGAAGGATAAGATTATGAGGATGTGCATCGATTATCAGCTGTTGAACAAGTTGATTGTGAAGAATAGATATCTGCTTCCGAGAATCGATGACTTGTTTGATCAGTTCCGAAGGGCTTCTATATTTTTGAAGATTGATCTTCATTCTAGGTATCATTAGTTGAGGGTTAAGGAATTTGATATTTATAAGACTACATTTAGAACTCGGTATGGACATTATGAGTTCTTAATTATGCCTTTTGGTCTGACGAATGCTCTAGTTGCATTCATGGATCTGATGAACCGAGTGTTTCAGCCTTATTTAGATCAATTTGCTGTGGTTTTCATCGACGATATTATGTTATATTCTAAGATGAAGGATGAGCATGATGAACATCTTAGAGTAGTGCTGCAGATTCTTCGTGAGAAGCAGTTGTACACTAAGTTGAGCAAATGTGAGTTCTAGTTGCGTGAAGTGACTTTTCTAGGGCATGTGGTTTCTGCTGAAGGGATTCGAGTTGGTCTTTGAAAGATCGAGGCTGTGCTTGAGTGGAAACAGCCTAAGAACGTGTCTAAGATCCGTAGCTTTCTAGGTTTGGCAGGATACTATCGACGCTTTATTGAGGGATTTTGTCTGATTGCAGCTCCTCTTACTAAACTCCTGCGTAAGGGTGTACCGTTTTTCTGGCCGGATGTGCAACAATCGAGCTTTGAAAAGCTCAAGTCTGTTCTAACTCAGGCTCCTATTCTGATACAGCCTGAATCTGGTAAGGAGTTTCTAGTCTACAGTGACGCTTCGTACGTTGGTTTGAGTTGTGTTCTGATGTAGGATGGTAAGGTTGTGGCTTCTGCGTCCTACCAGCTTAAGACACACGAAGGGAACTATCCGACGCATGATCTTGAGTTGGCTGTGGTGGTTTTTGCATTGAAAATATGGAGGCATTATTTGTATGGTGAGAGGTGTATCATCTATACTGATCACAAGAGCCTCAAATATCTCCTTACTCAGAAGGAGTTGAACCTTAGGCAGCAGCGATGGATCGAGCTGCTTAAAGATTATGATTGTATGATAGAGTATCATCCTGGTAAGGCCAATGTGGTGGTCGATGCTCTAAGTCATAGAGCGATGTCTAATCTGAGGGCAATGTTTTCTCGCCTTATTCTGTTTGATGATGGGAGTCTGTTGACCGAGTTACAAGTTAAGCCAACTTAGATTGATCAGATTCAGGATAAGCAGTTAGGGGATGAGTCTCTGGACTTGAAATTTCGATAGATTGAGAGTCGTACTACTTCCGACTTTGGGTTGCATAGTGATGGTGTTTTATGTTTTCGAGGTTGGATTTATGTGCCAAACGGTTCTGATATGAGGCAATCTATTCTGAGGGAGGCACATAGTAGTCCTTATGCTATGCATCCCGACGGTAATAAGATGGATCGCGATCTTCGTGAGTTGTACTGGTGGCCGGGTTTGAAGTGAGAGGTTATAGATTTTATGGCTCGATGTTTGACATGCCAGCAGGTTAAGCCTGACCATCAGTTGCCTTCATGTTTGTTGCAGCTAGTCAAGATTCCTTTATAGAAATGGGAACGTTTGACGATGGACTTTGTTAGCAGGTTGCCCTTAAAACACACTAAGAAGGATTCTGTTTGGGTCATCGTGGATCGATTGACCAAGTTTGCTCACTTTATTCTAGTTCAGACAGACTTTTCTGTTCAGAAGTTGGTGAAGCTGTATATCTCTGAGATAGTTAGACTGCATGGGGTTCTAGTGTTAATTATTTCTGACAGAGATCATCGTTTTACATCTCGATTCTGGAAGAAGTTACATGAAGCTTTGGGGTCGAGATTGGACTTCAGTACGGCGTTCATCCTCAAACCGATGGTCAATTTGAGAGGGTGATTCAGATATTAGAGGATATGCTTCGGAGTTGTGTGATCAATTTCTGAGGTAGTTGGGAGGAGTATCTGCCGCTACCCGAGTTTGCCTACAATAACAGTTTTCAGTCTAGCATCCAGATGACATCTTATGAGGCTCTGTATGGTCATAAATGTCGTACTCTTCTATATTCGACTAAGTTGGGTGAATGTTAGATTTTGGGTCTTGAGTTGGTTTCTAAGACGAAGGATAAGGTTTGACTGATTCGAGATCGTCTGATGGCTTCTGATAGGAAAAAATCGTATGCAGATCTAAAGAGATGTGAGATTGAGTACTCTGTGGGGGATTTTGTATTCATTAAGGTCTCTCCATGGAAGAAATTTTTGAGGTTAGGTCGTAAGGGTAAGTTGAGCCCTAGATTTATTAGGCCGTACCGAATTTTGAAATGTGTGGGACCAGTTGCTTATCAGTTGGATCTACCTCTTGAACTGGACCGTATTCATGATGTGTTTCACGTCTTGATGTTGAGACTGTACCGGTCTGATCCATCCCTTGTTGTATTGGTTGAGGAGATCGAGGTTAGGCCAGGCTTGACCTTTGAGAAGGAGCCAGTTCAGATTTTGGATCGTGATGTTAAGGTTTTGAGGAGGAAGTCTGTACCGTTAGTGAAGGTTCTATGGTGGAATCATGGCACTGAGAGGCTACGTGGGAACCTGAAGACTCGATACGACAACAATATCCTCATTTGTTTTAGTCAGGTAAATTTTGAGGTCGAAATTTCTTTTAGGGGGTAGAGTTGCAATGCCCCAAATTTCTTATGTTTGCTCCTATGAAATTTTGACACAACTGTGTATCTGCTTCTGTGGTTAAGTGTTTTGGGTGTGTGTGTGTGAGGTCCCAAGTTTAAGCCTTACCTTTAGTAAATTTTGTTATTTTTGGAATCAAGCCCTATCTCTATTTAGTGGGCTTATATTAATTGTCAGTAATTCCATATCAGAATGAGCTTGCTAATTTAAGTGGTAAAGGGGTTGGTGTATAGGTGGTTCTGTGTTCGAGTCCCTGTGTGAGCATATGTATTCATTTTGCTCTGTAGTTTGATTGAGTTTCGATCGAGTGGGAAGTCTAAGGAAGTCGTGTTAGTGGGGAGAGAATTTAGGGATATGCTATCGTAATCATTTTATGTTTTTTTTCCCCTAAAAATCTCTTCATCTTTTTCTTTTTTGGCGTTTTTTCTTCCCTTTCCTGGTAAAATTTCAGCTTTTAATGTTTCTTCAATTTTTCTCATCACTTTTAAGTTTTCACTGTTATTCTTGGAATTTGGGGATTCCTCGCTCGGTTAAGGTATGTAGACATGATTGAATTGCTTGATTAGATGTTCTCTAAATTCGTTTCTGTTTACGTTTGGAAATCATCCGTTTGAAACATCACTGTCTGTTTTGGCAGTAGCAAATCGAGAGAGAAGGGGCTCTATTCGTTCAGAATCATAATCGAATCATTCGGGGTGTTAGGGTGAGTTTTGGTGTTGATATTGGTTTTGTAGTTACAAATTAATCGTGTATTAAGTTTTATTTTGAATACTAGTATGTCGATTCTTAGGTTCTAGAAGGCTCGAAAGTGTTTTCGCATCGAATCGATACCAGGTGTGTACCCGAAACGCAGAAAAATAGGATTCTGCAAAACCCAAAATTGCAAACTGTCGACGTCACACGAGCGTGTGGTAGGCCGTATGCGAAAACAAGGCTGTGTAATCGATGAAGGCATAGCTGTGCGTAGCACAAGGCCGTGTGATGGCTTGAGTGTGGTTGTGTAGGCCACACGGGCTAGGACAAGTTGGGCGTGTAGGCCACAGGGGTAGTCCACACGGGCGTGTGGGTTCTTGGGCCAGGCCGTGTGATCTACATGGGCAAGGCCAATCCAGGCGTGTGGACTACACGAACATGTGGGACCATTTATCTAGGTTTTTCCCTAGGTTGCAGGGGTCATCCCAAACGACTGTGGGCCTATTGTAGGGTCGGTAAGGCCTAAATAAACCCTAAACTATATGATCTGATTGTTTGATATTCTGATCTGATTAGGACATTGATGCATGTTTAATTGCACTATTATCTGCATATCTATTATCTATATACACTTATATGTAAGCATCTGAGCATGTTAGTCTATTTATCTGTATTTGTATATTTTTGTATCTGATATTGGGGATGGGATGATGTATATTGGAGGAAGTGTTCTGAAGGGCAATTTGTGCCTATTATCTGGCATCATGGCTGCATTATATCTGTTATGTGCCGTATTGGTACAACATGGTGTGTAGTGTAACACCACACACTCGAGACCGTTTCCGGAGTCGAGCACGAGGCGTTATTTAACTTATCTTACTACTTCGGGTATAAAGAAAAATTTATTTCATCATTCACAATAAATCTGTCCATCTGTGCAATACTCATATATCTTCTCACCATAAAATTTTCAGAAACCTTGGTTTGGCCAATTAGTATAGTTTATTCATTACAGTCTCCCATGTTTCACAGTCCAACGGTTCTGACCGCTCTTCACTAAAAATCAATTTTCTCATTGTACAATTTTTATATGTTGTCTTTACTTATTTTTAATGAAATTATACTCACTAAGGAATCTATACATATAAATTATAACTCATAATTATTTTTTTTACAATTTTAAATGTTTTTCTAAAGTCTAAACAGGGGACTTCAAATACCATTCTAACCCTATCTCACTAAAATTCAAATATCATAGTTGCTTACATTGTTTCTTTCATATGAAAGTAGACACAATAAGGTTTAATTCTATATCTTATTCACTTTTTAATTCCATTTCTCCTATTTTTGATAATTTTTCAAAGTCACGTTACTGTTGTTATCCAAAAACTGTTTCATTACAAATTTTTACTTTTTCATACTTTCTTTGTAGTAAACATTACTTAGGTATCCATACAAAATAATTCGATCCCTATACATGCCATAACTTAAAACATTTCAAAAGCATTTATATACCCAAGTAAAGGCTTGATAGTGTGATACGAGGCTCCGACGATCTCCAATCCAAGTAAGTTCAACACACTATAAAACAAAGGAAAGGAAAAGAACGAGTAAGCTACTAATAGCTTAGTAAGTTACATGTAAACAATAAGCACTCAATCAATAATTAACATTTTCACATGCAATTGATTAATATCCTTCTTAGAAAATTTAATCACTTACACATGTACAATCTTACCAGTTCACTTGCACATACATTTAATTACTTAATCATTATCACGTATGCTCATTCTTTCAACTATACCTGCATACACACTTCATCTCATATTCACTTTAATTAATTATTAATCCCATTGAACACTCAGAATATACACGGATACGTAGAGAATTAGCACATAAGTGCCACAATCGATATGTAGCCGGCTACCAGCGATATGTAGCCGGTTACCATCAGTAATGTAGTCGGCTACCATCGTAATGTAGCCGAAGCTACCACCGATCAATAACACCGAAATGTCCACGGCCTGCTCACACAAGTCGTCGAGTGTCCGCAACACATGCTAGATCACCCAAAGCACCGGGACTCACTGTAACACTGTAACACTGGTCTCTAGTGATATATCACTTGTATCCACTTCTATTCCTAAGTTCAACGGGGAATTTACTCTTAACACTTATTTTAAACACTTTATCACTTGAATAATTCATGAAAAATTTTCCTTCCACATTCAATATTAATTCACATATCAAATATAATTCACAATTTATAAAAATATATTGCTATTATTTACACATAACTTACCTCAGATGCAAAACGACTATTTTCGTAAATTAGTCGATAACCTTCTCTTTTCCCCGATCACCTTCACTATTCCTCCTTTCTTGATCTATATATTAGCACAATTTAATACATTTATCAACATTCCATTCAAATACAATTCATACACAATATTTTGGCAAAATTATGTTTTCCCCCTAAAGTTTCATATATTTACACTTTTACCCCAAAGCTCGAAAATTAAACTTTATCCCTTATTTTTATGTTTTATGACATGCTGATCATTTTTCCCTTCTATAGAAACATCAAATTCTCACTCCAACATGTACTTATGAACATTAGGTATTTTTACCGATTAAGCCTTTTTACTCGTTTTCACTTAAAATCGCTTAGAAAAAGTTGTTTAACATAATTTCAAACCTCATATTTTATCATAAAACATCAAAATAAACACATTTGACCTATGGGTATTTTTCCAAATATGAACCCTAGGTTAAATTATTGCTAGTATAAGCTAAATTAAGTTATCGGGACTCAAAAAACGTAAAGAACATTAAAAACAGGGCTTGGAATCACTTGCTATGGAGCTTGAAAGCTTGAAAAAACCCTAGCTATGGAGAACCCTTCCGATTAGGCCCTATTTCGGGCTTTCACATGTAGGGTTCAGTGGGTGTTTTAAACCCCACATGATGTATAGGGATGGTCGGAGATGGCGTGTAAAGGATGAGGGGTAGGATATCTGATTTCTAATTCTAATTTGCACATCTGTATCTGTATTTGTAATAGGCCTAAGCCCGAGTCTGTATCTGACTGATTCTGATTTTTGGTTATGTGCAAACTTAATTCTGTAGGGTTACACACTGAGTTTATGTAAACTCACCTCTTTTTTGTTTGTTCTGTAAAGGTAATCCACAGAGTTAGGTGGATCGGTGCAGCGGAGGACTCAATGGTGACCACTCGCTATTACTGTTTTAATTTGTTTAATGGTTTTATTTAAGTTTTGGCATTGTGATTTGAGAGGTTGTATTTTCTGGACTCTATTAAACTGATTGGCTGGGGTTTTGGGTTTTGGATTTAACTTACTTATTACTATGATGTTTTACCTAAATCATGATTATCTAAAAATAAGAACTGTTTCCCTAAACACAACGGTTTTCCTAAGCTTCTGCTAAAATGATATGTTTAAAGGCCAGTCGACTAATTGAATATATGTTTTGAAATAAATGAAAGTAATTAAGGGTTTATGAGCTTAAGGTTTTTATTAAGTTAGCTCCGTTTTCAAAACCCCTTCCATGTGACATCGCCAGATTCGGCCATAACGTCTAGGCCGAGTTTGGGGTGTTACAAGAATGCTCAAAATTGATCACACGGCCTGGCACACGGGCGTGTGGCTTGGCTGTGTGACCCTTGCACTTACACACGGCCTAGCACACAGGTGTTTCTATTGGCCATGTGAGCCACATAGCCTGACCACACGGACGTGTGTACCCTGCACCTAGGAAAACTTTTGAAATTTTGTGAAAAATTCTCTTAGTATCTGGATTAGTCCCGACTTATTTCTATTACATATTTTGGGACTCAAGGGCTCATATAAGGGACAATATGATTGTTTATGATTTATTTTTTATATAAATGAGAAATGATATGAAATGTTTGTACTTGATCTGTAAACTCCAGTAATGCTTTATAACCCTGTTCCGGCGACGGATATGAGTTAGGGGTGTTACATGTCGTGTTTAAATTATACGAACTTACTAAGCTTTAAGTAAGCTTACCATGCTTCTTTTCTTCCTTGTAGATTGTCGAAATCGTGTTGTTGATTGGATTGTCATTGGAGCTTACACTATCTGTCAATCCTTTTTGGTAGAATTTTACTCATTCTGGCCCAGTTTATAAGTGGCATGTAAATAGGTTATGGCAATGTATGTATATAAATAGTTTGATTATGTTTTGTGCCATCTTGAATATGAATTATGTGTAATGATGTAAACCATAATGGTTGATTGTGGCTTGTGTTGATATAAACATATTTTGGTACTTATAATGCATCTTGCTTGATGAATTGGTATTTATGTTCTAGTCACTTGGTGAACTTTGCTTGATGATACTTTAGCATTTGAAATGATGATTATAGGTGAATGTTTAGGTATGACCATTATGACATGAATGGTAATGAATGGTTGTGATGAATGGTTGAATTGAGGTGTCAATTGTGGCATATTGGTTAGGCACTTAGGATGGATGTTATATGATATATTTTGGTAGGTTCTTGATGCATTTGAATAGGCTAAATGGTTTGACATATTGCATGACTTGTGGCTTAAGTGAACCTTGATTTAGAACGTATTTTAGGTGCACACTGTCTGCCACATAGTCATGTTCTATACATGGACATATGGCACGACCATGTGGTCTATTTAATTTAGGTGCTAATTGGTCCACACGACCACAGCCTGGTGACACGACCGTGTGACTTTGTCTTGCACAACTTCAATCTGTTGCATAACTTAGGCACACGACCATGTCTTCAAGCACCACAAGGCATCAACCTTTCACACGGCCTGGCCACACAGTCGTGTGACCCTTGTTTTGCTTTTTAACCTATCTTTTTATAAATGTTTCAAATTAGTACTGATTTATTTTCAAGCTAGTTTAAAAGCTCTGTAGGCTCGATTAAGACACAATTTTAGTTATAAATCATGTTATACTTGTATTATTTAATGCTTTACGATTTGGTTAAATATTTAAGTTGAATTCTTAAGTAATAATGATCGTTAACTATTGTAGCACCTTATAGGTCGAGTCCGGCAACTGGACTGGGTATAGGGTGTTACACACCTTATACACTCACTATGAGAGTCGTTTTCCTATTAAAATAGTATTCTTCGATTTCTTATTTTTCTACTGAGGCTCTTATTATTTTCTCTAATAATAGAGTCTAAGAGCTAGGTCAAAATATGCACTTCTTTATGTCAAAATTCTGTCAAAATATAGAAAACTTATTTTCAAATAAACTTATTTTCGTTGATTTGCTAATAGAGCCCACACTCTAGCAAATCGAGATCAAGGATAGCAGAAAAGGTCGAGTGGTCGAAAGATGAGAACAATTTAGTCCACCTACTCCAACGCACAAGTACAATCCAAGTAAAAGGGTTTATTACTATAAACATCACAACTGGTTATTTTAAAAGAAAATTTTAAAATTATGCTAGACACTATCTCACTGTTTTTCAAACCAAAAGCACTACAATGATTTTAAGATCAATGAATGTGAATAAAGACTCCTTTAGTCTTTATGAAAATGATGAAGAACTTTTTGTTCTTAAAGTGCTATATCTTAGTATCATGGAGGCATTAATGTATCTTGCAAACAATAAAAGACCTTATTTAACATTTTTTAAGTTCATTTGTGGGATCTAGTTCTTCTTTAACATATAGATAGTTTAATGGAATTAAACATATTTTTAGATACCTCAAAGGAATAATTGGTATGGTGTTATTTTATTCAAATGATTCTAAGTCGCAATTAATTGACTACATAGATGTTGGATATTTATCGAATCCACTTATAGATCAATCTCAAATGTGACATTTATTTTCATTTGAGGGTACAACTATATCATGGCATTCAACAAAACAAGTATTAACTTATGCCTCTTTAAATTATGTAGAAATAATTGCAATGCATGAGACTAATCAAGAGTGATTGGTTAAGGCTATTGATACAACATATCCAGAATATATGTAATTTACCTCTATAAACTTTAAGAAAAAAAAAAAGAAAGGGGTCAATTGTCCTATACAAAGATAATGCAGCATGTATCACTCGATTAAAAGGAGAATATATCAAGTGAGATAGAACAAAACATGTATTGCCAAAATTATTTTTAAGAAAAAAAGTGATATAGAAGTTTAACAAATTCATTTTAGTGATAATTTGGAAATTTGTTTACCAACCAACTACAAAATTTGAAAGTTAGTATATAAAATTGAAATGTGCCAACTCAAAAGATGTTAAGTGAAGTTGCCGATAAAATTTGAAAGATTAGTATATAAAACTGAAATGTGTCGACCTCAAAGATATTAAGTGAAGTTGCCATTAGAAGATATTTAGGACATGTACTATTTTCTTTTAACGAAAGTTTTATCTCATTAAATTTTCTTGATAAAGTTTTTAAAAAGACAACTTATATAGAAGATTTTTTTTCTTTATTAATAAATTTTAATGAGGCGTATTTTAATTGACAAACATGCAAGGAAGAGTATCTTAACCTATTCATAGGGTTGTAAATAAACTGAGCTTGAACGAACAAACCTCTTTTCATGTTCGTTTGTTTATTTTTAAGCTTGTTCGTGTTCAGTTTGTATCCATTTAGAATTTTAAATTTTTGTTCATGTTCGTTTATTTAAAATATGTGTGTTTATTTTTGTTTGTTTAGTGTTCACGAACATGTTCATTTAACTTAATCGAACATGTTCACAAACATTAAATGAACAACCTCATGAACATATAATTGAACATAACATATAATTGAACATGTTCACGAACAATGTTAATAAATAATAAACAAACAAACAAACAATAAATACATACACACATATACACGAACATGTTCATCGAAAGCCCTGTTCATTTACAGCTCTATATTTTTATAATTAAATATCATCAATAAATAAATAAGTTAATAAATGAGCTTATAAACGAGCTTGTTCGTGAACATAAACAAACTGAACACACCTCTGTTCGTATTTGTTCGTTTATTAAATGAACATAAAAATTTTATTAATACTCGTTTATTTATCTTAAAAAATAAACATTAAACGAATAATTCATGAACAGTTCATCGAACGTTCTATTCATTTACAATCCTACCTATTCATAGAGTGAATTTGTTTTTAACCTCCAAAAACTCAAAAAAATAATGTAAATAACCTTCAACTTCTAAAACATCCATTGAATTTATATAGAGATTTAATAATATTATTTATAATCCATGATGATTGAAGTCCATAAATAGACAATATGCAGAAGCTTAACAAATTCAGTGAAAACAAGAATTATCTTCACTTGTCTTTTTCCCTTGGTAAATATTTTTATTTGTCTTTTTTACTATATTAATGTATGCTTTAATTTGTATGGGCGACAGCTGAATATTGTAGAGGTCAAGTTGCAGCTGCAAGGAAGAGCAAGTGGGTGACTTTGGTTATCCAACCAAATCATTCCAGATAAGATAATTGGAATAATGAATGTTGATGTAATAAAAGAAAATATCTTATCCTCCATGGCCCATCCTGTCCCTCCCCTTCACCTATTCTCCATTCATTTCTTTATCCACCCAATGTGAGAACCTAGTTTCCTTGCCTTGATATTTTTCATTCTTGATGGAGATTCTTTTATATTTCTAGGTTTCCTTTTTTTGTCATAAAATATTTGTATTACAAACATCAATCCCAAGAGCTCATGAAATGAGTTTAATCCCATCACTTTACTACTTTGTGTATTTGGTTATCCATAAATAATATATTATTTATTTTGAACCTAAATTGCTACTACATTTAACTAAATCAACCTAACATCAAACGTTTCAATTGCTCAACTTACTTCAACAATTTCCTCTTTCAGAGCTAGCAAAGAACAAACCAATTTTCACACTTTTTTTCTAATATGTTATTTATATTTAAAAGTTATATATTTTAGTATTTAAAAGTAATAATATCTAAGTTTTTAATGTTTAATTTGGGTTTTAAGGTTGATCATAACTTTCATCAAATCAACCCTAAAACCTAAATTAAATATCATTTATAATATTGTATTTAACAAATTAAACAAATTTACAATTAACACCAAATTTATTATATTAATAAAATTATAAAATATTCAAACCTAATAAAATTAAGAAATAAATTGCGAAAAAATTAATATTATTACTTTCATACATCAAAATATATAACTTGTTTTAAAATACATATATTAAATTTAAAATAAATATCAAACTCGAATATTAAATAATATATTAAGACTTGCTATTATATTTATTTATTTACGAAACCCAAAAGTTTTGGTGTCTACATATGTAATAAATAGATTGGAGGAAAGAAGTTTTAGACGTTGACAGCACACAAAAGATAAGTTGTTGGAAGTTTGATAACTGGACGCAAGGCAATACGTCAGATTGAATGTAGAAACAAAAGATACAACCCTTTCAAGGAAAGGCTTTTTGACTAAAACAATTTAGAAAAAAACAATTGTTTACCAAATAATATATCAATTTTTTTATTCAATCAAAATAATATTTTTTTAGGGTAATCTATTAAAATAGTTATTTTTGTTATCTCATGTTACATTTTACTCACTTATGTTTAAAATATTACATTTTAGTCACTTACATTATTATTGTGTTGTAATATTTTAGTCATTAAGTCATTAATTGTCATTAACGGTGTAATGATAAGCTGACGTGACACGTTAAATCATTATTTTAAATAAAAATTTAGGTTAAATTATACAGTTGATCCCTATATTTTTTTTCTTTTTAGTAATTTAATTTTTTTCTTTTATATTTTTTTAACTTTCTTTTTTTTTTCCATTTTCTTTTGCTTTTCCCTCTACTTTTTCTCCCTTTTCTATTTATTTTAACGTGATTTTTTTATGTTTTTCCTAAACCCTTAACCCTTAAAAAAACTCATAAGGTTGCATTTAATACAACCCAATTTCATAGCATATTAACTAATTAAATACGACAGATTGAGTTCTTAAGTAATAAGTAAGGTGAAGAGTTTATGTCACTTAAAATTATCATGTGTATTTTAAACTAATGTCATTAAGGTGTTTGTTTTTAAAAAGTGCTTTTTTTTGTTTAAGATTTCATGTGTTTAGTATTGTTGTCAAAAAAATGTCCTTAAATTGTTAATTTTAGATATGATGTTATACAGTAAAAAATAAGTTTATTTAAATGATATCCAAACTTATTAATATCATGTTATTTAAAATTTAAAATCACATATATACATAACTCTTGTAGATTAATAAAAATTTCATAAGTGATAGAATAATTGACTAAAAAGTAAAATATCCTTATTTTCCAGTGTCTTTATTATTATCACGGTGTCATGTTATTATTATCATTTTGGCATTAACAAATATTTAACTTAGATTATAGTACAAATACAATAAAATAATTTATGGTAACTTTATGATATATGAAATATTAATTTTAAATACTTTTAAGCAATTAAATATTTGTAAATTTTAATTAAAATATATTTATGATTTATACTTGATATAAATAAAAAAAAACAAGTTTATAATTTGACATTGAAACTAGCTTTTGGAAAGCCAAAAACTAGAATTTATAGTTCTTTGATTGGCTTGAAGAGCGAATTTGAAAAGTTGGTTTAGATTGAAAGTTATATGTTTAGCATTGATTTGTACTTAAAACCTAGTTTAGCTTGAAAGATGCTTTTGAGCCACACATATTAGAAAAACATGGTGGATTGCAAATGAAATTTTAAAAAAAAAAAAAAAATTATGCATCTAGGATCAACACGGATAGCTAAAGAACATTAGAATATTGATAATCTATTATCTAATTATGTTTTGATCCGCTTTGACAAGTTATATAATTTGATTTGCGATGAACTCAAACTTCCTGCAAAGAACTATACTCATTTACAAAAACAATCATACTTCGGGCTACAGTCCTCGAAATTAGGTGATTCAAAAATCTTTTCGAAGAGGACTCGAGTATTTATGATTTGGATCGAAAAATCAAGTCAAAGTTATCCTTGTGGAATTTAGCGATTCATCTCATACTTCCCGTAAGGAACTGCACTACTTTATGAAAACGACCATATCTTGAGCTACAGATCTCAAAATCAAATGATTTTAAAACCATTTTGAAGAGGAACCGAATATCTACAGTTTGGATACAAGAATCACCCAAAAAAAAACTTGTCAAAGAATCTCGAAAAGTCTAGTCAAAGTTGACCTTATAAAATCCTACGAGATTGGTTTTGAATTCTCACGTAACTTCAATCTTCGCTTTCAACCGATCGGATCTTCTCCACTATTCTCTAACTCACGGATCACACAATGTGTGAGCATTGTTCTAAACACAAACACAAGTACTAAATCAAAAACTTTGTAAAGAAAAATTATTCTTAAACAAACTCTCTTTTTTTTGTCGGAGAAGTGAATTGATAACTAAGGAATTTTAATTCTTATCAATTTGAAGATTCTCATCAATCTTCTCTTCAACCAATGTAAGATATTTATAAAGAGTTTATTATAAGTCTAATTATTTGGAACTACTAATAAAATTAAGAGTCATAAGTTGAGTTTAACAACACTGAGTAACAGACCTAGTCCCAGAAGGACTCATGTTGCCACCTACATACTTGCTTGGCCGATAAGCAATCTTTTCTCATGTGTGTCGGCCTACTTTGACCCTTGTTGGGTTTAAGTCTGACATATTTATTTTGGAATCTTAATTAATTTTTTTGATAAACCAAATTTAATTATCCAATTAAACAATTTATACACACTCTATTTTAATCTCGTTAAAGTCATGATGACTTTTTATATTAAAATGCATGTGTAACTTTATTTAATTAATTTTAGTCCATTTCAAATAATTAGATAACATGACCCCTTAATTTAACTCCACTTTGGATTTATCATTTAATCCAATTAAATAGATATCCAAAGTAATTAAATTAACCCTAAATCAATCTAATCACTAAACCAAGAAAAAACCTATTACTCTAATAAGTAAATCTAGTGAATCATTTCTCCCTGTTCAATAGTTTACTATTCCATACAGGTAGTCATGTTAAACGTAATCTATTAAAGAATTGTGTTGAGCTAGTGGACGGACCGATTGGACATATATAATTAGAGCTTAAATAATTTTTAATTAAGTTTCAACTATTCGTCTATTAATCATTAATTATTTAGTTATGGAGTTATTCCAATAAAATACCATGACTAAACTTTGTATTATTTACCATTACAAAAAATACAAGTTTCAAGCTTTAGTTCAATGGCATTGTCATATGTGTGTTACTCTCATAAGATATACATGATTCCTTTAGGTTAAATTTGTTCACCTAATTCAACCTATTTTATTTCATGGTCACCAGTGTATCTTTTGCAATGAAAATTAACATTACTTAAAGTAATGATAAAATCATTTGTCCTGGACAAATAACCTCTGGCTAGGTTCCATTTTCATAATCAACACAAAGCCAATGAGAGGATATCATTTACTCTTGATTCAAGCTATGAATTGTACCACTGTAAGTGATGTCACGTCATGCACAAGTCATGTACTCAACATACCAACTTTTAGCCCTAATACTATAGGAGCACAAGTTTTTAATATATCAAAGCACATTAGTTACACACACATACTTAAGATTTAGGTAAGTCACACCATGAATGTTACAAGTGAGTAAATTCATAAACGGATCTAGGATTAATTCAACTTGAGTCCTGTCCAATTTATTGTCAGTATAGATAATCACATATCTAGGACTCAATTATGTTTCATTCGCCACGATAAGCTATCTCCCTAATTGAACTTATATATGGCATAGTAGTCCCCTATTAGTGGAATCATTTGTTCAATCTGATTCTACGGGCTATGCAATCTACATTACCTACTAATATAAGTTTTCTTCTCGCATTATACTTTATCCATATAATGAAACTTAATATTAGTTAGACCTGGGTAATCAATGAGTCAATATTTTCTTATACGTTTTGCTTTACTTGTAAAAACCATTAATGATAGTACAACATAAATATAATGAATTGTAGAATACCCAAGCCCAGGACAGCACTAAACTAAAATTTAGCTACACCTCCTAAAACTCCAAAATAAGAAAATAAATGAGGAATTTAAAAAACAAAATAGAAGATTCAATATTTGGTTTGGTGCACTTAACATTTACTACATAAGTCTTTATATAAACCCAAGGTCTCACTACCTTTGTTTCTCTAAGCAATATAGGATATGGGTTTTTATATAAACTCACAACCCCTTGCTTTTTTTTATTCCTAAATAATGTGGGTTTCATTCCCCTACTAACATAAAACTTAAAACTAAACAAAGTAACTAAAGTGTAACACCCCCAACCCGGTCTATGAGTTTCAACTAAGTCAAAAGTGCTACATTCGATCATCGAAGTGATCCTAAAAGCTACTTGTTTACTTCATAAGGAAATTGCTCTTTTTTTTAGCAGGAAAACATTCATTATTCCTAAGCCGACTTTACTTGAAGACATAATTTCATCAGTATTCTAGTGGCATTTTTTAAAACGTTTAAGGCTTTTGGAAAAATTTGAAATCCTTTTTATTTTGAGAAAAACAAGGGAAACATTTAATTTAAATAATAATTCTCTAAATTGACGTAACATTTAATTATCATAAAATAACCCATGTCATGCTTTAGTATGGATAAGCTAAACAGTTCTACTTGACAATATAAAAGCAGAAATAGTTAACAAATTACAATCCTGCAAATAAACTGATTTAAAGAAAACTTTCAATAAAACTTAAAATAAGGTAATGGGAAAAACAACTTGCTAGTCTAAGGATCCTCTAATGCCATTCCAAGTCCTAGTTTTCTACATTACTTAAAAGGTAAAGAAAATGGGAAATAAGCTTACAATAGCTCAGTGTAAGACTAAATTCTAAATCATTCCATATAATTGACAAATAATAAGGCTTATAACTAAAGTATAGAAGTAAACTAGGCATTCATCATGGAACTTTTTAGAAAATAAAAATAATGTATAATCAAATTTTACATGGTGTAATGCAAATGCAATTAATGGATTAAGTTCCCACTTGTTCCATCCTATTCGCCTTCGAGCATTGCTCGACACTCTAAAACCCACTTTAATAACTGACCATCCCAGGTTTGATTTCCAATGACGATGGTCGTTTGTTTGTGATCTATGACGATGACTTTTTTTTACTACAATAACTCACCATCTCGGTTGCTCGATTTAGATGGTGATTTAAACTACCATCCCGACTTATCTAGTTTTTGATAACATTATCGCCTACTTCATACAGTACTAACTTTCGATGTGGACTTAGGTTGTCATTGTCTCTACGGAACTCATTTGTCCTCCTTACCCTATTCCATGTATTTAAGCACATATACTTAGCATGTAATGCTTTTTATCATCATTTGATGCTACATACAATAATTCATACTTAACATGTAATGGCATTTATTCATGCATTCATACATATCAGATTCTCATATATACATGTAATTTTTGTGCAAATAAAAAAAAACAATGTCACATGTATAAGATTTTTATGTGAAATAATCAAGCCTAGTTATTTAGCACACATACATTGTTTCGCATGACATAAGGGGTCTCACACGAACTAGGGTTCGCATGGCTTATTGGTTCACGTGTTCCTAGGTTTGCATAGTCATATAGGTTTGCTGACACCTAGGGTTCGCATATAGTCTTGCATAATCCAAAGGTTTGCATACATATAAGCTAACATATAATAAACACCTAGTTCGCATAACATGGCTTGCATGAGGATTCGCATGTACTAATCATACAAGTTGGCTTGTATAAACAATGGTTCGCATGTAGGTCATAAATGTTCGCATGTATGTTCTTAAAAACTCGCGTATCTAATCCTATATGGTTTTACATATGGGTTTGTTTAACAGGGGCTCGCACCTACAAGGGTTCGAATGCTAAGGGATTCCACATACAAAGGGGTTCACCTATAGGGTTCACATACATCAAGGGGGTTCATTTTGGGGGTTTGCATGCATCAAAGGGGTTCACCTATAGGGGATTTCATGCAAGGGTTTGCACATGCAAACACGGGGCTCGCATAAAGGTTCGCATGCATCAAGAAGATTCGTCTATGGAGGTTTTCATGCAAGGGTTCACACATGCAAATAAGGGGTTCACATGCATCAAGGGGGTTTGCCTATGGAGGATTTCATGCAAGGGTTCACACATGCAAATAGAGGGTTCACATAAGGGTTTGCATGCATCGAGGGGCTTCTCCTATGGGGGATTTCATGCAAGGGTTCGCATATGTAAACAGGGGGTTTGCATAAGGGTTCATGCACGATCACGCACATTCAGGGGGTTCTTCCTAGGGTTCACCTAAACTAGTTCTATTTCATGTAAAATTCAATTATACACAAGATTTAGGTTTAGATCCCACACCTGTTTTGAAGACTTAAAAACCTTAATTTTGGAGAGGAGATTGAAGATCTACTTAAGGGATAATTTTGACGATATTGACTTCTTTACCTCAAAAGTTTGATTTAGAAAAGAGAATGTTTATTGATGTTTTCTTGAAATTTTACTAGATGAAATTCTAAGGTTTGTTTTGAAATTGTCTATTTATTATACTTATTTTTTCTAATTGGAATATGTTTTACAAATTTATGTAAGATTAGGAAAAATTTTAATCAATGTCTAAATTTAAAAAAAAAACAATTTTTGGGTTGAGCTATTTTAAAATTCGTCACTTTTGATGGGTAAAAACAATGGAATAAAAATACTTTTGTTGAATACTCATTAAGGGGTTCAAACTTGGGACCTGTAACACCCCATACCCGAGTCCGAAGCTGAGACCAGATATGAGACATTACCATACTTGAAGCATATTTAAACGTGTACTTACAGGCTATAAAATTTCGTTTCGATTTAAAAACTTTTCTTTCTTAGTCATATCGTGCATTTCATGGGCCTACGAGGCCTAAAACTCACATCCGAAAACTTTTACGAACTTAGAAAACTTTTCATCAAAACAAGAGTCACACGCCTGTGTGAAATGGGACACGTTCGTAGGGTTAGGTCGTGTGGTCACACATGCCCGTGTCCCTACCCCGTGTACAATAACTTGGATATTCTGTTTGTGTCACGCGGCTTAGGAACACGCCGGTGTTCTCTACCTGTGGTGAACACTAACCATCTCACACGACGTAAGCACGCCCGTGTGACTAGCCCATGGTCTATTCTGACTTAAAACACTAACATGCAGGGGACACACGGCCTATTAACACACCCATGTGGGTTGACCGTGTGTCACACACGGCCTAGACACACGCCCGTGTGTCTACCCATATGGACACTTAAAGGCTATTTTCCAAGCCAATTGCCACCCTGAAATCAAGATCAATCATATACCCAATTCAACAACAATAATGCATAATTTATCAACATTGATATATATATATAAACATAGTAAATATTGGCCAATCTCTTTAGCCATATACAAAAGAATAATGAACTTAATAACTAACACTTTGGCTCCTCTTAAGACATAACTCAAAATGAAATGATTCCTATACATGCCATACTTAATATAAACAACTTGGTTATACCAAAATAGTGATTGATAATGTGTTCCGAGCTCCAACGTTAATGATCCACGAGTTAGCTTGGCGAGACTACAAGGAAAGAAAGAGATAAAGAAGTAAGCATTTAGCTTAGTAAGTTTGCATGTAATGCATATAGTAATATGACTACTTAACATAACTAATCCATCATAAAACAATAGCATCACATTTCTCAAGAGCTAGAGCTTACTTACTCATACTTATTCATACTCATTTCATGTTACTTACTCGTCCCATGCTTGTAATGTAAACAAGATACCTGTATCACTTAATCATATAGATTAGTATACTTTGCTAATGTAAGCATAAACTCAAACTTCATCTTTCTTAACTTGAAGAATACTCTTATTCAACTTTGACTTGATAATAGCTTTACATGCTTAACTTTCTTGTTATCTCATTCATTCTTTACTCTTTTGCCCGATGAATTAACCGGAATAACAGAGGATACTAAATCTATCGTACATATGTTTCGATGCCAATGCCATAATCGAGATATGGTCTTACACGGGATCTCTTGATGCCATGACTTGACATGGGCTTACACGAAGTCTTTCTTGGGTGTTTCCTTGGAAACTTACCATTGCCATGTCTTGACATGGGCTTACATGGTATCTTTACTTAGTGAAACTTGTCAATGTCATGCCTTGGCTTGGACTTACATGAGATCTTTATCTCATGATAACTTTTCAATGCCAAGACTTGTCTTGGACTTACATGATATCTTTGCTTGGAGACTCACCAACGCCATGCCTTAGCTTGGACTTATATGGGTCTTTATCTCATAGTAACTCTTCAACGCCAAGACTTGTCTTGGACTTACATGATATCTTTGCTTTATTGCCGATGCCATGTCTTGACATGGTCTTATACAGGTTTTCTTGTCTTATGTTGTAGATTAAGCATCCTCAGTAATCCTACTTCATTCGGGACTTTCATGTACTTAATGTCATTAATTTCTTTGTTTAAACATATTTAAACAACTTCATGGAAATAATGTACAATAACAATATAAAACAATTCAATGAAAATACTCATAAAGCTTTAAAATCACACAAACTTACCTCGTTTTACAAAATGTACGAAGATAGTCAATTTAGTCCACGACTTTGTTCTTGCCTCGGTTTCAATCCGGGCTTCATTTTTCTTGATCTATAATAATAATTTAACTCATTTAATACTCACATTGACTAAATTGACTCATAACTCATACTTTGGCAAAATTATTATTTTTCCTCTAAACTTTCTCATATTTACACTTTTGCCCCTAGGCTCGTAAAGTGATTTTCATTCAACTTTCTTGTATTTCATGCTTAGCTGATTCATTTTCTAAACTATAGCTATATTCAATTCTCACTATTTCTCTCATGTATGACCAATTTCATAACTTTTACAAATTAGTCATTACTAGCATTTTTCATGAAAATTACTTAGAAAAATATGTTTATTCTACATCAAACTCTCATAATCTTCCATTAAACATCAAAATACATGCATGTCATACATGGGTATATTTTTTAACATGGATCCTAGCTCAAACTATAGCTAAAAATAAATAAATCATGATACGAGGACTTCAAAAATACGAAGAATATTAAAAATGGGCTAGAAAAATTTTGAAGAAACCTAGCTATGGCTTCCTTGAGAATTTTGGCACTAAGGGGAAGAAGATGAACATAATTTTTTGACTTCTTTTCCCTTTTTAATCATTTATTTGACAAATGACCAAAATGCCCTTTTTGTTAAACTTTCAAAATTTACTAACTCATGCCCATTTTTGTCCAAAAATTAGAAATTGGGTAAATTTCTATTTAAGGACCTCTAATTAAAAATCCAAAGCTATTTCATACTAAAAGCTTTTAGAATCTCATATTTTGCAACTTTTGCAATTTAGTCCTAATGGACAATTCAATCATAATTTAATAAAATTACTTCATGAAACTTTCACATAATAATGCAAACATCTCATAAACCTTAAAACTCATATTTCTACTTTGGATTTGTGGTCTCATACCACTATTCTGACTAGGCCCTAAATCTGGCTGTTACAGGACCTATGGGTAGGCTAAGGCTTTACCACCAAACCAGCAGACTCATTCTTGTTGACTTTCTAACAAAATTTAATTTTAAGGCATTTTAATTTCCTTACCTTATATTAAGAAAAAGATAAAAAGTAAATTTTTTCTCCTATTTCTTCTAGGCCCAATTTTGGGATGTGACATAAAGATTACTCACCAAAGTTAAACTTTTTACAATATAAACATTGACAAAATATATTTTTCAATAAGTTGGTGTTGATACTCAATGCTCCCCCTCAGTACCAACTTTCACCACACCAAACTGACAATAGAAGCTTATGAGCTTGCTGTCACACAAGCCTTTTGGAAACAAGTTTGCAGTCAACTACACACGGCTTCCTTTGTACTTCGACGAATTCTGCAACTTCTTCTTATCCCCTTTCATGTGATTTGAGCAACCTGAATCAACATTCCAATCATTCTTATAATCAATTTGATTAGATGTTACAGTTGTACGAGTCATCTCCTCTTTCACAACAAACAGTGTATCGACGTCTCATTCTTCTTCATTGTTGGCGGACATCATAGCTGTAAGAGCCTTCTCCTTTTTTCGTAACAAATAGTGCCTCGACATCCTATTCTTCTTCACTATATTGAGGTAGCAGCATTAACTTCCACGAGATTTTTCTTCAACTAGCAAGTGTGCACCTTATAACTCTTTTTTACCGCAATTGTAACAGCTCCCTCTGAACTTTCTGCCACTAACATGGGACTTCACAACTCCCTCAACACGAGAACTCCTTTCATCTTATAAACTCTTTGCCTTGTCTTCATTTCTTTTCGATCTACCTTTCTATTTGGAATTCCAACTGCTCATGTTGGCATAGAGTGATTGCTCCTCCCCTGTTAATGGAGCTCCTCCCATATTCTTCGTTAACGCTTCTTGACCAACAAGCAAATTCTCAAACTCAACAAGTGATGGCTAAGTTTGTCATCCTTGTCGTGCAACAACAAAGCCTCTGAACTCTAGTCTCAAACCATTAATGATTATTCTCTTCGCCCTGGTGTCCTCGATCAGAGCTTATAGATCCAAACCACCAATCTCTTGGCATAACGAATTCACCTTATGGAAATACTGCGAGATTGTTATGTCATGTTGCACTATCAACAATAACCCGCCCTTCAAGGTGTTGAAGCTTTGTGTCATTTCTCTTAGTGAACAAACTTATCAATGTATCCCATGCTTCTTTGAGAGTTTGGGCATCTCGGATGTGCTATAGCAACTCCTCTTCAATCGTTGTCTTCAACGCGAATATTGTTTACTAGATTTTATTTTCCATTTTCTTAGTGTGTCACTTGCATCCTTGGCTTTCAATTGTGTCACTTCGTTACAGTTGATAACCTTCCAAAGTTCTTATCCTTGCATATAAGACATTATGAAAGTTGATTATGTATTATAGTTGTTATTAAGCTTCTTCATTCCGCCAACAATTTGCAGGTCTGTCATCGTATCGACAGATTATTCTCACAATTAAATACCTAAAGAGTGAAAGTATTTCATGAACAATGCACCAAGTAGTTCCCAAAAAAGATAGGTGGGTCACAACGGACACTTTTAAGTACAAGTCTTTCCTAGACATGAAATTTCACACTACCACACTTCCTTCCACAACTAAATAATCTTAAGTAGTTATGGGAATTTCTTTTCTGATGTGGAAGATCAAACAATGCTACAACCACAGGGTACACTAGGAAAAGTTCCACTTCTTCAACTAACTTTGATACCAATTATAGAACACCCAAGCCCACGACAACACTAAACTAAAATTTAGCTACACCTCTTAAAACTCCAAAATAAGAAAATAAAGGAGGAATTTAAAGAACCAAATAGAATACTCAATATTTGGTTTGGTGCACTTAACATTTACTACATAAGTCTTTATATAGACCTAAGGTTTCACTACATTCGTTTTTTTAAGCAATATAGGATGTGAGTTTTTATATAAACTCAATCCCTTGGTTTTTTATTCCTAAATAATATGGGATTCATTCCCCTACTAATATAAAACTTAAGACTAAACTTAGTACTTAAAGACTACTCACCAAAGTTAATTTTTTTTATAATATAAACATTGACAAAATATATTTTTCAATAAGTTGGTGTTGATAGTCAACATAAATAACATTGTTTATGCTAACGAATAATCACTTCAATCGTAAAAACCATTAAAAATAGTACAACATAAATATAATGAATAATATTTATTTATTTCCTGCTAGATTTGTAAAAAAAATCTAAAATAAAACTAAATAAACTAGGATCTATCATGTCAAATCATCAAGAATAAATCAAGAACAAAACTAGATGCGGAAGCGGAAGCGTACCTGAATCCATGAATTCCTTTGGAGTTTTACCGGATTTTTGGGATTTGATCTGAATCCATGAATTCCTTTGGAGTTTTACCAGATTTTGGGGATTTGATCTTCCAAATTAGCACACAAGAAATTCGGCTCTCTCTTTCCTAATGATGGGATATTAGAAAAGATATCTTGTGTATAATTTGGGGACCATAACCCTAATATTTATAACCTTGGCATATTAGTTCTAATCAAATTCTAATTAGCCCATCATTAATTAGAATTTGATTAGAAGAGTATCTACACATATTTTGACCCATACTTTATTTAATAATTAAAAGCCCAATAAAATTCTAACCAAATATGATCACTTTTAATTTGGGTTAACCTATCATGATAGTAAATAATAACATGTAATTACCATTATTATATATGTGATGTCCAAATTTTCTAACAATCTCCCACTTGGACCACATATATATACTAATTACTTTATAATTACATGTCATTATATAACCTTATGAGCTCAAAATTTTACTATCATATCCAAAAGGTATTCCGAACAATCTCGTCCATTAATTATGTTAACATAGAACTAAGGCGACTTTTGTTACATATATCATAACTAAATCCATCCATGATCACGTATATTAACAAAACCAAATGAAATAGATCAAGTATGGATGTGTAGCATGGAAATTACATGCAATATGATCTAAACATGTCTATTTCCAACTGGTCCTCCTTAGTGAGATCAAACCTTACCAAAATCAGAGTGTGAATAAACCAAATAAACTTTATTTCTACAGAAAATAAACTTAATATCTTTAAACTGAAATAACTGAAATGTGTCTATAACATAAAAGCATTTAAAAATACAAACTCCCACTAAAACCAAATATCCTTTAAATGACATTACACCCATATGAGCAGTGTGCTATTATAAAACCTTAGGTGTAATTCCTTAGTAAGCAGATCCGCAATCATGAAGTTTGTCCTAATATGCTTTATAAGCACCTAACCACTCTAAACTTTTACTTTAACAACCAGGAACTTAAAGTCTATATGTTTTTACTTTGATGTGCTTCTGTTGCTATTGGAATAAAAGATTGCAATTTGTTTTCACAATTTGCACCTTAGTGAAAAAATCTTATATCCATATTCCATCAAAATTGGAGTCTATATACCTGATGATCTCTAACTGATTAGACCTCCGATATGTGAGCATGTAATCTTTTATTCTCTGAAAATACCTTATAACCCTCTTGGATGCTATCCAATGGTCCAAATCAGGGTTGCTTAAAATATCTACCTAACATCCCAATAGTGTACACCATATTCCAATGTATACAAACCTGAACGTACATTAGACTTTCCACTGCTAAAATGTAAAAAAATCTAATGCATTTTTGTAATTTCAAAATCATTCTTAGGGTATTGATTGAGGCTAAACTTATTATTAACAAGCAATATGTCATTAACATATAAAACCAGAAATATGTACTTACTCCCATTGAATTTGTGATACACACAATCATCAACAACATTCATCTCAAAATGAAACGAAACAATTATTTGATAAAACTTATGGTACCATTGACGGGAAGCTTGTTTGAGTCCATAGATGGATTTTGTTAATTTGCAAACCATATTCTTTGAGCCTTCCGACTCAAAAATTTTCTAGTTGCACCATATAAATTGTTTCTTCAATGTCGCCATTAAGAAACGCAGTCTTAACATCCATCTGATGTAACTCAAGATCAAAATGAGCAACAAACGCCATGATTATCCTAAAGGAGTTTTTCGATGAAACTAGAGAGAAAGTCTCTGTAAAATCAACACATTCTTTCTGAGTATATCCTTTAGTTACAAGACGCGCCTTATACCTTTCCATATTACCATTTGCATCCCTCTTGGTTTTAAATATCCATTTACAACCAATTGATTTTGCACCTTCAGGTAATGGGACAAGTTCTCAAACTTTATTGTCTCGCATAAACTTATACTTATCTTTCATGGCATCAATCCACTTTTGAGAATTAGAACTTTTCATGGCCTGATGAAAGTTAGTTAGATCATCTTCCATCATTCCATTATCATCCTCATGTTCTTGGAGAAATCCAACATAATCATCTAGAATAGCATTTCTCCTTTCTCTTGTAGACCTCCTTAATGGCACTTGTTCTTGAGGTTGTTGAGTTTGTTCTTCTAGAACAATCATCTCATTTTGAATGGGGAGTTGCTAAACATTGTCTTGCAAAGGTTCTGGATTCACTTCTTGATCAATGATAGGTATAAGAACATGAACATCGTCAAAAGTGATAGTAGGAACTGAGTTAGAATCCAATTCCTCCTCAAAAGCAATGTCTCTAACCTTATTTCTCCCTCCAAACTCAACATCCTCAAAAAATGTTGCAGTTCCCATATCAAAAATATTCCTTATTATGGGATCATAAAACTCATAGCCCTTAAATCGCTCAAAATTTCCTTAACCCTTAACTTTATAAACATCAAATAAGTCAGAAGTGATGTCATTTCAACCTTATCATTTTTAGCAAAACGTTTCTTAATTTCATCAAGGAAACCTTGGCCTGAGTAATCTTTTCAGATTCTATGCCCTAAAGGCTTCTGAAATGATGTGCCTCATGATCATTAGACTCTTGCAATTTGAACGATCCCATCTCTCAAAATCCCTTTTAATATAGGGCGTGCTTTCCGCAGTGAGAGGTGCAAGTAGTTCTTCCCTTAGTGCAAGGTCTATGTTCATACAGCCAAGCACTATAGGTAAGCGCCTTTTCCATTCATTGAAATTAGTCCCATTAAGCATGGGTATAGGATTTATATTAGCAGATACTGTGGCAATAGAAGATGAATTAGCTAAATATAGAACAATAAATAAATAAAAATAAGCTCACATCAATATTCATAAGTAAACAATGAATTCAAGATAATGGCTAATCCCATCTCAAGATACCAAACACAACATTAATATCAAGTCTTTGGACAGTAATATTAACAGTAAGCGGCACTCTTGTTGTAGTAATCAAATATTGACAATAAATTATGTCAAACAATTAATTAATCTTTGGACTAACTTATTGTTCACATAAAATACCTTATAATTGTCACACATTTATCACCACAGATGTCGTTGAAATTCTGCCAAATATTAACTTACCTTTGGGTCAATTAATAAACGCATGAATCACAAAACATATAATCATATTGATATTTCAAATAAACTAATCTACACAAAATAGGTCACTTTGGCGGCATTTTATTTCAACTAATCTATTTAAAATATTAGACATCCTTAATTAAAAGCCAAAATATGAATTTATTTGTTTCAAAATATCTCTTTTAATTTCATCTTTCAATCAAATTAAAAGATAATAGTATATATATGTATATATATTTATCCCAAAACAACATACAATGACGTTGGCAAATATAATTATAGTTGAATAAATCATAAACCATAAATAACCTCACATAAGACTTCAAATTTAAACCAAAATAATTTGAATAAAGGTAAACCTCATCTCAAGATATCGGACACTCCATTAATATTTTATCTTTGGACAAAATATTAACTTGTAAGTGATATATTGATGTAATAATCAAACACTAACAATAAGAACATGTCGAACCATAAATTTTCTTTTGGGTCAATTTATTACTCACATGTAAAACTGAATAATTGTCACATGTTTATTACCATAATTGCACATGTAATATTATTAATCTTCATTTGGGCCGATCAATAATAACATAACTTAAGTTACATGCACACAACCTTTTATATTTTAAAACAAAAAAATTTATACAAAAAAATTACTTTGATGACTTATTACTTCAATTAAATTATTTTAAAATATGTAAACATACCAATATTCAAAATTAAAATTTCCCCAATAGTCAAATGTCAAAACTATTTTTTTATTGCTTTATAAACTCTGAAAAAACCCAAAATAATGTTGTCTTAATAATGCAATAAAAAATTGAAAACCTTAATTTTTAACTTTTTTTTTGTTCCAAAACCATATATATCAAAACCAAATAGAAATAATTTAGTGGTTCAAAGCCAAATAATTAACAAGCACATGTATTCATAATTTTGGCATGGATAAAAACACCAAAGCAATTCACACATATACATGTATACATAATCAAATAGAAAAACTTACCCTGAATTTACCATGTAAATTCAAAGTTATTTATGATTAAACAGATATTCACATGAATACTTGAAAATATTTTTAAGCCAATACATCTCAAAAACCAAAATCATAATAGTTGGCATATCTCACAATTCATACAATAAATCATCATAATTTAACCAAATATTTGGAACCATAAGATGCGAAAACTTGAGATTATAGAACCAAACTTAAAAAACTAAATTATTTAAACACATATTATGATTAACATCAATTTGCATCAAAATCTAATTTCATTATAATTAAACCATAAAAATATAACCCTGATCAACTTGCCTTACATATCCCAAGTAAATCCAAATTCAAAATATATGCTTAAACTGAATAGTATGAGAAGAATAAGCATATAAACTCAATAATAAATAATATATTCTATCAACTATATATTGAATTCAAGAATTAATGATTATAAAAATTGAATTCAATTGTACAATTGTTGAACTGGATTTGAATTAAAAAATAATTATAATGAAACCCTAAAATTGAATCGATAAAAAAAATTTAAAACTAACAAATATTACCATCAATCTTAAGGATTCAACATATATAATGAATTCATTGAAAATCAATCGGTATATAAGAGACACTTTACCTGAAGCAATTTCTTTTACCAACCATATATCAACATGTAAAATCCTGAACATAATTACTAAAGTGTCTCCAAAACAATATATATATATATATATATATATATAACCGTAAAACTGTAAAACAAGCGATTAGCGATTAACAATCTATCTATTGATATAATCAAATATATATCATAAAAAGTTTCTAATGAACCCAAACCTACACAGCTTTTTAAATATTTATTAAAACTGTATAAACAACATAAAATCCTCATTTTTTTTAATTCTCAATTAAAACTGTAAATCTTTACAGTTATATGAAAATTAAAACCTTAAAACTTTAAAATTTTATTTAAAGAATCAAAACCCAAAAATTTATCAAGAATATCAAAGATTCAACATAATATATAATTAAAATATTAAATCCATAAAATTAAAAAAGAAAACAAATCAATCCAAAAATAATAAAGAATCAATTCATTTTCAATGATTCAACATGACAAGGCTCGGATACCACTTGTTAGATTTGTAAAATAAATCTAAAATAAAACTAAATAAACCATGATCTATCATGTCAAATCATCAAGAATAAATCAAGAACAAAACTAGATGCGGAAACGTACCTAAATCCATAAATTCCTTTGGAGTTTTATCGGATTTTGGGGAATTGATCTGAATCCATGAATTCCTTTGGAGTTTTACCGGGTTTTGGGGATTTGATCTTCCAAATTAGCACACAAGAAATTCAGCTCTCTCTTTCCTAATGATGGTATATTAGAAAAGATATATTATGTATAATTTGGGGACCATAACCCTAATATTTATAACCTTAGCATATTAGTTCTAATCAAATTCTAATTAGCCCATCATTAATTAGAATTTGATTAGAAGAGTATCTACATATATTTGACCCATACTTTATTTAATAATTAAAAGCCCAATAAAATTCTAACCAAATAAGATCACTTTTAATTTAGACTAACCCATCATAATAGTAAATAATAACATGTAATTACCATTATTATATATGTGATGTCCAAATTTTCTAACATTTCCATGAATAATCAATTTCATTATTTCAATAATTTAACAAATATAATAAAATTACTACGTTAAGGACACCTTATAGCTAAACACCTTAAATGTCCCTTATAAAATTAATAGAATTTTTTATATTTGGTTTTCTATGGTATAATTTATTTTATGAGAACATGCATTCATCTCTCATTTTCTCTCTATCTCTCTTTGTCTTGGTTGTAGAGCTTGTGGTAAATAGAATAATTGTCAACATTACATAATTTATTATCAATTTTTAAATATTTATGTTGAATTGAAAAAGACATAATTTATTATTAACTTTTAGATACATTAATTACTTATGTTCATTTAAATGAAAAAGACATATGCGGTTAATCATGTGGTCCTTATAAATGTCTCCACAAAAACAGAACAATAGCAGCAACTGGAAAACAAAGAAGAAAAACTTAATCATGGCTCGGTTGACGTTGGTGTCCTCCATCATCCTTCTGCTATGCTCCGTCGCCGCCGGATCAACTTTCGAGGACTCCAACCCCATCCAGATGGTATCCGATGGCCTCAGCGGCTTCGAATCCTCCGTTCTTCGTGTCATCGGTCACACTCGTCATGCTCTCTCCTTCGCCCGTTTTGCATACAAGTAAACCATCATTCCTTCATCAGAGACACTCGTCTTATTTCTCACTTTTGTTTTCCAGGTAAACAAAAAAAAAAAGTGAAAATTGGGATGAAAAAATCTGGGTTTTCTTTTGTAGGCATGGGAAGAGTTATGAAAACGTGGAGGAGATGAAGCTACGGTTTCAGATTTTCAAAGGCAACTTGGATTTAATCAGATCCACTAACAAGAAGGGACTGCCTTACACTCTTGCCGTCAATCGTGAGTTACTACTGTTTCTCGTTTCCTTAAGTTCATTTCAGTATATATCGGCGGTCTGCCGGAGAACCAGTGGTGTCTGATGCCGATACCCAACTGATATTTTATTACAAAGTGTATATAGGTTGACTTTGTCAACTGTGAATGATCTGATTTAGTTGAGCTCAGTTTCCAGTATGTTTGGTTACAGACCAACTCTAGCCCGACACGTCGACTTGAATCTGTGAATTAACGATCTTTCATATTTCACTTCCCGCTTGACCTTTTCAACTAAAACTTGGCTTTATTTTACTTCAATTTTGATTTTTACTTTATTCGTGAACTGCTTTGTTTATTCCAGAGTTTGCTGATTGGAGCTGGGAAGAGTTCCAGAAACACAGATTGGGGGCTGCTCAAAACTGCTCTGCTACCACAAAGGGCAATCACCAGCTCACTGATGTCGTCCTTCCTGATTCGGTACTTTCATATGGACATACAAAATTTTTACTACGTTTTGTTGTAATTAATTAGATATTTACTATGTTATCCGAATTTTTCATTATTTTGAGGTACCTTTGACCGTACTATATATTCGGACATAGTATGTATAGATTCTCCCTTCAAAAGTTGAATATACTTATGTCAAACACGTAACCGTATTAGATTTTAGGGCTGATATTCTATGAAGCTACTTGACTCTTGTGCCATGTGATATGTGCAGAAAGACTGGAGGCGAGTGGGCATAGTTAGCCCGGTCAAAGATCAAGGCTCTTGTGGATCTTGCTGGACATTCAGGTTAGCTTTCGATGATGATATAGCAAGTGCCTTTTCAACCAAACTATTTTACTTAGCTTGTAAAAAATCCTAGTTGTAATGCACTTGCATATTTTTCAGTACCACTGGAGCTCTTGAGGCAGCTTACCATCAGGCATTTGGGAAAGGGATCTCCCTATCTGAGCAGCAGCTTGTGGACTGTGCTGGAGCTTTTAACAACTTCGGTTGCAACGGCGGGTTGCCATCCCAAGCCTTTGAGTACATCAAATATAACGGCGGCCTTGATACAGAGGAGTCGTACCCTTACACTGCAACAAATGGTCTATGCAAATTCTCTTCTGAAAATGTTGGTGTTAAAGTCCTTGACTCTGTCAACATTACCTTGGTAAGTTCACAAACACCATTTCCCTTCTACTGTCTTTTGAATCTAAAAATGTATAAATAAACATATAATCCGTGCTATATATCACAGGGTGCTGAAGATGAATTAAAGCATGCAGTTGCCATGGTCCGGCCTGTTAGTGTGGCATTTGAAGTTGTCACTAGTTTCCGTTTTTACAAAAGTGGGGTTTATACCAGTAAAACATGTGGCAGCACACCCATGGTAAGTATTTTCCTCACTATTATTTGCATAATTTACGTTAGAGAAGAAGTATGGACTGCTAACAATAGTGATATATGGCAGGATGTGAACCACGCTGTTCTTGCAGTTGGGTATGGAGTCGAAAATGGCGTTCCATATTGGCTCATTAAGAACTCATGGGGTGCAGAATGGGGTGACAATGGCTACTTCAAGATGGAGATGGGCAAAAACATGTGTGGTAAGTCTCAACATTTCACAGCAAATTATGTTTTGGTCAAAATTGTCTAAGTTGTGAATTTAATTCTTATATTCTAATTCAATTATCATTTAGATAAAGAATGAAATTTCAAATTTCAAAAAAAAAAAAAAAGATAGAAACAAAAAGTGACCACTACGATAAAAGTATCATGAAAACCCTTGTACTAATACTAGGAGTCAGATTACATTTTGTCTCCTCTATTAAAACAATGGGCAAACCAATCCCTATACATTAAATGTAAGAACAAATTGATCATTTCTGTTAAAATTTTCATCTATTAATACTGTTAAAAACTAACTTGGTTGACAGAATAACTAAATAATGACATGTGACGTGCCGCAAGATCAAATTTTAATAGCAAAAATGGATAATTTTTTAAACAAAAATAATCAATTTATCCTTACATCTAATGTATAAGGATTAGTTTGTCCATTGTTTAAGTAGAGAAGACAAAATACAATTTAACTTTTAATATAAGATCATTCATGATACTTTTACCAACCAGTATAGAAACTAATACCATATCTTATAATTACATCTAGCATTTAATTGATTCCCCTTTATTTCATGGTAGGTGTGGCAACTTGTGCATCATACCCAATTGTTGCTTGATCCAATCGATGAACCGTGTTGGATCATGTCATTTCTGTGTTATAGAAGGCTTCTAGTTATGGTCTACAAAAGTTGTTGTAGTTGTTCGGGGTTATGGTCTAGTTGAAACCGATGGGTTCATGTACAATAAGGATCCAAAGACATGTAAGATCTGCTCTACACAACAAAGACAGGTGTAAATTTTTATGTTGTAATGCTTGTGTAATAGCTTGTCAACATTGGAAACCAATAGGGGTTTTAATAACAATACAAATGAACCTTTTCGTGTAGTAGTTGAATTATAGTTGGCATACGTGAATAGTTTCATTTAAAAAGAGGCAACCAAACACAAAATTGAAGAAGTCAGGACCTCGAATGCTTTCGCCTCCACCACATATCGCTTCGGTATCATACTTGCACGCTCTCATACAGTCAGGACAGTAGGTAACCTGCATGAAAAAGTTGGCGTATCCTTTTCAGAAAATAGGGTGGTAATGCTTGGGTGAGAAGATCACCACTAATCATGAAAAGCAACTTATTAAGCGTTCTTCGATAATATAAACAGAAGGATGAAACTTTTAATAACAAACCTCCAATAACTTAGGCTGGAAAGAGGCATCAAGCATTACATCCACACCGTACATTGCCCTAGACTTTGGATCATGCATCTCTGGATGTAGTGATGCAGCTGACTCGAAGACGGATCTTATCATGCTTTTTACTCTCTGGTGGATGTCAAGCCATTTAACTGTAACAAACACATAAGTTGTCAATAGAAAAAGGAGTTAAATATTGCCTTCCAAATTGTGCACATTCATTTTATTCAAGGTAAGGGCAACCTAAAGGAACAAATCGGGGCAAGCACATGTACCTTGATGCTCCTTCTCAAACTCCCTAACGAACTCTGGTGTGTTCATGTGATTCAACCTCCGACCATAGTTCTGAAAGTCATAGAACAATTAAATTACATGCAAAATATGAAGGCAACACTATTCTTAATTTAAAGGAAAAAGTTCCCATTTGCCTTGCGGATATCAAGTACTTTTATTTTGCCACTTAGTTCCCATTTGCCTTGCGGATATCAAGTACTTTTATTTTGCCACTTCCTTTTTAAATTCCACAGAAAATGCATTAATTTCATGGGCAAGCAGAAATATATGTACTCTTTTCAAGCTGCCAAAAGAAACTGCCACTACATACCATAACAGTGAAGTGAGTCTCATACTCAAAAAGACTATGCTTCTCAAGGGAATACGGATTGTTTGCCAACCGGACCTGATATAAACAGGAAAAACAAAATAAGGTATTTTAAGGGCAGAAAATATTTAAACAAGGAAAGACCTCTAAAGGAAACTCATCCTGTATATGGCGTGAGCATCTCATTGAGAAAACGGAATGTGCATTACCCAGAAGACATCTGCAAGGAAGATTTCCAGAGGATTTATACTGCGAACCAGTACAATATAACGAAGATCAAACTTTTTTCCTTGAAACAAAGCAGGATGCTCAATGTACTTCTGGCATATTTTTGGACCAGTTTCCATGAGACGGATAATAGCAGATAAATTATCAGTAACAGTTGTATCAATAGTTCGTGCCATGTTCCAAGGTTTCAAGATCCATAGATTGTTTAGCCCTTCTCTCTTGCGCAGACAATAGTCACCAATAAGTTGAGATAGATGTGTTTCAAGATTATAAGTAGGTTGCAACCATCCAGGAGATCCTTGTGCCTATTACAAAGAAAGAAGAGACAAGTTAGAGTTAGTTGACCTCAGTTACGAGAAGAGTTTAATCTTTGTATCAAGTTTTAGAATATCAGAAGAATTAGTGGAAAAATATAAGTATGCAATTTAGTATCATAATTAATAAAAAAAGAATTGATTCTTGAAAACAGGGTCCTGTTGTGACCATTAAAATGTGAAATAAGCTAGCAATTTCAACCTTTTCTATGGTATCTGCCAAATGATGTTTCATCACGAGACAAGCCTCAAAAGGAAATTGATTTATGTATTGTTGATCTGTTATTCCCACAGCTTTTTTCACCTCTTCATCTATCTGCATACTTGTCCATATGATATCTGCATCCTTTGGCTCATTTGCTGCAAGCGTAACGAGAATTCATAATCTCACATCAGAAAGAGTATTTAATCCAACAAATAAAACAAAGGTATATTTAACACAAAACAGATTTATGATTTGCTGCATAAAAATGAACATTTGCAAAATTAGCCCTGCACAGACGGTGGCACATACTGATAACAAATTCTGGCCGTGTCAAAAATTCTTCAATTTGAGGTATGTCGGTGTAAACACGTAATGCACTCCCATCACTGCGATGTACAACAGTAGTTGCAGAAGATTTTACAGACAGAGAAGGTAAACGTTTTGATTGCAATTTATTTAAATGCTTCTCATATTCCTGCATGAAGTGATGTGAATTATTAAGAAACCAAGAAGCAGAGTAGCAGACCACAGTTTAAATGGAAACAGACATAAATCCAACAATGGGATAAAATACTTGAATAAAATATTTCTGTGGCGTGTAGAACCAAGCTGTAAGTCTGGCAGAACGCTGCTTGTCCTCCCCAATGCCAAATAGATAATCACGAGTGCACTCATCACCTCTCTTAACATTCTGAGTTGGCCATAATATTGAAAAGCTGAGAAAGAAAGTTAACACAAGTTAACACGTGTCATGACTCTGCATGAATGGACCTCAAAATACCTTTATTGCAAGAGCAGAAAAATTATACTACACAAATGGATGAATCAATATGCAGTGACATGCAGCTCCGAATTTGCAAAACTTTGTATAACACTATATAACTACAAAACTGCCGAACAGAGTAATAAAGACCTCACTGCTGATGCCAGTTTCCCCTCTGGCATGAAGAGAAAAGGAGCCACTCTGAAATTTGGATCATCACTATGCCGCAAAGCTGAACCCAGTTCATCCATAACATACCTGTGAAGGAATATAAAACTTAAATATTTTCATGATAATCAAATATAATTAATTTATAAAGCATCTTAGAAACGATGATCCCCTAGCATGTAATATGTCATTATCATTTCATCCAGTGACAGTAGGTAAGCCAAAAATCCATAATGACACCCCCAAATTTCCAATTGTAAGCAAACCGTTGTGGTCTTTAATGTTTTAACCTTGCCTAGATACTGATCCTTGCTTCCAAGAAATTCAACAAATGATCAAACATGGTCTAAGATACAAAAGATCAATGTAAGAGCCATACCATACAGGATTTTCATCAAGCTTTTCCTCATCTGCGAGTCTATAAGTCATTAAATATAACCACATTGCATTAAGAACACGATCAGCAAAAGGTTCTTCAGCAGTCCATTCAGGCAGACGTAGCTGAAGCATTGAATCAACAATATGCTTTTCAGATTCTAAGATTTTGGATGCATCAACACCATTCAATGAGGAAAGAGTGGGAAGGGATTCAAGAATTTCCACAGCACTATCTCCGAGTGGGCCAGGTATATCCACCTGCAAGATCAACTATTTTAAGATGAAATACGACCTTCCAATTGTCTCAAACCTATTGTAGCACCATGTGTTCTCATTAGAATACAAAAGCAATGTTTTCCAACAAACATACCTCCAAAGATTGTAAGCAATAAAAGGCCTTCAAGAGTCCAAACAAATCACTGACTGAATTTTCTTCAATCAGATTGCCTCGAATGTTCAAATATGAAAGATTTGGCATCTCAAAAGGTGAGAACGCCTGAAAAAGGGAAAGCAGAATCATCTTGCATCTTGTTTCCATGTTATGATTAATTTTATAAACGGAAGGAAAACGCAATGCGTGTTAGACCTTATTGATCAGATTATGGATGCCTCTATTCGAAAGGTCAAGTGAGGTCACACTTTGCAAAGGAAGGTTTCCCTGATGACTACTTGCAGGATTATCCTTCCCATACACATCAGCACAAAATCCCAATGCCCACTCACCAAAATTATGGGTAAATCGAGAGTTATAGATTTCGAGTTTGGGACATCCTTGAAGAATTGCATCTTCCATGCCACAGTCACTATACACAAAAACAGATACTCATTTAACAGAAACCCAATTAACAGTAACTTTAAATACTTTCTTCTTCAAGAATGAACAAGACAAAACCTTTTTTCAGGAACTGGATTATTGTTCAACCAAAGAGCCTTTAAGTTCTTAAATTTAGTAACTTCCTCGACAAGTTTCTCCTGGTTTTCCAGCTTGTTCCCGCACAAGCTAAGAGCCAATAAATCCTGCGACCAAAACAGAACAGTTCATAAGTTAAAGTGACCTGGAATAAGGTAAAATATGATAGAATGATGGTTGACTAACCGGAAATTCAGTGGATAAGTTGAGAGAAAGGAAGGTGGCATCGTCAAGTCCAAGCTCCTCGAGCTCCAACCATCTCACAAATCCATCTCCGGTCTCTTTCGCGTTTCGAATTTCGCTCTCCAAAACTTCCTCGGCGGTCATTTTCCCGCCACTTTCAGCGGCCTGTTCTGAACCGCCGTCGTCTTCGACGTCCACGCACATTAGAGCAGCCATCCGCTGCACCAACCCCGGAACCTCCTGCAACTGCAATCAATCACAGAACATATCAGTTTTCACTAAAAAAAGAACTTCAAATGAATTCTGATTATTTAAAAAAGAAAAAAAAATCGAACCAGTTTGTAGGCGTCCGGGAGGCGAAATGTCCAGGCATGGTCGATGAAGAAAACATTGGAGTCTTTAGCCATGGTTTCGGAGGTTAACAATAACCGTCTCTGACGGCCTTCCTCGCAGGGTTCAATCTCGAAGTGAGCTCCGCCATCAAATGTTTCCGATGTTAGCTTCTGGAAGAGTTTAAAATGAAGTGATTGGGGCAGCCCCGATGCTGCTAAAAGCAGATCATGGACTTTCACGAAGTCCTCGTAAGTTTCGATTCTACTGCCATTACTTGCATTTGTGGCCGACATTAGTGTTGGATGACGGCAACTATGGTGGAGAGCGAGGATTTAGCCTTTAAGATGACGGGTTTTTGCAGTTGAACCGAGTTACTTTGAGGTTTTAAAGGTCGACGATAGACCAAAACAATGGTCCGGTAATCTTTCTGTATGCAGGAGTGTCAAGAAGCCCAACTAAACTTAACATTGGGCCCAACTAATTTAGTCCATAATTTAGACATTTTTATTCTTTAATACTTTTCAAATTTTGAAATTTCAATCTTTAACCCAAACTGTATCCATTCATTAGGTTAAATTATTTCTAAAATCTTAAAAGTAAATATATTATTATATTTAACTACTATCATTTAGGTCAAAACTAAATTTTCAAAAATCAAAATCTGCGTAAACTAAAATTAGCCAAATTAAAATGCAACTATTAATCTATAACTTACACATAATAAAAAGACTCATAATAGAATTTTACCTAACTAATCTATATATCTATATATAAAATGAATGATGTAAGGTTTCTTTTGTTGACACCCTTATTCTTCTCTCTTACACATTATACGAAAGTGATCAAATTTTAGTTTTAGTCCATGTTCTTTTAAATTGTATCGGTAGTTGAACCGGTCGGGTTATCATTTCATTGGTCCAATTAAAATTTTTAAAAATATAAAAAATTTCAAAAATATTAGTTCAATCAATTGCCAATTCAATTAGTTTTTTAGTGAGATCAATCAATTCGTACCGATTCCCAACCTAACTGATTCAAATCCAATTTTCGAACCAGTCTCCGTTTCTTAATTCTGTCTGGTTCAAGCAACATTGGTTTTAGGGTGGGTTTGGATGGGCGATTGAGTGCAATGCGGTGCGTTTAACTTACTTTTTGTCTCACGCTATAGTATTGCTACAGTATCTAATCTCACAGCCACCGCTGTTTTTATACTAACCGCAGGTAAACGCACCGCCCATCCAAACCCACCCTTAGTCTCTTAACCATGCCTAGATTTAAGATTTAACATTTATCCTTTAATGTCTAACGTAATTTGGTTCTTATATTTATAATATTATTTAGAGTAAATTATTTAGTTGGCACCCAACTTTAAAAATATTTACTCATTAGAGAAAATTTACATTTCAGTAACTCACCTGTTAACCCCTAACTAACTCTGCACCCCCACATTAGCATTTTTGACCAATTTTTTACCCTCACTACTGTTTATCACCTTATTTCCCTCCATGCCACCCCCTGCTTCCACCATTCTTCTTCTTCCTTTGCTCCCTGCTTCTAGCCACCGCGCCATTCCGCTTCCATCAATTCTCCTCCATAAAAATCTGATTGAAATGCTCTGCTACTACAGAAATCCATTGTAGCATTTCAATCAAGCCTGTAAACCATAAATAATGCTTTTACCTGGACCAATTTGCTCATGAGAAGGGAGAAACGAACTGCCTTTAGAAACCTGGCTAAAAAGTTGTGTTCCGACGTAATTGTTTTATCAGGCTCTTTATTTGAGTTAAAGACCCGCTTTTCCAAGGAAAAAATGAAATCAATATAATTAGGCCTTGACTGAGAAGCAGAATTTTTTGTGATACTAGAAGGTTAATAATACCTACCTCATCAGAATACAAGGAATCTTTACTCTGAAGATGATTGTCAGTATCATGGATGGATTCATGAGTCACTGAAATTGAACAAGCAAGCTCATCATCTTCGAAGCCCCATGCTAGATGAAGCATGAATTAAAAAAAAAACCTAAGAAGTCAAGAAGAACCACATCGTTAGACCGAGTGTGTACATAGGAATCTTGAGAAGTTGCTGGTTGTCCTGGCGAATCCATGGTGGCAGGTCTCACTTCTGAATGCAGAGGAGGCTCATTTCCACAGTTAGAGCCTATAGAACTAAACTGAGAAGAAAAAGCAGTTGTCGAATCCATCCTGAACAGAAAAAGAAAGACCAAACAAAACAAACAAATGGATGTAAATAAAAGTAGTTGAGGAGGAAGCAAACAAATGCACCTTAAATGATACGAATGGAGGATAATGGCATACATGTTCACTTCCAATTCGAGAAGCTATGCAAGGTGATTGAAATGACTCCTGTATTCTGGGCCAAGCAATAATGAAGGACGAAATCTTCCAATAGCAGAAGCAATTCCACCTGTTTGAAATCCATTAAACATTAAAAAGAACACAAACAAAGAAATATACCTTAAATCCTTTCATTTATAAAATCAATTACAAATGTAATTAATTAAAAATAATAATACGAAGATAGTGTCATACATGATTATTTCCTGGTGATTGAAACTGGGAGAACAAATCATCCTATACTCGGGGTCAAACAATAATGAAGTCACAAATCTTTTTATAACCGTTCTAGCATTTCAATCATATTTTTATGGGGGAGATTTGATGGAAGCAGAATGGCACGGAAGCTGGAAGTAGGGAGCAAAGGAAGAAAAAGAAGAATGGTGGAAGTAGGGGATCGCACGAAGGGGAAGAAGATGATCAACAATAGTGAGTGTCAAAGAAATGGTCAAAAATGCTAAGGATTCCATGTTTGGATGACTAAAATAAAAATTTTCTCTAATGGCAATGACCAAATTGTAAGTATTTTCATCTGGGTAACTAAAATGAAAGCACCCAAAAAAGTTGTGACTAACTATGTAGTTTACCCTATTATTTAGTTTAAATAATTAATATCGTTAACTGTTTATGTGGATCTTTTAAAAAATATATTCTAAAAATAATTATATTTCAGCATGTTGAGTTGGAATCGGTGTTTTACAATATATATATGTGTAAGGATGTTAACTATAATAATTAAGAATATTAATTATTTAAACTAATTAGAATAATAATAAAAGGACCAAATTAGAATAAAAGTATATAGAGAATGCCACAAATTAAGCATATTAAAGTGATCAATACCTTGACCTAGGACCTAACACAATTATTTGTGATAAATAAATAAATAGTTAGAGAGGGGGGAATTTGAATATATAATAATAATAAAAATCAAACCCTACTCAATTTGTTTTTTAAGAATTTATATATTTCATAATATTAGACTTATTATTTGATATTGTTAGTGCTGAGATGCATGTTAATTACAAATACAATTAAAAAAAAGTAAAATAGCAGAGATTAACACAAGAATTAGTTAAGTTTGGAAAATTTTTTTTTATATACTATAAATCAATGATATAATATATGATTTAAGTTTAACTCACTTATTAAATTACAACTTTACACTTATATATTTCATTAGTTTCGATATCCCCGTTAAACTTAGTTATATATTAAACGTGAAAACAATCAAGATCAAAATACACCTCATACAAATATTTTTTTTTTTATTTTTATGAATAAACAAGTGCTTTGTACATCAACATTTTAAATAAACCTTTTGTAAACTTGTAATCCACACAGTGTAAACAAAATAATCAAATTCATATAATTGTTACTCAAAATCCGAAATAAGACAAGAATTTTTGGTCAAAATCTTCCACAACCATCTAGTTACAATTGGAACATGGAAGGCTGGAATGTGTAACTGCTGCTAACAAATTTTTTAAGGAAAAAATCGGAATTCATTCATTCAAACTAAGCCAACATATATGAGCATTATAAGAACAGCTTGAGAGAACGGAAACAAGACCACAATACAGAACGAGATAACCCATCGAAGCAAAAGTCCACACAGTAACCCAAAATATAAACATGGGACACAACAAACTAGTCGTCGCCATCACCAAGCCGAAGCAAAGAGGAGATAGGACCTAGATGGGTGCACGAAGCTTGCTTCGGAGAAGCGCACGAAGCTTGCTTCGGAGAAGCGTTAACTCCTCAAGAAACAAATCCAAGTTAAGTGTCACGAAACATGGGCTAAAAGCAATCAAAAAATAAGAAAAGAAATAAAGGAAAAAAAAAAAGAAACTGACTAAACAGTGAAGACAATCAGGCCTTGTCAGAACAACGAGACCACCACGGACCACTACAAAATCTCATTAGTTGTGGACAGGTATGTTTATAAAAGGCCATGCAGGACTTGGGTAGTGGTCAATGCTCTGATATTGTATACTATTTTTAAGATTCAACAGGATTAACTTGGTAGGAATCCGACATTCCTTTTTGAGATTCAATGGGGTTGGTTTAGTTGGTAAGAACCTGACATTTCATCCGAGACTGGTTTTAAATTTGACTTTCATTGCTGAAAAGAGATCTGCGGCATGCATGCCTTGGCATGGCATGGCATGACCTTCCTTCTTAAAAACTTTTTACTTTTCACACGGAGAATGAACTACGTAATTAAATACCATTAGATAAGGGCCTATATATCAATAAATCCTGTTGGACCCTGAGGAACTGACAGCGTTTTTGAATAAGGTGGACCTTGGCCCAAGCTCAAGTTGGACAAGGATACCATCGTCATTCTTTTTAAAACACGAATAAATTCACACAAAGGCACTTAACAAGAACTCAAAAAGCTTATTCCTTTAAGATTGCCGATTCCTTTTCCCATTGAATCATGGTTCTAGTATAATCCAATCCTATCTTGTAGGTAAGTATACTTTCAACTCAAATCTTTCCAGTACGGAAGTACTTCTGAGAGTTAACATTGACTTTTATTGTATGGTTTCTCTTGGGAACTGAATTTTCTTCTCTCCAGTTTGGTGGGTTGAACATGGAGCCGCCGCTTAATGGTGAAGAACCCACTTCGTGGGATGAGCTATATAACATAAATTTGATTCCTTCTGAGTTGTTCCTCAAGTTTAGAAAAGAAATTCAGGGGTTTCGAGTTGGTGTCAATTTGGAGGTTATTTTTCTTTGCTCTTATTTATTTATTTATTTATTACTTTTACGGTCTTAGATTGCTCCCTCCATTCATATTATATTGGTGCCAATTCAGGGGTATGAGCCCATGAAAGGAATTTTCTTTTAGCCAATTCAACTTTAAATGTTGCTTTTTTACTTGAAAAGGGGTATCTTTTTTTTTTTTTTTTTTTTTTTTTTTTTTTTTTTACAAAAGATAATGTATATCATCCTGTACAGTTTGTTGTTGTTTTGAGCTGTTGAGTAATTGCATCTTAGTTTTGATTCAGTTCTTCAATGCCTCTATGAATGATTTCCAAACTAAGCTTGTGCTGAAGCCTTTATCCCCTGAACGGAGGTGGAAGTTTGCATATGAGCCTATAAGACAAGATGTGCGCCTTATTTCCAAAAAGATCCCTGTCACAAAATTTCTTAATCTCCAGGTCTGTTCTACTTTACATAGATAAACTTTCTATTAGTGATAGAATATACAAGTCTATTCCAAATCTGACATTTATTGCTGTAGGTAAATTTATTTGTTTCTCATGCATGATTTTGCCTAGATTTTGCAATGGTTATGCTAAAATGTTTTGGAAATAGGTTGGCATAGGCCACAATTTCAAGATGAATGCAATTGGTTGGAAATGGAAGCTCACCACCTGTTTTGGTGGAGATGGAATTTCTCGGATTCGGAATAAGACAACTCTTGGCTTGGTTCCCGGCCTGGATTTTCGATTTGGGTGGAGGGCAGATTATGTTCTTCCAGAAGTTACTGGGCAAGTTCCTTGAACATGTGTTGTAAGAATATTTATTTCACAAAATGGAGGAAGCAATAAGCTTATGTCTAATAGAAGAATCATATTTGATTGCCTTGATCTTGTATGTAGATATTCCAAGGAAACTGCAAGTCGATGGCTATTAGGACACATCTAGAATATTTATTGATGTTATTACTCATATGCTTTAAACATGACTCAGAATTTCCGAAATGTGTTATTGTCATGGTTCTCCTTCTTGTTAATAGTGACATTTTTGTTCCTTCACAATTTAATATGAAGACATGATTTCGTGATTATTCATAACTTATCATTAATACCTTGAATTTAACAGAGCTCTTGGTACCGATGAAGCATTATTCAACTTGAACTCTGGGCGGTTGCAAGCATCATTAGATAGAGTTGAGGCCATTGTGACTGCCACATGATTGGTCGTCAAAACATCAGGTACAATTATTATCTGATGATCCTTTTAGGTGCATTTAAAGTTGGCTTTTGACATGCTATGTATAACTGACAATTTGTAGGATATGAAGTTGTCAAGACCATAAAGACTTGTATCTCTGTTGTTAAAACTCAAAGTACCGGGAACTTTCTGCCATTGTTTGATCTCTGTGTTTTTACCTCTGCTACCTGTCTGACACAAACATGCTTCTTTTTCACGTAGTATGATGAGTTGTTTTACATGATAGACCCTCACCGTGTTGTATGGCTGCATTTAGATTAATTAGAATCCTTGGTTTATTTTCTTCTATACTAAACAGTTTTGTTCTGAAACATCAATCTTAGCAGGGCCAGCATGAATTGAAACTGATGAGATGGTTTTCCAACTCGGTGGCTCGTTTGTATAGCATTAAGTAGCCAGGGCAAGAATGAACCAGATTTTGAAATCAAATAGCTCCGTGAAATTAGATCATGTTCATGTAAGGAAATGGCTTTCATTATACTCCTTTTATTGTCTTCCCCCACTTGCCTTTTTATATGTTAGTTACTTCCATAGGGGAGTCTCCCGGTGAAATTACTGGTAAATCAGGTTATTTATACTGTTGAGGTTATTAGAGAGGGTTTCTGATTTGTCATGTTCTTTTTTTCTCTTTGGATGATTGAAAACTTTGTTTTAAAATCCACAATGAAGCAGAACAAGCTTCTAAATGGACCTATTTAAGGTATAGCCTTGTATATCAACAATCTTGTTGGCTACATAGTCCATTTACATTATTACAAAAATAAGCTGGTGCAGCAGTTTCTGCTTAACTGTACAAATCTGGCATTGAGTAGATATTGCTGTTGAATGCACCTCAGGTTCTTAACCTAGCCATAGGGCTTAATCTATAAGCAAACTCATCCAAGCTTTGAAAAGCCTTTGAAATTGTGTAGAAATTGTTTGAACTGGACTGGTCGATTGGATCAGGAACTAGTCTGGGTATCGATTTAGAGAATGGTATTGGATTGGTTGAACCGCGAAATACTATGAACTGTTTGAACCGGTTTTTAATATATATTATGAATTCTAGTGATTTTTTAATTAAATTGGTAGGACTGGTCGAATCAATTGGATTAACGAATTAGTGAGTTGATCAGTTTGACTACCATTGATCTAAACATGCCCAATATACTTTTAATATCTATTTGATAGTACAATTAATTTAAATTTCATACTATATAAATTACATAAGACTAGAAATTCTATATAAATGTGTGAACATTAGGTATGACAATATGTAGGATAAAATAAATAATAAAGTGAGATGTTTGATTTGAAACTAATTAATAATAACACATATTAAATAAAAAATAACAAAAAAATTATTTTAAATATGAAAGTAGTAAAATGAAAAATTGCATGTTAAGGGAATGATAGTGGGTTGGAAATTGGATTCAAAATTAAAAAAGCAATACACTGTAGTATTAGAATCATTTTGAAAGCATGTAGAGGGAAAAGTAATAATTTAAAAGCTAAATACTGCATTAGAATCATAGCCGTTGTATCCTGCAACGCTTCTTATATATATATAACCTTACAAATCCATACCCAAAAACCAATCTAAAATGGCTTCCTCTAAGCTTAGAAGCTCCTTTTCCTTCCCAAATCTTCTCCTGTCATCCTTGAACTTCATCCTCTTTATCCTCTCTGCAGCTTCTCTTGCTCCCATTATCCTCCTCAAAATGCCACCAACTTCACTGGGTGTAGCCTTCCTCATGGTCTCCTCCATCTCCCTTCTTTCCTCCTTCCTGGGCTTCTACTCTCAGCTCACCCACTTCTGCTTCATAACCCATGTTTCACTCCTCATCGCCTCCTTGATCGGCCAAGTTTTAAGCGTACTGTCGTTGTTTACAAGAGAGAGAGCTAGTCTCTCGATGCTGAAATCTCCGCGGGACATTAAAGAGGCAAAGGTGCTGGTGAGATTGGAACGTGGGATTTTGATGGCGATGTTGGTGATGCAATTGATGGTGTTAGCGGTGAGCTGCACGGTCCATCACTGTTGGGTGAAGGAATATGAGGGGTTTGAAGCTGAGAGAGGGGCGACTGCGAAGAAAAGGAGCAGGAGGTTAGCGAGGGTGCAAGAGGAATCCATGGCGAATGCGGCCAGGATTGCGGAGATTAAAGCCAAGGAGTTGGATGAGAAGACGAAGAGCAAGTACTGTCAGTGGGTGAAAACTGATTTTGAGGGCTGAGGCATGAGGAAAACAACCTAGTTGTGGGTTTCTTGTTGGGGTCACTGCTGTGGTGGCCATTGGATTTGTCTCATTTTTATCGCCATGGTTTCTGATTATGTGTAATGTAGTTTTTCTTATGTAATATGTATAATATGATGAAGCCTCACACTTTACCTTGATGATTCTTCAATGTTTTTGGGTTTTGTTTTTCACCCTACACATATTTTACTACCCAATTAAAATTTTACTATTACCGTTGTTCAGTCAATTCAGTTTTTTTTTAATTATTTTAAGTAGAAATGGATTTAAGCAGGCCTACTTTAGCCGGTTGATTTTATGATCCAACGTAACTGAAAAAATTTACACCAATTACAAGACCTGTTTTATTTCATAACAAAGGAATTTGTTTTTTTTTTAATATAGGAAAATAAAATTTTACTCTAATAAAGCGTATGCAAGAAGTTGGATTTAATTAATTTTGAAAATTGAAATACCAAATGAAAATTTTGGAATTTCTTATAAAAACTAGCTAATAAATATATTTATAAAAAATAAGTAAAAGCACAAAAATATCTTTGTAGTAATTATTGATAGTATTTCGAGACAAGATGAAGTGGGCAGCGAGGATGGGTGGTTTTGTTAGGATATTATTATTATGGGATATCTTTTAGGAATATTTAAATATATTATATATCTTTTTGGTATATATTTAAGAGTATATTATATATCTCTTCATATATTTAGGATATATCTTTCCTATAAATATTATGTATACTCTTGAAGTTTATGAAAAAGATTACCCTATTCTTGTCAGGTTTTCCTCGTTTAGTATAAGGTAGAAAGCTGTTGTAAAAGGTTGTCGGAGATGGTAGGAAATGGAAGAATGCCAGGGTAGGAGTTGGTCTAGGTAGAATGAGAGGAAGAAGAGTCTAAGTGTTGGTCTCAAGCTTGGGGCCTTTTTTGCTCTTAGTGTCAGTCTCGAGGTGCCACATGTTAAAACCTTATAGGAAGGTCAGAAGCAAGTGGCCAAGTGGTTTGCTATTATAGGTCTGGGTAGAGTGGTGTTATGATATGCTTTCAAACACTTTGGATGGGACATAGTAGTTAGAGTCTAATGTGGCGGTTAATGAGTGGAGCCCTTTTGACTATTAACACAAGGGGTTCTTTCGAGTTATGGTTCCAAGTGTATCTTCTGAAAGGTGCTCTTGAAGGGTTCGCTCAAACTGATCATAAGCTCACTACTCAGTCCCAACAGTTGAGGTATAACAATTGATCCCTAGTTGAGAGAGGGTTATACGATGGCCTCCCTCAAGATGCTATCCAGCTATTGCTACTAATATCACAGGCCACGGATTAAAGCCCATGATGAATGCACACAGAATGTCCTATGGAGGTTAACTAATTAAATGAGGCTCATTTGACCACTTAAAATGGCCCCATTCGTGGAACATGTGGAGAAACACATCTACTTGAAGCCTTGGTGGCCCAGTGAACACTCCAGTAAAACTAGAGTTACCATGGTGAATATTGTAAATCATAAGGGATAAGATTATATAGAGTTTAAATCCCTTAGGACTCTCATTTTGTAGATAAGCTTTAATATTGATCGTCAATGTAATTTAAATTGTACCGTTAGATCTAGGGGAGCTCAACTATAAATAGAGGTATTCCCCCTCATTTGTAATAATTTCATTCATAGTTATTGAATATATTTGAGAGCGTTTACTCAAACACATTGTGCGCATTATTTTTTGTGCCTTTTTCAGTTCTTTCGTTGTTTCTTCGCTTTGAATTTGCTTCCTCTTTATTTCGATGCCTTAGAGAATTTTTTTTTGTGAATTCTCACTTCTAAGAGTAAGATAGACTTAGGTGATTTTAAAGCTAAGGAATTGCTTAAGGCTATGCGATTTGCAAGACTAAAGTTCTAGCCCTGTGATAATTGATATCGGAGCTAAGGTTCGAAGGCATCGGTTGTGATAACAAAAGGAGTAGACAAGCAGATTGAGCCTATAGAGACCCATGGGAAATGCAAGAAAAGTAGCAGATCAAGGGATATGTTGTCTGCTTTGGAAAGTCGAGTAGTCAATCTCGAGGAATCCATGGGTGATGTGAAGGAAACACCGATAAGCTAGACTCGATCAAAAAGTAACTAAAAGAATATATTGTGGAGGCCCTTAGTTCCAATATGGATGCATTGCAAGCGCTCCTCAATACCACTGTGGGTAAGCTAACGGGAAAGAATGATGCTCTTGAACCTGGGATGATAGCTATGAAGGAAGAAAACAAAGCCACAGTGACAACTTTGAAAACGAGAATTAAGGAGCTCGAGGGAGAGTTCACGGTGTACCGAATTCTTATGGGTAAAAAGGTGTTGGGTGCAACACCCAGCCATAAGATTGATGTCTCCAAACCAAAAAAGTTTAAGGGAGCAAAGTCTGCTAGGGATGTGGACAATTTATTGTAGGAAATGGAGCAATACTTCTGTACCATAGGCATAAAAAATGATGATGCTAAGGTAAATATTGATTTTATGTATTTTACTAATGTTTTTTTTATGGTGGCGTCATAGGTCCATAAATGAAAAGCGAGGTGGGACTAGAATTAGGACTTGAGAGGAGTTTTAAAAAGAGTTCAAGGAGCAGTTTTACTCCCAATATGCTAAGAAGAAGGCCCAAGCTAAGTTGTGTCGGTTTTCACAACAAGGCACAATTAAGGGGTATGTGAAGGAGTTTAGTGAAACGGAGCTCCAAATTACAGATTTGAGTGAGAAAGAGGCATTCTTCTTTTTGATGGATGGGTTGAAGTTGTAGATTAAACAAGAATTGGAATGTCAAGGGGCCCAAGAACTATCCAAAGCCATGATTGTGGCAACATCCTTAATTGAGCTTATTCCAAGGAAAGACAACTTCGAGTCTTCCAAGCCCAAAAAGAAAGGCAATGGTAGGAGAGATGAAGAAGGACAGGATGAGAATAACAACGATAATGGTGGCAATAGGAAACCACAAATGGGAAGGGGAAACCTAATAATAAATCGAAGGAAAAGAATACAATGCTTCTTATGTTGTGGTCCGTATAAGGTGTAAGACTGCCTACAATAATCCAAGTTCACCACAATCAACAAAAAAGAAGAAGCAGAGCCTGAGGAGGGTAGGCTTTTAAAGCTTGGGTCAATGATACTCAATTCCACTATGTCGTAACCATTTTTTGAAAAAAATAGGAATCGACTTTTAAAAATAGGGAGTCGCCACCGATCTTTATTTGGTGTGATCGGATCACCTTTGTTTTAATAAAACATTTTGTTTACTAAAACGACATTTTTGGTCCGCGAAACTCGAGAAAGTGGGTTCGGGAGTTGGTTACGTGCGAGGAAGGATTGGCACCCTCGTCACGCCCAAAATTGGTACCAAATTTATTAATATTGTCCTAATGTCGAAGGCTTGAAAATATTTAAGGTAGAAAAAGTTATCAAATCTGAATTGAATCTCAAGATTAACTCTTTTCAAAGAAATAAGAGTATCATACCCAGCACGTTAGGATATAATGCCTTTATACTTTGACATCGAGATCATCTTTGATCTTTAAAATATGTAAAAAGGGTATTTGGTTATTTAGTTGAACAAAAAATTGACACCCTGCGCGTTAGGATGTAATTTTCCGTACTTCTAAACACACAAATATTGCCTTATTTTTTAAATATGAACAAAATGTTATACAAGCAAATACTAATAGCATGCGAATACCAATAAACGAATTGTAACACACGCAATAGCAATAATCACACATGTGTGTTATTCAAATACCAACATTAATAGTCAAAGAATGAGATAAATAGCATAAGACAATTTAAAATGATTAATAAGACGGTTTCAAATAAATAAGAAAAACAAATTTAAAATAGATACTATAAAAAGCGATTTTAAGTAAGAGGTATATAAAATTTAAAATAATTAACACACAAATCAATTTAAAATGAAGCAAAGCAACTTGGAATAAATAATATATATACGTGACAATTTAAAATAACATATAAAAGCCTAAAGTAAGTAATATATATAAAAGTAATCTAAGGCTATAGTATATATGAGATATAAACAAAATAGTTTAATATAAAAAAAAATAAAGGTAGTGCATGTAGAAAGAACTTTAAAGTAAACAGTATAAAAACTTGGAAATGAATAATGAAATAAAAGTTTTACACAAAAAGACAAACGGTATGCATATAAATTATAATAAAAAAATTCCAAAAATAAAATATAAAAGTTTTAAAATAAATAAGTACGCGACATATTTGTAGAGATGAATAAAAATTAAACAAATTTGGAGTAAACTAGGACAGAAGTGAAATTAAAGGTAAAATACGTAAATAGATAAACGAATAAGGACCAAGATGCGATGCGCGTGAATGTACAAGGGCTAAAAGCGAAAATGTTCCCAACCCCCCTCCCCCGGAAAAACGGCGTTCAGGCGCGGACTGAATTGGAACGACGCGCAAACTTTAGGAAAATGAAAGAAATAAAATAGGATTTACTTAAAGATAGCACAAATGAGAGGGACTGGCCACGCAAATTGCCCGTTTAAGGTGGAAAGGTACCCATTCAACTTTCCAATCGTCAATGTGCTGGCCTCCACGTTCTATAACTACCCCACTTTAAAAATTAATAAAACCTTTATTATATCTATTATTATTTTTTTGTCTACAAGTTCTTTTATTTTTTTTAAAGTAAAAAACAGAGAACTACCCCAACTTTTCTCTCTTTTTTTTTACAGACTCATCTTTTCAAAAATCAGAATTCTCTTCCCTTTTTCTTTCCCCGACGATCGGGCTTCCTTTAGGCCCCTCCTGCATCACCGCGCCACTAACGTAATGGTGGCCGGTAATGCCTGAAAATGAGCCTTTCGACCCCTTTCTCGGAATCCCTTCGAAATCCCGAAAACCCCAGAGAGGAAACTCGCCCTTTTCCCTTGCATTTGGTCCGGCTTCGACAACGGAGACGAAGCTCCGACGACGTACCCCGACGACCTAGGTATGGTTTCCTCGCTTTTCCTCTTTTATTATTATATACAAATATTCCTGAAAATATGAAATAAAAAGAAACAATAGTAATAGTTGTACAAAGGTGAAGATGAAAGGGCTACAATCAACCTTCTTTTTATTCCTCTTTTTGCTTTCAATTTCTGATGGTGTGTAACAGAGTACAAGATTTCTTTTCGGTTTTATTTTCTGATTTTCGATCTCCGATGCGTAAAAAAAAGTCCTGGTTACACTGTTTTTGAGTGGCTTTATAGCCGAAACACCTACTGTTTTAGTATTCTATTACTCGTTCCATGCTTCTTGGTTCTTGTTGCCCCTGTTTCTTTGTTTGTCAGTCATTTTTGCAGGGTACGGGCGAGGCGTGTGGGCGATGGAGGCCGAGGCGTCTGGGGGAGCTCGAATCGTCAGAGCACATGGGCGTGCGGGATGGGTATTGGCAGACGCGGCGCAAGAACGCGTATGGGGGACGCGGGGAGGCCAGGAAGCATGCGGCGCTAGTCCAACCAGAAGAAAACCTAGGGTTCTGTTTAGTTTATGATCTTGGGCCATTGGGCTATATTGGGCCACTTAAGCTTTGGGCCTGTATTGTTTAGTGGGGTTGACTTTTGTAATATCTGTTTTGGGTTTTAAAATTGGTTTGTAAAAGAGACTAGACTGTTTTCTTATTGGGCTTAATTTCGAGCTTGTAAAAAACTGTCTAAAAGGGGCTGTTGTTTTTTTTGGACTTTATTTTTATTGGTTTTTATTTTGGGTTTATTTTTGATGGGCCTCGGTTGCTTCTGATGGGCCCGGGCCAAAATTGGTTATTACACACTATAGCGAATAATGATCACAAGTAAAAATGGTTAATGTTTGTGGACATAGGCATTGCAGGCTGAAGGAGGAGTGCTCTTATTGATAGGGGCATTTAATTTATTCATATCGGATAAAGCTGTGGGTAAACTTGGTCTCTCAGTTAACAAATTGACTAAGAAGATCAAGCCTGTAAATTCCAAGGGAGGAAAGATGAACAACAACAAGTGAAATTTATTAAATTTTGATTAATAAATAAAATAAATGGATGAAACTGAAAAAAAGGAAAAGAAAAATGTAGATTATTCTACAAGGAAGGAAGGCTAAACGACAGCAAGTGAATGAATTTTTTTTTGTAAAAAATGGTGAAATGATCAAATTACTTTTATATTTAAAATTTAAAATAGTTTTTTTTTAATAATCTCATTATAGGTTCTGATCATATCTGTTCATTTTAAGACCATGCCTAGAACTATCCATAACCCCTCCCTAACCCATAAATAGGAGGATAATGTGCATCAGCGCACTCGAACCCACGTCCTCTTGCATTGGCAACAATACCTATACCAATCGAGTTAAAACTCAATCGACTAAAATTTAAAATAGTTAAAAGTGCATTTTTCGTCTTTTTACCATCAAATATTGTTTTTGAGCATTTAATTAAAATAAAGAGATACTTTGATCCGAGAAATATGAGTAATTGAATTGAAGTTTAAATATTAAATTATAACCATTAGTTTAATTAGTTAAATGATAAATAAATGAAATAGATAAAATAGAAGAAACATTTAGAAGATAGAAGAAAAATCATTCTCTTCTTTATATAAACCCAACATGGGGTGCGTAGAAGTGAGAGAGAAAAAAAAAAACATAAAAGTTTTTATTTTATTCAATTTGACCCTTTTTTTTATTTAAGAATATTTTCTAGCCTATTAATTATTTAAAGTTTTCTTTGAAAATAAAGTGAAATTTCAAATCCAAAAATAATTTGAGAGCCATTTATCATTGGAAATCAATTGTGGAAGCTTAAAATGGATGTTGGAAGTGGAAAAGAGCATGGTATGTGCATAAATTAACGGAGAAATTAAGGTAAATTGTTTAAATTATTATTATGTAACAGTTGAAGTTTATAATTTGATGCATATTTATAAAGATTAAATATGTGGATTTAATGGAAATATTGTGTTAAAAGTATGGAAAGAATGATGGATGAATTTATGACTGATTTGGTAAATTTATTAAGTATATGAGAAATTAAAGTTGTGAATTTACATTGATGAATGATTATGTTATTCATGTGTTAGAACGATGGAGAAATTTTATTGTATGAAAAAGAATATATGATGATTATTTGCAATAAGGAAAATTGGGACTTAAGGAAAGTGAGAAATAATAATTGATCAATTTAAATAGAATATTTAGTAAATCAAGTAAAGGATTATTTGAAGTTTGATTAATTATATTAAATAGATTAGAAATGATTGGTATATGTATAGAATTAAAAAAAAATCAATGAATAAAGTGTTCAATTTTGAAAAAAAAAAACAAAAATAAGGACAAAATTGTAAATATTTCAAAACTTGAGTTTGAGAAATGAACTGTAAAATAAGAAAATCTTATTTTTAGGGGTTGAATTGTGAAATTGTGTAAATTTGGGATTTTAGGGACTAAATCATAAAATTTGTAAAATTTGAATTTTAGGAACTGTTTTGTAAAAAAAAACTATAAAATCTTGAGTATAGGGACTATTCGGTAAATTTTGAAACATTTAAGTATAAATATGAACATAATAACTATATACTTGATTCCATGTAGTATTTGATAAATAAATATGCATGAAATTAAATAATAGAAATTTGAAATTGGTAAGTTAAGAATGGTTATGATTTGTATGTGATTTGGAATACTTGTTTGAGTTGTGTATACGAATTTGTAATGAATTAATAACAATAATCTAAATTAAATCTTAAGGCTATGAAATAAGCTTGGATGACGAACATATGTATAAATTTTGATGACAAAGTCAAAATTGAATTTTAAAGATTGAGATTGAGTTCAATGATAATAAATTAAGTGTATGAATATTATGGAAAATTTTAAAAAATTTTAATGTAATATTCTTTATCCGGATCTATTACCGAATCGAATAAGGGGTGTTACAGTCTCAAACTGAGAACCACTATAACATGGTGGTGGAAGAGGGAGTGCACGATTTTCTTCCATCAACTGTAGTGAGACAATATGGCATTGCCTAGCCATTTGCTAGTCGGACTTTATATACCTTTCTTTGAAGAGGGTAAGGAACTTGACAGTCATACAAGTCCTGGCCATTCTCATGATAGGCTTGTCAAAGATGACGTTGTATACGGTTGGATGGTCTACAATGAGGAACTCGACCATCTCCGTAATGGTATGCTTATCATCACCTAAGGTTATCAAAAGGGTGATCGAGCCCTTAGCTGTGGTTTGTTGGTTGCCAAAACCGTAGACAATACTAGCTTTCTTCAAAGTTGAATCATTAAAAGTCCACTTAGTGGAAGGCCTTGGTTGTAAAGATGTCTATTGAACTCCCTATATATATGAGAATCCTTTCCATTTGGAACGAGGTGATAGTAACAGAGACTACGAGAAGGTCATCACCCTCAGCATCTAATAATTTTTTTTCATCAACTTCTGAGAACTAAACCTACCAAGATGGAAATGCCTTGGGCTTCTTTAGCAGAGCAGTAATACTAACAATTTTAACACTAAAAGTTTTAATTGATAAAATTATTAATAGCAACATGTAGTGATTGATTCTCTCTCTCTCTAGTGATGAATTTATACCTAAGAATCTAAAAGCATAATTTTTCATTTAATCACTTTTATTTTTTGATCTCAAATAACTATTAGAAGCATATAATGAAATCTCGATCTTATTCAATTAAGCTTAATTGAATCGAAACCTACTCGATAGATTACCTTCCCGATTTATTCTATTTCAATTTTCGAAAATAAATTTTTTTTAATAAGACATAATTTAGAAGAAGTTAGGAGGTTGGGAAGGCACTTTTGTTCGTCTGTTGGTTTTGTGAACCAAAATAGAGTTTTTTTTTTCATTCCACATTTTTTTCCATTAATCGTGGACTGAATTACATAAAAATACCGTATTTTCTAAATTACCAGACTAGGCCATTTTTTTTAAAATTTACGGTATTAGACCGAAATAACGAAAACGCTTCCAGCTGAAAGCGATTTCCCCAAACGGTCACTCCTAACAACTATTTCCTCCAACGGCTATTTAAATAGTCGTTGGGACCAGCGACTCCCCCCATCACTAACGATTATTTTATTTTCTATATAAACCCCCATTTCATTTTTTTTCAATTCAATCTCAACTCTCTCTCACATTCTCAAATCTCTCACAAATTTCTCTCAATTCCTTCTTAATTTCTCACTCAAATTTTATTTCTCTCTCAACTCTATTTTTTTTATTCAAATTGTCTTAAGATTTTTGTAAATTATTTTTTCTACTAAAATTTATTTCGTGTTTTTTGAAACTAGCAGTGGAAATTTTAATTCGTTTTGATGACAAGTACATTTTGGTCGATCAATTGCAAATGGTAAGAACTTTTTTATTATATTTAATGTAGTTTAATTTAAATATTTTCTTGTTATATTAGAATTTAATATTTTGTATTTTTTTATAAATAGGCGGAAGATCGAATTTTAGAGACGTATATTCATAATCTACCTACTCCTTCATCACCCTTAATCGAACCCTACTTGAGAGATGTCAAATTTTTGCATGTGGCCCTTATAGGTAAGGGGGTAAATTGGACCCGACACTTGTAAGCGCGTTGGTGGAAAGGTGGCGACCCGAAATGCACATATTCTATCTTCCATGCAGCGAGTGTACTATCACTCTAGAAGATGTGCAATTACAGCTGAGGTTACTAGTGGATAGGTTGGTAGTGACTAGGTCAGTTTACACAGCCAATTGGAGAGATGTATGGGAGGAACTTTTGAGGAGAGTTCTTGAAATGATTTATAGATCTTGAATAGATTTTAATTGGTTAAAAAGAAATTTCGGTGGGCTTAATAAGGACTCAACTGAAGTCCAAAGAGAACAACACGCTCAAGCGTACATCCTTATGATCATTGGGGGTTTCCTAATGCCCGATAAGTCACAAAATCTTGTCCATCTAAGGTGGTTGCTAAAACTCATCAACTTTAGAGAAGCGGGCAAACTCAGTTGGGGGTAACCGCGTTGGCAACATTGTACCGGAAGATATGTCAGGAGACAAAACCATAAAAAATTAAAATTGGTGGTTGCATGCTACTACTGCAATCATAGGCATGGTACCGACTACCATTTTTACATCCTCAAGCAAACTATCCTTATACATTCCCACTCGTAACAAGGAAAAATTTATTAGATAATATATTTACCATAATAAAATTATTTAAAATTTAAATTATTGTGCTAACAAATTATTTCAATAAGTGGAACCATAGGCCTAGTTATGCGGGACTACTGAATGAGTTTCGAGATATACGGCTTCTGTTAGACCAATAATCGGAAGCGGAGGTATGTATTTTTTAAATTTAAATTATATAATATTAACATAGTTGATTTAAAAATTAGTAGTATATATATAACTAAAATTTTATTATTTAAATATAGTTTGAATGGATGCCATACTCCGATCCGATAATTCAAGATACATTCGGTCTGAATTTTTGGTGAATCCCAAAATTTAGGACGTGAATGTGTCATTGGTAGTGCATGCTATTGTGGAGATCCACGAGTTGGATAGAGTGTTGCAGCAATATGGGCTTAGGCAATCGATTCCACAGACACCTCAAGACACTAAAGATCTACATCATATTGACTTGCGGGGGAGAACGAATAAGTATTGGCCTACATTCCATGCGCAATATATCAACATTTGGAGCAATATGTACAACGTTTTTACCTACTCACGAGGCCATTGTCACTCGAGAGTTAGCCTGCAATCCGAAGTACATGCCATGATTTAGGGTCCATGGCAAGCCATACCTACAAGCGGAAGAGATGAGAGGTCAACAACAGCATACAATGAGGCCACGATGGGCACCTCGACATCCAAGGTCTAGAGAGTCGGGTCCATCGTCTGCGCCTGTGTAAGAACTGACACCAACGGCCGCACCACCCCCAGTCAATATGACTCGACTTATTTTGGTGCTCATACTAACCCCATCATTTTTACACAAGTATCATTATTCTACCACAGTTTTTTGCTTCTACTTCAATGCCAAGTTTTGTTTTTGGACCTTCGTCTCTGGCATATTACACGCTGATGCCATCAACATTTCAAATGGAGACGACATCGACGATGATGTATAGGTCATTTATGTTTGGGGCACCGACTGGGAGTCCAATCATTATGTCGTCGGTGTATGGGACACAATATAGTTATACCTCTATGCTGATGGTGTTGCAAACACCTTCGAGATAATTGTTCTACCAAGGTAGACTATATTCGCAACCACCTATTCTTAGATCAAAGGATACATGATGACAACCAATGAGCAACCGATCACTATAAACTACGGACGAAAGCAAATAAGATGAGAACTTTCTAACAAAGTAGTGATTCCACCACACAACTGTGTCGTTAGACTTTTGGCTTGTTCTTCCGTTCTAGCCTCTCGAACTGGAACGTATGTCGACCTCCGAGGGCCTTCATCTATCTTTGCAAACTCCACATATAACTCAAGAAATGGTGATCCACTATCAATATACGTTTGCACCATCACTTCCAACCCCTTCACACCTCTGGTATAAAAAATGTCATATCTGACGGGGTCGACTAAAGCACAAAATTGATATTTAAGTGACGATACTCTCATCTAGTTGAATTCAATGATTTTTCACCTAATTCTTCCTTGCAGTTTTGGCAATTGTATGTTCAGGTTAAAAGCCAACCGCATTGTGTTCTTTGATAAAAAAATAACCTCATTCTTGGTGTCACGCACTTCACTGTCGGAATAAACAATAGCATTAATTCGTCCATTCATTTTCAATGAAATAATCTATTCCACATGTTTGAAACAAAAACATTATGCAGAAAAATAATGTTGTAATTAAATATGAACAACAAAAATCGATCCTTGCTTTATGCAAATTACGTGGTAGCTCCAAATTATGCTTTATGTGCGAACTTCTCTTCTTCTGATCTTCTTACAATTTTCTTTGCTCGTAAATGCCTTATGCCACTCAATGTAGAAATAGATTGCTTTTATAGACTAAGGGGTGAGTGGCAATTGATTCAAAAAAAATTCTGGGCTAATGGGGAGTTGAAATTTCCAGAGAGAAAATGCTCCACGTAGGACACATTTTCAATGCATTGTTAGAAAAAAGCACTGAAAGCGCATCCAACTAGATGCATTTTCCTGTCATGTCAGTTGAAAACTCGTCCAGCTGGACAAGCTTTTAATTTTTTTTATAGTGCACTGAAAACTCGTCCTATGTGGGCAATTTCAACTCTAGACTTTTTCCCACTCACCCATCAGATATCCTAGGATATATTTTTTGAACCTATATGAATGTTAAAAAAAATGTACTATAAATAATGATCAAAATTTAGTTGCAATAAAAAAAATTGAAAAAAAATAATAATTGATAGGTGTTAAAAGTAACATGTTTTAGTCTGATAGCCACTAGACTAACTATAAATACAACAAAGGCAAGCGCACCTATCGAACAATAGTGTAGCTATGGTGAGTAGAGAATATCATATCTACGAGGACTAAAAGTACTAGTAATTACCATCTTCTTATTATTTAGCCTACAAATTAGACTGATTGTGTTTTAATCTAAAATTACTAAACTAATTTATCTAAGAATGCAACAGAGAATGAAATAGGAAAATAGTCGAAGATAACCAATGAGATAGACAATGTAAAACCCCCTAAACCTTATGCATCGCCGGAACAACGTTACAAAGCATTACTGGACTTTTCAGATCAAATATGAACATATCATAATCATCTAGCATACACATCATAACTTAATCATACTGTCCCTCTTTTGAGCCCTTGAAGCCCAAAATATGTGTTAGAAAAAAATCGGGACTAAATCGGTACTTCGAAAATTTTTCGCAAAATTTTAAAAAGTTTTCCTAGGTGCAGGAGACACACGCCCGTGTGGCCAAGGGACACACCCGTGTGGTCATTGGACATGCCGGTGCCTCAGACCATATCCGGCCCCGTGTAACTCTCTGACTTAGGTCACACGGCCAGCCACACGCCCGTGTGCTAGGCCGCGTGGTCAAGTTATTTTTCATAAATTTGATGCAGGTTTCACACGACCAAGGCACATGCCCGTGTGCTAGACCGTGTGTCTCACACGGCTAAGACACACGGCTGTGTCTTTGCCCATGTGAAAATACCTGGGCATTCTGTTTTGAAAATTTTAAGTTGCAGGGGACACACGGCCAAATCACACGCCCATGTGTTAGCAGTGTGGAATCAAAATGAACCTTAAACATCAAGTTTACCTTTCCTTGCAACCTTGAACATCAAGCAACTCAAAAACCAATTGTTCAAACACTTAAAAACACGATCAAATACCTTTAAAAAATGTCTAAATAATCAATCTAATGACCTAACCAATGTATCCTCATAGATATTTCACATATATTATCAAAACAATCCAATAAAATTTCATTCAAGCCAATTCTAAAATCATGTCAATTTCAACCCAAATTTGCCTATAACATACTCACTTATGCATCAACTTAAACATTTCATATTAAACCTTAACATAACACATATATTTATGTATATAAAAAACCAATCAATATCAAAATATAATATCATTTACAATCAGTCCACAAAATGATAAGCATTAGACAACCTGGGTACATACCGACACAAAAAGAAGTATACATCACCATGTTTTGAGTTCGGGATCATTGATGGATGCTGAATCGACAGTCTGACTTTAACCTAACCTGCGCACGGACAACAAACTGTACGCTGAGTATGAACTCAGTGGTATTTCTATAATTCGAATGTAACGCCCCGGTTTTTTTCTTAATTTTGGCTTTTGTAATTTCAAGACATAAATATCTATCTGCTTTAGTGGTTGAGTGATTTGGGTGTGTTTCTGAGGTCCCAAGTTCAAATCTCCACTTGGGTAAAATTTGGTATTTTTATGAATAAAGCCCTATCTCTGGTTAGTAGACTTATAAGTATAAGTGTGTAAGTAATTAATAGAATGGGCCTGCTGGTCTAGTGGTTAAGTGGAGTGTAGAGGTTGTTGGAGGTCTGGAGTTCGATCCTCTGTGTTGGTAAGGATTAATATTTTTGCTATTATAGAAGGCTAGAGTTTGTGTTTTGCCAAGACTCTGAGTAGTGGGATTGTGGTGAGATTCTTTAGGAGACTTTTGGGGGAAAGTTATCAAAATTTTGCCAATCTAATTGCTCTCTCAAAAATTCGGCTTTTCACTTTTGTTCCCAATTTTTGCTGCCATTTTCTTTCCCCAAATCCCCACCTTTGCTGCCGAATTTTTCTCCGCGATCCTCCGCTTCGGTTCTTTGTGTCTTGGTAAGTATAGTACTTTAGTTTTGTTTGAATTAATAGATCTCTGCTTATGGAGGTTTTGATTGATGATTAGGAGATAACCAGGGGGCTGGAGATCGTTAATTGATGAGCTGAGTGCACGAAACCCTGATTGTTCGATTGAAGGTAACATTTTTGTGAGTTAGCGTTCGATCATCTCATGCGTTTTCGATTGAGTATAGCTTTAAGTGACTAAAATGGTGTTTTAATGATCGAATATAGGTGCTGGAGTGCTTGGGAGTCGTTATAGCTTCAATCGGAACTAGATGTGTACCCGAAAATACATAAAATAAGGTTTCAGTGAAAGCCGAAAACCATTCTGTCGACACCACACTGGTGAGTGATGGATGAGCCAGGCCGTGCACGAGCGACACGACTGTGTGACGGCTGGGCTAGGCCGTGTGCGACACACGGGCTCGACCAATTGGTCTGTGTGGGCCACATGGACATGTGTGATTCTGGGCTAGGTCGTGTGATTGATGAGCCTGGCGCACGGCCATGTGAGGGCCGAACGAGGCCATGTAATCCACACGACCAAGGCCAATTTGGGCTACATGGGCCACACGGGTAGGCCACATGGGCGTGTGAGCCCATTTTTTTTGTAATGTTCTATAAGGTTGCACGGGTCGCCCTAGTCAACTGTGGGCCTAATGTAGGGTCGGTAAGCTTTACCTAAACCCCTAATTATGTGACTTGACTTTTTGATTTTTGTATCGAGCATGAATTCTGATATCTGAATGTATGAACTGTGTTTGCATAATAGCATGACATCTTATGTATGTTGTATTACACCGGGGTGGGATTGATGATATTCGAAGGAAGTATCTGAAAGGCTTTTAAGCCTGTTATCTGGCAGCTCAGCTGCAAATTTCTAATTTTGTGCCGCATTCGGTACAACATGGTGTGTAGGGCTGGGTGAGTTGAATTTATCCCCATATGGTGTGTAGGGTTGGACGGAGTTGGTGTGTAGAGGCTGGTGGGTAGGACTCTCTTATCTGCATATTCTGTCTGAAATGGGCCAAGGCCCAGTAATATGTCTGAATCTATATCTGAGTGGGCTAAGGTCCACACTGTTTCTGTAAGGGGCTCAGACCCGAATTGTAAATTGATGTCTGTTATCTGATATTTCTGTGTATGTATGTGTTTTGTGGGGATTACACACTGAGTTTGCGAAAACTCACCCCTTCTCTGTTTAATCTGTTCAGGTAATCTCCAGCAGTAGACGGATCGGTGCGGCGAAAGACTCGGCAGTGACCACGGTTCTGGACCTTTTAATTATGGTTTTATTTTTCCATTATGGTTTGTTTAAATCTGAGTAATTTTTATGTAATAAGGCCTTTACGTATTTTGATTTAAATTTGGAATTTATGATGTAGTGGTACTGCGGTTAGAAATAGGAAAACTCAAGTTTTCAAAGTAAACAAAGATTTTATTAAAATACATACAAATTCACAAATTATTTTTTTAAAAGCTTCCGTGAATGTATAAGGTTTTGAAACTGGATAATAAATAAATAAACGACACGTTTTGACGATAGCCTAAGATACCTAAATCTAGTTTTAACGTAGTTATGTTTTCTAAAGCATTATCATGTGACGCCACTAGATTCAACCATAAAGTCCAAGCCAGGTTTGGGGTGTTACACCGAATGCTTAAAGGTAAATTAATATAACATACACATTAAATCATACATTAACCATAGTTGTACAATTAATCAATTCATATATATGTATTTATAACACATTCAATTCTTATCATTTCCTATCCCAAATAGCTTTTCATAATATGAACACAAATCCTTTGAAAAACAATATTGTTCATTCATATCTAATTCATAAATACACAATTCATGTGTCTCTAACCATATTTCAATTCACCATTCAATATCAATCATAACATTGCTTATTTAGTTACCCCTATTAACATGACTGGGACTCAGACGGATACACGGATCCAACCAAAACACGCCAGTTTGGCACCCAGTGCTTCATCGGATAATTTGAAGTAATAAGTTGTTACCCAGTACCTCATCAAATTTATCCGAAGTAATAATTTGACACCCAGTATCTCATCGACTCGAAGTCGAAGAAATCCCTGAACTCTTCCAACCCTATAGCATGCCATCTATATCCGACTTAGTCTGATACAGTTAATAGGGTTTCAATTCATTTTTCAAATGCCACAACCATCCAATATTCAAATATCACATTAATCACAAATTCACATAGATTCAATTCAATATCAAAATGTTAATTACTCACCTCATTCACTCACCATAAACATTAAATCAAAAACACAACAATTAATATTTAGATTCAGATTATAGAAATAAAAACCAAAATTTCCAAGCTACTCCTCGTCAACTTTATCTTTTCCTTTCTTAGCTGAGGCTTCCGGCACAACGTTAGCTACGGAATTGAAACAATTGAAATTCATCAATACAATACAATTTCACATTGAATATTTCAATTTTTATTCAACTTTTGCCTAAATTCCAAATTAGTCCTTATTCCGAGACTAATTCTATTTCTTCACAACTAATTCTATATTTTCATTCAATTTTCACTTTAGACTAAATTCAACTCTCTAATTTCACTTAAATCCCTAAAATTTAAAATTTTCTCAATTTAGTCCCTATTACTCAAAACTTATAATTTATTTTACAATTCAATCTCTTTTTCATTTCTAACTTAGAATTCTATCAATTAGGTCCCAAATACTTAAATTATTCAACATGAAGAACATCTAAAAATTTAATATTTTCTAAAATTTCAACATAGGTTAAGTAGTATTTAATACTAGGATTCTAAAAACTTAAAAATTACAAGAAAATAGACTAAATTGACTTACCAATTGAGCTTTGAAACTTAAAACCCTAAATTTATTTCTCTTTTCTTTCTCTTTTGTTCTTTTCTATTTCATTTCTATTCTTTTTCTATTTTTATTTATTTATTTTACTTTAAGTAATATATTATACTAATATAATATAATATTATAATAATATAATAATATTTACTTAAATAATAAGTAAATATATAATATAATTTATTATATGAATTTTATTTTGACACATGTTTTCATCTACACCATCCACTTGTCAATTAAGGTTTAATTGCTTATTTAGTCCCTTTACTTTTTCTTTAATCTATAATTAAACTTTCATCCTTTCTTTAGTTTAATCCTTATACCTAATTACTCTTAATTTAAATAAATTCACCTAATCAAAACCTAATTAACCATCTGTTTTACGAAAACGAAGACCTGAAAACACACTTTCTGACTACCCGTGACTATCGGGTCATTACAGACAATACCCAGGAAAGAATCTACCTAGACTTCACCTATTACTATGAATCTAAATTAAATGATTTATTCACTTGTTTTTTGACCCGTAGAAATCCCTAAATTATGTTAATATCTCTTTCGATAGAAATAGCAACTAACTCTAGGTTGATTAATTGAAATCTCTTTCTAATCAAAACCCCTATTGTCGCATTAACTCGATCTATGAATTCCCTTATTAGATTTGACTTTAATCCGGTAGATTTATGCTGTCTTATTTCTAGGATTGCATGCAACTCCACTCAATTATGCTAGATCTGCTCTCAAATAGGGTCTTTTGCTCCACTGAACTAAGCACAGTAAATATGAATTAATATATCAAAAATATTAACACAAGAAATTAAACACATAATTGAGAACAAGAATCAAGTATTAATCGCGTAAAACATACATTGAATAAAAGGATTCATCATAGGTTTCATCCTCCCTAGGTATCTGAAAATTAGTTCATAATCTTGAATAGAAACATCTTAAAATCAGAATAACGACAAGACATAAAGAAATTCAATAAAACTTTGAAAGAGATTAAAGAGAGATCTTCAATCTTGATGGAGACCTATTTTCGAGTTAGTTCCAATGGCTTTCTTCGAGTGTTTTCTTTGATCTTCTATGCTTGCCCCCTTATATCTTATTCTAATTGGTATTTATAGACTTTAGAATGCTCAAAAAGCCTAAAAATTGGGGTTTTCCGCGTATTTGGGAAGCAGGGTGCGAAATCGGTATAGGCTGGCACACAGGCGTGTGCCTAGCCCTTGTGGAAATGCCCAGGCCGTGTGGCTCTTGAAAACAACTTTATTTGTCCGATTTTGGCTTGTTTTTTGCTCCTAAATGCTCTCCTAAGTATAGAAACATGAATTTAAAGATTAGGAGCATCAAATTCACTAATTTGCATAATTAATCATCCAAAAACGCATTAAGAATGTGATTAAAATATGTTACTTTTATAGCTTATCATAGTCTAATTCTTAATGTGTTTTTGGGTGATTATTCAATATTTGATAACACTCTAGAATGTCATATTTTTATGTGTTAATTGCATATTAATTTTGAGTGTGATTCTACTAATTTAGGCTATTTATGGACTTTTATCTCGTAGGGACTAAATTGGAGACCAAAGCGAAATTGAGGGCCAAAATTGTGAAATTAAAGATAAAAATGGACCAATGTGCAACAAAGGGAAAAGATGGTGCCAAAAGTGCAAACATGGAGGACAAAAGGATTGAAATGCAAAAAGAAGAGATTTGCTTTATCAAACTCTATTTTAATTATATCAGGATAATTAAAATTAGGATAATTATTGAGGATTATTTAATTTCTTTATTTATCTTTAATTAAATTGTAATTATCTTTGGGAGTTTGAGTAAGACTAGTCCATCTACCTTAGCACTATAAATAGGGGATGAAGTGACTTATTTTGGTTGATCATCTTTTTCTGTACACTCTTCCCCCATAAGTCTTTTGTGCTTCCTATATTTTCTTTCAATAAAAATTCCCTTTTGCATTCTTATATGCTTATTTTCTTTTCCACCACAATTATGAGCCACTAAAATCCATCTAGCCGAAGGTTGTCGAATGCCCCAAAAGGGTTCTTGAGGCTTAGAATCCGCACTTAACTTTCTCACCCAAGTATTCATCGTTTCTCCACATTACGGGGCTGACGCTTCCGTCCATGTCCCTTTAGAAGTAACTTTTCAACGTATGCAAAGGTGACTACTTTGTGTGTTTTGGAAGGGTTGCACCGTCGGTTCGCGAGCTTACTGCGTCAGAGGTTGGCGAGCCCGAGAGACAAAATGGCATGGGATTCGCCATTGAGGAGCATTGATCTAGAATAATTGACTCCACAAAAGCGATTGCAAGCTAGAGTCAGGCTCCCTAAATTCGTAAGTCTAAATTCTTGGAGTTGGTCGTCGTAGGCGTCCTCTTCCACTATAACTAGCTTACTTGGGCAGAGAATAGTCATCTAAAAGCCAAAGATTGAATCCAAAGAGGAACGAGACAACCGGTGGCTAGAATCTCGCCAAATAAGAAACTCACTCTTCTTTAAACACTTTATTTCCCTTTTTATTTTCGTAATTTACTTTCACGATTTCAATCCACTTTATATTCTGTTTTTATTCCAGATCGAAATTATTAATTCTGTTTCCTTATTTTTCCAGGAATGCACGTTTTCTTGGGCACGATTTTGGCCAGGATTTCAAGAACAAGCGTTTGTGTAATCCGATCCTTGTGGATTTGACCCTACTTGCCCTTTACTGTTATTTTCATTATTTTGCAGGGAGTAGGATATATTTGGTGCATTCAACGATGTATCAAATTTTGGAGCCGTTGCTGGGGATTGGTAACGTACTAATCTTGTTATTTGTTTTCTATGACCAGATCTGCTCCAGGCACTCTTGCGTTTGACTCAGAAATCGAAAGGACTGTGAAAGCTAATCGAAAAGGAACAAAGTTAAGGAAAAAACAGTCAGTGGTGGTAGGGACTCAAAGCAATCCACCGCCAGAAATCAGAATCAACGACGAAGCAGAGTCTAGGGTTAATAAAAACCCTACTCAAACACTTGAAAGTAAAGTAGAAGAAGTCAATTCATTTGAAGAAGTGCTCAACGCTAGGGTTGACAAAAACCCTAATTTGGTACAACAACCAATGGCTCAAACGATTCGGCAACTGGCCGAAGCTCCGACGGAATAACTGCCACTATGCATCGCATATCCTATCATGGATACCGACTTTGAACTAAAATCCGAGTTAATTCAGTTGCCGCCAACATTCCGAGGGTTACAAAATGAAAACCCCCATAAACATTTAAAGGAGTTTCATATGGTTTGTCAGAGTATGAAACCTCAAGGCGTAATTGAGGATTCGATTAAATTACGCGCTTTCCCTTTTTCCCTAGCAGATTCAGCTAGGGAATGGTTATTTTATTTACCTCCTGGATCTATAACAACTTGGGCTGATCTATCTCGTTTGTTTCTCAACAGGTTTTTTCCAGCAGCTGAGCTAAGAAGGGAGATCGTGGGGATAAGGCAGAAAGAAGCAGAGACTCTTTATGATTATTGGGAGCGATTTAAGAAGTTGTGTGCAAACTGTCCACAACATGGTATAACAGAGCAATCTCTCCTCCAGTACTTTTATGAAGGTTTGAAATCGATGGAGATGAATATGGTGGACGCTGCTAGTGGAGAAGCGTTGGTCAACATGACCCCCTAACAAGCAAGGGACTGAATCTCCACAATGGCTGCAAATTCTCAGTAATTTCGAGCCAATCCTGAACCCCCTAAAAGGGTTCACCAGCTAAGTAACTCTTCCCTAGAGGATAGACTTGATAGACTTACTAATATTGGGAGCTCTCTTGTTGCAGGAAAAGCTAAACCAGCTCGGTTATGTGGAATATGTGCTACACCTGAGCACACAACTGATGTATGTCCTAGTTTGAATGACGATACGATGGCTCATTTGGATGCCGTGGGAAATTTTCCCGGTCCACCACAAAGGCGTTATGATCCCTACGCTAATACCTACAACCCAGGGTGGAGGGATCATCCTAACTTGAGTTATGGAGCTAATCCACGGTACAATCAGCCATACCAAAACTGACCTCTACAACAGCCACAAAACCCAGGTAACTCTCTAGAGGCTTTGTCAATAAATTAGTAGCTAACGTTCTTGAGTTTTAACAGAAAATCGAGGCGTCCATAAGGGAGTTGACCACGTCAATCGAGAGAATAAGTTCTCAAGGGAAGCTGCCATCACAAATAGATCCAAACCCAAGGCAGAATGCAAATTTAGTAACGCTGCAAAGTGGAAAGGTTCTGGAATCGATTCCCAACAGAAATCATGCCCAAAAAATCACCCAGGAAAAACCTAAGAAAGACGAACAGGTCCGACCAAAACTTCCATTGCCTAAAATTCAACCTCCCTTTCCAGAACGTTTCAACTAATGTCGAAAAGGTAAGGAGGACAAGGAGATCCTTGAAACATTTAGGAATGTCAAGATCAACATTCCGCTGTTGGATGCCATCAAGCAAATACCGAGGTATGCTAAATTTCTTAAAGAGATTTGCACCAACAAGCGGAAATTAACAGGTAATGAAAGGGTGAATGTTGGTGAAAATGTGTCTGCAGTGTTACAGCGGAAAATGCCGGCAAAATGTAAGGATAGGGGCATGTTTGCAATACCATGCAAAATAGGTCTTTTGGGAATTAAAAAGGCTATGTGTGATCTAGGAGCCTCCATAAATGTAATGCCATATTCTACTTATGAATCACTTAACGCAGGTTTTTTAACAAAAACAGGTGTTATTATTCAACTGGCAAACAGGTCCGTTGTGCATCCTGAAGGAGTCCTCGAAGACGTGTTGGTAAAAGTTAATGAACTTATTTTTCCTGCAGACTTTTACGTGATAAAAATAGAGGAGGACAGTGCTCCAGGATCTTCAGATCTCTTATTGGGACGACCATTCCTTAGTACAACTAGTACTAAAATTGACGTTCGAAGTGGAACTTTCACGATGGAGTTTGATGGGGAGATCGTAAAATTTAACGTCTATGACTCCATTAGCCATCCCAGTGAAATCTTGAGCGTAAATTGTGTCGACATAATTGACTCATTAGTGGAAGAAAATTTTGAGTCCATTTATAATTTTAAATTTAACTTTGATAAATTTGAATCCGTTAATGAGTTGTTATCCCCAGGTACTAAGCTTTTACCTTCTGTTATGCAGGTACCAGAATTGGAATTAAAACCGCTACCTGAACATCTGAAGTATGCGTTTTTGGGTAATGATGATACCCTACTAGTCATAGTCTCCAATCAACTCTCCCCCTATGAAGAAGAAAGTTTGGTTTGTGTATTAAAAAGTCATAAGGAGGCGATTGGCTGGAGCATTGCAGGCTTAAAAAGAATAAGCCCATTGACGTGCACACACATGATCTACGTGGAGGAGGACACGAAACCGAGGTGAGAGGCATAAAGACGGCTAAATCCGAATATGATGGAGGTAGTAAAGAAGGAAATAATCAAGCTTTTAGATGCTGACATAATCTACCCCATTTCGGATAGTAGATGGGTAAGTCCGGTGGAAGTCGTGCCCAAGAAAACGGGCGTGACAGTAAAGAAAAATGCCGAAGGTGACTTGGTGCCAACCCGAGTACAAAATAGATGGCGTGTCTGCATAAATTACAGGAAGTTGAACTCCTACACTAAAAAAGATCATTTTCCCCTTTCCATTATTGATCAAATGCTTGAAAGTTAGCTGGAAAAACTTACTTTGCTGTCTTGATGGATATTCAGGTTTTTCCCAAATACCGGTCGCGCCAGAGGACCAAGAGAAGACCACTTTTACGTGCCCATTTGGTACATTTACGTATAGGAGGATGCCGTTTAGTCTTTGCAATGCACCGGCTACTTTCCAAAGATGCATGATGAGTATATTTTCTGAATATGTGGAAAAAATTATCGAAGTTTTTATGGATGATTTTACTGTTTATGGGAATTGTTTTGATGAATTCCTTAAAAACTTAACGATAATTTTGAGCAGGTGTATAGAATTCAATCTTGTCTTAAATTATGAAAAGTGTCATTTTATGGTAGACAAGGGTTTAATTCTAGGGCACATAGTTTCTTCTAAGGGAATTGAGGTCGATAAGGCCAAAATTGACATTATAAATTCTTTACCTTATCCCCCTACTGTAAGGGAAATTCGTTCTTTTCTTGGCCATGCAGGGTTCTACAGACGCTTTATAAAATTTTTTCGAAAATAGCGAAACCACTTTGTGAGTTGTTACAAAAAGATAAGCAGTTCGAGTTTGGCCAAAATCTGTAAGGAGGCTTTTGATACACTCAGCGTAAGTTGGTCTCCGCTCTATAGTCAAACACTAATTGGAAGTACCCATTTGAAATTATGTGCGATGCAAGCGAACGCAGTGTAGGAGTTGTTTTAGGGCAAAGGATAGATAAGGAACCCCATGTCATTTCCTATGCTTTGAAAACCCTGGATGCGGCACAGAGCAACTACACCACTACCGAAAAAGAACTTTTAGCCGTAGTATTTGCTTTAGATAAATTTTGACCTTATTTATTGGGATCTAAAGTAATTATTTTTTCTGATCATGCAGCACTCAGGTACTTGATTGCAAAGAAGGATGCAAAACCAAGGCTCATTAGGTGGATTTTGTTGCTCCAAGAGTTTGACGTCGAAATTTGAGACAAAAGGGGATGCGAAAATTTAATGGCTGACCACTTAAACAGAATAAAAGTGCCTTTTGACGACGTCCCTATTAAGGAAGAATTCCCTGACGAAAGCCTATTCTCGACCGAACCACGTCTCCCATGGTACGCAGACATGGTAAACTTTCTAGCCATAGGCTCGTTACCTACTGAGTTAACACGTTCCATGAAGGATAAGCTTAGATGAGAAGTTCGATACTACATTTGGGATGACCCATACTTGTGGAAACACTGTTATGACCAGATGATTCGACGATGTGTCCCAGAAACTGAGGTAACTTCTATCCTTAATTTTTGTCATGCTGAAGCTTGCGGATGACACTTTGGCCCTAAGAGAACTGCTCATAAGGTGTTAGAATGTGGGCTATATTGGCCTACAATTTTTCAAGATGCGTATAACTTCTGTAAGTCTTGCGATAGATGCCAACGTACAGGTAACATCACTAAACGAAATCAGATGCCCTTGTCCCCGATTCATGTATGTGAAATCTTTGATGTTTGGGGCATCGATTTCATGAGCCCATTTATTTCTTCATTTAGCAATGTGTATATAATTCTCGCGGTAGACTATGTTTCTAAATAGATAGAAGCAAAGCCTACTCGTAATGATAATGCCAAGACCGTTGTGGAATTTCTAAAATGAACTATTTTTTCCAGGTTTGGCACACCTCGAGCCCTAATCAGTGATCGTGGCACCCACTTTTGCAATAAAATCGTGGAGGCACTATTGTCGATATATAGAGTCCATCACCGTATTGCTATGACATACCATCCCCAAATAAATGGACAAGCCGAAGTCTCAAATAGGGAGATAAAAACTATTTTGGAGAAGACAGTTTGGCCCAACCGAAAGGATTGGAGTCTTCGGCTTAACGACGTACTGTGGGCTTATCGGATGACATATAAAGGACCAATTGGTATGACCCCATATAAACTTGTTTTTGGCAAGGCTTGCCATCTTCCGGTCGAATTAGAGTATAAAGCCTATTGGGCGGTTCGACAATGTAATATGGAGTTAGAATCGGTGGGAAAGGCGAGAAAGTTAGACATCCAAGAGTTAGAAGAAATCCGTAACAATGCTTATGAGAATGCTTGTATTTATAAAGACAAGACCAAATTGCTTCATGATTAGAGAGTCGCTCAGAAGTATTTTTTGGTAGGGCAAAGAATTTTACTTTATAGCTCCGTGTTGAAACTATTTCCAGGTAAGCTTCAGTCACAATGGCAAGGACCTTTCGTTGTTACCAAAGTATTCTCTCATGGTGCAGTTGAAATAGAAAGTGAAGAATTAGGGAAGCGTTTTACAGTCAATGGGCAGCGGTTGAAGCCGTTTTACGAGAATTTTTAAGCTCACTTGATTGAAAAATTTTATTTGGAACCTCCGTAGAACCGTTTGAGTCGTCAAGCTAATTACATAAAACAAGCGCTTGTTGGGAGGCAACCCAATATTTATTTTTCTTATTTATTTTCGTTTTTGTTTCTATTTCCTATTTATTGCTTTCTTTTATTTTATTTTTAATTTATTTTTCTTTTTTTATTGTTTAAATATTAATAAAATTCTCTTCTTTGATTAGGTCAAACGGAGCAAAGATTCAGAAAAAGATAGAGACAAAACCGAGCTAAACAGCCCTATCTAAGGTACCAAACAGCCTCTATTCCAGGTTTTATTCCAGTCCAGAATTCCATATCCCTACAGCCAAACAGGCTTATTCCAACCTAGAACCCCCTAACCCTGCAACCAAACAACCCCTATCAGCTAATTAAAACCCCCAAAACCTAAACACTTTTCCCATTTTCTTCCCCCCCAATTCCTGGTCGCCGAAATTCTCCCTCCTTCCCTTCCGTTGGTTGATCATCTTATTTTGGTTGATCATCTTTTTCTGTACACTCTTCCCCCATAAGTCTTTTGTGCTTCCTATATTTTCTTTCAATAAAAATTCCCTTTTCCATTCTTATATGTTTATTTTCTTTTCCACCACAATTATGAGCCACTAAAATCCATCTAGCCGAAGGTTGTCGAATGCCCCAAAAGGGTTCTTGAGGCTTAGAATCCGCACTTAACTTTCTCACCCAAGTACTCATAGTTTCATCGTATTACGGGGATGACGCTTCCGTCCATGTCCCTTTAGAAGTAACTTTTCAACGTATGCAAAAGCGCCCGCTTTGTGTGTTTTGGAAGGGTTGCACCGTCAGTTCGCGAGCTTATTGCGTCAGAGGTTGGTGAGTCCGAGAGACAAAATGGCGTGAGATTCACCATTGAGAAGCGTTGATCTAGCATAAATGACTCCACAAAAACGATTGCAAGCTAGAGTCAGACTCCCTAAATTCGTAAGTCTAAATTCTTGGAGTTGGTCGTCGTAGGCGTCCTCTTCCACTATAACTAGCTTACTTGGGTAGAGAATGGTCATCTAAAAGCCGAAGATTGAATCCAAGGAGGAACGAGACAACCGGAGGCCAGAATCTCGCCAAATAAGAAACTCACTCTTCTTTAAACTCTTTATTTTCCTTTTTATTTTCGTAATTTACTTTCACGATTTCAATCGACTTTATATTCTGTTTTTATTCCAGATCAAAATTATTAATTTTGTTTTCTTATTTTTGCAGGAACTCACGTTTTCTTGGGCACGATTCTGCCCAGGATTTTGAGAAACAAGCGTTTGTGTAATCCGATCCCTATGGATTCGACCCTACTTGCCCTTTACTGTTTTTTTCATTATTTTACAGGGAGTAGGATATATTTGGTGCATTCAACGATGCATCAATATTAATGGTGAATTTTATGTTCCTAATTCTTTAAATTCATATTTTATACTTAGGAGAACATTTGGGAAGAAAAGGAGCGAAAAAACAAGCGAAAATCGAAAAATTGAAGCAAGGTACAATGGCCACACGGGATGGACCATTCCACATGGCCATGTGTCAAGTAGTGTTGATTTCATGAATTGCACTCTGAACAGTGAAAAAAACATGATTTTTAGGTTTTTCGGGCATTCTAAGACCTATTTATTACAAAAATAAGAAGATAATGGAGAGTTGTCAGAGAATAGTCAAGAAAACAACTCGAAAGACACCATTGAAACCGATTCTGAAGTAGATTTCTGTAGAGATTGAAGACTCTCAATTGATTTATTAGGATATCATAATGAGTTTCTTTATTTCTTTCGGATATATTGTATTTTGGATTTTTTTTTGCTAGCATGAACTAATTTTCTAAATACCTAGGGAGATGAACCTTATGATGGATTTTGTCTTTCAATTTTTATTTTACGCAATAAATACTTAAATCTTGTTCTCAATTATGTGTGCTTAATTCTTGATTTGATATTTCTAGATTATTGATCCATATTTGATGTGTTTAAATCAAAGGAGGAATAAACCCTGTTTAAGAATAGATCTAGCGTAATTGAGTAGAGTTGCATGCAATCCTTGAAATAGGACAACACAAATCTACCAGATTAGAGTCAAATTTAATACGGGAATCCATAGATCGAGTTGATGTAATAATAGGGTTTTAATTAGAAAGAAATTTCAATTAATCAGCCTAGAGTCAGTTGCTCTTATTCTTGAAGAGAGATATTGACATAATTTAGGGATTTCTACATATCAAGTTACTAAGTAAAGAAATTGCGTAATTTAGATTGATAATGACAAATGAAATCTATGTGAATTATTTCTTGGGTATTGTTTTGCTTTTTGGTTATTATTTATTTAGTTTCCTAATTTGTTCTTTGTCACGTTCGTAGTTAATTAATTTAGTTAATTTTAGTTTTAAATCAATTATTCGAATTTATTGGTTAAATAATAGAAAGACGATAATTACTAGTACTTTTAGTCTTCGTGGGAATGATATCTTTACTCATCGTAGCTATATTATTAATTGGTATGTGCACTTCCCTTAGATTTTTAGTTGGTTTATGACTGCATAAAAAACTAAGATTTAATCAAACTGAGTAGTTCGAGTTTTGATTATGAATCAAATTAAATTTTATAATTCAAATAATTCGAGTATACGATTGGTGTAAATACAATACTTCTAAATATCGAACTAAATCATTATTAACCATACATCTAAAAAAATATATACAAAAAGGAATATATATAAAAACTTAAAAATATAAAGAACACCTACAAAACCCTGAATCTTAAAATCTACAAAACTCTAATCCTAAGAAAAAGGACCAAAAGGAAAATGCTACCAGCCAAATGCATTTTCCCGTAAATCAGCTGAAAACTCTTTTAATTGGAAGCGTTTTTGTTATTTTGACTTAATCCCATTATTTTTCAAAAAAATGGTTAATCTAATATTTTAAAAAAGAATCCGCGTTTTAAAGAAATTCAGGCTTTATTTATAGGTCATTTTACCCAAAAACACCCTATTTTAACGTTATTTATGAAAATGGACTGACTTTTTAATTATTTACAAGAAATGGCCGAATTCCCCGAAAACGCGTCCACGTCAGCGCGATGTCAGGTGATGTGTCAGCAAAATGCGTCCCTGGGGGAGCGTTTTGCCCTTTTTTTTAGGGTTAAGGTTAGGATTTTTAAGGAAAAAAATTAATGAAATTAGAGTTTAGGGTTAATTAATTAAATTAGGGTTTATGGTTTTAAGGGTAATTAATTAAATTATGTTTAGGGTTTTTAAAATAATTTTGTGTTTAGGGTTGTGGAAAAAATATATTAGCAATATAATTTTTTTTGTTTTTTTTCCACAGTAGTATCTGAAAAAATAATTTTGAGAAGACATTTCTGAACAAATAGTGTCCAAAACGCTTCAAGCAGGATGCACTGTCAGCAAGATTACTGAAAAAAGCTCCCACGTGGACGCTCTTTTTCTATAGTAGTATCTGAAAAATAATTTTGAGAAGACGTTTCTGAACAAATAATGTCCAAAACGCTTCAAGCAGGATGCACTGTCAGCAAGATTACTGAAAAAAACTCCCACATGGACGCTCTTTTTCTACAGTAGTATCTGAAAAAATAATTTTGAGAAGACGTTTCTGAACAAATAGTGTCCAAAACGTTTCAAGCAGGATGCACTGTCAGCAAGATTACTGAAAAAAGATCTCACGTGGACGTTCTTTTTCTACAGTAGTGTCTGAAAAAATAATTTTGAGAAGACGTTTCTGAACAAATAGTGTCTAAAACACTTCAAGTAGGATGTGCTGTCAGCAAGATTACTGAAAAATGCTCTCACGTGGACGCTCTTTTTCTACAGTAGTTCCTATTTGGCCTTAGACTATAAATGAGCCAAATTTCATTCTCAAGTTGCAGAAGTTACAGCAAGAGAAATTAAGGCTAAAGTAGAATAGAAACTGAAGATAAGTGAACGTATTAGTGCTGTTATTTACTATGACGGTGAGGTTCGTGATACCGATAATGGCATTGTTTTTTTATTGGAGAACACAGCGCGACTGGTTTTTAACCAGAACATAGATTTGATAGAATTTCGTAAAAGAATTAGGCGTAAAATCTTCGGAACGACACCTATGAAAGTTTTGTCTATTAAGTATAGATTTTGTGCTTCAGTTGATCCCGTGAGATATGACTCATTCGACATTAAAGGTCCTCATAGCTTGGAGGTACTGGTGCAGACTCATCTTGCTAGTGGATAACCCTATCTTAAGGTATATGTACAATTTTCATCTCTAAATGATGCATTTGTGACTTCAACATCTACTGCTGTTTGAGAGGAATACACGACCTCTAGCCGACACTCTGTTAGTTGGAGGCAGTACGGAAGCGCCCGTGTTTGATGGCAGTATGAAAAACACAACCCCTGCACGACACTCAGTTAGTGGATGAGACATGCACATCGGTGGGTCGATGTTCAATGCTAGAAATACGTATTGAGGAACGACATCAACTTCTAGTGGTTGGCAATCCACACATGATTGGGGACGTTACGAAACATCCACAAGAAAGGATGATGTACACCCTACAACGTCCACTGGCGAAGGGACCTCGTTCATTGTAGATGATGGTGGGTCGGATGATGAGTCTGATGTGGATCCAACTCGAGAGCCCGTCCCCAATGGTGCAGAAGTTGCATTATTTTCTAAACCGGAGCCTGTTCCAACCATACCTGAAGATGTTGAAGGGGGTTCAGATGAAGAAGAAGAAGATCCGTGATTCAAGGTGTACTCGCCTCTAGCTTACATACATAATGTCGATCTATCTTAAGATGATGCGTTGGAGTTTCTAGATCTACCACATAGAAGGCGTGACCGTACAAGTTCATCATTGGATTCGGGTGAATTGGAAGTTGGTAAGGAGTTTTCCAGTAAGGATAGTTTTCTTGGTGCACTAAAACAACATAGTATTTTGAACGAGGTTAACTACAACGTGGTTAAATCCAAACCCAGTAAGTATGAGGCCAAGTGTACAGTGCAAGACGGTACATGTTCATGGAAAATCATGGCCTCGTTGAGCAAAAGGACAGACTTGTGGGAGATAAAAAAGTACAAAGGTCCACATACATGTTTGTCGGTACAGTATCACTAGGTGTTTAGGGTTTTTAAATAATATTGTTACTACGTAATGTTGCATTATTTAACATACTTCGTTGACAGGTGTTTCATAAGATCATCCCAAGATGGATTCAGATATATTAGCTAGCTTAATACTACCGACGGTGAAGGCGGATCCCAGGACTTCAATGCCGGTCTTAATTGCCAATATTCGTAGCTGATTGAGGTACACGCCCTTTTACCGCAAGGCTTGGATAGCTAAGCAGAAGGCATTGAAAAAGTTGCATGGTCGGTGGGACGCTTCATATAATGAAGTGTGGCAATGGTGTTAGGTGCTGGAGAGATATGTACCAGGTTGCATAAAGACCTTGAAACGGCACCTGCGTACTACAACGACCGATTCCTCCGTGGATGCCAATTGTTCAAGCGTTTGTTCTAGAGCTTTAAGCAATACCAAGATGCATTTCTATACTACAAGCCATTGGTACAAATTGACGGTACCTTTATGTATAATAGATATACCCATCGACTATTGCTAGCTGTGGCATAGGACGGTAGTGGGAGAATCTTTCCAATTGTGTTTGCAATAACATCGGGGGAGTCAGCTAATGACTGGGATTTCTTTCTTTCCAGGTTAAGGAGGCATGTCTGCCCCCAATCTGATATCTGCGTTATATCGGATCGGGGCCTTGGAATACTAGTTGTAATTGAGCGACAGGGAAGCTCATGGTATCATACACACCATCGGTATTGCCTAAGGTATGTTGCGCCAAACTACTATGGTCAATATCGATCTACAAGTGAATGACGACAAGTGACTAACATGGGTACTTAATCTCTATTAATATAATTTCGTTTGTAATATTCAATTTATTCTTAATGGAAGAGCGGTATATAATATTCGCTATCAACTTATATTGGTATGGTATGGAATAAGTAATGACCATTTTCATGAGATGTTGGCTGTTTTGCGTTTAATTAACGAAGAAGGCGCAAACTACCTATGTAATATACCTTTCAAACAGTGGACACAAGAATACGACGGCGGCCTACGATATGGTCATATGACCTCAAACCTAGCTGAATACATAAATTCTATTCTAAAAGGAACGCGTCATTTGCCGATAACATCGATTGTGCGAGAAATATATTTTCGTTTAGCGGCACTATTTCCAAAACAAACAGAGAGTTATAAAGGCCAAATGCAGGGAGGCCATGTATGGTGCGCGAATGTATTGCGAGAAATTAACAAGGCGAAGGCCCGGGCAAACACCATGCACACAGTGTGTCACGATCATGACAACCTATGGTTTTGTGTGACGGAGTTTGACAGACCGAACTAAGGTATTATTGGTGAGCAATATCGTGTACACTTGAGAAATAGGACCTGCGACTGTGGGATATTTGATGCACTTCGTTATCCATGCGCTCATGTAATTGTAGCTTGTCAGAATCTCCGTTTAGATCCCATGAGCTATGTCGACGAAGTGTACAAAATAGAATACATGTACAACGTGTGGAGACACGTATTTCCACCAGTCCCAAATGAACGTAAGTGGCCGTTTGTATCGCTTGTTCTGTTTAAGCTGTTACCGGATAGAGAACTGCGTCGCAAACCAAAGGGTCGACCTTGCTCGACTAGAATACGTAACAATATGGATATTTGAGAAACTGCCAACCAACAGAACTTTTGCGGATGGTGTAGGAACCCAGGCCATACAACTCGATCATGTCCAAACCGGAATGGTTGATAGTTGTTGTAATAAAATTATGTTGTATTATTTATATTTTATTAAAAATATAGCCCTATTCAAAAGAACTTTTATTTTATTAAAAATATAAAAAGTAAATTACAATTAAATATTAAAAACAACTTTTATTTTATTAAATTAAACAATATAAAAAAGTTTGTACAAATATATTAACAAAAATCAATGTTAGTGCCGGTCGGAATCAGCGCCACATGGGGGTCGTCGACGGTTATGCGCTGGATTCCTCATTGGCTCAGCTTCTGGCGGGGGTTATGGTTGCTCCGGCAGAGATTGTGGTTCCTCCGGTAGGGGATCTGGTTGTGGGTGTTGGAAGGATGACCCACCTTAATAGAATAATGACTGCGAAGGTGTTTGCATCACCCATGGCGGAGGTGTTTGAATCCCATAAGATGATGGGAATTGGTAAAAAGAAAAGCTCTCCGACGGTGACTCGTGCGATCCCTCATGCAACAACGGCCTATAGATCGACAGTTGACTTGAAGTAATCGGGAACAGAGATGAACCAGGCCATGCATTCCAACTTGCCATAGGACTGGGAAAAGGAAACATATAAGAGCTAAGATACACACCTGACATAATCTGAAAAGGTTGTGATATGGGTGTCGTCGGGGTTGAAGTATTGGGCCCGGTGATTGTGTGCATGCTGTTGATGGACTCGGTGATTGTGTGGGCGGTGTTGATGGGCCTGATGATTGTGTGGGCGCTATTGATGGGCTCGCGTCGTCATCTATTTTCTTGGATTTAAAGGGCTCTGTCATTCCCTTTGGACACGAATTTGTCATCGCCTCTCCTCTTCCGACAGTAAATTTGGCTTGCCATGTATCTTAAACCATGGCATGTATTCCGGCACGCACGCTAACTCAGGAACGATGATCGGTTCCCGAGTAGGTATATAATCATACCGATTTTCCCATGTTTCGATATATGCTGACCAGAATCTCAGCCAACCATATGCAACTGCCGTAAGTCGACTTTGTGCTCATCATCGAACACCTCAGGTACCGCGAGAATCGGTTGTCGAAATCCAAATTGTTGCAATACTCTACTTGTCTGGTGCATCTCCACGGTGACATAGTTGACTAATGGGACCTTCACATACTATATGTTTGGATTTTGAAAGAATTCATCCGGAATTACTGCCCGAATTATCGGATCCTCGTATGGTGTCCATTGAAACTATATGAATATGATAACAATATTAGTTATATACATAATATTAAATACTAAATACAAAACGACTATTTTATTATGTATATATATTTTATTTAATACTTACTTGTGCTTCCAACCGTTGGTCTAATAGAAGCCGTATATCTTCAAGAGAGATAGGTATTCCAACAAAACTCGCCGAATGGTTCTACCTAATTAAATAAATTTTTAGCATACAATTATATGTTAAATCTACGTAATAATTGTAAAATCTAATATAATTTACCTCATTATGAGTGGGAATGTATATGGATGGTCCACTCGAGGACGTAAAAATGAAAAGCGAAACTGTGCCCATCATTGCAATAGTGATAGGCAACCTCTGATTTTGGCTTTATTCGGTCGCGTCGCCCGGCACATCTCCCGGTACAATTTTGCTAACATGGCAGACCTCCAACTAAATTCACCAGCTGCTCTAAAATCAATGAGTTTCAGCAGTCATCTCAGATGTACAAGGTTTCGTGACAAGTCCGGCATCAGATAACTTCCAATCATCTCAAGAATATATGCCTGAGCATATCGTATTCTTTCTAGTTCAGTCGAATCATTATCTAGCTCCGGGAATGTGTCTCGTAACCAGCCCATCTCGATCCGACCTCTGTTAATATTGTCCGGAATAGCACCCCAAAGCTCGTAGCATACGGCTCCCAAATTAGCAGATTGGGCGGACCCGGTGACTGCGTACCCATCCACAGGCAATCCCAATTGCAACTGTATGTTTTCCAGAGTGATAGTACACTCTCCGTATGGAAGATGGAAAGTGTGCGTCTCGGGTCTCCACCTCTCTATCAACGCACTGATTAGTTTCGGGTCCAAATTGCACCCCCGGCCTATCGTGGCCACGTGCCAAAAAGCTGCTTCCCGCAGGTAATTCTCTATCAACGACAATGGCAGACCAGACATATTACAAATATAACATCATTGCAACACCCGATCTACAGACTATTATAAAAAATTATAAAATAAAAATTAATTAAAATTGCATAAATGAAAAAAATATTAAATAGTATTGAAAAATTAAAATTATCACTTACCATTGTCATTTGATCGACGAAGATATGTTTATTATCGAGACGAATTAATTTTCCGGCCATTGCTAACCCGATCGAATATTTTTTAATTAAAAAACTAATTCAAAAAAATTTAAATAGAGCTTTTTTGCAAAAATTAAAGGACTTTTGTGAAATTTAAGAGAAATTTGAGAGGACTTTTGTGTGAAAAAAATGAAAAAGGGGCCTTTTATATATTTTTTTTGACCATTGGAGCCCAAACGGTCAAAAAAATAGCCGTTGAGGGGTTAAAAAGGGCAAAACGCGTCCCTGGGGAAGCGTTTTGCTAACACATCACCTGATGTCGCGCTGATGTGGACGCGCTTTCGAGAAATTTAGCCCTTTCCTATATATAATTAAAAAGGCGGTCTATTTCCGTAAATAACGTTAAAATAAGGCGTTTTTTAAGTAAAATGCCCTTATTTATAATTTTGCCATAAAACGGTGTGCTTTGCTTAGTCTATTTGCTTATGATAGTTGAAATGCGACTGTGTATTTCAAAATTTCCACACTCTCTTCTAAAAAAAACAATTGACCTGCCAGGCAATTGGAGCCTTTAACTTAATGCCACATCAAGCTACTTCCACGTGTCAAAATCTCGACCCACAATTATTGTTTCACATAATTTCGTCTTATCCGCTCCTTGGCAGTGGCCCACCGCTGCACACTCAACGCGTCGCCACTTTCTGTTCCTCCTTAAAGTGGTTCCTGTATAATTATATTTATAATATAATAGGTTGTGATTCCTTTTCACTTCAATTTTCCTACTTTGATTTTTAAACTTTAATTCCATTACGTTATCCGTACTTCAAATATATATACTCCAAAGTAAGTCTTTCATTTCAGTTGGGATTTTCTCCTCTTTTTCCTCTTTCAAGTAAAGAAGAAAATAGAAATTTTCCGGGAAAACGAATCCAGCTACCATGTCAACCATTTCGATTTACAAAACAGAATTCTTGACTTTCTCTACCAATGGATCCAGACCCCGCCACAAATTTCAAAGACTTTCCCTTTCTCCATTTATGTGAGTTTTTTTCTCCTTATTCTCCAGGAAACATTTAGCTTTTGAAGCCGGTTTTATTTGCTTTTTTTTCTTTTTTAATTAACAGAACAAGTTTAGGGTTTTCAATTTTTTTTTATGTTTCGGTATCGTACCTTTTTATAAATTTAATGACTTGTTTTGGATAATTGATTAGGAAAATGGATTCTAAATCAACCGAAAAGGTTCCAAAGGAAGAATCTTCTATAAAGCTGCAAACTTCTTCAACTCCTCAGCTTGAAAACCCGAGGCCGTCTAATCTAAGGTTTGACCGTCTGCAACCGTCGGATCAGGAGCTGAACCAAGATAGCAGATTAGAATTTGGAAAATTCGTTGCAAGAGAGGCCGTTCTTGATGAAGAATTATGGGTATACATACACGCCTTTCCTAAATCCTAACCCTGTATTCTTTTTCTTCCCTTTTTTTTATTTTATCAAATGGACCCTTTTGGTGTTGATGATTTCGTTCTCATTTTGTGATAGACAGCGGCATGGCTTAGAGCTGAAACTCACTGGGAGGATCGACCAGGTGAAAGGTAGAGATTGGAATTTTTTAAATTATTCTTCTTTTAGTGTTTTGAAGTAAACGAGACACCCATTTGTTTTTTTGTTTTTTTGACTTATCTAAAGAAATGAATCATTGACATTGAGGCCTTATTTAGTACCTATTTATGGAATAGAGAGATACAGACGCAGAGGATGTGGCTCGTTTATGCAAAAAAAAAAAAAAAAAAAAAAGAAGAAGAAGAAGAAGAAGAAGAAGAAGAAGAAGAAAGACCTAATTATAGAAATATGTAATTGGTGAATTGAATTGTTTCAAAGGTTTACTGTTGGAGGTCTATCAGGATTGAAAGAAGATAATTCTATTAAGATGTTGACAATGGACTTTGGATTCAATTCCCACTCCTCTTAGTGAATGCAGCATTCATGAATTGATGCTTTTTCTTTCCTGTTAATGTGTATGAGTGGATATGGCGATATGGGTAGTGGATACACCTGATTTTAGCTATTCCTAATTGTACAGATACGTTGATAACTTCAAAAGGAAATTTGCTGAGCAGGTAGGAGAGAATGACTCTGCTTCTCGTAGTTGCTCATAAATCATACATATGGAAATTGGTTAAATATATGCTTAGAAAGTTTGCTTACTTTGTAGGAGTTTAATGCCATAAAAAGGCGATACAGTGGACAACATGGGCAGACATATACATGTGTTGTCACGGTATGATGTTTTTACAGCACATCTCTTTTCCCAGATTCTTATTCCTTTTCATTTGTTTGTTATCCCTTTTGGGTGGGGAATTACATTAATTTATAGCTTCAGCTTCTCTATTTGTCTTCATTACTGGGATATTACATACAGTTCCTGTGTTTTCTTTAGATGAAGAGTCCTAACAATGCTTTGAAATCAAATTACCAGGTTAGGAAGGAGGAGAGAAATGTCAAGCGCACGGTGCTGAAAAGTGTGGTCGGAACCCTTGATTTCAGCATTCGGCATTTGTTGCATGGAGAGTCTTTTCCCGGGGTACAGTGCACATTCTTTTTATATTTACTATTCCTTCATTGATCTAAATAAATAGGTTATATGTTAAGATAATTGTGAACCTAACCTCTTGCAGGAACGTGAAAAGCATCTGTTCTGCAGCATCAGCAGAACTAACCTGAATAGATATATTTATGTTTCCAACCTATGTGTAGCAAAATCAGCCCGTCGACAAAGCATTGCTAGCAATATGTTGTATTTTGTTATTGAATCAGCGAGATCAGAAGGTAAAATCACAAGCTTGTCCTTTAGAATCACATAATCTGATCCAAATCAGTGGGAAAACTCCCCTTCTAAGTTGGTCATTTGGTTGCAGGTGTGGAACTGGTTTATGTGCATGTTCATAGAGACAATGAGCCTGCTCTTGAACTGTACCAAAAGATTGGTTTTAAGGTAATACCATTTTATCCACTCTTTTTACTCTTTTATTACATTTTGTGCTCCTGTCAGTTTCCACATGGGGCTGATATGTACTTTTTTGAATTCATCGTCAGATGGTTGAAATGGCAAGCTCTCAGTTGTTAAAACAGCAGATGTACTTGCTTTGTTATAAGACGTAAAATTCCTGTTGAAACACAAACCAAGGGGTTCCTTCTTTTTCTTTTTTTGAATGAAAAAAGGAAACCCTTACAGCTTTTGTAATCTTTAAGAGGATTATGAATGATTGAGAATGGGGAAAGGATTAGGCCCCAAAAATGTAATCTCCTCCTCCTAAGGGGACTTTGTGTGTGTTGATTTCCAAATCGAAAATTGTAAATGCTACGGGATAATTTTTCATGCTTATTATTTGATGTTAAAAATACAGTGAAATTATGTATGGTTATAAATTACCAGGAAATACATCATTCATTTTTGGCAACATGGATATGATTCTAGTTCTGATTCAGATTCATTCCACACTCGTCCACATAAAGACTTAAAATTTATTTTGTATATTGAAGTTGCAACAATTAAAAGGAACAAAAAAAAAAAAAAAAAAAAAAAAATCATACATTCACAAAGGTTACATAGCTAAAGCCAGGAAGGTTGTGAGAAACAGTGGGATTTGATGACTGAACAGCTCCTGAAGTCTTTTTGGACTTAGGTATTGTCCTGATGCAGTTGTTCATAAGCAGAGATGGTAACACTTGGAATAGGGTAGCCCCTTTCTGGCCGGCCTCAGCCTGTTTATCTGATACACGTCTGATCGCCTGTTCTTTTGTTTCTTGCTCTTGTCCTTTTCACTAAGGTAAATACTAAAATAGTATATACATTAAGTCATTGTTCCCTGTCATATGTACCAGGTGGTGTTCATGAAGACTTGACTAAAATATGTTAAGGAACGTGTTTGGAGCGTGTATTTTTTCTTATCATCTATGTAATGAAATTTGACTATCAAGTTAGGTGAGAGTGTTTTACTTGAATATTATTCTGAGTTTGAATATGATTATATTTAAAATGTAAAACATGATAAAAATACTTGTGATTTTACAAAAAGAAAATATAAAGAATATGGGTAAAATATAATCAAATTTGGGTTGTTGATTTCTTGCTAAATGTGATCAACATGATAAATCTTTTTCTGTTTTCTTCTATCCAAATATTGTAAACTAAAATGGTATGAAATATATATACGACGAGAGTAAAAAAGTAATTTAGTTATTCATTAATGATTAAACTAATACATAATTATTATTATTTTATGATAATGTGATATGATTTGAATGAAATTAATATACGGTAAGGTGACATAATTGTTTGAATTAATGTTTTCTCAAATGTTTTTATCTCCAAGATTTCTTGTTGCACAACCTAACCTACCCACATCAATTCCTAACTTTGTTTCGTGTGCCAGCAACTTCCATTTGTCTTTTAACTCAAAAATGGGTTTGAACGATAGGAATAGCAAGTTGATGATTAGTTTGAGTAATGACCCTGTATTTTCTGCTTGTGAGGGCGCTGAATTGGTTCAACATATTAATTTCTGTATATTTATATAAATTTGACAACTATATGAGCTTCCTTGATCATGACATTTTGTTTTTTGAAATTATTTGAACATTCTATGAAAATGTTCTATTGTATTTCATCCAATGCCAGCCTTATTTTGCTCACACCCAGCTATTAACATCAATTCTGGATTAATGGGAGGAAATGTGTTAAAAGAAAATTCAAAATTTCTTTTTTATACAGAAGTCAAGTTTTTATTTGTTTATTTAGTATATTAAGGGTGGGTTTGGATGGGTGGTGGGATGCGTTACGGTGCGTTTAGCTTACTTTTTGTCTCACGCTACAGTATTATTACAATATCTAATCTCACCACCACCGTTATTTTTATATTAAATACAGTTAAACATACTGCCCATCTAAACCCTGCCTAAGATAATATCAACTTCTATTTTTCAACTCAACTTAAAATACTGCAAATAATGAAGGCAATTCAGTCTCTTCTCTTTCCCTAGAAATTATTGGTTATGAAATTCAGTATCAGGTCAACTCTTTCCTTTTTTAGAAGAATATAAGCTTAAATCAAAATATTAAATATCTCATTTTTTCCCTTCAATAAAAACATTATCACAATGAAAAAGATTTTTTTATATAAGTGGTCATATAAGGATTATCTCTAGATTATATTTATGATTCAAAATAGTTCAATCATGGATTGATGTCTGTGGTTGGGAGTTCAATCCCCACTTATGGAAATAAAATACATTTCCTAATTAACTATTTACTTATTTAAAAAGCACATAAAATAAAGGAATTAATGATTGTCGTGGTAATGAATACCATAAAATCCCATGTAAATTAAGATTTCATTTAAACTGAAAGCTTTTACTATTATATTATGGCTTCATCAAACTATCATAAGACACTTATAAACTAAAATACTACCAAACATTCCAAAAATATGGTTTGATAGTTTCTTTTGTTGTTGGTGGGTGTTGAAAATTGGTCAATCATACTGCTGTGATATTTTTGGTTGAAGTGCATGTAGCTTGTAAACATGCTAAAGCACGTTTCCTTGTTTTAACAACAAGGTTTTTGTTTAATTATATTGTAATTAAATTTAGTTGAAAATGAATAAACTGATGACAACTTGATATGTTTAGGTGTTGAATGACTAATTTTAGGTGTTTTGTTTGTGTGTACAAGTAATGTTTATCAAGTTACTAGGCTACTTAGTGGTAGTAAGTAGTATTTGAAGATGTATGTATTGTTTTCTTATTGAAAGAGTGAGCAAAATGAGCTAAAATCCATATGCTCCATTGCTACACATTTGTGAGCAAGTAAGAATATTTTTGCTTCTTGCTGCCTTGTTCTGTGTCCTGTTTTTCTTTCTTTACTCTTCCAAATTGCCAACAATTAGTATTAAAGCTTTTATGATCTTTGAAGGGTTGTTTTCTTGGAAAGGCCAGGCTCAACAAATGGTATGTTTTTTGTATTAATTTTTTGATTTCGCTGCTTATTAAAAAGAAAGAAGTTGCTAGAGCATGTCATTAAAGATTGCTTGTAGAGAAGACATCAATAGTTCAACTACAACAAATTAAGCTTTTAGTGACGACGAAAAACGCCGTAAATATATACCATTAATGGCGTTTTTCATATAAAGGCCACTAAAGATAAAGCAATAACGGTAAAGCAATAGCTGCTTTTTTTTTCCATAAAAGCCATTAATTTATTTAATTTTTATTGCAAAGGCACCGTTTTCACAAAGAAATCAATGATCCCTTTTCTTCTTCGATAGCATCTCCACCGATTTATCTGCTTTCTTTCTCAGTCCGAAATTGTACCGCAAAATCCTGTCATTTTTCTTTCTCATGATTTTTCTTTGGTTTCTTTCTCATGATTTTTCTTTAACTTCCTGACTGCCGACGCCTCTCAGTTCTGCTCTACTGATATACCATCCACATTATTTGATTTCTCGAAACCCTAAAATCTACTGTGCCCCCTTTTCTCAGAGGCTGTAACTGAGCAACCGACGGCTGGCCACTTTACCCAGCAGCCAACTCACTCGCCAGCCTCCGTGAGTCTTCTATTACATTTTAATTTGGGTAGTTCATATGTGCTTTATTCATTAACTGACATGGAATTCGGATTTTGGATTTAGATTATGAATTTGCATGCTTTCCTAACTATGGGTTGCTGCTGATGTCAATTTTGTATAACTGGTTAGCAAGTCTGTAAGGTTTTTCATGTTTTTTGGTTTGGTTAGCAACTATGAATTTCCCTATTTCTACAGAACATTGTATTATTACCATAAACTGCAGTTTTAATACCCTTATTCTTACCAGATTGTAACACATGCAAATGGTTAAATGAAAAAAGTTCTCCTATCTTACTATGTCTTAGACACAATGCAGTCTTTATTTCCTTTATCCTTTTTTCATTTAACATTATGCATTACAAACGCAGCTTAATAGTTGAACCTGAATTTAGTTTTTGCATCCAGTTTTCAATTAATCATTTTTTTATTAAGTATAGACCATAGCAACAAGTTATTGTGTCTAATCTAGGATTCACTTGAACCAAAAGGACTTTCATATGGTCGATGGTTTTATAGAAGTTGAGTCTTACTCCTATTTCTAATGATCATAAGCATCCCAGTCCTAGTAAGTTCACAAGTAGTCCAGGGGTCTTCATGAATATTGATCAAGGGAGACACAACTGACAAACAATTTATAAAAATAATCAACAGAGGCAACTCACAGGATATCCAAATGAATTTGACAAAGAAAAAGGCAAAGACACAGAAACATAATATATTACATACTTAAACACCTTAAAAATACAAGTAAATTATTGTGTGAATTATATTTTTATATATCCTCACACCATGTAACTTAAATGTTAAAATAAGTTGGCTTTTGTTATTTGCCATGTGTGTTTCTTGTGAAGCTCTCCCCTCTTTTTAATATATGCTTTTAAATCTACTCTGTTATAAAATAGTCAGGGGGTTTTGTTTAACAGCATTCATGTATGTAGGAGTGCTCATCTTGTACACTTATTGCTGAAAAATTTGCAATACATCGCCTCAGATTTTGGCAGGACAAAGATTCAGCTGACTTTTGGTATTTATTGCAGTTTCTTTTGAATATTCAACTGTTTGCTTCCTTTGTGGTTATCATATTTAGCACTCCATAAGAGGTGTCTTTGTTGTCTTACTACATATATATATTGGTCTACTTGTATGGTCGAATGGTAGAAAGACAATATTTTGCATATGATATATGAACATTTTAACTCTTGGAAATGGAAGCTAGCTAAATTTGTTCTTAATTATCTTGTGGTTTTCTTGGTTGGCCAATTAGTACTGAAGAATACAAATTAAATATTATTTATGAAAGATGGCAAGAATCTAAGCAAGAAAATAGATGATAGGTTGTTTTCTGTCAAGTGCCAACTTCTGTGTCATAATTCAAGTGTCTTTAGTTTTCATATAAGAGGAAGAGTTTTCATCAATAGTTTAATCCATATGGTTAAAATGAAAGCTACTGTCAAAATTGTATAAAAACCAGACTTTCTCAAGCTGAAATTATCTGTATAGCTTGTTAGAATTCCTTAAATTAAGAACAGAATATTAGGTTGTCAGGTTTCAGTTGTCCACTAAAGATTATCCTATGAATATTTTATTTTAAGGCACCATACCAGTAGTGTCTTGCCACCCTAAAAATCAATAGTCTTTGCCAGTCTAAAATAAGTAGTCTTTGCTAGCCTAGAGTCTTCTAAAGGAAAGTTTTTTGTGTATAAATATGTAGTGTAATCCCTTGTGAAAAAAGCAGAATTGAAATATCCATTTTTTACATGGTATCGAAGCCTTAGGAATCATTCGATCCCTCTTTTTTTCGAAAAATCCTTCCTAAACTTTCCTCCGATTTTTTTTCATGGGTGACCTCAATGTAGCCATGTCAGAAACTGAGATCTCACAATTATCTCAGAATGGCAATCGAGTGATCAATCAAAGTGACCTCAATTCTTCTCTAATGATCACTAGTCATCGTCTAGATGGAAAAAACTTCCTGCAATGGTCTCAATCTGTCCTCATGGTGATCCGCGGTCGTGGCAAGCTAGGGTACATTAATGGAAACCTCCCACGACCACATGCTACTCACCCGACTTATGCTACTTGGGAACTCAACAACTCTATCGTTATGGCGTGGTTGATTAACTCGATGGAAAGCCACATAAGTCGAACCTACCTTCTCTTCAAAATTGCAAAAGACATGTGGGATGCAGTTAGTGAAAATTATTCTGACCTTGGAAACGCTTCTCAAGTTTTTGAGATAAAGCTCAAGCTGAAAGATATTCGACAAGGGACTCGAGAGGTAACTCACTACTACAATAATCTGAAAATATTGTGGCAGGAGTTAGACATGTACTACGAGGCAGATTGGGGTGAAGGCTTAGAACATTCTAAGTTCATGACTCATCTTAACAAAGAACGACTCTATGAATTTCTAGCTGGATTAAGAAATGAATTAGATGAAGTTCGAGGCGCACTGGGGTAGAACACCCTTCCAACCATTGGTGAAGCGTTTCTTTGGAGTAAGACGAGAAGAAAAACGTCGTCTTGTCATGATGGGAGAACCTAAACCAATGATCCCTCCTGAAAAACAGCCTACTGAAGTTTCTGCTCTCATCTCCAAAGGTCCACCAACACAAAAGTCACGTGCTGGAAGTGACCCTGGATCAAACAGACCAGTATGTAGCCACTGCCACCGTGTTGGTCACACTAAGGAAAGGTGTTTTAAGCTGCATGGTTATCCGGATAAAAAACAGAGAGAAAAGAAAACTGCCATGCTATCCTCCACCGCTGCAGATGAAGTACTTGATGTCCGCCTCACCAAGACTCAGCTTGCACATCTCCATAAGATCCTGAGTACTTCTACCGAACATGGGACCCTAGCTACTCAAGGTACTGCTCTCAATATTGCTCATGAATCTAATAACCAAACCCCTTGGATACTAGATTCGGGAGCCTCGGACCACATGACAGGTAACTTCTCTTTGTTTCAAACCTACACCACTTGTCATAACAAGTCAAGAATCCGAATAGCTGATGGTTTGTACTCACCTGTGGTTGGAGTAGGGAAAGTAAAAATAGCAAAAAATTTTTCCCTTGATAATGTTCTACATGTTCCTAACTTGTCTTGTAATTTACTTTCGATAAGTAAACTCACAAAAATTGGAAACATGCTTGCTGAATTTTCTCGACCTTGGTTGTGTCTGTCTGCAGAATGTAATCGGGAAGATGATTGGCACTTTACTAAAGTTGAGGATGGCTTATATGTTTGGAATGAAAACAAAGACACAAAGGGGATTGGCTCTATCTACTTCAAAAGAAGATGACATTATGCTATGGCACCGTAGGTTAGGACATCCAAACCTCTTGTATCTAAAAAGGCTTCTTCCGCTGCTATTTAGAAATAAAAGAATAAATTCCTTGAAATGTGAAATTTGTGAGTTATCCAAACATACTTGAGTGCCATACCCTCTGAAACCATATACCCAATCTAAACCTTTTTCAATAATTCACAGTGACTTATGGGGAGCTAGCCGAGTGACAAATATTAATGGTGCTAAGTGGTATAACCTTTATTGACGATCATACTAGGGTATGTTGGGTATATCTATTGAAAGACAAATCAAAACACCCATGTTTTTAAAAACTTTCACTCTATGGTTCGAACCCAATTCAACTCCAACATACATACCCTCCACACTGACAATGGAAGAGAATACTTTAACTCTGTCCTAAGTTCTTACCTTTCTGACCATGGCATTATACATCGAAGCTCTTGTCCCAACACTCCTCAACAAAATGGAATTCCCGAGAGGAAAAATCGACACCTTCTAGCTGTGGCTCGAGCCATTATGTTCACTATGAATGTCCCTAAATATCTTTGGGGAGAGGCTATCCTTACTGCTTGCCATCTCATTAACCGAATGCCCTCAAAAGTATTAAACTTTCAAACACTTCTAAATACCCTTCTAAAATCCTTTCCCTTATTTCAGGTTACTAACCTTCCAACCAGAATATTTGGTTGCAAAGCCTTTGTCCATAATCATCAACCTGATCAATCAAAACTTGACCTCGAGCTCACACTGCATATTCATTGGTTACTCTTCCACCCAAAAGAAATCAGAGTGTTACTCCCCACTTTTACGCCAATGTTTGTCTCTCGGGATGTAACTTTTTTGAAAATGAACCTATTTTTGGAAACTCTCATCTTCGTGGGGAGACCTTAAATGAAGATGAAAATTTCCCCTCAAGATCCTGTCACTACCCTCAATACTGATACTGTTTTTCCTCCTATAAACCAAACAATCAACACTATCCTACCTGATCCTAATACCACATCGGGACTACCTTCTAACCAAGAAAAGCAAAGCAAGACCGGATGCCTAATCTACAGAGTTTACTCGGAAGAAATCGGCATCCCGAAACGGATATAGCGATTGCCAATCCCATCTCTCTCCAAGATCTGTTTCAAAAATATCATGAATCAAGTCTCACCTCTATCACCATCCATCTATCTTCCAATTGCAATGAGAAAAGGCACAAGGAGCTGCACTCAACACTTTATTTCTCAGTTTGTATCCTATGGTAATCTATCTAAGTCCTATAAAGCATTTGTGACTAATGTTGATTCTGTAAAAAATCCAAAAAATATAGAAGAAGCACTTGAGTCAGATGAATGGAGACAAGCTGTGATGGAAGAGATGGAGGCCCTCAAGAATAATGGGACTTGGGAAGTTGCTGATTTGCCTAAAGGGAAAAAAACAGTGGGCTGCAAATGGATTTTTACCACAAAATTCAAACCTGATGGAAATATCGATAGATACAAGGCTAGACTTGTGGCTAAGGGCTTCACCCAAACCTATGGACTTGACTATGAAGAGACATTTGCACTGTTGCGAAACTTAACACCATTAGAGTCCTCTTATCTCTCATTTGTCAATCTTAATTGGCACTTGACTCAGTTGGATGTTAAAAATGCTTTCCTCAATGGGGAGCTAAATGAAGAAGTATACATGGATTTTCCTCCGGGGTTTGAAGAAAGTAGAGACAAAGTTTGTAAGCTAAAAAGTCATTATACACAGCTAAAAAAAGCAGTCTCAAGGGCATGGTTGATCGTTTTACAAAGGCTATGATGAGCAGACAGTATACTCAAGGACAGGCAGATCACACCATGTTCTACAAGCACTCTGAGGAAGGAAGATGTTGCATTCTCATCGTCTATGTAGACGATATTATCGTGACAGGAGATGATACCAGAGAAATTGATAGATTGAAAGAATTTCTCGAATGAATTGAACTTAAAGACTTGGGAAATCTCGGTACTTTCTTGGCATGGAGGTAGCAAGGTCTAAAAGAGGTATTTCCATCTCCCAAAGGAAATATGTCCTTGATTTACTCTCCGAAGTTGGATTGATGGGTTGCAAACCAGCTGAAACTCCCATGGAGTGTAATCTTAAGGTGGGTACTGATCAAGATGGAGAAAAAGTTGACAGGGGGAGATATCAACGACTGGTAGGTAGACTTATCTACCTAGCTCACACTCGTCCCGACATTGCCTTTAGTGTGAGTGTCATAAGTCAATATATGCATGCCCCAAGGGAGAAACACCTGGAAGCTGCATATCGAATACTAAGGTATTTAAAAGGGACTCCTGGTAAAGGCCTATACTTCAAGAAGAATGACAACAGGAATGTGGAGGTTTATACGGATGCTGACTGGGCAGGCTCTATCCACGACAGACGCTCCACTAGTGGCTATTGTAGCTATGTTTGGGGTAACTTAGTGACATGGAGGAGTAAAAAGCAGTCTGTGGTAGCACGCAGCGGTCAGCGAAGCGGCACTTTGAGCACTAGCACATGGTATTTGCGAAGGAATTTGGGTACAAAGACTAATGAAGGAACTACAAGTTCCTTATAATAGACCTATGCAACTATTTTGTGACAACCAAGCTGCTGTCAGTATTGCTCACAATCCTGTGCATCACGATCGTACTAAACATGTTGAAATAGATCGTCATTTCATAAAAGAGAAAATACACTCAGGAGAAGTGAGTGTTACCTATCTACCTACCAGACAACAGATTGCTGATGTGTTAACAAAAGGTCTGAACAGGAATATGTTTGAAGAACTTGTTGGCAAGCTGGGTTTGATAAACATCTACACCACAACTTGAGGGGGAGTGTTAGAATTCCTTAAATTAAGAACAGAATATTAGGTTGTCAGGTTTCAGTTGTCCACTAAAGATTATCCTATGAATATTTTATTTTAAGGCGCCATACCAGTAGTGCTGCCAGCCTAAAATCAGTAGTGCTGCCAGTCTAAAATAAGTAGTGCTGCTAGCCTAGAGTCTTCTAAAGGAAAGTTTTTTTGTGTATAAATATGTAGTGTAATCCCTTGTGAAAAAAGCAGAATTGAAATATCCATTTTTTACATAGCTGATATACATATACAACATGGCAAAGGTGTTAGAGCCTGAATCTGGGATAGTATGTAAAACTTGAAGGTTAAAATAGTAAGTCAAAAAATAAGAGCTAAAAAATAAGTACTCCTTTGTGATAAATAATCATGCTGGGTTTTTCAATTATCTAAGACATGTTTTTGACAGAAAAGTGTTGAAGTTTAGAATTTGCCTTTTAAAAAGAGAAAGATTATATATACATATACAACATGAATTAGTGTAAAAAGAAAAAAATGGTTGAAGTTGAGCAGGAGTAGACAATATTTCATTCTGTATACATCTCTCTTTCTTGCTCTCTGGTGCCTTTTGTTTTTCAGCTGGTGTTCCATGCACCACAGTTCTTTTCAAAGAATGAAAATTGAAGCTTTTTCTTTCCATCTTTCTCTGTTCAATTTGTTTGTTTGTTTTTTTTTCTTTTTTTCTTTTTACATTTGGAGCTTCATAAAGTTGGCACAAGTGTTGACTGATGGTTGCTGGAGCTATTTGAATCATTTCTTACTTCTAATGCTGTAACTGTTTCCATTGAATTTTGATGCCTTCTCTGATTGCTGACCATTCTGAAATAGGGTTTGTCTTCATTTTTAATCAACAGACTGCTTTCATTTTTAATGGACAGCCAAGGCAGCAAAATCTGCCTTCATTCATATTTTCCATTTTACTTTTTTTAAGTATGTTATGAAAAATAATATAAATGATATATTTTGTTTACTGAGAATGCATCAAATAATGAATCTTTAATTAGATTTTTGACTGAAATAAATGACTAGTTTTAACAATATATATTTTTTAAATTGTATATAATTAATTGTTGCTTTTTCCATGTTATGTGAATCTATTTAATGAGATTTATAGATATGTAAGTTTCAATTAGCTATGGTTTAATTTCACATTTGTCAACAATTGAAACAATATTGAGTAGATTGTTAGGTGTTTCTCTTCAAATATAGCATCTAACTTTATATCATATTTATAAAATTAAAATGAAAAAACTTATTTACTGAATATTAGATATTTCCAATGCATTTTAAATAGTGAATTTATCTTACACATTTTACCTATTTTTAAATTTTTACTATCTCTTGAATCTATTTCAGATGCCCATATTTAAGTTAGCACAATAATTGAGAAATTTTTAAAATATATTAAATTTTATAACAAAAATGTAAGTAAATTATAGATTTATGGTAAAAACATGTTTACCCAAATATTTGAAAAATGACTACTCAAATTTTAAAAAAATAAAATAAAATTGTGAGATGAATTAACTAGACCTATAGTAAAATAACTTTTATTGAAAAAATAGTACCAAATTAAATAATTGTGTTAATTAATTTTGACTATATTGGTGGGACCTTTTCTTTAAAAGAGAGCAATTTGTTATTATATTTTTAAATTAAATTAAATCCTTATAATATGAGTCTTATTTAAAATTTTGATAATCTGACTCATTAAATTAATTGGTTGAAAATTAAAATAATCTTTTAATTATATATAAAAATGTGTTAGATGATTTTAATAATTTTTTAAAAAATATATAATTTAATCTAAATTGTAGGTGTAAAATAAAAGACTTAATTTCACTATGCATTTGCCAATTGCATATGCATCTAACTGCTTGGGATTCAATGAATTTAAATAACATGAATTAATATATATTAATGTCAATTTATCTTATCATTTATTTATTATTTTTTTTATTGAAATAGTGAATTGGATTCCTACAAAAGAAGTATTCGATAGGATCATTTGAATTGCCTAATCAAACAACTTCAATTTAAGCTCTCCTTAATTGCATTGTAAGTATCTCGTATTACTTGCATGTTTTAATTTAATACAACATTTTTTTGAGATAAATCCATGTTAGTGATTTGAATTAAGGCATAATATCTTACATATCTCCTTGTGATATTACTATTTTAGGTTAAATGTGTTCATTTAATTTTATAAGTGACGCATTTCTTATTTTTTTTAAGATATAAAAAAACAAACATAAATAGTAATAAACATATTATAAATAAATAAAAGAAACACATAAACAATATTAGTATTAATTATATAATTAAAATTAGAATTAGAATTGAAATTTGACTTAAATCTATTTAGAACACTTAAGTAATCATAATTTATTGTCAACTGTAAACTTCAAGAACTATGAAATGGATAACAGTTGGATGGATTTGTCAAAGGTAAGCAACGATTATCGAAATGGAGTACAAGCTTTTCTAAATTTTGCATTTCAAAATGCAAGCCAAGAGAATATGATTTTTTGCCCGTGTAAGAAGTGTGGCAACATCAATTGACATATTTGTGAAGTTATCTACGAACATCTAATTGTTGATGGTTTTATTCAGGGGTAAAAAAAATGGATTTTCCATGGAGAGTGTATATCTCGTAAAACCTGTTCAACGATTAATCCGGCTTGTCCTCATAAAGAAGATGTCATGGAAGGTATGTTGCAAGATGCATTTAATATGCACAGTCATGGTTTGCAATCGTTTCACCTGAAATTATTGCATCCGATGATTGTGATATTGGTGGAAATGCTTTTACCAAAACGGGAAGAAATGCACCTGAAGAAGAGCCAAATGGAGAAGCAACGGAGTTTTACAAGTTACTTAATGAAATGATTGAAGAACTTTATGAGGGATCAAAATTTTCAAAATTGTCCTTCTGTATTCGTCTTTTTCACTTAAAATGTTTGGGAGGGTGGATCGGAAACTTTTTTACGCTGCTATTAGAGTTTTTGATAGATATGTTTTTGTTTGCAAAAATCCCTCATTCATGCAAAGATATGAAGAAACTGATAAATGATTTAGGCATTGGGTACGACAAAATTCATAGTTGCCCAAATGACTGCATGTTGTATTGGGGTGATCGAAAAAACCAACAGTCTTGTCATGTTTGCGATAAATCTCATTGGATGAATAAGAATGCAGAAGATGTGAATGAGGATAAAGGTGATGCATAGTCAAGAAAGAAGCCAGTAAATATTTTGTGATATTTTCCACTAATATTAAGGCTTCAAAGGCGTTTCATGTTGTCAAAGACAGCCGAGTCTATGAGGTGGCATCATGATCAACGAACCGATGATAGATTATTAAGGCATTCTGTGGATTCTTTAGCTTGAAAATCATTTGATAGTAAATTTCTAAGCTTTGCAAGCGATCCTCGGAATGTGAGGCTTGGGCTAGCATCTGATGGATTTAATCCTTTTAAAATCATGAGTACTTCGTACAGTACTTGGCCTGTAGTACTTGTTCCTTATAATTTGTCTCCGTGGATTTGCATGAAGCAATCTTTTTTTATCTTATCTATGATAATCCCTAGAGAGAAAGGTCCCGAGAATGATATTGAAATTAATATGCAGCCACTTATTGAAAAGTTGAAACAGTTATGGCGGGTGTTGAAACATATGATGTCTTGAGAAAGGAGAACTTTTATTTACATGCAGCTTTGTTGTGGACTATTAATGGTTTCCCGACTTATGCCAATTTATCTGGTTAGAGTACCAAAGGACATTGTGCTTGTCCTTGTTGTGCGGTGCAAACATATTCGAAGTGATTATATAATGGGAAGAAGTTCTCTTACATGAGGCATCGTCGGTGGTGAGATGAAAATCATAGATTTAGATTTCAGAAGACTCTATTTGATGGTACTGAAGAGTTCAAAGAAACTCCTGAGTAGACCATTGGATCTGAAATCTTGTTCATGTTAAAAAATATCAATTTCAGTTATGGGAAAATGAATTAACCAACCAACACGCAAACAAAGAGAAGATCGAGAGAGACATATGTTGGCGATGTTAACCAGCAGAGTGATGATGAATCTGATAAAGAGGATGATTCTAATGAGGCGGACTTGTGGAAAAAAAGAAGTATTTTTTTTAGTATTGAGAGCATCACATTTTGCGACACAATCTTGATGTCATGTATATTGAAAAGAATGTTTGCTAGAATTCATCGAGATAATTCTGAATGCCAATAGAAAATCGAAAGATAATTTTCAAAGTCGACTTGATCTAGTTGACATGGGAATTTGATGTGATCTTTATCCCCAATTACTTCTGAATGGAAAATCTGAGTTGTCGCCTTCTATTTTTGCAATGGCGAAGAAAGAAAAAGAATGTTCTACACGGTGTTGAAGGATATAAAGGTCCTAGATGCGTATGCATCAAATATATCTCGATGTGTGAGTCTTAAAGATTGAAGACTATATTCTCTAAAATCACATAATTATCACATTTTGATACAAGATTGACTACCAGTTACTTTACGGTGTTGTATGTTAAAAAATGTGACGTCTTGTATAATTGAACTATCCAATAAAATGAAAGCTATTTGTGGCAAAGTTTTGATTGTTGAAGAACTTGAGAAAGTATAAGATCGAGCCGCCTTGACTTTATACAACTTCTAGAAGATCTTTCCACCTTCGTTCTTTACTATTATGGTGCGCTTACTAATCCATCTCCCTCATGAAGCAAAACTTGGTAGACCGGTTTTCTATCGGTGGATGTATCCTATAGAAAGGTGCTAATTTATATGCAAAGTTTTCATTCATTCATGAATATACCTTTAATTACAACTTTTGATAATATTGTATATCGTGTTTAGATTCCTATACAAATTGAAGTCTTATTGTCATAATAAGCGTTATATATAAGGATAAATTGCTGAAGGTTACTTGGCAGAGGAGTGTATGACTTTCTGCTCTAGATATTTAGAAGATGTTGAAACAAGACTGAATAGACCAAGTAGAAATGCTGGGCTCACTAATCATAACTTAGCCGAAACTTATTTATTTTGAAGTTATGGACAACCAATCAGTAAACTTATCTATTTTGACATGGATAATGGAAGTAGAGATGACATCGATGAAAGATCAGAAACTTTACCTTTTCAAAAGCAAAACTTAAATGAAACTATCCCTGGTACTAGTACACAATTTTAATGGGTTCTCTAGGATGTGTATGAAGATATTTACGAATCATGATGTAGTAAGATTTTATGATTTTTTTTATTATATGTAATATTATAATTTAAATATTGATCTTGTTAAATATTTCAACTATTTTATATGTACTATTATTGGTGTAATTAGTTACTAATATTTCAACTATTTTATGTGTATTGCAAATACTATGCCTAGATTGCGAGATCTAAGTATTATTCAGAATCTTCCAAATTTGGAAGAAACAAATAGTGAACAATAGACTGCTATTAGATCTTCGAATGTTCTGAATACAATTGACGAACCTGCAGAAATTCAAAGTAATGTTAACTTTAATTTACATGCATGTTGACTTTTATTATTGATTTTTATTTCAAATTCTTATATTATCGTATACCAATTTTTTTAGCTGAAAGTGTTGGGAGGCGCAAAACTTGAGGACGTACGCTATTAAAAGATTTATATGATCTAAATTCTGTCGAGCATGTCAAAATAGCTAGAAACAGTCGTGGTCAGCCTATTGGATCAGAAGTTCAACTTTTAGCAGGATACTTAGGTTTTATAGCACGAAATGTCAATCTGTTACCAATCAACTACAAGTCATGGCATCATATGCCTGATAGTAACAAAATTCAAGCTCTCGATAATATTAAGGTAATAATATGAATGTAATTTATAATACTTTAGTTTAAGTTTAATTTATATTTACTTTCTAAACTTGTGTTATTTGCAGAAGAGATTTCCTTTAGAGGTATCGGATAATTATGTAAAGAAGGCATTAGGAAAGAAATGGAGACACTATAAAAGTACTTTAAAGAAGTAATATTTTAAGAAAAGTATAAATCTCGAAGAGAAATTGTGAAATGTCCCAACGGGAATGCTGAGGTGCCAATGGGAAGATGCAGTTAGATTTTAAAATTCAAAGAAAGGAGAGGTATTACGTACTTCCAAACTCTTATAATTATTTCGGTTTATAGTATTTACTATATACGTAATAATAATTTCATAATGTAGGATCGTGACTGAGTTGGAACTACAAGTAGGCAAAAACAAAAATTTACGCACACAACTGGGTCGAAAAGTTTTGCTTATGTAGCTGATGACGAGGTATTTTGAATTTATTAATTGTGTCAAATATTAATTACTTTCTACTAAATAATATTTTTCCTACTATATTGTAAGAGTTGTCGTCTGGTCAAAAATTTGGACGCCTTCAGCTTTTTGACATTACACATAGAAAGAAAGATGGATCTCTTGTGACTACTGAAGCTACAGAAATTATAGTATATTTACTTAATAGAATTTGAATTATTTTAAATATTTATCATGTTTAATTAGGTTTAATTCGTTGTTTGTAATGCAAATAATGCCAAGTTATGTTGCATTTGTTTGATTATATATTTCGTTTCTAACTCCTTGATTGGTTTATTAGGAGAAACTAAATGATAAAAGGGCGGAGTGTGAAGCGGTCGCTTCAAGTGATAGTTCTGTTAATCTGGACGACATTGATAACCGAATTATTACTAAAGTTTTGGGTCCTGAAAGGTATGGTCGGGTTCGATTTCAAGGATTTTTTGTTAACCTAACCCAATATTTTGGATCCAACTCGCAGCAATACATGCCTTCGGCGAATCAAGCTCAAGTTGAAGTTCAGAGGTTAAGAGACCAGATGGTTCAGATGTAAGTGAGCACAATTAAGCAAATTGTTCAACTTAAAGCGGGAACAGCACAGAAATAAGTAGAGGCTCAAAGAAAATATGATAAACTGCATGTACAACTTAAAGCAGAGGCAGCAGTGGGGAAGCAGAGGCAACAAGAAAATATAACGAACTCCAGCTACAGCTTTAGAATATGATGAAGATGTTTCAGCAGCCGCAGAACTTGCCATCTTAGACTTTTGTTTTCTTATTGTGAGAATATCTTAATAATATAACTTTTGAATATAATAGATTTTGTTATTTCATTCATTAATTTATATCACATATATTTCTTTCGTGATAGTATCATTTAGATTTGAAGTTTTTGGTTGGATTTGATGTTACAGAAAATTATATTGAAAATTCGGGTTTTATATGAATTAAAATGGTTTGGTAAAATCTGCTAAAGTTAGTGACGTTTTCCCACAAATGCCGCTAAAGAACATGACATTTAGTGGCGCTTTTATTAAAAATGTCGCTAAAGAACATGATCTTTAGCTCGCTTTTCCCACAAACGCCGTTAAAGGTCATGTTCTTTAGCGGCGTTTTTATGAGAAAGGCCGCTAAAGGTCATGCCTCTCTAGCGGTGTTTTCCTATATAAACACCGTAAAATTTAGAGGCGTTATCTATAGCGGCGCTTATCAAAACGCCACAAATTGTTTTAGCGACGCTTATAGGGCCAAAAAAATGCTGCTAAAAACCTATTTTGCTGTAGTGATCAACCCTATGAGACTCCCAAACAAGCTTGGGATAGGTTGTGAAGTAGGAGTTTCAAAGAAACTATGTGAGCTATTCAAAGTGCAACTGGTGAGCTTGAAAGCAAAAGTGCGAGCTCTGCAAAGTACAAGCTCAGCGAGATGTGCAAGTTCAGCAAAAAAGAGCTAGCTGTAAAGTTGTGAGCCATCAAAGTGCGAGCTCAGTAAAAATACGAGCCCTATAAATTTGCGAGCTTGTTGATGACAATAAGCCATGGTGCGAGCCTGTCAAAATGAGAGCTTATTGAAGATAGTAAGCAAAAATGCGAGCCTGTCAAAGGTACGAGCTCAGCCTTGTGCGAGCAGCAAAGTACGAGCCTGTCGAAGAGATCAATAGAATGAGAGCCTGTCGAATTGCAAGCTGAGATGGCGAACAGTTTAAATACAAGCCCGTATGGATGCAACTCGAAGTGGCCGATAGTCTAAATGCAAGCCTGAGTGGGTGCAAGCCAAAATGGTAGACTGAAGGCAAGCAAACTATACTTGCGAACTATATGTGTAATATCCCAAATTTGAGTATAATTTGTGTTGGCTTGAGTATGAATTTTGTGTGTTAGCATAGTCTTGTGAAGGCTTGATTTTATTTAAGAAGCTAGAATAATTTTTAGTATGGTTTATTTAATGAAGTGAATTAGGTGAGCTTGACACTTAAGTTAATTTAAGTGTTAATTAAAGCATAAAAGGAGTAAGTGGCAAGTTGGTTAAGGAGCTTGAAAGGTGGCTTGAGGTTAGAGGTTCGAGTATCATGGAAAGCATTTTTGAAGACTTTATTTTTGTGTTCTAGCATTGATGGATGGTCAACCTATGTTTATGATAGGTTGGACCTTAAGTTTTTGGTAAGTTGAATTTTGGAAAAGGAAAGCATGAAATAGGGAATAAGAATCTTAAGGTTATGGAAGGTTGGGGAGACATAAGGCTTGGTTGTAGGAAAATGTTTTGGAAAGTAATCCTAGGCCTTTAGTGAATGTATGTGGACGGTATGAGTGTCTAGGGGAGTGGCTGAATTTTGTAAGTAGTTTTGGGGGGGGAATAGTTGGCCAATTTCTCCTTTTGAACATCTTTTTGCATTTTTGTTTTCCCTCTTCAAAAACTTTCTCTTTGGCCGAATGTTATTGTGCATTTTGGTGCAATTTTGCTTTTGGTTTTTAGCCTTATTTTGTGTAAACCAAATACCATTTCTCTTCTTTCATTTGTCCTCTTGAAACCGAAGCAACATTGGAACTTTTGTGCATTTTTCTTCTTTGGCAAAATAGTGTTTGGCCGAACCTCTCTCTTCCACATCTCTCTTTTCTTCATTTAACTTTTGTTCAATCATATTTTCTTTCTTTTCATTTTGGCCGAACCATTCTCTTCTTCAACCTCTCTCTTTTCTTTTCTTCTTTTTGATTTTTGATTAATCACATTTTCTTTCATCCTCTCTTGGCCGAATCTTTACCCATCTCAAATTCCATTTCTTTTTCATTCACTCAAAGCTTTTTTTTACTTCACCATAGCCAAATTTTTCTACTTCCTTTTAGTATTATTTTTTGGCCGAATATTCAAGGGGAAACTCTCTTTGATTTTTCTTCAATCAATTTTGGAAAAGGGTAAGTGTTCATGGCCGATTCTCTTCAATTCTTTTCTCGTCTCTATGTTATTTTCTTATGGACTAAGGCCGAATCTATGGGCATTGGTTTGCAAGGTTCTAATCATTTTAGGAACCGATTTCTTTTAGGCTCTTCGGACGTTGGAAGAAATCGATCTAAGCCTCGTTTCGTTGACAATCGTTTTGGGTAAGTTTAGGTAAGACTTGGTATTTCGAAGGATAACTATTCGGGATTTAGTGATATGGCCGAATGGCCTTTGTTCATAATCTTAATATTGGTCGATTGTAGGACAAGGTGATCTAGTAGTAGATCGGATCTTCGGACGTTAGTTATTGCTTTGGTGAAAGGTGTGTATCTTACACACTTTATAACTTGGTTTATATATGTATATATATGTGTGTTAAATGACTATTCATGTTGTTAAAGCCGAAACTATGAGGTATTGATATGATACCTTGATGGGTATGAGCAAGGATACGGGTAAGTCCGTTTCGATATGATGTTGCTATATGTTGTTTAATATCACGATATACGATATGTATTGGTTATATGTTCATATCAAAGTATATTGTCATGATTTGGTTATCTATTGCATTAGTATGGGCAATAAGAGAGGAGGGGGAACATTTATATCGTGTCTTCGGACACCAGTGGTTTGGCGCCACCAGTGATTTGGTATCACATTCATGTCTTCGGACACCAGAGGTTTGGGACCTCATAGCGACTCGTCCCTGTGGTTAACACCACCGTGGATTGGCCCCACTTTTGAGATATGGGATTGTCTGCCAGTGATTTGGTATCACACGTGGGTTGGCCCCACAACTTGATGATTCGTGACTTCGGTCACCAGTGGTTTGGCACCACTAGTGATTTGGTATCACATTCGTGTCTTCGGACACCAGAGGTTTGGGACCTCATAGCGTCTTGTCCCTGTGGATTAATTCCGCTGTGGGTTGGCCCCACTTTTGAGATATGGGATCGTCTGCCAGTGATTTGGTATCACACGTGGGTTGGCCCCACACTTAATTATTCGTGACTTTGGTCACCAGTGATTTGGTATCACAATTGTGTCTTTGGACACCAGTGGTTTGGCACCACCAGTGGTTTGGTACCACACGGGGTAAAAAAGGAGTTATGGATGGCTAGGTTGGGTGCATTATACATGTATGTGCTTTGTTATAATTTGTGTAAGTATGTGGCATTTACCCGGAGAGGAATATGCACTGAGTCTTGGTGACTCACCTTCTCCTTATCATTTCAGGTGATTCGTGAGATCGCGGATGAGGAGCCGGATGAACTCGAGGAGGCCATGCAATAAATTTTGGTTCTACGTGAACTTTGGTTTGAGAACTTTACTTTATTTATATTTGGTTTTTATATTTTGTGGGTTTGTAATAAGGCCTCTCTAAATTATGGTTTGGATTATTTTTATGTTTTGAGCATGTTTTAAATATGTGTTATAAATTTCTTGATTATTATAATAAATTGAGCACAAAGTTTTCTAAACTATACAACGCGATGATTTTAAAAGCGTTACCATCGGGTAACATAAATTATTTGACAATTTTAACAACTTAAGTGTTTTCGATAATTTAAATGATTTTCAAATATTAAGTTTCTACATTCAAATGCAAATGGCTTTCAAAGTAATAATTCGAGTTTTCTTAAAATGATATAAATGTTTTCTAACCTATGATTTATTTGCCTATTTTAAAGTTTTACGTAATTTCAAAGTAAATTATTAGTTTTAACTTATTATATACCTGATTTCTTCAAATATAGAATTTCAAAAGGGTTTTTCACAAAAATTAAATCGTTAACTCGTTTTTCTTCAAAGTATTTTCCTCAGTGACATACCAGATTCGGTCATGGCGTATTGACCGGGTTTGGGGTGTTACAATATGTACAAGAAGAAAAAGGACTGTAATAAACAACGGAACAAGGCAAGATGTGTTTGAAGGCAAGTTGTCAACCAAGGCTGTTAAGGAGGAGAAAACTCCATTTGCCAAGGTTGAAAATGAAGTGTTTGAGCAAGGCTAGCTTGAAATAAAGTATCTTGTGACTGCCAAGTTTAAAAATTGTTGAAAATTGGTATTCGCAGTGTGAAAACCAAGGAGGAGTGTTGAAAATTGGTCAATCATGCTGCTGTGATTTTTTTGGGTGAAGTGCATGCAGCTTGTAAACATGTTGTAGCACATATGCTTGTTTCAACAACAAGGTTTTTGTTTAATTATATTGTAACTAACTTAGTTGAGAAGGAACAAGTTGATGACAATTTGAAATGTTTAGGTGTTGAATGACTAGTTTTAGGTGGCTTGTTTGTGTGTATAAGTAATGTTTATTAAGTTACTAAGCTACTTAGTGGTAGTATGTAGTATTTGGTGATGTATTTGACTATAAATGTACTGTTTTCTTATTGAATGAGTGAGCAAAATGAGCTAAAAGCGATAAACTCCCCTATTGCACATTTCTGAGCAAGTAAAAATTTTTTTTGCATCTTGCTGCCTTGTTCTGTGTCCTGTTTTTCTTTCTTTCCTCCTCCAAATCGCCAACATTGGGAATCCAAAGTGCACGACGTGCGTTGGAAATTTGAAACAAAATTTAATATAATGGAAATGATAATGCTGACTTTGGCCAATAACATAGCTTGTTATATTATGGCTAATTTCAGTATAATTTGACAAGAATACAAGGATAATTAAAATGGCCTCCTCTTCATTACAAGCTGTTAAAGTATAACTAAGCTGAAAAGTTAGGTAGACGAGAGTTAAGCAGTTAGCTTGTACAGTTAGTTTGTTTAGTTGTTAGAGTTTCTGTTAACAGTAGTTGAGGATTGATGTATTAGTACAAGCATATAGTTTTAGCATAAAATCAGAAAGATGTGAATGGTTTATAAAATTCAATAGAAAATTGTTTCTTCAAATTTCAGATTTGTTCTCTACATTTTTTACCTTCTTTTAGTATTTTTTTTCATGGTATCAGTTGCTTCGGTTTAGATCCTGTAGTCTTGCTCTTGTTGTGCATTTATGGCCATCTCCACCGAATCTACTTCTTCCAATAATAGTAATCCTCTGCCAGTTCCTGTCAATTCTGAATTGGGTAAGAATCGATTAATACAATGCTTTCTTAGACATGACACTGTGAAACTTGATGAGGGAAATTTTATTCTATGGCAACAACATATCAAGCTAATTGTTGAAGGCTACGAACTCACTGGTTATCTTGATGGAACTTTGCCTGCTCCTTGGTTTGTGCAAAACTCAGAGGGTCAATTGATGTTGAATCCTGAGGCGTCCTTGTACCAGCAACAGGACAAGCTTCTTGCCTCGTGGCTATTGTCCACCATTAGTGCTTCTCTTCTTTCTTGCTTCATAGATGCAAAAACGGCTTGTGATGTGTGGAACACTATAAATCGATTGTTTGCAGCGATGATTAGAGTAAAGTTGTCTCTTCTAAAACACGAGCTACACTCAATCAAGAAAGGGACGTTGACTGTTAAAGAGTACTTGTGAAAAATCCAAAATACCTGTGCGTTGATTGCGGCCTCAGGTCACCAGATCTTGGACTCTGAGAAAGTTGAGGTCATTTTTGCAGGTCTGTCATCAGAATATGATGCGTTTGTCACATTGACGTCTTTTTCTTCTGAGCTTCTGCCGATGCATAAACTTACGGGTATTTTACTTAAGTTTGAAAGTCGTCAACAACGACTGGTGTTGGAATCCTTGTACTAGGTGCATCTGACTGAGAAGAATGCTTCTTCATATCCAGTTTCGTCCGAGCCTGTGCGTGGTGGTCGTCCATTGACTGGTAGCCACGGAAGAAGCTTTAAGGGCCGTGTTCAGTGCCAAATTTGTGGCCGATTTGGGTACCTAGCGCAGCAGTGTTACTACAGTTTTAATCGGCAATATGATGGCCCTTCAGCACCGATGGCTCGAACTTTTCAAGAGTGGGCTGGTTCACACTCTGTCGATGACTATGGCAGCTTGTCTGCGTGTGATGGCGCAGTGCGTGGTGGTTTCTTTTCCCACTCGCGGCATGATGGGCAGTATGGTAGGGCTCTTCCGGCGCCACTTCCGTCGTGGTTATCATCAAGCAGGGGACGGGGTGTTGAAGAAAGATGGTATGCGGCTAGTGATCCTAAAAATTTTAATGTTTACCCTAATTCAAATACTTATGTGAGTGTTGGGCTAATTGGTGGTGTTGGCCCCATGGAAGTAGTTTGGGATCTACTAAGCAATTTGGTACTAATGCTTATTTTAGTGGACCAAATGCTCCAAATGGTGATGGTTATTTTAGTGGGCTAAATGCTCCAAATGGAGGCCATGAATTTGATTTTGGCCCAAGTGCCAATCTTGTGGACAATAGTAGTCCATCGGTTGAGCCACATGATGGGTTGCTTGTTCCATGACTCACAAATTGCATGCTCGTGTTCGTTATAAGTCGAATGACGTTTTAGACACTCTATTCTGTGTTGGGCTTCCCCGGGTTCCTAATGTACCCAGGTTAGATTTCTCGAGTGGAACTGGGTTAAATGCTAATACGGCCTAATATGGGTCTAGTTCTGATAATATGTTGGGTAATACGTCATGGTATCCTGACTCGGGGGCTATACATCATGTTTGCAACTCTGAATGCGTCCACACACTATTCAGGTACTGCTCCTATTTTAATGGATAATGGGACTCGTGTTCCTATTAAAAGCATTAGGTCTTCTACTTTGGCTACGAAAGATAGGTTACTTCATTTGTCTAATGTTTTACTTGTACCAACTATCCGCAGGAATTTATTGTGTCTCTCAATTTGCTCATGAAAATAATGTGTTTTTTGAATTTCATCCTTTTCATTGTGTAATAAAGAACATACAGGCTCAGGACATCTTACTGCGGGGCCACACTCATGATGGGTTGTATCAATTCTCCCCGGTGTCTCCTAATAGTAGCTGTGCCTATCCTTCTGTGCATCATACTGGCATTCGATCGGGTTCAGGTTCTATAGACAGCAACATTAAACTTTGGCATAGGCGACTTGGTTATCCCTCTGACCGTATTGTTCAGTTTGTTTTAAATAAATGTCATGTTGCTTTTAATAAAGATTTTCTTGATTCTATATGTACTACCTATCAACAAGGCAAATCACACAAACTGCCATTTTCTCCGTCTATTACTCAGTATTCTTGCTCTTTTGAGTTAATGGTGTTAGACTTGTGGGGCCTGTTTCTGTTGAATGTGATAATAGTTGGTACTATATATCGTTTATTGACATGCTTAGTCGTTTTACTTGGCTGTTCCTTATTCGAAAAAAATTGCAAGCTCTTGAGTGTTTTCTTCAGTTTTCGAAGATGGTAAAAACTCAGTTTGGAAAGGATATTAAGCAATTTCAAAGTGATTGGGATGGCGAGTATCGCGCATTCGCATCTGTGCTTGCTCAACATGGCATTATTCACCAAGTCTCTTGTCCTCATATGTCTGAGCAGAATGGAGTGGTGGAGCGGAAACATCGTCATGTTGTTGAAGTCGGTCTTACACTCCTTGCTCAATCTAATCTTCTGTTGAAATTCTGGGGATACGCCTTCACATGTGCAGTACATTTAATAAATAGGCTTCCCACCCCTATCTTGAAAGGTAATTCTCCATACATGGTTCTTTATGGTAAGGAACCATCTTATGATCATTTGCGAGTGTTTGGGTGTTGTTGTTTTCCTTATCTTTATCCCTTTCAAAATCATAAATTAGAGTTTCGGTTTCAACCGTGCACATTTTTAGGGTACAGTTCTCAACATAAAGGGTATCAATGTCTTACGCCAGATGGTAAACTTATTATTTCCCGAATGTTGTTTTTGATGAACATCGGTTTTTATATGTTAAACAACCACCATCTACTAATACTTCTAGTGTGCATGTTTATACACGTATTCCCATTGTGCACCCTGTATCTACTACTACATCAAGTGAGCATATTTCTTCGAATATTCCCAATGTGCGACCTATGTTCTCATACACAACTGACTGTCTTGAGGATTCTTCCCGTGATGTGGTTTTCTTCCGTGATTCATCTGCTGGTGCTGATTTAGATCTCACTCCTTTGACAGACGATTTGCTTTCTCATAGGAGTCTGTCTATCTTAAATAGTGCCCGACCCGATTCAGTTACTCCTACTGTTGCACCCACACCTCCGCCACTTGGAAATACTCATCAAATGGTCACGTACTTCAAAGTCGGCATTTTTAAACCTAAAGTATGAGCTATTGAAATTTCTGAGCATGAGCCGCGCATAATTGATGAAGCTTTTGCTCAAGAAGAATGGAAGGCAGCGGTTCAATCTGAATATGATGCATTGATTCGGAATCACACTTGGGAGTTGGTACCTCTATCACCTAGACGAAAGGCGATTGGTTGTAAATGGTTGTTTAAGGTGAAAAAGAATCCTGATGGTACTGTGGCTCGACGTAAGGGTTGTTTAGTTCCTAAAGGGTGTTCTCAGGTCCCGGGGTGTGATTTTAGAGAAATGTTTAGTCCAGTCGTCAAACCAGCCACTACTCAGACTATTCTGTCTATTACAATATCCAAAAACTGGCAACTTCGACAAATGGATGTTAACAATGCTTTTCTCAATGGTGACCTTACTGAAGTGGTGTATATGCAACAACCTCTGGGTTATGTCAAAAATCATGCTAATGGAAAACCTCTTTTGTGTCGATTAAAGAAGGCTTTGTATAGGTTGCGGCAAGCTCCATGAGCCTGGTTTGAAAAGTTGAAGAAGTTCCTTTTCTTGTTAGGGTTTGTTCTTTCGAAATCCGATGCCTCTCTATTCATCCATGTTACTAGCAAGACAACTATGTATGTATTAGTCTATGTTGATGATATTATCGTTATGAGAGGCTCATTTGAGGATATTAACACGTTTGTACGTCAACTTCACACTGAGTTCTCCCTTAAGGATATGGGAGATCTGTATTACTTTTTGGGATTGAGGTTACTCGTTCTGCTACTGGGAATCTTCATCTCTGTCAGCATAAGTATGTCCTTGACCTTCTTGATCGGTACTCTATAACTAATGCAAAAGCCATACATACTCCTATGGTTAGCTCTTCTACCTTGTCTAAACATGATGGTCGTCTACTTACTAATCCGACTGAGTATAGGAGTCTTGCTGGTGCATTGCAGTATGTTGTTCTCACTCGACCAGATATTTCTTATGATGTTAATCACGTTTGTCAATTCATGCATGCCCCGACAGACACTCATATGGTTGTCTTAAATCGTATTTTACACTTTTTTTGTGGGACTGTTAGTCATGGGTTGATGTTTCGTCCTTCTACCCATCTGTCCTTGGTTGGCTATGCTAATGCTAATTGGGGCTTGGATTTTGATGATCGACGATCCACCACCGGATATTATATTTATTTTGGTGGCAATCCTATTTCTTGGTGCTAGAAGAAATAAGTAGTGTCTCGTTCCACTGCTGAAGTAGAGTATTGAGGGTTGGCTGCCGCAGCATCTGATACCACGCGGATAATCTCATTGTTACAGGAACTACATTTTTGTTCCGTGGATTTTCCTACTATTTGGTGTGATAACTTGGTGCTGTTGTTGTAGCTGCTAATCCGGTGTTACACTCTAAATTCAAACATGTTGAACTTGATCTATTTTTTGTTCGTGAAAAGGTGGCTTCTGGTTCTCTTCTTGTCAGGGAGGTTCCGACTTGTGATCAGGTTGCTGATATTCTCACAAAGTCATTATCTGCATCCTTGCTTGCTCGATTTCGTAGTTTTCTTCGTGTTCTCGAAGTTAGGGAAGATCGATGAATGTTAAAGTATAACTAAGCTGAAAAGTTAGGCAGCAGAGAGTTAAGCAATTAGCTTGTACAATTTGTTTGTTTAGTTGCTAGAGTTTCTGTTAACAGCAATTGAGGATTGATGTATTAGTATAAGTCTGTAGTTTTAGCATAAAATTAGGAAAATGTGAATGAATCATAAATTTCAATAGAAAATTGTTTCTTTAAATTTTTGATTTGTTCTCTACAGTTTTTACCTTCTTTTAGTATTTCTTTCACAAGCAACTACTGTCGTCAACCTAAGTAGCAATGGCGACCCTACAGGAAATGATCCATCCATCCATCCATGCATGGCTAATAGGTTATAACGGGAACTCTATATGTCGTTTCTTAATTTCATGGTGGTACACAACAGGAAATAACTCTTACCTTCATCCCACCTTACACCTGACTCTACACAAAGCTGCGCTTAAAGGTGTTTGGGAGAGCGCCACCCGAGTCTTCGAGCAAAACCCCAAGGCAACTATGGCTATGATCATGGGGTCCATGTACGCGCTTCATGTTGCGGTAGGGACTAGGAAAGCTAATGAGTTTGTAGAGAAGCTGGTAGAAAGAATGTCACTTGAGGAGGTGGCGATGGTCAATGGAAGCGAGGCGACGACTTTTTTGATAGCCGCTGCTATCAAAAACACAGATGCCATCAAGTTGCTAGTTTGTAAGAACCCTGACTTACCTAATATTCGAGGCATGGATGGAGGATTTCTGATCCATAGGGCAGCTTAATTTGGCCACAGGGAAACACTTCTGTACTTACTCCAAGTAACAAAGGCTGAGGTGCAGCCTAGCTCATATGAGAAGCTTCTAGTGTTTTTCTTCTATGTCAACTAATTTTGGCAGGATTTAACGGTGGTTTCTCAACTCTACAATTCATCATATATCTAGTATAGCACTATGCATTATATATATAAGCTTTTAAAGCCTTAATGACTATATCTAATTTGCAGATTTCATTTGAAACCTTGCAGATTTGGCAACAAATATGGTTGAGCAGTACCCAGAGTTGGCTAAGAAGAAGGACTTTAGGCTCAAGTCTCCTTTGTGTTCCATTGCAGTAATGCATTTCACTTTTTTTAGTAGTAGTGAATTGACTCTACGGGACCGCCTTATTGACTCATGTTAGTCATTCTACTGTTTGACTGTGATTATAAAGATTAAAAAGTTAAAAGGAAGCAAATAAAATGAGTTCATTGTAAAAATCATAATAATGAGAGTTTCGATTTGTGATGGTTTCAGCCATCTGATAGGTGTCCCTTCAACTTTGAGCTTGGAGAATGTCGCCAACAATTCCAACAGAGGAGACATTGAGAATCCAGCTAACAAGTCCCAAGCATCAATATGTAGCTGGTTTCTAAATTTCACAAGAATCAATTTTAGTTCTGGTTTGTCTAAATCCTGAATCAATTTTACTTGTGGTTTGTCCAAATCCTTTCATTAATCTTATATATTTCGTATAGGTCATAGTCAAAGTGAATAACTTTAACACTAAACTAAACATGTTATGGTGCAGCGAGGCAGAAACTGATTACAGTACTTTGGAAAATAATTGAAGGTTTGGGTAATACCCACGTCGAACAATTCCCTAATCTAACTTCATGCTTCTAAGGGTCAACAAAAAAGCTGAATTTCTGGTTAAATATTTGATTTTTTTTTTTTGCAGTACCACTAGTTAAGCAGATCCATGAAATGAAATTAATGCATGGTGTGAAAGTTGTCAAGAGAGCTTTTAATAAAACTGTTCTTTTATTATTAACTAAAGAACTGAACTTAAATAGAGAAAAGAGTCCTAATCCTAATTGGGAAAATAATTTCCTTATTGTAATAAACTACTAAAACATAAGGGAAAATAGTTCCCTTATTCTAATAAACTACTAAAAGATAAAACAAAATATTCCTAGAATATGAACAAAACTTATCTAGCTAAATAAGATTTATCTACCTAAATAAATTTAAAAAATATATACATATTTCAACACCCTCCCTCAAGTTGGTGCATATATATCAATCATGCCCAACTTGCTTACAAGAAAATAAAAGATTGTCTTAGAGAGCCCTTTGGTGAGCATGTCAGCAATCTGTTGTTTTGAAGGAACAAACAACATGCACACTTGGCCTTCTTCAATCTTCTCCTTGATAAAGTGTCTATGAATCTCAACATGTTTAGTTCTGTCATGCTGGACTAGGTTGTTAGCAATACTAATGACAGCTTTGCTATCACAGTACAACTTCATTGGTGAAGTTATTGGTTTCCTCAAGTCTTTCGTAATTCTTTTTAACCACATCATTTTACAAATTCCTTGAGCCATTGATCTAAACTCAGCCTCTACACTACTTCTTGCTACAACACTTTGTTTTTTGCTTCGCTAAGTCACAAGGTTTCCCCAAACAAATGTACAGTATCTTGATGTAGATTTTCTATCTGTTATTGAGCCTGCCCAATCTGCATCTGTCTAAGCTTCAATTCCTTTTTGTTCGGATTTCTTGAAGAACAAGCCCTTTTCAGGTGAACTCTTCAAGTATCTTAGAATTCGAAACACTACTTCTTCATGTTCCTCCATTGGGGAGTGCATAAATTGACTCACTAAGCTCACTGTAAAAGCTATGTCTGGCCTTATATGTGATAAGTAAATTAACTTACCAACTAATCTTTGGTACTGCCCTTTATCAACTAATCGACCTTCTTTATTTTTGAATTTTATATTTGGATCAATTGGTGTGTCAGCTGGGCGGAAACCACTCATCCCAGCCTCTTGTAAAAGATCAATCACATATTTTTTTTCTGAGAGACCACAAGACCCTTCTTTGATCAAGCAACTTTCATTCCAAGAAAGTATTTCAAAGAACCCGAGTCTTTGATCTCAAACTCCAATGCTAGATGCTCTTTGAGACGCCTTATTTCATCCACGTCATCTCCTGTAAGAATGATATCATCGACATAAACTATAATAACTGCTATTCAAACCTTTTTGTGAATGTCGATAGAACATTGTGTGATCACCTTGCCCTTGTGAGCAACCTTGTTTTTTAACAACTTGAGTGAACCGTTCAAACCAAGCTCGAGGAGACTGCTTTAGACCATACAAAGATTTCTTGAGTTTACATACTCGAGTTCCAAATTTTTCTTCAAAACCTGAAGGAGGATCCATGTAAGCTTCTTCTTCAAGTTTCCCATTTAGGAAAGCATTCTTCACATCTAGCTGCTGTAAAGACCAATCAAGATTAATAGCAATTTATAAAAGAACTCAAACGAAATTTAATTTGGCTACTGGAGCAAATGTTTCAAGATAATCTATCCCGTATGTTTGAGTGTAACATTTAGCCACCAACCGGGCTTTGTATCTATCTAAAGATCCAACTGGTTTGAATTTGGTTGTGAACACCAATTTACAGCCCACTATTTTTTTCCTACAGGTAATTCCATTGTTTCCCATTTACCTGTTTTTTCAAGAGCACGCATCTCCTCTGAAATAGCCTCCTTGCACTCAGGAACCTGTAAAGCATCTTTTACATTTTTGGGTATTTTTATAGTATCGAGACATGAAACAAAGGTTGAGAATGTCAAAGACAAGGCTTTATAGGATACAAAGTTAGACATGGGATATTTGACAATATTTCTAACACCTTTTCTTTTGGCAGTTGGAATATATAAATTAGAAAATTCATTGGTTGGACTATGAGCTTTACCTGGACTTTTGACAGGATATTGCAGGTCGGATTCTTGGTGATGAATCTGGTGGATTCCACTTTCTTGATTTCGATTTCTTCTTGAGTAAACAATTAACTTATTTGTTTGTTCTTTATTCTAATGATTAGACTCTACACCTTCATACTCCTTTTCATTAACAATTAACATCATTAATTTCTATGTTAATCATAAATTTGCCTTCTCCATTAATAGAATCCCTATGTTGTATATTCCTAGTCTGTAACACTCCTAACCCGTATCCGTAGCCGGAACAGGGTTACAGAGCGTTATCGATATTTTTCAGAACATTTTTAGATAAATCATGTAAATCACTATTCATTAATCAAGATTATTCAGGACGTCCCTTAAATGGACCGTCGAGGCCCAATACGAACATTAGAATCAAGTCGGGACCTAATCAGAAACTCTAAGAATTTTTTGTGACATTTCGAAAATTTTCCAAAGTGTAAGGCTCACACGCCCGTGTGGTCCAAGGGACGAGCCCGTGTGACCCTTAGACACGCTCGTGCCTCAGCCCGTGTCCAATTTAGGTTGCTCTCTGACTTGTGACACACGGCTATGCCACACTCCCGTGTGCTAGGCCGTGTGGTTAATTAATTTAATTTGAATTAGGTGCAGGTTTCACACGGCCATGACATACGCCCATGTCTTTGCCCATGTGCTCAATTCTAAGCATTCTGTTTCTCAAAATTAAAGTGCAGGGGACACATGGCTAGACAATATGCCCATGTCACACACGGCCTAGACACACGCCCGTGTGGACAAAATAAGGCCATTTCCTAACCTCATTTCTCACCCAAATTTTCCATCTTCCTGCACCAACACTTACAAGTATAATCCAACCAATTACAAGTATAATTCAAGCCAGTTTCTATCCTCCAAACTGATACATTTCATCATATATTTGTGTTTAATGACTTACCTTTATGTAACTTACATAATTTGCAAAATTAGATTTTCATACTTATCATTTTAGTTAATGTAATGACTCTACCATAACATATATCCAAACATAAGTATATTAGCCATTCCAATGGCTAAGTTTCATTCATCGTTTACATATCATCGTTTGATTTATTTAGCCTATACATGCCATTAACAAAATAAGATTTTCATTTATACCAAAACGACAGTTTGATAGTATGATGATTTGCTCCGACCAAACTCCAACCCTCACGAGCTTTGAGCACTAAAAAACAGGGAAAATAAAACCTAATAAGCATATTATGCTTAGTAAGCTCGTATAACAGAAATTAAACTTACCCATTATATTCAATATATTAATCATACGTTACATGCTTTTCATCAATTTGGCAATTTGCCTACTCACATACATTCAACCAACACGTTATCACAAATATACCAAAATGCATAGATGAGCTTATCATGCCATATGCGTATTTTATCCGTTGAATCATTCAGTTTCCGATGGATATTTCAAGTAGTACACTCGAGGTGTACAATTCCATTACTCGTCAATTCATGTCTAGTAGTACCTTATAGGTACACTCTCGAGCCACATATTACACAGTAGAATTACCAGTCCAGGCTAAATTCTAACTATAACATATACTCTAAGGGCTTTGTCGGATTACCAGTCCAGGCTAAATCCAGTCAATTAGGATTACCAGTCCAGGATAAATCCTAATTGAAACTTATACCCAAGAGGCTCATTTCGAATTACCCGTCCGGGCTAAATCCATTCTGTAACACATGCAGTTTTATCAGGGAAATCACATTTATCCATCGGAATTCAATATTCATTCAGAATTTTACCCTTTATCAATAAATTTTCCATCATAAACCATTCCATCCATTAAAATTTTCATAACTTCATACATACAATTTCATAAAACATATTCAATGTAATCTAGCATTCAAAACAACACATTATTATGCTCATTTAGGTTATACGAACTTACCTTGATATTTGTTCATAACTAAAATCTACTAATCCGAAATATTTTCCTTTCCTCGATTTAGCTCTTTGTTTGGTACTTCCGGATCTATATAAATGAATTTAATCATCAATTCAATCCATTTCATATTCTATTGAACTCAAATTACAATCTAGGCAAAAGTACCATTTTACACCTATAATTTTGATTAATTCCAATTTCATCCCTAGGCTCGGAAATTGAAATTCATGCAATTTAATCCTTATTCCAAGCCTAATCAAAAATCTAATATAACTTTTACAACACATGTATTCTAAAAATTTTAGAATTTTCCACGGGTTTTACCATTTTTCAATTTAGTCCCTAAATCAAGTTTCCATCAAGTTTCCCTTTGTAAAAGTTGTTTATCTATCAACAACTTTTTATTTTCTACCATAAACTTTTAAATTTAAACATGTTCATCCATGTAAAATTTTCTATATTTTGATATCTATTCAAATTAACCCCCCAAATAGAGAAATTAAGCTTTTCCAATCTCAAAAATATAAAAATTACTAAAAATGAGACGTAGGAACTTACCAATTTATGCCTTGAAAGCTTGTTTTCTATTTCCTAGGGTTTCCATGGAAATATTTGGGGAAGATGATATGAAAATAAGATGATATTCTATTTAATTAATTATCATCTTTTAATTTTTCTCATTTCCAATTTAGTCCTTAGCCTTTTTTAATTTTTTCATGGATGATTCACCAAAAATATCTACATATTTTTGATCAATGGTCTAATTACCATTTAAGGACCTAAACTTTTAAATTCCATTGCTATTTAATCCTTATAGCTACTAGAATTCAAGTTTGACATTTTATGCAATTTAGTCCTTTTTACAATTAAGCACTTAATTGATAAAATTTTCTTATCAAAATTCTCATGAAATCTTCCTATCACATTACTAATCATTTCATAATATTAAATTATTTTATCTCTCAAATTTGTGGTTACGAAACCACTATTCCAACTTCATTGAAATTAGGCTGTTACATAGTCTTTTCTTGATGAATTATAGAATCTTCCTTACTATAATTCCCTCCCTGAAGATTAGAATCAAAATAAGACTGTGTTTCAACAAATGTGGCATCCATGGTAACAATAATCTTCCTATCAATTGGATTATAACATTTGTAACCCTTTCTATTAAAAGCATAGCCAATAAAGACACATTTTTTTACTCCAGGATCTAGTTTACCTTGGCTGTGAAGATGAACAAAAACACTACACCCAAAAAATCAGAGGGATAAATCTGTGATCAATTTAGAGTTAGGAAAATTATCTTTAAAGAGACGAAAAGGAGTTCTATAGTTTAGAGTTTTACTGGGCATTCTATTAATAAGATATCTAGCTGGTAACAAGGCTTTCTCCCAAAGATAACGTGGTACCTGACTAGTGAACATCAAGGCTCTAGTTACTTCCAAAAGATGTCAGTTTTTTCTTTTTGCAATCCCATTTTGTTGTGGTGTATTTGTACAAGAACTTTGGTGGACTATTCCATGTTTGGTTAAGAAAACACCTAATTGGTCACTAAAAATTTCCCCACCATTGTCATTCCGAAATACTTCTATTTTCACACCAAATTGTGTTTTCACCATAGCATAAAAAGATTGAAACACATTTTTAACTTCAAACATATCTTTTAATAAAAACACCCAACAAATACGAGTATGATCATCAATAAATGTGACAAACCAACATTTTCCTGAAAAAGTTGAGACTCCTGAAGGTCCCCAAACATCACTATGAATTAACAAAAAAGGTTTGGAGGCTTTATATTTTTGATGTGGAAAGCATGACCGATGATGTTTAGCCAATTCACAAAATTTACAATGATATGAAGAAGAACTTTTATTTTTAAATAGATTAGGTAACAAATATCTTAAATAGTAAAAATTAGGATGTCCAAGCCTATAATGCCAAATCATAACCTTATCAAAATCAGAAACAGAATTTAAACATAAAATAGTTGTTGGTTGACTTAGATGGTCGTCTTCAACAAAGTAAATTCCACCAAATTCTTTAGCATTTCTAATCATCCTCCTAGAGACCATGTCCTAAAAATTACACAGAGAGGAGTCAAATATAACATGACAATTCGAGGACTGGGATAATTTACTAACCAATACGAAATTACAAGCTAGATTTGGCACATGTGTAAAACCAAGGAAGACGAAATTTTAACAGTGCCTTTCCTGGATATTGCCCAAAAGGACCAATCTCCTACTTTGATATTTTTGTTTCCTGCGCAAGGTATGTAAGTTGAAAAAAAGAAAATGACTACTAGTTATATTGTAACAGCCCGATTTCGGGGCTAGTCGGAACAGTGGTTTTGAGGCTGCTAATTCGAGATTGAGGAAAATTATTTTGATATTATTTTGTGTGTTATGGCATGAATATATGGCTATATGGAAATTTTGGTGCTTTAATTTTAATGATTGTATACTTAATTGTGAAAAAAGGACTAAATCGCATTAAGTGCGAAAGTTCTATTTTTCAAGGTAGAGGTGTCTAATAGCCATAGAATATTAAATTGGAGGTCCTTCAAGTGCAATTAGGCCAATTGGGGTGTGTTGGCCGGCCATAGAGGCTAGGTAGACAAGAGCATTAAATTTTGGTCAAATTTGGTGATATTAGGTGATAAAAATGAATAAAATAAGATTAGTAAAAGGAAAGCTATCATCTTTTTCATTTCTCTTCCTCTCCTACCGAAATTTATAGCAATAAACAAGGGTTTCGAAGCTCAAAATTTCAGCCAACATATTCTCTAACAAGTAAGTGATTTTAGAGGTCTTTCTTGATGATTTTTGTATTTTTGGAACCCTCGAAGCTTAAGCTAGGTAATGAGGGGACTAAATTGCAATATGGTTTAGGGACTTGCCATGAGAGAGTTTATGTTGTTAGCTAAGTTTTTATGGAAGAAAATGAATGTTAGTGAGATGAGAAACAACTTTTGTGAAAGGTGTTAGCATGAAAACACCTAAATAGGACTTGAATGCAAAGATTAAAAATGTGTAATAAATGCATGAAATAGTTAGATTTGTGAGTAGTTGTAAGAGGAATAAATGTTCAGCTAGGATTTTTTAACGAGAAAATGTGTTGAAAAATGATTTACGAGTTTGCCAAAGTGTAAGGGCAAAATGGTCATTTTGCCTAAGTATAGATTGTGATGTATTATGATATATACGATTATTGAATGAGTGAATTTTGTTATTATAGACCAAGAAGAGCGTGGAATCAACCTTGATCGGGGAAAATGCAAGGTTACAAAATAAATCGTTGATTTACGCGTTTTGCATCGAGGTAAGTTTATGTGTAAACAATGCATTTTAAATACACATGTTGTTACTTAATGGTGTATTGTATGATTGAGAACAATTATGATTCAAGTGGATTGAATACGGTAGGTAATGAAGAATTCTTGCATGAACATTGAAATAGACATGTAAATGTGGAATAATGTCCGTAGTAACTAATGGTGGGCTGTGTGCGGTACCACCTTAATTATAATTGTTGGTGGGCTATGTGCGATACCACCTTATCACTTCATTACGATGGGCTGTGTGCGATACCATCGTCTATAATATCATTTGGTGGGCTATGTGCGATACCATCGTAATTATCCCTGTTGGTAGGCTATGTGCGATACCCCCTGTTAAACATTGATGGTGGGCTAAGTGCGAAACCACCAAGTGGTTGGTATTATTATGATGTGTTGTTTCATGTGATCGTGTGGTGATAAGTGAAGGGTTGTATGTTAATGAATGTAAGCATTACGCTCGTGACATGGTTGGAACGTGGTAAGAGGTGAAACAAGTAAGCATGATTATGAAATGTGAATTGCTCTTGCTTAGTATGTAATACTAAATGTTGAGTAGCATATGTTATGATTCCATTTGTTTATATGTAAACTTACTAAACTTAAAGCTTACTCCCCATTTCTTTTCCCTTGCTTTATAGTGTTAAAGAGCTGGGTTGGGGTACGAAGATAATTGGAAGATCACCCACACTATCAGCTCATCTCGGTATATCTAGACTTAGTGTTTTGGGCATGGCATGTATAGGGGCTAGACTAGGTGAATTATTCTGTTATTTTGGCCAAGAATGCGTTGGTCCCTTTAAAGATGAACTCTTTTGTAAATAGCCATAGTTGATGGCTCATTATTATTTATGAAAAGATGAAGTTATTCATGGAAGTGTATATTGCAAATCGAAATTGTTTAGTGATTTGTTGAATGGATTTATGATGTGTGAGCTAGGGTGGTGAAAAGAGGTTGGCAAATAGCCTTGTTCTTGTCCACACGGGTAGGCACACGGGTGTGTGTCTAAGCCGTGTGTGACACACAGTCAGTCCCATGGGTGTGTGACCAGGCCGTGTGCCCTCTACATGTTAGTTTTTCAAGTCAGTAAGCTTTGTAGTAAACACACGGGCAGAGACACGGCCGTGTGTCTCAGTCGTGTGGTAAGCACGACCACGAACATGGGTGTGTGCTTAGGCCGGGTGAAGTCTGCACCTTGAAATTGGAATTCAATTTGACACACGGTCTAAGGACAGGGGCGTGTGCCTTGGCCGTGTGACATTAGTGAGATGATGACGTCATAAACAGAATTCCAAGGTTTTGGCGCACGGGCTAAGACACGGGAGTGTCGAGGCCGTGTGAGGTACACGGGCGTGTGTTCAGCCGTGTGAAATAAGTCAGTGTCAACCATGGGTGACAGACATAGGCGTGTCTTACCACACGGCATGCCCACACGGGCGTGTCCCATTTCACACGGGCGTGTGGCCCCTTTTTAGGTGAAAATTTTTAAGTGCACTAAAGCGTTTTCTAAATCTGAATACATGTCTTTTGTAACACCCCTTACCCGGTACCCTTGCCGGAGTCGAGTACGTGGCATTACTAGACGTGACCATTAACTCGAGGAGTAAAAATTTTAAAGCTGCCCAATCTGCGTCCACGCGACTAAATCGGCCATAACTCGAATTACAAAACTCAAATTTAGATCCGTAAATTTTCCTTGAAACTAGACTCATATAACTATTCACCATAATTTTTTCCAGAATTTTTCATGTGGCCAATTAGTACAGTTTATTCTTCAAAGTTACCCTTATTACACTCTTTGGACAATTCTGCCTTTGTCCCTATAAAACTGCAGTTATCAGATTGCACAAATTTCCTATGATGTTCTTGTTTATACCATTGAAAAATAGAATCATTTGGGATTCTACACATATAAACCACGATTCCTAATTATTTTTGTACAATTTTTGACAATTTTTCCAAAACGGGACAGTAGCTCACGAATTCATTCAGAGCAGAGTCTGGTATTGCCTCATGCTCAGTTCCAGCGTAAGATACGGGTAAGGGGTGTTACACATGTGATCACTAGCTCCAGAATCAATGATCCACGTGTTTGTTTTACAAGGCTTGACACTAAAAAAATAGAAAAAGCAGTACCTGATTGGGCAAAAGAGGAAGAATGATTATTGGATGAGTTAGGAATAGAAGAATTCATCCGAAATTATGGTGATTAGAAAAACTTGTGTAGATGCTCTAATTGTTCCTTAGTGAATGGAGACCCTTCCAGAGAACTTTGACCCTCATAATCTCCATTAGTTGTTTGGAAAGTTCTGCTATCCCTTGATTGTGAACCACGACCATTGCCACTCTTTTTCCTTCCATTTTTCAGTTTCCCATGGAGCTTCCAACACGTTTCTCGAGTGTGCCAATATTTTTTGCAGTGATCACACCAAGGTTTTTTCCTTTTTTCACTATCATCATTATTTTTAAAAGTTACAAGTGCAGAATTATCTTCATTAGCTTCAAATCCTGGCCTTAACATTACTTTTCTCTTTGCCTCCTCTCTTCTAACCTCAGAAAAAATCTCACGAAGTTTTGGAAGTGATTTTTTCCCTAAGATCTAAGATCTCACTTCATCAAATTCTTTATTTAAACCAGCAAAAAACAAATAAGCTCTTTCATTCTCTTCTTTTTTCATAGCTTTTACCATCTCCAGGACACTCCCATTCATCATTATAACACTGATTCAGTTCTTGCCAAAGAGACATCATCTTGTTATAATAAAAAGTAACTTCTTTTTCCCCTTGCCTAGCTTTCCAAAGTTTTATTATTAACTCAAAGATCTATGAAGCGTTTTCTAAATCTGAATACATGTCTTTTGTAACACCCCTTACCCGGTACCCTTGCCGGAATCGAGTACGTGGCATTACTAGACGTGACCATTAACTCGAGGAGTAAAAATTTTAAAGCTGCCCAACTGCGTCACGCTGACTAAATCGGCCATAACTCGAATTACAAAACTCGAAATTTAGATCCGTAAATTTTCCTTTAAAACTATACTCATATAACTATTCACCATAATTTTTTCCAGAATTTTTCATGTGGCCAATTAGTACAGTTTATTCTTCAAAGTTACCCTTATTACACTGCTGGACAATTCTGCCCTGTCCCTATAAAACTGCAGTTATCAGATTGCACAAATTTCCTATGATGTTCTTGTTTATACCATTGAAAAATAGACTCATTTGGGATTCTACACATATAAACCACGATTCCTAATTATTTTTGTACAATTTTTTACAATTTTTCCAAAACGGGACAGTAGCTCACGAATTCATTCAGAGCAGGTCTCGTTAAAACTTAATTATCTCATAATATACCAATCTTTTACCTATTCTGTTTCTTTCATGTAAAAATAGACACACTAAGGTTCAATTTCATAACTCACTCACCTCCAATCTCAATATACCCTATTTTTGGTGATTTTTCTAACTCACGTCACTGCTGCCACTACAAGCTGTTTTATTTCATTCAAAAAAAAAATAATAAATAAATAAATAAACTAGCTTCTAACCGAACCTACCTACATCTCAAATTCAAGGATTCAATTCATATACAAACATTTCCTTAATAAAAACGATTAACTTGATTAAGAATGCATAGACATTGCTACCATGAACCAACTTACATTCAAAACACACCAACGTACTTAACAAAGATTTAGCCATTTTCGCATGGCTATTTTTAGTTGTTTTTACACATAAACCTTAAGATTCCATCAAACAAAAACCAAGTCCTTCCTATACATGCCTTTGCTTAAAACCAAAATGAAAGAGTACCCAAAATGTAGATTGATAGTGTGAGCGACTTTCCGACGATCCCGATGAGCTTGTGGCTTGTTCCTAATCTATAAAACAGAGGAAACATCTCACATAATTAAGCTTACTAGCTTAGTAAGTCCTAACTCATGATAATAGAACATTTAATTATTTACGAAAAGAAAACAATCAACATAATCGCATCTCACATAGGCAATTAAGTAAATAGTTTACACAAAGCCGAATACTAGTAATTCAAGAAACTAAGTGAATTAGGGATCATTTCCTTAGACCTACATTTCTTCGTAGTTCATATAAGTATATCGCATGGAAATCTACTTTCTTAACGTCTATACATGAAAACCAATTGTTCCATAATAGCACGTTCTAAGCTCGGCTTCCGTCAAATTACATCCATCAATATTAATTTGACCCAAGTAATATTAAACATAGCATACCTTACATACTTATCTGAACCGTATTCTTAACAATTTAGCTCTAAATTGTCTTGAACAAAGATTCAATTTCTCTTTGGTAAAATACATCACCATCAAGCACGCTAGCGTAAAAGCACGAAAAGTAACAACACCGGCACAAGGCCTGCTAGGTGTAAAGCCCGATAAATAACACCGGCACGAGGCCTGCTAGGCGTAAAACCCGATTATGTCACCGGCACGAAGCCTGCTAGGCATAAAGCCCGATTATGTCACCGGCACGAGGCCTGCTAGGCATAAAGCCCGAATGTCAAAAATAACTTTACATACTTTTCGCATTTCACTGTCACATATCGAACCACATGCATTTATTCACATTTAGTTAAATACATTTGAAATCAACCCAATCCATCATCATCACATTCGGCCAACTCATGGTTTTACACCAACTCATACAAATTCTATCATCCATTAAATTTTGTAAATAACCTCAAAACATAAGATTGCTCAAGAACTTACTTATCCATTTGCTTTAGCCAAATAAATTCACTTCAATACTATACAGTTACACTCGGCTATATCATGAATTTATACATTAAATTTCCACAGTTTATCATTCACTAAATTCGTGATTAACTTATTGACATATTTTAGATAAAGGACTTACCTCGGTTGTCGATAAGCCGTGCAAATCGGCTACTCGATAATCTTTGTTTTTCCTCGATCTTGTTCCTTCTCTTTTGTTCCCGATCTAAAAATGTTAAATAAATTTTGTTCATATTCACCTGTCCCTTTTACTCAACTCAAAACAAATTACACACAACTTAATTCAAGAAACTAGGAACCGAATCCTTACTTCATACATTTAATCTAAACAATAACCACACCAAATTCAAGCATTTAACTTTTCCAATTTAACCGATTGCACACCACAACATAATTTCAACTCATTTGGATTTCTTTTCCATGGCCGAATGGCCCTTAGGTCTCTAGGATCCTCTATAACCCTTCCTTCTATCCCTTTAATGTACTTTAGTTTAAAACTTATCTTCTTATCTATGGCCATACATTCACTTTATAAGTATACATATATAACCGAATGCAATTGCTTAATATCATTCTTTCCTATGACCGAATTTGCTAATTCAAGTACCCACGCATTTTCTTCAACACAATACCAAGCAACAAGCTAATTAACCATAATTTATTCCTCCAAAGCCCAGTAGAATATTAGTTTGTTTAAAATCCAAGATTTTAACTTAATTTTCATTAGCATCAAATGCAAGCAATACTATATAAAATGACTTATTAAAAACAAGTTAAAATACTCACCCATTTTTCTATTTAGCAAACAATTAGACTAACCATAGCTAACATGTTTCCATCGAACATGAAAAAGCCATAGAACTAGATCATGGCCGAACCTAAGGGGAGCTTAAGTCTCAAGTTTTGCACCATAATTCGATAGCATAAAAGACTACCCACAACCATGCAAAAATCATCAAAAATGAAGCTTAATACCTCACCTTAGAGACACATGCATCAGCCGAATGAAGAAGGTAAGTTTCTTCTCTTCTTCAAGGTGAGATCGGAGTAGATGAAGGAGGAAAGAGATGTAAATTAATTTCCTTTTTGTTTAATTCTACTAACACCTTATTTTAGCATGCTTTTAATATAATATATTACTTATGTTTATAATATATTTATAAAAGCTTAATATTCTTAGCATGCTTACATAAAATAATGTCTTAAAAACAATATTTTAAAGCCATGAGTTATTTTATTACAAGCTTGCCGTCCACCTCTCTAACAAGGGAATTTGACATGCAAATCCCTATGTTTAAGTCTCAATTCAATTAGCCCCTTATTTGTTTCATGTTTGCTATCTTAGTTCCTTTGGCAATTTAGTCCTTTTTGCCAATTAAACACCCAAACAGATTAAATTCTCAAACAAAACATTCACATGCAACAATTCACCCATAATGGACACAAAGTAAAATATATATATATATATATATATTTTATTGGGCTCGGATTAGTGGTCCCGAAACCACTGTTCCGATTAGGGTCAAAATTGATGCATCACAACTCTCTCCCTTAAGGATTTTCGTCCCAAAATCTTATCGTTAAATAAGTTCGGATATTGTTTTGCTTCATTGACCCTTCAGTCCTCCCACGTAGCCTCTTCAACTCGTGGCGATTCCATAAAATCTTTACTAATGGAACCCTTTTATTTCTTAACTCCTTGGTTTCCCGAGCTAAGATACGGATCGGTTCCTCATCATAGGTCAAATCGGATCGAATTTCAATCTCGGCGGGGTGATCACATGGGACGGATCCGATCTGTATCTGCGAAGCAAGGGGCAGTTTCAATCGATAAGCAACAGGCCCTATATGCTCGGTGATTTCATACGGTCCAATAAATCTCGGACTCAACTTGCCTTTCTGACCGAATCGGAGTATTTTCTTCCACGGAGAAACTTTCAAGAACACCCGATCTCCGACTGAAATTCAATGTCCTTGCGTTTTAAATCGGCATAGGACTTTTGGCGATCCGGCGACTTTCAAATTACTTCTAATTACTGACTACCTTACATTCGGTTTCTTTAATCCAATCAACCCCGTGTATCTTATTCTCACTGAGCTCAGTCCAATACAACGGTGTGCGACATTTTCGACCATATAAGGCTTCATAAGGTGCCATTTTTATGCTAGATTGAAAGCCATTATTGTAAGCAAATTCAATCAAAGGTAGGTATCATTCCCACGTACCTTCAAACTCGAGAACGCAACACCTCAACATGTCCTCAAGTATCAAAATAGTTCGCTCAGACTGACCGTCTGTTTGCGGATGGAAGGCTGTACTAAAATGAAGTTTAGTACCTAATGCATCTTGCAATTTCTTCCAGAATCGCGATGTAAATCTTGGGTCTCTATCTGAAACAATGGAACTCGGTACACCGTGCAATCTTACAATCTGCGACACATACAATTCGGCGAGTTTGTCAAGTGAATAGTCGGTGCGTACCGGCACAAAATGAGATGATTTAGTCAGTCTATCAACGATAACCCATACGGCGTCTTTCTTACTAGGTGTCATAGGGAGACCGGATACAAAATCCATGGTGATTCTATCCCATTTCCATTCGGGTATCATGATTGGCTGAAGCAATCCAGATGGAACCTGATGCTCAGCTTTCACTTGTTGACAGATTAAGCACTTGGAGACAAATTCGGATATATCTCGTTTCATGCCAGGCCACCAATAGAACTGCTTCAAATCATTATACATTTTCGTGCGACCCGGGTGTATCGACATTCGGCCATTATGGGCCTCACTTAGAATCATCTGTATCAAATCTGAGTTCATCGGAACACACAATCGACTTTTATAATTCAGACAGTCATTTGCATCTATCTGGAAATCTGATTCTGTAGCGTTTTCACACTGGATCCGAATAGCAACTAGCTTTTCGTCAACTTTCTGTGCATCGCAAATTTGCTGAATGAACATCGGTCTTGCTTGTAACTCAGCTATGATCGAACCATCATCAGATATAGCCACCCGTGCGTTCAATGCACGAAGTGTAAATAATGATTTTCGACTTAACGCATCCGCTACAACATTAGCTTTCCCCGGATGGTAGTCAATCACTAATTCATAGTCTTTCAGCAATTCTAACCATCTGCGTTGTCTCAAGTTTAAGTCTTTCTGAGTCATCAAATATTTCAAACTTTTGTGATCTGAATAAATATGACATTTTTCGCCAAATAAGTAGTGACGCCAAATTTTTAATGCGAACACAATGGTCTAACTCCAGTCGTGAGTTGGATAATTTTTCTCATGCGGCTTCAATTGTCTCGAGCGTAGGCTATCACCTTGCCTTCTTGCATTAAAACACAACCCACTCATTTAAGGAAGCATCACTAAAAATAGTAAATTCTTTACCCGATTCAGTGAGTTAATCTTCTGGGCTTCGGTCAAAAAGGCTTTCAACCGCTCAAAACTTTTACGACATTTTTCGACCACTCAAATTTGACATCTTTACTCAGTAGTCTAGTCAGCGGTGTAGCTATAACAGAAAAAAACTTTTACAAACCGCTTTGTAATACCCGCTGAGGCCTAGAAAACTTGAATCTCTAAAACATTCTTTGGTGGTTTCCAATCGAGTATGGCTGCTATTTTGTTTGGATCCACCCGAATACCTGACACCGAAACAACATGACCCAAGAAGTTGACTTCATTCATCCAGAACTCACACTTACTGAACTTTGCATACAATCGTTGATCTCTCAAAATTTGTAGTACTAATCTCAAATGCTCAAAGATGTTCCGTTTCATTTTTGGAGTAGATCAGTATATCATCAATAAACACTACTACAAACCGATCTAAAAAGCGTCCGGAAGACCCGGTTCATTAGATCCATAAAAGCAAAGAGTGCATTAGTGAGTCCAAAAGGCATAACCAAAAACTCATAGTGTCCGTACCTCGTTCGGAAAGCAGTCTTTGGCACATCTGTATCTCTGACTCGCAACTGATAATAGCCCGATCTCAAATCTATTTTCGAAAACACTGAAGCCCCCTTCAATTGATCAAATAAATCGTCAATCCGAGGTAACGGGTACTTATTCTTTATGGTTACCTTATTTAGTTGTCGGTAGTCGATACACATTCGCATAGTTCCATCTTTCTTTTTCACAAATAAAACCGGTGCACCCCACGGAGAGAAACTCGGTCGCGCGAAGCCCTTATCTGTCAACTCTTGCAACTGCGCTTTCAATTCTTTTAATTCAATAGGTGCCATTCGGTACGGAGCTATCGAAATCGGAGCCGCACCCGGTACTAACTCAATGCCGAATTCAATCTCTCGTACTGGGGGTAAACCCGGTAGTTCTTCAGGAAACACATCGGGGTATTCACATACAATCGTCTGATTCAATTTGTATCTCTGGACATTTTATTATCCATTACATAGGCCAAATAAGCTTCACACCCTTTTCTCACATATTTTCGGGCTAACATTGAAGATATTCTCAGTAGGCAACCCATTTACGTCCACAGATTTAATTCGATGGTCTCACCATTTCGACATTTCAAATCGATAAGCTTCCTTTTACAATCCACTCTTGCCTCATATGAAGTTAACCACCCCATACCCAAGATTATATCAAATTCGTCAAAGGGCAACAACATTAAATCACCGGGAAGCAATAATCCCGAATCATCAACGGGCAACCTCTACACACTTTATTAACAAGCACAAATCTACCCAAAGGGTTGGACACACGAATCACAAACTCGGTAGACTCAACTAGCGAGTCTTGCCAAATTTTAAAGTTTCACACACATAAGAATGAGTCGAACCAGGATCAATTAGTGCAATCACGGTGTATCATAAAGAGTGAAAGTACCCGTAATGGCGTCGGGAGAGAAGCATCCTCTCTAGCTCGCGCAGCATATGCTCTAGCCGGAGCTCTAGCCTCAGATCGATCTGTAGTGTTCTTCGTTCCTTTCTGACTACCACCTACATTGCCTGAATGTCTGGGTGGTCTACCTCGCATTGACACGTTGCTCGGTTTAGTGTTCTGAACTGTATTCTGCTCAGCTAACTTCGGACACTCTCTAATAAAATGATCTGACGATCCACATTTATAGCAAGACCGATCATGGAATCTACAACTCCCTGAGTGCCATTTCCCACAGTGCTTGCATTCAACTCTATTTTGTGGAATGTTACCAACACTGGCTATCGAGGTAGCTCGGGAGCTCATAGGAGGTCGATCCCGTCTAGGTGGATCTGTAGTAGCTTTCTGTCGGCTGTAGTCATCTCTGGGCTTCTTGATCGTGGAATGAAAGACTTTACCCGAAGACCTTTTTCGGATGTCTCTAGCTTCTGTCTCAGCCTTTCTTTTCTCTTTTCCGAGCTCTTCAGCTTTGCAAGCTCTCTCAACTAAAGTTACAAACTCTTGGATTTCAAGAATGCCAACAAACATCTTTATATCTTCATTTAGGCCGTCTTCAAATCTTTTACACATAATAGCTTCAGTGAAACACATTCTCTAGCATATCGGTGAGCACGAGAAATTTTCTTTCATATTCCGTTACGGTCATTCGCCCTTGTTTCACTTTCAAGGAACTCCTTTCGTTTTTGATCAATGAATCTCTGGCTAATATACTTCTTGCGAAATTCAGTTTGGAAGAAATCCCATGTCACTTTTTCTTTGAACCACTTGATACTAGTGTATTCCACGATGATATCAAAGGTCCCCGATAAGGATATAGTACACTTCAAGCATTCATCCGAGTACAAGATACTCATCAAGTACCGAATAGTGTTATCAAGCCACATTTCGGCTCTCTCAGGCACGTCATCATCGTCATTAGCTTTAAATTCTTCTTTTCCATTTTTTGGATTTTATCAATCTGGGGCCTACTAGATCTCATCGGATCTATCATTGGGGGAGTCTGAAGGAATCGGAGTTGGATTATTCGGGCGGAGGTTGGGGTACAATAGGGTTATTTTGAATAAATTGGGCAAACCACTCATTCATCATTCGATAAAAGGCTTGTTTAGTTTCTCCTTCGTGGCTACCCAAACAGTCGAGAGTCTGTCGCGCTGATCCGTGGGTGCGGTCGGCCAGCGCCACGCTCTCCACATCATCGACTCTGACTCTTTCTCGGTTCGAGTCCATTTACTATACAAAACAAAGTTCAGGCTGTCAGAAGTCACCACACTATCAACATATAACCACAGGCATGTATAGCTAGACTCACACGCGCCACGGTAGTCCTAGAATCGACTAAACCGTAAGCTCTGATACCAATCAAATGTAACACCCCTTACCCGGTACCCTTGCCGGAATCGAGTACGTGGCATTACTAGACGTGACCATTAACTCGAGGAGTAAAAATTTTAAAGCTGCCCAACTGCGTCACGCTGACTAAATCGGCCATAACTCGAGTTACAAAACTCGAAATTTAGATCCGTAAATTTTCCTTGAAACTAGACTCATATAACTATTCACCATAATTTTTTCCAGAATTTTTCATGTGGCCAATTAGTACAGTTTATTCTTCAAAGTTACCCTTATTACACTGCTGGACAATTCTGACCTGTCCCTATAAAACTGCAGTTATCAGATTGCACAAATTTTCTATGATGTTCTTGTTTATACCATTGAAAAATAGACTCATTTGGGATTCTATACATATAAACCACGATTCCTAATTATTTTTGTACAATTTTTTACAATTTTTCCAAAATGGGACAGTAGCTCACGAATTCATTCAGAGCAGGTCTCGTTAAAACTTAATTATCTCATAATATACCAATCTTTTACCTATTCTGTTTCTTTCATGTAAAAATAGACACACTAAGGTTCAATTTCATAACTCACTCACCTCCAATCTCAATATACCCTATTTTTGGTGATTTTTCTAACTCACGTCACTGCTGCCACTACAAGCTGTTTTATTTCATTCAAAAAAAAATAATAAATAAATAAATAAACTAGCTTCTAACCGAACCTACCTACATCTCAAATTCAAGGATTCAATTCATATACAAACATTTCCTTAATAAAAACGATTAACTTGATTAAGAATGCATAGACATTGCTACCATGAACCAACTTACATTCAAAACACACCAACGTACTTAACAAAGATTTAGCCATTTTCGCATGGCTATTTTTAGTTGTTTTTACACATAAACCTTAAGATTCCATCAAACAAAAACCAAGTCCTTCCTATACATGCCTTTGCTTAAAACCAAAATGAAAGAGTACCCAAAATGTAGATTGATAGTGTGAGCGACTTTCCGACGATCCCGATGAGCTTGTGGCTTGTTCCTAATCTATAAAACAGAGGAAACATCTCACATAATTAAGCTTACTAGCTTAGTAAGTCCTAACTCATGATAATAGAACATTTAATTATTTACTGAAAAGAAAACAATCAACATATCGCATCTCACATAGGCAATTAAGTAAATAGTTTACACAAAGCCGAATACTAGTAATTCAAGAAACTAAGTGAATTAGGGATCATTTCCTTAGACCTACATTTCTTCGTAGTTCATATAAGTATATCGCATGGAAATCTACTTTCTTAACGTCTATACATGAAAACCAATTGTTCCATAATAGCACGTTCTAAGCTCGGCTTCCGTCAAATTACATCCATCAATATTAATTTGACCCAAGTAATATTAAACATAGCATACCTTACATACTTATCTGAACCGTATTCTTAACAATTTAGCTCTAAATTGTCTTGAACAAAGATTCAATTTCTCTTTGGTAAAATACATCACCAGCATCAAGCTCGCTAGGCGTAAAGCTCGAAAAGTAACACCGCACAAGGCACGCTAGGCGTAAAGCCCGATAAATAACACCGCACGAGGCACGCTGGCGTAAAACCCGATTATGTCACCGGCACGAAGCCTGCTAGGCATAAAGCCCGATTATGTCACCGGCACGAGGCCTGCTAGGCATAAAGCCCGATTATGTCACCGGCACGAGGCCTGCTAGGCATAAAGCCCGAATGTCAAAAATAACTTTACATACTTTTCGCATTTCAACATCACATATCGAACCACATGCATTTATTCACATTTAGTTAAATACATTTGAAATCAACCCAATCCATCATCATCACATTCGGCCAACTCATGGTTTTACACCAACTCATACAAATTCTATCATCCATTAAATTTTGTAAATAACCTCAAAACATAAGATTGCTCAAGAACTTACTTATCCATTTGCTTTAGCCAAATAAATTCACTTCAATACTATACAGTTACACTCGGCTATATCATGAATTTATACATTAAATTTCCACAGCTTTATCATTCACTAAATTAAGTGATTAACTTATTGACATATTTTAGATAAAGGACTTACCTCGGTTGTCGATAAGCCGTGCAAATCGGCTACTCGATAATCTTTGTTTTTCCTCGATCTTGTTCCTTCTCTTTTTGTTCCCGATCTAAAAATGTTAAATAAATTTTGTTCATATTCACCCTGTCCCTTTTTACTCAACTCAAAACAAATTACACACAACTTAATTCAAGAAACTAGGAACCGAATCCTTACTTCATACATTTAATCTAAACAATAACCACACCAAATTCAAGCATTTAACTTTTCCAATTTAACCGATTGCACACCACAACATAATTTCAACTCATTTGGATTTCTTTTCCATGGCCGAATGGCCCTTAGGTCTCTAGGATCCTCTATAACCCTTCCTTCTATCCCTTTAATGTACTTTAGTTTAAAACTTATCTTCTTATCTATGGCCATACATTCACTTTATAAGTATACATATATAACCGAATGCAATTGCTTAATATCATTCTTTCCTATGACCGAATTTGCTAATTCAAGTACCCACGCATTTTCTTCAACACAATACCAAGCAACAAGCTAATTAACCATAATTTATTCCTCCAAAGCCCAAATAGAATATTAGTTTGTTAAAATCCAAGATTTTAACTTAATTTTCATTAGCATCAAACGCAAGCAATACTATATAAAATGACTTATTAAAAACAAGTTAAAATACTCACCCATTTTTCTATTTAGCAAACAATTAGACTAACCATAGCTAACATGTTTCCATCGAACATGAAAAAGCCATAGAACTAGATCATGGCCGAACCTAAGGGGAGCTTAAGTCTCAAGTTTTGCACCATAATTCGATAGCATAAAAGACTACCCACAACCATGCAAAAATCATCAAAAATGAAGCTTAATACCTCACCTTAGAGACACATGCATCAGCCGAATGAAGAAGGTAAGTTTCTTCTCTTCTTCAAGGTGAGATTCGGGTAGATGAAGGAGGAAAGAGATGTAAATTAATTTCCTTTTTGTTTAATTCTACTAACACCTTATTTTAGCATGCTTTTAATATAATATATTACTTATGTTTATAATATATTTATAAAAGCTTAATATTCTTAGCATGCTTACATAAAATAATGTCTTAAAAACAATATTTTAAAGCCATGAGTTATTTTATTACAAGCTTGCCGTCCACCTCTCTAACAAGGGGAATTTGACATGCAAATCCCTATGTTTAAGTCTCAATTCACTTAGCCCCTTATTTGTTTCATGTTTGCTATCTTAGTTCCTTTGGCAATTTAGTCCTTTTTGCCAATTAAACACCCAAACAGTTAAATTCTCAAACAAAACATTCACATGCAACAATTCACCCATAATGGACACAAAGTAAAATATATATATATATAAAAATATTTATTGGGCTCGGATTAGTGGTCCCGAAACCACCGTTCCGATTAGGGTCAAAATTGGTCTGTCACATCTTTCACAGCGTCCCAAACATTTTTAGCAGTTGGGAGAAAAAGAAAAGGTTTACCTACGGATGCTTGCATGGAATTAATAAGCCATGCAATTATCATAGAATTTTCTGACCTCCACTTGCTTATCTTTGGATCGCCCACCTGTGGTTGCTTGACTTCTCCATTTAAATGACCTAGCTTGACGCGCCTATCAATTGCTAATTTTATAGACTGCAACCATTCCAGATAATTCTTGCCATTCAGCTTGTGAGATGTCAGCTGAAAAGAAAGGTGAGACGCCTCTGTCCCTTGAGTCATTGTACTCTCGGTAGTTGTTTCAACGGTAGAACTTTCTTCCTCTGTTTGATTGATGGATCTCCTATCTCCAGTGAAGGTAGTTTTAACCATGATGTTACTATAGATTTAAGGTAGCTCAGATGCCATGAAAGTTTTCAAGAGAGCTTTTAATAAAACTGTTTTTTATTATTAACTAAAGAACTAAACTTAAATAGAGAAAAAAGGCCTAATCCTAATTGGGAAAATAATTCCCTTATTCTAATAAACTACTAAAACATAAGGGAAAATAGTTTCCTTATTCTAATAAACTACTAAAAGATAAAATAAAATGTTCCTATAATATGGATAAAACTTATCTACCTAAATAAGATTTATCTACTTAAATAAATTTAAAATACATACATATTTCATCATGGTGAAGCCCTCAAACTTGTGGAGCTATTATGCATGCATGCTGCAGATTTGGATCCCTCAAGAGCTATCAATATATTCAAGAACCCTGTTTTTGTGGCAGTAACACATGGGATTCCTGAGATTGTTGAAAAGATCATATAGTCATTTTCGGTTGCAGTTCAGTTCTATGACAACGAGGGGTGTAACATATTCCAACGGCCAGTTTTATTTCGTCACCACAAGGTTTTCAGCCTCATATCTAGAATCAGTCATGAGCAAAAACTAATTGTAGCCGATAATATGGATAATTTTAGTAATAACATGTTGCATCTGGTCAGAAATTTGGCACCGCCGGACCAGCTTAATCGTGTTTATGGTACAGCTTTGCAAATGCAACGTGAGCTACAATGGGTTTAAAATATCAAAATTTTTCTTCTCCCTTTACCATTAGGTGAATATCTTACATAAAGTTAGTCATGGGTTTATGTGGAGGTCTTGTACATATATGTACATACATAGCTGTATTAACATTTTCGTACAGGAAGTGGAAAAGGTGGTACCAAATATCTATCAATATGCAAGGAACATTGAGATAAGGACTCCTAGAATGGTGTTCACTGAAGAAAACAAGGAATTAGTTAAAGAAGAAGAGAGATGGATGAAAGGTCCAACGAATTCATGCTCGGTGGTGGCTGCCCCTATTGCCACAGTTGTGTTTGTAGCAGCCATCACATTACTAGGTGGCACCAATGGTAACAACGAATTCCTAGTATTTAAAAGTGAAAAGGCATTTGTTATCTTTGCAATGCCAGATGCACTGTCTCTCTTCTCATCCACTGCCGCCATTCTCATGTTCTTGTCCATGCTCACTGCTCGTTATGTTGAAGACGACTTTCTCCAAGCCCTCCCCAAGAGGCTGATTATGGGGTTCCTCACCCTTTTCATCTCCATTACCACCATGATGATTGCCTTTAGTTCCACGCTCTATCTTGTGTTTGGAGAGGCTATGACATGGATTCTAGTATGTGTGGCTAAATCAACCCGTGTATTGGTAACCTTAGTTTATTTATCTTCAATTTCCACTACTTGTGGATAGGGGTGAAGCCAGGACAACTTTTCAAGGGGCGGATGAAATTTTAATTTTTTTATAGTTTATATCTTTCTAATTTGTAAAGGATTAAATCAAATTTTTTATAATTTTAGAGGGGGCCAAAGTACAATTTTACCTTTACTAATTTAAAATTTTTTAAAAATTTTAAGGACCTAAATAGAAATTTTACCTTTTAGGGGGGCCGGGGCCCACGCCAGCCCCCTGGCTTCGCCACTGCTTGTGGATATGTTCTACTCTACTTATGGCCATGGAATTTCCGGCAAGCGCAGTGAAAAACCCTTGTATTAAATGAAAATTCAAAAATAAACAGGGAGGTATTGTGTGTGTGTGAGAGGAAGAGAGGCATTGTTCAGTGGCAGCCCTTTCAAAACCTCCCCAGATGTTTGTTGTAAGGCTCTTAGGTGAGTGTCAAATCTCATGGAGTTTCATATTGATGGAGAAGAAAGTGCAGACAACTAAGAATGTCCATAGTTGGCAAAACTAGCTTGACAAACAACTTTCCATACACGACACTCAATTACATAAAGAATATTTGAAGGAAAGGAATGCAAGTTGATGTAATTTATAGTTTAATTAAAACCAATAATTAGTGTGATTTATACAAGCATCCACTTCATCATGATATTAAGTTTTTTATAAATTATTTAAACATATTTAATTAAAATATTCACGTTAATTGAGAAGAAAAGCATATAAGAAGTGAAACATTTCTATTAAGCGATAAGATAGGGATCACTTTTGAAATAAAATGCTTCTTCTAATCTATTTAGGTATGAAACTATTATTCTGTAATGCTCCTAATCCGTATCTGTCGCCGAAACAAGGTTTTGGAGTATTATAGGAACATTCAGAACATTTATCGATTAATTCAAGTAAGTTACTACTCATTCACCGAGGTCATTCATAATGTCCCTTAAATGGACCCTCGAAGCCCAATACGAGCATTAGAATCAAGTCGGGACTAAATCAGGAACTCAATAAATTTTTCGTGAAATTCTAAAATTTTCTAAGGTGCAGGACTCACACGTCCGTGCTACAGGCTATGTTCAAAACTAGGTAGATCTCTAACTTGTGCCACACGGCCATGCTATACGCCTGTGTGCTAAGCCGTGTAGTTAATTAATTCAATTCGAATTAGGTGCAGGTTTCACACAGCTAAGACACACGCCCATGTTCTAGGCCGTATGGCACACACGGCTAAGACGCACGCCCGTGTCTTTGCCCGTGTGCTCAATTCTAAGAATTTTGTTTCTCAAAATTAAGGTGCAGGGGACACACAGCCTAACCACATGCCCGTGTTACCAGGCCGTGTGTCACGCACGGTCTAGACACATGCCCGTGTGTCTGCCCATGTGTACAAAATAAAGCCATTCCTAACTTCATTTCTCACCCCAATCTTTGCCATAATCCTACACCACATCTTGCATTCATAACCCAACAAATCCAAGCATTTTATTCAAGTTAATTCTATCATTTAACATGATATATCATCACATAAAATTACTAACCATTTCAAGCATTCTAATCAAGCATGTTCCATCCATCATCAGGGCATATCATTTCCTGCATACATGTTTACAATCTTACCTTGGTTATGACCTCATGTTAGACATAATTTTATCAACTACTTAACATATATGTGGCTAACATAATATGACATTACAAGTATATTAAAACAATCATTACTAGGCATTCCAATGGCTAGATTACAAGCGTGATTTATGTTTACGTGCCAATATTGCCAACATATCCTATACATGTCATTACAACCACAATTGAATTACCATACCATACCGACATGGGTCGATGGATAGTGTGAGTGATCTCCGCCAAGCTTCCAATCCAACGAGCTTCTAATTTACTCTAAAACAGGGGAAAACAAAATGGGGTAAGCATAAAATACTTAGTAAGTTCGTATAACATGGAACTTAACTTACCATTCATCCTATTTGAGATAACTAAGTAAGGCACATTCATTCAATTTGACCTCAAGCCCTACACATATCCTCATTGCCCTTGTTAGTAATTTATTCCAATAATAACATCAAAACATATATGGACTCAACAACAATTAAGTTTCCATGCACATATGCTTTCCACATCGTGCATTCATTTAACATGTATAATTCATCTCATTATTACAAGTATAATTTCATACTAGTTCACTTCGAGTTCAGATCATTTGACATTAGAACTTTACTCATATTACTTGGAATATCAAGGTTCCGATTAGTTCACTCAAGGTGTACAAGTCAATAATCAAGAATGCACATATATTCATCAAATAAAGTCCATGTGCAAATGACATCATCTCATGTTTACATATATCATTTGTCATGTAACATCATTTTCTTGTAATTAAGACGGATACATATAATAATTCATTTCTTATACATATCTTCTCATATCCAGATTCCTACCCGTTGAATTTATCTGAAATATCGATGGTTACTCAGGTAGTACACTCGAGGTGTACAGTTCCATATTCCATCAATTCATACTCAGTAGCACCTTGTAGGTACACTCTCGAGCCACGTATCATATAGCAGAATTACCACTCCAGGCTAAATTCTAGTTGTAACATTTACTCTATGGGCTTTGTTGGATTACCAGTCCAGGCTAAATCCTTTATATTACAAATAATTCCTTATAGAGTCCAATCTGTATTACCCGTACAGGGCTAAATCCAATTCAGAATATATGCTCGAAAGGACTCACATCAGGATTACCCGTCCGGGCTAAATCCTTTTTGTAATGAAGTCATTAGGATTGCTCTTTCAAGCCTAATCCATTTCTGCAACAAATGCAGGACCTCATTCATTTTGGCGATTACATTTATCCATCGATATTCATTTATTCAAACGGGATTTAAACATTTTTCAAACATTATCAAGAATTTGATTATTTCATTCCTCCTTAACATTTATGTAATTCAAGTAAAACACATTCCACATTCATGTCAAGCATACAAGTAACATTTTATTCATTTACCATTTTATCGGGCATTTTCATTTATCAGGCTATATCGAGTAGGTGATCATTTCACATATTTATGACATTGATAAAATTCACTAACACAAAATTCAAATCAAGCATAAAAACATATATAATTTAGTTACACGAACTTACCTAGACAAAAGTTCGTGTAACAACCCGGTTTAGGACCCTAGTCAGAATAGTGGTTTCGAGACCACAAATCTAAGGTCGGAATAATATTTTAATATTATTTTTGGTGTTGATTATATGTGATATAGCCTGTGTGAAAATTCTATGTGGTAATTTTATCGACTGTGTGCCGAATTATGATAATGGCCTTAATCGCGTAAAGTGTAAAATGCTGAGTGCTGATTGTCGAAACTATTTTTAATTTTTAAAAAATAGGGATCGACTTTAAAAATGAAAATGGAGTCGCCACCAATCTTTTTTCGAGGTGTGATCGGGTCACCTTGAGATTAATCATTTTAATAAAACATTTTGATTTATTAAAATAATAATTTTTGGTCTACAAAATTCGAGAAAACGGGTTCGGGAGTCGGTTACGCACGAGGAAGGATTAGCACCCTCGTAACTCCCAAAAATTGGTACCTAATTGATTAATTAATGTCCTAATATCAAAAATTTAAAAAGAATTTAAAACACGATCCTTTTGATTTTTTAAAACTTATGTCCTTTAATTTTAAATGGACATTCAATTATTTGGATTTTAAAAGAAAAATTGAAACTCAATAAGTTAGAGCACGATCTTTCGAATTTTCCAAACACCGAATATCCTTTGCTTGTTAGAAATCCTTGCCTCGAGATGACAAAACGTCACATCCAGTGAGTTAGGACACAACATCTTAAATTCTCGAGAATAGGTTTTTTATTTAAAAATTCATATTGGTTAAAACCTGTTAACGAGATTGGCCCCATCACATCCATGCCCCACATATGAAAAATTTGTGAAGAATTGAAGAAAGCACATGAATCTTGTCTTCTTAAATACGACATAACTGATGCCATCCCTTTCTATGTAGATCAGCAGTGCCCGATCCTCATGTTTAGCCCGCATCTTAGTAGCCCGGGCATGTCCTGATATGATCATGCAAAAATATCTTTGAATTCTTGAAAATAACTCAATGATGTCTCGCATTAATTCTATAGTGAGCTGGGCTTCGATCTTCACCCTTTTCCTAGGCTTATAATATCCAATGACCTTTTGTAGAGTAAGGTCTGTTTTTTATCTTGTTCTACCATCCTTAACAAATCAGAAGGTAGGTTACAATCTCTGTCATCTTCAAAGTCCCGAGGTCCCCCTAAACACATATCTCACTCGAAAGGAGACTCTGAGTCAGTGGCAGTGTTGTTCACATCATTGATATTTGGAGACCTAGTGTAGGTTCGGAGGAAGATTCCAAAGAATAAATGATTCAAAGAATGATTGTTTGTATGATCATGAATGAATAAAAGAATATTTGAAAGATAATCCAAAGAATAAAAAAAAAAGATGCATTTTATTAAAATAAAAATTCTGGACATAAGCCTATTTCACGAAAAGATAATCCAAACAAGCGTGTTTTGAATGTTACTCTAGATCAGTTCTAAAATACATAGATCTCTTCTACAGTCCCATTATTCAAAACACTCCCAAGTACGCAAAGGTTTGGGAACTTCGTTCCACAGTTCTCTCTTTGAATATGATTTCTTCAAAGGGTTACAACTTTCTTGTCTCCTCCTTCAATTATCGCATTTACTACCTCGTCAAAGTGATCAGGTTTTGATGAATCGTCGAACTTCACAATTCCCATTTTAATGAAACTTTCAACCAACTTTTTAAACGTAGTACAATTTTCAATTGAATGACCCTTTATTCCTGCGTGGTACTTGCATTGGGCATCTCGTTATACCATTTTGGGAACGGAGGTTGCAACGGTTTCAAATAAAATGGGGACACCATGTGTGCGTCAAACAAACTTTGATATAGCTCCTTATACGTCATTGGGATTGGCGTAAATTAGAGCTTTTCAGAGTTTTGCCTTGTGCCCGACTCTTGTCTCACCAACCCTTGTTGCCCAACAGTAATTACCTTTGGCTGGTTAACAGTAATTGCTCTTGAGTACCCTTTGTCGTATATACTCGTATTATTCACCTTGTCATCCTTTTTCCTAGGAGTAGACCTTTTAGTGGTTTCCCCTGCTTCAATCTTGCCACCTCTTATGGCATTTTCAATCATCTCTCCTGCCATCACTATATCCACAAAGCTCTTGGTGGTACTTCATATCATATGAGTGATGAATGGATCCTTCAAGGTATTGATAAAGAGCATTGTAGTTTCCTTTTCTAGGAGTGGTGGCTGAACTTGTATGGCGACCTCCCTCCATCTTTGCGCGTACTGCCTGAAGCTTTCATTTGACTTCTTCTCCATGTTTTGCAAAGTGATTCTGTCAGGCGTCAGGTCTGTGACATGATTGTATTACTTCATGAAGGCTTGGGCTAGGTCTTTCCAGGAGCTAATCCTAGCACGGCTAAGTTGATTGTACCACCTGGATGCTGCCCCCACTAAACTATCTTGAAAACAATGAATAAAAAGTTGATCATTGTTCACGTAACCAGTCATGCGTCTACAGAACATAGTGATGTGGGCTTCAGGGCAACTAGCCCCATTGTACTTCTCAAATTCTAGCATCTTGAATTTATGAGGAAGCACCAGATTCGGGAACAAACTCAAGTCCTTTGCATCAATACCATGATGATGGTTGGCATTTTCCAAAGCCTTAAATTTTTCTTCCAACCATCTACAGTGATCTTCCAATTGTCTTGAAGATTCAGTTCTGTTCCCTTCCCTCTCTGCTATATCTAAATAAGGGATAACGGGATTAGCAAGGTTATCTCCTGGGTTGGATCCTGTGACGGCTTGGAAGTTCATGGGCGGTCTATTATCAACTTGCCCTTGTTGGGGCCTAATCGTGATAGGTAGCCTTTGGGGATACTCCTTAAGTTGTACATGTGGTGGGGTGAAATCCCTAGGAAAGTCCTCGTTGTCTTCAGCATTAACTAGGGGACCCTTTCCTTTGTCCATTGCCCCACTCATCATCTGGGCCATTTGAGCCATCATGTTTCTCTGAGCTTCCAACATTTGGTCCCTCATTTCTTGTTGGAGCTTTGCCAATTGCTCCTGCATATGATCTTGCATATCTCTTTGAAATTGTTCCAATCTTTGATCCATTTTCTTTGATTTGGCACGAGTACCGTAAGGATGTTCAGTTTCCAGATTTTTCCTTCCTCTTTCTCTTTTTTCTCTCTGTTATAATTTCAACTAATTAGACTCTCTCTATGGACTTAAATGCATGTGATGTGATGTAATGCAAATGCATAAATGCAAAGAAAGAGAGGTGTTGATTCTGAATTCAATTCCATTAAAAAAAATTTCTAGAAAGTAAATTTCTTTACATAAAACGGATCACATATACGGCCTTGCCCTTATATTCCAAGCAAAAACATCAATCCACTTCTTCACATAGGTTAAATCTTGCAAACTTCTAATAGATGCCTCATATTAGCTCCTTTTTGATTGATCTGGGCCGCGACTCACTGCTCACTTAACCTCGCAATGCTCGTTCTCCTCTTCAAGAAAACCGAGACGTGGTGATTCTCGAATAGTCTTTGCCATCTTGAATCCTTGGAGAATAAAGTCTTGTATTCCTTCACGGACTATCAGTCTTCTCTCGTTTACTGGGACCATATTCGGACGACCGTATTATAATCCACTTTATTAAAAAATCTATTTTCTTATGACAAACTATTCTATTTAGCAATCAAATTTTAATCAACACCTCTTTTGTATGATGTGGATGCAATGCAATCAAAACAAAAAAAAAAAAACTTTAGCACAAGAAAAAATAAATAACATAGAACACCTATCTGGGTGACCACTAAGGTTTGACATAGTTCTACCTGAGGTGGGCTCTTAGGGTTCACTATATGCGGTTTAGTTCTAAAGTTGAGGGACCCGAACCAGTAAATTTCTCGATCCTCACCCATTATAGGCTTATATGGATCGAGTTTAGTTCAGGGGAATACACTTCCCTATGGCTGCACGGAGGTGAAAACCTCACGAAGACATAGGTACGATGTATCCCGAAAGCAGTCCACTAGCCCATGTGGAGGTGAAAACCTCACGAAGGCATAGTTTCTCACTCCCACTTAAGGGTGTGACCACAACAGTCATTCAATATGATGCAAGAGTACACCACAAGACTCAAACCATAACAAACTTATGTCACAAACTCATATAGTGAAAGAATCAAAATCAAATTTTAATTTTCGATAAAAGGACAAAAATAATTAATTTATGGCTTGACTCTCTGATGATCTCCCCAGTGGAGTCGCCAAGCTGTCGAAACCATTTTTAATTTTTAAAAACAAGGATCGACTTTAAAAATGAAAATTGAGTCGCCACCAATCTTTTTTCGAGGTCTGATCGGGTCACCTTGAGATTAATCATTTTAATAAAACATTTTGATTTATTAAAATAATGATTTTTGGTCTACAAAATTCGAGAAAATGGGTTCGGGAGTCGGTTATGCATGAGGAAAGATTAGCACCATCGTAACGCCTAAAAATTGGTACCTAATTGATTAATTAATGTCCTAAAGTCAAAAATTTGAAAGGATTTTAAAACACGATCCTTTTGATTTTTAAAAGACATTCAATTATTTGGATTTTAAAAGAAAAATCGAAACTCAGTAAGTTAAAGCATGATCTTTCAAATTTTCTAAACACCGAATATCTTTTACTTTTTAGAAATCCTTGCCCCGAGATGACAAAACGTCACATCCAGTGAGTTATGACACAACATCTTAAATTCTCGAGAATAGGTTTTTTATTTAAAAATTCATATGTTTTAATTTCAAAAAGGGTACTCAATCATTTGGACTTAATGAGAAAAATCAAAACCCATAAGTTAGGGCACGATTTTCTCAAAACTCTCAAATATCGAATATTGCCTTATTTTTAAATTTTAAAAAAATCATAGATTTTGAAATAAGTAATATCAAAAATAATAAAATAAAACAGCTTGAAATAAATACCACATAAAAATTTGGAATAAATAAATAAAATACAAATTTGCAAAAGTGTGAATAAAATAAATCTCTATACCGAAATAATAAATAAACGAATAAAATAAAAAAGAATAATTAATAATTAAACGATTAAATGGATAAATAAATAAAATTTAAAAAAAACGAAGATGAATGAAGAATAAAATAAGAACAAACCGTAGAAAATAAGAACGCAATAGGGAAAGAAATTTGAGTGAATGCTCTCAAGAATTCTTATTGCTTCCTCCAAACTCATGTGTGTTTACAATGAAGGGAGAGGCCTCTATTTATAGTTGAGCCTCCCCAAATCCAACGGTACAGATCAATTACATCAACGGTTAAGATTAAAAGGTATCTACAAATTAAATCTCTAAGATTACAAAATCATATCTTCTAAGATTGCATACCATATCTTCTAGGATTGCATATCATATCTAAGATTACATACCATATCTTCTAGGATTGCATATCATATCTAAGATTTGCATATCATATCTAAGATTGTATATCCTTGAAGATTGTGTTTCCATATATGTCAAGCTTGTAGATGGACCTTCAATCTTTTCAAGTAATGGGCCATTCCGATCGGGCCAAATGATATATTTTGGACTGGACTTGGACTTTGTTTTATTATTTTGGGTTTATTATTTTTTGTATGGGCCCGGGCTAAATTGGCCTATTACACTGATTGTTAAGTATCAAATTGTTGATGTCTTTATAATGTGAAGCCTTTAAAAGGCAATTAGCCTATTTTATTAATAGTGGGCGGTGGATGGACATATTAACCAACTAAAATGTAATATAATATGTTATTATTAAAGGCTTATGGTAATTGGATTAATAATAATATATGTTATGATAAAACAAACATGATAGATGATTATTATCATCTTTTGAATGCCAAAATTGAAGAAAGGAAAAGAAGAGAAAATACAAGTTAGGGTTCAGCCATTGAATTGCTTAATTAAGGTATGTTTTGACTTTAGTTATTGATGATTTTTAGATTCTTGCTTAGTTTACTATCAAGTCCATGTTGTAATTTAAAGAATTGATGATGTCTATTATATTTGCCATTGAAGAACATGTGAGCTTTGTCATGTTAGTTGGTGAAATATGAAAGCTTGATGTTGGGGTTAACATAGTTTGTATTTGAATTTTTGGTGAAATTGCGTATTTTGGGCTAAATTATGAAAAGTGTAAATTGAGTGACTAAGATGTGAAATAAATGAAATGTGTGCATTTGTATGAACACAATAAAAAAATTCGGCTAGGCTTATGTGAAAAGAAACTATGTGAATTTGATGATTTTGTGAAATAGGACTAAAGTGTCAAAATGTGAAAATGAGAGGGCTATATTGCAAAATGCCCTAAATATGTGTGTTTGGACTAAAATGAATGATTTGGTGATTGAATGGATTGAATTTAAATGTGTATAGACCAAGAGAGGAGAGGTTTGGATCGAGATCGAGGCAAAGACAAAGTGCTCGATTAATCGACCGTTTTGCTATTTCGATGTCCGAGATAAGTTCGAACATAACACGTATATTTAGCCATGTTTAAGGTTGTGAAATGAATGGTATGATAATATTGAAATATGAAAGCTATGTGAAGGCTCGAGTTATGTGGCAATAAGTGTGCGTATTCAGAAATGTGACTGAGATGATTAGCTGTGTGTGCGAAATAATATAAGCTTCAGCTTTGTGGTTGGTATTGTGTGTGCGATACCAATTTAGGATTGGTTTGATATGGATGCACTTTGTGTGCGATGCTAATTAAGCTTCGGTAAACTATTTGGGCACTAAATGTGCAATTGAATTGAAGAAGGGACGAAAGTTGATCGAAATGAAATAGTGAGTATTGAGTAACAAATGTAATCGACAACTAAATGTTGACTAAGGTAAGTTCGGAACCTATGTGGTTGATGAACCTTTGAATGAGTTAAGGAAGGTTGATTGAACATATTAGCTTTGGATGGTATGATATATGTGATTGTGAAATAATCTATATGATGGTTTGTTTTAGTATAATGTATTATGTTACGAACTTACTAAGCTTTTGAAAGCTTACTATGTGATTGTTTCTCTGTATTACAGTGTCAGTAAAACTAGCTCGGATCTGGGAATCATCAGCATATCTATCATACTATCGGCAATCTATTTTGGTACTTTCGGAAAGATGTATATAGTTGAAATATGGCATGTATAGGCTAGAAGTTATGATATGTCTTGAAATATTTAATCATTGCCATGTGATATGGCTTGGAAGTTGAATGATGTAGAATTTATGCATGAGTTATGAATGTGGTATATTTCATGACTCTGTGGATTATGAAAGATGTAGGTTGAAGATGAATTATGGCATGAATTACATAATGCTTGATATATATATATATATTGAGATACACAATTGTTACTTTGAATGGACTTTTTGTGATGATATTAGGCATGGAAGTAGATGGTAATGTTGATGATTATTTGGTACATGAAATGGTATGTTTGAATGCATTTGAAAGTATGAATTGGCTTTGTTTTGAAGCTTGTTGATTGACCCTTGTATGAATGGCAAATTGGCCTTGCAAATGGACTATTTTGCATACATGGCCAAGAGATAGGGGCGTGTTTCTCTTCCGTGTGGTTTAAGGATCACTTCTAGGTGTCTGGATAGTGTACAAGGCCGAGGTCCATGGGTGTGCATGGTGGCCATGTGACCAAGTCAGTAGCTAGCTTAGTTGCATACGGCCATGACACACGGGCTGTCTAGTGGCCGTGGGGATAAGTCAGTATGTATGCTCTATTTTAGCACAGCCTAGACAAATGGGAGTGTCTGGTAGCCGTGTGAGGTACATGGCCTAACTGCACGGGCGTGTGACCTAGACAGCTCTGAAAAAGTTTTAAATTTCTGAAAATTTTTGTAAGTATTTGGTTTAGTCCCGACCCCTTTCTAGCATGTGATTGAGGTCTCATAGACCTCAATAAGGGACTATATTGTAACACCCCTTGCCCGGGTTCTACGCCAGAACCAAGCCCGAGGTGTTACCGAATAGAAACCACTTGATCGCCACTTAGGCTCATCGCTAATACTCACTTAAGTCACCTTAATCACTACATTTCAGACTTACGAGACTTCACCCATACACACGAGGGCTCTCGAGACTATCTTGGAACTTTTTCCATTCATAAAGTTTTCTCTTTTGTACAGGGCTCACACTCCCGTGCAACATTAGACACGCCCGTGCATAGGCACACACGCCCATGTCCTCAAACCGTGCTTAAAAACCCATACATTCTGCCAATTGCCCTACGGCCATGGCACGCCCGTGCTCACCAACTGTGAGAAGATACTGACTTCCTTCACACGGCCTGAAGTCTAGGCACACACCCATGTGGCTAGCTCGTGGCCAATAACAACCTCAAAGATCAACATGCAGGGGACGCACGGCCTAAGCACACACCCGTGGGTTGACCGTGTGTCACACATGGTCTAGACACACGACCGTGTGTCTACCCACATGGACAAAAACAAAGCTATTTGCTAAGTTCTTCTCACCCCCCAAGCAACCACATCATATACTCATCCAACACCTCCATAATCAACTCCAATTGAATACTATCTCACATAGAAAACTACATCTTTGCATAACATAGATTAGCCAACAATCATGGCATTATACAAAATGTGTCATCCATCTAAAGGCCAATACACCTTAGTCAATTACAACAAAACTCACTAACACATCTAGCCCTTATACATGCCATATACAAAACATTGAATTCATGTACCAAAGTGTGCTGATATGTGAGCTATCTTCTAATGATCCTCGTGTCTCGTTTCAACACTTTTACTCTATAAGACAAGGGAAAAAAAAGGGAGTAAGCTTTGAGCTTAATAAGTTTACACATAAACAATTAAGCATCATAATATAAGCTAAACCACAATTATCATTATACCAACATATAATATACAACTATGCTTACTCTTTCTATCCCTTACCACATTTCTAACATACCATGAGTCACATACTGATAACCATTGAAATGCACCCCTGCATTCAACATCACATATATAACACATCATCATTTATCAATAATTCATCCACATAGTCAATTCACACAGCTAATTCACACATAGTTAGTCCACATAGTCAATACTAATTCACACAGCTTATCCACACCAACAATACTAAGTCACATAACTTATCCACACAGCCAATATCTTGGTGGTTTCGCACTTAGCATACCACAATTGATTAACGAGATATTATTGCACTTAGCTTACCCCAAGGGTATTCATAGTGGTTTCACACATAGGCCACTAGACAATATACTAAACGATAGCATCGCACATAGCCAGCTTATCGTCATTATGCATTAGAATGGTGTCGCACTTAGCCCACCATCTAACATTATTACAACACATGCACAAGCTCTACCACAATTTACTCTACTTGAGCCACATATGTTCTCAATCATGCTACACACTAGCTAGCATTAACAAATTGTAAATATGAATGCATCGTTTATACATAAACTTACCTCGATACTCAAAAGTATTGAAATGTGAAATTTAGTCCACCACCTTGCTTTTGCCTCGGTTTCGGTCTGGGCTTTGTCTTTCTTGATCTATAACAAATAAATCAACTTATTCAATACACACATTGACTAAATTGACCCACATCTCCCTAAACTTTCTCATACTTGCACATTTGCCCTAAGACTCGTAAAGTGATTTTTATTCAACTTTCTAATCTTTCATGCTTAGCCGAATCATTAACTCAACCATAGCATTCATCAAATATCACTATAACACACATGTATGACCAAACTTAAGATTTTCACAATCTAGTCCCTACATGCATTTTCAGGGAAAATCACTTCGCAAAAGATGTTTTTACTACATCAAGCTTTCATATTCTTCCACAAAAAATCAAAATACATGCATGTCATACATATGTATATTTTTGAACATCCACCATAGCACACCAAATAGATAAAAATAGCTTTCTCATGCTACTAGGATTTCAAAAATACGAAGAATATCAAAAACCGGGCTTAGGAGCACTTACTAGCAAGCTTGAAAATTGAACAAACCCTAGCTATGGGTTCTTTGAAATTTTCGGCAACTATGAGGAAGATAATGAGTGAATTTTATCATCTTTTCACCTATTTATATCAATTAATAACTAAATGACCAAAATGCCCTTTTTGATAAACTTCCTATTTTAACTCATCCATGCCCAATTTTCTCCAAAAAATTAAAAATTGGAAAAATTGTTCATTAAGGACCTATAAATGATATTCTAAAGCCATTTCACACAAATAGCTTCTAGAACATCACATTTTACAACTTTTGCAATTTAGTCCTTTTGGACAATTCAACCGCAATTTCACAAAAGTGCTTCATGAAACTTTCACACTAACATGCACACATAGTATAAACCTCAAAAACTTATTTATAACCCTCGGATTTGTGGTCTCTCACCACTATTCTGACTAGACCTTAAACCGGGGTTGTTACATATATGCTCCTGTTTGAATACGTTTGATTGACGATTGACTCTGTGTCATGAAATGGATGTGAAATTGTCTGATTGTTCGGTAATGCCTCTTAACCTTATTCTGGCGACGGTTTCAGGTTAGGGGTGTTACAGTTCGTGTACGTAAAAATCTACTAATCCGACATTTTCCTCATTCCTCGTTCTAACTCTGAATTTGGTCTATCTGGGTCTATACAAGTAAATTTAACATCAATTTATCATATTTGACATTCATGTGGACTAAATTTTTATCCTAGAAATAATTACAATTTTGTCCCTAACTTTTCCATAAATTCCATTTTCGTCTCTAGGCTCGGAAAGTGAAACTTGTGCAAATTACTCCCTATTCTAAGCCTAACCAAAGCCCCGTTAAAAATTTTTCAGCACATGTATTCATAAAATTTCAGAACTTTTCATCAGATTTTACAACTTTTGGTTTTAATACCTAAATCGTGTTTTCATCAAAAATCACTTTGTAAAAGTTGTTTATCTATCAATAATCTTTCATTTTCTACCATAAATTTATAAGTTCCAACAGATACATCCATGAACCATTTTCATACTTTGATAACTTTTCAAATTAATCCCCCAAATAGAGAGATTAAGCTATCCTGATTTTAAAAATATCAAAATTACTAAAAACGGACAAGGAAACTTACGCAATTTGGCCATGAAAGTCTCTTCTCTCTCTCTTAGGGTTTCCATGTTTATTTTTGGGAAGAAGATGAGAAAATATGTTTTTTATTTTCTTTTCATCTTTTTAATTAATTAAAATTTTCACTTTCCAATTTAGTCCTTACCCTTTTTCTATGTTTCCATGGATGAGTCACCAAGAAAAATCTACATAATTTTCTTAATGGTCTAATTACCATATAAGGACCTTAATTTTTGAATTCCATTTCTATTTGATCCTTCTAGCTACTAGAATCTAACTTTTTCATTTTATGCGATTTGGTCCTTCTCGTAATTAAGCACATAATCGGTAAAATTTTCTTTTCAAAATTTTCACACGACATTTCTGGTATAATATGAATCATTTAATAAAATAAAAATAAAAATAAGTTTTATTTTTCGGCTCGAATTTGTGGTCCTGAGACCACTATTCCGATTTCACCGAAATTGGTGTAACACCCCAAACCCGGTCAAAACGTTACGACCGAATCTGGATGGCTACCGAAGAAGTAGATTTAAAAACTTTGTAAAACATCGCGATTTGAGTTTGATGAATCCAGGTTATGAGCCTTTTTGTTAATCAAAATTGTTTTACTAATACCAACCTTACCATTATAACCAAAATTTTCCTGTTATTAATTAAGCCGATTGGATGCTAAAACAGGCTTATTTTGCCAAAACTGAATTTAGAGGAATCTTTGAAAGGTGAAAATTGAAATAAATTTTGAGGTGCTGGATTTCTTTGAAAATAACATATGAAATGTTGAGAAAAATTCTAAGTTTTATTTGTTAACTGCTTAATACCCGTTTGTCGTGAATTTGGAAAACTTCTTGTTATGTTTTTAGGGAAAACCTCATTTTTCAATGATTCATAGCACGAATAAAATCAATGTATACAATTCCCAAAATAAAGTTAAAGCAGCCTTATTACAAATCCAAAATCCCAAAATAAAAATAAATTAAAGTTCAAGTTCAAGTTTACTAAAGAAACCGTAATGCATGGCCACCTCGAGTCCGTCTCGGCCCAAAACCCGCCATCTACTGATCACCTGCAAAATTAGCAAAAGGGTGAGTCATCGAGACTCAGAGTGTACATTTCCCCATGTAACGCAATTTGGGCCTTAGCCCACTCAATACAGTTCATGTTATGTGCATGCAATGCAACCCATCCCAGATCAACTCTCCATCCAAACACCCGTGGCATCATGCCACTGTGGTTCATAACCACTGTGGTCCCAGACCACTCATGACCGCAGTCACTCATGACAAAGTCACAGTAATATAATCGTTCGGCCAACCCACCATGGTCATAAACCACCGAGACAAGTCACTGATATAAACAATTGTGGTATTAACCACCGTGGTCCTTGACCACTCGTGACAATAGTCACTCATTAGTTTATCCGTGGTTTTAACCACCGTGGTACTTAGACCACTCGTGACAAAAGTCACTCGTGACCGTGGTCACTGATTCTCCCTCCTCCATCAATCAATCCCGAGCCCATGCTCTTTTCATTGTGCACAATACGAATGTATGCAATGCAATATATATATATCAGTGTATACAGATTATATTTCATACATGTATAACATCAAAATATACATACATGCATATTAACAGCAATATCGGTAGCGAAGAACTTACCCGGCGTCTCCAACCTTTACCCATAAGGGTAGTTGATCAATCTTATCAGTTATTTCGGCTCTTCGCCTTCTTTTAGTTAATAACATAACAACAACAATAATGAAGGCGTGTGAGTAGTACACACCTGGTAACACGCAACACTATGCTTTCTATGTCGACACTCTCATTAACCGAAATGATGGCTATCTGTCTACCCTGATCTGAGGCTGGTCCACAACCCGGTGGCCAGTCTCTAACTGCCGATACCACTCGCTTCTTAAACTTAGGAGTCGCAACTATGGGTTCGCTCCCTTCTCTTGATCGACCCACACTTGCATCCATGGTAAGGGTCTTTGATCAGAAAACTAGATTAACGCAACGAGAATAAAGGAAAGAAAGGATATGTGCCAGATAAAAGGAAACTTCTTTCCTCGATCAGTGAAAACCGAACTTCTAGAAGATTGGCTTATGAAACCGAATAAGTTTCAAGAATAACAGCACTTCTTCTCTATACCCGAAGGTTGGTTACTAGGTTGAGTCCTTAAATAAAATCATGAGTTAGAGCCGATGTACTAATATAATAAAGAAATAGCCTTTCGGCTTAAATGAATAATGAATGAGGGCATCCATCCTTTCCCTCCATTCGACCATGGCTACTTACCAAGATGATTCGACTACTGCTAACAAGAGCTTTGGCTTTCACGAAAGAACAAACACGATTCAAAGTGAAGAGAAGTATTTAGATTCGGCCAAAAAAAATGAGTTAAGAGATAGATGCTTTTAATCTCTTTAAGAGAGAAGAGAGAAGAAAGAAAAGAGATAGGAGAAACATACTTAACGAAAGTGAACATATTACCTTCAACTAACACAAGAATCGATAGGAGAGGAGATTCGGCAACCAAAGAGATAAAACTTCAAGAACCGATTTGACAGTAACTAAAAGACTAAACAAGAATAAAAAAGAGTAGAGGTTTCGGTTTAATGGAGAAAAGTAGAGAAGTAACGAAGGAGAATTGAGATTCGGCTATGAGAAAAAACAAATTGTATGATATGGTAAAGAGAGATTCAGCTACTCGTAAAAGAGGAGAAAAACCGAGTTAACAGATGAGAAGAGAACTTGATTGGTGAAGAAATGAGTAAAAAGAATGTTGAAGAAAAAGAGGGAGTTTCGGCTATGGTGTTAATGTGTAGGAGAAGATGCGAAAAGGAGAGAATGGGGAAGTCAATTTCGCTAACACACAAATGAAAGGAAAAAGTGGAGGAGAATAGCTAAGAGGTTTGGCACAAGTACATAGAAATTAAGGAGACCCGAAATGTCACCTAGAACGCCACCCTACTCACAAAACCGATACCAAGCTTAGCAATTTCGGCACAACACCTTAGCACTATGCTAACCCCTAAAACCGAATGCACCTAGGTAGAAAGCTCAACACTCAACCAAAATTTCGGCACCTCCCTTCAAGCAACTAACCACAACACCCCTCACCCTAGACTCCTCATTCGGCCAACTTCTTCTTCCATGGCCACATTTCTTAATTCCCTCCTACTTTCACTTCCCATCATTCCTTTGAAACAATTTGACCAAGTCTTCCTCCACAAACACCTCATGGCCACTCATTCAAACGATTTGACTCAGTCAACCAACCACCTTGGAGAGTCCCTGCCGAAACCACCACCTTAGCTCCCTGAATGCAAAAATTAAAGTACCTAAATGAGGCTTACAAGACTCGAACCTCCTCCCCCTACTGCTACACAATGACGTCACTTCCCTGTACCTTAAGTGGCGTCCCCTTGCCACTTTGCCACATCACTTCTTGTGTCATCAAACACAAATATTACTTTCTAAGTCCTACCTCAGCTAGTTTCCCCCCTAAAGCGCTTAAAACAAAATTTTCACCAAAGCTCAAGCCTAACCCCGAGCCTTTTCTGGACCCCAAACACACCAAATTAACACACGGAGCATAGCATACACACAAAAACATATTAAATGCAGAGCCCCTAATTCAGGATGTTACAATTGGGCTGTTACATATTCCACGTCATCTCTATCCCTCTTCAATAGGAGAATTATAAATCAAACTTTTTCCCAATTTTTTTAGGAGAAAAAAATTAAAAATCAAGAGGAAAAATTTGATTTCTCATTCTCCTGTTAGAAAAAGATAAAGGATGACGTGGTATCACAATTTTATACAATATTTTGACATTACTTTTTAACATTCCATCCTAAAAACACTACACTACACATCACATAATATTAAATTTTAAAATAAAAGTTAATAATAATAATAATAAAATAATAAACTATATCTCAAATTTTCTTCCCTTCTAACCCTTTTATCATTTTTTGTTTTAATTATTTTTAAAAGGGACATAAATTTGATTAAATATACATTTTGATATATGAACTTTCATTTGGTATAATTAAACAAATGAAACTTTTATTGTGATTTAAATGTATACATGAAATTTTATTTTTGATCCAATTATATACATTTAAATAAATACAATCCCTTTCAAAGAAAAAAAGTCAACCATTTCTATAACAACCACCCATCGTAACATTAACAACCAAGTTTCTAAAAGAGTTGATTTTTTTATGTTTTATTTTAACCCTCTATAACAAGTTTTCACTTATAATAGCAACATTCATAATTATGAAGTATGATCTTTATTAAAATAATTTTCTATAACAACATATGGTCTGCATTTTAAAGCAAAACTATACTTATTTCTTATAAGAAAGCCTATTAATTATCAATGATTTTAATTACAATATTACTTCAACAAAATGATTAAACTTCACGTGAAGAAATCTATTAATCATATTTTATTAAATGAAAATAATATTCAATGAGTGAAATTAAAATATCAATTCAAGAAATTATTAAGTTCCCTAATTAAATATTCTACTATAATTTTGAAATATCATAAATTTATAAATTGATTACTTGAATTTAGTAACTCATAAAATTAATTAATTTAATTTAATAACTCATATTGATTAATTGAGCTTCTTATATTTATGAGCTTTATTATTAATCACGTGAAATAATGTAAAATAAAAGGTACATAAAAGCAATAATACATGCACTTGCTATACGTCTTTTAATTTTGTTGACTTAGTTCTCACTTTCGTTCTCTTTCTAACATAATTCTCACTTTTTTATTTGATGGAAATTCACGATATGAATTTTATGACGAACTTACAACGATTATCTGTTTATAACAACATTGTATAACAACCTCCTTTATGTAACATGCAAAATCTTGGCAGACAAATGAGACTGTTATAGAGAGGGTTGACTATATATCAATTTATTTTTATATTGGATAAATATAATTATTTGTATATGTTAGCTCGATTAATCAAATTGAAATTGCCAAGAGGGGGGGAATTGGCCTTTTAAATAATTGGTGGAAGTAAAGAGTGAAAATGAAACAATGAACACTAAGAATTAGAGTGGTTTGACCCCAATTGCCTACTCCACTACCTTAGCTTTCCACAACTAAAGATTTTCCCAAATCACTAATTTGTTCAACCTTTGAGGACAAGGTTTAACCTTACAACTCTCTTAAGACTTCTACCCCCAAATCTTAAGATAAACCCTCTAAAAGAATTACAAAGAAGCAAACTAAGAAATAATCCTAACAAGATCAGAATGTTTGCAAATTAAGCACAAACAGGTAAGAATACACTTGAGCAAAAGAAAGACAATAAGAGCGCACAAGTGTGTACAAGAAAATTTTGGAAGTATTGAGTACAAAGGTTCTTTGATTGATGATTTTGCTTGAATATGCTTACTTCTTGTTGTAGGAACTTTAGAAGCTGATATTTATACCCATAATTGATTTCCAACTGTTGAGGTTATTGTGGTAGTTAATAGAGCCATTGGGAATGCGAAAACTAGAGCATTTAATACACCTACAATTGCGAGTATCGATACCAGATAAAAAGGTACCTTTAATTTTTACAATAAATTCTAAATTCAGTGACCGTTGGAGTTTAACCATCGATTCCAAAACAATTTTTATCAACACTTTATTAAAAGGTATCGATACCGTATTGATACTTTGTAGGTTTTGTGAAAAACAAAATGTCATTTTGGTACCGATTTTTCAAGGGGTATAAATATTTTAAAAATATCGATACTTGGCCAAAAAGGTATTGAAAGTATCGATATTTTTTTTGGCCTAAAGTAATTCGGACTTGTTTGAAAGGTATTTTGACTTGATAAAATAATAAAGGACATTCTTACATAGTTAAAATCATTTTAACTTGATTTCAAAATTGTTATAAAAATTTTCTAAGAGTTCAAAATAGATATTCAAAATTTATCTCTTAGACTTCAAATTGAAAAATCATTTTGTTAATTTTGCTCAATTTTAATTTTTATTCAAAAGCACTTTAATTTGTTATATCTAAACATTTTATCAACTAAAGCTTAGTTTAACAATCTCCCCCTTTTTGATATAACAAAACATTTGGTAAAATTTGTTTTTGAATAATTGCATCCCCTTAATAAAAGTCATTTTGAATTTAAGGCCAAAATAAAAATTGACATACAAATTGGCATTTATTTTTACTTTAAGGAAAATGGTCACATAATTTGCATAATTTGCATATGGTTAGCATAAAAGTAATCAATCAATTTACCATAATTTACCTTTCCTTATCCCCCTTTTTGTTATATCAAATGACAAATTAAAATTAAGGAGAGAAGTTGTTAGTTCAACATAATAGATAGATAAGAATGAATGGCAATGAACTAAAATAATACATAGATTCGTATAGAATGGCACCGACAGAATTAAAAGAGTTGAAAGCCCAGTTGTAAGAGTTGACAGATAGAGGTTTCGCTCGACCGATTTTTCTCCCTGGGGTGTGCCAGTGTTATTTGTGAAGAAGAAAGACGGAACTCTAAGGATGTGCATCGATTATCGATAGCTTAATAAAGTGACCGTAAAGAATAAATACCCGTTGCCACGCATTGATGATTTATTCGATCAACTGAAAGGGGCTTCAGTGTTTTCAAAGATAGATTTGAGATCGGGTCATTGTCAGTTGCGAGTCAGAGATTCTGATGTGCCAAAGACTGCTTTTCGGACGAGATACGGCCATTATGAGTTTTTGGTGATACCATTCGGAGTCACTAACGCCCCTGCTGTGTTCATGGATTTGATGAATCGAGTATTCAGGCAGTATTTGGATCGGTTTGTAGTTGTGTTTATAGATGACATTCTGATCTATTCGCGTGACGAAACTGAGCACGCCGAACACTTGAGACTCGTGTTACAAATTTTGCATGATAAACAGTTGTACGTGAAATTTAGTAAATGTGAGTTTTGGTTACGTGAAGTTAGCTTTTTGGGGCATGTTGTTTCAGCATCAGGTACTCGGGTTGATCCAAATAAGATTTCGGCTGTACTTGATTAGAGACCCCCGCGGAATATTACTGAAGTTCAGAGCTTTTTGGGACTTTTCGGTTATTATAGACGCTTCGTGAAAGGTTTCTCGATGATCGCAACTCCGATGACAAAGCTACTTCAAAGAGATGCTAAATTTGAGTGGACATATGAGTGCCAGAAGAGTTTTGATCGACTGAAAACTTTGCTGACTGAAGCACCAGTGCTAGTTCAGCCCGAGTCGGGTAAAGAGTTCGTTATCTTCAGTGATGCATCTTTGAATGGTTTGGGTTGTGGTTTGATGCAGGAGGGTAAGGTTGTAGCCTACGCCTCTAGACAGTTAAAGCTGCATGAAAAGAATTATCCGACGCACGATCTCGAATTAGTCGCAATAGTCTTTGCTCTGAAAATATGGTGCCACTATCTGTTTGGTGAAAAATGTCATGTCTATTCCGATTTAGAAGGATTTGAATCTGAGACAGCGACGATGGTTGGAATTTTTAAAAGACTACGAACTTGTGATTGATTATCACCCAGGAAAAGCTAACGTGGTTGCTGATGCCTTAAGCCGAAAATCACTGTTTGCTTTACGTGCAATGAACACAGATATGGCCATGACTGACGATGGTGCGATTATAGTAGAATTGAAAGCGAGATCGCTATTTGTTCAATAGATTTGCGAAGCTCAAAAGGATGATGATAATATGATGGTAAAAAGGAGCATCGTGGTTCAAATCATCGCAGCAAATTCAAAGTTGATCTTTGAGGATGTTTGCGATTTAGAAACCGAATATGTGTACCAAAGGATTCTGAATTGATTCGGATGATTTGTAATGAAGCTCATAATAGTAGATTGTCTATTCACCCGGGTAGCACGAAAATATATAATGATTTGAAACAGCATTATTGGTGGCACGATATGAAACGAGATATTTTAGATTTTGTGTCAAAATGTTTGATATGTCAGCAAGTAAAAGCCGAGCATCAGGTGACATCGGGATTACTTCAGCCGATTTTGATACCCGAGTGGAAATGGGATCGAGTCACGATGGATTTCGTATCTGGGTTACCGTTGACACCGAGCAAGAAAGATGCAACCTGGGTTATTGTTGATAGATTGACGAAGTCGGCTCACTTTATTCTGGTTCGTACGGATTACTCGCTTGATACGCTAGCCGAATTGTACATCTCTCAAATTGTACGATTGCACGGGGTACCTATTTCTATTGTTTCGGATAGGGACTAAATTGTAAAAAGTGTAAATTATCAAGGGTAAAAATGTAATTTGCCCATTTATGTGTTTTTGGACTAAATTGAATGAAAATATGTTGAATGATTTAATTTTAAATTTATTTATATCAAGAACAAAAAGGATCGAGATTGGATCGGGGAAATGAGAAAATAATTGATTAGTCGGAAAACAAAGTCTGTCGGTACTCCAGGTAAGTTTATTAAGCAATTGGATTGAATTGAAATTTTTTATTCATATTGATGTATATGTGTTGATAGAAATAAGTAGGTATAATATCATAATGCCGAATGTAAGGTAGATTGAAGGAAGTATTTAGCCGAATGTGGGGTATATAAATATATGTTAATGATATGGCTATGTGAGACATTGAGTTAAGCAATGAATATGATTGAAAGTGATGAATATTTGTTTATTAATAGTTTTTAGCCGAATGTGAAATGATATAGAAATGAATAAATTATTTTTATATGTGCTTATTTAGAAAAGTATCAAGATTATTTAATGCGCTAAGTGAGTGAATTTAAATACCGAGCACTGTGTGTTCGGAATCGATCATGTGGCACTAAGTGTGCGAATTTAACATCCGAATACTAAGTGTACGAAATTGGATAATAAGCACTAAGTGTGCGAATTTAATTTCCAAGCACTAAGTGTGCGAAATCAGACAAAGGATCTTAATTGCATGAATTGAACTTCCAAACACAATTGGTACAAAAAGGAATTTTGGTCGATGAGCATGGAAGGTGTGTGTGTAAATATCAATTCAATGGATGAATTCGGTAAGTTTTTGATACTATGAGACTTATCATTTGAATGGTAAGTATAAATTTCATATGTAGTATATGTATAAAAATTTATTGTTAAATGTATGTATGTACGGATTTTGGAACTATGGAAGGTGATAAATTAGTATGCTTTTGTAAGTAAGTGATGAATGGATTTAAGACCTATGAGAAGTCTATTTTTTAAAAAAAAAATTAGATATTCGGTGTAAGGGTTAATAAATGTGTAAATTTCTATTACAATGTATTTTGGCTTTGTTATGTAATTGCTTATAACTTACTAAGCTATGATAGCTTACTGTGTGTGTTTATTTATATGGTTTTATAGATTTTGAAGTTTAACTACAAAATCGGGGATCATCGTCAAAGTCTATCACATTATCAACTAACTTTGGTATCTTTTTATAAGTTGAACTTTTGAAACTATGGCATGTATGAGCTATATTACTCTTTTGACTTCATTATGAATGAGATGTATATAAAAGCCATGCAAAAATGGCTATATTTCTATGCTTGGGTTTGATTTGGTTATGCTTGATAATGGGGTTAATATTTGTGTATGTTCAGCCTTGTTATAAGCTTATTATGTAAGTTCATTTCATGGTATTCATATATGTGAGTGATGTATTTAGTATATGCATGATGAAATAGTCTTGAAGGTTGGTATGAATTGCGAATAGAGTATACCATATTTAGGTAGATTTGGGTGATGTGCATTTGATGTGTTTTACATCTATGAAATGTTTTAAATTCGGCTTATATGATAGGTGTGATAATTGATTTATTGGTAGGTCAAATGTATGTTACATGGAGGTTTTAATATATGATCTAGTATGAATTAATTGATTTTAGTGTACGAATGAAATTTCAGCATGGTTTAAAACATATAAATTTGAGTATGTCTTGATTAGGCTAAAGTTTGTAAAAATGAGCAAAGTTGATCAAAGGTTCATTAGAATGATTCGGTAATGTTTGCTAAGTCCTATAAAGAAAGGTTGTCTTACGTGTGTTTGATATGAAACGAAATATGCATGTTTATATCCAAGTATTTGAATATCATGCATGAAATTTTTGTTTAATATGTGTTATTCGGTTCAGTATGCAAAATGATTGGAAGTGTTATGCTCAATAATTAGCGTATGAAATCTTTACTTTGATATGAATAAAAGAAGCTAAGATTCGAAATTTGAAGAAATGAAGGCTTGATTTGGGTTGTATTTGTAAAGGTAATGCCTCGTAACCTTAATCCGACGACGGATACGAGTTAGGGGTGTTACATTTGATTGGTATCAGAGCTACAGTTTAGTTAGTTCTCGAACTAACGTAGCGCTTGTGAGTCTAGCTATACATGCCATAAATATCTTTATTATGATAGTGTGATGAGTTCTGACAATGAACTATGTTTTTTTCCTTTTTATATAGTAAATGGATCCTGCTCCCGAGCGAGTTGTAGCTGATGATGTCGAGAGTGTGGCACCTGCTCCCGCGCAAGGGACCGCGCTGGTTGAATCTCGACCAGCTACTAGTAACCAAGATGAGGGGGCTAAGCAAGCCTTCTTTAGTATAATGAATGATTGGTTTAACCAAAATATCCAAACCAATCTGGCTGTTCAACAACCGCCGAACCCTAATAATCCACCTGTAGTACCTGTGGTACCTTCGATCCTTAATCCTGAGAGGTTCAATAAACATCCTATTGATAAAATCAGAAAGTACGGAGCTGAAGAGTTTAGAGCCATAGCTACTGATGATGCTGAGCGGGCTGAATTTTGGCTCGATAATACTATTCGTGTTTTCGATGAACTATCTTGTACACCCGAAGAGTGCTTGAAGTGTGCTATATCTTTATTACGGGATTTTGCCTACTATTGGTGGAATACTTTGGTTTCGGTTGTTCTGAAGGAACGGGTTACTTAGGAATTCTTTCAGATGGAGTTTCGCAAAAAGTATATCAGTCAGCGATTCATTGATTCTCGAATTAAAACAGGGTCGTATGACTGTATCTGAGTATGAGCGCGAGTTTGTGAGACTCAACCGATATGCCCGTGAGTGTGTTTCATCCGAGACTGCAATGTGTAAGAGATTTGAAGAAGGGTTGAACGAAGACATAAAATTACTCGTGGGTATACTTGAAATAAATGAGTTCGTGGTACTAGTTGAGCGAGCTTGCAAAGCTGAAGAGCTAGGAAAAGAGAAAAAAAAAGCTGAATTCGAAGCTAGAGATTTTAGCAAAAGATCAGCAAGTAAAACTTCTCAAATGGCACCAAAGAAGTTTCGAAATGACAGTAGTCGGTCTAAGACTAATGCTGGGATTTCCATACGAAAGCGACCACCAGTGAGTTCACGAGCTACCTCGATTGCTAGTGTTGGCAACACTCGACCAAATAAACCCGAGTGTTAACAGTGTGGTAGGCGACATTTTGGTGAATGTTGGGGCAAGTCCAACAATCGAGCTTGCTACAAGTGTGGTTCGCAGGATCACTTCATTCGGGATTGCCCAGAGTTAGCTGAGAAGGAAAATGCTCAGAGTGAGAGACCGAGCGGTACCGTAGCTAGAGGTAGACCACCCCGAAATACGAAAGGTAGGAGCGGCACTCAAAAAAGGACTTTGGATATAGCTATTCGATCAGAGGCTCGTGTGCCAGCTAGAGCCTATGCCATTCGTGCCCGAGAGGAGGTTTCATCTCCAGATGTTATCACTGGTATATTTACTCGCTTTAATACTAGTGTAATTGCTTTGATTGACCCCGGTTCAACTCATTCCTATGTGTGTGAAACATTAGTATTCAGTAAGACTTTACCTATTGAGTCTACTGAATTTGTGATTCAGGTTTCGAACCCCTTAGGCCGATGTACGCTAGTTGATAATATGTACAAGAATTGCCCTTTGATGATTCGAGATTCATGTTTTCCGGCTGATTTATGTTACTACCATTTGATAAGTTTGATATCATCCTCGATATGGATTGATTAACTGTGCACGATGCCGTAGTGAATTGCAGACGAAAGACTATTGGTCTGCGATGCCAGAATAATGAGATAATTCGGATTGAATCTGCGGATTTAAATGGGCTACCAGCAGTGATATCTTCTGTAACATCCTAAAATTTAGAATTTTATGTTTTGTATTATACCTTGCGATAGGGTAGTTAAAAATGATTAATTGTGTATGTTTAAAGGTCCTAAGAAGGCTTGGGGTTAATTTGGGCCTTAGTAAAATTTTTGTGTTTAAGCACTTTAAGGAAAGAAGGTAAGTGGCATCAATGCTTAAGGAAATAAGAGTGTATTTTGCTAGCATAAGTTGAGCACATGGTGGAGTGGTGTGGCATCAAGTGGAGAGCATGGAGGGAAGAGGTTCGAATCCCACCTATTGTAAATTTTGGATTAATTTTTGTGCTTCTTTCCAAAGTGTCGGCCATGGTTCTAAATATGGTAAGTGAGACTTTTTATTGATGGAAAGAAGACTAAGGAATATGGTAAGGAGGAAGACAAGGGAAAAAGAAGGAAAGAAATCAAAGAAATGGATAAGGGAGGGGGACATGTTGGCCGAATATTAGGAGTTGCCTAAGAAAGAATTTAGGTCAACACTCATCTTTTTGGTAAAGATGATACACGGTTTTAGGTGGGAGACTAAGAGGAGCCGAATTTTCCTAGCCTATTTGCAAGTTTGTGCATGAAAGGCTTATTTTCTCTTTTGAACATTTTGGTGTTCTTTTCCAACATTTTCTTTCCTTCGTTGCCAAAACAAAAAATGACCAAAACGCTCAAATCATTTTTGTTCACTTTTTCCCTTGTGTTAGCAGAACTATCTAACATTTTTCCCTCTCTTCTTTTCTTTTGACCATTTCATCAACCTTTCTCTCTTTTTTTAAGTCAACATCATCTTGTGGCCGAATCTCCTTTGTTCATTTCTCTCCATAGTCGAACCTATTAACATCCTACCTCTTCATTATTTCTTTCTCTTTCGTGTTGGCACTCTCTTCTTTGATCGAATCGGTAAGTGATTTCATTCTCCACTCTTTTTATTTTCTTTTTCTCCCTAGCCGAATGTGTGTCTATTATCATTCGGTTATTTCACTTTGTTCTAAACCAACATATCACTCCCTCCTAATCCCTCATATCTTAATCATCTTCTTGTTGTAGTATTATAGTGGAAAGTCGAATCTCATATCCTTGTCTCATCCATAGCCATAAGTCAATCGGTGGAAATCGGATTCATCATCGTTGAGGTAAAAAGTTTCTTTATTGATTATTTCGATCTCGCTCATTGCTCGATTAGTTTGCTAAATGGAATGATGGATTTGACTAATCGGTTAGGGATTAAATCGCTCGTTCTTATTCACTCGTTGATCTTTCGAAAATAGTGGTAAGCCGAATCCTATCCCTAAACAACCACTTTCTCTCATAGAAGTATTTTACTGACCGAGAATTTTTCAATGGAGGCAAGTGGTAACGACTTGAAAGGAAAAGTGATAGGAGAACACAAAAGGACTGGATTTGCAATTCCTACTCCTAAATTCAAACATAGGGCGGTATCGGCGGTTCAGGATTTTTGACCGGGTTGTGGACCATCATCCGGTGAGAATAGGCAAATCGTGGTCGTTCACGATACTAAGTGTAACACCCTAAATTAGGGGTTGTGCATTTGGAGCATAACCCTAGTGTTAGTAGGCCTTAAGATTGGTTTGGGTGTGTTTTAGGGGTTCTTAAAGCTCGAGGATAAAAAGGGAGTGTTTTGGAAATTTTTGAAAATTTTGGGTTAAAGGTGAAAATTGGGTGAAAGAGGCCTTAAGTAAAATTTTTGGAAGGTTTTGGACATGAAAGTCTAGGTAGTAAAGTCGCTTGGGGCGCTACTTTAAGGGCCTTGGAGGCCTGCACAAGAAGGGAGGAGGTTCAAGTTGCAAGGGAAGCAAAAAGGGAGAAATTATGTTTTTGCATTAATGAGTAGCGCGCTAAGGAGGCTTTAAAAGAAAATCAAGGTGGTTCTGTCACAAATAGAGGTCTTGGTCGAGTGGCTGGGCGTTAGCGGCGGGAGAGCTTCTCGAGTCGGGTGTTCGAGTCCCGATGGCGTGCATGAGTGTTTTTATTTTGGCTCCTGGCGTTAAGGTGAGGAAGCCAACAAAGTATAGTTTAAAAGAAAATGTGACGCGATATTGGCATGAAACGCGTAATGGTCGAGTGGCAGAAGGTGAGGAGAAACCCCCTCAGGTCTCGGGTTCGAGACTTTGTAGGCGCACTGGGGTTTTGTTTTTCTTTTTAGTGCGACGTGAGAGGTTTGGTCTTTGCATGAGGCATGCACGCATGCAGCATAAGAGTTGCTGCTTGTTTTTATTATTTATTTTATTATTTTTTTATTGAAGAATGATGGATTATTATTATATTATGCATAGGAAATGGTGAGGTATGGGTATTATTTAGTTTTATTTTTATTATTGATAGGGTGATGGGCTACATTTTTATGTAGTATATTTTATTGTTTTTGGGGTTAGAAATTAGCAAAAGTGGGAAGCATGGCCGTTGGAAGCATGGGCAACCTTGGGGTTGCAAAAACATGGCCGAATGGAGCTCCTAGGGACCTTGTTGGTCGGCCTTGATGATGGCAAAGAAAAGCATGGCCGAAGGCTTCTTTTGTTTTTCCTTCCCCCCCCCATTTTCATGGATGGCCGATTGGAGTTTTGCTTTAGGGTCTAGCATGATCGGTTTTCAAGTAGCAAGGGAGGTGGCCATTGCTTTGTTTTGCTTCCTTTTCTTTCCTTTTTGTTCTTGACCGAGAGAGAGAAAGAAAGAGCAAGTTTGAGCTTCGGTCTTGAAGAAGCTAGAGAGTGTTTCGGCTAGCAAATATTGCCTGCCTTGTCGTTAGCCGCATGTTTCGTTACCATTTGAACCATAGTCGAATCTCTATTTATGGTGCTATCGACTACATGGTTGTAATCTCCTCGATCGTTTTGGTAAGTAAGTTCTATCCTAACAATCGGTTTGGATTTCTTTCCATTAAAGTGCCAAAATCAATGGTTAAACCTTGATTTCTAAGGAGGGCCGAATGTGCATTAAGCTTTTATAAGTATTCTTTTGTGTAGCTAGTGTTAAGAAGCATTAAAGGAGCCTATTGGTTTCGGCTATACAAGAATATTGGTAACTACCAAAGCAAACAAATCTTTTGAGACTTGGAAAGGCTAGGTAAGCATTATGTACATTTCGGCCAAGGGCCTTTGTTCATGTATTAGCCGGTTCTGACAATATTTTAGTAGGACTTTCGATACCTTTGGGAGCTAATCGACAGGAACAAGTGGTGTTCCGGGATCGTAATAAGCTAGGTAAATGGCTCATGGTATTCGGCCTTAGGCCATATTATTGGAATATTGTGATAGCCGATTTTAACACATGGTTTATGTAGGGTTTTCGACTACTCAAAGATCTAGTATGAGTTCTCGGGTTTCAGTGAGGTAAATAGCTAATAGCATTCGACCTTAGGCCATTTTTTTTGGTGATTAAATGGCTAACCGTTTCTGTTCATGATGGTTTAGAGGCTAATCGACAGTAATAGGACAAGTTCGGGATTTTAGTTGATATTAGATTCGATAGATCAGAATCTCGCTATAATTAGGTGCGTAGTTATCGCACTGTTCTCTTGCTTGTTATATGAGTTGTATGTATTATTTCATGTAAATGTATGTATATTGAGCATGTTAGTCGAAATAAAAGCTATGATGATGGATACCCGTGGTGGGTGATTGAATAATCAGGTTAGTGGTTACTGTATTAACTTTTCGATTATAAATGATTATCGATGAATGTAAAATAATGTGATGACATGTGATGTGTATTGTTTTGAATAGTATGTTGCCATGGTTTATATATATATACATATATATATGGGAATTGTGATTAATATGTGGATCACTATGTGATCGGTGGCTTAGCCACGGCCTTGAGCAGTAAGTCTGCCAAGATAAGATGTGTGGATCACTATATGGGTTGAGCTTCATAATTGCATATTCATAATTGTACATTCATAATTGCATATTCATGTATATGGACTGTGTGGATATGGGATAAGCCCATATGTGAGGACATGTGTACTAACTATGCACTGAGTCTTGGTGACTCACTCAATTTTTTTATTTTAACCTTTCAGGTGGCGTATAAAGCTTGGACCGGGTTGGAGCGGATACAAAGGTGGCCATGCAAAAGCGGATTTTTCATGCAAAGGAATCTCTTGTTTAATGAATTAAGTGCCTATATTTTCAATATTTTGATTAAGTATGTATTGTAAGAAGGCCCACTAAAGTATTTCAGTTCTTTTATTAAGTATCTTTATTATTACGCTCTATTATGGATGGACAATTTAAAATGCTTATTGCAAATGATTTTATTTCTGTGAGTATGTACAATAAAGTTTGGAATCCCGTGTTGTCATAATAATTTAGCTTTTACTTAGAATATTTCAAGTCACGAAAATGTTTTATTAAACTCAACAAATTTTATCGGTTTTACTTTTAAGTAAGGATATTTTTCGAACGTGTTCCGCAGTGGCATTCCAAATTCGGTCGGAGTGAATGGGCCGGGTTTGGGGTCTTACACTAAGGGTAAGCATTTTAGATCGTCTGATTTAGATTTAGATTAATAAAATCTCGTTTGTTGTTTAATCGAGTGTAATGGTGATTTAGGTGCCAACGATCAAGAAGGTTTAGTCCTTAGCGTAATCAGGTGTGTAATCTCACACCGAAATCCCATAAATCTGTGATTTATCATCATGTTAGAAAAATCGATCAATGTTGCTTAAGAACTTAATAACGGTAATATGGTATGAATTGAGTGATTTGCTTAAACATCGTTAACACTAAGATTTGTCAAAATCGGTGTTTATTTGTAAAATTACGAAAATGCCCCTATGGGTTGAATTACGAAAATGCCCCTATGGGCCGAATTACGAATATACCCTTAATGGGCCGTTTTTATCAAAATGCCTTAACGAGCCGAATTGCTTAAATGTCTTTAAAGTGTCAATTTACGAAAATGCCCCTATGGGTCGATTTACCAAAATGCCCCTACGGGCTGATTTGCTAGAATGCCTTAGTGGGCCGAATTACCAAAGAACCATAATGGGTCGATTCACCTTAATAAATTACTTGATCAATGGTTGATATTTATATGTGGATGTCTTATGTTATTTTATTATGTATGTGGCATTTTTACATATTGCATGGGATGGGAAAAATTGTATGGAGAGCAGTGTAGCCTAGTGGCATTGCCACAAATCTATTTATTATTGTGATTAATTATGTATTTGGTGGCTTGATCACAAAAATATTATACTCTAGCAGCTTGGCTGCAATTTGGTGTGAGCGGCGGGGTGGGTTGACTTGATCCCCACAGGTGTGATTGGCTGGTCGAGGGTGTGATGGATGGATGGGTTGGGTTGCATACATTTACTTCATTTAATTATTGTTATGTAAATGGGCTTAGGCCCAAGATGTAGCTATACGGGTCCAGGCCCAGTGGATAACGGTAAAGGGATTATGCACTGAGTTCTTGTAACTCACCCCCCTTTCTTTTTCTTAATCCTTGTAGGTAATGCTCAATAATGAGGACTTGGGGCCATGGATGACTAGGTGGAGGCCATACTTAATAAATGATGTTTGCAAACATTAGTCAACTTCTTTTTTCGTATTTTGTTACTTACACTATTTTAGGTTTAAAGTTGTAATAAGGCCTCTAGGATAAGCTTTAATTTACTTTATGTTTGGGACGTATTTATTATTTTTCTTAAACTATTTTAAATTGAGATTTTCTAAAATCATAAATAACGGTTTTCCAGAATTGATTTCATAACAAACTTGTACAAAAAATTCAACTCGAAAATTCTCTTTCAAATTATCAACAATATTTTCAAAAGTCACGGTTTTAAAGCTCACTAGCTCTAATTTCAAATCATCAATCAACCTCTCAAAAGATTAGTAGTATATTTTTCAAATCAAATTCGTTTTCTTAATTACAACCGAATAACACCTACTATTAGAATTACAAACTCTTTATTCATTTTCTTCATGTGACATGTCAAATCCGGTCATACCGCATGGGCCGGGTTTGCGGTGTTTCATCTTCGATGTTGGTTTGAAAGTATATGAGAAAGGGCTGTGAAGTTTACTTTGCTTATGTGATTGATAATAAAGTGACTGAAAAAAGATCAAATCTGTACCTGTTGTATGTGGGTACCCGGATGTGTTTCCAGAAGAATTGCTGGGATTGCCACCTGTTCGAGAGGTAGAGTTTGGTATTGAATTAATACCAGGGACGACCCCGATCTCAATAGCTCCGTATAAAATGGCACCAAGTGAATTAAAAGAGTTGAAAGCCCAATTGCAAGAGTTGACAGATAGAGGTTTTGCTCGATCGAGTTTTTCTCCCTGGAGTGCGCCAGTGTTCTTTGTGAAGAAGAAAGACGGAACTCTGAGGATGTACATCGATTATCGACAGCTTAAAAAACTGACCATAAAGAATAAATACACGTTGCCACACATTGATGATTTATTCGATCAGCTGAAAAGGGCTTCAGTGTTTTCAAAGATAGATTTGAGATCGGGTTATTATCAGTTGCGAGTCAGAGATTCTGATGAGCCAAAGACTGCTTTCCAGACGAGATATGGCCATTACAAGTTTTTGGTGATGCCGTTCAGAGTCACTAACGTCCCTGCTGTGTTCATGGATTTGATGAATCGGGTATTCAGGCAGTATTTGGATCGGTTTGTAGTTGTGTTTATAGATGACATTCTGATCTATTCGCGCGATGAAACCGAGCACGCCGAACACTTGAGACTTGTGTTGCAAATTTTGCGTGATAAACAGTTGTACGCGAAATTTAGTAAATGTGAGTTCTGGTTACATGAAGTTAGCTTTTGAGGGCATGTTGTTTTCAGCATCAGGTATTCGGGTTGATCCGAATAAGATTTCGGCAGTTCTTGATTGCAGACCCCCCAGAATATTACTGACGTTTGGAGCTTTTTAGGACTTGCCGGTTATTATAGACACTTGTGAAAGTTTTCTCGATGATCGCAACTCTGATGACAAAGCTACTTCAAAAAGATGTTAAATTTGAGTGGACGGATGAGTGCCAGAAGAGTTTTGATTGACTGAAAACTTTGTTGACTGAAGCACCAGTGCTAGTTCAGCCCGAGTCGGGTAAAGAGTTCGCTATCTTTAGTGACGCATCTTTGAATGGTATGGGTTGTGTTTTGATGCAGGAGGGTAAGGTTGTAGCTTACGCCTCTAGAGAGTTAAAGCTGCATGAAAAGAATTATCCGACACACAATCTCGAATTAGCCACAATGGTCTTTGCTCTGAAAATATGGTGCCACTATTTGTTCGGTGAAAAATGTCATGTCTATTCCGATCATAAAAGTTTAAAGTATTTAATGACTCAAAAGGATTTGAATCTGAGACAGCGACGATGGTTGGAATTGTTAAAAGACTACGAACTTGTGATTGATTATCACTTGGGAAAAGCTAACGTGGTTGCTGATGCCTTAAGCCGAAAATCACTGTTTCCTTTACGTGCAATGAACACAGATATGGCCATGACTAACGATGGTGCGATTATAGCAGAATTAAAAGCGAGATCGTTATTTGTTCAATAGATTTGCGACGCTCAAAAGGATGATGATAATCTGATGGCAAAAAGGGAGCAATGTGGTTCAAATACTGACTCAGAATTTCAGGTTGATGCTGAGGGATGTGTGCGGTTTAGAAACTGAATATGTGTACCAAAGGATTCTGAATTAATTCGGATGATTTGTAATGAAGCTCATAATAGTAGATTGTCTATTCACCCGGGTAGCACGAAAATGTATAATGATTTGAAACAGCATTATTGGTGGCACGATATGAAATGAGATATTTTAGATTTTATGTCGAAATGGTTGATATGTCAACAAGTAAAAGCCGAGCATCAGGTGCCATCGGGATTACTGCAGCCGATTTTGATACCCAAATGGAAATGGGATCGAGTCACGATGGATTTCGTATCTGGGTTACCGTTGACACCGAGCAAGAAAGATGCAACCTGGGTTATTGTTGATAGATTGACGAAGTCGGCTCGCTTTATTCTGGTCCGTACAGATTACTCGCTTGATAAGCTAGCCGAATTGTACATCTCTCAAATTGTACGATTGCACGGGGTACCTATTTCTATTGTTTCGGACAGAGATCCGAGGTTTACATCGCGGTTTTTGAAGAAACTGCAAGATGCATTAGGTACTAAATTGCATTTTAGCACCGCTTTCCACCCTCAAACGGATGGTCAATTCGAGAGAATTATTCAAATACTTGAGGATATGTTGAGGTGTTGTGTTCTCGAGTTCGAGGGTACGTGGGTACATGGGAACGATACTTGCCTTTGATTGAATTTACGTATAATAATAGCTTTCAATCGAGTATCACAATGGCACCTTACGAGGCTTTATACGGTTGTAAATGTCGTACACCGTTGTATTGGACCAAGCTAAGTGAAAGCCAGATACACAGTTGATTTAATCAAAGAAACGGAGCAGAAAGTAAAAGTGATCCGCGAAAATTTAAAAGTAGCGTCAGACCGTCAGAAATCCTATGTGGATTTGAAATGTAAAGATATAGAGTTTCAGATTGGTGACCGAGTATTTTTGAAAGTCTCATCGTGGAAGAAAATACTTAGATTCGATCACAAGGGAAAGCTGAGTCCAAGATTTATTGGGCCATATGAGATTATTGAGCGTATCGGGTCGGTTGCGTACAGGTTGGCGTTGCCACCTAAGTTAGAAAAGATCCACAACATTTTCCATGTTACGATGCTTCGACGATATAGATTCGGTCCTTCTCATGTGATAAATCCGTCAGAGATTGAGATTCAGTCTGATTTGACCTATGAGGAAGAACCAATTTGTATTTTGGCTCGAGAAGTGAAAGAATTACATAATAAGAAAATTTCGTTGGTAAAAGTACTGTGGCAGAAGCATGGGGTCGAGGAAGCAACTTGGGAACTTGAGAATTCAATGAAAGAACGTTATCCAGACCTATTCATCGATAAGATTTTTGGGGACGAAAATTCCTAAGGGGGGAGAGTTGTAGCAGCTCGATTTTGACCCTAATCGAAACGATGGTTTCGGGACCACGAATCCGACTCAGAAAAATATTTTAATATTATTTTTCATGTTTATTATGTGTGAATTGATGTGTGCAAAATTTTCGTATTAAAATTTATTCGTTTTGGTGTTTAATTGTGAAAAAGGGCTTAATCGTATAAAAAGAAAATTTGGTGGTTAAATGGGTAAGTACTAAATTGATGATGGTTTTGTAAATTAAAGTATTGGTAGGATAATTTAACCAAAATTAAGCTTAGTGGCCGGCCAAACTTTGCATGAAATAGTGTTTGGGATTTATTTATTATATTTTTTATGTTATAATGTTATAAATTATAATATGATAATATATTAAATTGTTTATAATTGATAAAATATGAAAAAAGTATTCATCTTCTTCTTGTTTTGACCGAACCCAAAAGAAAAGAGAAAGAAATAAACCTAGCTCCATTCAGCTTTGATTGAGCTTGATTAAGGTAAGAGTTTAGCTCAGTTTTTGAGATCGTTGCTTTGTGTTTTAGCTTGCCCATGCTTGAATTTTAGGATTTGATGTGTGTTTCGTGAGTTTCCATTGAAGGAAGCTTGTTGTTTTTGTTCTTTGATGATGAAATATTGATTATATGAGTTAGATTAACAAGTTTTGTTCTTGAATTTTTTATTAAATTGAGTGATTTGGATTCAATTGCAAAAATAATTTTTTGGGGGACTAAAATGCAAAATAAATGAAATGTATGAGTTTGTATTAGGACTATGAATATTCGGCCTTAAAGAAGTGTGGTCAAATTTTAAATATTTTGTGTTTTGTGCAATAGGGACTAAATTGTAAAAAGTGTAAATTGTCGGGGGTAAAAATGTAATTTTCCTATTTGTGTGTTTTTGGACTAAATTGAATGAAAATATGTTGAATGAGTTCATTTGAAATTTACTTAGATCAAGAACAAAAAGGATCGAGATTGGATCAGGGAAAGCAGAAAATAATTGAATAGTCGGAAAACAAAGTCCGTCGATACTCCAGATAAGTTTATTAAGCAATTGGATTGAATTGAAATTTTTTATTCATATTGATGTATATGTGTTGATAGAAATAAGTAGATATAATATCATAATGCCGAATGTAAGGTAGATTGAAGGACGTATTTAGCCGAATGTGGGGTATATAAATATATGTTAATGATATGGCTATGTGAGACATTGAGTTAAGCAATGAATATGATTGAAAGTGATGAATATTTGTTTATTAATAGTTTTTAGCCGAATGTGAAATGATATAGAAATGAATAAATTATTTGTATGTGTGCTTATTTAGATAAGTATCAAGATCAATTAATGCGCTAAGTGAGTGAATTTGAATACCGAGCACTGTGTGTGCAGAATCGATCATGTGGCACTAAGTGTGCGAATTTAACATCCGAGTACTAAAAGTACGAAATCATAAAATAAGCATTAAGTGTACGAATTTAATTTCCGAGCACTAAGTGTGCGAATTCGGACAAAGGATCTTAATTGCATGAATTGAACTTCCAAACACAATTGGTACAAAAAAGAATTTTGGTCGATGAGCATGGAAGGTGTGTGTGTAAATACCAATTCAATGGATGAATTCGGTAAGTTTTCGATACTATGAGAGCTTATCATTTGAATGGTAAGTATAAATTTCATATGTAATATATATATAAAAACCGATTGTTAAATGTATGTATGTACGGATTTTGGAACTATGGAAGGTGATAAATTAGTATGCTTTTGTAATTAAGTGATGAATGGATTTAAGACCTATGAGAAGTCTATTTTTTTTAAAATGTTTGGATATTCGATTTAAGGGTTAATAAATGTGTAAATTTCTATTACAATGTATTTTGGCTTTGTTATTTAATTGCTTATAACTTACTAAGCTATGATAGCTTACTCTGTGTGTTTGTTTGTATGGTTTTATAGATTTTGAAATTTAACTACGAGCTCGGGGATCATCGTCAAATTCTATCACACTATCAACTAACTCTGGTATCTTTTTATAAGTTGAACTTTTGAAACTATGGCATGTACAAGCTATATTACTCTTTTGAGTTCATTATGAATGAGATGTATATAAAAGCCATGCGAAAATGGCTATATTTCTATGCTTGGGTTTGATTTGGTTATGCTTGATAATGGGGTTAATATTTGTGTATGATCGGCCTTATTATAAGCTTATTATGTAAGTTCATTTCATGGTATTCATATATGTGAGTGATGTATTTAGTATATGCACGATGAAATAGTCTTGAAGGTTGGTATGAATTGTGAATAGAGTATACCATATTTAGGTAGATTTGGGTGATGTGCATTTGATGTGTTTTACATCTATGAAATGTTTTAAATTCGGCTTTGGTGATAGGTGTGATAATTGATTTATTGGTAGGTCAAATGTATGTTACATGGAGGTTTTAATATATAATCTAGTATGAATTAATTGATTTTAGTGTATGAATGAAATTTCAGCATGGTTTAAAACATATAAATTTGAGTATGTCTTGATTCGGCTAAAGTTTATTAAAATGAGCAAAGTTGATCTAATGTTCATTAGAATGATTCGGTAATGTTTGCTAAGTCCTATAAAGAAAGGTTGTATTACGTGTGTTTGATATGAAACGAAATATGCATGTTTATATCTAAGTATTTGAATATCATGCATGAAATTTTTGTTTAATATGTGTTATTCGGTTCAGTATGCAAAATGATTGGAAGTGTTATGCTCGATAATTAGCTTATGAAATCTTTACTTTGATATGAATAAAAGAAGCTAAGATTCGAAATTTGAATAGAATAAGTGTATTGATGTGGTTAATATATAAAAAAAACAGGTAAAGAAATGAAGGCTTGATTTGGGTTGTATTTGTGGGTTGTATTTGTAAAGGTAATGCCTCGTAACCTTAATCCAGCGACGGATACGGTTTAGGGGTGTTACAATTTCCTTTGTGTACTTAGCTTGATTGATGAAGATGTCATCCTTTTTTTGCTTGATTTGGAGTCCCAAAAAGAAAATTAGTTCTCCCATCATGCTTATCTCAAATTCACCTTGCATTAACTTAGAAAATTCTTAACAAATAAAATCATTAGTAGAACCAAAAATAATATCCTCAATATAAATTTGAACTACTAATAAATCTTTGTCTTTTCTTTTAATAAAAAGTGTTATGTCAGCCTTCCCTTTACTAAAACCCTTTTCAATAAGAAAATTTGATAACATTTCATACCAAGCTCTAGGAGCTTGTTTCAAACCATATAAAATTTTTCAATGTGTAAAAACATGATTTGAAAATTTTGGATCTTCAAAATCGAGTGGTTGTTCAACATACACTTCTTCATTTATAAAACCATTTAGAAAAGCACTTTTTACATCCATTTGATATAATTTAAAATCATTAAAGCATACAAAAGCTAAAAGCATCCTAATAGCTTCCATCCTAGCTATGGGAGCATAAGTTTCATCATACTATATTCCTTCATCTTGAGTGTAACCTTTAGCAACAAGTCTAGCCTTGTTCCTCACTATGTTACCACTCTCACCTAGCTTGTTCCTAAAAACTCATTTAGTACTTATAGTAGATTTATCATGAGGTCTTTCAACTAGGGTCCGTACTTCGCTTCTCTCAAATTGATTTAACTCTTCTTACATAACCAATATCCAATATTCATCATTTAATGCTATTTTTATTTTTAGGCTCAATGCAAGAGATAAATGCAACAAAATTACAAGTATTTCTAAGAGAAGATCTAGTAGTTACCCCTTTCGATGGATCTCTCAATATCTTACCATCCTTCACATAGTTGAATTCTCTTGGATGAGTGACTTTCCTTTCCTCTATTGTAAGCTCTTCTAGAGCATCTTGTATTTGTTCTTGAACCTTCTCACTTGATGATTGACCATCTTTATCATTATTGTAACACCCCTAACCCGTAACTATCGCCGGTATAGGGATAAGAGGCATTACCGGACAATCAAAAACTTTTACGGGCATTTCAAAACATAATTTGAGAAATCAAATCAAAGTGTCCCTTAAGTAGGTCTACGAGACCTTAAACATGCTTTAGAATAGGGCCGGGACTAAATCGAAAACATACAAAAATTCTCGAAAGTTTAAAAAATTTTCAAAGTTACAGAGGTCACACGCCCGTGTGGGTAGGCCGTGTGCCTCTCACGGCCTCAGACACACTCGTGTGTCTAAGCCGTGTCAAAACAGCGCATACATATTGACTTGTCCACACGGCCATGGATACGCCCGTGTGCCTCACCAGTGGTCGCTACTGAATTGCACCACACGCGGCGATCCTGCGCTTCGTGTGTCCAAATTTCATGATCAATTCGACTTGTTTTGAATTTCAACCACAAGGGACACAGTCGAGCCACACGCCCGTGTGCTCAACCGTGTGGGAAAATATAGGCCATTTTCAAGGCCAAAATGCCACCCACACATTGGGTTATCCCTACAAGCAACATACCAATCCAATCCAATCCAAGCATCATAGGCAATCAAAACATACCAAAATGTTCATCATTTCTAACCACTTATGAGCTCAACAATCACACCATCTTATAAGCCATTTAGCTCAACTTATTCACAAACATTTCTAAACATATCTCATCCACAACTTACCATCAATAATATGCTAACTATGCATCCATAAGTTTACCATTATTATGACCATTTTATTATCCACCAAAACATACCAAAACTAAGCATCATAAGACATGGCTACACATTCATAACTTAACCATTTATCTAGCCATATCACATGGCTATATACATGTCTCAAACATACTCCAAATAACTAGCCTATACATGCCATACTTTAATATCTATACGTTTTCAAAAGGTACCAAAATGTGATTTGAGTAGTGTGATGACAGTCCTCGACGATTCTCGAGCCTTTTGTAGCTTTGACAATCTGTAAAATAGAGTAAACACACACAAAGTAAGCTTTCCAAAAGCTTAGTAAACCATATACAAATAAACTTATCATATAATTCACATTATCATATCAATACATGAATCATTAACATATCTCAATATCAAGTTCATAATCCTTCATTGGCTCATTATTTAGCCATTGCTTATCAATCATCATATCTCCATCTATATGATTTGCTCTTATCACATTCATTCATATATCGTATTTTAGCTCATTGCATCTATGCACTTATTTACTCACCTTTCATGCTTATTCAAAGCATATACATCAAACGTACCTGAAACGGATATACAACTCACATAGTCATTCATTTCTAAGAATTGCCCATTAAACCGTTCGGAATTTAATAGGATACTCAGAATGCTCGAAATAGTCGTACAATGCCAACATCCCAGACATGGTCTTACATGTAACCAAATATCAATGCCACTGTCCCAGACAGGGTCTTACACGAATCAATATGATGCCAATGTCCCAGAAATGGTCTTACACATAAATCTCATATCGATGCCAACGTCCCAAACGTGGTCTTACATGAAATCTCGAATCAACGCCAACATCCCAGACGTGGTCTTACATGATCTCACATATCGGAAACCTATGTCATGACATATGTAATACTATTTATTCCTAGGTTCGTACAGGTATTCTCGAACTTTGTTATACCATCGATTCTTCTTCGAATTTCATGAACTCATCATCTCATATACATTCATCATGATAAATTTTCAGATGAACATTCAAATATCAATGAAAAAACATTTATTTGTATATAGACTTACCTCATATTTGAGTAAACAAACAGATTCGGCTATTCAATCACTTTCGACTTTTCGTGATCTAAATCCATTTTCTTCAGTTCTTGATCTATACATATTCAAATTTAATCCATTTATTCACTAAATCATTCAATTAAGTCCAAAGACATATATTTAGGGCAATTTATAAATTAGCCCTCACATTTTCACATTTTGACATTTTATTCCCTATTTCACAAAATCACAAAATACACATAATTTGCTTATACCCATGCTTGGCTGAATGTTTACTATAATCATACAAATCCATACATTTCATTTATTTCACAATTTAGTCCCTCAAAATATTATTTTCTCAATTAAGTCCAAATTACTCAAATTCATCAAAAATTCAAAGACAAACTATGTTAATCTATCACCTATCTTTCATATTCCATCCATAAACATCACAAATCTTGCAAAATCATCAATGGCACATTTCACATTCATCTTCAATTAACAAAATTATGGCATGGGTTTTGAAGAACACTAAGCAACGATTACAAAAACGTAGAAATTATCAAAAACGGATCAAAAACTAACCTTAAATCAAAGACATCAATGGTCGAATGTTTGAAGAACTCCAACTTTGTTTTTCTTTCCTACTTTCGGTGATGAAGCATAAAAGATGATGAAATTTGGCTTTCGTTTTTGTTTAAAAATCTTTTATTTTTCAAATTACTTATTTAGCCTTTTAATATACTTAATAAACTTTTATACACTAAGGCCATCTTTGTCCATTAACCATCCACTGACAAAATAATGGCTTAATTGCCTCATAAGGCCACTACATTTAAAAGCAAACTCAATTAAGCACATTAACATATAGTATGTCACTTTTACCATTTATGCGATTTAATCATTTTCTCAAATTAAACACACAAACAGACAAATTAATTTACGAAACTTTCACACATGCTAAATCATATACTGCAGGCACAAAAAATAATATTAAAATATTTTTATGACTCGAATTTGTGGTCCCAAAACCACTATTCTGACTAGGGTCTAAACCGGACTGTTACAATTATTATTACAAATTTATGCATCATCATTATCAACACAGGAATCCTTTCTAGGAGGAGGGTTAGAGTAATCAAAAACATGTATAAACTCTTCTACTACTAAAGTTCTTTTGTTAAACACTCGAAAAGCTTTAGAATTTAAAGAATAACCAACAAAAATTCATTCTTCACTCTTTGCATCAAATTTACCAATTTTTTCTTTGTCATTATTTAAAACAAAACACTTGCATCCAAATGGATGAAAATAACTAATGTTAGGCTTTTTTATTTTTGAAAAGTTCATATGGAGTTAGGTCTAATCTTTACCCTATTAACAACATAGCATGCGGTGTTTGTGGCTTCCGCCTAAAATTATTTTAGTAAATTATTTTCATAAAGCATGGTTCTAGCCATTTCTTCTAAAGTTCTATTATTCCTCTCAACAACTCCATTTTGTTGAGGGGTTTTAGGTGCAGAAAAATTATGGCTAATTCTATTTGAGTTACAAAAATTTTCAAACCCAAGATTTTGAAATTCGGTTCCATGGTCACTTCTATCACTAGTGATAGAGTAACCTTTGCCATTTTGATTCATTTTTGAAAATGTTATGAATTTTTTCTAAAGCTTCATCTTTAGTACCTAAGAAAAGAACCCCAAGTAAACCTAGAATAGTCATCAACAAGCACAAAAGCATATTGTTTTCCACCCAAGCTAGTTGTCCTAATTGGACCAAACAAGTCTATATGAATTAGTTGAAGAGCTCTACTAGTTGATACATCATTAGTAGGTTTAAAGGAAACTCTTTTATGTTTACCCTTAACACATGCATCACAAATTTTATCTAATTCAAACTTAATTTTAGGTAACCCTCTCACTAAGTCATTTTTAACTAGTTTATGCAATATGCTCATGCTAGCATGTCCTAGTTTTCTATGCCATAATAAAGAATTATTTTCATTTTTAGTAGCAAGGCATATGAGTGAATCATGCAAATCTTCAAAATGCACCATATAAACATTTCTTATACTATGTCCTACAAGCATAATCTTATTATGTAACATCCCAAAAATTAGGGGTTGTGGTTTTTGCTTAAATTCATGTTGTGCTTATTTGGCTAGTTATTTGAGGGTGTTTGGGGGTCCTAAAGAGGCCTGGGATCGAGTTTGAGCCTTGGAAAAATTTTGGTTTTTGACCCTTAAGGGGAGAGGGCTGTTGGCAGTAGGGCTCAAGAATAATTGTGTGTGTTATTTAGCACAAGATGAGCTTGTAGCTCAGTGGCAGTGGCGTCTATGGGAAGGCTTGGAGAGTGGGGTTCGAATCCCACAAGCTGCAAATGGAAGCTTTTATTTTATGACTTGAGAGGGGAGGAAGCAGAGTTCAGATCGAACTCTTCAAGGGGAGTTGGAGAATTGGTCAAACAATTCAAACGGATAAAGGGGAGCAAAGTTGGGAGGAAAAAGTGGCGAGAATCAAGGAAGTGAGGTGTGTGGAAATTTTGGCCATGAGTGAGAGTGTGTATAGGGGGAGTTTCGGCTAGAGAGGGGTCTTGAGTAGCATTTTCAGCAGCTTTGGTGTTGGGTAGAAACCGGGACTTCTTTGTGATTTTGTCACTTTTTGATTTTTTCGAGTTTGTTTTATTTAGGCATTTCGGGATCTCTTCTTGGCAACTTTCGTTCATTTTTTCCTTCTCTTTACTTACCTTTCGTGCATTTTGGTGATTTCTTCTCTCTTTTGCTAATAGCCGAATCACTATTCTTCTTCTCTTTTCTCTTCACGCCTTACTTATCCCTTGTCTTTTCTATAGTCGAATACCTACACATCATTCCTATTCTTCCACTACTCTTTTTCTCTCTTGAACCACCTCCTCTCCATAGCTGAAATTATTTCCTTATCCTTTGTCTTTCAACTAAGTTCTTTGCTCTTCTCTTCTTTTACAGTTTTGTAAGAGGTGCGACAATCAGTAAGTATAGTTCTTTCTTATCAGTAACACTGTTCCCATTTGGTTTTTCTATAACAATCATATGTTCTTTCTTGCACTCTATGGCTAAGAATGTGTTTCTTTCTGTGTTTTGGCCATTGTCGGGTTTAGGGATTTCTCTAAGGCGAAGGGGGGAGAAAGTGGTTTGTAGTAATCAAATCTTTATTGTGGATTCAACATTCAAGTGAGGTAAGAATGCTTGACATAATACTTGGTGTGGGACGAATGTGCCATATGTGGTGTTGTATGGTATGTGGATTTTAGTCACACTTATGAGTATCGTTTTATGCATATTCTTGTCAAGGACGTTAAGCTAATCGTGTTTAGTAATCTTGGTGTTTAGGGCTGTTGTTCAATCAAGGTGAGGAGAACGTTTTGGGCTAGTTCTCTAAATGTTTTATCTTAAGCAACGTTTAACTGATAAAGGTAATCTGATGATGTGTAAGTTGGATACAAAGGGCTAATTGTGCGACTCGCTAAGGTGTGTAATCTCACACCTCTGCTTAAACTGTTATTGCCATGATCTATGAATCGGCTAAATGCCGAAATACTGAAAAGCCGAAATATCAGCAACTGAGATCACTCGGGCGTGCGAGCGCTCGTAGGGATAAACCGAGCCACTAGTGATGGCGATAGATCGTTGGGAATGTTACGAACACTCTCGTGAAACTGAGGCCATGATGGGCCTTGTTGAGCCGAAGCGGGCTAAATGGGCCCAACGGGTTAACCGGCCCATACAAGCGAAAACGATGAAAAGAGCAAGTTGATTGATGCGACTGCGAAGTCTACAGAACCGAGACTGAAAACGAACAGAATGGACCACATGAACGTGTGGGCCCGTATGGGCCGAAATCGGGTGTTAGGCCCAATAGCACAGTATTGATTGGAAATGGAAGCTGAGTCGCTCGAGGCGACATTAGGCCTTCGGAGAGGCCGTTGCAAGGGTAAATTGCTGCAATACCCCTGGTGAGTAAAATTACCGATATACTCTTAGTAGGTAAATTACCAAAATACCCTTAGTGGGTATAATTACTGAAATACCCTTGGTGGGTAAATTACTGAAATACCCCTAGTGAGTAAATTACTGAAGTACCCCTAGGGCAAAATTACCGTTTTACCCCCAATGACCATTTTACCCATAGTGGTAGGATCGTTAATGTATGTTTAGTAACTGTATGATTGATGATGACGATGCACTATTTACATGATTTATTTATGACATGGCATACTGCATGGGTTGGGTTATGGATTCAGAGGTAGCACTATACTGGTGGCTCTGCCACATCATACTGATTTAGTGGCTATTGCCACGTTACACTGATTTAGTGGCTCATCCACGTATACTGTTATTAGCAACTAGTCTGCGTTATTGGTGTGTTGGTTGGGTGGGTTGACTTGGTCTCCACAGGTGTGCTGGTTGGTACGGGTGGTGTGTTGGTTGGACTGGGCTGGGTACATTTGATTTGCTTATCATAGGGCTTCGGTCCAAACTATTATTAAATAGGGCTTCGGCCCAGACTGTTATTGAATAGGGCTTCGGCCCAAACTGCTACTGAATAGGGCTTAGGCCCAGACTGGCACTGTTTGCACTTGGGCCCAAACTGTGGGTGTACTAAAGGGGTTACACACTGAGTTCTCGTAACTCACCCTTCTTTTAACTGTGCAGGTAATCCCCAACCTTAGAGGATTTGGAGCTGAGAGGGACTCGAAAGTGGTCACACGCGTCCTGTATGTTCATGGGGTTCTTTTAGTAATTTTATTTTAATTTACATTACTTTAATTTTTGGGGTTAATAATTTCTATAATAATGCTATTGGGATTGTTTTTAGCTTTTATTTGGTATTTCTTATATCATTGCAATTTTATTAAACACGGGTTTTTAAACAATAACATCTGTTTTTAAATATCACGTTTCCGCAACGGTTTAAATCAAGCTTCCATAACAGACAAGTTTTTAAAAGCAAAATAATAAATGCATAATAAGGTTTTACAAAAGAAATGATTTCGAGTAAAACTTGTTTTGCTAATAAGCAACGAAAATCGAAATTTTGTATTGGTAGAAAGTTTTGATTCGTAGATGAGTTTTCCAACGAATGCATAGTTTTCAAACATCACATGATGTGGCACGCTACATCCGGTCATAACGTCTAGGCCGCGTTTGGGGTGTTACATATTAGACACAATGTCAACTATTTTACAACCATTAGATTCAAAAATGGCATTCAGACCACTGTCACACAATTGACTAATACTAAGTAGATTATGCTTAAGACCATTGACATAAAGCACATTTTCAATAAGAGTTGAAGAGTATTTACCAATAAAGCCTATTCTTTCTGCTTGTCCTTTAAAGTTGTCACCAAATGTAACTACTCCTCCATTTTTAGGCTTCAAATTGACAAAATGGCTCTTGTCACCAGTCATGTGCTTTGAGCATGTACTATCAAGGTACCAAGAGTTTTTTAGTGAATTCTCCACCTTGAAGTAATGATCTTTTTCCTACAAATATAGAATTAAGCTTTGATTTTTGGTACCCAAATACTTTTGGGTCTATAAGCATTAGTTCTTATAACTTTGGTCACTTTAGATATCCATTTAGAAATCAAGTTCTTATCTTGAGAAGTTATGAGTCCTTTAGGGACTCATACACTTTTAATAATTTTTCTTTTATAAAAGTTTTCGGGACTTTTATGTTTATAGAAATTAAAATTATTTTTAACAAAATTTTGTTTTGAATTTTCTCCTTTTTCAAAAATTTTGTTATTGTTTTTTCACTCTTAAGCAACTCAAGATGCTTTTGATCATTATCATGAACTTTAAAAAGCAAATTATGCAAGTTAAAATTCATTTTCTCAAAATCTTTTATATTAGCTTGCATATCATTTATTTTACTTTCAAGTTCATACTTGACTTTGGACATTGGACATTTTATTTGGGTGTTACTTTATTTTACAACTTTAAAACTTCCATGCATGCATGCAAACTGGTGAGATTTCTGATATTTTACATTATCAGGTTTATCCAAATTATTTATGATTTTACTTAGTTTTAAACAAAATTATAACTCATGCTTTTTCTAAGTATTTTTGAAAGTCCGCTGCAAAAGATTTTTACCCAAAACCATTTTAAGAAATAATTAAATTGAAAATTCCTTGTTTTAAATAACTTAAAAATGACATTATGATAAATATCGTCTTTTTCAAACAATCATGTTTTGATAAGAATTTTTTTCAAAAATAAAATCACTCAGTATTTAAATTTTAAAGTTTTCATAAAAACAACCGGAACATAGTTGTCTTTAACAAGTAAATGATTTTCGAATGTTGTTAATATAATTCCCGAGATTCGGCCATAGAGTCTAGATCGGGTTTGGGGAGTTACAGATATAACTTTTACCAATTTTTTTAAATTTTTTTATTGAAGTACACATTGATTGCCTTATTGGTTGTTACCTTAGTGTTGTTAAAATTTAAACACTCTAACCAACTTTATAGATTCATGATCATGGGAGTTTGATTTAGCTAGTTCATGTGTTAATTTGTTTAATTAGTTTATATTTAGCAAGTTTCCATTAAAATGAGATTGATGATTTTGAGCTTGAATTGAAGAAATTGATAGTTAATAAGCTTAGATTGTGATAAGTACTAAAGTAGAAATTAAGTTAAACTTGTTAGATAGCTTTGTAACATTAGGGGCTAAATTAAATAAACTGAAAACTGCTATGAAATTATACTATAGATAGAAAGTATAAGATCCCTAATGAAAAAATGTGAAATCAAATTTTAATACGATGTTAGATATCGAAATATATGTGTATCTTAAGTATAGGGACTAAACTTAATAAAATGAAAAGTATGTTGGCTATATTGTAATATGATTGGAATGTAAACTGACATTGTTTTATAATTACATTATTGAACATAGCTAAAGACAACGTCAAGCCGTCACGAGAGAATGGAAAAACGAGAGTCGTAAACGAGTGACAAAAACTCAGTTCATACTTTTATTAATTGAGTTCATTATACATATATACATGTTTGTTGCATGTTAATTGTTGAGGTAAGCTTAAACTTATCATATGAATTGATTCGTATTTGATGACAATATGTCTAGAATTGAATTGAGATGTGCTTAACATAAACGAGAATAATATGAACCTGTTAAATGGTTAGTGATACGAAATGATGATGAAAATTATATGAACTATGATATTGAACATACATGGATTGAATTGTTGATTGCCCTATTAACTGTCTCAGGCAGAGTCGAATATAATTGGCATGTCATAGGATTAGATTTTGTACGAGTTATACTTTAATTATATACCAATGAGCGCTAGGCACACATTTTACTTTGGTTATACCAATGAGCGTTGCACACAAACCATACTCTGGACATTCTGATGAGGCACTAGATGTCAAATTGGTGTGACGGTCGAATGATCCATGTATCCATCCTATGTCTATGCCCGGTTAATAGGGATTATAAAATACGAACATGATAAATGATTTTTGAATTAAAATGATTATATATGTGAAAGATGATTAAAGAAAGTATGTGGAAGACCATACGAACCGGTTTATACGAGCCCAAAGAGCCAATATGGAAACAAAAAGAATCAATAGATTCGATATGGAAATGAGATAATGATATAATTAAATGGTCTGAGTTGAAATAGTGTATGAAATGGTATATATATAACATGAATAGGTGAAATTGAAATGATTGAAACTTGAACATGCATTAATTATATTTTTATCATGTTAATATTTTCGTTTATGCGACTTGAATCATAAAAGTATCATTGAGCTTTATCGCTCAGCATACAATTTGTTTATTCCGTTTGCAGGTATTAGTAGATCTCGAAGACTCGAGGATTGAACAACATCCAAACCGCAATTATCAACTCAACAAAGTTTGTATAGTCTCATTTTGTTATCTAAAGTGGCATGTACCTAAAGTTGTAATGGCCTTGAATTGTATGTGTCATATTAGTACCATGAATGGGAAGTGTCAACTAGAGTAATACATATGAAATATTGAATTTGAATATATGTGAATAGCATAATAGCATGTATAAATTGTTGAATTATATGGAATTGAGATCGTAATTGCTCTGGCAATAAATGTAGCATCCTGTAACTCAGACCCGACGATCCAATCAAGTATAAGATGTTCCATCACTATTCAAATTTTTTGTGTTTCTCAATAGCGAATGAATTGACCATAATAATTCATACATAATATATAAATAATACAATTATAATATATTAGGTTAGATTATACAAAATTTATTATTTATAAAATTATATATAATATAAAGTTGCTTATTATATAAATAATTAAAACTTATTATTTAAAACTAAAGTAATGCAATTTTTGTATATTTTTAAGTCAATCTAACATAATAATTTAAATATAAATTAATTAAATTTAAAATTTATTTATTATTATATAAATTCATTTAATAAAATTATTTGAATTGAATCAAAATTCTTATTTATAAATATTATAAATATTTAATCAAATATTTTAGTAAAATTAAAATTCTTATTCATAAATGCCGTAAAACTTATAAATAATTAAAAAATAATTATATGACAAATTCAAGAATATGATGAAAAACAAAAGTTATATTGGTCAGTTAAAATTTTTCTTCAAATTCATGTTTTTTATATATCATATATATAAAAGCAATTTCACTAAACTTTAAAGGTTGAGAATCGATGTGATAAACAAAAGGGAGCCAAAGTGAAAAAAAGGGTAAATGTTAAGAGATAAATTTCATGTTATGTGATGAAAAATATATATAGTTATTTGATCGTATCAATTAGTTCAATGAACATTTTTTCATGGTTTTTAGAATCAGATCGGTGATCAAACCAATCAGGCCATCGATTATCAATCTAATCATTGGTCCAGTTTTAATTAAATAAATTATTAAAAAATCATAAAAATTATTAAAAAGTACAAAACTCGATTCAACCACCAATTCAACTGGTTTTTAATCTCAGTTCAACCGATTTGTACTAGTTCACGGATCAACCAACTCTTTTTCTTACTCTAAAGCAATGTATTGGCCGATTCTTAATCTAACCAATCCGATCTGATTTCAACAACATAACATTTTTTGATAGACACAACACTAATCAAAAATTAAACTCAAAACTGATGTCAAGTGAAGACTTGAACACAAATGTAAAAAAGGTAAACTGAGAGTCACAATTCAACAAAAGTGGTTTGCCAAAAGTCCTTATTGAATCAAACAATGGGGGTTCTTTTGGATATTCTTCATAAATTATTAGTGTTCGTGTATAAAAGTTAAGGGAATTTGAAGGCTGATATATTTAAAGAGGTAAAGGAGTTAACAGGTTAATAATTGCTATAAATTGAAAAATAACGAAACTTTCCAAAAATATGGTTTTGCTGGTTTCTTCTGTTGTTGGCGGGTATTCCAAAGTGTGTTGGAAATTTCAGTCAAATTTAATATGATGCAAATTCGGCATTAACATAGATTGCTACATTATGTCAAATTTCAGTCTATAGAACAACCATTGCTCCATATCCATAATCTGACGACAAGGTTTAGCATTCAACGGAGTTGTCCACGATTCAGGTGATATATCTGAATTAACATCTCCCTACAGAAAGCGGAAAAGGTTGTACTGAATATCTATCAAAGATGTTAGGAACATTGAAAGACCGACTCCCAGAATGGTCTTCACTGAAGAACAAAAGGAATTAGTTTAGGAAGGAGAGAGAAGGATAAAGGATACAGCAAATTCATGCTCGTTGGTAGCGGCACTTATAGCCACGGTCGTGTTTGCTGCAGCCATCACAGTACTGGGTGGCACCAATGCTGACAGTGGATTCCCCGTCATTAAAAGTGAAAAGGCATTTGTTATATTCGCGGTGTCGGATGCACAGTCTCTTCTCATCCACCGCTGCCTTTCTCATGTTCTTGTCCATCCTCACTGCTCATTATGCACAAGACGACTTTCTCCAAGCCCTCCCCAAGAGGCTGATTATGGGGCTCCTCGCCCTTCTCATTTCCATTACTACCATGATGATTGCCTTCAGCTCCACGCTCTATCTGTGGCTGCATCAGCCTGTCTATTGGTAACCTCGTTTGTTTATTTGCACTTTCCACAACTTGTCGATATGTTCTATTCATTCTACTTATGGCCATGGAATTTCGGCAATAACAGTGAAGAACCCTTGTACTAAATCAGAATTAAAAGCACGAGTGTTTTGAGCGAAACTAAAAACTTCATGAGAAACCGTAAAGGTAAACTTTGTGGAGTACAAGAATTGGCTTTGTTATTTCTCAAAACATGAATTTCATTCATGAAAAGGCCATTTATGATGCGACTCATTAGACAGGTATTCAACAAAAGAGAGCATCACAGAACGACAAACAAATGTCCTTGGTTCTTTAGACATCAAACTGTTAGCACTTCACTAGTAAAATTAGTTGCCACCTACACGTTTCCAGTATACATCACATGGCTATGGCTGGTCACTGACACCCAACTGATACTGAAGAGTACTGCGATGGACCCTGAGCTGGTGTTTTCATATGTTACAGAAATGGAGACAACTTCAGACCAATGATTTCTACCTTGGCATTAGAATGGCCATACAAAAAGACGTCTGTAATCTGCAAACATAGCACCAAGACAACATAAAACAACTGATGTCAAGCAAATAGTTACGGTCTGCAGGTTACTCAAGCTGCATGATATTGCATTTCATACAAAAGGGGGCTATTAATTGGTATTGAGAAAAGGTTTCGTTGCTAAAAGGCGAATCTGATCAGGCAAAAGTACCTGAGAGCATCCAAAAAGTTTAAGCACCCTCAGCGATAAACAGCTATCTACAATCAAGCCCATAGCTTCATCAGTCAGATTTCGGCACCAAGATAGATCCAGACTAACCAAATTTCTTGAACGCCTCGCAAGTGATAAGGCTGTATTAAGACCAACCTAAAAAGGTTCATCCATTTATAAGAAATTAGAATAATACCATACAAAAACAAGCAAGAAGCCTTAACAAATGGTTTTCTTTCTTTACTTTTTTTCCCTGTGTGTAGGCGGGGAGTTATTGTGTGTGCATGTCTACGCATATGTGTGAGAGAAAAGAGGAGAAGCATTAATCAAGTACCTTCCCAACATTGTTCAGTGCTAGCTCTTTCAAAACCTCCCCAGCCATTTCAAGAAATGCAGCTATAGCATCATCACTATTGCAAGCAAGGGGAAAAAAAAAAAAAAAAAGAAAGAGTGAATTCTACAGCTAATATAACAGAAATCATATTCGAAATATAAGAATGAAACGAACTCCAACGAACTTTCAGCATATTGGGTAGAATTGAGAAATACAACTGCTCCAAACCAACCATATGGCTACCTCATTGATTAGACACACATAACGGCACTCCACTCTTACATTATTACTCAATAAGACATAGGGGGAATACTTATTTATACAACGAATGCCTTGTGCCCCGTTGGAATAAATAGTAAAAAACACCCATGTGCCAAACTCAACTATCACACAATGTCAACTACAAGGAATCAACTAGCAAAACACAATAGACGAGACCACGGCATAAGATTATGACATAGTAAGTAAAAATAACCCCTCCCAGAAGACACGGTAAATACCTGAATGCATTGCGGCAGAGTTTCAATGACTGCAATGACCGACAACCACTGGCCAGGTAGCCGAAAGAAGTGTCTGTCAGTTTGGATATGTTACCAATGTCAAGTGCTCGTAAATTTGAACAGGTTTCCGCAATGATTTTCAAGGAAGAATCAGTTAATTTCCTGCAGGAAATTACAGTATCAAACATATTTAAGGATCAAAAGAAACTCAAAACCCGGGAACTCCAAAAGATTTTAGATAAAAACAAGTGATAAGTAAGCATACCAACAATCCATCAAAATCAGCTCCTTGATACCATCGCCTCTTGCAATAAGAAATTCCTTGATAAAACTATCAGTTACAGACTCCAACCCTGCTACTGACAACACTTCCAAATGCTCCAGCTTCTTCAATGATGGCAGAACCAGCATTGCATCGATACTTTGGCAATCATCGATAAATAGTTCCAGTAGAACCGATGCCAAGGAGGTAGCTAAAATGTCAATAGCGCTGTGGGTAAGAAATGAACACTGGCTGAGATTTACAGATCGTAATGCAGGGGCAGAAGAAACAAGAGCACTAAGCCCGGCATCCGAAAGACGATATGCACCAGTCAATGACAAATTAGTTAGTGCAGGCAAGCTGTTCGGTGACCGAGCTAAGGTAGAAGGTAAATTATAATCCGCTAAGCAGTGGCCACAGTAATCGAGTTGGAGAATCTGAATTCCAAAAACAATAAACGTTAGACTAGTCGCAAAAAGAATATCAGGAAATGGACAAATAGCAATAACTCAATACGACGTGTAGATGAATATACAGCGTACCGTCAAGTTGGTAGTGTCACACTTTTCAAAACATTGAGTGAACTGTTCCTCAGTTAACCATGAACAATCTTTGAGGCGAATTTCAGTAGGGGATCCATTAAGAAGGAGATCAAAAAAGTTACTATTCATTCGCCTCGAGTCACAGAGCATATGACAGAGCTTGTGTCTCAGAGCATCAGGCACATGAGCAAGCGAAGCAATCGCATGTGCATTATCGACAAGAACCCTCAAGCTCAAATCAAGCAATGATGGAGGTAGCCGCTTTGACCAGTCTTTTCTTTTACCCTTTTGAGGAACCCACTTAATTTGTAAGGACTGTACCTTGTCCGAGGAAGAACTCCCCTGTCTTACGTTCAAATTCGCTGCTCTATCCCTTATAATCTTCATAGCAGTAGAGAAAGGACCCGGCCAATCTTCAACACCCTTTTCTTCAGGTTCTTCGGACGGAATTTCGCTTTCAGCCTCCATTGATAAAATGTTATCATCTTCTTCCTGGGTGTTGAAATGGGCAAATCGAGAAGCATTTTGCCTAGCCGTATCTCGAAACCGCTCCATTCTCCCCTGACTTGTTCTCTTATTATTCTTCTTACTTGGCTTTTCATCGGACAAATTCACTTCCTGTGCTAGAAGTTCAACGTCGGAAACTGAACCGTCAACTAAACTCTCATCTTTAGATTCCAAAGCACTTTCTACAAGCAGTTTCCCCTTCCCTTTCTCTTCTCTACTATATCTCCTTTTTCCCTTCACATTCACTCTCTCCTTGCATCTTTCCGGTTTCTCAGTATCTTCACTCTCTTCCACTAACATGCTTTTACCTTTCCTGTCAATTTCAACCTCTACATCGCCTCCGCTGCCATTGCCGTCGCCAAATGGACCCTTCTTAGTAACCCTCTTCCCCGACCGCAAACTCAATACCCCTTCATCCTCGCCGCTCTCAAAACCGACATCGTTATCCACACTCAACTTTCTCTTTCTCGAAACGTCCTCGTTTCGTCGTTCGATACGTTCCTCCGCCTCCAAAACACCATCCTGGCCGGCATTGGACGAAGCTTTCGTAGAAAGACGAAGGCTCCGCCGAAGTAAGGGTGCGGAACCGGAAACTGAACCAAGAGTTTTAGGGGAGAGAGTGAGTGAAGGCGGCGATGAACGAGTGGCGGGTTGTTCGCGGCCTTGAGTGGGAGTGGCGGGCGGGTCGATGTTGGCCCGAGCTTTTCGGGGCTGGGGCTGGACCGGAAGGATTTCGCGGGATCTTAGGACCGGCATCGCTGCTGAAAGAGAATGGCGGGAAGTGAAAACGAACCAGTATGAACACTCAACAAAAGAATAATAGGGAGGAGTCGTATTAAGAAAAAAGGGCGGCCTTTTGGTTTTTTAACAAATTTAGGGTTATTCTGAAAGAGAAGCTTCTCGCGAAAGCTTTTCCATATTAATTTTCCCGCCACATAAAATGTCCTCAATATTGCGGGCCTGAATCTGAATGATCAGCCAGCTGGCTTTTTTCTGTTTTTGTTTTTGGCCCAAAGAGATGGGAAGAAGAAATAAAAAGCTCAAAATGTATTTTTATTGATTAATTGAAATTTTTATAATGTTATTTTTGTTAATTTATATCCGTTTAATAATAAAATATTGATAACATTCAACATGATTTAAATTTTAAATTTATATAGGATTTTAAAATATTTTAATTAAGATTTTAGAGTATTAATATTAAATTAAATTAATTGTAAGTTTAAATTTATCATGAACATTTAAAATATATTAATCTAATCAAATCTCTTTCCTTAAAAAAACTATATAATTTGATGAATTTTAACTTTATTAATTTGTTTCTTTTAAGCAAACACTTGCAACCTATTATTTTAGACCTTAAACATAACTAACTAATTAAAGAGTATACACTTCAACTCAACTTACCATATATAAGGTTGAGCATTATATATTAAGATCAAAAAAGTTAAACTTACTTAATTCAAATCAACATTAAAGAAATACTATCTTAAGTCTCGTATCAATTTTTTATTTTCTTATATTAGAAGCGAATCATGACATATCTAATCTAATCACATATATCATATATTGTTGGGACCATGGGGCTAAATAACGTCAATAGTCCTTTTTTTTTTAATTAATTAGGTCTTTAGGTCGATTTTAAAATTGATTAAGGAAATAAGTTGATTTAAATGAAAAGCGAGTTCAGCTAGACGAGCTTTCTGCATAGTTATCAGGAAAGCGCGCTTAGCTAGACGCGTTTTCTGGAAAGCTCGTCCAGTCGGACGCGCTTTCCTTCAATGTTCAAAAAGGTCAAAAAGCAATGGCATTTTGAACTGTGCCGCGCCAACGGTAAAAAAAATAAAATTCCAACAATAAGTTTTTTTACCCTATGAATACCCCCAAATTTCATTTTTTCATTCACATTCTTCTCTCAACTCTCTCAAACTCTCTCAAGTCTCTTGTTTTGATCGTGTTTGATATTTTCATTTAAAAATAATATTTTTATTAATTACCTCATATTGTATTTGTTCAAAATTTATTTTTCACGAATGGCCGCCTCTCTAATCCGCTTCAACGACAAGAATATTTCCACTGCCCAAGTAGTAATGGTAATACGAAAATTTAAATTTCATTAATTTCAATAAGGTTAAATTTATTTTTTTATTTAGAAATTATTTTTATTGTGTAAATAGGCAGATAATCATGTTTTGGAGGGCTTTATTCATAATATGGGAAAGCCTGTGATCCCTGAAATTCGTGGCCAATTGCAAGTGGCTGGATTCTTACATGTGTCTTGCATGTCCGAGGGCTACAAACTCGATTTGGCACTAATCAGCACATTGGTGGAAAGATGGAGGCTCGAAACACACACTTTCCATTTTCCATGCAACGAGTGTACAATCACACTCAAAGACGTTAGCACTAAAACTCGGTCTGCCAATAGATGCACCAGTCATCACGGGATCAGCGATCGTTCCGGGTAAAGTGGACCTCTGCACATTACTGTTGGGGAAGGTCCTAGACAAGTTCGAAAGTGGTCAGATATCGATGAACTAGTTGAATGATAATTTCGTCGAGCTCCTTGAATACCAAACGGAGGAGGTCATAGAACAGTACACTCAAGCATACATTATGAGGTTAACCCGGGGCATTTTAATGCTTGACAAATCTCAAAATTTGGTGCACGTAAGGTGGCTACCACATCTAGTGGACTTTAATAAATGCGGAAAACTAAGTTGGATATCTATCATAATGTCTACGTTATATTGGGAGATGTGTTGGGCCATGGTACTGAGTGCGAAGTCAATCGATGGTTGCCTGCTCCTATTGCAATTGTGGGCCTAGTGGCTACTACTATTTCTACGTCCCAAGGTGACCGACCCATACATGTTCCCGTTGGTGACGAGATAAACATCATTTATTAGCAAATACGTATATGTTTCAACTAACATATCATTTATATAGGTGGAACCATGGGCCGAGCTATATGAGACTGCTCGAGGAGCTAGAAGGTATTAGATTGTTGTTAGACCAACATTTAAAAACCAAGGTTAGTTACTTATTCTTTCGAGCCTATATTAATTACGTAATGATTCGTAAAAAAATTCATACATAATTATATTTACAATTTTACTTTTCTATTTGAATGGATGTTGTACACCAACACCAATGTCATATTGTGCATCTTGCCTAAAGTGTTGGACAATCGGCAGATGTGGGATGCCAAGGTGTCGTTGGTAGTGTATACGACGATGGAAATGCACGAATCGGATTGAGTGTTGTGACAATTCGGGTGGAGGCAACGAATTTTGCTGCCACCATGAGACTTGAAGAAGTTATACAATGTGGACATACGGGGGAAGGACAACAACAACTAGGTGGTGCAGCACGAGGAGCACATCGAGACGTAGGATCGTAGGGTAATCTTAACCCATTTGTGAACCATTTTTTGCAGTAGACATGGTGAAAGTTGATGATTACTTGGCATAGTTCAAAGCTATCGGCAAGCTGTATCTATTACTACTGGAGGTAAGGAGTAGGCAAATTTGGGCGAAGAGGCAACATCAACAGCCATAGCAACGTAGGAGGGGACGCGATCGCACAATGGATGTATCGCTTGTGGCTACACAATATACAGATTAGTTCGCTCCACTTATTCTCGTTCAATTAAGTAACCCTATGTTTTTTTCACATGCACCATCATATTACAGACCACCGTTGCACGTGGCACGTTCCTCTATTCCCACGGGTACATATTCCGTGGCATCGACATCCCCTACATACTACACCCCTATGCAGATGTCGATGCTGAACCCTATGTTGGTGTAGACGCCGATGTATGCATCACCACAGATGAAAATACTAATACAGATGCTCATGTAGCGGTCAATGACGATATCGATGCCCGATACCTTTCTGACGTACCCAAAATTTAGGGCACCTTATGATTACACGCCTATAGTGACCGCGCACATCACTGTTTTAAGGGGGTGGCTCATTGTCGCAACCACCAGACACGAGAGTGGTAGATACAAGATGGAAGGCGAGGATGATGCAGTAATCGACTATAGAGGAAGATGATTACGCTACTGATCTCGAAGAAACAATTGTCCAAGGGGTCGTGCTAAGTAAATATTTAGGCGATGATGACGACGATGAGAAGTCTACAGGCCCGCACCTCCACACAACTATCGTCCACCACCATGTTGCACACATTCTCCTCGATGACACGGTTGAGTGTATTTTTTTCCTATAAATATTGGAATGTAAATATAGATATGTCATAAATAAAAAAGCCAAGCTTATTCATTTAAATAATACATTTGTCTTTATTACTATCTACCATAAGTTATGCGTAAGCTAATAATAACTAATAAATTGAATCAATGAGAATATGCGAAACACACTAATGAATATGAAATTTAGTAGAAAGTAATGTTATCGATGCTGAGGCCCCAACGTATCCTTATACAGGAAACGTGGTTTCGTATTCACTAGGTTTCTACAATACCCGCATAATTTTTTTGACTGTCTCTCTCTTGAATATCGATATTGTTCTTTATCCGGGTGGAATTTGGGTAACCTTTTGGGACGCAACGTAGGTCCTTGTTTGGCACCAACTCGAACAGTACGCTAGACATAGGCGGCCATATACTGTCATCTGGGACAGGTGGGAATTCAGGACTTTGCACACTGTGAATGCATTGTAGTTGATAGACGTCGTCGATGCAAGGTGCATACTCAATCGTATGTTCCCACATGTGGCAATTGCATGTGCGCATGGGAACCAAAGTGCTTGGAATCTCATATAATCATAGGTCTCTTTCGTTAGGTTTACACAATAGGATGCACCTGACATTTTCTGCTTAGGCCTAGCGTGCACCGTGACTCAAAAATTAAGGTTTCGACGTAAGTGGCACACTACATACATGGTGTTCTCTCTTGCTGTACTTCGCCAAATCTTTTTCTTCACAGAATGTACTTTTGCCTACTATATGTCTAGCATAAGCCAACTCCCTCTTAGGAAACGAGTTGAATGTATGTTTCTTTAACAACCGATGTTACTAGCAAATGATGTGTCCCTTCAGTACAAATTGATGCACTCTGTCAAGTTTGACTTCATATGCCCATATCGTAGACCTCTGTTGTACAACTAATTCCACTATTCGAACGGTATGTTCGATACATATATCGCACCGTAGGCATTGATGGTGCTTAAATTGTTCAACATTTGATGTAATCGATGTTGGACAAGCTTGTAACTTGTCAAGAAATAGCTACTGGTTAGTGTAATGAAATAACCCGGTATGAATATTCGATGTGCAGTGAATACATAGTTCAAACTACAAACCCATGTCAATGACTAGATCCCGCTCAGTTGTCGAATGATTTTTTTTATGGTAGTTAGATCCTACATGTCGTATGCAGTACCGATGATGAGTGCAATCCCAAAAAAATCTGTGACGACCAATCGCCAAAAGTATTTCTAGTCTGTTATCTGATATGACACATATGTTAGGTTGCGGGTAAATGCGGGGACCTAATCGGCTCAGAAAGAAATCTTAGTCATCTATCGTTTCTGTAAAAGTTATTACGAACGTTATAGGCAGAATCTTCTGATTACTATCCTTAACAATGGCAAACAACAGACGCTGCTGATATCTTCCGTACAACCAAGTGTCGTCAATTTGGGCCATAGGCTTATAGTGTTGAAATGCCTCTTCGTATTGCTCAAATGTCCCAAAGAACAGGTGAAATATTTTTTCCCAAAGACCAACTGATTTCTCAATACCCTAGACGTGTTTCGAGATCGATTATGAAACCTGATACGTACCAATCTAATACCTTACACCATTGCCATAGATAGTTATACGAACCCTCTCACCTGTGATACAACTTCTCCATAGCCTTTTATTTTGCAACTCACAGTTTGTAATATGTTGGAGTGTATTGGTACTAGTTATATATGTCCGCAATCAACACCGATATTTGAATTTGAGGACTAACATTCACCATTGGTAGAATAATGTCAACAATCATGTCCAAGTCTAGCATCGGACGGTCCTGACTTGCACCCGTCACAACACGGGTATGGGGACTAAGATACTTATTTATCGTCCATATCCCGATTTTCTTCTGATAAGACGTTATGATTTTTCACTTACACCTCTTGTCCTACATTACACACTTTTATTCAAATTTCTCAGAATGAGACTTCGTAACATAGTAGTTCACACTATTCTTGAAGCTGTACCACTTCAGTACAGCAAGAAAAATATCTTTGTTGGGGTATTTCATTCCAACTTCCAGTACTCATACATCACAATATGTGCTTGCATGTCCAGGTATTCTATACGAAAGTTGCGAAAACTCTAAACCACCTTCGGTTGATAGGTCAATATTCGTAATGTGGGATAGAAATTCATACGCTCTGAATTGCGCATCTAGATTTAACCGTCAGACTTACAAAGTTCTGTCTCTGTTGTAACCGGATTAGGTTTGAAAAATAGTGCCATTTTTGAACCATTCGACCCGTACTGCCAGATTGGCTTAAGTCTTAGCTCCTCCCCCTCGTTTGCGTCCACAACCCTTTCTTCCTTATTTACATCCCATTCCTTGTCTATGCTTTCATCGTCACTTTCAAGCACAGAGTTGGACGTACATGCTAGCCCCTGTCGAAAGGAGTAGTTTATCTATTCTTTTGTAACTCATGTGTCCACTAAAATATTCAACGAGATGATGATCGATATACGTCGATAATCCTCCAGTATAATTGTTTCTGTCCCATAACATGGACTCAATGTCAAAGTTGAAATCAAATGCACTGATTGAATGTCGAGCTCGAGTGTCTAAATTTGGGTTATAATGATACCCCGACTAGTACTGACCCTCGAAATTTAAATCGATGCCGGAGACCAATGAGTATCTGCCTATATATGTTTTAGGAACATCGTAGTAGTCGCTTTGAAGAAAGCCAGGAAACCATCGTACAACCATGTAATATGACTTTTTACTTCAACTTTGGTATCCGTATTCATCACGATGGTGGTCAAAGATAGGTCAGATCCATCAACATCGGCAAACTCTACATATAACTCAATAACAACATCTCCGCTTGAGATGTGCAATGATATAACTGTCTCGAGATGCATTTTTCTAATAACATCAAATATTTAATACTTATAAGGGTCAACGGATGCAAGAAATCTGCATTGCAACCTCGTAATTCTTCCCCAGGTCAATCCCTAGACTTTTCTCCTGATTCTGGTCCGTAGCTCATGCATTTGAATGATACTATTGAACGGAAATTCCACAGACTTTGCTTCTACAGACATCACTCTGAACTTTGTATTACAGATTTGACCTTCGTAGTATATAACGGATTTCACTCGTCGACTCATTTCAATATTAATCACGATTTGGATAAATAAACACAAAAAAAGAAAAAGAAAAAGTAGAGAGTTGTCCAAAAAAGTACACACAACTCTCACCTATGATGCAAGGTTCTTTTGTTTTATATTAACTGTATGCATGTCTATGTTATGAAAATTACACTCATTTTATAAGATAATTATGTAGGGAGAAAGAGAATACGTGCTATGAATTTCATTTAAGAATGCACACATTCGTAGCATATTGTATGATGCAAATAATTTTTATCACGCGTTCAAAAGTCATATAGTTTTATCGAGATTTTATGCTGTATAACGTGCTTGAAAATGTTATTTTACCCTTAGAAGATGAGAAATTTGTTAGAGAAAGTTTGCCCAACTAGGGGGCTTTCCTACCATGTCAGCGGGAAAGCCCCGCGGGAAAGCCCCGCAGCTAGGCGAGCTTTCTTTAATAAATTCTTTTTTCCCTAGTAGAAAAGTCTGATGCTTCGAATAATTTGAACGCTTTAAACACGTTTAGAATACGTTTCAACATGATTTCAAGGTTTTTTTTTTGCAAACAGACCCTTATTTATCGTTGGCTGAATTTGTATATAATAATAGTTTCCAATCAAGTATTCAAATGGCTTTGTATGAAGCTTTATATGGTCGAAGATGTTAGTCACCTGTGTGTTGGATGTAATTGAATGAAAGAAAAATGATTGGGTCGGAGTTAATCCAAGAAACAGAGGACATTGTTAAGAAGATTCGAGATAGAGTGAAGGTAGCTTTTGACAAACAGAAATCATATATAGATTTGAAACGTCAGGATATTGAGTATTTTTTCGGAGATAAGGTATTTCTTAAAGTCTCGCCTTGGAAGAAAATTTTGAGATTTGGTTGAAAGGGAAAATTGAATCCTCGTTTTATTGTGCTGTATGAAATTGTGGAAAGAGTTGGGCCAGTTGTCTACCGTTTAGCTTTGCATCTGGAATTACAGAAGATTCATGATGTTTTTCATGTCTTAATGCTCAGAAGATATAGATCGGATCCTTCTCATGTTATTTCGACAGAAGATATTGAAACCTGACCTAATTTGTCATATGAAGAAGAGCCGGTTGAAATTTTAGCTCGAGAGGTGAAAGAGTTACGTAAAAAGTGGGTTCCATTAGTGAAAGTGTTGTAGTGTAGTCATAGTATTGAAAAAGCAACTTGGGAACTGGAAGAAACTATAAGATCTCAGTACCCCTACCTCTTTTCAGGTAAATTTTGAGGACGAAATTTATTAACGGGGGAGAAATGTAACGACCCGATAGTCACGGGTAATTGAAAAGTGTATTTTCGGGTCTCCGTTTTCGTAAAATGGATTCTAAATATTTACAAAGTTAGTTGTGTGGTTAATAAGATATTAGTTAGGTGAATTAGTTTGAATTGAGGGTAATTAGGTATAGGGATTAAATTGAATAAAGTGTGAAAGCTTAATTCTAGAATAGATAAAAATCAAGGGACTAAATAAGTAATTAGGCCAAAAGATGACAAATGTATGGCAATATTAGTGACATGTGGAATAATTATATACATATATTAGTAATTATTATATATTTACTTATAATATAAGTAAATGTTAAAATAATATATTATTATATATATTATTATATTATATTAAAATACATAAAATAAATGAAACAAAATAAACAAAAAGAATAAGGGAGAGGGACGAAACAGAGAGAAAAGAAAAAGAAAGAAAAAGAGAGAAAGAAAAGAAGGAAATTAAGGTTTTAAAGGTTCAAACTTAAATTGGTAAGTCAACTTAGCTCATTTTCTTATAATTTTGATGTTTTTAGAATCCTAAAACAAAATACTACTTGATTTGTGTTGAAATTTTAGTAATTATTAGATTTTTAGATGATGTTCATGTTGAATAATTTAAGTGTTTGGGACTAAATTGATAGAATTTTAAGTTAAAAATGGAAAAGGGATTGAATTGTAAAACAAATTATAAGTTTTGAAGTTTGAAGTGATAGGGATTAAATTGTAAAATTTTGAAATTAAGGTTTTGTGGTGAAATTAGAGAATTGAAATTAGCTTAAAGAGGAAATTGAATAAGATATGGAATTAGTTTTGGAAGAAAAAAAAGTTAGTTTGATTTAAGGACTAAATTAGAATTTAGGCAAAAGTTTTGTATAGATTGAAATATTCAATTTTAAATTGTAGTGTATTGATAAATTTTAATTGTTTTGATTTCCGTAGCTAACTTTGAGCCGAAGACCTCGGCTAGAAATGGAAAAGACAAGATTAACGAGGAATAGCTCGAGAATTACGGTTTGTATTTCTGTAATCCGAAGCTAATTATTAATTGTTGTATTTATTATTTAATATATGGTAAGTGGAATTGAGGTGAATATTGGTATTGAATTGAATTGAATTGAATTATGAGTATATGTAATTATTTGAAATATGTATTGATTGGAAATTGTAAAGTTTTTTGAAAACCCTATTAACTGTATCGGGCTGAGTCGGATATAGTTGGTATGCCATAGAATTGGAAGTGTTCAGGGATACTTCGATCACGAGTCGATGAGACACTGGGTGTCAAACTATTACTTCGGATAAATTCGATGAGGTACTGGGTACCAACTTACTTCGGCATGGCCGATGAGACACTGGGTGTCAATTTATTACTTCAAATTATCCGATGAGACACTGGGTGCCATACTGATGTGTTTGGTTGGATCCGGTATCCGCCAAAGTCTGAGTCTTGTTAATAGGGGTGAATGAATAAATTGGCAATATGAATGATATTGAATGATATTGACTATGAAATTGGAATAGATTGAATTGAGTTGTTCAAATAGAAAAACATGAATCATGGATTTATGGAAAGATTATTGATATTGATAGATGATTGTGAGAATTAAGTTGAGAAAAGCTATTAAGATAGTTATTGATGAAGATTGAATACATGATAAATGATTTATCCATGAATTGATTAATTGAATGATTAAGGATTTAAAATTATTAAAATGTTTATGTTTTATCATTTTATATATAAAGATTTGGATTATAGAAATACCACTGAGTTTATACTCAACATACAGTTTGTTTTCGTGCGTAGGATAGGTTAAAGTTGAATTGTAGAATCAGCATCCAAAGTCGATCCCGAACTCAAAGTGGTGAAGTATGTTTCTTTTTGGTAATGGCATGTAGCTAGGATGTCATATGTGTGTCATTTTGAGTAATTATTGTAATAATGTTATAAGATGATATTAGTTACCTTATATACATGAAAATATTTATAACATGTTAAAGCTATAAATGGTATATTTAAAACAATGTATTAATGAGTATATAATAGACCAAAGTTTGAGTTAAATTGGTAAGAATTAGAAATTAGTTTGGTTGATGAATGTTTGGATTGTTTTGATAATTATGAGTAAGGTATTATGATTATTTATTGATTAGGCATTTAGGATGTCTATTTTGACTAGTTTTAGATGTATTTGAATGTGTTTTGGATTGGTTGAATGATTGGTTTTTGAATTGCTTGGTGTTCAAAGTTTGCAGGGTTGGTATATTTGATGTGTAAGGCTCATTTTGAGTCCATACGGCCTGGCACACAGGTGTGTGACCAGACCGTGTAAGACACATGGCTTACACACGGGCATGGGTTAGGATGTGTGTCCCCTGCAACTTAAAAATTTCAAAACGGAATGCTCAGGTATTACCACACGGGCAGAGACACGGGCGTGTGTCTTAGTTGTGTAAAGAACACGGCCTAGCACACAAGCTTGTGACTTGGCCATGTGAGTAAGTCAAAGAGTTACACGGGCCAGACACTGCCTGAAGCACGATCGTGTTTAAGGTCACACGAGCGTGTCCTTGGGCCACACGGGTGTGTGAGCCCTGTACTTTGGAAAATTTTTTAAATTTCATGAAAAAATTTCTAGACTTCTAGTTAAGTCCCGATTTGTTTCTAATATACGATTTGGGCCTCGAGGGCTCAATAAAGGGACATTATGATTAAATTATGATGTGTATATTATATTATTATATGATTGTTCGTAATTGTTCTGAAATGTCTGGTAATGCTCCGTAACCTTGTTTCGATGATGGATAAGGGTTAAGGGGTGTTACAGATTTAGCCTATTAAAAATTACAATTTAATTTCGCCCCTCTAAAAACTTTTCTAGCTTCGCCCCTGACTATTACTATTCACTTTCATGTTTAAATAAACGTCCAGATAAATCTTTGGACAATAGTCTAGATATGATTTCAAGACAATTCAAGTGGAGTTAAAATGTTGGCATTTTTTACTTTGACCTTCATAATTGCTTTCTCTATAAGCATATGATCCTCAGGTTCTGTTTTCTTCCTTCTGAAATGATACTAATCAAATTTTGTTAAAGAAGAAAAGATGAATCGACTTGTCTTATTTCAAAAGCTTATCTTTATCCTTATCATCATCATTTTATTTAGAAATCAAGCTGACTGTTTTACTTGGACTTAAAAACTTCATCTGATAATCGTAATGAAAGGATTTATCTCAAAAAAGTCCTTGATGAATGAGACTAAGATAGAGGATGCAAGTAATTGGATTCAAATCTTATAAATCGATTGAGTCAATTTTTGTATGCTTTCATCTTTTAGCAAAAGATTTTTAAGTACTAATTCATGTAAATTTGATCCACCAAGACTATTCAAGAAATATGAATGTCAAATGTGGTAAAGAGAAAAATTAAATGCAATATATTTTCTTTTTTAATATTTTAACTTATTTGATAATTCAAATAAATTTATAACAACTATTTAATATTGAAAATTTATTAATTTATTAAAATCTATATACCTATAACAAATGAAAGGTCCTTCTGGACCTTCCTTCTTTGACTCATGTCTAGTCATTCATGTTTTTTTTTTCTTTATTTTTTTACATTAGGTTAAAAATGGTTAAATTGTAATTTTGTTCCCTCTTTTTTTGGGTTATTTCTCTCTCTCTCTCTCTCTCTCTCTCTCTCTCTCTCTCTCTCTCTCTCTCTCTCTCTCTCTCTCTCTCTCTCTCTCTCTCTCTCTCTCTCTTTTTGCATTTTACCAAAATGATTAAATTGTAGTTTTTTTTTGAATAAATTTCGATTGGGCTTTATTTATAATAGAAAAAAAATAAAAAAGGTCTAAAATCAGCCTATAAACAAAGAAAACGGCCCACATGCAAGAAAATTCAAATTAAAAGAGAAAAGAAACCGAAAGAAAATATCTAGATATTTTAAAAACAGCTGTAGCCTAATCTTGAAAATAAATCCTACTGACACTCTTGCCCAATCAGAAACGCCTGAAATCTGTCAAATCTCTCTCTTCATAACTGCTCCATTAATTGACGATTTCATTTTTCTGGGATACTACTTCTTTTCAAAAAAAATCTTCCATTTCTTCAGCTTTCCTTTCCTAAACCTCTGTTGAAATGCTCTCTTTCAATCTGGTTCACAAGTCTATTCCAGTAATCTTCCTTCTTTGGCATAATCAGGAACTTTTTCCTCCAGGTAAAACTCTTCTTTTTTTCTTCAAAGATTATGTTGCTATTTTATGGGCAAGAACATTTTCATATCTTGAAATATGCTTGAACGCAAAGTGCTTATTTCTGTTTAGTATCTGTCTATTTATCATCTGCTGAATATTAAAGATGTAAGCTCCTATCATTGATTTGTCCTTCTCTTTGTTTTTGCATTTTTTAATCACTGTGAGGGCGTCTCCTTCAACAACAACTTCCAGCCACATATTTTCCATACCTAATCTGACTGCTTTCCGGCATGCTAGTGCTTTGGCTTCAAATGCCGAATTGACCTCCTTATAGATTTCAGAGTATGATACCAGAATACTTCTTTCGTCGTTTCTTACTACAATCCCAGAGGCTGAGATGTTGGTTTTTTTCGTCAAAAGCTCCATCAAAATTTACCTTAACAGATTCTCGAGGTGGGCATCGCCAAACTCTTGTTTCTTTTTTTCTTCCTGTTTGTTCTCTGCTTTCAAGGCCATCAATTTCTACAATATAATAATTTATGAACTTCCCTATATCTTTGCCTGTGCTGATCTTTTTCTTATGTATTCTAGAGTTTCTGTCTCCCCATATTGCCCAGAGTGCACAACTGAAAACTCGACATTTTTGAGTATTGAGCAGTTCAAAGACCCAGATAAGCCACTGTTTGAAATCCTTATTTCCCTCTGTAAGCACATCCTGTAGTAGTAATTCTGACCATACTTCCATTGTGACAGGACATTCCCGAAATAGGTGATCAATCGTTTCAGCTTGCTCTCCACACCGAGGGCAACTCGTATCATTGACTAGTTTCCTATGTTGCATGTTAACTTTCGTAGGCAGATAATTCCATGAGATTCACCGTATTGTAATTTTCATTTTTGTTGGTAGGTTCAATAGCCATAATTTTTTGTAAAACTTTTTGTAGACGGTTTGTAAAGCATAAGCTCTAGGGTTTTCATTAGCGATTTGTAATAGTTTATAGGCGCTCCTAACCGAGAATTCTCTTGAAGCTTCACCTCTCCATACCAAGAAATCATCATGTGGGGTTTCTGCCAAAGGGATCCGGAGGATTCATGCAGAATCTTCTTCTGGAAAGGTATACTTAATCAGCTCCTTCCTCCATTTTCTTTCGTTAGTTTCTATCAACGCAATAACTTTGAGATCTTGCATAGAATTCACCTCTGCTGATAATCTAAAATTTATTGCATCTGGAATCTAAGCATCACTATTAATAGATATACTATTACCTGTGCCAACTCGCCAAAGAAAACCTTTTTTCAAAATATCTTTTGTTGCCTATATACTTTTCCACGTATAAGAACTTGTATTTCCCAAATTAGCATTTAAAAAATGAGTATTTGGAAAATATTTAGCTTTAAGAACTCGCGTGACAAGAGAGTTTTCATTATTGATAATCCTCCATCTTTGCTTTGCTAAAAGGGAGATATTAAATTGAGACATATTTCTAAACCCCATACCCCCTTCTTCTTTAGAGCGACACATAAATTTCCATTGACACCAATGAATCCCTTTCTTCTTCTTTTTCCATGTCATTGCCACGAAATTTATAAAAAATATTTTCTAATTCCTCGCATAGTGATTTTGGTAGGAGAAAACATGTCATAGCGTAATTTGGTATAGCTTGAAGTACTGACTTAATAAAGATCTCCTTCCCCCTTTGCGATAGTAGCCTTGTGCTCCACTATCCAATTATCTGATTGATCTTATCCCTTATGTTCTGAAAAGGCTCTTTCCTTCTTTTGCCCACTTTATTAGGAAGTCCTAAATATTTTTCCAAGTTTGTTGCACATCTCACACCTAATACCTCCGCTATTCCTTTTTTCATCTCCTCTGAAGTGTTAGTGCTGAAGAAAACTGTCGACTTATTAAAATTCACACATTGACCAGAACATTGTTCATAATTTTTCAAAATGTCTTTTAAAAATAGCGCTCGTTCCTTCATGGCTTCTCCAAACAAGATACAATCATCTGCAAACAGAAGATGTGATATCGCTGGTCCTCTTCTTCTCGCCTTAATTCCTTTCAGAGCTCTCTCCTTGACTGCCAGTCTAATCAAAGTTGAAAGCCCCTCCCCGCAAATCAAAAAAAGATATGGACTCAGCGGATCACCTTGTCGTAATCCTCTAGGAGGTCTAAAATTCCTGCCTCTATTTCCATTAATGTTTACTGCATAGGAGACTGTTGAAACACATTTCATGACTGGTGTAACCCATTCCTCTGCAAAACCCATTCTTAGCATAACATCCTTTAAAAAGCCCTACACCACTCTATCATAAGCTTTGCTCATATCTTGCCTAACCGCCATAATTCCTTTTTTCCCATAACACTTTTGACGCAATGTATGAAGGATTTCATATGCAATCAGCACATTATTCGAAATTAATCTTCCTGGAACAAATGCACTTTGAGCACTATCAATACATCTTCCAATATAATTCTGAAGTCTGTTTCCTATTATTTTAGCCACTATTTTATATAGAACTGTGCATAGACTACTGGGTCTAAAATTAGTAAGGTTTGTGGGGTTTGGAATTTTTGGAATAAGCACTATGTCTGTACAATTAGAAAATTCAAAATCCTTACCCTCATTTAGAATTGCAAGACAAAAACCTTTAACATCTTTACCCACAATATGCCAGTACTTTTGAAAAAATAAAGCTGGAAAACCGTCCCATCCTGGTGCTTTAGTCGGCCCCTTCCCTTTTAACGCTTGATAGACTTCTTCCACCTTGTATGTTGATAGCAAAGTTGTATTAATTTCAGAAGAGATATGAGTATTAGTACCCGCTAATAAATATGATGAATCTCCCATTTTATTAAAAGAAAATAAATTTTGAAAGTAGTTTGAGGCTGTTTCATAGATTTCAAACTCACCAGTAATTTCTCGCCCCTCATTGATTCCAGCCGACTGATTGTGTTGATCCTTCTACATGTTGTTGCATATTTGTGGAAAAAAGCTAAATTTTTGTCCTCTAATCGAAGCCAATTGGCCCTTGCTCTCTGCTCCCAATACATTTCATCTTTATCAATCTCCATATTTAGTCTGATTCTGGTATCAATTAGCTTTGCCATCGTATCATCATTCCTCTCACTTTCCAAAAGAGTTTCCAGTTCCTTATTGAGTTTCCTTTTCAAGCAATTTCTACCTTGTTTAATTAAATTCGCCCACCTCGTCAATCTATTCTGTAGTCTTTCTAGTTTATCATAAATCAGCCCATTTGATGATTCCCATGACTTTTTAACCTCTTGCTCAAAAGATTCTTCTAAGATCCACCATGCCTCAAATTTAAATCGTGGGCTTCTCCTGAACTATTCTTCATTGTCTGTGTGAATAAGGAGAGGACAATGATTTGGTATCTAATGAGTTAAATGACGAACAATACCCTTTGGGGATAAATGCATCCAGTTTTCATTAGCCACGCCCCTGTCTAGCCTTCCCCTTATATTCGTTTCCGGCAAATTACCCCTCTCCCATGTGAACCATGTTCCCTTCCTTTGATGTGTTTAAATTTAAGATTTAATTTTTATAATTTATTTTTAATATAAATTGGTCTATGTATTTTTATAATGTTATTAATTAGTCCTAATAATTAATATCGTTAACTTTTCAGTTAAAACATTACATTGTTATATATTTTTTTGAATACCCTAAAAATCTTACATACTAACATGTGTTTTTTATTTCTTTTAGGTTTGTATTGATCTTACCTTTTTTTTGTTGTTGCAATTTTAGAAAAAATGATTAAATTTCAAATTTGATCTCTCTATTATGCCTAAGTTTGAGATTTAACCATTACACTTTAATTTATAATGTAATTTGGTCATTGTATTTTTTATAATGCTATTAATCAGTCCAAATAATTAATACCATTAAATTTTCAATTAAAATACTATGTTGCTATATTTATTTTTTCTAAGTAGAATTAAAGTAGATTTTAACCTTCAAATTTATACTCCATAATTTGATATAAACAAATAATCGACCTAATGTGAAAGGAGGGAATCATACTATTTTCCTTTAAATTTAAGGAACATAATTAGCATACATACATTAAAAACAAAATATAGGCTTGAAAAAAAAAACCTAAACTATAATATTTTTTTCCCAATTAGGTGCTTAATTTTTTTTTTTGGTTATTTTAGGTACCTAAACTTATTTTTCATTACCATAAAAGGCCCTCGGTTACCAATTGTTTAAAAAAATTTCTTAAACCAATCATTGCCTACCATGTAGCATTTGAGAAGGTTTCATTATTGCAAAAAAATTAATCATTTTACCCTTAAGTAATAAATTTGTTTGGACACAAAATTATTTTTACAATTTTTTTCACTCATCAAGCAGTGATATCACAATCCTCAAATATAAATATTAATTTATTGCAATTACCTCTAAAGGTTTTGGTTTGATGTAAAAAGAAGATGCAAAAACCTAAACCCTAGGTTGAAAAAGGGAAGAGGAGAACGTCGTTGTCTTATTTTTATTTTTCCAAAAATCCAAAATATCTCAATGATTTGTTTTAAATGTTTTTTTTGGGGGATTTAAGCCTAAAATATATATTAAAAAAAAAAAAAAGGAAAGGTGAAAGAGGAGAAAAGAGGTATTATTGTAATTGGTTGAAAGGGCGAGCGCATATTAGTGGGTGTGGACCCCACAATTCAAATTATAATTTACTCTAATAAAAGCCGCGTAGAATCTGGTGGTCTCCTTTTAATAACAAGTATTAAATTAAACCTAATTAATGTTTTCATAGTTGTAAATTGTAATTAAGGTTTCTTTTTGGAGGAGGTTGTTACATTAATCATTTTAAATCCTCACATGCACACACTGATTTAATTAAATTACATGGGTGGGCAATTTCGTACTTTCACTCAAGTCAATTTTGGTGGCTTTGACTTCCCGCTGTCACTTCATTTTGTTATTTGCCAAACAAAATTCCCTTCTTATCCTTACACATTATATCAATTTATTTTAAATATAAAAAATTTAAATTTTTAATTATTAATATTTTAGTTCTAATTCTAAAAAAATTAATAAATTTAGACCTTAATATTTACAAAACTTATCAATTTAGTCCTAACTCTAGAAATTAAAATGAAATAATTTTTTAAAGTCAGGGTCAAGTTAGGGTCTGAGCATAGCGGTAGAGCATTGGGGCAAGGCAAGCAAAAAAGGCCCCGCCCCGCCTTGTTGCCATCACTAGTTAGCCAGTGGGTTATAAAAGGCTAAAAATGAATTTATTTTAAATTTTTTTTAATTTTTAGAATTAGGACCAAATTGATAGATTTGTAAATATTGAGAGCCAAATTTTTTCAACTCTTTAGAATTAAAAGTAATATGAAAAATTTTGTAAATATTAAGAGCTAAATTTGTTGAATTTTTTTATATTTAAGATCAAATTGATAAAATGTGTAAACACTAGAGAGCTAATTTACTACTAGACCAATAAGAAAAAAGCCCACATCAGCTTAGAGTGATTAAGATATTTAATTTTGAAAAGTGTAATGACTAAATTGTAAAAATTTAATAATTAGGTGACCAAAATAAAGTGAAAGGTATAATTGGGTGATATTTTTATAGTTTACCCATAAAAATTTTTTTCATCATTTTCTACGTTATTATTTAATAGAAAATTTTAACATATGGACTAATTTGCATGTTGTAAAATATATAAGGATTAATTTACTATTTTTCAGTAAAGTGGCCGAAATACAATCCGCCTAAGTTGAGGGGCTCCCTGCTATTTTTAGCCAAGAAACAGACAATACTATAAATGCAAGGGCCAACACCCCACTCATGTCATGTCCTAACACACGCTCTGTTTTTAAAATTTTTAAGAGCCCTTTTGGATTATCGGTAAATTCCAGTGTGGTGAGATTTAAAAGTAAAAAAATTTGAACTGAAATGCGGCTCTAGTTGTTGTCTTTGGCAAGCACACCAGTGAGCATTTCTCACCTCACTGTAACTCAAAATATTGGCTGGAGTTAAAAGCTTCAGTGAAATTTGAAAGTCCAAAAAAAAGTAATTATTATTTTACCCCCCCAACTATTCCTTTATTATTTATTTTATTTAATACACATAATATAAGTTTAATATGTCATTATTTTATATAATTTAATTTTCAATAAATTTATAATTTTTATTTATAAATTTAGTATAAATACAATTTAATTTATATTTTATTATTTGATTTAAATATAATTTGTAAAATATTTTAATATTTTATTATGAATATAATTTAAAAATATTTAAATTTTATTGGATATGATTTTAATATTTTAATTATCATTTTATAAAAAATAATAATTTTAATTTATGTTTTATATTAAATAATATAATATAAATAAATTATCATTTCTAATATAATATTTTTAATATTGTTACCTCACTGTTATAGCTACGTCTAAATTCCCATCATTATTGCGCCACAGATGCTTTTAAATTAACCGGAGTTAAACCCGCCCATCCACCCTAAGGCTAAGTCTCTGATTTCAGACCCCAAAATCCCAGTGTGTTTTTTCTTGATAATGGAGGTTTAATTGAAAACATAGCTTTCGATTACTACATAGACCAATAAATACCAAGTGTAGTGAGTGAAATTGTAGAGGTACACCAAAGTTATATATGGCTCACCACCATCACCACCACCACAACACGAGCGATGGCGTTTCACAGAGAGTTAACAGCCCGCGTTTCTCGGGTCCAATGACTCGCCGAGCTCACTCCTTCAAGCGTAACAATAACGCCGTCGGTTCTTCCAACAATAACGGAAGTAACAACAATAACTTGAGCGTGCATCATGAGATTGATCTACCGTTAACCTCACCCAGATCGGAGGTTGGAGTTGTGGCTGCGGGTTCGGTTTCAATTGATGGGTTGAGCCAAAGAAAAGGGTTGTTAAGGAAGCCGAGCGTTGGATCTATGGTTCTGGAATTTGGGTTGAAGGAGAGGAAGAAGTTCGGGCATTGGATGTTCTTGGTTTTCTGTGGGGCTTGTTTGTTTTTGGGTGTTTTCAAGATTTGTGCTACTGGTTGGTTTAGATCTGCTATCGAAACCGCTACATCAAATCAGGTACTTTCATGAATATTACGTAGCTTTTTGTGATAGCTGTTTATGAATTGACTTGCACTTGTTTTCAATGTTGATAGATCAATGTGAAAATTGTTGTTTATCTTCGGAGTGTTAGATTCTTTTAATTCTCATGCTTGGGAAATTAATGGGTGATCATCTTGTGTACTTATTGCCATATTTATGGGTACAAAGCAGAAACTAGGGAGTATGCATATTAATTGCTGAAGTAATATATTTGCAATCCGAGACAATTTAAAGTTTCTTCGAAATGTGGATAAGTTGATACCAATCCCGGTTCGATTCCTGGATAACCCCTACCCCGTATATTTGGATCAAAGCATGTATCTGATTCTAGATTTTTGTAGCCAGATTATTCCCGTTTCATATACTGAAATTGAATTTTCAACTGGTTTATAGTTGAGGACTAACAAGCATGCTTTTTATATCACTGAAAAAGAATCTTGAATGTCAAGTTTTTAATTTTATGTTACTCCATGTATTTTGTTCTTTTCTCAGAGCGCAAGGTATGTTCTACTGGCAGATAAACTGTATAGCGTGGTTTAGATTTTTTCCTTGCTAATGTGCTATTGTGATTAGGGTTTATCTGAGTCCTCCACCAATAGACTAAGGCTAATGGATCAAGGCTATCATGACTATGGGTACGGAGGAAGTGATTCAGATCAAAATCTGATGACATTGACATCAGACATAACTGATGTAAGTTTAAAATCTGCATCTTAAATTTATTGCCTCACGTATGCTTGTATGCAAAGAAACTTAGAGTTGATTATTCTGTTTACCAATAAACAATTTTCAGATATTTTCCATTTCTTTTCCAGCATTCAGGTATTTGGTCTCAACCAAATAGCGAGAATTTCACACGGTGTTTTGACCACTCAAAGAATCAGAAAAGTATGGAAGTCTTTCATTTTTGTTAACACTCCCTGTTTACTTTTATGTGTGTGTTCACAGATATATTGATGTTTTTATGTATTGGGAACTTGCTATCAACTTCTATGTTTTCATTTGTTCTAAACTTCTAATTGTTGCTTTCTTGGCAGAGCTAGATGCAAAGACAAATGGCTACATTCTTGTAAATGCTAATGGCGGTTTGAATCAGATGAGATTTGGGGTCTGTTTGTTGTGTGTTTCTCATTGTCTTTATAGCCTAACCTTTTATTATTTCTATCTTCTGATGTCTCAATAATTTTAGAATGCAGATCTGTGATATGGTTGCTATTGCTAAGGTTATGAAAGCAACACTTGTCCTGCCCTCACTTGATCACACCTCATATTGGGCTGATGAAAGGTTAGTTTCTTTGTGTGCTGTGCTAATGTTTTGGATTGCCTGTTTTGCACCTATCAGTACATCAGTTCCTTAATGGTTCTGTTGAATGCATAAGCTAATAACCTTCATCTACATGATCTGGGTATGAATATCTCCTACTTCTCTTGCTATTAACGAATGGCTAACTTATAGTTATTCCAATTGACATTTTTGACATCTGATGTTTGGGTACTTAGTCAGATAAGACTGTTGCATGGTATGCATCATAGTTATCTGTATATCATATAACACATTGTCTGATATATTTGCAGTGGCTTTAAAGATCTGTTTGACTGGCAGCATTTCATTGAGACCCTGAAGGACGATGTCCATATAGTTGAGACAATACCGCCTGAGTATGCTGGAATTGAACCTTTTAACAAAACACCAATATCTTGGTCTAAGGCTAGTATAAACTTATCTTTGTCATTTCCAATTGTCTATTCAGAAACTACAGAATGCACCTATTGTAGAGGATGGCTGGTTCTGTTTTCTGCCTGGTATGGCAATAATTGAGCAGCTCATTCATACGACTGTTCTAGTGGCTTTGCTTCAGTCAAACCTGTCATACATGTATGTACTTTACTGGTTCCTTATGAGACTAGAGTAACTATCTAACATACATTTTTTTATTTAGGTTACATATTACAAGGCAGAAGTCCTTCCGTTGTTGAAGCAGCATAAAGTAATCTATTTTACTCACACAGATTCTCGGCTTGCTAATAATGATATCCCAAGATCTATTCAAAGGCTAAGGTGCCGGGTAAATTATGTGGCATTGAAATATTCAGCTCCAATTGAAAAACTTGGAGACACTTTGATTTCTAGAATGCGCGAGAATGGTGGCCCTTATCTTGCTCTCCATTTGAGGCGAGTAAAAGAAATTTATTTATTATGTATATAAATACTTCTTTCCCTTTACTCCATACTCTTCTTGTTTGGTTTGGCATGAGTAAGCATTTGTTTTCATGAAAATGGATGTGTGTATGGTATCATCTTTACATTCATGATAAACTATAATATCGATTAAGTTCACATTATTGTGAATAAGTCAAGGCTGATGTATGTTCTTGCTTTTATTTGTTTACTTTGTAGATATGAGAAGGATATGTTGGCATTCACTGGCTGCAGTCATAGCTTGACTGCAGAAGAAGATGATGAGCTACGTAGGATGCGTTATGAAGTTGGCCATTGGAAGGAAAAGGAGATTAATGGAACAGAAAGAAGATTACTTGGTGGCTGTCCACTGACCCCCAGGGAGACTTCCCTCTTGCTCAGAGCATTGGGTTTTCCGTCAAGCACTCGAATTTACTTGGTCGCTGGTGAAGCTTACGGAAATGGAAGTATGGAGTCTCTTAAGGAGGATTTTCCTAACATTTTCTCGCATTCCTCCCTCTCTACTGTCGAGGAGTTGGAACCTTTTAAGAATCACCAGAATATGTTGGCTGGTTTAGACTACGTTGTTGCCCTTAAGAGTGATGTATTTGTTTATACATATGATGGAAATATGGCAAAGGCAGTTCAAGGACATAGGCGATTTGAGAACTTCAAGAAGACTATCAACCCAGACAGGTAATTTTCTACCTGTTGGCTTTCAACAATTCTTAACCTTCTTCATCAGGTTGTTTCCATTGTTTTATTGAATGCATTCTCTTACAGCCATCTAATCATTGCCATTTCTGGAGCAAAATGTGAATAAATAAACATCAATCTGTTGGTGCAGGATGAATTTTGTAAAACTTGTGGATGATTATGACGAGGGAAATATTTCTTGGAAGAAATTCAGTTCCAAAGTGAAAAAGCTTCACAAAGATCGAGATGGATCTCCCTATTATAGAGAGTCTGGGGAGTTTCCAAAACTGGAGGAGAGTTTCTACGCAAATCCGCTTCCTGGATGCATCTGTGAATGAACAGAAGTATAGAAAAGCTAAAACACAGCTTCTGTAGTTTTGTCTCAATGCTACAGAAAGTAAAAGCTCGACCGGAAAGGATGACTCAATTCATTGGTTGCAAAATGCCTAGTCGAAGGGAAAAACCGGTGGGTCATTTGTAAACTAACATATTGATTCAGCATCATCCATCAATGGAGGTATTAGCAAAGCCACAACAGATAGCTCAGTCATAGAAATCTCAAGAGACAACTGTAATAATCAATTTTTGCCCGGCCCGATATTAAAATCGAGGCCCATCAGATAATAAAGTCCAAACAAAAACAAACAAAACGAAAAAACCAATAACTAAACAGTTCGTAAAAGCTTGTGTCCATCACAGCCCAATTGCAAACTGACACTATAGCCTGACCCTAACCCAATTAAAGTCCAAATCCTAAGCCCACTTAACCTAACCCGCTGACCCAAGTTTACAGTAGCCCAATGGCCCAAAAACCTTAGACATTTTTGGCAGAGAAGGAACCCTAGGAGCCTCACGGTCTCCAAGCGCCGCATGCCTCTGCCATCAGACTCCACCAGCATGCGCCTCGGACACCTGCAGGGACCAAGAACACGCAACAACACGACAAAGAAGGAAGTGGCAGACATAATAGAAATAAAATAGAAACAGCAAAATCGAATATGTGTAAATTGGTTATATAAACCGAAGCAAACGATTGTAACCAAAAGGGGGGGAGGGGGCTGGCTCTTTTACAAAAAAAAAAAAAAAAAAACATTCGGAAATAAAAAAAACAAGAATAGAAACTTTGAAGGTTAAATTCATTTTTTCTCTCGATCTTTTTTACTGCTGTTTTCTATTTATTTCATTACTTATTATTCTCAAGCCTTTTCAAACAAATAATAAGAAAAAGGGTGAACAAAGCTTTTACCTCTTAGGACGATCGGAAAACGGAACCGAAAGGTCTTCGCCTTTTCGGGTTTTAAAACTTTCGGGGTTTTCCGAACGAAGCACCAAAGGACCCCTTCCTCACGCACTCCGACGGCCGCCAGATATAGTGACGTTGCCCGAACGTATGAGCCCTGGCACAGAAAGAAAGAATGGGGGTGGGGGGGTTCTCTGTTTTTCTTTAGAAAGGGAATCGAATGGCAAAAAAAAAATTAAAAGAAGGCTTTATAAAACTAGCAAAACGGCGCCGTTTGGGATACAAGAGAAGCTGCACATATCCCTTAAAAGGGATATTTTCACTATAGGTCCTTCCCTATTGCAGATCTATTCAAACGGCCGCTTTTTGTTATTTTTTTCTTTTACAGATTTTACCCTTAAATTCTTTGGATTTTCTATCGGGTCCTTGACCCATGGGTGCGCACAGAGGGATGGGAATATTTCCCAATCAATCCCTCTTTCTTTAAGTGCGTCCTATCTTGGTCCATAATAACCCTTTCTTTTATTTATTTACCATTTAAACCCCGAATTCCAATCCTATTTTCAGTCTCGTCCTTAACCCGTCTAATTCATTCATTTTTCTTTTTTTCTTTAAAAAAACTCTTTTACTATTTATTCTAATTTTTTCTGTTTCATATATTATTCATTTATTAATTGTTTTACATATTATCTATTTATTTTGATTTTATTTTGTACATATTATTTGTTTTCAACTTATTTACATATTATTTTCCGTTATTTTATATGCCAAATATTTTAAATTCGTATGCATTATTTAGTTCAAATCATGCTATATGTTATCTATTTTAGTTTTTAGTACTATTATTCGTTTTAAAATTCTTGTCATCATTACTTATTCTAAGATTTTTTACATTGTTTATATTAAACTGTTATGTATTATATATATATACGTTATTATTTTAAATTGCTTTTTGCACACTATTTATTTTAGATTTTTTTTATAATGTTACTTTAAATTGTTACCTATATATCATTTATTTTAAGTCACTTTATTTTATTTTAAATTATTTGGTATATTAATTATTTTAAATCGTTTTATACTATTTATTTTAAGTTGCTTTTCATTATATCTATTTTAAACTTGTTTTTTTTATGCTTTATTTATTTATTTAAGATTATTTTATTATTTATTTTTAAATTGTCTTGTGTTATTCATTTCATTCTACTAATGTTGGTATTTAAGCGATATATGTTGTGTGATTATTGCCATTGTGTAATCTGTTTACTCATATTTTCATATTGTTGTTGTTCATTCGTATAGTATTTTATTCATGTAATATCATTCTATGATCGTTTCTATTTTTATTTCATGCCATCATATCGCGCAATATTTTTATCCAACCTGGATCATCGTTTTCGAATCCAAACAAATCACATATAGCTTTTAAATATTGTACCCGCTATTGTTTTAAAATAAAAATTGTCCGAATAAGGTAATATTTAGCGCTTTGGAAATTTGGGAAAGTTGTGCCCTAACTTATTGGGTTTTGATTATCCTCGTTTAACCTAAATAGCGGAATATCCTTTTAAGCAATAAAGTTTTATATAAATAAAAACTTATTCTCGAGAATTCAGTATGTTGTGTCCTAACTTACTGGATGTGACATTTCGTTATTTCGAGATAAGATTTTTCTAAATAAGGAAATATTCTATGTTTGGAAACCCGAGAGATTGTACCCTACGTGCTGGGTTTCGGTTTCCTGCTTGGCCAAACAATCGAATATCCTTTTGATATTTTTAATGCATGAGTCTCGGGAGTTATGAGATGATCTTGAATTCGAGGATTTAAATTATCGTGTCCTAAAGTATTGGATGTGATATTTTATTCCTTCGGAACGAGAAAGTCTTGATATTCAATTCGAGAAAACTATGAGATGATCTTGGATTCGAGATTTAAATTATCGTGTCCTAAAGTATTGGATATGATATTTTATTCCTTCGGAACGAGAAAGTCTTGATCAATTCGAGAAAACTATGAGATGATCTTGGATTCGAGGATTTAAATTGTCGTTTCCTAAAGTATTGGATGTGATATTTTGTTCCTTCGAAACGAGAAAATCTCGATTCAATTCGAGAAGACTCAAATATTTCCAAAAGAGATCAATTTTTTTTAAATTCTTTTTAAAATTTTCAACTTTTGACATTGAGACATTAATTAATCAATTTGGTACAAATTTTGGGCGTGACGAGGGTGCTAACCCTTCCTCGCACATAATCGACTCCCGAACCCATTTTCTCAAATTTTGTAGACCAAAAACACTGTTTTAGTAAATCAAAACGTTTTATTAAAACAAAGGTGATCCGATCACACCAAATAAAGATCGGTGGCGACTCCCCTTTTTATTTTCGTTTTCAAAACCAAGTCGATTCCCGTTTTTCAAAAAAATAGTTTCGACAGCTTGGCGACTCCACTGGGGACGCAAAAAGAGAGTCAGGCTGTAAATTGATTATTTTATGTCCTTTGTCGAAAGTTTGAAAATTTGATTTGAAAAATTACGATTCCTTTTATTACATTCGCTTGCATCATCTTACTTCATTGTATGGTCGAGTCTCGTATAATATTTTTACATCACATTGCATGACCGTTGGGTCACACCCTTTTAAGTGGGAGTGAGAAGCTACTCTTTCGTGAGGTTTTCACCTCTGTGCAAGATAGTGGATCACTTTTGGGATACATCCGTACCTATGCCTTCGTGAGATTTTCATCTTCGTGCAGCCATAGGGAAATGTGTTCCCCTGAACTGAACTTGGTCCATATGAGCTTATAATGGGTGAGGATCGAGGAATCTGCTGGTTCAGGTACCTTTACCCTAGAACCAAACCGCATATAGAGAAACCTAGGAGCCCATCCTAGGTAGAGCCACGTCAAACCCTAGCGATCACCCAGATAGGTACTCTGTTTATTACCCCTGTGCTAACATGTTTTCTTCTGTTTTGATTGCATTGCATTGCATCATCATAGAAAGGAGGTGCTGATTAATATTCGATTGCTAAATAGAAGAGTTTGTCATAAGGAACTAAATTTTTTGATAAAGTGGATTATAATACGGTGGCCCAAATATAGTCTAAATAAACAACGAGAGAAGGCTGACAGTCCACAGAAGAATACAATACTTCGCTCGATGATTCAAGCCAACAATGATTATTCAAGGGTCGTCATGTCTTGACTTTTTTGGGTTAAGAAGCTTATGAACAATCACAGAGGATAAACGAGTGAAGAGGTACGGCCGAACCAAGCTACAAAGAGCCAGAGGACGCATTTACGAAGAAAGTGCACAAGATATGGCCATGATATCAAGTCACGAAGGAAGGGATTGGTGTTTTGCTTAGACTGTAAGGACAAAACCGTATATGTAATCCGTTTTACGTAAAGAGCTTTATTTTCTGGAAAAGTTCTTCTAATGGAATTGAATTCATGGTCAACGCCTTTCTTTCTTTTTGCATTCATTTCATGCATTTTGCATTACATTTCATGTATCAGTATTACATCATATTGCATGCATCAAAACTTGTAGAAAAACCCTAATTAGGTGAAATTATTCCAGTTAACCTAGAAGATATGGAGCAAAGGTTGGAGAGATTAGAGTAAAGGCAAATATTGATGCAAGAACAGTTGGCCAAAATTCAGCAGGATATATAAGATCAAATGGATATGGTCTGCCGGTTAACCCAACTACTTGCCGAAAACTTGAAAAAAGAAGTGCCCCAGCAGTCAGCAGTGCGGGTGATGATGAACAAATTGTTTATTCCCCGAGGAATATCCCGACTCAACCAGACACGCAGTCGCAAGGGGCACCCATCAATATCGGACCCCAATGTCAGACTAATACCTCAACCCTGTCAAACTTCCCAATGGGCTCATGTTTTAACCCTAAGGATGATCGAGACCGATTGTCTGGGTAGAGGCAAAAGAAAGGAGGGAACGGACATTGAAGACCCCGGAGAAGAAGGAAAAGGAAGTAGGTAGTACGAGTAAGCACGACGAGAGCTCTTCAGAAATAATAGCAATAAGACAACTAAGGACGGTGACTACCAGTCACCAAGGTCCCTTTAGACAAGATTCCAACCCAAAGTCTAACACGGGAAGGCTCCAGTTCACACCCATCTCGATGACATACAAGGAGCTCTATCAAGATTTATTTGATGCACATGTGGTGGCTCCTTGCTACCCGAAACCGATGCAATCTCCATATCCAAAATGGTATGACCCAAATGCCTAGTGTGAGTACCACGCTGGGGTTACAGGGCATTCGATAGAAAATTGCCTAGCTTTCAAGAAATTAGTGGAAAGATTCATTGGCATGGGTATTGTAAGGTTGGATGACACGCCAAATGCAGAAACATGAGCCTGGGAGTGTTTTGAACAATAGGGCTGTGGAAAAGACGTGTATTTTTAGAGCTAACTCGGAGTAATGTCCAAACGCGCAAAAGCCTAAGAGCAATAAGAATCTTTTGTGAAATGGGCTTGTGTCCAGAATTGTTATTTTAATGAAATGCATCTTTCTAAGTAAATATTTTCATGCTTTACATTTTTTTTTCATTCATGCCCATATCATATAAATAATCATCTTTAGAATAATTTATTCTTTAGATTTTCTACCTTTACACCCACGATAGGTCCCCAGATATCAATGACACGAGCGACGCTATTACTGGCTCTCTTTTTAGTGAAATATGGGTCTAAGGGATCTCAAGACTATGAAGATGATAGAGATTGTAACCTATCTTTTGATTTGTTAAGGATGGTAGAATAAGCGAAAATAGACTCTACCTTGTAAAAAGGGTCAATGGGTTGCAAACTTAGGAAAAAACCTAGTCCACCATAGAAATAAGGCGAGACATCATTGAGCTATTTTCAAGAATTCCAAGATATTTTTGCACGATCATATCAAGACACGACAGACTACCGAAACGTTGAGGTGTTACCAAGCTTGGAATCCATGTTCTACAATGGCCAGGCTAATCAAGAAGTTCGAACTACTAGTCTACCCAGAAAAGAAAGTTACATCAAACGCCAAATCAAGGAAGTCAAGACTTATGCGCCTCCTCCATATGAGAGGGGCATAGATGTTACGGGACCAATTTCGTCAAAGGTATCCTACCAATACTAATACATCTTTGTAGTTATCAAATACTTCACTAAGAGGGTGAAGGTTGCTTCATATGCCAAAGTTACAAAAGCGGCAGTCATCAAATACAAATTCAAATCCAAGCTCAGATGCTAAAAAAAAAAAAAAAGAAAAGAAAAAAACGAAAAACAAAAGTGGCAATGAAGAACGCCAGAAAAAAAAAACATCAGAATCAGGCACCTTACCGGTGTAGCAAAGATAACCAAAAATCATTCGAAAATTGACTAAGACTTGTAAAGGTTGGCATTGAGAAGTTACCTTTACCCTCTATATTTTTAGAGTGTTGGCTAGAACCTTCATCGGGGCAACACATTCCTTACCGATTTTGCCAATTAAAGTCGAAATTTTGTTGGAGTTGAAATTAGATGAGGCAAAATAGATCCAATCTAATACGACCAGGTGAACTTGAAAAGAAAGTTATCTGTCATGATCAGATGGTGCGAGATAATAACAAAAATGATTCATCCTAGAAAATTTCACGATAGAGCTTGGGAGAAGATTCCTTCCATGCAAAAGGAACTTCGGAAGAAAGCAGGTACCGAACTAGGAAGGACCTCATGAAGCGAAGAAGATCTGTTCTAGGGAAGCATGAATATTGACCAAAATGTGTGGTAGGGACTTGCCCAATTTGGAGAATTCAAGTTCAAAGAGAGAGAGAGAGAGAGAGAGAGAGAGAGAGAGAGAGAATCAGCAAAAAAGGAAGATAGAAAAAGGAAAGGGCAAGGTGAAAGCCTACAAAGGGCGCTTTGAGACCAAAGGGGTTTTGAGTTGAAAATCCAGAAAGGGCGACTCAAATTTTGATAAAAAAAATGGGGCATACAGTAGTCTCGTTGCGCTTGAAATAACAATGAAGATGTATGTTACATCTTGGGGCATCGACAAAGTACTCCTGATCCCCTAAACACATATTGAGCTTAAAATGGTCCTTAAGAAGTTGGAACAGAGGAGCTCGGGCTGCGATATCTGGGGCACCTAGCTTCCATTTTACCCATTTTAATTCGTTATGTGTGATTATCTACCAATAGATTTCCTTCTTGATTGTATTTGCTAGCCCTGATCAAACTTGTTTGTTTCAAGCTATTCCCCCAATCAATTTCCTTCTTGTCCATTGTTACAATCTTTTTCGGGCATTTTGCATCGAAATAACGATTTGAGGACTAATAGTACTTTCATAAAAGAAGTTTCACACATTACTCTGAAAGCCTCTGAATAATACAAGGACCTGAAACATGACTATTGTTCAGAACTCATTCAGTCTAAGGTTTGAAAATGTTGGAGAAAAATGATTATCTTTTTGAACATTTTATTGGTTGAACAAAGACAAGGAATTTCGTCGGTGATATGACCTTGACAAATAACGAGCGATGCCGACCCAGGTATACAATGAAATCATGATACCATACCTCAGAGTCGAAGCAAGATGGTTGGAAGAAACCAAATGTTATTCTCCTGAAGTTGCAGTAGGAGGTATAATCTTTATGTCCCAGAATGGGACTCCAAAATTACAGCGGGGCAAGCTTTCTGAGCAGAATACGGTCGCTTATTTGGGGTTTTTTGTCAAAAAATACTGGCTGAACGAGAGAGCATCGTAACGCATCGGTGATAGAACCTTGTTGAACTACAAGCGATGACGACCCAAATAGTAACAAGGGTCATTCTTATGCATTCATTCATACACATTTAGTTAGGAGTACTAGATTCATTCTGATCATTGCATCTTAACCATCTGGCATAAACATTAACACAAAACTGATCTTACAGCACAAGTCCCCTAGGGGACATTGTCGCAATAATGGTGAATTCAAAGATCTTGCCTGCCTGAGTAGAGCAGATCAAAAATAGCAGATCTGGCAGTCCTAAAGTTACAGAAGCAGATTGGAAACATACAATTCTTATCAACTCTTATTTTCGAGAAGTTTTAGTGAGAAGATCAAAGCTGCGGATCTCTTTTTTTTGAATTCTTATCACCTTTTATTTTCGAGAAGTTTCAGTGAGAAGATCAAAGTTGCAGATCTCTTCTTTCTGAATTCTTATCACCTCTTATTTCCGAGAAGTTTCAACGAGAAGATCAAAGTTGCGGATCTCTTCTTTCTGAATTCTTATTACTTCCTATTTCCGAGAAGTTTCAGCGAGAAGATCAAAGTTGCAGATATCTTCTTTCTGAATTCTTATCACCTCTTATTTTCGAGAAGTTTCAGCGAGAAGATCAAAGTTGCGGATCTCTTCTTTCTGAATTCTTATCACCTCCTATTTCCGAGAAGTTTCAGCGAGAAGATCAAAGTTACGGATCTCTTCTTTCTGAATTCTTATCACCTTTTATTTTCAAGAAGTTTCAGCGAGAAGATCAAAGTTGCGGATCTCTTCTTTCTAAATTCTTATCACCTCCTATTTCGAGAAGTTTCAACGAGAAGATCAAAGTTGCGGATATCTTCTTTCTGAATTCTTATCACCTCTTATTTCCGAGAAGTTTCAGCGAGAAGATCAAAGTTGCGGATCTCTTCTTTCTGAATTCTTATCACCTCTTATTTCCGAGAAGTTTCAGCAAGAAGATCAAGAATTCTTATCACCTCCTATTTCTGAGAAGTTTCAGCGAGAAGATCAAAGTTTCGGATCTCTTCTTTCTGAATTCTTATCACCTCTTATTTTCGAGAAGTTTCAGCGAGAAGATCAAAGTTGCGGATCTCTTCTTTCTGAATTCTTATCACCTCCTATTTCCGAGAAATTTCAGCGAGAAGATCAAAGTTGCGGATCTCTTCTTTCTGAATTCTTATCACCTCTTATTTTCGAGTAGTTTTAGCGAGAAGATCAAAGTTGCGGATCTCTTCTTTCTGAATTTTTATCACCTTCTATTTCTGAGAAGTTTCAGCGAGAAGATCAAAGTTGCGGATCTCTTCTTTCTGAATTCCTATCACCTCTTATTTTTGAGAAGTTTCAGCGAGAAGATCAAAGTTGCGGATCTCTTCTTTCTGAATTCTTATCACCTCCTATTTCCTAGAAGTTTCAGTGAGAAGATCAAAGTTACGGATCTCTTCTTTCTGAATTCTTATCACCCCAAACCTCTAGTAGAATAGATCAAAGCAAGGAGTTACAGTGAAGTTTGAAGCTGTTTGAAGAAGACGCGGATCAAGAAGTCAAGGCTTAGCTAAGCCCGGGCAAAATTGGTTCTTTTATTGTCTTTGCTCTATTCTCGTTTCACGACAATGAGCAAAGAGGGGCAGCTGTAATAACCAATTTTTGCCCGGCCCGATATTAAAATCGAGGCCCATCAGATAATAAAGTCCAAACAAAAACAAACAAAACGAAAAAACCAATAACTAAATAAATTCAGAAAAGCTCGTGTCCATCATGCCCCAATTGCAAAGCCGACCCTATAAACTTGACCCTAACCCAATTAAAGTCCAATCCCTAAGCCCACTTAACCTAACCCATTGACCCAAGTTTACAGTAGCCCAATGGCCCAAAAACCTTAGACATTTTCGGCAGAGAAGGAACCCTAGGAGCCTCACGGTCTCCAAGCGCCGCATGCCTCTGCCGTCAGACTCCACCAGCACCCTCGCGCCTCGATCGACACCAGCACGCGCCTCGGACACCTGCAGGGACCAAGAACACGCAACAACACGACAAAAAAGGAAGTGGCAGAAATAATAGAAATAAAACAGAAACAGCAAAATCGAATATGTGTAAATCGGTTATATAAGCCGAAGCAAACGATTGTAACCAAAAGGGGAGAGGGTCTCTTTTTTTTAAAAAAAAAAACATTCAGAAATAAAAAAAACAAGAATAGAAACTTTGAAGGTTAAATTCATTTTTTCTCTCGATCTCTTTTACTGCTGTTTTCTATTTATTTCATTACTTATTAAAAGGGATATTTTCACTATAGGTCCTTCCCTATTGCAGATCTATTCAAACGGCCGCTTTTTGTTATTTTTTTCTTTTACAGATTTTACCCTTAAATTCTTTGGATTTTCTATCTGTCCTTGACCCATGGAGTGCGCATGAGAGGGATGGGAATATTTCCCAATCAATCCCTCTTTCTTTAAGTGCGTCCTATCTTGGTCCATAATAACCCTTTCTTTTATTTATTTACCATTTAAACCCCGAATTCCAATCCTATTTTCAGTCTCGTCCTTAACCCGTCTAATTCATTCATTTTTCATTTTTTCTTTGAAAAAACTCTTTTACTATTTATTCTAATTTTTTCTGTTTCATATATTATTCATTTATTAATTGTTTTACATATTATCTATTTATTTTGATTTTATTTTGTACATATTATTTGTTTTCAACTTATTTACATATTATTTTCCGTTATTTTATATGCCAAATATTTTAAATTCGTATGCATTATTTAGTTCAAATCATGTTATATGTTATCTATTTTAGTTTTTAGTACTATTATTCGTTTTAAAATTCTTGTCATCATTACTTATTCTAAGATTTTTTACATTGTTTATATTAAACTGTTATGTATTATATATATATATACACGTTATTATTTTAAATTGCTTTTTGCACACTATTTATTTTAGATTTTTTTTATAATGTTACTTTCAATTGTTACCTATATATCATTTATTTTAAGTCACTTTATTTTATTTTAAATTATTTGGTATATTAATTATTTTAAATCGTTTTATACTATTTATTTTAAGTTGCTTTTCATTATATCTATTTTAAACATGTTTTTTTTATGCTTTATTTATTTATTTAAGATTATTTTATTATTTATCTTTAAATTGTCTTGTGTTATTCATTTCATTCTACTAATGTTGGTATTTAAACGATATATGTTGTGTGATTATTGCCATTGTGTAATCTGTTTACTCATATTTTCATATTGTTGTTGTTCATTCGTATAGTATTTTATTCATGTATTATCATTCTATGATCGTTTCTATTTTTATTTCATGCCATCATATCGCGCAATATTTTTATCCAACCTGGATCGTCGTTTTCGAATCCAAACAAATCACATATAGCTTTTAAATATTGTACCCGCTATCGTTTTAAAATAAAAATTGTCCAAATAAGGTAATATTTAGCTTTTGGAAATTTGGGAAAGTTGTGCCCTAACTTATTGGGTTTCGATTATCCTCGTTTAACCTAAATAGCGGAATATCCTTTTAATCAATAAAGTTTTAAATAAATAAAAACTTTTTCTCGAGAATTCAGTATGTTGTGTCCTAACTTACTGGATGTGACATTTCGTTATTTCGAGATAAGGTTTTTCTAAATAAGGAAATATTCTATGTTTGGAAACCCGAGAGATTGTACCCTACGTGCTGGGTTTCGGTTTCCTGCTTGGCCAAATAATCGAATATCCTTTTGATATTTTTAATGCATGAGTCTCGGGAGTTATGAGATGATCTTGAATTCGAGGATTTAAATTATCGTGTCCTAAAGTATTGGATGTGATATTTTATTCCTTCGGAACGAGAAAGTCTTGATATTCAATTCGAGAAAACTATGAGATGATCTTGGATTCGAGGATTTAAATTATCGTGTCCTAAAGTATTGGATATGATATTTTATTCCTTCGGAATGAGAAAGTCATGATCAATTCGAGAAAACTATGAGATGATCTTGGATTCGAGGATTTAAATTATCGTGTCCTAAAGTATTGGATGTGATATTTTGTTCCTTCGAAACAAGAAAATCTCGATTCAATTCGAGAAAACTCAAATATTTCCAAAAGAGATCAATTTTTTTTAAATTCTTTTTAGAATTTTTAACTTTCGACATTGAGACATTAATTAATCAATTTGGTACCAATTTTGGGCGTGACGAGGGTGCTAACCCTTCCTCGCACGTAACCGACTCCTGAACCCGTTTTCTCAAATTTCGTAGACCAAAAACACTGTTTTAGTAAATCAAAACGTTTTATTAAAACAAAGGTGATCCGATCACACCAAATAAAGATCGGTGGCGACTCCTCTTTTTATTTTCGTTTTCAAAACCAAGTCGATTCCCGTTTTTCAAAAAAAGGGTTTCGGCAACAACGGTAAAGATAAACATCCTATGCACCAAACTACCCTTAGAGAACGAAAATGTTACTTTTTCCTCTTTTACTTCCTTTTTCTTTTACTAGAGAACATTTATTTTTATACTAGAGCTGGTTTAAGGTTATGGCTGTAAAGAAAGTTGGGTGGTGATGGGATAAATGAGGTGGCTGATCAAAGTTAAAAACAGTTTTGAATAACATATGAAAAATACTATAGGACGATACTGATTGAATTGTATTACATCTGGATGTTTAATTAATAAAACGAAAAATATGATTTTGGTGTTAAATTATACTTTTTGATAATATCTTATAAATATGTTCCTACATATATGACCTCTGTAACAAGTCGTTCTTATGTCAAAACTCTTAAACTACTTGCTTGATTACTTTCTTTGTCTCTCAAATATTAACTAAAACTATGATCCAATGCTTGCTTGATTACTTTCTTTGTTCCTCAAATATCAACTGTGATCCAAATAATATCATAAATAATGTCAAACTTGTCTTCATTTCTAATTAAGAAAAGACACACCATTGGGAGACAAAGGAGACCGAAAAAAGAAAAACTAAATAAAGACTAGATGAGCAAATGGAAGCTCGCAGAAAAATGTGTATCCAAAATATTCAAAGAAAAGGGTGAATCCTTGAGGCTACAACTGCAAAATAGAGTCCACAAGATCAGACAGAGGTGCAAGTTCTCCTTTGTCAATCAACCGGAATTCCTGCATAACATGACAATGTTACAGATATGGAGGCCCCCATAATCATATCATCATTTGAGCAATGAAAATGAAAAGCACGTGGGATTTTGAGAAAAGGAGAAACTTACCCAAGTAAACAGAACAAAATGTTTAAAGCAAGTATTCAAATGAGCTTCTTCTTTCAAACTCACAATCTTCTGAAAATGCGAGTGGTAAATGTGGGCGTATACTCTGAACAATCTTTTAAATATCGTCTTCACAACATCTCGGAAATTCGGTGGAAATGGTGCCCCTGTACTCCATCAAAAACAAAAGCAATCTCATCAGCAATGACAATAGCTTCCATTTTATTTGGTTCATCACATGATATATTACAATACTAACCCAGTTTTTGTGGGAAAATTGCTTCATCGTCTAGCTGAGCTTCAATCCAGTCCATCAGATACTCAACATACTTGGGAGCTGATACCTCTATAGGCTTCTTAATAGTAACCCCATCAGCCCATCTATACTCATATCTGCCAACCAATTAAACCAACCAATTTCAATCTTTATGTATACCTGTTGAACAATACCAGACTCATTGGTTTACCCCTCGGCCTGTAAACCATAGGGACCCTTGCCAGAGGCACATCAACAATACTTTCACCTAAAAAAGCAAACTATACTAAGTAATATCATACTTTGGTCCTGCTGACATAGTTGGGCAGTTGTTTGCTGTGCAGAACTCAGTCAGTGTACCATACAGGATATTCACCTGATTGAAGAAATCCACCGCTGCATGAAAATAAAAATGGAGAGAAAATTAGTTCCAATGATAATGAGTTCATTAAGAATTTCTAGCAAAGAAGTTTTTTTAAACTCAGATTCTTACTATTTACAGCAAGCCACTCATTGATATCTTCACCAGGTGGTAGCCTAACAGCTTCTCTCAAGTTCCCGCTACCCAAGGTTGCATCAATGTGCTTTTGAAGCTTAGCACCCTGCAATTCCATTTTCATTGAAAAATTGCTGCTCATCCACTTCATATAATATTATTGAAAGCACCCAATGACCCCAAACACACGTTTAACAAATGCTAAAACTCAAAACAAGAAAAAGAGAAAGGGAACCAGCACTCCAACCTTGCTTCCTGATGGAGCATTCTTCTTAGGCCTAAATGTCTTCTGGTTTCTGCATAATGCAAAAAACAAAGGATCAGCCAATCCTTATGAGGAGAAAGGTTTTCAAGTTTCAAGGATTCCAAGTATCGAAATCCTTTGCTTAGTATCAATCATCTAAAGTAGAACCAATAAACAACTTCAATCATGAAGTTGGAATGGATTACATGAAGTCATATATATCATCACTATTCGAATGGATTTTTTCTATAATTGTTTCTCGAAAACTCCATGTATGAAATCATATATATCATCACACAAAAACACATAATGAAAAGAAGAAAAAAAACAGAGATCACCACCATATTGAAAAAGACACAGAAACAAGGTTTGGGTAATTGAATGGGTGCGAACCTGCTACCGAGGCCGAAGAGACTCATGGAAAATGACAAAACGTTGACGTTTTGTTAACGGTGCTAAAACCTCTTTGTGTTTGTATAATAAAAATGCTGGAAACAGAGGATAAAGAAAACAAGAAAGCCGTATATGGTTATATATATATAAATGGAGAGAAGAGAAAGGTTTTTGGTAATTAAAATAAGGAAAGCATTATTAAATTAGTATATATAGGGAAAAAAAGGAATGAAGATAAATGACAGACTGGCAAAGACAGCGAAAATGTGTCTCAGTTAAAGAACAGAACATATGAGAGAACAGAGCATAGCCAGAGGGAGGAGCAGACACAGTCCCCGTCCCCCTTTGGCCTTTGCTTACCTGGCATTCTATTCCACTTATTTCAAGCTTCTTTTTGGTCTAATTCTATACAAAGTCCCTCCCAGAATATAGTTTGAAAATATGAAATTTTTTCATTAATTAATTAGATTGTTTTCATTTTTTAAACATATAATGACAGTGGAATGTACAGTTAAACAACTTGTTGCACATATTTATATTATTATAATTGAATTTTATGGATGAGGGTAGAAGAAAATATATGATTAAATTTAGCAAAAAATGATAGAATTTAGTTGGGAAAATATGAAAGAAATGAATGAGGGTGGGGTCGTCGTAGCTGGATTTTGGATTTGTATTTCAACGTTTGGGGCTGAATTGGGATTTTGATTGGACCATTTCAATGTTTTAAGCCTGCAATAATAAAATACAAAATTAATTAATGGTCCAAATTATATATTATTCAAATGATTTTCTACCCTTGACCCAAAGTAGTAGTTCTCTCTTATTATTATTATTAAAAAAAGAAAAAAATCTGTAGGTATTTGTTTAAAAGGAAGAAGAAATTCGAAAGAGAAGCAATAATTGGGGCAATGATAGGATTGGATGCAGCAATCATTTTGGATTTGTGTTTTTGCTATCTTTGCTCTGATTCTTTCTGCAACAAACCAATCTACAGATAAGTCCCAGCTCGGACTACTTACTATTTCTTCCACTACATTCCATGGATTTTATAATAATTTTGTTTGGTTACATCTGAGCAGGTGAGCTTAGGGTAGTCCCAAAATTGTGTACAGAAACCTAGACACAGGTTTGATATCAAATTAGACTCTCCTATTTCACACATAATTTTAACATAAATTCAACAGCACAGCCATTGCACATCAAATTCGTGATTGTACTACCAGGAAGGGGTAGTCCGTGTACCCCACAACAGGGTCTTGCGTATAAAATGTCTTCCTAATGTATCGATTTAATGGCGCATTGATCCTCAACCTAAAAACCAGGTCTGGATTCGATATAAAAAGACGGCCATACGATACCAGATCGGCATCACCCTCAGACACTGCTTGCATTCCGAGCTCCCTTGTGAATCCACCACTGCACATGAAAGTTCCCTCGTAACTCCTTTTCAAAGTCCTCATTAAATGAGCTTCCTCATCTTCACTACCGTGCCTGCCTGATTCGGTTTGCCCATAGGCATGATAACGAGGCTGAGTCACATGAAGGTAAGCGAGTTTCGACCCCAATTTCAGCTGAAGCTCATTAAGCCTCTCGATCACGGCTAAGCCGAGGTTGAGCGGATTAGAGTCAGTGGCGTCAAGGTGATCGATTGCGGGTGAAATTCGGACTGCGATTCTATCTGCACCTACAGCTTCGGCTACGGATCCAACTATTTGCATTAAGAATTTACATCGGTTTGCCAGTGATCCACCGTACTCGTCTCTGCGATCATTGATCCCGTCTTTTAAAAATTGGTCGATGAGATACCCATGCGCTCCATGAATCTCGATTCCATCAAAACCGGCTCGAATGGCATTCAAAGCTGCCGTGCGGTAGTGTTGGACAACCTCTGGTATTTCCGAGATTTGTAGAGCTCTAGGTTTAGGATATATGCCATAGCTCCCATCTGGCATCAAAATTCTCCACCTGTTGGAGAGAGGCTTGCTTGTTGACGACATGGGTGCCGCCCCACCAGGTTGATACACTATATCATTAGTCAAAATAAGCAAATAAAATAATTCAATAAATGGTAAAAGAAAGGGGAAATGCATAGGGTGATGGAAGTTACCAGAATGTGAAGCACGGCCAACGTGCCAGAGTTGGCAAAAAATGATGCTTCCTTTTGCATGAACAGCATCCACAATCTTCTTCCATGCCTCCACCTGTTGGTCATTGTAGATCCCAGGAACATGTGGGAACCTGCTTCAACATTGCACCATTACTCAATTTAGGATATGCCAGGAATCTGGATAACTCAATATTATGAAAATCTGATATTATTGGAACAATCATTTTGTAACAGGGAAGGGATAAAACGACTAACTAGGGTACCATTATATCATATATAAAATGATTATATTTGAAGTGAAGCATTGAATCTCCCAACCCTATTTTCTCATATTCAATTTAATTTAAAAATAAAAACTCTTCCAATATGCAAAACGACACAACATTGGGCAAATGCTATCTGTTTGATGGAAAAGACAAGAAAGTCGCATAATTAATTGGTGGAATAGTCGTATCAGGCTTTGGTTAAATTACGAAATTACCCAGCTGCAGTGTCGGACACCAGTGTCCCTTCGGTGATGAGAAAGCCGCCGGGAGTCGACCTCTGCGTGTAATATTCAGCGAGCGCCGGCCTTGGGATTCCATTCAACGCCCTGCATCTAGTCATCGGCGCCAGCACCACCCTGCCATCACATACAAACCAAACTCAATAGACCCCAGGAAATCTTTGGTAGAACATGTCTGACAACCAAAGTTCCCTCAAGACAAGGATCTAAGCCCCTCCGAAATCAAGGAATCTGATGCAAAAAAAAAAAAAAAGGACAAACTGAAACACAGACCTGTGAGAAAGGTTGAATTTGCCCATCTTGTAGGGAGAGAAGAGCGTTGGGGTCCCTTGAGATTGAGTTTCCGCCATTGTTACCTTCCTACGAACTTGATCTGATGATGAAAAAACTTATCCGCAGTACACACTCCAGTTGAAAAAGTAAGGAAAACCAACAGTTACTAGAATGATTTACTTAATTATATAAAGAAATTTAGGGTGAGAGAATATAAGCATGTGGCATAAAATTGGACGGTATAGGGCGGGGGTTGCGGGAGTATTTTATAGCTGAAAATTTAATCCTTTGTTTTGATTTGATGAGTTGCGTGGGGGTTTTTGATTGGAGATAGTTGGACGGAGGAGTCGGTGGCTGCTATTTATGGCATGGGTTTCATGTGCTGATTTAAACAATGGCGATTCTTGATGCAAATATGTTTCCGCCGGCAATCACTGTTGCCGACTGGTTGTTGCTTTGAAAAAAAAAAAAAAAAAAAAAAAAACTCTGGCAACTAATAGTTGTAGAATTACTGATGTTTTTCTTTCTCTCTTGCAAAAGAAGTATGAGTCAAAACTCAAAACGGTGTGTATGTTGATTCTGATTCTGAATTCAATGCTCAGTTACAATTGTGAGTGTTCCCACTAGTTTGTAACCTTGACAAAAGAAGGCTGGGTGAAACAACAATTTTGCAATTCATTAATTCTGTTAATATCACGATTATACGTAATTAATAATTACGGATGTTGGAAAGTGCATTCTCAAAACTCTGTTTTTGTAAATCGGACTTCGTAAATATTTATAAAGCTAATTGTGTAGTTAATTTGATTCCAGTTAACTGAATTTACTTGAATTAAAAGTAATTAGGTATAATGACTAAATTGTATATAGAGTGAAAGTTAAATTATAGATTAAAAATAAACTAAAAGGCCAATGTAGTAATTATACCTATGTTATAAAAATATGTTATCTTAATAAATAATTTAAATGTGTATATATTATATAATAGTAAATTAAAGTATAATAAAACAAAATTAGTATTAAAAAAGAAAGAAAGAAAAAGACATACAAATTAGAGAGAAAGAAAAAGAAAGAAAAAGAGAAAGAAGAAAGGAGAAAGACGCACGACCTTAGGGATTTTTAGAGTTCAAAGTTTAATTGGTTAGTTAATTTAGTATTTTTTTTTGTAATTTTTATGTTTTTAGAATTCTGGTATCTAAGGCAATCCGACCCATGTCAAAATTTTAGCAATTATTAAGTTTTTAAGTGTTCTTAATGTTGAATAATTTTAGTATTAGAGATTAAATTGATAGATTTTTAAGTTAGAAATGGAAAAGGATTAAATTGTAGAACAAATTGTAAATTTTGAGTAAGAGAGACTAAATTGTGAAAAAAATAAAATTTAGGGGTTTAATTGAAAATAGGGAGCTAAATTTAGCTTAAAGTGAAATTAGTATAAAAATATAAGATTAAATATGAAGAATAAAAATTAGTCTCGGTTTAGGGACTAAATTGAAATTTAGGCAAATATTAAGTAAAAATTTCAAATATTTAATATGAAATTGGATTGTGTTATATTGATGAATTTTAATTGTTTTAATTCTGTAGCTAACGTCGTGCTGGAATCCTCGACTAAAAAAGGGAAGGATAAAATCGACGTCGAATAGCTCGAAATTCATGGTTTGTATTTCTATAATCCGAACGTAGTTGTTAATTGTTATAATTCAATTTAATGCATATGGCAAGTGTTGAGGTGAGTAATTGACATTTGATAATTGATTGAAATGGATTGAATTGGTAGATACATATTGAGTGTATTGATTATTGAATTGAAATGAATATATGTGTTAATGTGAAAGTTGGATATTGATTATTATAGATTAAATTTAATTCATGTGTATATATGTGATTATATGAAAAATTACTATTGGATATTGGTTATATCTGAAATGTGAAATTAAATCCTATTAACTGTATTGAGCTAAGTCGGATATAGATAGCATGCCATAAGATAAGAAGAGTTTAGGGATTTCTTCGACTTTGAGTTGATGAGGCACTAAGTGCCAATTTGCTTTGGTTTAACCGATGAGACACTTGGTGTCAAATTTATATAGCGCTGGACGCAGATATTACTTTGGATTTATCCGATAAGGCACTGGGTGCCAAACTAGTATGTTGGTTGGATCCGTGTATCTGTCCGAGTCCGAGTAGTGTTAATAGGGTAATTAAATAAAACGATACTATGATTGATATTGGATGATATTGTATGTGAATTGAAAATGGGATGGTGATTTGAAACATGAAAATGAGATACATGAGTTATGTACTCATGAATTGGATATGGAATGGATAATATTATTGTTTAAATGATATGTGGATCAAATTGTGAAAAGCTATTATATAACAAGTGATGAGAATTGAGTATGGTATGCAATGATGTATTCATGAGTTGAGTATTGAATGGCTAATGCCATTGTACAAATAAATGTGGTTTGATATGTGAATAACTATTTATATAGTAGTTGTGTGAATTGGGACATTGTTTAACAAATGAAATATGATAGCATATGATAGTCATGATACTGGACATTAATATGTGCTTAAAATTCAATTGTACATATTATATTATCTTTCTTTGAATATTCGGATTATAGAAATACCACTGAGTTTTACTCAGCGTAAGGTTTTTTTTTTTTCCGTGCGTAGATTAGGTACTTCTCTTTTGATCGCCGATTCAGCATCCAACAACGATCCTGAACTCAAATGTGGTGATGTTTATCTTTTGTGTCGGCATGTACCTAGTATGTATAAATGATAGTTATTTTGTGGATGTAGTGTAAATGAGGTTATAAGTGTAAGGTTGGTTTGGTATGTTTGAATAATGCTTTGGTGATATAAATGTGGTACTAATGAGGGTACATTAGTTAGGCACATAGGATGATTATTTTGGCCTTTTTAAATGTGTTTTCTCGTGTTTTGAATAGGTTAAACGAATGGTTTTTGAATTGTTTAATGCCCAAGCATGTAGGAAATGGTAAATTTGGTTTTTAAGGCACATTTTAGGTCCACACGGCCGGATACACGGGAGTGTAACTTGGCCGTGTGAGACACACGGCTAGCACACGGGCGTGCGAGGTCATTTTAAAGGGTACAAGGCCTGGCACACGGGTGTGTGGCTTAGCCGTGTGACCCAAGTCAAAAAGTTACAAGGGCATAGACATGGGCTGGGGCACGACCGTGTGTCCCTACTTTGAATGCCCACACGACCAGACAAACGGGCGTGTGAACCCTGCAGTTAAAATTTTTCTAACTTTTTCTAAAAATTTTCAAATGTTCCCGATTTAGTCTCAAATCGTTTCTAAAGTGTTTTCAAACTCTCAAAGGCTTAATAAGGGACTCTATGCATGCTAATGATGAATCATTTTATGATTTTTGAAATGTTTGAAATGAATGATTAGATTATAATTACTCGGTAATGTTTCGAAACCCTATTTCAATGACGGATAGGGGTTAGGGGTGTTACAAATACCATCTACATAGTTATAATTATAATAGATTAATAAATTATTAGATTTAATAATTGTGCTAATTTGAACTTAAATGGTTCAGTTAGGGTTATCCGTTAAAAATTAAAAAGTGTTAGAGAAAAAGTATTAGACTTGAAAAAATAGATTTGGGGCTCTTTTCTCTCTCTTAAGTAGTCTTTTTGCTTATACATAAAAATTAAAGAGGAGTTACTGTGATGGTCGATTCTTCAAAATTTTCAATTTAATCAGCAGTGGACAAGCCACCAAGAAAGTTCGTTTTATAAAAGATAGCGTGGATGGAGATGAGGTGATGATCGTTGATTCCCCTACAGTTGTACTAGATAGGAATAGAGAATAGTTCAATGATACATTGGTTGGTAAAGGAAGAGGAGAAAACAAAGATTCGAACTGGACCCGAGCTACAGGATGCTACAACAATTAACAGAACAATTCACACACGTTTCTGACTTTAATATTCAATAAATCAACAAAACAATTCATAAGTCAAGTTTAGCATGATTCACAACCAAATACATACAATCAAACTTAAAATCAATTAATCATTTTATAATCCATACAAAACATGACTTACAAACTAATCTAAATCCCAATTGAGCTTATGGAAGCTCTTAAACCAACCTGAGAACAAATTAGGACTTAATTGAAAACTTAGCAAAAAGTAAGGAAAAAATCTATAAACAAGGTTACACGGTTGTGTGGCCAGGCTGAACCCGTGTGACAAGAAGTTACACGGCCGTGTGACTAAACTGTGTAACTGACTGAGATCGTGTGTGCAAATGTCCCATAGCTTTCAATAAGCACATGGCCGTGACACTAGCCCGTGTGTGACACACAGCCGTGTGTTAGACCATGTACAACAAATAGACCATATGTTGCACAATACAATCAACCATTCCAAAATAACCTTTAAGGCATTCCATAACCAATTTAACCTGCCCAAAAACATGTACATTTCAATGCCGAAACTTCAACTTCAATAACTAACTAAACATACAACCAATATGCCATATTTGGCACCATCACAATCAAAGTTATAAGCACATATCAATTCTTATAGTAACTAGATCATAAACATATCCACTTCTAAACTATGCCACTCACTTTCACAAGTTTAAATATCAAACTCTGCATTAACCAAAACATCATTCAATAAGTTACCATATAGAATATGTACTTATTTGCAAGGACCATCCAAACCAAAACATAAATAAGTGCCTTTACATGTGTTTGATCAACTTATGTACATGCCACAAATAACCAAGATTGAAACATTCAAAAGTCTACCAAATTTGAGATACGGTAGGTGTGTGCTTCTCGCTGATCCAATCGACACGCTCCGAACATTCAAAATCTACAAAGAAAGTAGTAAGAATGAGTAAGTATTATAAAATACTTAGTAAGCTCATACAATATAAACAAATAGCTTACATTAATCATTTAACAATTTCATGAATCGATATGCTATAATTTCACCTATCATGGCATTCACAACAACATCAACCAAATGGGATTTGGATCATAACCATATATATATTTCCAAATAAAAAAAGTACACATTTCACTTCATAATGTTTTCTGAATCAATTTATAAACATCACTGTGCTCATATTCATATCATATTTTCCACATATCATATGTATCTTTTGCCAATATCAATTTCATATTTCCATATCTCATATGTATCTTTCACCAATATCAATTTCATAGTTCCACATCTCATATGTATCTTTCGCCAATATCAATTTCATATTTCCACATTTCTCCATCTTTTATTTTTACCCAATGAAACATCGTAAAAGAATTCAGTACACAGGTGAAAATAGTGTCAAATGCTTGTTCGAGCTAATCATAAACACTAGCTCCCGGTTACCTATCCAGGTTAAACCTACACAAAAAATAACCTGGCTAGGGCTTTTTATATACACACATGTAAGGTTACTAGTCCAATCTAAACCTTTAAAACGACTACAGATCACCAGACCAGGCTAAATTTGTGTCACATCTATCTTCGACTCTGCAACAAATGCTGGAGCTCGGTACCATCGGGCATCAACCCGTAACCTCAGATATGAGACTTTTACTAAGCTCATTGGGATTATCTCAATACTTCTTTTCAATATTATTTCACTTCAATCAAATCTAATACCAACTTGTATACTATTTCATAACTACTCCAAACTTCCAATAATGCAAGTGCACACATTTAAAACATAATTCAACAACAAATCAAACTTACCTATACTGTATGAACTTACTTGGCAAAACAACAATAAACACGACAACATGGACTATTATGTAATTTTTCTTTTTTTTTTCTTGATTTTCCTTCGTCTTGTTCAAATCTTGATCTATAATATAAATATATTTCAATTTAATCACTCAAATATCATATAACAACATGTTACAAATATATGTAAGTTTATTTTTTTAAGTTTTACGTTTTATTTATTTTTGTCCATAAAATCAAACTTATCATACCTTCCACATTTGGACTCCAAACTTTCAAATATATTCAATTACAACTTTGTACTATAAAAAATTACAGAAATTATATACAAATTTCAAGATATTAACAATTTAATCCTTATGTTCAAAACTAACAAAAATCACTTTATAAAATAGTCATATTTTCTATCAAAGCTTCAAACTCAACTATTTAATATAAAAAAACCTCAAAATTCAACAATGGTAACTTTTCAAAACTTTGAAAGTTTTACTATTTAGTACTCGGGCTAGCTAGATAAAACTACAACAATTTCAAAAATATAAAATTTATGAAAAATAGGTTTGAAAATCACTTACTTGCACGGTTGGAAAGGTTGGAAAGGTTCAGCCATGACTTCCTATTATTATTTCTCTTCAAATGGTGGAAACAGTTCACCATAATTAAATATGGTATAATTGCTATATAAATCCATTAAATTTTACCATTTGCCCCATTTAAATAATATAATATAATAACAATTAATTTATACGATTTTTACGATTAAGTCTTTGCACATAAATTAACCATCCAATCATTAAAATTTTTGGACCAAACTTCAATTCACCAATATAAAAGCTCCGTAAATATTTAATAAAAATATTCACAGGCTCGATTTATAGAAACGAAGTCATGATACCTCATTTTTCAAAACCACTTGACTTTAGGATCGAACCACTTGTACTTAACTAATTATTCATTTAATAAAAATTATAAAATAAAAGTTCACTAAATCACTATACTTGACTCGTAAATATTAAATAATAATATTTACAGACTCACTCGTCAGAATTGTGGTCTTGAAACCACTATTTCTAACACCACTGAAAAATACGTTGTTACACCAAGCATCATTTTGTTGTTTCTTTCTGCGAAAATAGTGATCCAAACATTCCAGAAGATGTGGCTTTGGCTAAAAGCAACTTGAATATTGACATGAAATTTGATTTACAAAGACATGGGTAGATGGGAAGTGTTAATTGAAGACTGAACAAGCCACCCAATATTATGAAGAACAAGGGCATTAAGTTCAAGGTCCATGGGATTTCTAAAGTTCCTATTTCTGAGTCTATGAATTGTAGTGTTGATAGTTTAAAATCAAATTTGATTGTTGAGGATCTTATGGAGTCAATCGAAGTGATGGGTATTGAAGCTACCTCTACTCTCTTGTAATTATCTTTTATGATTTTTCTAAATTTGTTTGTTTGGAATTGTTAAGGTTGTGCTAGCCCTAGATTTGTTCATATGGTTAGAGATTATTTTTAGGATTATGAGGTTGAGGTTGCTGCGTTTTTGGAAACTAGAGTTAATAGGTTAAAACCTGATGGAATTATTTTGAAAATGGGATTTCATTACTCTTACAGAATTGAATCTATGGTTTTTTTTGGAGGAATATGGCTTTATTGGAAGAATTTTGTGAAGTTAGGCATTAGTCGCAATTATCCCCAATTTATTCATTGTTGGATTGATAGGTAGGGTGTCTATAAAAGTTTTGTTGCTTCTTTTATTTATGATAGTCCTAATAGAAGTAAACGAAGGTTTTTATGGCAAGGTTTAACTCATGTAGTTGCTCAAACTCGTTTACCTTGGATTTTAGTGGGAGATTTATTTCCTACATCTCATTTGATGAGAAGAGAGGACAACGACCAGTTACCTATGGATGTTCACTCTTTATGGATTTTTTGGCTAATAACAAATTAAGCGATTCGAGTTTAAAGGGCCTATATTTACGCGGCAAAGGGTAAGAATTTTTTAAAGAATTGATAAGACAATTGGAAATATGGAGTGGGAACAAAATTTTCCAAAAGCTTTGGTTTACCATCTCCCCAAACTAAAGTTTGATCATATACCTTTTTTCATCTATCTAGGCGACGTTGTTAAAAAGAAGGTATCTCAACCATTTCGCTTCTTAACAGTATAGACTAAACATCTTGCTTTTAATTCTTTTATCAATAGGAGATGAGATCGCACTCTTCCTATTACGGACTCCATTAATTCACTCACTTCAGACTTGAAGAGATGGAATAAGGATCTTTATGGTAGTACTCATATAAGGAAGCGCATCTTCTCTCGAAGACTTAAAGGTGTCCAAAATGCTCTTGATAAAAAATGGTCAAATTCTCCTTTTGATCTTGAACTAGACCTCCAAGTTGAACTTGAGTGCATTTTAGATGATGAGGATCTTTTGTGGAGGCAAAAAACTAGAGGGGATTGGTTATTCCAAGAAGATAGGAACACAAAATACTTTCATAGTAAAACTTTGTTGAAAAGTAAGATGAATCGTATTTTGACCCTTAAAATCAATGATGGGTCTTAGTGTTATGATGAGTACCGCTTACAAGATGTGACTCTTACTTTTTTTTAAGACCTATATTCTTCTGATACGTGGATACGGTGTAACAGCCCGATTTTAGGACTAGTCGGAACAGTGGTTTCGAGACCACTAATCGGAGGTTGAAAAAAATTATTTTGACATTATTTTATGTGTTATAGCATGATTATAAGGATGTATGAAAAGTTTGGTGCTTTAATTTTAGCAATTGTATGCTTAATTGTGAAAAAGGACTAAATCGCATAAAGTGCGAAAGTTCTAATATGCAAGGTAGAGATGTCTAATAGCCATAGAATATTAAATTGGAGGTCCTTAAAATGCAATTAAGCCATTAAGGGTGTGTTGGCTGACCATAGAGACAAGGAGACAAGAGCATTAAATTTTGGTCAAGATTTGGTGAAATTAGGTGATAAAAAAATGAATAAAATAAGATGAATAAAAGAGATATCATCTTATACTATTCATGTTTCTTCTACCACCGAAAATTTAAGGGAAATTAGAGTTCTTGGAGTTCAAACTTTCAGCAAAACAAATCTCTTGCAAGTAAGTGATTTTAAAGGTCTTTCTTGATAATTTTTGTACTTTTGGAACTCCCAAAGCTTAAGTTAGCTAATGAGGGGACTAAACTGCAAAATAGTTGAAAGCTTAGGGACTTTCAATGAGAGTGTTTATGTTGTTTGCTTAGTTTTTATGGAAGAAAATGAATGTTAGTGAGTTATGGAACAACTTTTGTGAAAGGTGTTATCATGAAAACACCTACATAGGACTTATTTGTAAAGGTTGAAATTATGTAATAGATGCATGAAATAATTGGTCTTGTGAGTTGTTTTCAGAGAAATAAATGTTCAACTAGGCTTGTTTAATGAGGAAATTTGATGAAAAATGATTTACGAGCCTAGGGGAAAATTCGTAAATTTGCCAAAGTATAAGGGGAAAATGGTCATTTTTGCCTAAGTAGAAATTTTGATATATCATGAATTATAAAGTGATTGAATGAGTGAATTTTATTATTATAGATCAAGAAGAGCGTGGAAACAACCTTGATCGAGGAAAAGGCAAGGTTACGGACTAAAACGTCGATTAATACATTTTGCACCCAGGTAAGTTTATGTGTAAACGATACATCTTTAATACATATGTTGTTACTTATTAGTGCATTGTATGAATGATATCAATTATGATTGAGATTGATTGAAATTGATAGGTAGTGAGTAATTCTCGTATTAACCTCGGAATAGATATGAAAGTGCGGAAAAATGTCCGTAATAATTATTTGGTGGGCTGTGTGCGATACCACCGTAATTATCCCTTTTTGGCGGGTTGTGTTCGGTACCACCTTATTAATTATTCACGATGGGTTGTGTGCAATACCATCGTTTATATTACCTTTTGGTGGGCTATGTGCGATACCACCCTATTATTGATTAATGGTAGGCTGTGTGCGAAACCACCGAGTACTTAGTATTATTTTGAGGGGTTCATCGAGAAATTGTTTAAGTGAATGTTTTATGTGGCTTTGTGGTGATGAGTGCAGGGGATGTGTGCAAGTAAATGTGAGCATTATATTTGTCACATGGTTGGAATGTGATAAGAAATGAGATGAGTAAGCATGATTAAGGAAATGTGAATTGTTCTTCCTCAGTATAGAATGTTATTGGTTGATTACCACATGGAATCTTATATTCTTGATTCTCTTGTTATGGAAGTTTCTAACGAGAAATCCAAAAAAGCTTTTTTTGATATGGTACCATAGAAAGCTTTGAGATCGGATGGCTTACATGCTGTTTTTTTTCCAAAATTAATGGCATGTGGTTGAGAATTTTGTTTGCAAATGGATGAGACGTACCTTTTCAGGTCGACCCATGGATCACAACATTAGCAAGACATTTTTGGTTTTGACCTCTAAAAGCCAAAGTTCGAAAACTTTTAATTAGTTTCGTCCGATCAGCCTTTGTAATGTTCTTTAAAAGTTGGTGATAAAATTAATCGCCAATCGATTCAAACCTATCTTTTCAAAGTTGATTGTGTCTAATCAAGTCAGTTTTATAGCTGGACGAAATATAACAGACAACATCCTTATAGCTCAAGAAATTATTCATTCTATGCGAATTAAGAAAAGGAAGAAGTGTTGGATGGCTATCAAATTAGCTTTTTCTTCATTAAAAGTTGCAATCAGATCAACCAACAAATGATCTTTTGTTCCCTATGTCACAATCAACAAAACAAGGACTTCAAAAATCTAAACTTAGAATATCTAAACCTCTTTAATTTTTGCTTATTTAATTGTTTAAATGAATTAGAAATTGAGTGAGCTTTGTTTAATTATGATGAATAGGAACTAATATTCTTGGGAAATTAGTTAATTGAAGTTTTTAAGCAATTAACTTAAGGTTTAGGGATTAAACCGAATAATTGGACTAAGTTGAATAGAAATCAAAATATGGAATTGACAATGTCGAAACCTTTTTTTTGAAAATTGACTTTTTATTTTGAAAATGAAGATGGGAGTCGCCACCAATCCTTTTTTATGAGGTGTGATCGGATCACCTCATAATTTGATCGTTTTAATGAAAGGTTTGATTTACTAAAACAATGATTTTTGGTCTACAAAATCTAAGAAATTGGTTCGGGAGTTGGTTACACACGAGGAAGGATTAGCACCCTCGCGACGCCCAAAATTGGTACCTAGTTGATTACTTGATGTCTTAGTGTCGAGAATTGAAAATTTGAAAAAAATTAAAAAACATGATTCCATTTTGTAATACTGTTATTTTTTATTAAACTCACTTGAATAAATCAAAACGTGTAAAAGGACATCTTATCTCGAAGTAACAAAAATACCATATCCCGTAAGTTAGGATATGACATCTCGAATACTCGAAAATAAGCATTCCTTTTATTTTATTATTTAACCAAATCTCATGTATTTTAATTTTAAAGGATATTCGATCATCTAGGTTCAACGAGAAAATCGAAACCCCGTAAGTTAAAGTATGACTTCTCAAATCTCCAAATACAGAACATTGCCTATTTTTAAAGTCCCCCCCCCTTTTTATAATAACATATGTACAATTTAAAACAATGGGTATTTATCTTATTTGGGGATATAGTAAAAAAACAACTATGGATAAATATGTTTAAACGTGATTCATGATGTGATTTTAATGAAATAAGATAAAATGGTAATGTAGAAAATGGAACGATGATATACGAATAAAATGTCGCGCTAATAAATGACAATAATATGAATATACTAATAAAACAATTTATAATACATATAATGGCGATAATCACATAATATATACCACTTTAATACTAATATGAACAATCAAAGGAAAATAAATAAATAAATAATAGCAATGATAATAATAATAGTGACAAAATATGCACATAAAAAAAAGATAATACCAATTTTAATATAATAAGGACAAGGAAATAAATAAATAAATACAGAAATAAATATAGAGGAAAATAGTTTATAAAATATTGAAAATAAAGGACCAAATTAAAATGTAAATGAAATTAAGGGTGCAATTTGTAATAAAATAGATAATGATAATAATAATAATAGATAAAATAATAATAATAGTGAGGAAAAAAGGAAAAAACACAAAAATGAAAAAAGAAATAAATAGATAAATGCATAAATATATAAATAAATAAATACAAAGGAAAATAAAATATAAAAGATCGAAAATAAGGGACTAAATCAGGATCTAAACAAACTTTAAAGTAAAAATCATAATAAAATAAACAAATTAAATAATAAAATAAGGTAAGGGATTAAAATCAAATGCGTGAAGGAAAGATAAGGATCAATTAGGCAATAATCCCCTTGTCCTTTAAACGTAGCGTTCCCTGGAGACTAAATAGTCGGAGGATGAAAATAAAAAAATAACAAAATCAATTGTGTAAATTTAAAAAAGAAAAAAAAAAGCTAAAATAAGGACCAGATTGAAAGAGAGTCCAAGAGCGAAAGGACTGAAAGGGTAAATAGACCCTTAGTCCAAAAACACGCAGATCCTAGCTCTCGGGTCAGGTCATACGCGGGTTGCGTCAAAACGACACCGTTTTGGCGTCAAAAAGAAAAATCCAAAACGACGCCGTTTTACAACCCCTACTGAAGTCAAAATTTTTCCAAAAAATTTCATTCCAGCTTTCATTTAAAAAAAAACCCAAAACTTCCTTCCTTTTTTCTCTCAAAGCCATCTCAGGCCGGCTATAGCTCTGGCGAATCATTGCCGCATCGGCCGCCAGTCTCCGGCGAAAAGCGTCACCGTCCATGGTGGCCAGAGAAAACAACAAACCACCTTTTTTTTGTTTTTTTTAAATAAAACCCAGATCTAAGGCTAAAATGCCAAAAAAAAACCCCCAAAATTCAAAAAGAAATGAAAGAACCTTTCGATTCTACCCTCCTTCGTCGTGACCCTTCGGCGAACCTCCAAGGGTCTATCAGTCTTCCAAGACGGAGGGAGAGGCAACCGCGATATAAAGTTAAGATTTTATTTTTATTTTTATTTTATATTTTTCGAAAATAAAAGATGAAAAACGAAAGTAAAAAAATCACATTTTATTTTTTGAATCTATGTTTGATTACAAATTTTTGTATTTGATTTTCTCTATGTATTTCTTCTTGAAAAAAATACAATTTAGTGAGGGATTTTATAGCCATAGATACATGTGTTTTCTTTTTACTACTGCTACTGTTTGTCTTCGCTTCTTTTCAGTTTCTTGTGTTGTTTCTGCTTTCTTGTTTGTCATTTTTGCAGGCGTTGGCAAGGTCAACGGAGGGGAGAAGGCAGACGTTTTGCCACTTTGGTGAAACGACGGCAGCAAGGGTGCGTCAGGCTTCGAGACGAGGCGTCCTGGGCGGCGTGCACGTGAAAAGGGGGGTGCAACGCTGAAGGCTAGGGTTTTTAGTTTTTTGAAAACTTAGCTTAGGCTGTTGGGCCTTAGGGTTTTTTTTATTTGGGCTTGATGTAATTTGGGTCTGATATGGACTTTGGACCATATTTGTTTATTTTTTTTATTTTTATTTTGGTTTGGTTTCTGTTTGGTTAGGCCTGGACGAAATTGGACTTTTACAGCTGCGCCTCTTTGCTCGTTGTAGTGTAACGAGAATGGAGCAAAGACTTTTAAGAAGGACCAATCTCGTCTGGTCTCGCCGAATCTCGACCTCTTTGGTGCTCCTCTTTTTTACGTAGCTTTAGTCCAACCCACTGGAACTTCAGGGGTATAGGAATTGTTGCTTCAATCTACTACACTGCAACTTCAGGGAGATAAGATTAATAGCTTCAATCTACTCCACTGCAACTTCAGGGAGATAAGATTAGTAGCTTCAATTTACTCTGTTGCAACTTCAGAGAGATAAGATTTGTGGTTTTAATCTGCTCTACTGCAACTTCAAATAGATAAGATTTGCAACTTTGATCTACTCCACTATAACTTTAAGGAGATAAGATCTGTAACTTCAATCTGCTTCACTGCAATTTTAGGGAGATAAGATTTGTGGCTTTAATCTGCTCTACTGCAACTTCAGAGAGATAAGATTTGCAACTTCGATCTACTCCACTGCAACTTCAGAGAGATAAGATTTGCAACTTTGATCTACTCCACTGCAACTTCAGGGAGATAAGATCTGTAACTTCAATCTGCTCCACTGCAACTTCAGGAGATAAGATTTGTAATTTGTAGCTTTAATCTGTTCCACTATAACTTCAGGGAAATAAAATTTGCTATCTTCAATCTGCTCCACTGCAACTTCATGGAGATAAGATTCACTATCTTCAATCTTCTCCACTGCAACTTTAGGGAGATATTTGTATCTTCAACCTATTCAACTGCAACTTCAGGGAGATAAGATTTGTAGCTTGTAGCTTTAGTCTATTCCACTGCAACTTTATGGAGATAAGACTTGCTATGATAGATTTAATCTGACCCACTGCAACTTCAGAGGTATAAGACTTGTCATTTCAATCTGCTCCATTGCAACTTTAGGGAGATAAGATTTGTAACTCGTAGCTTTAATCTATTCCACTGCAACTTCAGGGAAATAAGATTTGCTATCTTCAATCTGCTCCAGTGCAACATCAGAGAGAGAAAATTTGTAACTTGTATTTTTAATTTGTTCTACTGCAACTTCAAGGGAATAAGATTTGCTATCTTCAATCTGCTCCACTGCAACTTCAGGGAAATAAGATTTATAACTTTTAGCTTTAATCTGTTTCACTACAACTTCAGGGAAATAAGATTCGCTATCTTCAATCTGCTACACTGCAACATCAGGGAGATAAGATTTTTAACTTATAGTTTTAATCTGTTCTACTGCAACTTCAGGGAAATAAGGTTCGCTATCTTCAATCTACTCTACTACAACTTCAGAGAGATAAGATTTGCTATCTTCAGTCTGCTCCACTTCAACTTCAAGGAGATAAGATTTACTATCTTCAATCTGCTCCACCGTAACTTCAGGGAGATAAGATTTGTTATCTTCATTCTGCTCCACTGAAACTTCAGGGAGATAAGATTTGTAGCTTGTAGCTTTAGTCTATTCCAATACAACTTCAAGGAGATAAGACTTGCTATAGTAGATTTAATCTGACCTACTGCAACTTCAGAGGTATAGGACTTATTGTTTCAATCTGCTCCACTGTAACTTCAGGGAGATAAGATTTGTAATTTATAGCTTTAATCTGTTCAACTACAACTTCAGGGAAATAAGATTCGTTATTCTTCAAACTACTCCACTGCAACTTCAGGGAGATAAGATTTGTAACTTGTAGCTTTAATTTACTCCACTGTAACTTCAGGGAGATAAGATTTGTAATTTATAGCTTTAATCTGTTCAACTACAACTTCAGGGAAATAAGATTCGTTATTCTTCAAACTACTCCACTGCAACTTCAGGGAGATAAGATTTGTAACTTGTAGCTTTAATTTACTCCACTGTAACTTCAGAGAGATAAGATTCACCACAATGACTTCAATCTATCCCACTACAACTTCAGGGGTATAGGATTTGTAGCTTTAATTTGCTCTTACTACAATTTTGGAAAGATAAGATTTGCTATCTTCAATTTGCTCCACTGTAACTTCAGAAAGATAAGATTTGCCATAATGATTTCAATCCATCCTACTGCAACTTTAGGGGTATAGGATTTATGGTTTTTCTGGTCTTGTTACACCATTCTCTAGGGAACATGACTTGTAGAATCCATTTCATGAGCCTATTTATGCCAAGTGATTAGGATGTAATGATCAAAATGAATCAAAAGCTCCTAACTGAATGATATTTGCATGAATACAGAATGTCATTTTTTTTAGAATGATCCACTTTTAATGCTTAGGTTGACATTGCTCGTTGCTCATCAAGGTTCTATCACTGACGCATTACCCTGCCTTCTTGCTTAGCTGGTTTTGACAGGAATCCTGCAGAAATAACCACAATTTGGGCTATTCTTTCCCAAATGTTTCCAACTCTAAAATTTGGTTAGTTCTAACTAGTGGTTTTGTTTTAAGTCCTCGTAATATTTAGAAAATGCCTTATTTACCACATAAGGTCCTTCCCAGTTTGGCATCCACTTTCCTCTGAAGTTTTTTTGTATGAGAATGATCTTTTTCAATACTAGGTCCCCCTCATGGAATTCTCTGGGGTGAACATTTTTATCATAAGTTCGTATCATTCGTTTTTGGCACATTAGACCATGGCAGATAGCTTTCAACCTCTTTTCTTCAATCAAGTTCAACTGATCATATCGAGATTGGATCCATTTTGCTTTATCTAACTTCAACCCTGACAAAACTCGGAGGGAAGGAGTCTCGACTTCAATGAGCAAAGTAGCCTCAATTCTATGAATCAATTAGACAGGCGTTGCCCGAAGGTCTTGACAAACGTTCGATAAGTATAGAGGGTAGATGGTAACTTCTCATGCCAATATTTATAAGTCTCAGTCATTTTCCCCACGATTTTCTTGATGTTCTTATTGGCTACCTCCACCGCACCATTCATTTTTGGGTGATATGGTAACGAGTTGTGGTGTTTGATATTGAGTTAACTACAGACCTTCGCTATCATATTATTGTTCAAGATCAATGCATTGTCAGATATGATCCTTTCTGGCATTCTATACCGACATATGATCTCTTTCCTTAAGAATTGGCTGACTGCCGACTTTGTGACATTGGCATATGAAATGGCTTCTACCAACTTGATGAAGTAATCGACGACCACGAAGATGAATTGATACCCATTAGAAAGTTTTTGGGGATATCGGCCCAATGACATCCATGCCCTATATAGAGAAAGGCCATAGAGAAGTCATGTCATGAAGAGGTGAAGAAGACACATGAATTTTGTCTCCATAAATTTAGCACTTATGACATCTCTTGGTGTAATTAATACAATCCGCTTCCATGGTGGACCAATAATACCCAAATCTCATGATTTGTTGGGCCATTGTAAAACCATTAGGATGTGTTTCGCAAACACCCTCTTGGACTTCTTCCAAGATTTTCTTAGCCTCAACATCGTCCACACATCTTAGTAGTACCTAATCCTTTCTTCTTTTGTATAGGATCTCCCCATCTAGGACATAGTCACTGGTCAGTCTTTTCAACGTACTTTTATCATTCTCGATTGCTTGGTTAGGGTATTCACGATTCTTCACATATCGCAGTATATCGTGGTACCAACGGTGATCATCCTTTTCTTCTTCTTCGATGTTGTAAAAATGAGCTAGAGTCTCATAAATACTCATCTGGATAGGTTTTACATCCTCTTGTTTGTTCACTTTGACTATGGAAGCTAAGGTAGCCAGGGCATTAGCTATCTAATTTTCGTCTCGTGGAAGGTAACATAAGGTGATGTCATCAAACTCTTTAATTAATTCAAGAACCAGCCTTCAATAATTGATCAACTTGGGATCTTTTTTCTTCCATTCACCTTTGAGTTGATAAATCACTAATGCGGAATCCCCATATACCTCTAGTACTTTTATCTTACGTTCTATGGCTGCACGGATACCAATTATGCATGCTTCGTATTCTACTATATTGTTCATGCAATCAAAATCCATTTAATTTCCGTTTGGGGATACAATAACTACCCCGATTTCGTTACCTATAGCATTTGATGCTTCGTTAAAATTTAATTTCCAAGAATGTCCTTCTTAAGCATCTTCTTCAGTGGTTGCAACGTACATCAGATCTTTATTCAGGAAATCAAAGTTCAAAGGCTCTTAATCTTCTAGAGCTCTACTGGCCAAAAAATCTACTATTGCGCTCCCTTTTACTACCTTCTGGTTTACATAGACTATATCAAACTCAGAAAACGGAATTTACCATCGGGCAATCCTTCCATTCAGAGCAGTCGAATCTATCATATACTTTAGAGGGTCTATTTTTTATATTAGCCAAGTTGTATGGTACAGCATGTATTGTCTCAATCTTTGGGTCGTCCAAATTAAAGCACAGCACAACTTTTCAATCGGCTAGTATCTTGTTTCACATTCAGTGAACTTATTGCTAAGGTCGTATATTGCTCTTTCTTTTCTCCCTAACTCATCATGTTGGTCAAGCATGCATCTCATGGAATTTCCAAATACTGCCAAGTACAGTATCAACGGCTTATTTGAGTTAGGTGGCATCAGTACTAGGGCATTGGACAAGTAATGTTTGACCTTGTCGAAAGTCTTCTGGCACTCCTCATCCCAAATGCCTGAATTGTGTTTCTTAAGGAGACAAAATATGGGGTCGCATTTCTCAGTTAGTTGTGAAGTGAACCTGGCGATGAAATTTAGTCTTCCTAGAAAACCTCAAACTTCTTTTTGATTGCGCGACAGAGGCAACTCCTATATAGCCTTAACTTTATCTAGGTCAATCTTAATCCTCTTTTCACTGAGTACAAATCCTAGCAATTATTCTGATCTAGCCCCGAAGGTACATTTTGCTGGATTGAGCTTTAGTTGGAATTTTCTCAACCTAAAGAACAATTTCCTTAAGACTTGTACGAGCTCCTTTTCTGTTCGAGATTTTGCAATCATATCGTCGAAGTAAACTTCGATTTCTTTGTACATCATATCATGAAACAAAGTTACCATGGCTTTTTGAAATCGCTCCCGCATTTTTCAATCCGAATGGTCGTCACTTTATAGTAAAATGTTCCTTACACGGTTATAAATGTGGTCTTTTTCATATCTTCAGGATGCATCTTAATCTAGTTGTATCCAGAGAAGTCATCCATGAAGGAGAACAGTGAATAACCTGTCGTGTTGTCCACTAAGGTGTCGATGTGAGGCAACGGAAAATTGTCATTTGGGCTGGCTTTGTTTAAATCCCTGTGGTTTACACATATGCGTACTTTCCCATCTTTCTTAGGGACGGGGACTATATTAGCTACCCACTCCGAGTGTTTAACCACTTGTAAGAAACTAGCTTCAAATTTCTTCTTGACATTTTCTTTTATTTTTAGCAAGACATCGAGCCTCATCCTTCGGAGTTTTTGTTGAACTGGATTGCATTCCTCCCTTACGGGAAACCGGTGTACCACGATATTAGTACTTAGACCAAGCATGTCTTGATATGACCATGTGAAGACATTTTTGAATGCTTGGAGTAACTCAATGAGGTCTTACGTTGTCTCTACGGTGATGCAAGCTCTGATCTTTACCTCTTTTTTCTTTCGTTCATCTCCTAAGCTCACAATTTCTACTAACTCTTTATGAGGTAGAATCCGTTTCCTCTTAACAAATCAGGAGATAGGTTACAATCTCGATTACCTTCAAAGTCCTGAGGTTCTCTAAACATATATCTTGCTCAAAAGTATATTCTGAGTCACTAGTAGTGTCGCTCATATCATTGATATCTAGAAACCTATTATAGGAACGAAGGAAGACCCAAAGAACAAATAAATCTAAGAATAGTTATCTGTATGGTATGGGTATGAATGAAATAGAAAGAATAAAAGAATATTTGCCAAAATGAGACACAAAAATGCATTTTATTGAAATAAAAAAATGGACATATGCCTTTTTTTCACAAATGGATTCTCATTTCTCCTAGGCCTAGACAATAACTGTGTTTTGAATATTACTCTGAAATGGTCCTAAAAACTACAGGGATCTCCTCTATAGTCCAATTGTTTAGAAAACTCCTGGGGATGTAGGGACAAATTCTTGATAGGTTTTTTTAGTTCTTTTTTCAAATCCTCGATATTTTCAAAAAATTTCAACTCTTTGTTATCCATCAGGCTCTGTACTAGAGTTCTGAACTCGGCGCACTTTTGGATTTCATGAAACTTATTGCATCAATAAAATGTAATGTTAATGAATAGAAAAGATGCATGCAAAAAGACATTGATTCTAGTTCAATTCCATTAGAACAACTTTACTAAAAAACAAGTTTCTTTACATAAAACAGATACATATACGACCTTGCCTTCACACTCAAAACTTTAACTTTCCCAAAAAACAAAGCTAATTCCCGGTCCTGATCTGAATCTGATTCATATTTCAGGTTTTGAACGGCTGGGGTCTACAAGTGGTCAGCCATTTCTTGCACTCGGACCAAAGCTTCGCTCATAACGTGGTCCATATTTCTGACCTGCCCATCTTACAGGTTGTCACATTTCTCTTGTTGTCTTTTCTCGGACCATATTAGCTCGGACGTGTTGTCTTCCCTTTATCAAGAAACCCTTTTTACATGACAAGCTCTCTATTTAGCAACCGAACATGAATCAACACCGTTTTTTAAAGATGAAAATGCAATGCAATCACAATCAAAACAAAAAGAAACCAGTCAATACATTTTATACAAAGCTAGAGTTTAAAACAAGCAAGAAATAATAAATAAAGCACCTATTCGGGTGACCACTAGGGGTTTGGGAGTGGTTCTAACTAAGGTGAGTTCTTAGGGCTCATTATATGCGGTTTGGTTCTAAAGTAAGGGTACCTGAACCGGCAGATTTCTCGATCCTCACCCATTATAGGCTCATACGAACCAAGTTTAATTCAGGGGAATACATTTCCCTATGACTATATGGAGATGAAGATCTCACGAAGACATAGGTACGGATGTATTTCGAAAGTGATCCACTATCCTATAATAAGGTGAAGACCTCACGAAGGAATAGTTTCTCACTCCCACTTAAGAAGGGCAAAATCGAACAGTTATGCAATACAATATACGAAAAACACACAAAAAGACTTATGAACCAATAAACTAAATCTCTATACAACCCGAAATATCAAAACATGAAGGATGAAATACAACGAAGGGATTGTAAATTTAAACCAAATTATCAATTCTTGACAAAAAGACCAAAAGTAATCAACTCGCTGCTTGACTCTCTTATTTTGTCCCCAGTGGAGTCGCCAAACTATCGAAATCTTTTTTTGAAAATCGACTTTTTATTTTGAAAATGAAGATAGGAGTCGCTACCAATCCTTTTTTATGAGGTGTGATCGGAAAACCTCGTAATTTAATCGTTTTAATGAAAGGTTTGATTTACTAAAACAATGATTTTTGGTCTACAAAATCCAAGAAATTGGTTCGGGAGTTAGTTACGCACGAGGAAGAATTAGCACCCTCGCGATGCCCAAAATTGGTACCTAGTTGATTACTTCATATCTTAGTATCGAGAATTGAAAATTTGAAAAGAATTTAAAAACATGACCCCATTTTTTAGTAATGTTATTTTTTTATTAAACTCACTTGAATAAATCAAAACGTGTAAAAGAGCATCTTATCTCGAAGTAAAGTTAGAATACAACATCTCGAATCCTCGAAAATAAGCTTTCCCTTTATTTTATTATTTAATCAAATCTCATGTATTTTAATTTTAAAGGATATTCGATCATCTAGGTTCAACGAGAAAATCGAAATCCCGTAAGTTAGGGTGTGACTTCTCAAATCTCCAAATACAGAACATTGCTTATTTTTAAAGTTTCCCCCTCTTTTTTTTTTATAATAACATAAGTACAATTTAAAACGATGAGTATGTATCTTATTTGGGGGTATAGTATAAAAACAACTATGGGTAAATATGCTTAAACGTGATTCATAATGTGATTTTAATGAAATAAGATAAAATGGTAATGTAGAAATGGAACAATGATATACGAATAAAATGTCGCTCTAATAAATGACAATAATATGAATATACTAATAAAACAATTCATAATACATAAAATGCCAATAATCACATAATATATACCACTTTAATACTAATATGAACAATCAAAGGAAAAAAATAAATAATAGAATAAATAATAACAATGATAATAATAATAATAATAATAGTGACAAAATATGCATATAAAAAAAGATAATACCAATTTTAATATAATAAGGAGAGGAAATAAATAAGTAAATAAATATTAGAGGTGTGCATGGGCCGGGGGCCCGGCCCGGCCCGAAGGCCCGCCCGAAATGTGGGAGGGCTTGGGCAAAAATATAGGCCCGAAAAATGGGCTTGGACAAAAAAATAAGGCCCGTCTAAAAAATGGGCGAAATTGAGTAATGCATTTTTGGCGGGCATTAAATTCATTAAAGGAAAAAAAACTGTTTTTTTAATATTATTTTCTTATTGTTTTTCTCCTTATTTTGCTACCATTGTACTATTATGTTTCTATTATTTTGTTGTTACTGTTTAGATATTATATAAAACTTATTTTATTGTTAATTTTGTGATTATTTTAGAGGCATTTGCTTGTTAAGTTGCATCTATTTTAGTGTTATTTAAGTCTACATATTTTTTAAAATTTATTTTCAATTTGTTGAAAAATATTTATTTTGATTTTTTTTAATATTTTTGATGTATTATATATATTTAAAAATTATATAAAAAATTAATACAGGCGGGCCAGGCGGGGCTCGGGTTTTAGCATTTTTATATGGGCCGGGCTTGGGCAAAATTTTAGGCCCATTTTTTGAACCCGGCCCGAGCCCAATGAACGGGCCTAAATTTTTAGTTGGGCCCGGCCGAACCCGGCCCATGCACACCTCTAATAAATATAGAGGAAAATAGTTTATAAAATATTGAAAATAAAGGACCAAATTAAAATGTAAATGAAATTAAGGGTGCAATTTGTAATAAAATAGATAATGATGATGATAATAATAATTATAATAATAATAGTGAGGAAAAAAAAGGAAAAAACACAAAAATAAAAAAAGAAATAAATAGACAAATGTATAAATATATAAATAAATAAATACAAAGGAAAATAAAATATAAAAGATCGAAAGTAAGGGACTAAATCAGGATCTAAACAAAATTTAAAGTAAAAATCATAATAAAATAAACAAATTAAACAATAAAATAAGGTAAGGGATTAAAATCAAATGCGCGAAGGAAAGACAAGGATCAATTAGGCAATAATCCCCTTGTCCCTTAAACGCAGCGTTCCCTTGAGACTAAATAATCGAAGGACGAAAATAAAAAAATAACAAAATCAATTGGGTAAATTTAAAAAAGAAAAAAAAGCTAAAATAAGGACCAGATTGAAAGAGAGTCCAAAAGCGGAAGGATTGAAAGAGTAAATAGACCCTTAGTCCAAAAACACACGGATTCTAGCTCTCGGGTTGGGTCGGACGCGGTTCATGTCAAAACGATGCCGTTTTGGCGTATGAAATTAAAATCCAAAACGACGTCGTTTTATAACCCCTATTTTAGTAAAAAATTTTCCAAAAATTTCATTTTAGCCTTCATTTAAAAAAAAATCGAAACTTCCTTCCTTTTTTCTCTCAAAGCCATCTCAGGCCAGCCATAGCTCTGGCGAACCGCTGCCTCATCGGTCGCCGGCCACCGGCGACGGCGTCGCAGTCCACTGTAGCCGGAGATAAGAACAAACCGCTTTTTTTGTTTTTGTTTTTTTTTTTAAAATAAAACCCAAATCTAAGGCTAAAATGCCCCAAAAAAACCCCGAAATTCAAAAGAAATGAAAGAACCTTTCGATTCTACCCTCTCTGTCGCGACCATTTGGCGAACCCCCAAGGGTCCATTGGTCTTCCAAAACTGAGGGAGAGGCAACGACGATAAAGGTAAGATTTTGTTTTTATTTTTGTTTTATATTTTTCAAAAATAAAAGATGAAAAACGAAAGTAAAAAAATCACCTTTCTTTTTTTGAATCTATGTTTGATTACAATTTTTTGTATTCAATTTTCTCTATGTATTTCTTCTTGAAAAGATTACAATTTGGTGAGGGATTTTATATCCATATATACATGTGTTTGCTTTCTGCTACTGCTACTTTTTTTTTCACTTATTTTTCGTTTCTTGCGTTGTTTCTGCTTTCTTTTCTGTCATTTTTGCAGGCATTGGCAAGGTCAACGAAGGGGAGAAGGCAGACCTTTTGCCACTTTGGTGAAACGGTGGCAGCAAGGGTGCGTCAGGCCTAGGGACGAGGCATCTCGGGTGGCGTGCACGTGAAAAGGGGAGTGCGGCGCTGGAGGCTAGGGTTTTCAGTTTTTTGAAAACTTAGTTTAGGCTGTTAGGCCTTAGGGTTTTTTTATTTGGGCTTGATGTAATTTGGGTCTGATATGGACTCTGGACCATATTTGTTTATTTTTTCATTTTTATTTTTATTTTGGTTTGGTTTCTGTTTGGTTGGGCCTGGACGAAATTGGGCTTTCACAGACAACTCTAGATAAAAATTTAGATAATGAAGAGCAAATGAGACCTTATTGTGTAGAAATTCAATTGTCCCTTTTAGTTTAAGTAGATTGAAAGATAAATTGGTCTAAATTACAAATTGGGTAAAATTATAGGCCGAAAGGTATTAATTAATCCAATTAGGTAATTATGTTTTAAAATCATTAATCCGAATGTATTAATTATATGAGCTTTGCTACAACGCCGTGAAACTATCGCACGACCGCATCATTGAATTTTTTGCTTCCTGTTCCTAGCCAAAACTCTAAAACATATTAATTAGAACTGTTGATGGACTCAGACCACCTTCCTTTACATCGACAAACCGGGCATATAAATCTACTACAACATTCCTAGTTGAGCAATGCGCATTAAGCATTAACTTAACATCCGCATTGCCATTTAGCTCAAATTTATTATATCTTGTAGGATTCATTGACGTTAGGTATCTATATTTCAATATTGATGCTCTTGCTGGAAGCCAAATCTGTAGATTTGGTAGATACAAAAAGGACCACGATGTTAATGTCACAAATTTGACCATCATAATAAATAACAGCTCTAATTTTTTTACTTATCTTCGCCAAAAAAACCTATTTCATAGGTCTAATAAAAAAAATAAATACGATAATATTATACAAAAAATAAATACTTACTAACCAAATTTAAACAAGGGAACAACAAGAAGTAATTACTTGAACTAAATTAGTTTGTTGGGCCAATATTTCAACTTTTGTTACAACAACCACGAACTTTGTTTGAGCAAACGTATAAAACAACTTCAAATTTTTGACATCAACAATCTTCTTCTCTACATGCAAATCTTTAGTTCAAAATTTAACTTGAAAACCCTCTTCATATCATCTTCATTTTATAGGAAAACTCTACTATCAGGTATGAAACATTTTTCAAAATGTTGGAAAAGATTGGATATGACTACACAAATAAGAAAAACGTTCTTTTGTTATAGCCATGATTTTGAAAAATTCAGCCCGAGATTCTGCATCCATTTTACACAGACTTTTCCAACTGATGGAAAAGACGAGACGAATTTAAGAAAAAGTTCAAACTAACAAGTTATTTCGAGATTCTTAAGATGAAGAATCATTACAGTTTTCTCGATTTTTTCAAAATTCAACCCGACGACCATATTATTTCCTTATTTTTTATTCAACATCCTTAATTTAAACCTAATTTTACGTGCCTGACAGTTGCTGACATGGCAGGCCGATAGGGTGAGTTTTTGCCTTGTAGGCCTGCCATGTTAATGAAGACATGTTCAATAGGGCACGCTTTCACCACCTTTACATTAACACCCCCAAATCAACCTATTTCCTAATTTTTCAAAAAATCGGTCCAATTCCCTAAATTTCATTTTAAATTGACATATTTGCCTAATTTCTCTAATAATTTTTTACATCAAAATAAACATGTAAATTTTATATCAAGGTGGCAAATAAAGTCTTGGCTCAATGATAAGATTGAAATCCTAGAAATTTTATGATTTCAACTCGAGGTTAATTAATTAATTGGAGTTGAGCTAGTTATTTAATTTAGTACTTATAATAATTGATTATATTGAAATTGATATAACTTCAAAAAAAAATTACATTAAGGTGAGAGAAAAGATTTAATAGAATTAAACATTTGGATGTGATGCCAACAGACTTAAAACTCACACAAAATTAACTTTTACTCGTATATTTTATTTGAGTGGATTAATTTCATTTTAAAATATTTCTTTTCATCATTGTATTTGTATATATATTATTATTTAATGGTCTGATTAAATTGTTATAACAAATCAATTGAGTCTCAACTAAAATGTAAAATTATCAAAAAATCTTTTTTTTAAAGAAAAATAAGTATATTATAAAATTTGAATCCAAAACATATTAGTGCTAATTCTTTATGGGCAAAAATCCCATATATACCAAAAAAAAAACAAAAATTACGGAAATATACCAGTTTGAAAAACAATTACCGAAATGCACCGTTTTCCCCCAAAAACGCGGCCACGTCAGCGCGTTTTTGGGGTCCCTTCCCGTCCACTTGCAATGTGAAAAATAAATTAAGTTTTTGGCCAGTAGTCTCTGGCAAAATAATTTTGAGGAGACGTTTCTGAACAAACAGTGGCCAAAGACACTCCCACATGGACGCTCTTTTGCTACAGTGGTCTCTGGCAAAATTATTTTGAGGAGACGTTTCTGAACAAACAGTGGCAAAAAATGCTTCCAGCAAGGCACACTGTGAGCAGGAGTATCGAAAAGAGCTCTCACGTGGATGCTCTTTTCTACAGTGGTCTCAAGCAAAATTATTTTGAGGAGACGTTTCTGAACAAACAGTGGCCAAAAACGCTTCCAGCAGGGTGCACTGTGAGCAGGGGTACCGAAAAGAGCTCCCACGTGGACGCTCTTTTGCTAAAGTGGTCTCCGGCAAACTTAGGCTATAAATCAGCCAAATTTCATTCTCATGTTGCAGAAGGCAAATTCAGGCAAAAGGAAAAAAAATTTACTACGATGGTGAAGTTCATGACACCGAAAATGGTGTTGTTTTCTTATCGGAGAATACAGCGCGATTGAGTTTTAATCGGAACGTCGATTTGGTAGAACTTCGCAAAAGAATTAGGCGCAAAATATTCGGAACAACGCTAATGAAAGTTCAGTCTATTAAGTATAGATTTTGCGCTTCGGTTGATCTGGTGAGATATGACTCATTCGACACCAAAGGTCCTCGGAGCCTTGAGGCAATGGTGGAGACTCATTTTGCCAGCGGTTCACCCTATATCGAGGTATATGTAGAATTTTCATCTCCAAGTGATCTTTCTGTGACCTCAACATCTACTATCGTTCGAGGGGAATACACGACCCCAAGCCGACACTCTGTAAGTGGGAGGCAAAACACAGAAGTGCCTGTGTGCGGTGGTAGTATGGAAAACATAACCCCTGCACGACACTCGGTTGGTGGATGGGACATGCATATCCGTCATTCGACATCCGATGACAGAAATACGTATTGGGGGACGTCATCAACTTCTAGTGGTTGGCAATCCACATATGATTGGGATCTTTACGAAAGATGTTTAAGGAGGGATGATGTACTCCCGACGACATCCACCGGCGAGGGGCTCTCGTTTGTTGCAGGTTATAGAGGGTCGGACGATGAATCCGATGTGGATCCACCTCGGGGGCCAGGGCCTGACAGTGGAGAAGTTAGATTATTTTCTGAACCGGAGCCCGTTCCAATTGTACTTGAAGACGTTGAGGGCGGTTCAGACAAAGAAGAAGAAGATCCGCTATTCAGGGTATACTCACCTCCAGCCCACATGCATAATGTCGATCTATCTCAAGATGATGCATTGGAGTTTCCTGAACTACCACACCGGACGCATGACCGTACAAATTCTTCGTTGAATTCAGACCAATTAGAAGTTGGTAACCAATTTTTCAAAAAGAATACTTTTCTTGCTACATTGAAACAATATAGCATCAGCAACGAGGTTAACTACAATATGGTTAAATCCAGGCTGGATAAGTACGAAGCGAAGTGTACAGTGCAAGACGACACATGTTCATGGAAAATCATGGCGTCGTTGAGGAAAAGGACAGGGCTGTGGGAGGTGAAAAAGTATAAAGGTCCTCATACATGTCTTACCGGTACAGTACCACTATGTGTTCAATGATTTCGAATAACACTAATATTATGTAATGTTGCATTATTTAACGTACTTCATTGACAGGTGTAACACAAGATCATCCGAGAATGGATTCAGACATGTTGGCTGACTTAATAATCCCGACGGTGAAGGCCGATCCCAAAACTACAGTGCCGGCCTTAATTGGCAATATTGGTGGCCAATTGGGGTACACGCCCTTATACAGAAAGGCTTGGATAACCAAGCAGAAGGTGTTGGAAAAGTTGCACGGTCGGTGGGACGCTTCATATAATGAAGTGTAGCAGTGGTGTCAGGTGCTGGAGAGGTATGTCTCAGGCAGCACAACAGATCTTGAAACGGAACTGGCGTACTACAACGATCGTCTACTCCGTAGATGCGTAGTGTTCAAGCGTCTGTTCTGGACATTTAAGCAATGCCGAGATGCTTTTACATACTGCAAGCCATTGGTACAAATTGACGGTACCTTCATGTATCGTAGATATACGCATCGGCTATTGCTAGCTGTGGCACAAGACGGCTGTGGGAGAATCCTTCCGATTGAGTTTGCAATAACACCGGGGGAGTCAGCTGATGACTGGGACTTCTTCCTATTTAGGTTAAGGAGGCATGTTTGCCCCCAACCTGACATATGCGTTATATCGGATCGGGGCTCTAGAATACTTGCGGTAATAGAACGCCAGGGAAGCATGTGGCATCACACACACCATCGATATTGCCTGAGGCATGTTTCATCCAACTACTATGGACAACATCGATCTAAAAGACAGAAACGGCAAGTGACCGATATGGGTATGAAATATCTATTAATATAATTTCTTTTGAAAAATTCAATTTATTCGCAATTGAAGAGTGACATGTAATATTCGCTATCAACGTATATTGGCAGGGTACGAGATCAATAAAGACCGTTTTCACGAGATGTTGGCCAGTTTGCGCGCAGATAACGCCGAAGGCGCAGAGTACCTGTGCAATATTCCTTTTGAACAGTGGATACAAGCATATGACGGTGGCCTACGATATGGTCATATGACCACAAACCTGGCCGAATGCATAAATTCTGTGCTAAAAGGAACCCGTCATCTGCCGATTACAGCGGTTGTACGAGAGACATATTTTCATTTAGCGGTACTATTTCTGAAGAGAGCAGCGAGTTATTGAGGGCAGATGCAAGGAGGCCATGTATGGAGCCCGAAGGTCTTGCAAGAAATTAACCGTGGGAAGGCACGGGTGAACACCATGCACACAGTGTGTCACGATCGCGACAGCCTATGGTTTCGTGTCACGGAGTTTGACAGACCGAACCAAGGTATTGTTGACGGGCATTATCGTGTACACTTAACAAATAGGACCTGTGACTGTGGGATATTTGATGCACTTCGTTACCCATGTGCTCATGTACTTGCGGCTTGTCATAATCTCCGTCTTGATCCCATGAGCTATGTCGACGAAGTGTACAAATTAGAAAACATGTACAACGTGTGGAGACACGTATTCCCACCAGTCCCAGATGAACATAAGTGGTCGTCGGTATTGCTTGCACCGTTTAAGCTGTTGCCAGATAGACAATTGAGGCGCAAACTAAAAGGTCGACCTTGCTCGACTAGAATACGCAACAATATAGATATCCGAGAACCGACCAACCAAAGTCGGCGGTGCGGGTGGTGTAGGAACCCGGGCCATACATCTCGCTCGTGTCCAGATCGGAATAGTTGACCGTGTTCTTAGCTTATTTGTCTCCTGCTGGCTATGTAATTTCTATTTTTTTGGAGGAAAACGGTGAACTTTTGTACAATAACACAAATTTTATTAAATATAAAAAAATTAAATTGCAAAAAATAAAAATTAAACCATTTCTATTTTATCAAAGATATTAATATTAAATTAAAAAAATTAAATTACAAAAGAAATAAAATTAAACTCAAATTTCATTAAATATAAAAAAATAAATTGCAAAAAAATAAAAATTAAACCATTTCTATTTTATCAAAGATATTAATATTAAATTAAAAAATAAATTACAAAAGAAATAAAATTAAACTCAAATTTTATCAAATATAAACATAATTAAATTACAAAAAAAAAATTACAAAACTAAATTAGGGTTTAGGACTGATGCCGATGGGAACCAGTGCCACACGGGGGTGGTCGGCGATTATCGTAACCATTTTGAAAAAAATGGGAATCGACTTTAAAAATAGGGAGTCGCCACCGATCTTTATTTAGGTGTGATCAGATCACCTTTGTTTTAAATAAACGTTTCGGTTTACTAAAACGGTATTTTGGTCTACGAATATTCGAGAAAACGGGTTCGGAAGTCGGTTACGTGCAAGGAAGGGTTAGCACCCTTGCAACGCCCAAAATCGGTACCAAATTGATTAATGTTGTCCTAATGTTGAAAAACTTGAAAATATTTAGAGTAAAAAATTTAAGAATGGGTTACCCAAATTGGGGATTGAATCTCAAGATTAACTCGTTTCAAAGTAATAAAAGTACGATACCCAACACGTTAGGGTATAACACATTCATACTCTGACACCGAGATCATCTTTGGTCTTCAAAGTGTATAAAAGGATATTTGGTTATTTAGTTGAACGAAAAATCAACAGCCAGCACGTTAGGATGTAATCTTTCGTGTTTCTAAACACACAAATATTGCCTTGTTTTTTTTAAAAACTTTTGAATGAGGTATAATGAGCTTGTAAAAATATATTTTATTTTGAACAATAATCTATGTAACAATATCGCTTTTGTAAACTATCATACGCAAACATTAACAAAGCTATTATAATGCAATAGCGTACAATATAAAATACAACTAAAATGACTAAACCATAGTAATCATAAAATAATAAATAAATGGGCATTATATATATATAAAGTAATATATGTAAAACAAAAAAAAACCTATTAACAAATATATAACTTAATACATATAAAAGATAATGCGTAATCTACATATATAATAGTTTTGACTGAAGATTTTTTTTTTTTTTTTTGAATATATATATGTGAAACATGTTACAGAATATAAACAAGATTAAAAAAATTTAGAAAATAATACATGATATAATATAATACTATGTAGTATAAAGAGTTAAAAAACGTATAATATAGTATAGAAAATATATGTATAATGAAAATATAAAAAAAATAACGAGAATATATGTATATATGTAGTATACTAATTATAAAATTATATACATAATAACAGTATAAATGAATCAAATAATATAAATAAATTTTATATAAAATAAAACTCTAGAAATGATATGTATAATATAATGCTGTATAATACACAAAATATAATATAACAACTAATAAAAATATAGAATATAGATTATTAAACGAGTGAAATAATATGTAGGAATGATTAAGTATACATATAAAATATATAAAGGAAAATAATATGAAATATATAATATAGTAAAATAATTTAATATACCATATAATAATGAGAATAAAATAGAAGGATAAGAATAAAAACAAAAAAGAAATTGGGGGGACAAATAATAGTGAAAACAAATAAAAAAATTAAATTAAATGCGCGTTAAATCCTAGGGACTAATGTGGAATTTAAACATTTTTACGAAACAGCGTCGTTCCGATCGGATTGATGGATGAAACTTTAGGGATAAATAAAACAAATAGATAAAAATCCAATTAATACTGAATCAAAAAATGTAGAAAATACGGAAGGACTAAGATGGTAATTAAGCCATTTAAAGAAAACTCATGATCCTCCGATGGCGAGTCGTCGCTGGCGAGTCGGGGGCCATAAAACGGCGCCGTTTTGGGATTCAAAATCCCAGGCTAAAACGACGTCGTTTTCAATTAGTATAAAAGGCTAATTTTCTTAAAAAACAAATCATTTTCATTCTGTTTTCCTCAAAAACTTTCTGAAACTCTCTGCTGGGCGATTTCCGGCTTGCCTTCGACGAAGTCCCGACCGCCGTCCGTCGCCGTCGCCCACGTAAGTGTTTTTTTTCTTTTTTTTTTAGTATTATATATGGATATATATGCTATGTGTATGATAAAAAGCAAATAAATAGAAAAAATAGAATATGTAAAATAAAAATGTACGTAAACAAAAATAAAATTAAAAGATAAACAATACCTTCGTTTTTTATTCCTCTGTTGAAAGAGTTTTAAAATAACTAAAAATGGAAAGTAAATCAACAGTAAGTGAAGATAAATCAACCTTTTTCTTTTGCTTTTGGTTCTGGATTGATTCTCCGAAGAAGTTCTTTTTGTTTACAACGGTTTCGGTTTTATAACCGATCTTACAAAGCTTCCATTTTTATTTTTCTTTGTTTCCTTTCGTTTTTTCTGCTGTTCTTGTTGTCTACTCTTTTTGCAGGGCATAGGCTAAGCATGCGGACGGTGGTGGGAGTCCTTCGGTTAGCGTGCGTAATGGCATTGAGGCACCAATGACGGGCATTCGACCGAGGCATGGGGAAGGGCGCTGGTGGAGTGTTGGAGCGACGCGCGTGGCGCGTGTGGGCCAAACGAAGGGTCGGCGGTGCAGGAACAGGAAACCCTAGGGTTTCTGTTTAGTTTATGATTTTGGGCCATTGGGCCATTTGGGTTGTTGGGCTCATTGTTGTAAATTGGGTCATTCGGGTTTGGGCTTTGGGTTAGAGTTTTGGGCTAGGATAAGTGGATCTAGCGGGTTTTGGGCCATTTTTGCTGTAATTGGATATTTCATGAACTGTTTTATTTATTATGGGATTTTTGGTTTTATTTCTTGTTTATTGTGCTTTAATAGGCCTCGGTTGTTTCTGTCAAGCCCGGGCCAAAATTGGTTACTACAGCAGTTACGCGCTAGATTCCTCCTTCTTCTAGCTTCCGGCGGGGGTCGTGGAACCTCGGGCGGGGAATCGGGTTCCTCCGGCAGTGGGTCTGGTTCTGGGTGTTGCGATGATGACCCATCTTAATAAAATAATGATCCCTGAGGTGTTTGCATAACCCACGGCGGGGGTGACTGCATCCCGTACGGCGAAAGAGTCTGGTAGAAAGAACTGCTCCCCAACGGTGCCTCCTCTAATCCCACATGCGACGTCGGTCTCACGATCGGCTGGCTATCGGGAGTAGTTGGGAACGGGCTCGAACCCGGCCATGCATTCCATCCTGGGGTGGGACTGGGAAAAGGAAACATATATGGGTTAGGAGGATACATATAAGGGGTAGGGTACGCACCTGGCATAAACGGTGGACGCTGTGATGTCGGTGTTGCCGGCTGAACTGATGGGCCCGGTGGCTGTGTAGGCGCTGTTGCTGGGCCCGGTGACTGTGTAGGCGCTGTTGATGGCCCCGTCTCATCACCCTTCTCCTTGGATGTAAAGGGGCCTGACGTTCCCTTCGCTCGCGAATTTGCCGTTGCCTATCTTCATCCGACAACAGATATGGCTTGCCATGGATTCTAAACCATGACATGTACTCCGGCACACACGCTAACTCAGGAACAATAATCGGTTCCCGATTAGGTAAAAAGTCATACCGGTTCTCTCACGTCTCGATATAACCTGACCAAAATCTTGGCTAATCCGTGTGCGGCTACCGTAAGTCCACTTTGTGCTCATCATCGAGCACCTTAGGTGGCACGGGAATCGATTGCCAGAATCCAAATTGCCGCAGCACCCGATTTGACTGGTGCATCTCCACGGTCGCGTAGGTGATTATTGGGACCTTAACGTGCCAACTGTTCGGATTTTGGAGGAACTCCTCCGGAATTACTGCCCGAATTTCGGGATCCTCGTACGGTGTCCATTGAAACTATATTAACATTACCAAAATATTAGTTATATACATAATACTAGACACTACATATGAAATACTAAATTATAATAACGGAATTCGAAACTTACTTGTGATTCCGACCGTTGTTCCAATAGGAGCCGTATATCCTCAAGCGAGTTAGGTATTCCAACATGACTCGCCGAATGGTTCCACCTAATTAAATAAACTTTTAGCATGCAATTATATTATAAATCTACGAAATAATTGTAAAATATAATATTAAATTTACCTCGTTATCAGTGGGAATGAATACGGCTGGTCAAGTCGATGACGTAAAAATGGAAATCGAAACCATGCCCATGACTGTAGTAGTGATAGGCAACTTCCGATTTTTGCTTTGCTCGGCCGCGTCGCCCCGCACATCTCTCGTTACAACCTCGATAGCACGACAGACCCCCAACTCAATTCACCGGCTGCTCTGAAATCAACAAGTTTCAGGAGCCATCTCAGGTGGATGAGGTTTCTAAAGAGGTCCGGCATCAGATAGCCTCCAATTATCTGAAGAATGTATGCCCGAGCATACCGTATTCTTTCTTCTTCGGTCGAACCCTCGTTCGGCTGCGGGAATGCGTCTCGTAACCAGGCCATATCGATCCGAGCTCCTTGAATTCTATCCGGAATGGCACCCAGAAGCTCATAGCATACGGCCATCCAATCGATAGATGTTGCGGACCCGGTGACTACCGACCCGTCCACCGGTAATCCCAACTGCAACTGCACATCTTCTAGGGTGATGGTACACTCTCCGCATGGCAGATGGAAAGTGTGCGTCTCGGGTCTCCACCTCTCTATCAACGCTACTGATCAAAGACGAGTCCAACTTGAACCCCGGCCTATCGTGGCCACGTGCGTGCAAAAACCCGCTTCCGCGAGTAATTCTCGATCAACGGCAATGGGGACCGGGCATGTTGCGAATATAACATTCCAACACCCGATCTGATTTACCGCTTAAAAATTATAAAATTCAAAATTATTTAAAATTGCATAATTAAAAAAAATTAATAATATTGAAAAATTAACATTAAAACTTACCATTTTCATTTGCTCGACGGTAATGTGCTTGTCGTCTAGGCGACGTAATTCCCTGGTCATTGTAATCCGATAAAAAATTTAAAATTTTTCAACAAAAAGATATATTAAAAAAATTATAAAGGGCTTTTTCGTAAATAGTAAAGGACTATTTTGAAATTTGAGCGTAAATTTCAAGGACTTTGAGAGAAAATTAAGAGAAATTTGAGAGAAAATTGAGAAAGGATTGAAGTGTGAAAAAAATAAAGGGTTGGGGGGGTTTTTATACTTTTTTTGACCGTTGGGCCCCCAACGGTAAAAAAAAATTTGACCGTTACACGGGCTAAAGCACGCCCTCAGGGACGCGCTTTAGCCCTTTATCCCCTAAAAACGCGCTGACGTGGTCGCGTTTTTGGGGAAAACGGTACATTTCGATAATTATTTTTCAAACTGGTATATTTCCGTAATTTTTGTTTTTTTTGGATATATATGGGATTTTTGCCCAATTCTTCACTGATGTTACAGTTAAAAAGTGGATTTGAAAAGTGTAATATTAGCATTAGGAGGGGGGAGTAGGTCAATACATGGGTTGTGCTGATCCAGGTTTAGTCCAAAGAAGAGAAATATTTAATGCTTTGGTCCAAGGTAATTTATTGGGTCCAAAGTAATCCAAGTTGCAAAAGAAAGTACTTGTGATGATAAACCAGCTTTGAACAGATGGAGACTCCTATGGGCTTGTTTGTGGATGAAAACAAATGGCTATCCTGCATCAGGGCTCTATGAAAGTTCTTAAAACAACCCAAATTATGGCACCCTAAAAGCTTAATGAAAAAAAAAAATAGTAAAAGGGGATTAAAGGTTAGGTTACCAATCTATGTGAAAGAGGCAGGGAAAAAATTGTGCATTTAACAAAGTAAAGACTGACATTTTCGGATAATTAATAAAGTTGGAAAAGTGATACAGAATTGGAAATTAGTTATGATTTTGAATTTTAGAAATCCAATCTGAAATAATTTTAATTTTAAGCCGAATGTGTACTAATATTTTAATAGTAGATTATAAAAAAAAAACTAATAAATGCTTTTAAAATTAGCAAGTGTATATTGATAACAAAAATTGACATGTATAATTTAAGTTAGAATTACTCATATTCCTCTTTAACCTTTAAATAAGAGTTAAATATATTGTATCGCGTTCAAATTCACAATTTTTTGTACCAACGAATTTGAGAATAAAGAGAAATAAAAATTTAAATATTGTTAAACCCAAAGCCGTAAGTTGTTAGACAAAACATGCAGGGAATTTTGGTTGAGCGGTGAACTTGTTAGGGTGAAATTAAGGCTAATTTGATTACTATAGGCTAGAGTTTGAGCCATAAATGGTGTATACTTATTACTTAAATAAATTTATGTAGAGTAGTGTTTTCCCCAGTTATTTATTGAGAGAAATTATGAAGGAAAATTTTACTCTTTATTTCACTTCATTTTCTAAATTCGTAAAGTAGTTGCATTGTATGGCATAGTAGGTAAGATAAGGGAATGTATATCATAGTTTATAGCTACCTTGTTGGAAAATTTGGACATCACATATATAATAAGGATAATTATATGTTATTATTTATTATCATGATAGGTTAGCCCAAATTAAAAGTGATCTAATTTGGTTAGAATTTTATTGGGCTTTTAATTATTAAATAAAATATGGGTCAAATATGTGTAGATACTCCTCTAATCAAATCCTAATTAATTAATGATGGGCTAATTAGAATTTGATTAGAACTAATATGTCAAGGTTATAAATATTAGGGTTATGGTCCCCAAATTATACACAATATATCTTTTCTAATATCCCATCATTAGGAAAGAAAGAGCATATGTGTGCTAATTTGGAAGATCAAATCCCCAAGATCCGGTAAAACTTCAAGAGAAATTCATGGATTCAAGTACGCTTTCGCATCTAGTTTTGTTCTTCGTTTATTCTTGATGATTTGACATGATAAATCCTGATTTATTAAGTTTTATCTTAGATTTATTTTACAAATCTAACATACCTATTTTTACTTTTCTTGCTTCAATTGTTACCTTAAATTGATGGATTGCTAATATCCCAGTATTCTATTTGATGAATCTAGCAACTTATCAATCCAGTTTGAATCTTGTGATCACGTAAATTAGTGTTAGCAGAATTTTATTCCTTATCTAGAACTCCACCCGGAGACACACCCAACCCCGCCTCAATTTTCTTTTAAATTATGGGATTCTTTTTTTTTTTTTTTTTTTTTAAAAAATTGCATATTAGTTTTTAAGGCTTTTAAATTATTCTACTTTTTATTTCACCAAAAAAAAAATGTTATTCTATTGTTTAAAAAAATTTAAATATATTTGACCTCTCAAAAAAAAATTCTTAATAAATTTAGTGCAATAAATCTGATAACATTTTTAATTATACATTGTTATTTACTTGTATCTTAATTCTATCTCAGTATCTAAGATATTTTTATTATAAAAAAATAAAATATTTCACAAACTAAAAAAAATAAAAATTGAAATTGAATATTCAAATTAAACCAATAATAAACTTTTAAGAACCGATAATGGGTATATAAAGTACGGATGGATTCTAATATTAGCGTTGCTCTTATTCGACTCTCAAAACAAAATTTGAGACTAGAAGAAAAGTGGGAGAAAAGGAAGTCCCACAACAGTTTTCACCTGGTTTTCCCCACTAGAACATGCAATGTGTTTAGTTTTTGGTTATAATTAAACAGCCTAAGAAAATATTGATTTAAAAATCTTATTAATAAATTTACTAATGCATTTATTTCAACAACTACCGTTGTGTATTTGAAGCCCCCATAAATATGTCCAATTACTTAGCAGCAATGGACCCATAAAACTTTCTTTTTATGAGCAGAAAGTTTCCTTAAATATCCACATTATTGCAGTGAGAAGTGTTATTTTTAATTTTCTTTCTATACAAACATTAAAAATGCATGCCAGGAAATGGAAGTGAGAAGAAAAAATTGAAGCATTCATGGTCCACAGTGTATGAAATGACCAGAATTTATTGCTAAACTTAAATGTAGATATGTGGGGTTACTTTTGTGACTCAATCATGCTAATTTAGGTTATGCAAATTTAATTATAAAAATACTCACACTCACATTATCATTATTTCCTCTTTACTCATATCTCCCACATCTAACTTTTTCTTCCCTAAGCTTTATTTCTTATTTTAAGTTTTACTTTTTCACTTTGAATTGATGAAAATATTTTTATTTTTAATTATTTAATTATTAAAATTCAAATTAATTAAACTTTGTTAAATTTCATATTTTTTATGATTTAAATAATTTCAATTTTGCGTTTGATAAAAAATGAAATTTGAGTTACTGTTTTATTGGTTTTCTAATAATATAAAAAGTAAGACTTACCAGATGTATAAATATTCAATTGTTAGTTTAATAATCACAAAAAAGAAAAAAGAGAGTTGAATTTTATTGTTATTTACTTTTAGACTATAATTATGGTTTGGAATTTTTATTGTTATGTATTTTAATTATCAAAATAATTAATATATTTACTCTAAAAATATGTAATATTTTTTTTTTATTTTAATTGTGTTGAATAATATTACTTAACATTAATTTTAAGAAATAAAATTAGATTACTTAATTTTTTGTAGAGAAATAAAAATGAAAAATATAAAAAGGTTATATTTAAATTAAATGGAAGATTGGTTAATTTAAAGTTTTAAAGATAGTGTAAAAAGAAAAAAGGCATTGATGAAAAACTGAAACTGGATTGGCGAAGTACACGAAGGTGGTAAATGAAGAGGAATTGAGGAAAAGGGAGAAATGAGGTTTGGGGTGTTCCATACGTGCCCCCACATAGAGTTGCTCCAATGGCTTGGGAAATACGTGCAGTTGGAATTAGGGCAAGCTACCCCATTGCCACCCTCTGCAAACCACTCACTTTTCACACCCAAACATCATGATACCTGTACTTGCTTAATTTATTTTCTTTTATCAACATTATTTCTCCTTCTCAAAATTACATCACATAATACTTATATTGCAATCCATTATGTGAGCTAATGAAATCTCGATTTTGTCGGAAATTATAATGTTTGCTTGATTCAGTTTTTAAACAATGGAGTAGGAAAGTAATGTGAAATGTGAACCGTGAATGAAGTGAGGGGCCTGGGGGTCCACATTCTTTTTTCTATTTATTGTACAATTATGCCATTAAGACATGATCCAAAAACGGAAAGAAGTTTGTCCTAATTCCTACAGACACTCTAAACTATAAACATCTATTTATTATTAACAACTACACATGAAGTGTGAATACAATCAAGAAAATGACAATTTCATTTCTCCAAACTCTGATCCAAGTTTTGCTTACCATATGGGTTGAGGTAAGTAGCCAAAACCTCAAAACTCCCACTTTTACATAGAACAGATGGATGATTTTGAAACCAAAATCATATTGGTGAAATGGTATAAAAATGATGTTTTGAGATTACGTATCAAATGGTGTCTTCAAATTATTTGTATTAGCCTCCACTTTTATTCAACGTAATGCTAGGACCAACAAATTCTGGATTACTTCATCAACCCTCACAACAATTAATCCAAATTCATTATTTTCAACTACAATATACTTGGATTGGCTACGATTTCTTTCGTGTTCGATTAAATAGAGCAATTTTTTTGAGTTAATCGAGTTGACGACTATTATTTTATCATCCTAATTCAATTTTTTTTGAATCGAGATAACTAAAATGAAATTCGAATCGAGTAAAATTGTCCAAGTTAAATTTAAAAATTAAACCTATCAAATTAAAATCTTATTACAGTATAACTAATTTCATATTAGAGCACATAAATTTGAAAAAAAATTTCAAAGCAAAATAAGAAAAAAATATACTTTAGTATGATAAACTTGAATAATTAATTAATTTATTTAGGTTCCAAAATTATTATTTTAGAATTTTTAACTTTCTTTATATATTCTTTAGATTTTTAAATTTTTTTTTTGAATTTTTTTATAATTATTTGAACTTCTTTTTAAAATTTTTATTGAGTGAGAGACCAATTTACTCAGTTTCAAAATTGACAGGGACTAAAGGAGTATTTACACAAACCTATTATTCGAGTTATTCGAATTGTATTCAACTCGACTTGAATTCGAAACTCGAATTACTTATTTGAGTTAACTTAAAAAAAATCAAACAACTCGAAATATGATTTTTTTTTTCAAATTGAATAGAGTATTGCTTATCCCTAATTAATTGTTTATCTTTTCAAACGTTGTTATAGGTTATGGATACCCTAATTTCGGATAAAAAAGGTACAACTTGAAATTGAATAGCACGTATTATTATTATTATTATTATTATTTTGGTATACTCATTTTATGGTTTGAGCATAGTCATGTTCAAGCCAGAAATAATACTCAAATAAAACTTTTTTGATAATGTCGACTCTAGAATTCAAATTTGATAAGAATCCGAGAGTAAATAATAGGTATTGTATATATAGATAGATAGGTGGAATAAAGAAGAAAAGAGTAGGTTTGGTATACATAGATAGATACTTGCAAAAGAGAAGAAAAGAGTATAGTAGAGAGGCATATCCCAAGAAATTCTAATACAAACATTAACGTGTAGCATAGGTTTTGGCTATATGTGTCACGTTTTTGTTGTTAACAAAGTGAAATCAAAATCACTATTCCTTTGCCATCAAATATATATATGTATATATTCATTCTTAAAGGACAAGGATTTTCCTCCATCAGGGATGGATTGTCTGAATCGACAACTGTATATGTTTCCATTGTTTTTCAGTAATAATTTGAAATTTTAAAACAACACCGACTCTGTTTGTTAGGGAAATAACATAATTAGTAGTGGGGTTATATAAATCATTTCAGATTATAAAAATATAACTAAAACCCACTCTCCTGTTTTTTTTCTTCATTTTATTTTTATTTCTTTATCAATAATTTTCTCCCCTAAAAATGTCCTCTTATAAATAGAGAAATTATAAATTAATATATAGTGAACTTGTACTTTGTCCTTTAAGATAGAAAACTTTTCAATGCAGTCTTCTTATAAACTTTTCAATCCCACTTTAACCCCTATAAAAATGAAATATTTTTTATTTAATTCCTTAAAAATGATGAAATTATAAATTAAAACATAATAAATTTATATTTTAATTTATGAAAAAATTGTTATTGAATTTTGTCAAAAGAATTTGTGAATTCCCTCTTGCATAGTAGATGAACAATTACGGGTTCACTCAAAAAGTAATTAGACACGTGATTAATGTTTAAAATTGTTTTCTTCTTGTTAATGAGTTACTTTTTTGTTTTTCTAGGAAAGCACTTTAATAATGATTTACATTTTTCCTCTTTTTGATAACTAAGTTATATATATGGTTTAGTTTTAAATCCTAATGTTTAAAAGCCATTATAAAATTGTCTTCAACTTTTATTATTTAATTACAACAATTATGAAAATTTGTATTAAAAATATTTCATTAATTTGTTTCCTATAATCTTATTTGCACACACAAAAAATACTAATCTATAGCAAGCAACTAACACATATAATCATTTGATATTGTTGAGGCAGTTTATGAGCTATGTCAAAAAGTAGTGCCATTGATGATAAGTATTGCTCAAACTCATAAACCTATCATATATTGAGTGGGCAAATTTTGGTAACCAAACTATTGGGTTGTGATCTTTACTGATACTTTGGACATGCATATGCGCATATGTGATATCCAAATTTACTGTGGTAACATATTTTAAAGATTTGTTTGGATTGGATTAAGCAAATCGTCTTCCTTATTTTGAGGTGATTGGATTGGATAACTTGGTAACATATCCTACAGATTTGAAGACTTATCTTGGACTTATTAAATGTAACAACCCAATTACGACCCTGATCGGAACGGTGGTTTCGGGACCACGAATCCGAGTCGAAAAAAAAAATTTTAATATTAATTTTTTGTGTTAAATATTTATGATTGAGTATGTGCTAAAATTTCGTGAATTTATTTGCTCTTTGGTGTGCTTAATTTAAGAAAGAGGATTAAATTGCAAAAGGATGAAAAATATAGCTTTTATTTAATTGGGGTGGCTAAATTGACTTGTCTTTTTCATTGTGGGGATTAATTATGCAATTGTACAAATTCTATTTAGAGTGGACGGCATCATGTTCCACTATGCAATTTGTTTATTGAATTTTTATTAGATAGTGGAGGAATAATATCATAAAATAATAAACACCATTGCATGTTCATCTTTTTACCTCTCATTGCCGAAACCACTAGAGAAGAAGAAGAGAATAAGCTCTCTAATATTCGGTCATCTCAAGTAAAAAATTAGGTATGTATGTTTTAGATTTTTTGAATATTTTTGCATTTTTGAGATGGCTATTAAGAGCTTTACATAACCCATGTAGTAATTTGTATTAGGGTTGTGATTTTCATGAGATGCCATGGATGAAAGCTTAATGTTTTTGTTGATTAATGGTGAAATAATAATGTTAGGTGATAGATTAATGAGTTTTGTTTTTACATTTTTGATTAAATTGAGTTCAATAGAAGATACGGTTAAAATAAAAAGTTGAGGGATTAATATGCTTAACAATTAGTTTGTATAGTATTATATGATCCTTAGGATGGTTCGGCTTTAAAGGGTGTATGTCCAATTTAGTATAATTTGTGAGATTTTATTTAGGGACTAAATCGAATAGATTGGAAAAGTGAGGGGGTAAATTAGTAAATTTCTAAATTTTATGTTTATGATCGAATTGAATGAGTATAAGTTTAAATGAGTTTAAATTGGAATCATTAGATCAAGAACAAAAGGAAACCGGAGTGGATCGGGGAAAAGCTAAATTAAACGAATAGTCGGGAAGCGTGATTCGACAACTTTCGAGGTAAGATTTTAAACGATTTGAGATAGCTCGAAGGTCTTTTATACATGCAATTATGTTAAAGATGTTAAATGTATAAACAATGGTACTTGGCCGAATGAAATAGAAAATTTTTGGTATAATAGTTGGATATTAAATCTTTGGAATTTGGATATGATCTCATGTAATGAATTTTTAAGGTGTGAATGTATCGATTGGCATGAGATATCGAAGTTGTGTTTATATATATATATATGCTTATGCGCATGGTGTGAATTGGATTTAGATATTCATATGGATGTATTTATATACCATTAAAACTAGTCACAGGTTTCCGGAAGGTATTATGTATATAATCTTATACCGGGCACTATGTGTGCGAGACCGGACCAATGGCACTAAGTGTGCGGAAATAATGGGTAACGGCACTAAGTGTGCGATACGTTACCGGGAGAATTGGCATTATGTGAGCGGAAATGATAAGTAACGGCACTGAGTGTGCGATACGTTACTAAAGTTTATATTCAAGTATGCAGGTAAGAGGTTCGTTAAACGACCTTAATAATTATGATGTATTCGGAAAAGATTAGATAAAGTATCGCACTATATGCGTGAATGGTTACATTATGAAATGTATAAAAATTTAAGGTATGTGATATGTATATATTTATATCTATATATATACTTATATTATTTGAATTTGAGGTAACTCAATATGGTAATATATGATTCGAAAATTTGAAAATGTATATGCAAATTATCTAATGTGTAATGGTGATATATGGAAATAGTATGAGTATGGTGGTGAATGTATATAAGATTTTATTATATGATGCTATGAATTCATATTTTCTTTGTATTTGGCCTTTCGGTAAGAATATGAAAAGAAGGGTATAGTATCGAAATTCTTAAATTATCTTATTTACTTATGAATTGTTTAAATCTTACTAAGCTTTGGAAGCTTACTCTAAGCTTTGGAAGCTTACTTTGAGTGTGGTTGTTTATATATTGTAGATCTCATTTTGGGTGCTCATCTCTTGCTCAGAAATCACAACTGAAGCTCATCACATTATCATCGAAATTTTGATATTTCTTTTGTATATAAACCTAAAGTCTATGGCATGTAATAGCTAACTATGTTTTGGTATAATTTTGGTGTTGTAATTACAAGCCATGCGAAAATGGCTAGTCATATTGCATTAAGTTATGCAAATGCGATCATGGTATATATATATACTTCGGTTGGAATATGTTATATTATGTTGTATATATATTCGGTAAATATTTGATGATATAGTCTTTGGATGTGGTTTGGTTAAAAAGTGGAAATGTCGAATTTTATCAAGTTTAAAGAATGACCATTTTGGGAAGGTGACATAAATACATTTGATGATCATATATTTAGGTTTGGCATAAATTGATTTTTGCTTGTAGTAATGAATATATTTATGTATTTAAGGTTTTGTTATAAGTATGATTCGTAACTTCTTATAGAATATTTTCTGACTTATACATTTCGAAAGAAGGTCTCATGAATGGGTATATCAACTATTACTTTGTTATTAAAGTGTATAAAAATCTACTTATACGGCTAGTAATGTTATCTTTAAGCATGAAAGCAAATCATGAATGGAGTCCAATTATTTCGGTGGTAGTCATTATGGTTAGACTAAGATGTATATGTTTCCTTTTGATTAATTCAAAACTAGTATGCTATATAGACATAATCTATGATTTATAAAGCATACCGATTTGTTTATGAAATGAAGGATTAGTTTATACGTGCGGATTGAAATTGTTAAAGAAATTTTTTTTTATATACTTGACCATTTGGTGACATTGCTTCTACCGTATGTGTTTGGATTTTATGTTGTGAGTTATATACATATTGTCAGGCTCAATATATGCATGAACAATTGTAATAGATTTCATGATGCTCGAAATACTCGGAAATCTTGGCGACGAATACGGGTTAAGGGGTGTTACATTAAAGATATTCGCTATGTTGATTATCTTGTTACTTTAATGGGAAGATTGATTGTAATTGTTGAAAAATATGGAATAATTTGAGATGTGCCTGAGGAAGTGTCCACCATTTGAAACACCCGATAGATGGCTTGTTTCTATACTTGTGAGATTGTTAATTTATTGAACTGAATTTTTGGGCTATGTTAATATTGTGGAATATATCTAGCCCATAAATGAATATCGTATCACTTTGGGAAAAATATTTGGAGAAACAGATCGCATTGCATCATGCCTATGTAATCCTTTGGATCGAGGATATTGGATTGAATTGGAACATTGATGTCATAACTACCAAGAGTCCTTGTTTGATTTATTTTATTATTATTCCATTGTATTCAGCTAGTTTAGTTGTTGTTTAATAGGGATTGATATAGATATTTATTGTGTTAGCAAATCTCGAAAAACATAATATAATTAAGAAACTTGTATAGGTTACGTACTAATTTTGAGAGCACTTCATCTATTCAAGTAAGGAACATTATTTGTGAGAGGTATTTGATTGTAAAACATGTGTGTTGTGGTTTTACAAGTTCATAGGGGCAAATTTAGTGGTGATAGTATCAATCTTCGAGGTACAAAAGTGAGGAATTTGTCAATGAGGTGTGATAGATTTAGGTTCACTAGTAAGTGTCGAAGATAGTGAATATTTCTCACTGAACTAGGCTTCATAGACTAGGGAAATTGAACTGTGTAAACAATCTTTGTGTCCCCTATTTTTGTGCATTATTTCATAGTGCTTGAAGAAGTGCCAACTTCCCAATCACTACTTCTACATAACTTGTTCTTTAGCAACTACTTTCACATTAGCAATAATTTATCTTTATCTTAATAAGACTTAAACTCTTATATATTGAAAGGTTTGTGTAGGTAAAAAGTGTAAGGAGAATTTTAACACTTATTTTATTATTTAGAACTTGATTTTTAGAGTGTATTTTGTAAGTAATCAAGTGAGTCACTTGTTTTACAAACTAAGTTTTTAGGGAGGACTTAGGGGGAGTGATCTTGACCTTAGGCTCAAAAGTGAGGTTGTTAATATGGTAAGCATTAGAACTTGTAATCACTTATTGTACGAGGTGTTAAGATAGTCGATTATCTCTCTAGGCAAGGTTTTGTAGATCTATGGAAACTGAACTGCGTAAACAATTGCTTTTTATTCATCTTTATTCTTCATCAGTGCCTGAAAAAGTTGGCTTTGCTTTTGGCATTGCTCAAACATTGGTATCAAAGCTTCCCACTTAATGTAACTAGTAGTGTTTCCTAGAGTCAGTATTTGCTTGTAAGTGAGGGTTCTTTAGTTTTATGTCCCCCTATGCTCAATGGATCGAATTATGCCTATTGGAAGACACGTATGTGGAAACACGAAAATATATAGACTTTTTCATGCCCTTTTTAACTCAAATTCATGCAGTTTGGTATAATTCTTGTCAAAAAATATAATATAAATATAAAATAATTAAATTTTACTTAAATTATTAACATTGAATTTTAATTAATTTTATAATAAAATTTGATTAATTTTAACTTATTTTCGACAGATTTGAACAAAGGGCGAAAATTGGCTCTACAGTTATTGCTGGAAGCACAAAATCGAGAAGCGATTTTGAAGCATCGAGGCGAATTAATTTATCAGCCTAAGACAGTTCAAATTATGAATATTAAATCATAATATAATTAATTTTAATTTTAATCCAATTTATGTTAGGTTAAATAATTATTATTAATTAATTATGAAAGGAGGCCCAATAGTGCTAAACTGAGAAGACCAATCCAACCGAGCAATAGGCTGCCCAAAATCGTCCCACATGCTGACCAATTAGGATTATTTTGCTTGCAAAACAGCTCTTTAAGCTTCCTTAAAATTGCATTCAAACCCCTCTAGTATTCAAGCCTTTGCAAATTTGCCCCTAGTTAAATTTAGCAAGTTTGAAAGCTTCAAACTTGCCATATGTGTGGCCAGCCATGGGGGGGAGTCTATGGCTGTTGATTTTTGTTATTTTAAGTAGCCTCTCTAACCTATAAATACCTTATTGTCTGCTCATTTCAACACACCTCTCATCCTCTCATTCTTCAATTCTCTCTCACTTTCTCTCTTCAAAACCCCTTCCTTTATTCTTCTTTTTCCCTTCCATTCCCTTGTCGATTTCCCCTCTTGGAAAAGAGCCTTTCAACCATCGTTGGAAGCAGCATTCAAGTGCTCATAGAAGCCTTCGTTCAACAAGAACAAGCGGAGAAGGAGGAGCGGAGCAAATTAGTCAAGTTTCGGAGAAACACTAGATTTGATTCTAGTTCCCCATCCTTTAATTTTTATTGTTGTTATGAACATGTCTATGAATACTGTGATGTTGATATTTAATTTAATTAATATGGCTTAAATTTAATTCGTGTTAGGTTGATTGCATTTCATCCACTTAAGTTATTAAAATTGTGTTTGTATTGTTATAGGCCATGGTAAGTTGTTTGATTAAGTAAAATCATGATTAAGTTATTCTTGCATTATAATCGTAAGGTAACTAATGAATTAATTATTTAATCGTGTTGAAATTGTAATTAATTGATACAATACTTAATCAGTGCATGTTTAATCTTCTAAGATAGCTGAGGGTTAAATTAACGACGGTATTAGATGGTACATTAACCTTGCATAACTTGCAAGATTATTGTGATTAAATTGTTTCAAGGTAGGAATACATTGTAACCTCTCACTTAATGTTTTATGTGCTTATGAAGATTGATTAATTGTTTGAATTGGTATTGGAAAATGTTCAAGAGATTAGTTAATTTAATTAGTATGTATGAGCAGTAGTTAGCAAATTACCGAGTTGCCGTGAATTTATTTGTAACAACATGAATATCAATTTAGTAAATCTAAGTTAAGAAATGTAATTAATCTAACACTTGTAAGTGTTGGATTTGGTGCCCTAAGTGTAGTATTTTTGCCTATATACACTTGTAATTTTTTCGAACAAATTGGTTAATAAAATAATTCAAGGAATACATTAATATTTGTATAAGGTCTTCATGTGGTTTTTGCATGCAAACCAAAATAGAAACAAATATTGGCTTATTTGTATTATAATATTTAAACTGATACTAAGCGGTATTTTACGTGGTCGAATCGTAATATGGAAAGACAACTTATATTAGTAGATGAACCTAAACATGTAATTATTCTAATTGGAAATGAGCAAACAAATTGAAAGACTAATATGTCGTTTATCAAGTCCAATTGGGGAGATGTCTTGTATTGGGCATCGAAGTAGATAACTCTAAAAGGTATAGACATAGATGTGACTGACTGGACTGGTAGTACATCGGACTGGAACCAAGAAGAAATGATCCTGAATCTGTTTATGTATTTATTCACTTGTGATGTTCATAGTGTGGCATACTTAAATCCTAAGTGGATGACAAACTATGCATGTGTGACTCGTATACTTTGATGTAAGTAAAAGCCTGAGTTCAGATAGATAAGGAACCGAAAGTTGGTAGCCGCAATCACAATAGTGGAATTCATAATTCGAGACATGGGTAAATGATATCCTCTCATTGACATTACATGGTTGATGAAAAGTAAATGGCTTTGAGATGAATGACTTAATTACTATTTGATAGTAATTGACTTTTCATTAAGGAAGATGTAATAGTTATAATGAGATAAAATAGGATCATATTGGGAGAACGAATTTATCCCAAAGAGATTAATGATATCTTATAAGGGTAACACACTTATGACAAGGTCATTGGATGAGCACTGATCAAGTTTGGGGAGAGCTCAATCACGATACTATAGTGGAATGCCTTTGTGACTAAATGAATATATAATTAGTAGGCAAAAAATAATTTGAGCCCTAATCGCATATGTTCAATAGATCCCTCCTCTAGCTCGTTGAAACCATAAATAACTTGCATGTTGAATCAAATGAACAGAATTGGATAGAGATGGTGAAAATGGAGAAATGAGAAACATTTGAAAATGAATGTTGTTTTCTGAAAATGACCTAGAAATAAATTTATGATTTTTGAATTAAATGAAGTTCGAAAATGGAAATAAATCATTTGGTCATAGTAAGCCCACTAAATGTAGAAATATTAAATATATTTTATCATAGATTCTTTTATGGTAAAGTCGTCATCATTTTTAATAGAAGTAGAGTTGGGTTGAGAAGATTATTTAATTGGAAATTAATTTATTAATTTGAGATATTTATTTTGGAAAATGGAAAAAAAATATCAGGTTGGATCAAATTAACAAGTACTAGGTTAAAAGTCGAGAATGTACTTGTAATTGGACTCGATATGGGAGAGGTCCAAAAGCCCCTCATGTTAAAGGGAGGGATATAAAACCCTAGTATTATTAACTAGGGTTGTCACCCCTTATACTTCTAGTTAGACCAGGGAGTTCATTTTTCTAGTTGAAATAAACTTCTACATCTTCTCCATATAAATAGATGTGTAACACCCTTTACCCGTATCCTATGCCGGAATCGGGCACAAGGCATTACCGTACTTAATCAACAATTTTAGTCTATAAACTTTCAGTCTCAACTTGACATATCTCTACCGTCATCACAACAACCTCATTAAGGACCTACGAAGCCTTAAACATACTTACGAGAGGTTTCAAAACCCAACTGGAAACTTTTGCGATCTTAAAATTTTTTCACTTAAACAGGGGCCACATGCCCATGTGAAATGGGACACGCCCGTGTGGGCAGGCCGTGTGCCTACACACGCCAATGTCCCTACCCGTGTAGGATTTATTTTCATTTTGAACCTACATGGGTTTTCACACGGCCGGACATACGCCCGTGTGCTTGGCCCGTGTGCTCCACACGGTCTAGACACACCTGTGTCCTTGCCAGTGTGTAAAAACTTGGGTATTCTGTTTGTGACATCAGCAACCTTATAAAGGTCACACGACCTAGGCACACGCCTGTGTGGCTAGTCCGTGGTCGACATTGACTTATAACACCAACATACAGGGAACACACGACTAAGTCACACACCCATGAGACTGACTGTGTGTTACACACGGCCTAGACGCGCGCCCGTGCGCTTACCCGTGTGGACAAGAACAAGGCTATTTGCCAAGCTCCTTTCATCCCTCTAGCTCACACAACATGAATCCATTCAACATATCACTAAACAACTCATATTTTCATATATATAACAAAGAGCCAACAACTATGGCTATATACACAAGAGTTTCTCAACAAAGGGGCCAACACACTCTTGGCCAAAATAACAAAACAATATACCTAGTCTAGCCCCTATACATGCCATACTCAAATGTACTAAGTCTAGATATACCAAGGTGAGCTGATAGTATGGACGATCTTCTAATTATCTTCGTATCCCGACCCGATTCTTTAACTCTATAAGACAAGGGAAAAGGAAAGGGGAGTAAGCTTAAGTTAACATGTAAACAAATAACATTATAGTATGTACTAAACAATATATAGCATTATATACTAAACAAGAACAATCCACATTCATAATCATGCTTACTCATTTCTTCCCTTACCATCTTCCAACCATATCACAAGCTTAATGCTTACATTCATTAAGATGCTTCCCTGCACCTAGAACCACAATTTCACATATTACAACACACCATAATTTCTTAATCAACCATTCATAATTCAATCACTCGGTGGTTTCGCACTTAGCCCACCATCAGTCTTTATTAGGGTGGTATCGCACATAGCCCACCAAAAGGATAGTTACGGTGGTATCGCACATAGCCCACCAAATGATAAATAAACGATGGTATCGCACACAGCCCATCGTAATTAAATATTAAGGTGGTATCGCACTTAGCCCACCGTCAAGTATTGATATTACACATTTACATATCTATTTCATCATTCATACGAAAACTATTCAATAACTACTACATTCAATCCACTTAAATCATAAATGTTCTCAATTGTGCCATGCACTAATTAGCAACAACAATGTATATATAAAATGCATCGTTTACACATAAACTTACCTCGATGCAAAACGTTTCAATTTTCGGTTTAATCTATAACCTTGTCTTTTCCCCGGTCAAGGTTAATTCCGCGCTCTTCTCAATCTATAATAATAAATAATTCACTCATTTAGATTATTCTATGATCATAATGCATCAAAATCTACACTTAGGCAAAAATGACCATTTTGCCCTTGTACTATGGCAAAATTACGATTTTGCCCCTAGGCTCGTAAATCATTTTTCAACACATTTTCTCATTAGACAAGCCTAGATGAACATTTATTTCTCTTACAACTACTCACAATTCCATCTATTTCATGCATTTATGACACAAATTCATTCTTTGCATTCAAGTCCTAATTAGGTGTTTTCATGCTAACACCTTTCACAAAAGTTGTTTCTCATCTCCCTAATATTCATTTTCTTCCATAAAACTCAGCTAACAACATATCCATTCTCATGGAAAGTCCCTAGACTTTCAACCATATCACAAATTAGTCCTCTCATTAGCTAGATTAAGCTTTGAGGACTCCAAAAGTACAAAAATTATCAAATAGTACCACCAAAATCACTTACTTGTAGAGAAGATGAGTTGCTGAAATTTTCAAGCTTTCAAAACCCCTCTTTTCTCAAAACAAGATGAGTACTTGTAGAAAAGATGAAGAGTGAATAGTGAAAGATGATAGTTTTTCTTTTTACCATATTTTATTCATCTTTTCTCACTAATTCACCCAATTTTGACCAAAAAATAAATGCTCTTCTCCCTATACCATATGGCCGGCCAACACTCCTCTATTAACATTCTATAGCTATTAGGTACCTCTACCTTGTAAAATAGAACTTTCGCACTTTATGCGATTTAGTCCTTTTTCACAATTACACATACAATTGTTAAAATTAAAGAACCAAAATTTTCATGCATCCATATAATCATGCTACAACACATGAAATAGTTTTCCTCAACCTCAAGTTAGTGGCCTCGAAACCATTGTTCTGAATAGCCCTAAAATCGGGTTGTTACAAGATGGCACTGGTAGGGCTAAATATACAACTTTAGGATATTGTTACTTTACCCAAAAGTAGTGAGAGTTTATTCTCAATTATTAAATCTATTTTTCGAAATAACAATTTTGTCGGTTTCTATTGAGAAGAGATTTTTGTTTTCACACAAAAAGAAAAGAAAATTATTTCTGGTTCTGTATTTGATTCAAATCATTCGAGCCCACACTTGAAGCAATTTGTGGTACGAGAATAGCGGAGAAGGTCGTTTGGTTGAAAGCCAAGAATGACAAGGATCCGCCTAGTCAAAGATACATGTGCAATTTTAGTAAAGGGTTTATTGCTATAAATATGACAAACCAGCTCTATTTTCAAAAAAAATATTTCCTTCTATGCAAGAAAACCATTTTCGAATCAATTTTTTCCAATAGAAAGAAATAGATAGTGTTCAAACCATCAAACCTAAAGCCACTTGGACTGTAATGAAGACAATGCATCTAATTTTTACTTAGAGGCCTTATATGCTATCTTCAACGGTGTAGATCCTCAAGAATTCAAGCACAGCTCTAAGTTTATTTTTGCTCATGAAGCTTGGACAATTCTTGAAACAACCCTCCAAAGAACCAACACTGTAGCATCCTGGATTATAGCCTATGCATTAGTATGTCTTATGTGTTATGGATGTGATGTGTGCATTTTTAGAATCTTGGAAATGTAAGGAAATGACTTGGAAATGTAAGGAAATGTCTTGTCTTGGAAATGTAAGGAAATGTCCTAGAAATGCATGGAAATGATTTAGAAATGAACATTTTTGGATACCCGGAAATGATTTGGAAATGATTCAAAAGTGGAAAGTGAACATTTTTGGAAACCTGGAAATGTATGGAAATGTTAAGTTCAAAAGAGGAAAATGAACATTTTTGGAAACTAGGAAATGTAAGGAAATGATTTAGAAATGACTCGAAAGAGGAAAGTAAACATTTCTGGAAACTTGGAAATGTAAGGAAATGTCAAGTTTACAGAGCCAAACGAAAATTTTTGGAAACTTAGAAATAACTTAGAAATGTCGAGTTTTAAAGTTTAAAAGAGGAAATTAAGGCAAGGTGGCCTTAAAAGAAAAAGTTGGTGAAATTTGACACACAAACAGGCTTGGAAAAGTGGCTCAAGATGTCACTTAGGGCCTATGGAAATGGCGCCACATGCAAGGTGATGGAGTGCGAGTTCGAGTCATTTGGGAAGCAAATAAAGGAAGTTTTATTTTTGCTTCCGAGGCTTTGAGTGGGCGGCACAAGCCTTCTAGAAAGGAGGAGTTTTATTCTCTTTAATATTCGATTAATAAGGTGATAAGTAAGGGATTTAATTTGGATTATTTTTTGAAGAGATAATAAAGGATTATTCTCTAATTATTTTAAATTAAAGGGATAAAGCTATCACAATAGAAGAGTGGTGGCCAAGTAAGGGACTCTAGCTTAGTAATTTCGGCTATAAAAGGAAAAAAGAGGCCATTCTGCATTATTTTCTATTCTTTGAAAGCCTCTGTAAATTCTCTTCACCAAATCTTCTTCTTCTTTTATTTTTGCCAAGCCGAAATACCTTGTGTGCTAGCCGAATCCTCCATCTTTATTCTTCCTTCTCTTTTCTTTCTAATCCCTCCAAAATCGAAAGTTGTGAGATCATCATCTAGCCATAGCCGAATCTCTGAAGGTTGAAGTGAAGGTGCAATCGATTTCTTCAAGTAAGGGTAAGATCTCATTCGGTTTCATCCTTTTTCTTTTAAGATTTGCCGAAATCTAGGACTAACCCCATTAATATCTTGTTGCCGAAACTTTGAAGAGATCTTTCGGGATTTACTAAGTGTCGACTACAAGGAAGGAGAAGTTCTTTTCTCGAAGGTATACCATAGGCCACGTGTTCCCTAGTTATTCGGTGAGTTTCGGGATTTAAAATCCACAAGGCAAGCATATGAAGTATTCGGCCAAGGCTTATTTTTGATATTTAGAATTATTTCCTATTTATTCAAAAGCCGGAAACTGACCTAGTTAAATGATTTGGTGGCTAGTCGATTTTTAAGGAAGGAATACTACAAATTTCGGGATTTGATTATTAAACAAATCAGCAAACAAGGTAAGTTTAAGAATACTAATCCTACTAGGATTTGGATTTGTGGCCGAATGGCTTTTTATTAAAGCAGTAAGTGATTAATCAAATGTAGGGATTAAGGATCTAAGCATTAGATCAAGCTTTTCGGGATCTCAAGGAATTTCTAAGCGAATCAGGTGTGTACCCCACACTAACTTTTAATATGATTATGGTAATATGTAATATGTGCATTTGGATAAGGTACCGTGTTATGGTACAAAGTACCCAGGTACGTTTCCTACTTCCACTAGGATTATGAAATATGTTATTTATAACATGTGAAACTTTACAAGAATGTGAATTTAAGTATGATATGCATGATATGGATAATATGGGTCATTCGGGATATATGAAAAAGGGGAAGTGAATGTGATGACTACGGTCTCACTATCTGAATGTGGTGACTTCGGTCACATTATCCGAATGTGGTAACCGGTTGCATTATCCGAATCTGGTGTCTCTTGACACAATTATATCTGTGGCTATGCCACAAATTTTATATGGGCGATGAGCACGTCATTGCAAATGATCGCCTTCGATGGTGTGTAGCGGATGGAGGTTGACTTAGTAGTCCCCACGGTGTGCGAGTTGGTGCGGGGATGTGTGGCGGATGGCACCTAGGTTTGGGTTTGGGTTGCATCATCATTTTTATCTCATTATATAAATAAGTATTTGATTTGAAAATGTATGCTGACCTATTGAATTTTAGTGTTGTGTACACATTGAGTCTGTTGACTCACCCCATTGTGGGACTATTTTTCAGTGACAATCAATAATGGACCAGGGTTGTGAAGCTTAGGGATGGCCATGCTCGACTTGAAATTTTATTCAATATGGACATTTAATTTTATTTAAGTATTTTAGAATTTTATTATGGGTTTTTACTTGATGTAATAAGGCCATAAGGCCATAGTGCACTATTTTATTTCTGTTTATTGTTTAACTACGTTACAAACTTTATTAAGCTAAAGTTTTAAGAAATTTATTTTAAATGTACTCTAAATGTTTTATTCTTAAAATTATAAAAGGGTTTCCAATATAAAAAAACGAATTCGTTTTCATCATAAGCCCAACCCAAACAATATTTTTTTTAAAACACACTAGTTTTTCCTAAGTAACAAAAGAACTTTGAACCGGTTTACTTGAGGAACATACCAGATCCGGTCCCGGCTCGTGGGCGGGTGTGGGTGTTTCGATTTGTATCGAGCCCGATTTCAAACCCTCGGCCTAGGGTTAAAGGCCCAAAACGTTTTCAAATCGAGCCCAAATGAGTTTTATGAAAATATTTTGAAGATGAGCGGGTTTTTACGGCATGGCACCCAAGTCTCCGACCCGCAGTCCACCAGGTAAGTACCCCTAACTATTTGGGTGATTATGTGAATTATGTTATGAATATTAGAAGGGTAGAAGAGGCATGGAACGTAGAATAGCATGATAGGAACTCGAACCCTAGGACTAGTCTACTCAAACATAAATACATAAGACTTAATGCACTCAACAAACCTATGGCTAAGTCACCGAGTTAGGGTGTGGTAACCATTGTGCGCATGTCTAGGATTGGATCCGGAAGAGCCTGGTACTCAAGCAGTCCTAGTGACTCACCTCCTCTTCGCAGGAATCCTACGATGATCGTAGCTTTGGTTCACCTTAACCAAGAGGACTCGGTCATAAAGCTAAACACAATAACTAAAACCCGAAAGGGACTAGCCGTGTTTTTATGAAAACCCTAGTTTTAAAATCGCTATATTACCCTTTTAAAGTATAGCAGAATTTAGTTTGGGAAATTTTTCCCAAAATATTTCTCAATTGTAAAATTACTAAAATACCCCTAGTGGTAAAATTACAAAAATGCCTTCGGTTTATGAAATTCCCAAAATACCCACAGTTCTTATCAAGATTTCATTACTTTATAAAATGTTCAAAAACCCTAATTTGCAAATTATCAAAAATACCTTGAACTTGGAAAATTTACGAAATTGCCCCTAACTTACAAAATTACCAAAATGACCCTGGTTTTCAAAATTTTGCAACAGTACCGATTTGGAAAACAAATTCTCAAAAAGAACCCTCAAGCTTCATAAATTTTGAAATACCCCTGATTTATTAAACTTTACAAATTTACCCTGGTTTGTAAAAAAAAAAATACCGAAATACCCCTGGAATTTCAAAATTACCGAAAGGCCCCGGGATTTCAAAATTACCAAAATACCCTTATTGACAAAATCACCAAGGAACTTTATTTTGTCAAATTACGAAAATACCCCTGTAGGACAAATTACGAAAAATACCACACAGGTAGTGGAAAAACAACAACAATGAAAACTACAACATTTCTCTGAATGAACGAAAGTTCATAATTGGTTGATGAATGTGAATGTGATTCTCTGAATTAGAGTAGTGAACTTGAACTGAAACTTTGTGTGATCGAAAGAACTACTTCTAAATATCTTTATTTCATAAAATTGTTCGCGGTTAATAAGTGGAACAAAATTACGATGCATAAAACTTTTAATCAGTTAAATCGCGGCGTTAGAAATGAGTTCTAGGGGCGTGAACTTAGAGATTGAGCCTAGGAAGTATGATAGTGTTATTAAGATCAGTGCGCGCACATAAAGCGTAGTATGGTGAGTAGGAATGCGATTAGCCAAGTAATTTCGAGGACGAAATTATTTTTAAGGGGGGTAGAACTGTAACATCCTGGATTATAGCCTATGCATTAGTATGTCTTATGTGTTATGGATGTGATGTGTGCATTTTTAGAATCTTGGAAATGTAAGGAAATGACTTGGAAATGTAAGGAAATGTCTTGTCTTGGAAATGTAAGGAAATGTCCTAGAAATGCATGGAAATGATTTAGAAATGAACATTTTTGGAAACCCGGAAATGATTTGGAAATGTTTCAAAAGTGGAAAGTGAACATTTTTAGAAACACGAAATGTATGGAAATGTTAAGTTCAAAAGAGGAAAATGAACATTTTTGGAAACTAGGAAATGTAAGGAAATGATTTAGAAATGACTCGAAAGAGGAAAGTGAACATTTACGGAAACTTGGAAATATAAGGAAATGTCAAGTTTACTGAGCCGAACGAAAATTTTGGAAACTTAGAAATGACTTAGAAATGTCGAGTTTTAAAGTTTAAAAGAGGAAATTAAGGCAAGTGGCCTTAAAAAGAAAAAGTCGGGAAATTTGACACACAAACAGGCTTGGAAAAGTGGCTCAAGATGTCACTTAGGGCCTATGGAAATGGCGCCACATGCAAGGTGATGGGCACGAGTTCGAGTCATTTGGGAAGCAAATAAAGGAAGTTTTATTTTTGCTTCCAAGTCCGAGGTGGACGGCACAAACCTTCTAGAAAGGAGGAGTTTTATTCTCTTTAATATTCGATTAATAAGGTGATAAATAAAGGATTTAATTTGGATTATTTTTGAAGAGATAATAAAGGATTATTCTCTAATTATTTTAAATTAAAGGGATAAAGCTATCAAAGAAGAGTGGTGGCCAAAGTAAGGGACTCTAGCTTAGTAATTTCGGCTATAAAAGAAAAGAGAGGCCATTCTGCATTATTTTCTGTTCTTTGAAAGCCTCTGTAGAATTCTCTTCACCAAATCTTCTTCTTCTTTTATTTTTGCCAAGCCGAAATACCTTGTGTGCTAGCCAAGAATCCTCCATATTTATTCTTCCTTCTCTTTTCTTTCTAATCCCTCCAAAACCGAAAGTTGTGAGATCATCATCTAGCCATAGCCGAATCTCTGAAGGTCGAAGTGAAGGTGCAATTGATTTCTTCGAGTAAGGGTAAGATCTCATTCGGTTTCATCCTTTTTTCTTTTAAGATTTACCGAAATCTAGGACTAACCCCATTAATATCTTGTTGCCGAAACTTTGAAGAGATCTTTCTAATTTACTAAGTGTCGACTACAAGGAAGGAGAAGTTCTTTTCCCGAAGGTACACCATAGGCCACGTGTTCCCTAGTTATTCGGTGAGTTTCGGGATTTAAAATCCACAAGATAAGCATATGAAGTATTCGGCCAAGGCTTATTTTTGGTATTTAGAATTATTTCCTATTTATTCAAAAGCCGGAAACTGACCTAGTTAAATGATTTGGTGGCTAGCCGATTTTTAAGGAAGGAATACTACAAATTTCGGGATTTGATTATTAATCAAATCAGCAAACAAGGTAAGTTTAAGAATACTAATCCTACTAGGATTTAGATTTGTGGCCGAATGGCTTTTTATTAAAGCAGTAAGTGATTAATCAAATGTAGGGATTAAGGATCTAAGCATTAGATCAAGCTTTTCGGGATCTCAAGGAATTTCTAAGCGAATCAGGTGTGTACCCCAGACTAACTTTTAATATGATTATGGTAATATGTAATATGTGCATATGGATAAGGTACCGTGTTATGGTACAAAGTACTCAGGTACGTTTCCTACTTCCACTAGGATTATGAAATATGCTATTTATAACATGTGAAACTTTACAAGAATGTGAATTTAAGTATGATATGCATGATATGGATAATATGGGTCATTCGGGATATATGAAAAAGGGGAAGTGAATGTGATGACTACGGCCTCACTATCTGAATGTGGTGACTTCGGTCACATTATCTGAATGTGGTAACTTCGGTTACATTATCTGAATCTGGTGTCTCTTGACACAATTATATCTGGTGGCTATGCAACAAATTTTATATGGGCGATGAGCACGTCGACTGCAGCGACTGCCTTCGATGGTGTGTAGCGGATGGAGGGTTGACTTAGTAGTCCCCACGGTGTGCAGGTTGGTACGGGGATATGTGGCGGATGGCACCTAGGTTTGGGTTTGGGTTGCATCATCATTTTTATCTGTTATATGAATAAGTATTTGATATGAAAATGTATGCCTGATCTATTGAATTTTAGTGTTGTGTACACATTGAGTCTGTTGACTCACCCCATTGTGGGACTATTTTTCAGGTGACAATCAATAATGGACCGGGTTCGGCAGAAGCTTAGGGATGGCCATGCTCAGCTTGAAGTTTTATTCAATATGGACATTTAATTTTATTTAAGTATTTTAGAATTTTATTATGGGTTTTTACGTGATGTAATAAGGCCATAAGGCCATAGTGCACTATTTTATTTCTGTTTATTGTTTAACTACGTTACAAACTTTATTAAGCTAAAGTTTTAAGAAATTTATTTTAAATGTACTCTAAATGTTTTATTCTTAAAATTATAAAGGGTTTCAAATATAAAAAAACGAATTCGTTTTCATCATAAGCCCAACCCAAACAATATTTTTTTTTAAAACACACAAGTTTTTCCTAAGTAACAAAAGAACTTTGAACCGGTTTACTTGAGGAACATACCAGATCCGGTCCAGGCTCGTGGGCCGGGTGTGGGGTGTTTCAGTTTGGTATCAGAGCCCAGTTTCAAACCCTCGGCCTAGGGGTTAAAGGCCCAAAACGTTTTCAAATCGAGCCCAAATGAGTTTTATGAAAATATTTTGAAGATGAGCAGGTTTTCTGGCATGGCACCCAAGTCTCCGACCCGCAGTCCACCAGGTAAGTACCCCTAACTATTTGGGTGATTATGTGAATTATGTTATGAATATTAGAAGGGTAGAAGAGGCATGGAACGTAGAATAGCATGATAGGAACTCGAACCCTAGGACTAGTCTACTCAAACATAAATACATAAGACTTAATGCACTCAACAAACCTATGGCTAAGTCGCCGAGTTAGGGTGTGGTAACCATTGTGCGCATGTCTAGGATTGGATCCGGAAGAGCCTGGTACTTAAGCAGTCCTAGTGACTCACCTCCTCTTCGCAGGAATCCTACCTGATGCGTAGCTTTGGTTCACCTTAACCAAGAGGACTCGGTCATAGGCTAAACACAATAACTAAAACCCGAAAGGGACTAGCCGTGTTTTTATGAAAACCCTAGTTTTAAAATCGCTATATTACCCTTTTAAAGTATAGCAGAATTTAGTTTGGGAAATTTTTCCCAAAATATTTCTCAATTGTAAAATTACTAAAATACCCCTAGTGGTAAAATTACAAAAATGCCTTCGGTTTATAAAATTCCCAAAATACCCACAGTTCTTATCAAGATTTCATTACTTTATAAAATGTTCAAAAACCCTAATTTGCAAATTATCAAAAATACCTTGAACTTGGAAAATTTATGAAATTGCCCCTAATTTACAAAATTACCAAAATGACCCTGGTTTTTAAAATTTTGCAACAGTACCGATTTGGAAAACAAATTCTCAAAAAGAACCCTCAAGCTTCATAAATTTTGAAATACCCCTAATTTATTAAACTTTACAAATTTACCCTAGTTTGTAAAAAAAAAATACCGAAATACCCCTGGAATTTCAAAATTACCGAAAGGCCCCGAGATTTCAAAATTACCAAAATACCCTTATTGACAAAATCACCAAGGAACTTTATTTTGTCAAATTACGAAAATACCCCTGTAGGACAAATTACGAAAATACCCCTGGGTAGTGGAAAAACAACAACAATGAAAACTACAACATTTCTCTGAATGAACGAAAGTTCATAATTGGTTGATGAATGTGAATGTGATTCTCTGAATTAGAGTAGTGAACTTGAACTGAAACTTTGTGTGATCGAAAGAACTACTTCTAAATATCTTTATTTCATAAAATTGTTCGCGGTTAATAAGTGGAACAAAATTCTGATGCATAAAACTTTTTAATCAGATTAAATCGCGGCGTTAGAAATGAGTTCTAGGGGACGTGAACTTAGAGATTGAGCCTAGGAAGTATGATAGTGTTATTAAGATCAGAGTGCGCAGCATAAGTGTAGTATGGTGAGTAGGAATGCAGTTAGCCAAGTAATTTCGAGGACGAAATTATTTTTAAGGGGGGTAGAACTGTAACATCCTGGATTATAGCCTATGCATTAGTATGTCTTATGTGTTATGGATGTGATGTGTGCATTTTTAGAATCTTGGAAATGTAAGGAAATGACTTGGAAATGTAAGAAAATGTCTTGTCTTGGAAATGTAAGGAAATGTCCTAGAAATGCATGGAAATGATTTAGAAATGAACATTTTTGGAAACCCGGAAAAGATTTGGAAATGTTTCAAAAGTGGAAAGTGAACATTTTTAGAAACCTGGAAATGTATGGAAATGTTAAGTTCAAAAGAGGAAAATGAACATTTTTGGAAACTAGGAAATGTAAGGAAATGATTTAGAAATGACTCGAAAGAGGAAAGTGAACATTTCTGGAAACTTGGAAATATAAGGAAATGTCAAGTTTACAGAGCCGAACGAAAATTTTTGGAAACTTAGAAATGACTTAGAAATGTCGAGTTTTAAAGTTTAAAAGAGGAAATTAAGGCAAGGTGGCCTTAAAAGAAAAAGTCGGGGAAATTTGACACACAAACAGGCTTGGAAAAGTGGCCTGAAGATGTCACTTAGGGCCTATGGAAATGGCGCCACATGCAAGGTGATGGGCCTGAGTTCGAGTCATTTGGGAAACAAATAAAGGAAGTTTTATTTTTGCTTCCAGAAGCCTGAGGTGGACGGCACAAGCTTCTAGAAAGGAGGAGTTTTATTCTCTTTAATATTCGATTAATAAGGTGATAAATAAAGGATTTAATTTGGATTATTTTTTGAAGAGATAATAAAGGATTATTCTCTAATTATTTTAAATTAAAGGGATAAAGCTATCAAAGAAGAGTGGTGGCCAAGTAAGGGACTCTAGCTTAGTAATTTCGGCTATAAAAGAAAAAGAGAGGCCATTCTGCATTATTTTCTGTTCTTTGAAAGCCTCTGCCGAATTCTCTTCACCAAATCTTCTTCTTCTTTTATTTTTGCCAAGCCGAAATACCTTGTGTGCTAGCCGAATCCTCCATATTTATTCTTCCTTCTCTTTTCTTTCTAATCCCTCCAAAACCGAAAGTTGTGAGATCATCATCTAGCCATAGTCGAATCTCTGAAGGTCGAAGTGAAGGTGCAATTGATTTCTTCAAGTAAGGGTAAGATCTCATTCGGTTTCATCCTTTTTTCTTTTAAGATTTGCCGAAATCTAGGACTAACCCCATTAATATCTTGTTGCCGAAACTTTGAAGAGATCTTTCGGAATTTACTAAGTGTCGACTACAAGGAAGGAGAAGTTCTTTTCCCGAAGGTACACCATAGGCCACGTGTTCCCTAGTTATTCGGTGAGTTTCGGGATTTAAAATCCACAAGATAAGCATATGAAGTATTCGGCCAAGGCTTATTTTTGGTATTTAGAATTATTTCCTATTTATTCAAAAGCCGGAAACTGACCTAGTTAAATGATTTGGTGGCTAGCCGATTTTTAAGGAAGGAATACTACAAATTTCTTGGGATTTGATTATTAATCAAATCAACAAACAAGGTAAGTTTAAGAATACTAATCCTACTAGGATTTGGATTTGTGGCGAATGGCTTTTTATTAAAGCGATAAGTGATTAATCAAATGTAGGGATTAAGGATCTAAGCATTAGATCAAGCTTTTCGGATCTCAAGGAATTTCTAAGCGAATCAGTGTGTACCCCAGACTAACTTTTAATATGATTATGGTAATATGTAATATGTGCATATGGATAAGGTACCGTGTTATGGTACAAAGTACTCAGGTACGTTTCCTACTTCCACTAGGATTATGAAATATGTTATTTATAACATGTGAAACTTTACAAGAATGTGAATTTAAGTATGATATGCATGATATGGATAATATGGGTCATTCGGGATATATGAAAAAGGGGAAGTGAATGTGATGACTACGGTCTCACTATCTGAATGTGGTGACTTCGGTCACATTATCTCGAATGTGGTAACCGGTTTACATTATCTCGAATCGGTGGTCTCTTGACACAATTATATCTGGTGGCTATGCAACAAATTTTATATGGGCGATGAGCACGTCGACTGCAGCGACTACCTTCGATGGTGTGTAGCGGATGGAGGGTTGACTTAGTAGTCCCCACGGTGTGCAGGTTGGTACGGGGATATGTGGCGGATGGCACCTAGGTTTGGGTTTGGGTTGCATCATCATTTTTATCTGTTATATGAATAAGTATTTGATATGAAAATGTATGCCTGATCTATTGAATTTTAGTGTTGTGTACACATTGAGTGCATTGACTCACCCCATTGTGGGACTATTTTTCAGTGACAATCAATAATGGACCGGGTTCGGCAGAAGCTTAGGGATGGCCATGCTCAGCTTGAAGTTTTATTCAATATGGACATTTAATTTTATTTAAGTATTTTAGAATTTTATTATGGGTTTTTACGTGGTGTAATAAGGCCATAAGGCCATAGTGCACTATTTTATTTCTGTTTATTGTTTAACTACGTTACAAACTTTATTAAGCTAAAGTTTTAAGAAATTTATTTTAAATGTACTCTAAATGTTTTATTCTTAAAATTATAAAGGGTTTCAAATATAAAAAAACGAATTCGTTTTCATCATAAGCCCAACCCAAACAATATTTTTTTTTAAAACACACAAGTTTTTCCTAAGTAACAAAAGAACTTTGAACCGGTTTACTTGAGGAACATACCAGATCCGGTCCAGGCTTGTGAGCCGGGTGTGGGGTGTTTCAGTTTGGTATCAGAGCCCAGTTTCAAACCCTCGGCCTAGGGGTTTAAGGCCCAAAACATTTTCAAATCGAGCCCAAATGAGTTTTATGAAAATATTTTGAAGATGAGCAGGTTTTCTGGCATGGCACCCAAGTCTCTGACCCGCAGTCCACCAGGTAAGTACCCCTAACTATTTGGGTGATTATGTGAATTATGTTATGAATATTAGAAGGGTAGAAGAGGCATGGAACGTAGAATAGCATGATAGGAACTCGAACCTATGGCTAAGTCGCCGAGTTAGGGTGTGGTAACCATTGTGCGCATGTCTAGGATTGGATCCGGAAGAGCCTGGTACTTAAGCAGTCCTAGTGACTCACCTCCTCTTCGCAGGAATCCTACCTGATGCGTAGCTTTGGTTCACCTTAACCAAGAGGACTCGGTCATAGGCTAAACACAATAACTAAAACCCGAAAGGGACTAGCCGTGTTTTTATGAAAACCCTAGTTTTAAAATCGCTATATTACCCTTTTAAAGTATAGCAGAATTTAGTTTGGGAAATTTTTCCCAAAATATTTCTCAATTGTAAAATTACTAAAATACCCCTAGTGGTAAAATTACAAAAATGCCTTCGGTTTATGAAATTCCCAAAATACCCACAGTTCTTATCAAGATTTCATTACTTTATAAAATGTTCAAAAACCCTAATTTGCAAATTATCAAAAATACCTTGAACTTGGAAAATTTACTTAAATTGCCCCTAACTTACAAAATTACCAAAATGACCCCAGGTTTTCAAAATTTTGCAACAAGATCTGATTTGGAAAACAAATTCTCAAAAAGAACCCTCAAGCTTCATAAATTTTGAAATACCCCGATTTATTAAACTTTACAAATTTACCTGGTTTGTAAAAAAATATCTTGAAATATCTCTCTGAATTTCAAAATTACCAAAGGCCCCGAGATTTCAAAATTACCAAAATACCCTTTTGACACAAAATCACCAAAGAACTTTATTTTGTCAAATTACGAAAATACCAGTAGGACAAATTACGAAAATACCCCTGGGTAGTGGAAAAACAACAACAATGAAAACTACAACATTTCTCTAAATGAACGAAAGTTCATAATTGGTTGATGAATGTGAATGTGATTCTCTGAATTAGAATAGTGAACTTGAATCAAAACTTTGTGTGATCGAAAGAACTACTTCTAAATATCTTTATTTCATAAAATTGTTCGCGGTTAATAAGTGGAACAAAATTACGATGCATAAAACTTTTAATCAGATTAAATCGCGGCGTTAGAAATGAGTTCTAGTGGACGTGAACTTAGAGATTGAGCCTAGGAAGTATGATAGTGTTATTAAGATCAGAGTGCGCAGCATAAGCGTAGTATGGTGAGTAGGAATGCAGTTAGCCAAGTAATTTCGAGGACGAAATTATTTTTAAGGGGGGTAGAACTGTAACATCCTGGATTATAGCCTATGCATTAGTATGTCTTATGTGTTATGGATGTGATGTGTGCATTTTTAGAATCTTGGAAATGTAAGGAAATGACTTGGAAATGTAAGGAAATGTCTTGTCTTGGAAATGTAAGGAAATGTCCTAGAAATGCATGGAAATGATTTAGAAATGAACATTTTTGGAAACCCGGAAATGATTTGGAAATGATTCAAAAGTGGAAAGTGAACATTTTGGAAACACGAAAATGTATGGAAATGTTAAGTTCAAAAGAGGAAAATGAACATTTTTGGAAACTAGGAAATGTAAGGAAATGATTTAGAAATGACTCGAAAGAGGAAAGTGAACATTTCTGGAAACTTGGAAATATAAGGAAATGTCAAGTTTACAGAGCCGAACGAAAATTTTTGGAAACTTAGAAATGACTTAGAAATGTCGAGTTTTAAAGTTTAAAAGAGGAAATTAAGGCAAGGTGGCCTTAAAAGAAAAAGTTGGTGAAATTTGACACACAAACAAAGCTTGGAAAAGTGGCTCAAGATGTCACTTAGGGCCTATGGAAATGGCGCCACATGCAAGGTGATGGGCCTGAGTTCGAGTCATTTGGGAAGCAAATAAAGGAAGTTTTATTTTTGCTTCCAGAAGCCTGAGGTGGACGGCACAAGCCTTCTAGAAAGGAGGAGTTTTATTCTCTTTAATATTCGATTAATAAGGTGATAAATAAAGGATTTAATTTGGATTATTTTTTGAAGAGATAATAAAGGATTATTCTCTAATTATTTTAAATTAAAGGGATAAAGCTATCAAAGAAGAGTGGTGGCCAAGTAAGGGACCCTAGCTTAGTAATTTCAGCTATAAAAGAAAAAGAGAGGCCATTCTGCATTATTTTCTGTTCTTTGAAAGCCTCTGCCGAATTCTCTTCACCAAATCTTCTTCTTCTTTTATTTTTGCCAAGCCGAAATACCTTGTGTGCTAGCCGAATCCTCCATATTTATTCTTCATTCTCTTTTCTTTCTAATCCCTCCAAAACCGAAAGTTGTGAGATCATCATCTAGCCATAGCCGAATCTCTGAAGGTCGAAGTGAAGGTGCAATTGATTTCTTCAAGTAAGGGTAAGATCTCATTCGGTTTCATCCTTTTTCTTTTAAGATTTTTCAAAATCTAAGACTAACCCCATTAATATCTTGTTGCCGAACCTTTGAAGAGATCTTTCAGAATTTACTAAGTGTCGACTATAAGGAAGGAGAAGTTCTTTTTCCGAAGGTACACCATAGGCCACGTGTTCCCTAGTTATTCAGTGAGTTTCGGGATTTAAAATCCACAAGGTAAGCATATGAAGTATTCGGCCAAGGCTTATTTTTGGTATTTAGAATTATTTCCTATTTATTCAAAAGCCGGAACCGACCTAGTTAAATGGTTTGGTGGCTAGCCGATTTTTTAAGGAAGGAATACTACAAATTTCGGGATTTGATTATTAATCAAATCAGCAAACAAGGTAAGTTTAAGAATACTAATCCTACTAGGATTTAGATTTGTGGCCGAATGGCTTTTTATTAAAGCAGTAAGTGATTAATCAAATGTAGGGATTAAGGATCTAAGCATTAGATCAAGCTTTTCGGATCTCAAGGAATTTCTAAGCGAATCAGTGTGTACCCAGGACTAACTTTTAATATGATTATGGTAATATGTAATATGTGCATATGGATAAGGTACCGTGTTATGGTACAAAGTACTCAGGTACGTTTCCTACTTCCACTAGGATTATGAAATATGTTATTTATAACATGTGAAACTTTACAAGAATGTGAATTTAAGTATGATATGCATGATATGGATAATATGGGTCATTCGGGATATATGAAAAATGGGGAAGTGAATGTGATGACTACGGTCTCACTATCTGAATGTGGTGACTTGGTCACATTATCTCGAATGTGGTAACCGGTTACATTATCGAATCTGGTGTCTCTTGACACAATTATATCTGGTGGCTATGCCACAAATTTTATATGGGCGATGAGCACGTCAACTGCAGCGACTGCCTTCGATGGTGTGTAGCGGATGGAGGATTGACTTAGTAGTCTCCACGGTGTGCAGGTTGGTACGGGGATGTGTGGCGGATGGCACCTAGGTTTGGGTTTGGGTTGCATCATCATTTTTATCTGTTATATGAATAAGTATTTGATTTGAAAATGTATGCCTGATCTATTGAATTTTAGTGTTGTGTACACATTGAGTCTGTTGACTCACCCCATTGTGGGACTATTTTTCAGGTGACAATCAATAATGGACCGGGTTCGGCAGAAGCTTAGGGATGGCCATGCTCAGGTTGAAGTTTTATTCAATATGGACATTTAATTTTATTTAAGTATTTTAGAATTTTATTATGGGTTTTTACTTGATGTAATAAGGCCATAAGGTCATAGTGCACTATTTTATTTCTGTTTATTGTTTAAGTACGTTACAAACTTTATTAAGCTAAAGTTTTAAGAAATTTATTTTAAATGTACTCTAAATGTTTTATTCTTAAAATTATAAAGGGTTTCCAATATAAAAAAACGAATTCATTTTCATCATAAGCCCAACCCAAACAATATTTTTTTTTAAAACACACAAGTTTTTCCTAAGTGACAAAAGAACTTTGAACCGGTTTACTTGAGGAACATACCAGATCCGGTCCAGGCTCGTGGGCCGGGTGTGGGGTGTTTTAAACAATGTAAAGCAATCAAAGCTACAAAGGTTGACCATCATATTTGAGACACTTAAAATGCATTAAAGTGACTCTTGGTGAGTTTTATATTAAGATATGCAATTTATCAAATTAAGCTTCCGCACTTGGTGATGAATATTCAAACTCGAAGATGGTGAGGGAATTCCCTAAATTTTTGCTTGAACATTTTGCCATAAAAGTGACTGCAATTGAGGAGGCCAAAGATACTGATGCAATGAAGATTGGTGAGCTCATTGGATCTTTACAAAAAATCAAAATGAATCTTGATGAGTCAAATAAGAATAAATTAAAATATGAGAAGAGCATAATACTACCAGTTATAATACCAATGGTAACTGCTAGTAATACTACTATTGAAGAATTCTAAGAGCAGATGACTTTGCTTACTCAAAACTTCAACAAAGATGTCAAAGAGATGTCTATAAGAAAGAAAAACTCTGATATTGCCAAAAGCTTTCCTAGAAACAAAAATAAAAGCGTAATGATCAACGAAGAGGATGAAGAGCATATTGCTTTTATTGTTAAAATTGGAAGTGTTGCAACTAACTCTGACTTTGATAGTGATTTAGATGGAGAGTCTAATGTCGAGTTCTGACAAACCTATAAAACGATGCTAGAAAAATAGAATTGTGTGCTGTGAATGTAAAGTAGGTAGATGAGAACTCCAAGCTTAAGGAAGAAGATTGGAAGTTGGTCAAACAGATTGAGTTGAAGGATAATATGCTTGCTAAAAAGGTTGTTAGTTTAGAGACTGATAAGAAGGATTTTGCGGCTACATAGCCCATACTAGAAAAGTTCAATACTAATAGTGGTAAACTTGAAGAAAATCTTGCTATTGGAAAAGGGAGTTTAGGAAATAGTGGCATTGGCTATGTTGAGATGAAGGGAAAAGATGTCATGAAAAGTCTAACAATTTCTGTCAAAACTACCAATAGTGATGATTACGATGAATACTCCAAAAAGATTGTTTTGATACATGTCAAAAAGAAGGTAATCTTTAGTCATTAAGTTATTTGTCATTATTGTGGAGCTCTTATTCATATTAGACCTAAGTGCTTCAAAATGTTGAAAGATCAAATGCGAAAGCAAAAAGTGGCAGAAATAGTGCCCACTGCTCTTGGCATTGCTTGAAGATTGGGATGTAATCTTTGCTAATACTTTGGATGTATGAAAGCCCATATATGATATCTATATCTACTATGGTAACAATCTTGAAGATTGGTTTGGATTGGACTAAGCAAATTATCTTCCCTATTTTGAGGTGATTGGATTGGATCAAGAAACTTGGTAACATATCCTGAATATTTGAAGACTTATCCTGGACTTATTAAATATATTCTTTGTGTTGATTTTCTTATTGTTTGGTGAGAAGATTGATTGTAATTAAACTTTATCTTAACAAACCTTAAACTCTTATATATTGAAAGGTTTGTGTAGGTAAAAGGTTTGAGAATTTTAGTACTTATTTTGTTATTTAGAACTTGTTTTTCAAAGTGCATTTTGTAAGAAAACCAAGCGAATCACTTGGTTCACAAATGAAGTTTTTAAGGGAAAAACTTAGGGGAGAGTGGTCTTGATTTTAGGTGCAAGTGATGTTGCTAACATGGTGAGTGGTAGAACTGGTAATTACTTATTGTATGAGGTGCTAAGATAGTGGACTATCTCTCAGGGTGAGACCATGCAAATGTAGAAAAATTAAACTGTGTAAACAATTATTTTATGTTCATCTTTTTTCTTTACCAGTGCCTAAAACAATTAGTACTGCTCACAACAAAACATCTAGCACTAGTCAAACAATATTGCAAATAATATGTCCAACATATATTTAATTTTAGATTTTTTTTTTCAAAAAAATTATTTAAATTCGAGTATTTGAATTATGTTTAGGTATGACAGCACTAATCAATAATTGGCTGAAATGAACTGAACATCTAATATTATATAAGGTAAGATGAAGAAGGTTGTTAGATGGAAAAAAAAAAGATGTTGGATTAAAAAAAATAGTTATAATAATTGAAAATAAGTTAGATTAGTGGGTGAAGAGAAGTGAAGCAGATCTTGTTGCATTAAAAAATGATGAAGAAACTTTTTGAAAAAAAAATTAAAAATATTCCTTTGCAAAAATAAAAAGAAAGGAAAATGGGGGCAACTAATCAACTTGAAAAGGATGGAGATGCAAGAGTGGGAAAAGGTTAGGCTCTACAAATAAATTTCAATGGAGCAGGTAATAATTACCACTACCTACAAAGTTTATAATTAACGCTTAAATCATTAATCATATTTTCCTTTACAAAATCCACAGGTTTGAAAAAGCAAAACCACTTTCCTAGATATTTTGTTGTGCCAAATTAAACCAAATTTAATTCGTATATTTTGATACGTTTTAAATAATAAAATGACCCATAGGAATTTTGTGTTTTGCATAGTAAACTGAAAATAATTTAATTTTATTATGGGTCCAAAACCTATCACATCCTCTAAAATTATATTTAAAAACAACTTAAAAAGTAAAATAATTTATTCACATGAAAACATAGTTTAAGGTTTGAGGCGCAGAGCCAAAAACAGTAAAACCTATTTATTTTAGTTTATCAACTTGTTTATATGGTTCATTAAATATTGAGGGAGAATTTCAATTTCAATTTCAATTTTAGATTTTTAAAATATATAGAATAATATTATATCACCAATTTTTAAAGAGATATAATCTCATCTTCAACTTAATTAAAAGTTTCGAAGAAAGAAATTATACACTTGAAAAAAACATAAGGGAAAAAAATTATTAAATAATTTAATTAAGTTAAAGAAAATATTAAATATAGAGGAGGGTATAATAAGATTTTTTTTATATTTTAAAAAGTTATCTAAAAATTAATATAATTTATTACAAATATATATAAGTAACAAAGATAACACATAAAAAGACAATGATAAAAGAATTTATGTTGTAATTTCGTAATAGAAAAATATTATCGAAGTTGATACGGAAGAAACAAGCCAACATTCACACGTGGAAAATTCGTCGACAAAACAGTCCTTTGAGAGACTTGAACCCCACACACACAAAGAAGAAGAAGAAGAAGAAGAAGAAGAAGAAGAAGAAGAGCAGAATTATTGATGGAAGACGGATTTTTTTAGTTTACATGAGAAAATATTTTTCATCTTTTATTTTTTCAACCTCATTCAATTCCATTTTCAATAAATGGAGGCAAGGATTGGAGATTGGAAGCCGCACTTTGGTGAGAGCAGGCGGCGGTCGTCCACTCTTTTAGCATTTCGTCGGAGAAATCCAGAGGAGGCTGATCCGGTGAGGGTGACGAATCAAAACCATTGCTGTAATTAAGCTCGTTTACATCGCAGAAATCGGAATTCAAAAGATCCGACAAACAAAACTCTCCCATGTTGAAGTCAAATGTAAAATCCGATGATATATGATCGGTCGTCCCTTCATTCTCGGATTCAGACATTATCGGTAATAACAACTCATTCATTGTTTTAGATTCCCGGTGATCCCCATGATTTGAACAAGTTGAAGAAGGCTTTGGGTCTCTGTTTTGTGTGTAGTGATGAGGGTTTATGAAAACCTTGGAGCACCTTGTCGCCCTTGTGCGCACCACGTGTGTCGAGGAACTACCACTACCATTACCATTAGCATTGCCATTACCTGCAGTTCCCCGTCGAGCCGCCTCGGGTTTTTTCGAAGGAGCGGCGGGTGACTTTTGACGATCGGAAACTCTTTTACTTAAGTTGGTGTTCCAGTAATTCTTTATTTCATTGTCTGTTCGCCCTGGAAGCCTCCCAGCTATCAAAGACCATCTGCATTAACAGGGAACACAGTTATAAACACTAATAAGCATTCAATCGACATCAATCTCAAGATATAAAAACAGACCTGTTTCCCAAGAGTTTGTGGAGTTTGATGATAAGCTCTTCCTCGTCAGCAGATATGTTACCTCTTTTAATATCAGGTCTCAAATAATTCAACCACCGAAGCCTACAACTTTTCCCACATCTCTTGAGACCTATAAAAGACATGTTTGGGTAATGTTTGTTTTTGGACAGAAATAAGAAGACATAAAAATTGGTGTTAAAATTATACAAACCAGCTCTTTTGGGGAGATTTCTCCAACGACCTTCACCGTGTACTTTGATATGATCTGTAAGAATTTTGTCTTCAAGAGCAGTCCAAGCTCCTCTGTTAAGGCCTTCCTTAGAACAACAAGGACTCCTTCCCATTTTTTTTTTTCACACTTTTTTTTTTCTTTTGGTTAATGATTATTTCGATACCTCTCCGTTGTTCTGGGGAGGATAATTTATAGCTGTCTTTCGGATTGTCGGGGCTGACGACTGTGGTCACGTTTAATGTACAAAAAAAATATAGCAAATGGGAGAGGTTTTTGCTGTACATGTGAGGAAAGGGGGCCACGTTTTCAAATTCGTATTAATTTATTTAGTATTAGTATTTTAACTACCATCGAACATATTGGGAATGGATTCGTGATGCAAATCAGACTGCTAAGGTAATTCTAAAGTGACAATTTATTTTATAAAAATCCCCCATCTTAGTTTCGTTCTTTCTTTCTTTTTTAAATATTATAGCTTTATTTGGTTATTAGTGGAACTATATAAGGTAAAAATTTATTTATATGTATTAAAATAATTTATCATGACAAATAATTAATATAAATTTAAATTTTTAAAACTTTGTAAAAAGACAAGTTCAAAATAAAATAAAAAAAGCTTTCATTCATTTTGCTGAAAATAACTCATGTGAGTGGCTAAAAATTTTCAAGTGAAAAAATATAATATTCCCATAAGACATAACATAGGTGTAACATAGTTGCCTTTGAGAATGTAATTGTGAGTAAATTAATGAAATATGCTGAATTTTTTAATATTTAAGTAAATAGGTTGTTTTTTTAATGCTATTTTTTGAGAGAGAAATGAAAACACGCGCCTTATAAGACGCGTATTTAGGGCAACAATAACTTTCCCCCAACGATCACAATTCCAACGGTTACATCCCAACAACCATAATTTTTTTCCTATATAAACTCCTCTAAACTTCATTCTTTTCAATTCAAATTTATTTTTATTCTTTCAATTTTTAATTGACATAATTGTAAAAAAAATACCCTCAATGTGTATGGGTTTTTGAGTTTGAGCCCTTAACCTTTTTTTTTAGATTGACACCCTCAAGTTATGATTTTTTCAGAAATCAACTCAATTTTAATGGTAAACGTGTAATATCTCGAAAAATTTTCAGTAAGATATTATCATTGATATAGTAAAATAAGAAAATAAAACGACAAAAAGGGAAATTTTGAAGTTATGACAACATTGGGAAGTATATTATGATATATTAATTCAAGAAAGGACTAAATGGTAAAAGTGAGAAATTTTGTTGACTAAGAGTAAATACTCAAAACTTGAGGGGTTAAAGTGTAAATATGAAAAATTTGAAGGACCAATAGTGCAAATATTTTAAGGGTGGAATGATCTAGAAGCTAAAGAAAATGGATGAATTAGGACCAAATTGAATAGTTAAAGAATTATGAGGGACTAAATCATAAATTTACCAAATTATGTGATGATTCAAGGATGGGATTTTAATAGATCACAAAGGGCAAAATGGTCAATTGAAAGAGAGAGAAATCTAGAAAGTAATGATGATATTGATAATATTTTATAATTATTTAATTAGATAAATATTATTTTATTAATATTTTAATGAGATATTTTATTATTATTTATTTAGTATGTAAGGAAGGAAAGATGAAGAATTTCTATCATCTTTCCCATGCACCAACGTGAGAAGAAGAGAGAAAGAAAGAAAGTTTTACTTTCTTTATAATTTGGTCCTTTCACCAAAAATCCACCATTTTCACTTAGAATTCAAAAGAATTTCCTTAGCCATCAAAAGACAAAGATGACAAGGAAACTATGGGGAGCAAGAATATCAAGTTAGATTCAAGGAATAGAAGCTAGGGGAGAGAGAAAATAAATTTAAAATTGAAATCAATAAGACAATGTAAGAACATCAAGATTGCAATATATTTTTAAGTTTGATATTGTTGAAAAAGCATGGAATTGATGTTAATGTAGATTTTTCTTATATAAGGTTTTATGTTCTTGATATGTTAGTGAAGGAAAATAAGAGAAAGTGATGGGAAATATTGTAGAGAAAGGAAATAAATGTGTTACAAACTTGGTAATTAACATTTTGCACTAAAACAGTTTTGGATAGCAACAGTAGTCTAACTTTGAAAAATCACCAAAAATTGTGGAAATCGAATTAGAGGATGAATAAAATACAAAATTAAATATTTTTGAGCCTAGTTTTTCATAAAATAAGCGGTGTAAGCAATGGACTTGTAAATTATAAGTTATAATAAATTTTGTGAGATAAGGTTAGAATGATTTCGGGTTCCCCTGTTCTGAATTTGGAAAATCATTAAAAATTGTATAAAAATTATTGGGGGTTTAAATTTATATTTTTAAATTCTTAATGAGTCTATTTTTAATAGAAACAAACGGGAACATCCTCCAAATCCCGTACTAAGAGATAATTAATTTTTAGTAAAGAAAGGTAGAAGCTGTCAAACAGCAGAATAGAGTCAAATTTGAAGATTTTACTGTACTTATTGACTAAACTATAAATTCTGAAATTTTTATGGTAGAAAAATATTTTAGTCTAGTTTCTAAAACATCAAGCAGATCTTAAATTGGAATTCTTTAGCTCAAGATATAAATAATTTAGTGACTATGACTCAAATGGACAGCTTTGAATAAATTTATAACTAAATAGTGAAATCATAGATAATGTTACTTATAAGCATGTTATATAAATTAAGGATGTGGAATGGAGAGGAGGAGGAATATACATATGAATATTCAGCTAGCATGGCTAATTTGCATGTTTTAGGCTCAGGGACTAAATTGAATAAAAGTAAAATTTTATGGGCAATTTTGTAAAAATATCGAAAATGACCAAATTGCATGAAATGGATTATTTTATTATTTAAATTAAAAAATTGAATGAAATTATTAATTTAGATCAAGATCGGGTGAAAACATGTTTTAGGGATTAAATTGAAAATTGTTGAAGTTATGGAAAATTATGATATTTCATAGAATTCATGGGCTGTTATCAATATATATGAGAATAATTAGGCTTGAAACAAGGATTAAATTGCAAGAATTTAATTTTTCTGAGCCTAAGGATGAAATCGTCATTAATTAAAAGCTTAGGGCAAAATGGTAAATTTGCCTAGAGTATTAATTGAATGTATCAGAATATGAAATGAATGAAAATGATGAACAAATTTATTTATAAAGATCTGGATGACTCAAATACGAGACTTGAACGTGGAAAAGAAAAGACATTGGATTAGTGAAATTATAAACACGAACAAGCAACGAGGTAAGTTCGTGCAACTTGAGTTGAATTCTTGAATGCTTGAATTGTATATTTATGTGACATGAATGTGAATTGAATGTTTAATGTATGATAACAGATGAAATGTTGATAATACTTGATAAAAAGAGAAATAAATCCCAGCTGGATGGAATGGAATTCGATGGATCACTGAAAAGGATTTAACGGTAAAAAGGATCTAGCCCGAGCAGGTGATCCTGGTATTAGCCCTTCTGAAGAATATATTTGAAAAGAATCTAGCCTAGATGGGTGATCCTGATATAAGCCCTCCCAAAGAATATGTGTGAAAATGATTTAACCCGGACTGGTAATCTGAAGTAAATGTAAGTCTGGATTTAGCCTGGATTGGTAATCCAAACAAAGCTCTATAGAGTATTTGTCATTGCAGGGGATTTAGCCTGGACTGGTAATCCAACTATAAGAAATGAGGTTCGCGGGAGTGTGCTCTCTGAAAAGGACTTATGTACATATATATGAATTGGCGGTTAATGAAACTGTACACTATAAGTGTACTACTGGAAATCCATTGAAATTCCAAGAAATTCAACAGGATAAATATAGAAAATGGTAAGTACTTGAAATCATGAAATTAAACTTGAAATATATAGAAATGACAATTATTTGATATATTGAAATATGACATGGAAAATACATGTATGTGAAACTTGCTTGGTAATTATGCATATTCAAGATTATGAACTGCTACTGGAATAAATATACACTAAACTCATGAAAATGATGGTACATGAAATATTGTCATAATGAATTGAATAATTTATATTTATGAAGAAACAACAAGAGAATGATATGTATCATGACATGTAAATATGAGACTATCTTTGATACGTTGATACAAAGAAAATTATATATATTAAGATGAGTAATAAATTCAAGTGAGACATGTCGAGAAAATAAGTTTGTCAATATTAAAGTACGCTAACCAATGTTGTTGCTTGAAGTTTAGGCAAGTGCCAAATTACTGGTTGAATGGTAATATGTTTAATTATAAGGTGCATTGAAATGGTAAGTGCTTAGATGAAAATGTAATTGAGCTTATGAAAGAGTGGAAAGGTTTCAGTTATGTAATTTCTTATAAAATGATTTGTTATGTGATACGGCTGTATGAATCCTGCACCTAATTCGAAAATAAAAATTAATTACACGACCTAGGGACACGGGCGTGTGAAGCCACACGGCCTGGAGTGAGGTAAGTCACATGGGGCGTGTTGGCCACACGGCCTGACCACACAGGCGTGTCCCCAAACCACAGATGCGTGCGACCTCTGTAGTTGAGAAAAATTTTAGGATTTTGCAAAAAATTCCCTATGATCCCAATTTAATCCCGGTTGGTTCCTAATGTATGTTTTGGGCTTCGAGGGCCCAATAAAGGGACGTTATGATTATTTTTAGAATATGAATAATAAATGACTCGAAATTATTTGAAAATGTTCAGTAAACTCCGGTAATGCCTCGTACCCTATTCCGGCAACGAATACGGGTAGAGGGTGTTACAAAACGTGAGTTGACCGTCAATCAAATAGCAAGTTAATGAAGTAGCCTATGTGGCGTGCCACATAAGGAAAAGGTTATAGATGGCATCATCTATAAAAACAAAATTGTTTAAAAAAAATTCTTTTTTTCATTTTATTTCCATCTTCTTTGTTCTTCTCCTCTTTCTCTCTTCCCCTATAGCTGTTGTCGCTGTTGTGTTCAACCATTGATCGATTAGATTTTCACATCGAATTATTTATTATAATGTTTTAAAGAGAAAAATCAGAGCCATATATTTTTAATCCCTTTTTTCCTCTCTTTTTCCTGCTAGATCTAGCAAAATCTAAGTTGATTTTCTTTTGTTTTTGTTTTGGGTTTTCTTGAGAAGGCAAAACGACAAAGAGGAGACTTTGTTGAGCATTGTTTTCTCTTTGCTAGAGGTTTTAGTTACGTTTTGGAAGAGCTAAAGGAGGCTGATTAGTGGATTTATACTAGCTGAGTTTGATTTGGCTTCGGTATTTCCATGGATTGGACCATAAAAGAGCAAGCTATACTCGACAATGGGTTACAATAGTAAGTCCTCTTTTTGCTTTTTCCTACAAACTTTGACAACAATAACGATGTTTCATGAAATCTGATCCCGGACGCAACACTCGTGGTTAATCTTCGTATTCGTTTAAGCTTCTGGTTGCGGCAAGCCTAATGAGGGCTAAGAGAGATGGATTAGACGTTGATGATGGTGGGGAGGAGAAGGATGTGGATGGAGATAAAGATGAAGAATGACAACGATGATGATGCCGTAGATTTTGGGATGTTTATGGTGAGATCAACGGTGAGGAGTGAAAGGGAAATGAGCAGTGGTGGGGGTTGGGACAGTAAGGAGTGAGAGGGAAGGCGACAGTGGCTGAGGTTGGGACGTTTTGGGAGAAAGTGAAACGGAGAGAGCTTATTGGAGTTGGAGATGGGTAGATTGCGAGAGCAAAGGGAAAGAAAGATAAAAAATGAGAGAAGGGGTAGGCGAATTTGAAATTGGTCAAGCATGCATCTATCTACTGTTGATTGACAATCAACTCACATATCCCATTAAAATTGGGTTGACTTTTGGAAAAATCATAATGTTGAGGGTGTCAATCTAAAAAAAGAAAAGGTTAAGGGCTCAAACCCCAAAATCTATAAATGTTAAGGGTATTTTTTACAATTATGCCTTCTTAATTCTCTCAAGAATTTAAATTTAAATGATTCTCTGAATCTTATTCTCTTCGATTTTATTTTATTCCTTATAATTTGTAAAATGACAAATCAACTTATTTGTTTGAATGACAAGTACATATCCGGCATTCAATTACAAATGGTGAGAAAATATTATTAAATTAATAAATTTTAATTAGTTAATTATTATGTTGTTAACATTATTAATTTCTTATGTTTATACTTAGGTCGAAGATCAGATTTTGGAGACATACATACACAATTTAAATGTGAGTGCATCAGTTGTCATTCATGGACACTTGCGAGATGCAAGATTCTTATACGTGGCATGCATGCTCGGGAGGACTAAATTGGATCTCCCACTTATTAGTGCTTTGGTGGAAAGATGGAGACTGAAGGCATACACATTTCATCTTTCCTACGGTGAGTGTACAATTACACTCGAGGATGTTGGTTTACAACTCAGTCTACCGGTTAATTGGGGAAGTCGTTACGAGGCCATTGGCGAGTGTCGATTGAAGTGCAACATGCGAGCAACTACTAAAGAAGGTGTCGAGCAAGTTTATGGCTAGTTAGATCGAGATGGGATGGTTGGAGGACAACTTCAAACATATCGATGCTTTCTCGAGTGATGTTGAAAAAGAACAATTCGTGTGTACATTCATCTTGAAGTTGATCGAGGGTCTGCTTATGCCAGATAAATCTCGAAATTTGGTACATTTAAGGTGGCTACTACTACTAGTTGACTTGAAAGAAGCGGGATGACTTAGTTTGGGACTGCGGTGCTGGCAATTTTATATCGAGAAATATGTCGAGTGACAAAACCAGAAAAAGTTAAAATCAACTGTTGTATGCTCCTTCTTCAATTGTGGGCATGGTATCGACTATCATTTTTACGGCCCTGAGTGGATCCTTCTTATTGTTGGATTTGATACCCTGAATGTAGTATATTTTTTTGTAAACTTGTAATTTTTTTGAACAAATTGATTATTAAAACAAATTCAATGATTACATCAATTTACTTTGTATGATTGTTCTCAAATGGTTTTTACACGGAAAGAAAAATAGAAGCCAATATTGCTCATTGGTTGTCTAATGTTTAAACTAATGCTAAGCAATTTCATATGGTTGGATCGTGATATTGAAAGACAACTTATATTAGTAGATGAACCTGAACATGTCTTTAGTCTAATAAGAAATGAGGAAACCGATTGAAAGAATAATATGTTATCTATCAAGTCTAACTGGGGAGATTTTTTTTCCTAGGCATCGAAGCAGATGACTCTCAGAAGATAGTGACATAGATGTGATTGATAGTACATTAGTCTAGACCTAAGAAGAATAGACGTTGAATCCATTTATGGATTTCGTAATGCCCCAAATTCTTTGATTTCTATGTGTGTATGTTTGTTAAACAATATGATTTGGTATGTTGGTTAAGTGCCTTGAAAGTCTACTTTAGGTCCTAAGTTTGATTCCCTTATTTTGAGTTTTTCGTATCAATTATGACATTGTGTTAAGCTTGAGCCTTAGGGCTTATATTTTATTTCTCACTGGGTTGTGACAATGATGAACCTAGTGGTCCAATGGTAAAGGTTCAGCTTACCCTTTGGTCTTGTGTTTGAATCCCGTGGTGTGCAAGTATGAAATATTTTTGCTTAGGCTTTTGTTAGGTATTAGAGTATTGTTTGCATTTTATAAAAATCTGGTATGTGGGATTTGTATTAAGTTAAACCTTTTTATTTATTTTATTTTAATTTAATCCTACCAAATCTCTAATTTTCCTCCTTCTCAAACCGTCTACTCCTATCTCCTTTAACGCCGTTCTTTTTCCCTTTCTTTTATTTCTTTCTTCTTTCTTGTTTTGTTATTTTCTTTTGTTGCCAATAAATCATTGTGAGGCTATCTGTTTACTCCTATTTTGCGATTATATTCAAGATAAGTGTAAATAAACATTGTTTATTCTTTCGTTATTTTGGTTAACCATTCTTCGTTCATTGTAGGATTTATGTTAGAGTTCGTTCTTGTTCTTGATAGTGACAAATTTTCTTGTGCTTTGAATTGGCAAAGGGTGCACAAATCAAACTCCTTAAACGGAGTAATATTTGATTTGGACGCTGTTTTGGAGAAGTACTTGAATGTTGTTAGGGTCTGAAATTTCGGGCTAAGGATGTGTTTTAGATGAGTTTTTCCTCAATTAATTAATGTGATTTATTGAACGAATGTAGGTATCGTGAGTTCCTGGTGGTGTGGTCAACCAATTTCGCCATCAGGTGTGTGAAATCAACCTAAAAACTCAATCGAAACTCGATAAAATCGCGAAACATGGTTGTTTTTCGAAACTGCCTAGCATCACATGGTTGTGTGTGCAAGTCGTGTGATTGATTGTGTGCTTTTGTGTGTGTTTTTGCAACCCATGTTGGTAGGCTGTGTGAGATTTTACAGATGTGTGAAACACATAAGCTAGCTTTTTAGGTTATATGGAACACAAACCCGTGTGGGCCTTTATAAAAAATTTTAAGGCCTGATTAGGGGCCGATTGAGGGCCTTTTTAACATGTCACACCGCAACTTCTACTTTATACCTTGGTAGGTCTCCTGGTATACGAGTCTACATACTTCACATGTGTAACCCCATGTTTTACGTCTTGGTGGACTACTCATGTGGCCATAGTCGAGCTATGGTTTTATACCTTAATCCCCATGTTTAACGTCCTGACAGATTTCACTGGTTACCATAGCCGAGCTATAGTTTTATACCTTATAAACTCTTTTGAGGTGTCACCCTGTAAGACCTGAATACCATCATCACAATCTCGCTCCATAAATCTTGTAGACCGCCGTTACAATGTTTCTCTATGGAACTTATAAATCATCATCATAGTGCCACCCCGAAGGACTAGTCGATAATCGTCATCACGATTTCATTCTAACGTGCCATTAGCTAACCATTTCTACGATGTCTTACTTCCTAGAATTCCTATTTGAATTCACCCATTCCTCCAATGCGCCAAATATTCCTATCTCTATCTACTTCATCAAGGTAAAATTCCTCCATATTTCACATACATAATAAACATGCATTTCATACAAAAGTAAAGTGCTATTTACAAACACACAGTACGCTAATTATTCAAACACTATATGGTAACCAACAAACAATCAACAATCATTCACATACTTTTATGAGTTTCTGTATCCATAGCATACCTATTCATCTCTTTTATACACAATCATGGTCTAGGACAACTTAGGATAAACACGAAGGTAATTCAACCAAAACCACATCATTGATTGCCCAAAAGTAGATTACAGAAACTCATCTTAAATCCTTTCCCCCGTAAGCTTAGCTTGTTCTTACACTAGAGCCTTCTTCGTCTTGGTAGCTAAGCATAACAATCAATTATTGATTAAATCGAAGTTATTCAACCTTAAAACCCAGAACCCAATTTACAAAACTTATTAGGAGCTCTTTCTTTCTCCTTCATTGAATCATAGAGTACAAAAGGATAAGAAAGCTTACCAGTTACTTGATTTCTCTACTTCTAGACTCCAATTCTCATGACTACGACCCCATGCAGAGCTCTCCTAAGTTCTCTTCTTCTCTAGAGCAACCGAATAAGACAAATAAAGTAAAAGAAAGAAATTTACATACTAAGTGAAAGATGATTTTTCTTCTTTGCCAAAATGTCCTTTTTCACCTATATATATATATCTTTTATACACGGTCTCCCAAACCCTTTTAGCCAATCGCCGGCAATCATATGTCTCCCTCTATGGAGCCAGCTGGTTCCATCCTAACCAAACTAGAATTGGAACTCAACTATTTACTCGACATTCCACAATTTTCCAAAATTCCTAGTAAAGTCCGCCATATTTCTGTACATTCAATTAGGTCCCAAATTTCCTCCATAATTGGGTCATTAAAGATATCTGGGTGTGACAAGCACAAGATCGACTTGCAGAGGAAGCTCGAGGAATATTGATCAACATTCCACAAGAAGTATATCGAGATGTGGTAGTGTAGGTATGATTACTTGCCAACGCGTGAAACATTTCTCACAACGGAGTTGGCAACATCTCCAGATTACATGGATTGGTTCAGTCATTTAGGTATCTACAACTTTTTTTTACATATCAAAATAAACAATTTAGGCAAGCTATTAGATTTAATTCTTAATCATAACATTTATTCAATCAATTTTGGGAATTAAATGAGCTTACGTAAGCTCTTACGATGAATTGATGTTAACGAATGACTAAAATGTAAAATTTCAAATTTACTATGTTGATGTCACGACATTGAGAGAGTTATGTCGTGGCATTGAAGGCAAAAGCTTGATGTCGTGACTTCAGTTTTCTATTCCTAAAATATCAATTAATTAATTTTATTTATTTATTTTCTCAACCTAATTCTAATTTTGTCAAAGTCCTAATGACTTTACTATATTAGAATTTGTGAGTAAGTATATTTAATTGTCATATTTAATAAAATTGTGATGAATAATTAATTTAAAATTTCACTTTAGACTCCCTTATTTAATTGCGTTCAATTAAATAATATAATAATATAAATAAATTAAATTAAATTCTAAGTTATCTCTTCTTACTTCAGGAAAATGCATGTATTGTGGATAGTAATTCATGCATTAATTTATTTCTCATATATTGGTTTCATCCATTCAATAGAGCAGATCTTATCATGCAATCCATACAGTGTTATGTTGAGCTAGTAGAAGGACAAGTTAAACATATATAAATACAGATCAAATAATTTGTTATGAAGTTTCAACTTTACGTCTATTAATCACAAAATATATAATTATGGAGTCATTCCACTAAAAGTACTATAACTGATCTCCCCATTATATACCATTACGAAAACAACTTATATTTTATGTTTTTGTCCAAGGACATTGTCGTTTGTCTATTACCCTTATAGGATATCATTGATCACTTTGGGTAAATTCATTCATCCAATTTGGTCATATTTTATTTAAAATGGTCACCATTGCATTTACAATAAGGTATAACCTGTGATCATGTTCCTTGTTCATAATTCGTGCAATGCTATGAATTCCACTATTGTAAATAAAGCCATGTCATATCTAAGTCATGTACTCAATATACCAACTTTCAACTTTAATACCAAGTGAGGACATGCTTTCAATATATCAAAGTACATGAGTTATGTACATATGATTAGTCGCTTATTCAAGATTAAGGTAAGTCAAACCATGAACGCCACAATTGAATAAATCGATAAATTGATCTGGGATAAGTTCTACTTGGGCACGATACAATGTATTGTAAATCTAGACAATAACACCTATGTCTCTATTTTTAGGAGTTGACAGGTTTGATACCCAAGACAAGGTATCTTCCTATTTTGACTTATAAACATCACCATTATTTAGTTGCTCATTTTTATTCCCATTGATTAACAATTTATATTACTTACTATTATTAGTTGTTTTTTCGCATCATAATTATTTCATATGATTCAACTTAATATTAGTAAAACCATATTAGGTAATCAAAGAGCAAATTTTTTGCTTATTCATTTTGTTATTCTTGCAAAAACAATTGAGGACAATATACAATGATATAATAAATTAATTATATTATTAATTTATTCAAGTAGAATGACAAAATCACTACACTAAATGCACAAATCCTAATAGGAACCTCCTATGAGGAGAATCGAAAACATCAAGGAAATTGCATTTGACTAAAAGAGAAAACATGGCAGGACCAAAGTTATAAGGTATGTTTAGGTTGAAAAAAAAACTACTAATCAAGCCTTCACACTCATGCTTGATTGGAGACTCTAGCACGGGAAAAATAAAATCTGCGCACTAACTTTCATTTCAAAATACCTTCAGGGTAGAACTAACAAGGATTGCTCTAGCAATGTATTTTCTACCTAAGGTTTTTCAATCTTTTGTTTCAAGGAGCTAGAGATAGGGTGGTGCAAGATAGTGTTGGATTTAGTGCCCTTAGTGTAGTATTTTCTTCAATATACATTTGTAATTTTTTGAACAGATTGGTTAATAGAATAAATTTATTTATTACATTAATATACTTTATTTAATTGTCCTCATATGGTTTTTGCACGCAAAGCAAAATGGAAGCAAATGTTGCTTATTGGTTGTAAAAATGTTTAACTAATACTAAGTAGTATTACATGGTTGGATCGTAGTACGGAAAGATAACTTGTATTAGTAGACGAATCTAAACATGTCCTTAGTCTAATAAAAAATGAGCAAACTAATTGAAAGACCAATATGTCATCTATCAAGTCCAATTGGGAGATGCCTTATTTTGGGCATCGGAGCTGATGACTCCTAAAAGATAGAAACATAGATGTGACTGACTAGATTGACAGTACATTGGACTAGATCTAATCAGAATAGATCCTAAATACATTTATGGGTTTATTTACTTGTGACGTTCATAGTGTGACATACTTAAATCCTGAGTGGATGATAGACTATATATGCGTGACTTATACACTTTGATGTAAGTAAAAACATGAGTTCAAATAGATAAGGAACCAAGCTGGTGCATTGGATGTACGACTTCTGCAGTATGTAGCATCATTCAAAACAATGAAATTCGTAGCCCAAAACATGGGTAAAAGATATCCTCTCATTAGCCTTATATGGTTGATAAAAAGTAAACGTAACAACGGGTCATCGCCTTTATGATGGATGACTTAATCACTATTTAATAGTGATTGACTTTTAATGAAGAAAGATGTAATGGTTACCATTAGATAAAATATGATTGTATTGGGAGAATGAATATTATTTCAAAGAGATCAAAGATATCTTATAAGGGTAACACACTTATGACAAGGTCATTAGACTAGTATTGAGTAATTGCTTTCGTAATGGTTTGTCGTTGAGGAGAGCTTAGTCACAAATACTATAGTGGAATAACTTTGTAACTAAATGAGTTTATAATTAATAGGCGAAAAGCTAGAACTTAATTATAAATCATTTGAATCTCAACTACATATGTTCAATCGGTCCCTCTGCTAGCTCGTTGAAACCAGTAATGAATAGAAAAAGAGAAATGGGAAACATTCGAGAATGATTATGATTTTTTCATAGATGGAGAAATGGAATCATTTGGAAATGAATGTAGGTTTTCAAAAATGGAAATGAAAATGAAAATGGAAACCTGCAATCCTATATAGGATTACTTAAAAATTGATGGAAGAATGGGTTTATGTTTTTGGACTGTTTTGAAGCTCGAAAATAAAAATAAATCATTCGGTCATAGTGAATATGTTGAGTTGTGACATATTGAAAAACTTTTCTTGAAATTTTATCGGGGGTAAAATCATCAAAATTTACTGAAGTAAAATTGGGATGAGAAAATTATTCAATATGTAAATATTATATTTTACTTTGGGAAATAGAAAAATTGAATCGAGTTGGATCACATTACAGCATATTGGGTCAAAAAGGCCCAAGAAGTACTCGTAATTGAACCCGATGTGAGAGAGGTCCAAAACCCCTCATATAACATGAAGGGTTCTATCTTCTCTTCCTATAAATAGATGGCATCGATAGAACTATGAATAAAACTTTTTAGAGATTATTATTATGTTGAAAAATAGAAATAATTTATTCTCAACTGTTACATATATATTTTTCTAGAATAACAATTCTATTGATTTCTATTAAAAAAGAGAGAATTTTTGTTTTCACACTAAAAGGTGAGAGAACTTTTTCTAGTTCTGTGTTTCAATTTAATTGGTTTGAGCCCACACTCGAAGCAGTTCATGGTATGAGAATAGTGAAGAAGATCGTTTGATTGAAAGTCAAAAAACATCAAGGATATGCTTATCCGAAAACACAGGTACAATTTTGGTCTAAAGTTTATTGCTATAAATATCACAAACCGAGTCGATTTTCAAAATTTTAATTTTTCGCTGTGCAAAAAAATCATTTTCAAGCTGGAGTTTTTCCAACAGATAGCAACTCTATATGTTTCTGGACAGATAAATGGATAGGTTTATGGGCATCTAGACAATTTTTCACAGGTTTTTCTTATGATAAGAGAGGAAAAGAAGGCCTAGTAGTAGGTTAAGAAGGAAAAAGATTAAGGCAAACAACATTATTAGTTAAACTTCTAGTAATATCTTTAATATATTTTTAAGTACCCTTAGGTTGTCTCATACTCAAGACCATAATTTGGTGTAATGGACTTGATTTAAAAGTGTTCTTTTACACTTTTCAATGCTCATGATCTAGCAGGTAAGAGAAGCTTGCAAAGTAGTCATAGGGATCACCAACTATGAACTATTTTATAGAAGAGTAATTTACCTCCTAAAATTAAAATAATTATGTGGAAATGTATCTTAAACATCCTTCTTACAAAGTCCCTCAATAACCAAGGCTTGGATACAGACACAATGTTGGATATGCACCTCCTTAAAAAGTGCACCAGCAGTGTTCATCAGGGAACACTGATGGAACAAGGTATGTAGTACATAGAATGTTCATATTTCCAATGATAGAGATTGTAGGTCATGGCTGCTTGAAAATCTTTACTCAAAAGCTTGGTATCATCGACCACTGATCCCTTGGAACTTGGTCTTTGTTTTTTCTTATGGGAAATCTAGATTACATGTAGCAATATCATCTTCTAGTATGCCTTGTTAAATTTAAATGTAGTTCAACAGACTTCGGAACATGCTAATGAGTTTTTTGCAATTACTACAAAGAAAAGTAAATGCCTCATACCTACCAGTGTGGAAATGAGATGGGAAGAGCCGAATAGAGAGTGGGCTAAATTTAATTCTGACGGATCAATTTTGGCAACTCTAAGTAGGGCATGTGAGAAAACACTCATTTGAGATGAGAACGATAGATGGCTTATTGAATCATAATGGCACATTCCATATGTGAAGAGCTTAGAAGTGAAACTATGAGGGCTTAGGGATGTTTAGAGCTTCCTAAGAGATTTAGCATGCGGAAGCTTAAAATTGAAATTGCTATTATAAGATTGATCATAATGCCTCTAGTGCTAACATGTTGCTTTCAACATTTGTTTTCAATTGTAGGACTCTCCTCTCTAACTTGGAAGCCGTGACACTCAAGCATAACTTTAGAGAGAAGAATATGTGTATGGATGCCCTTGCTTGCATGGAGAGTAATTTTCAATTCGCCGCTCTTTCAAATCTTTTCAACTGGAGAAATTATAAAAAGAGACAAATATAATTACAAAATTAAAATATATATATGAATTACTTATGCTACATTAGGTTGGAGTATTTATTTTGAAAATTTATTTTTACAAGAATTTTTATTTATCTTTCTAATTGTATGTTTAAATTTGTATTAATTATTCTTTATTTTATATCTAACTATTTTAAAACATATGTATTAAATAACCTTTTTACTCATGTTATTACACTAATAACCAAATGCAACATTAAAACATCATATAATTGTTTTTTCAACTATTCATTTTATCTAAAATTTATTTACCTTGAAAAAAAAAACTCACTTTATATAATACCTATAAAATTATAACCTATCTATTTTTGTCCATATTTTATTTATTTTATCAAAATTATAGTTTTTTTGTTCGTATTGTGAATGAGTTAAATTCTAATATACCTCAATTATATTGTTTAAATTAATAAAGTTACTCTAATTTGAATCAATTTAACAATTGGGTTAAGGAGTTCCTTTTAACTAATTAAAATATCCCATCTCTTAATATTATTAAATAGTAATTAATATGCTTTTTCTTTTTTAAAATTCTAACTAAAAAAGAAAAGTAAAAAGCCCTAGGAGCCAAGAGTGCTTTGCTTAGAATCTTAGCGAAACCAGCATCTACTGCGGCTTGGAATGGAGGAAAGTGGTGGCAACGAAGGGTTGAGGGATGAAGAAGTTTCCCTTTTGGCAGAAGAGCTCATTCAGCTATCGGTGAAGAGTTCAACAGTGACACTAAGCAGAAAGCCTATGTTGATCTGCACTGTATGGACAGAAAAGTCTTATAACCCGGATATTTTCAGGGTACAGATGAAGAGTATCTGGAAAACAAAGGGAAAATTCGAGATCCAATTAGCAGGTCAGAATCTTTTCATGATTAATTTCGAGTTTGAAGAAGATCTAGAGACAATCCTAGAAGGTCAGCCATGGCTATTCAGAAAGCAGATAGTTATTTTTGACAGATTGCTTAGATCGACAAAAAGGAGTAGAATTAAGCTTGTTTCGTCCCTGTTCTGGGTTATAATTGGGCCTTGTTTACCAGAATTTGATAAGAAAGACCTGATGCATGCTATTGGGGCAACTTTTGGAGGAATTATTAGATCTGAAATAAACGGTGAATTCTATCGGATTAGAGTGAAGTTAGATGTGCAGAAACCTCTCCGCAGGGGTATATTTGTATCCATAGATGATCAAGGAAAATTTTGGATTTCTTTTAAATACGAAAAGTTACCGACTTTCTGTTTAGGATGTGGCAGAATGGGCACGCTCTTTCAAGATGTGAGGCGGTAAAACTTGCAAAAAGAGACAAAATTAGAGATGATCCACATTTTTCATTAGCATTAAAAGCAAAAATCAGTTTATTTGGAAGAGAAAGTTTAAAGTTAAATACCTTCTCAAAAAAGAAAAAGAATCAATGTTCGTACGTGGGTCTGTTTGAGGAAAGTCGAGAGATGGGGCTACAAGGAGGGGATATTTACGATATGAGACAAACAAATAATCTACAACTATTAGGAGTGGAGAAAGTGTTGAAATTTCAAGAAGAAGGGATGGTTGCAGATGAGGAAGATCATGAGCGAAGCGGTGAACAGGAAGGAACTTTGAAATCAGCCAGGAAAACCAGCTGGAAAAGATTTAATTCTGTGAGAGGGATGGGTCCGTATAATGAAGAAAGTATAGCGCGTAAGAGGAAATTGATAGAGTTCGATGTTGGGGATCGTGAGGAGGAAAGAATCTTTGAAGGTATAGTCAAAAAAATGAAGTATGACGTCCAAGATCCAAAAAGTAAGGAGGATTTAGAATTGTTAGAAGAAAAATTGGGAAAAGATGATTCTCCCAACCAAAGTAGATCGGCGGCTGCCAGATGGCAAGCCGACTAGACACAATGAAAATCATTTGTTGGATTGTCCGTGGTTTGGGGAACCCACGGGCAGTACGAAGGCTTTGGTTCTTGTTGAAGTAACATAACCCTGATATGGTTTTCTTTATAGAGACCAAAATTGATGATAAGCGTATGGAAAGGATCAGAAGAAGATGTGGTTTTGTGAATGGAATTGATGTAGGAGCAGAGGGCTCGAGAGGTGGACTTTGTCTAGCATGGTGAGAAGAAATTAAGGTCAGTCTCAAAACCTTCTCGAAAAATCATATTGATGTGATGGTTGAAGAAAGCAATGTGAATGGAGAATGGAGATTTACAGGATTTTATGGGTCGCCTTATGCTAGTGATCAGAATTCTTCGTGGAATTTGTTAAGGACGTTGGGGCAAGAACAGCGCTGCCCGTGGTTGGTTAGTGGAGATTTCAATGAAATTATGTACTTATTTGAAAAAAAGTGGAGGCCAACCGAGGGTGGAGAGGAAAATGGTAGCCTTTCGCGAAGTTTTAGATAGATGTCAATTACTGGATATAGGATTTTAGGGAACATGGTTTACATGGGAGAGGGGAAATTTAACGGAAACGAATATAAAAGAAAGACTAGATAGGGGTGTGGCTAATGAAAAATGGATGCATCTCTTCCCAGAGGGCAATATTCGTCATTTTAATTCATTCAATATTAGATTATTGTCCTCTCTTTATTCACATAGACAATGAAAAAAGTTTTAAACGAAGCCCACATTTTAAATTTGAGGCATGGTGGACCTTAGAAGAGTCATTTGAGCAAGAGCTTAAAAAGTTATGGGAATCATCAAATGGGTTGATTTCTAAAAAGTTGGAAAGTCTACAAACTAGCTTGACAAGGTGGGCAAATTTAATTAAAAAATGTAGAGATGGTTTGAAAAAGAAGCTCACAAAGGAACTGAGAACTCTATTGGAAGGCGAGAGGAATGATGATACAATAGCAAAGCTAATTGATACCAGAATTAGATTAAATATGGAGATCGATAAAGATGAAATGTATTGGGAGCAGAGAGTGAGGGCCAACTGGCTTCAATTAGGGGACGCAAACTCAGCTTTTTTCCATAAATATGACTCAACTTGTAGAAGGATCAACACAATCAATAGGCCGGAATCAGTGTAAGAGCGGGAAATTACTGATGATTTAGGAATTAATGAAACAACCTCAAACTACTTTCAAAACTTATTTTCGTCTACTGGTGTGGGAAATTCATCATACTTACTAACGTGTATTGGTACTAATATTTCCTCTAAAATTAATACAGCTTTGCTATCAACATATACGGTGGAAGAAGTTCATCAACCTACAAGGGATGGGGCCCACTAAAGCACCAGGTTGTGACGGCTTTCTAGCTTTATTTTTCCAGAAATACTGGCACATTGTGGGTAAAGATGTTGAAGTTTTTTGTCTTGAAATTTTAAATGAGGGTAAGGATTTTGAATCTACTAACAGTACAGATATAGTGCTTATTCCAAAAACTCCAAACCCTACAAACCTTGTTAATTTTGGACCCATTTGCCTATGTACAGTTCTATACAAAATAGTGACAAAAATAATAGCAAATAGACTTCAGAACTATATTAGAAGATGCATTGACAGTGCTCAAAGCGCTTTTGTTCCAGGAAGATTAATTTCAGATAATGTGTTGATTGCCTGTGAAATTCTTCAAACATTGCGTAAAAGCATACTGGGAAAAAAGGATTTATGACGGTTAAGCTAGATATGAGTAAAGCCTATAATAGAGTTGAATGGGATTTTTTAAAGAATGTAATGCTCCGAATGGGATTTGCAGAGGAATGGGTTACATTAGTCATGAAATGCATCTCAATAGTCTCCTATGCAGTGAATATTAATGGAAATAGAGGCAGGATTTTCAACCTACAAGAGGGTTACGACAAGGAGATCCACTTAGCCCTTATCTTTTTTTGATTTGTAGTGAGGAACTTTCAACTCTGATTAGATTGGCAGTTAGAGAAGGGGTTCTAAAAGGAGTCAAGGTGAGCAAAAGGGGACCAGCGATATCACACCTTTTGTTTGCAGACGATTGTATCTTGTTTGGAGAAGCTACAAAGGAACGAGCAGCTTTTTTAAAAGACATTTTGAAAGAATATGAACAATGCTCCGGTCAATGCGTGAATTTTAACAAGTCAACAATTTTTTTTAGCTCTAACACATCGGAGGGGGTGAAAGAAGAAATATCGGACGTATTGAATGTGAGATGTTCAAAAAATTTGGAAAAATACTTAGGACTTCCTAATGTGGTGGGCAAAAGGAAGAGAGAGTCCTTTCAGAATATAAAGGGCAAGGTCAATCAAAGAATTGGACAGTGGAGTACAAGGCTTCTATCACAAGGGGGAAGGAGATTTTTATAAAGTCAGTACTTCAAGCAATACCAAATTATGCTATGACATGTTTTCTTCTACCAAAGTCTTTATGCAGGAAATTAGAAAACATTTTTGTGAAATTCTAGTGGCAGTATGGAAAGAAGAAGAAAGGGATACACTGGTGCCAATGGGAATTTATGTGTCGCTCTAAAGAAGAAGGGGGTATGGGATTTAGAAATATGTCTCAATTTAATATCTCTCTTTTAGCGAAGCAAGGATGGAGGATTATCAATAATAAAGATTCTCTTGTCACGCGAGTCTTTAAAGCTAAATATTTTCCAAATAATCAATTTTTAAACTCTAGTTTGGAAAATTCAAGTTCTTATACTTGGAAAAGCATATGGGCAGAAAAAGATGTTTTGAGTAAAGGCTTATTTTGGCGAGTTGGAATAGGCACTAATATTTCTATTAATAGTGATGCATGGATCCCACATACAATTAATTTCAGGTTATCATCAAAGGTTGATTCTATGCGAGATCTTAAAGTTCATACGTTGATAGATAACAATGAAAGAAAATGGAGAACGGAGTTGATCAAGTATACCTTTGCAGAGGAAGATGCTGAACGAATCCTCCAAATTCCCTTGGCAGACGTACCACACGACAACTTCTTGGCATGGGAGGTGAAGCTTCGGGAGAATTCTCGGTTCGGAGAGCCTATAAACTATTACAAATTGCTGATGAAAATCCTAGAGCTTATGCTTTACAAACCATCTATAGGAAATTCTATAAAAAACTATAGCTCCTGAATCTACAAACAAAAATAAAGATTACAATATGGAGAATTTCATGGAATTATTTGCCTACGAAAGTAAACATGCAACACAAGAAGCTAGTCACTGATACAAGTTACCCTCGGTGTGGAGAACGAGCTGAAACGGTTGACCATTTATTTCGGGGGTGTTCTGTTACAGTGGAAGTGATTGCTAAAATCAGAGCTTTAAAATTTATAAAAGAATGATGAAACCTGGAAACTAACACTGACAACGATTAAAGGTAAGTGTACCTATCGAACAGTAGTATAGCTTAGACAAGACCGGATTGTCGAACCCAAAGGAACTAAAAGTATTAATACTAACTTTCTTTTTATTATTTACCCTAAAATAAAGTGAAGTTGTTTTAATCTAAATTAACGGCGACTAAGCTAAGAACACAAAAACAAAAAGAACAAATTAGGAAATAACTTGAAGAAAAACTCAATTGAACATGACGATACCCTCAGGAAGAATCCACCTAGACTTCACTTGTTATCTAACCCTGAATCATATGATTTATTTACTTAGCTTGATCCGTGAAACTCCCTAACGTATATTAAACCCTCTCTCGAGGAGAATAATGTCTAACCCTAGGTTAATTAGTGGAAATCTCGTTCTCTTATAATAACCCCCTAGAATAGCAGTAAATCGATCTATGGACTCCCATATTAGGTTTCACCCTAATCCGACAAAATCTCGTCACCCTATCTCTAGGCGTGCGATCAACTCCGCTTAATTATGCTAGATCTACTCTTAAGTAGGGTCTATTCCTCCTCCACCTAAGCACATCAAATTTGGATTAAGCATGCATAATTAAGAACAAACTAAGTATTTATCATATAATTCAGAAAATAATAACAAGATCCATCATAGGTTTCATTCCCTTCAGGTATTTGAAGGATTTAGTTCATAACAAAATAAGAAAACATCTCAAGAGAAAAGATAAAACAAAACATAAGAAATCCCTAAAACTCCCTGAAGGAATTGAAGGAGAAATCCGCCGTCTTGAGTATAATTTCGGCTTCTTGGGATGGATCAACTGGCTAACTTCGAGTGATTCCCACAATTCTGACCTTTCCGGCTTGGCTCCTTGGCCTAGCTCGACGCCCCAGAATAGGTTGTACTTAGGGGGTATATATAGGCTCTTGAAATACGTTTCTTTCTCCCTAAGTATCCAGATCCGAGTGAAATTGCTCTTTCCAGCGACAGGGACACGGCCATGGCACACGCCCGTGTGGATCGTGGTCAGGTCGTGCTCGGACTTTTTTAATGAGGCACGGCCGTGTGAATCGGGAGAAGGTCGTGTTCTAGATTATTGGCGTGGCACAGCAGTGTGGTCTCTGGGCCAGGCCGTGTCGATTTTGTGATATGGCTCGTTTACTCTTTTTTGGGCCCATTTTGTGTTCTTTTCATCCTCGGGTGCTTTCCTGGGTATAAGACATGAAAAGAAAGGATTAAAAGCACCTTTTTTATATAAATCAAGGAATAAATCATCCGAAAGTAAGCTAAATGCGGGGTTAAAATATGTTATAATTACGATTTATCAGGAAGTGTGGTCAACATTACTACTCCAAAATGTGCTTATAGCTGTTAATAGGGATTTTGAACAGTGTCTTACCTGGGGTTTTGAACAGCTCAATCCTCATAAATGCCACATTTTTAGATGTGCACTTTAGGCAATATGGGGAGACAGAAACTCAAGAATACATAATAAAAAGGTTAGTATAGGCAAGGAAATAGGAAATTTCATAAACAACTATATTGCAGAACTTGATGGTCTCGAAAGTAGGAAATCAGCAAAAATAAAAGAAACAAGGAGTTGGAGGTGCCCACCTCGAGAATCTGTTAAGATAAACTTTGATGGAGCTTTCGGCGGACAAAACAATATTTCAGCCTCAGGAATCGTAGCAAGAAATGGCGAAGGATGTATTCTTTTATCATGCTCTGAAACCCATAAGGAGGTCACTTCAACCTTTGCAGTCGAAGCACTTGCATGCCGGAAAGCGGTCAGAATGGGACTGGAAAATACATGGCTGGAAGTTATTGTTGAAGGCGACTCCCTCGCAGTGATCAAAAAATGTAACAGTAAAGATCCGGATAAATCAATGATAGGAGCTTACATCTCGGATATTCAACAGATGGTAAATAGACAGACGATAAATAGAACTAAGCACTTTGTGTTCAAGCATATTCTGAGAATCGCAAACGCCATTGCCCATAAAATTGCAATAGAAACTTTAAAGAGGAAAGAAGAGTTTTACCTGGAAAAGAAAGTCCCAGAATACACTGAGAAGCAGAGGTTCTTGGAATGGGTATGCGAACCAGACTGAAAGGGAGGATTTCGGTAGAAGGCTTGGGAAAGGGAAGCTAAAGAAATGAAAAGGTTTTTTTTGAGAGAAAATAGCGTCCCAGAGAAGTGAAATCGTCAATTAAGGGAGCAGTTATGATGACAGGGGTTTGACAGATTTCAAACATTTCTGATTGGGCATTAGTGTCGGTAGAGTTAGTATTTCAAGATTAGTCTTCTTCCGATTTTCTTTACTTTATTTTGGCCTCTTTACATTTGGGTCGTTTTCTTTTATTTGTTGGTTTTTATTGGACTCTAGTTTTTGTAATTGGTTTCTGTTCTAATATCAGCCCAATCGATATTTTATTAAAAAAAAATTCTAACTAAAGAAACAGCTTTTTGATATTTTTATATAAAAAAAAAGTAAAGGTTTTGTGTGGATAGAAACTATAGGTTAGCAGGTTTTAAAATTAAACCAAAATTACATCATAATCGACTTGTGAAATAAAGGTACAAAACTAGAACCGAGAGTAATAAATTAAATAAAAATTCAAAATCATAAATTTTGATCTCCAATTCTATCTTTTCTTTCCCATATTGTAATTAGTAATGTCACACAACTTCTTTGTTTTCTTTAATAGATCCACGCTAGGCATTGCACTTTTTTATAATAATAATAATAATAATTCAATTTAATCCTTATTAAATGTGAAAAAAAAAAATACTTTCACCCTTTAAAAATAGTTTCATTTAAGCTACTTTAGCATACCTTTTTTTTTATCTTCATTATTTATTAGATCGAATATGTTCACTGATAGCATTCATATTAGATTACGTCACCCTTGTGGGCGACATAGAAAATCATATAAAATAAGTATGAGCACCAAATGTCCAACTCACATAATTTCATTCAGTTTGATATGTATTTTAAAATTATAATTTAAGCTATTTAATTTTAAAAAAATATAAAATTATTAAAAGATATATATAACTCTTTTAATAATTTTAACTTTTATTTTTAGTATTTTTTTTCAACTAAGTTCGTATCTAATTAACTTATGACACCAGCTTAATCGGAAACTTAACTATAGCATTACGTAACACCCATTGCGTGGGTGAAAAAAGAATTAAATAATAGATATGATGCAATGGGTGAAAAAAGAATTAAATAATAGATATGATCAATCTTTTTAAGAAAATAAATCTTTTTGGACCTCTAATAATAGAATTGTGGGAATGTAAGGTTATGAGTTACAATGTCATATATGTTATATTACTCTATTTAGTTTATTTGGTTAAGACATAACGTTCTGGTATTTGATTGACGGAATGTATGATTAATTAAAAACACATTTTACTAAATTGTTATTATTAGTAGATTTTTTTTTAACTAACTTTAATTCTTTTAATATTTTTAGCCTCAATTTTTGTAAGATTATTTGTTTTTATTATACTATAGATTAATAAATAAATATAGGATGTTAGAATAAATTTATAAATAAAATTAATATACTAATAAATAAAACTCTACAGTAAATATAATAATTATAATTTTAAGGAAAGAAATATTTTGGCTTTAAAATTGACTTAAATTTTATTTGAGAAAAAAGGATGGGATTAATTAAAATAATAAAAATAAAAGGTAAATTGATCCAAATTTTAATATTTTACTTGTAATTTAAGATAACCTAAGGAATGGGTGGTTTTTAGATTACCCCCTATCTTCCATCATCTTAACATTATTTGAGAATGTAAGATTAAATCCAAATATTGTAATCTTATTCCATAATGTGAGATTACATGGTGTAATGTTATATTTGATTTACCAAACACACCCTTAAGATAATAGTAATTTTTAAAAGGAAAGGTGATATTTTATAAGGTTATAATTATTTTGGTACAATGATGATTCCAACACAAATTAATATTTCGGTAAATGCATACCCGCTCCAACTTAGGTTCTTAATAAGGCTGTAATTGTTTCAAAGAAGATTTTTTTTATGGTAAATTAAATGATTATGTGATTCAATTTGTGACATAAATTTAATAAAATATTTTTATATAATAATAATAAAAAAATATTTGTATATTTTTAGTATGTTTTGTTTTTATTTTACAGTTCATATTTGGGACTTATGACAACCTCAGCTAATAATATCGTTTTTAAAATTCAAACATGTACTCTTAAGAAATGCAATATACCTCATTTTATATAAGATTAATATGGGAAAAATTTTAAAAAAAATATTAATTATATTAAAAAGTTGATAGTGCGTATTGATTAATTTTAAGGTTTTCAAGTGTTGAAAGTCAAATCTAACTTTCTTGATTCATCATGCATGGGTTGGAAAGTTTGTTGCCAAAGCCGCCCACAGGGGTAGGCTTTAATTACACAAAATTTGTCATGTGCCACACCACTCCGTCACGATCTAATACTACAACTATATCTCCTTAAAATCTCAAGATAATAAAAAGAATTCCTAGTGTCCCCAGCAAGAGGTTTAACTTGGACCGTCCACGTCCAATCATCCATGCTGCATTACTATATTTATTTCATATACTAGCTATAATGCTTTACTGCTTTAAGTAAATAAAAATGCTGGATACAAAATATTTAAATCCGACTCTTACTTACAATTATGTTGATTTTCCAAAAACTAGTCAATAGTGGTCCATAAACACAACGATTCCCTTTCATAGACTCACGTGATTGAATATTCTATACTCCCTCTTTTATTTTCTCCTGTACAAATCCATGTCTTGTTTGCCTACTGCATATTGCTACCCAAACCCTATTTATACATAATACCCATTTGGAATATTGCTTATTGCATTTATATCCTTTTTCTTTTATGTATATCATTTGTTGGAATGAAATGAATATCATATTTATATGCATGTACGGTATCACTTAATTTAGACTAGGTTTAGATTCAAAATTTCTAAAATATTTTAACCTCTATTGGAGCATATGTATTGTGTTTGGAATACACTGTATTGGAACAATGAGACACCTTAATTATTTCAACTCAACAACTAAATAATACCTTCCTTCTTTCTAGCCTTTTATATTTGTGATAGCTTTATGAATTTTTTTTTTTAAAATCAAATATATCTTTATCTTTGAATTTTAAATATTTTATTTTATAAGTAATCATAATTTTTGGCTTTTAAAAAATATAACATTTTATTAAAATATAAAACTTATTTTTTTTAAAGAGTAAGGACTATATTGCTAAGACTTGTTTAGAGCGGTGGTTAAAGCTCTTATCTAACGCCTAGATGACATGAGTTCAAACCTTGTTATTCCCCTTCTCTCTTTCTCCTAATATTGTAAAGATTAAAAAAAGAGTACAAACTAAATTGAAAAAAAATGTAGATGTTGAGGGTAAAGAAGTTATTCCAACTTCCTTTTTTTTTTTTACAATTGCAAAATTGGAAGAAGAGATCAAGAATTTTAAATAAAAAAAATATAGGTCTTTAATGTCTGAAAATTAAAGTACAGAGACTAAAATTTGACATATTTAAACATTTTATTTAGTGCAATTGTTGATGCTTATTCAAATAACAAGTTGGGTTGTATGTTAAATGTACATTGGATTAGAGTTGCTAAATCTCGTGGGGCATTCCAAGATGGTCTTTCTTGTACAAATAGTGTGTTATAATGGTGAAAACAAGTAGATGTTTTAGCAGAATGATGGTAAAGATAGAGAGAAGCTTGTAGTTAGACGTGGGGTTGCCCGTTTGGCTTATCCTTTCGTTCTACACGAAGTATCAACAATGACCATGTTGTTAACCTTTGCCATCTATATCAAGTGAGTCTTATTTAGACAAAGATACAGGGAACTAAAAGTTACTTTGTTCCTTAAAGTGGGGCGCTACTTAGCTCCCGACTGTTGCTATTTAGATGTAGCAAGGCATGTGGTTATTGAGCTTTAAGTCTCAATTTGTTTTTAATCAATCAAACATTTTTAAAGAAAAAATCATAAAAATAGTGGAAAGTGGGGTAGGTTTATGAAAAGATATTTACCAAGGATGTGAAGGCAAAGGTATAACTGTAAAGTTTCGAGGAAAGCAATAAAAAGGAAGAAAGGGGTGGTTTGGTATGAGAATCAGAAGGCATCACGTGATGAGTTTTTACTTTTTAAGCTTAGGGTTTTGTCCCAGTGATACTCACTAACACAACCCAACAAACATATACAAGAAAAAATTATTATCAAGGAAGGGAAAAAAACAAAAGCCATGACATACACACTCTTAATAATATTATTAATGATCACATAAACAATTAATCAAGCCACTTAAAAGAAAGAAAATGGAATCTACATTAATATGGCTATTGGCACCCCTATCAAAATCTTCTTTTGTTTTTTATTTTTATTAGGGTTTGGGCAACGCCAATAATTACTGCAAATAGATTTAATTTAAGTGTGAATATCGTGAACAACTTTTCATAAACAATTCTACTACAAGGTTAATGATTGGGCCACATTTTCTCCTCCTTTTGGAATGAAAAGCATAGTAATATTTATTTTTATATTATATTTGCTTTCACACTTTGCTATTTAAAATTCTTTTCTCCATTTGATACATAAATTATTATTATTTTACCAATTTAACTCTCATGGAACACTGATAACTTATGAGATAAAATGACATTAAAATGATAATTCGTGTATTAAAATGTGCAAAATATATTTAAGTACCAAAGTGGAAAATAAGTAAAGTTTAAGGGTCAAAGTAGGGTATAAGTCTTTTTCTTTTATTTTTTAATATATATACTGATCGCATCATATATGGAAATTCATTGGGGCCACCGCTGCGAATTGAGATGAATAATTAATTACTTTCAGTCTGCTTTTCATTTTCAATTTAACATAAATTAAATAAAAAAGAAAGTCAAGTTGAATTTATATGGAAATTAAGTTAATGGTCATTTGAAAATGATTTGGCAGACGTTTGATATTAAGATTTATATCGCGTGGTCGAGTACATAGTGAGAGGGTATTTGTTCTCATTATTGATAAAACAATTTTAAGTTAAAATTATGAGTTAATTGTATCGAATATTTTGACGTCGTTAAACTTTAAACATTTTAATTATATACTTAAATTATTAATGTTATATTAATGAAGTTTTCTCGTTATTAAAATTATTAATTTAACCGTTAAATGATATGTCAAATCTTATATGATATAATTTAAATTATAAGTATTGACTTGAATAAAACGGTAGTTAAAACTCTTATTAGACACTTGTTTGACATAGATTCTATTAGAGTAACTACTATTAGTTACAAGTAGTTATGAATTTAGTTATAGGGTAGTTCTATTATCTGTTGTAACTACAAATATATGTATGAGAAGTCTTTAGCTTACACATCAAAGATCAATGGAATTCATTCCTTTCAACTCTTTGTTTCTATTAGGGTATTAGAGTTTAGTAATTGTTGCTTGCTGCGTTGATGGATTTTGCATGTATGGGAGATTCTGTAAATGGAAGAATTTTTTAATCCATTTGCATTTGAATCACAAAAGATAGCAATTTTAGTTGATGATAGTAATTTATTGGCGTGGAAACATGTGTTGCTGGTTCTTAAAACCCATCGCTTGCAATCTTTTATTGATGGAACGATTACCGTGTTGCTGAGAGAAATTGTTGGGGCTGATGGTGTTCCAGTTGAAAATCCAGCTTATGTCCACTATGAACAACAAGACTCCGTCCTCTGTGCCTAGCTTCTTTCCTCTATTAGTGCTTCACTGCAAAATTAGTTAGTTGGTTGTTCGTCTTTAGTGTTTGAACTTTGGGAAACCCTAACACAGATTTTTGGCAGTCAGTCCACCACCAAGCCATGCGGTATAGATATTTACTTCACAATTTTAAGAAGAATGATATGTCAATGTCTGCTTACCTGGCAGGGATTAAACACCTTTGTGATTCTTTGCGGGGTGTGGCCAACCAGTGTCTTTGCAGGAGCATCAATCGACCGTTTTGAATAGGCTTCCATCGGTATATAACCATGTGGTCTCTATCGTCACAACAAACAGAGTTTATTTTTATTTACAAGGAATCTTGATGGCTCTTCTAGATGTAAAGTCTCGTCAGTAAGCTCATTTGTCACAAGTTGTGCCGTTCTCGACAAATCTTGCAGTGGATAGCAAATCATATGAATAGTTGTCGTCAGATCTTCCCGCGTATGTTGGTCACCGCCACCTCAGGTGTTCCAGTCTGGTCGTGGCTACAAAGGTTCTCAAGGGCGATCTAGGGGAGGCACATGATCGCAATGTCAAATATGCGACAAGTTTGGGCATGTTACTTGCCATTGCTATCATAGATATGATACGACGTATGATGAAAATAAGGGTGAGAATGTTAACCTTAATTTGGGGTCCGGTCAAGTCAATTGGGTCATGTTTTTCGTCGGCCCACTTCACAAACAAGTCATAGGTCTGTTTTTGCATATATGTGTCTAACTGACAATGGGTTACCCGTTTTACCTTTAGTTGGGTTGTGTGGATCTTAGGTGTCTGGGTCGTTTGGATTTAAGCAGTATGGGCTTTTTAATTAGACTTATTCATCTTCTGGGTTTGTTAATACCCATTCTCCTTCTGTTGGGCATCAGTCTTCTTTTGTCTATAATAATTGTTCTAGAAGTTCTGTAGGTTTTGCAAGGGTTTCGAATACGCAAACATCCCTTGTTACATCAATGCCTGTAACTCCATCAACTATTTCTAACTTTTCTTGCTATCCAGACAAGGCAACAACACATATGGCAAATGAGTTTGTTAAGCTTACTGACTATCATGTATATGATGGATCTAATAAGGTGGTGTAACAGCCCGTTTTTAGTCAAATCAAAACAGTAGTTTCGAGACCACAAATTCGATGTCAAAATATTTATTTTATTATTATTTTAAAGTCTACATCATGATTCAATGATTTTGTGAAATTTTTTGGTAAGAAATTTTATCGTTTGAGTGTTTAATTCGATAAAAAGGACTAAATTGCGTAAAGTGTAAAACTTGAGTTATAATAGCTAAAGATGTCAAATAGCTATAGAACCTCAAAGTTTGTTTAAGTGGACATTTATGGACATCTTTTAAGTGACTTTTGTTATTTAATTAAAAGGTTAAATTTGGTATTTAATAATTAAAGGTTAGTAATAATAAAATAAAAATTCCTATCATCTTCTTTACACTATCTTTCCACCGAAATTTGAAGAAATAAAAGCCATAGATAGGGTTGAAGTTCTACCAAGCTTCCTAGATCAATTGGTGAGTAAATTTTGTCCACTTTTTAATAATTTTTACGTTTTTGAGATCGTTTCAACTAGGTCTAGTTAGCCCAGGGACTAATTTGCAAAATTGTTAAATATTTTGAATTTTTCCATTGATGAATACATGAGTATTTTGATGTTTGATGATAGATTTTGAATGTTTGATGATAGTTATACAAGTTTTATAAAGTAATTTTTAGTTAAAATGCAAATTAGGGATTAAATTGTGAAATATAGAAACTTTGTGGTTAAAATGTAAAATAAATGAAAAATATAGGCTTCTATGAGCATAATAGTAATTCAGCTAGCATGGGTTAATTTTGAATTTCATTAATTTGTAATTTTATGAAATAAGGACTAAATTGTGAAAAATGTGAAATATTAGGGGCAAAGTGTAAATTTGCTTAAATGTGAATTTTGGATTAAATTGAATTGAGAGATGATTAAATAAGTTAATTTTGATTATATTTAGATCAAGAAAAACGAAGTTTGGATCTAGATCGAGGGAAAAACAAAGTTTCGGATTAATCGGTCTATTTCATCGTTTTTAAACCCGAGGTAAGTTCTAATACAACGAGCTTTATTAAAATTGTGTTTAAATGCTTTGATATTGCATAAATTGTGATTTACGATCTTACGGACACTTTCGACGAAGATTTGGCATTTGAAGTCCTAGTTGAACCTTAGGAATAGTTTAGGATACTAGTGACATGCCATTAAGGGATACATTGAGTTGGCTTCGGGCCATTGAGTTGGCTTCGGGCCATGATATTAGCACTTTAGGTGCGAGTTATACCGATTTGGCTTCGAGCCATGATATCAGTATTTCGGATATAAGCTACCTTGATTTGGCTTCGGGCCATGGTGTAGATACTTAGTGTGCTAGACTCTTAAGTATCCAACTTTTATTCCGAATGGTTCAACGAGTAAAAGAGAGAGATGATTAAGTATGAGAATAGTATGAGATGGTACAAGTATGTACGTGACATGTATAAGTTTTGGTGTGAAGAAACTTGTGAAGAATGTGATTAACATCATAATTGTGTATATGAAAGGTTTGTCAGCTAATATATGCTAAGTATTGATATATTCAAATTGTTGATTTATAACCTTGAGATAAAATTAAGTTTATTGTATACGAGCTTACTAAGCTTTATAGCTTACTTTGTTTATTTTCCCGTGTTTTATAGTGTTATCAAGCTAGCTCGGATTCGGGGATCGTCAGAGATCGCTTCGCACTATCTACCTATCACTTGGTACCTATGAACTTTGGTATTTTAAGTATATGGCATGTATAGGGACTTGGTCTTTTGGTATATGTATTTGGCCATTTGTGTTGGCATGTAAATATTAGGTTTGGTTTATATATACATAGCCATGTGAGTTGGCTTATAATGGTGAATTCGATGATGTATATAAGTATGCAAATTTTGTTTGAGTTTAATAATTGCCTTATAAAATGCTAGTTATGATGGTATTTGATGCTTGTTGAAATGGATATGGTAATATCAAATGGTTGATGAATTGGTAGTTAGTATGCTTATGAGTTCATGTAAATTGATGCATGTTTGGAAATGACCATATTAACGAATGAAAAGGGTAAAATTTGGTATGTATTTGAATTGCATATTGTGGTAAGATGAGTCTTGTATTTGTTGGTATTGAAATGGAATAAATGATGCTTGGTTGAAGTTGATTGAATACTTATTTATGCCTTGTATTGGTACCAATTGGTTTGATGTCGGTTTGTACAAATTTGGGTGGCAAATTGGCTTGGTAAATAGCCTCTTTTTGTCCACACGAATAGAGACACAGGCATGTATCTCAGCCGTGTGTGACACACGATTATGTTACATGGGGTTAGACACGGGCTGTAACACCCCTTGCCCGTCGTCTACACTGGAACTGGGTACGAGGCGTTACCATACTTATCATGCACGATTTAACAACTTCAGGCTATCAAACTTATTTCAGACTAAAACCTGTCCATTCTATGTCTATCGTCCTTACAATGGACTTACGATGTCCTAAACGAGTTTTCAAAAGGGTTCGAGGATGATTTGAAAACTTTTACGCACTTAAGAAAATTTTACCTAAATAGGGGCCACACACCTGTGGAATAGATGACACACCCGTGTATCATCTCAAACGCCCATATTCGATGCCCGTGATCGACACTGACTTGAATCACACGATCTAGATACACACCAATATGGCTGGCCCGTGGTCAACTCTAATTAATCCAAAAGGCCTGGGCATGCCCATGTGCTTCAACTGTGCGGCGATTCAAATTCCAAATTCAAGGTACAGACTTCACACGGCCTGAGCACACGTCCAAGGACTGGCCGTTTGTCATACACGGCCTAGACACACGCCCATGTGCCTACCCATGTGGACAAGTACAAGGCTATTTGTCAAGCTCTTAACACCCCTCTAGTTCACACCCAATGGATCCATACAACATATCAATAAACAACTCATAAATTGCAATATGAACTTCCATGAATAGCTTCATATTTTCATAAATGGTAAGGTGAGCCATCAATCATGGCAATATACAAAATAGTTAACTTAATAAAAGGCTAACACACTTTTGGCCAAAATAATCTAACTAGTCTAGCCCCTATACATGCCATATAAAAAATCACTAAGTCTAGATATACCGAGATGAGCTGATAGTGTCGGTGATATTCTGGTTATCGACGTATTCCGGCTCGGCTCTTATACTCTATAAAACAAGGGAAAGGAAAGGGGAGTAAACTTTAAGCAAGTTTACATGTAAACAATATAACATTATAGTAGGTGCTAAACAATTATATAGCACGTCATGCTAAGCAAGAAACAATCCACAATCATAATCATGCTTACTCAATCTTTCAATTTCCACATTCCAACCATATCACAAGCTTAATGTATACATTCATTAGCATATTTCCCTGCACTTAGCACCACAATGTCATTTAATACAACACATCACAATCTCTTAATCAACTACTCATAATCAAAATTACTCGGTGGTTTCGCACTTAGCCCATCGTTAGTCTTTATTAGGGTGGTATCGCACATAGCCCACCGAAAATGTTAGTTGCAATGGTATCGCACATAGCCTACCAAGTGATAAATAGACGATGGTATCGCACATAGCCCATCGTAATTAAGTATCAAGGTGGTATCGCACTTAGCCCACCGTAAGGTATTAATATAACACACTAACATATCCATTCCATCATTCATGCTAGAGTTATTTAATAACTACCACATTCAATCCACTTGAATCATACATGTCCTTAATTGTGCTATGCACTGATCAGCAACAGCAATGCATATATATATAAAATGCATTGTTTACACATAAAATTACCTCGGTGCAAAACGTTTCAATTCGCGATTCAATCCTTAACCTTGCCTTTTCCCCGATCAAGGTTAATGTCGCGCTCTTCTTGATCTATAACAATAAAATTCATCCATTTAAATCATTTTATGGTCATATAGCATCACAATCTACACTTAGGCAAAAATGACCATTTTGCCCTTGTACTATGGCAAAATTATGATTTTGCCCCTAGGCTCGTAAATCATTTTTCATCACATTTTCTCAATAAACAAGCCTAGATGAACATTTATTTCTCTTACAACTACTCACCATTCCAACCATTTCATGCATTTATGACACAAATTCATTCTTTGCATTTAAGTCCTATTTAGGTGTTTTCATGTTAACACCTTTCACAAAAGTTGTTTCTCATCTTCCTAACATTCATTTTATTCAATAAAAACTTAACTAACAACATAACCTCTCTCATGGTAAGTCCATAGACTTTCAACCACATCACAAATTAGTCCCCTCAATAGCTAGCTTAAGCTTTGGGGGCTCCAAAAATGCAAAAACTATCAAGTAACAACACCAAAAATCACTTACTTGGGTGAGGACAAGTTGCTGAAATTTCGAAGCTTTCAAAACCCTTCCTTCAATGTAAAAATCGAAGAATGAAGAAGAGGAGAGAAAAAGATGATAGCCTTACTTTATTTTATCATATTTTATTCACTTAATCACCAACTTTCACAAAAAATTTAATGCCCTTGTCCCCTGTCCTCTATGGCCGGTCAACACATATCAAAATGGCCTAATTGTACTTTAAGGACCTCCGATTTAATATTATATAGCTATTTGGCAACTCTACCTTGAAAAATAGAACTTTCACACTCTATGCGATTTAGTCCTTTTTCACAATTAAGCATGAAATCACTAAAATTAAAGCACCAAAATTTTCATATAGCCATATTTTAATGCCATAACACATAAAATGAAATCAAAATAATTTTCCCTAACCTCGGTTTAGTGGTCTTGAAACCACTGTTCCAACTAGCCCCAAAATCGGGCTGTTACAACTCTTCCCCCTTTAGAGATTTTCGCCCTCCAAAATCTTACCAGTAAAGAGGTTTGGATATTGTTCTCTCATGGCTTCTTCCAGTTCCCATGTAGCTTCTTCTACACTGTGCTTTTGCCATAACACTTTTATTAAGGCTATGTTCTTATTCCGCAACTGTTTCACCTCTCGAGCCAAAATCTTAATCGGCTTCTCGTAAGTCATAACCAGTCGTATCTCAATTTCTGTTGGAGGAATCACATGCGAAGGATCGGAGCGATATCGTCTTAACGTCGATACATGGAACACATTGTGTATCTTCTCTAACTCTACCGGCAAAGCCAACCAGTATGCTATTGGCCCAATTCTATCTGTAATCTCATACGGTCCTATGAATCACGGACTCAATTTCCCTTTTCGGGCAAATCTCAATATCTTATTCCGCGGGGACACTTTCAGAAATACCTTGTCACCGACATCAAACTCGATTTCCTTCCTTTTTAAGTCCGCATACGACTTTTGTCGGTCTGAAGTAGCTTTCAGACTATCCCGGATCACTTTCACCTTTTCTTCAATCTCTTTAACCAGATCGACACCATGAATCTGCTTTTCACTAAGCTCGGTCCAATACAAAGGAGCCTGACACTTACGACCATATAAAGCTTCATACGGTGCCATCCGTATACTTGACTGATAATTGTTGTTGTACGCAAATTCGACCAAGGGTAGGTATCTTTCCCAACTACCTTCGAACTCCAGTAGACAACATCGGAGCATATCCTGCAACTTCTTCCAAAATCTTAAAGTAAATCCCGGATCTCTATTCGAGATAATGGATACAAGCACTCCATGTAATCTTACCACTTCCGCAATATACAACTCGGCTAACTTATCCAGCAAATAATCAACCCGCACCAGTATAAAGTGAGCCAACTTCGTTAATCTATCAACGACAACCCACACAACATCTTTCTTTTTTGGGGTTATAGGCAACCTCGTCACAAAATCCATGGTGATCCGATCCCACTTCCACTCAGGAACCATCGCTGGTTGAAGCAATCCCGAAGGCACTTGGTGCTCAGCTTTTACTTGTTGACAAATCAGACATCTTGTTACAAACTCCGATATGTTTCTTTTCATACTCGGCCACCAATAAAATTTCTTTAGATCATTGTACATTTTTGTACTACCCGGATGCACTGACAAATAACTACTATGTGCTTCATTCAATATCTCTCGAATCAACTCATCATCCTTAGGTACACAAATTCTATCATGGAACATTAAACAACCATCCGAACTCACCCGAAATTCAGAATCATTTCCCGATTCACACTTAGCTTTCTTAGCTTGCATCTTATTGTCATTCTTCTGAGCTTCACATATCTGTTGGATAAATAGCCGCCTAGCCCTCAACTCAGCTAATATAGTACCATCATCAGACAATGCTAAGCTCGTGCTCATAGTTTTCAAAGCATACAAGGATTTCCTACTCAGGGCATTCGCAACCACATTTGCTTTCCCCGGATGGTAATTGATTACTAGCTCATAGTCCTTCAATAACTCAAGCCACCACTGTTGTCACAAATTCAAATCCTTTTGATCCATCAAGTACTTCAAGCTCTTATGGTCTGTGAAGATTTGGCACTTCTCATCACCATAAATAATGTCGCCAAATTTTTAACGCGAAAACAATCGCGGCCAACTCCAGGTCATGAGTTGGATAATTCTTCTCATGCGGTTTTAGCTGCCTCTAGGTGTAAGCGACTACCTTACCCTCTTGCATCAACATACAACCGAGGCCATTAAATGATGCGTCACTGTAGATCACAAACTCTTTCCCCGACTCAAGTTGCACCAAAATCGGCGCCTCAGTCAATAATGTTTTCAATCTCTCAAAACTCTGTTGACATTTCTCAATCCATTCAAACTTAACATCATTGTGCAACAGTTTCGTCATTGGGGTAGCAATCATGGAGAATCTTTTCACAAACCGTCTATAGTACCCCGCTAAACCCAAAAAGCTTCTGACTTTTGACACGTTCCTCGGCGGTTTCCACTCCACAATAGTGAGATCTTTCCCGGATCAACTCTAATACCATCACCCGACAAAATGTTTCCTAGGAATCTGACCTCTCTGAGCCAAAACTCACTCTTACTAAACTTAACATATAACTGCTTGTCTCTTAAAGTCTGTAAGACAATTCTCAAATGCTTCGCATGTTCACTCTCATCAGGAGAATAAATTAATATGTCATCAATAAAGACAACCACAAACTTGTCCAAATACAGTCGTGAGACTCGGTTTATTAAGTCCATAAAAATTGCAGGAGCATTCGTTAAACCGAACAGCATGACCAAAAACTCATAGTGACCATACCTCGTCCGAAATCCCGTTTTCAGCACATCTTGCTCCTTAACCCTCAACTGGTAATAACCGGACCTCAAATTAATCTCCTTTAGTTGATCAAATAGATCATCTATCCTTGGATACTTGTTCTTCGCAGTCACTTTGTTAAGCTGTCTGTGGTCTATACACAATCTCATCGACCCATCCTTCTTCTTTATAAAAAGCACCGGAGCACCCCATAATGAATAGCTCGGTCTTGCAAAACCCTTGTCCGTTAACTTTTGCAACTGAACCTTTAGTTCTTTCAACTCTAGTGGGGCCATTCTATATGGAGCAACCGAAATAGGTGTCGTTCCCGAAACTAACTCAATTCCAAACTCGACCTCTCTAACTGGAGGTAATCCGGGTAACTCTTTTGGGAATACATCCGAATACTCACATACAACCGGCACTGTTTCAATCTTTACTTCGGACTCTTGAGTATTTAACACGAAAGCGAGATAAGGCTCTTATCCTTTTCTCAAATATTTCTCAGCCACCATGGAAGAAATCATCACCGGTAAGCTATCTGACCCACCTGATTCAACCTGAATAACATTTCTATTTTCACATTTCAATTCAATAAATTTACTACCACAGTTCACTAAAATACTATGGGTAGTCAACCAATCCATACCAAGAATCAAATTAAATTCATCAAATGGCAATAACATAAGATTTACCGGAAAACAATGACTCCTAATTATTAAAGGACAATTCCTACACAACTTGTCAACTAACACATGTTTACCTAACGGGTTTGACACCTTTACTACAAATTTTGTAGACTCAGCAGTCATACTCAAACTAGATGTCAATCTCATACAAATATAAGAATGGGTAGACCTCGAATCAATCAAAGCAACAACAAAGGTGTTATGAAGAGAGAAAGTACCCGTTATTACATCTAGCGATGATGCCTCTTCGCGAGCGCGAATGGCATAAGTCCTTGCAGGTGCCCGACCCTCTGTGCTCACAGTAGAGTCTTGTGATGCACCTCTACTACTAACCCCACTTCTCGGGTTCTTTTGTGGCCTACCCCTAGAAGATATAGTGCTTGATCTTATTTCCTGTTTCTTCTCCTTGTTATCCCTTTCAGGGCAGTTTCGGATGAAGTAGTTAGGGGACCCACACTTATAACAATTTCAATTGTTTCCCTAACACTCTCCAGTGTGATGTCTGCCACAACTTGGGCACTCCAGTTTAGACTTTGGATTGCCCACACTTACTATCGAGATGGCCTGAACTCTTGAACCTGAGTACGTTTTGCCTCGCTCTCTTTGCGAATACCCGACTGATGCAGTCGTCCGAGGGTTCACTTCATTGGACCTCTTCGATTGAGTTTGGTAAGATTTACTCATCGACTTTTTTCTTGCATCCCAAGCCTCACTTACGGCTTTCCTATTTTCCTTACTCAATTCTTCGGCCTTATTGGCCCTATCCACCAATACTGTAAATTCTTTTTGTTTTGAAATCCCGACTAAAAGTCTGACATCCTCATTCAGCCCATCTTCAAATCTCTTGCATAAAATGACTTTTGTAGACATGCACTCTTGCGCGTACTTGCTGAGCCTAACAAATTCGCACTCATATTCCGCCACAGTTATTTTTCCTTGCATTAACTCAAGGAATTCCTTCTGTTTCTGGTCCACAAACCTCTGACTTATATACTTCTTTTGGAACTCTTCCAAAAAGAAGTCCCTCGTCACTCTCTTCTTCGGAACAATTGATGTCAAGGTCTTCCACCAATGGTATGTTGAGTCCCTCAGTAAGGATATGGCACATTTTAAGCTCTCCTCAGGCGGACATGAGAGCTCATCAAATACTCTCCCCAGGGTCATCATCTATATTAGCTCGAAAGTCCTCAGCCCGTTGCTTTCGGATTTTATCTACCGGAGGCTTAGTTGTCCTCACTAAGTCTATACCTTGGGGAGCCACAGGAACTGATTGAGGTATAGGAAGGGGCGGAGGAGGTTGAGCATTGGGGTTTGCTCGTACATATTTCGTGTATCAGTTACTCATTATTTGGAGAAAACTTCCCGAGCCTCTTCTCCTTAACCCCTAGTCTCGGGTCCACTCTGCACAGGCACGGTTCCTTGCGCAGGAGTCAGTGCATTACTAGCTGCGTTATCAGCAGCTGATTGATAGGGATCCATATACTACACCCCTTGGCCATCGTCTACACCGAAACCGGGTACGAGGCGTTACCATACTTAACTTGCACGATTTAACAAGTTCAAGCTATCAGACTTATTTCAGACTAAAACATTTCCATTCATATGCCTATCATCCTTACAATGGACCTACAATGTCCTAAACACGTTTCCAAAAGGGTTCGGGGATGATTTGAAAACTTTTATGCACTTAAGAAAATTTTACCTAAATAGGGACCACACGCCCGTGGAGTAGATGACACGCTCGTGTATCATCTCACACGCTGGTGTTCGACGCCCGTGGTCGACACTGACTTGAATCACACGACCTGGACACACGTGCATATGGCTGGCCCGTGGTCACCTCTGATTAATCCACACGGCCTGGGCACGCCCGTGTGCTTCAACCGTGCGGTGATTCAAATTCCAAATTCAAGGTGCAGACTTCACACGGCCTGGGCACACACCCAAGAAATGGTCATATGTCATACACGGCCTAGACACACACCCTTGTACCTCCCTATGTGGATAAGAATAATGCTATTTGCCAAGCTTTTAACACCCCTCTAGTTCACACCCCATGGATCCATACAACAAATCAATAAACAACTTATAAATTGCAATATAAACTTCCATGAATAACTTCATATTTTCATAAATGATAAGGTGAGCCATCAACCATGGCAATATACAAAATAGTTAACTTAATAAAGGGCAAGCACAATTTTGGCCAAAATAACAAAATAATCTAACTAGTCTAGCCGCTATACATGCTATATACAAAATCACTAAGTCTAGATATACCGAGATGAGCTGATAGTGTGGGTGATCTTTTGGTTATCGACGTATTCTGGCTCAGCTCTTAAACTCTATAAAACAAGGGAAAGGAAAAGGGAGTAAGCTTTAAGCTTAGTAAGTTTACATGTAAACAATATAACATTATAGTGGGTGCTAAACAATTATATAGCATGTCATGCTAAGCAAGAAACAATCCACAATCATAATCATGCTTACTCATTCTTTCCATTTGCACATTCCAACCATATCACAAGCTTAATGTATACATTCATTAGCATACTTCCCTGCACTTAGCACCACAATGTCATCTAATACAACACATCACAATCTCTTAATCAACTACTCATAATCAAATTACTCGGTGGTTTCGCACTTAGCCCACCGTCAGTCTTTATTAGGGTGGTATCACACATAGCCCACCAAAAATGTTAGTTGCGGTGGTATCGCACATATCCCACCAAATGATAAATAGACTATGGTATCGCACATAGCCCATCGTAATTAAGTATCAATGTGGTATCGCATTTAGCCCACCGTAAGGTATTAATATAACACACTAACAAATCCATTCCATCATTCATACTAGAGTTATTCAATAACTACCACATTCAATCCACTTGAATCATACATGTCCTTGATTGTGCTATGAACTGATCAGCAACAACAATGTGTATATATATAATGCATTGTTTACATATAAACTTACCTCGGTGCAAAACGTTTCAATTCGCGATTCAATTCGTAACCTTGCCTTTTTCCCGGTCAAGGTTAATGTCGCGCTCTTCTTGATCTATAACAATAAAATTCATTCATTTAAATCATTTTACGGTCATATAGCATCAAAATCTACACTTAGGCAAAAATAACCATTTTGCCCTTATACTATGGCAAAATTACGATTTTGCCCCTAGGCTCGTAAATCATTTTTCATCAGATTTTCTCAATAAACAAGCCTAGATGAACATTTATTTCTCTTACAACTACTAACTATTCCAACCATTTCATGCATTTATGACATAAATTCATTTTTTGCATTTAAGTCTTATTTAGGTGTTTTCATGCTAACACCTTTCACAAAAGTTGTTTCTCATCTTCCTAACATTCATTTTCTTCCATAAAAACTCAACTAAAAGCATATCTCTCATGGTAAGTCCCTATACTTTCAACCATATCACAAATTAGCCCCCTCAATAGCTAGCTTAACTTTGAGAGCTCCAAAAATGCAAAAACTATCAAGTAACAGCACCAAAAATCACTTATTTAGGTGAGGACAAGTTGCTCAAATTTCAAAGCTTTTAAAACCCTTCATTCATTGTAAAAATCGGTGGATGAAGAAGATGAGAGAAAAAGATGATAGCCTTACTTTACTTTATCATATTTTAGTCACTTAGTCACCAACTTTCACTAAAAATTTAATGCCCTTGTCCCATATCCTGTATGGCCGGTCAACACATATCAAAATGGTATAATTGCACTTTAAAGACCTCCAATTCAATACTCTATAGCTATTTGGCAACTCTACCTTGAAAAATAGAACTTTTGCACTCTATGCAATTTAGTCCTTTTTCACAATTAAGCATGAAATCACTAAAATTAAAGTACCAAAATTTTCATATAGCCATATTTTAATGCCATAACACATAAAATGACATCAAAATAATTTTCCCTAACCTCGGTTTAGTGGTCTCGAAACCACTGTTCCGATTAGCCCTAAAATCGGGTTGTTAAACGAGCTGGGACACGGCCATGTGATCCTATTTTGAATGTCCACACGGCCTGTGACACGGGCGTATCTGCTGGCCATGTTTCGGGTGTGTATCCCATTTTTTATACAAAAATTTTCTGAGTGTTCTAAAAATTTTCAAAGTTACCGATTTAGTTCTGAACTACTCGCAATGTATGTTTAGGTCCTCGTACACTCATATTAGGGACAAATTAATTGAGATTGAATGATGAATGCATGAATTGTGAAAATGTATGCTCAGTGAATGTTTTATTGTTTTATAAGTTCGGTAATACTCCGTAACCCTATTTCGACATTGAATATGGGTGAGGGGTGTTACATTTGTAGGTATCAAAGTTACGGTTTAGTCGATTCTCAAACTAACGTAGCTTATGTTAGAGTCTAGGTATACATGCCATATATAACCTGTGATAGTGTGATGAATCCTGACAATTTAAACTGTGTTTTCGTATAGTAAATGGATCACAATCAAGCTATGGCTGACGATGTTGAGAGTAATACGCCAGCTCCCGCTCAAGGGATAGCGCTATCTGAATCTAGACTCATATCGGGTAGCCATGGAGGAAAGGCTAAGGAAGCCATCTTCCAAATGATGAATGAGTGGTTCACACAATATGTTCGGACAAATCCGACTACTCAACAACCTCCACCCCACCTAATCCCCAACCGATCCATATAGCCCCTCAAGTTATAAAATTTCAACGAGCAAGTAAACCACCAGTTGATAAAATCTGTAAGTACGGGGCCAAGGAGTTCAGAGTTACTATTGATGACGATCCCAAGAAAGCTAAATTTTTGCTTAAAAATACTATTCAAGTATTTGATAAGTTGTCGTGTACATCAGCCGAATGCTTAAAATGTGCCATTTCGTTATTCAGGGACACTACGTATCGGTGGTGGAACACATTAGTATCTGTGGTATCAAGAGAAAGAGTTACTTGGGAATTATTTCAAGTTGAGTTCAGAAAGAAATACATCAGGCAGAGATTCCTCGATCAAAAGCACAAAGAATTTTTAAAACTGAAACAAGGTCGCATGACTGTGACTGAATATGAAAAAAAATTTGTACGGTTGAGCAAGTATGCCTGGGAGTATGTTTTTACCGAACAAATCATGTGTAAATGGCTCGTTGACGGGTTGAACGAGGATATAAACTTCTAGTTGGAATCCTAGAATTTAAAGAATTTGTTGTCCTGGTTGATAGAGCTTACAAAGCCGAGGAACTTAGCAAAGTAAAGAGAAAAACAGATTTAGAGACAAGAGACTCGGGAAAAAGACCGATGAATAAGCCATATCAGTCTTTGTCAAAGAAATCTAGAGACTCGTTCAATCATCCAAATGCTTCAATCAGGTATTTGAGTAGAGATCATGGAAAATAGTACTCAAGTTTTAAAACACAAGCTACATCTGTATCGAGTGTTGGCAATGTGAGAAACAATAAACTCGAGTGTCAATAGTGTGGAAGGCAACATTTTGGAGAATGTTGGAATAAAAGTAATAAAGCTTGTTACAAATGTAGTTCGCTGGATCATTTTATTCGTGATTGTCCTAAGTTAGCTGAGAAAGATCAAATCCAAAATGCAATACCCGGTAATACAGCCACTAGAGGGAGGCCACCGAGAAATGCGGGAAATGTAACCAGTAGTGGAGGTACAACAAAAGACTCTACTATGAAATTCGATGCTAGAGCACCTGCTAGAGCTTACGCTATTTGCACTGGCGAAGAGGCGTCGTCACTTGATGTTAATACCGGTACATTCTCTCTTTATGATACTAATATGATTGCATTGATTGATCCTGGATCGACTCATTCGTATATCTATATGAATTTAGTGTTGAGTAAGAGGTTGTCTGTTGATCTACTGAGTTTGTGATTAAAGTATCGAACACCTTAGGCAAGTATGTTCTAATTGATAAAGTTTGCAAGGATTGCCCTTTGATGACTCGGGGTTACTGTTTTCCGGCTAATTTGATGCTTTTGCCATTTGATGAGTTTGATGTCATTTTGGGTATGGATTGGTTGACTATGCATGATGTCGTTGTGAACTGTAGACGAAAGATTATTGAATTGAAATGGCAGAATAATGGAATTCTTTGATTAAATCTGATGAGTCAGGTGGATTACTAGTTGTGATATCGCCTATGTCAGCTCAGAGATATGTGAGAAATGGTTGTGAAGTTTATCTTGCGTATGTTTTAGATACAAAAGTGTCTGAATCAAAGATTGAATCAGTGTCGTTAGTATGTGAGTATTTGGATGTGTTTCCTAAAGAATTACCGGAGTTGCCACCTATCAGAGAGGTTGAATTTGCTACTGAATTAGTGTCAGGAACTCCACCGATATCTATAGCTCCGTATAGAATGGTTCTAACAAAGTTGAAAGACTTGAAATCTCAGTTGCAAGAGTTAACAGATAGAGGTTTTGGACGACCTAGTTTTTCACCCTAGGGTGCGTCGGTATTATTTGTAAAGAAGAAATATGGATCAATGAAAATGTGTATTGATTATAGACAATTCAACAAGGTTACAATAAAGAATAAGTATCCGCTGTCGAAAATAGATGATTTGTTTGATAAATTGAAAGGGGCAACCATGTTTTCAAAGATTGATTTGAGATCTGGGTATTATCAGTTGCGAGTGAAAAATTTAGATGTGCCGAAAATTGCATTCAGAACGAGGTACGAACATTATGAATTCCTTGTTATGCCTTTCAAATTAACTAATGCTTCTACAGTCTTTATAGATTTGATGAACGAGGTTTGGTTTATATATACATAGCCATGTGAGTTGGCTTATAATAGTGAATTCGATGATGTATAAAAGTGTGCAAATGGCTTTTGTTTGAGTTTAGTAATTGCCTTATAAAGTGCTAGTTATGATGATATTTAATGCTTGTTGAAAATGGATATGGTGAATATCAAATGGTTGATGAATTGGTAATTAGTATGCTTATGAGTTTAGGTAAATTGATGCATGTTTGGAAATGACCATATTAATGACTGAAAAAGGTAAAATTTGGTATGTTTTTGAATTGCATATTGTGGTAAGGTGAGTCTTGTATTTGTTGGTACTGAAATGGAATAAATGATGCTTGGTTGAAGATGATTGAATGCTTATTTATGCCTTTTACTGGTACCAATTGGTTTGATGTAGGTGTGTACAAATTTGGGTGGCAAATTGGCTTGGTAAATAGCCTATTTTTGTCCACACGAACAGAGACACGGACGTGTGTCTCAGCCGTGTATGACACACGGTTATATTACACGGCCGTGTGTCCCCTGGTGTTAAAATTGAAATCAAGTTAGTATGCTCCACCCGGCCTCACACACGGGCGTGTGAGTTGGCCGTGTGACATAAGTCAGTATGCTCTTACAGGTTTGGCACGGCCTAGCACACGGTCTGGCACACAAGTGTGTATGGCCATTTGTAGGGCACACAAGCTAGCCACACGGACGTGTGTGTTGGCCGTGTGACCCAAGTCAGAGAGTTACACGGGGTTGGACACGGGTTGGAACACGGCCATGTGATCCGATTTCGAATGTCCACACGGCCTGTGACACGGGCGTGTGTCCCCTGTTTTATGCAAAAAAAATTTAAGTGTTCTAAGAATTTTCAAAGTTATCGGTTTAGTTTCGTACTACTCCCAATGTATATTTAGGGCCTCGTAAGCTCGTATTAGGGACAAATTGATTGAAATTGAATAATGAATGCATGAATTGTGAAAATGTATGCTAAGTGAATGTTTAATTGTTTTATAAGTTTGGTAATACTCCGTAACCCTATTCCGGCATTGAATATAAGTGAGGGGTGTTACAGGTGGGTAATCATCATTCCATACACACTTCTCATGTTGGTGAGTCTATTTTATCTTATGGATCTCACTTTTTATTGCTTAAAGATTTATTGTACGTACCTACCATTTAAAAAAAACTCTTATTTGTGTTGAAATTTGCCAAAGATAATAATGTGTATTTTGAGTTTTATCCCACTTGCTGTTTTATAAAAGATCTAGCAACTCGTTGGATATTACTTCAGGGCAATGAGGTAAATGGGCTCTATTAGTTTGCTTCTAGTGCATCTGAGCTAGAATTGACTGTTGAAAGTTCGTCGTTGAATAGTGGTGATGTGGTGTGCAAGGATCTTGAAGCAGATTACATGTTCGAGTTAAGCATGTTGAACTTGATTTGCATTTTGTGCATCTTAAGGTTCTTAGTGGGCAGCTTCAAGTTAATCATATATCTGGAAGTGATCTAATAGCTGATGTACATACCAAGCCATTAACTATAGGAATGTTTTCTTGTTGTCGTGATAGGATGAATGTGCTTGTAATGCCCATTTTTAGTGAAATCAAAACAGTGGTTTTGAGACCACAAATCTAACGAGTAAATTTTTATTTTATTATTATTTTAGTGTCTATGGAGTATTAGTAAGGTCGTATAAAAATTTTGTTAATAAATTTTGACGTTTGCATGCTTAATTAAGTGAAAAGGACTAAATCGTAAAATGTGTAAAAGTGGAGTTCTAGTAGTTAAAGGTATCCAATAACCATGAAACTTTAATGTAAGAGGACTTAGATGGTAATTGGACCATTATTATTATTAGTGGACATTTATGGACATAAATTAGATGATTTTTATGTTAAAAGACAAGGTTAATTAAGTAATTCAATTAATAAGTTAAAATTAAAATAATAAAAACAAAAGTGTCATCTTCCTGATTTCCATCTTCCACCGAAATTGATATTGGAGAAGCCATGGCTAGGGTTTGAAAGCTTCAGTCACTTGTTTAGCGTGTATGTAAGTGAAAATTTATCTCGTTTTTAATGATTTCTATGTTTTTGAAGTCGTTGTAGCTTAATCTATCTACCCCAGGGACTAATTTGCAAAAGTGTTAAAGCTTTAAGGTATTTCCATTAGCATGTTTGAATGATTCTTGAAATTTAATGAAAGGTTATGAGTCCTTGTTGTTAAATAAACAAGTTTTGTAAAGGGATTTTTGATAAAATTATCATTTAGGGACTTATTTGTTAAAGAAGTAAAATACCGTGATAAATTTGTGAAATGATGATTTGTATGGGTTGATTATAAGTCCTTAGGTATTTCGACTACCATGAAATGGGGAAGAAATTGCATAAATTTCAATTTATAAGCTTAAAAACTAAATTGTAAAGAAGTTAAAATATGATGGGTAAATGTGTAATTTTAAAAGTATGAATTTAGACTAAATTGAATAATATGAATATTAAATGGATTGAATTTGAATATTTAGATCAAGATAAACCTTGTACGGATCTATGTCGAGGAAAAGCTAAATCCTCGGATTAGTTGATCTTATTTCGACATCTTTATAACTGAGGTAAGTTTGTATGTTAAAATAACGTTTTAATTTTATTTTGATATATATGTTATAGTGCTATTTATCATGTAAACAAATGATGGAAATCCAATGACGTTTCGACTATTATCAAACCCCGTTTGAACCTTAGGAATATATAGGATACGAATGACAGGTCATTAGGGTTACCATGTTTTAGGTGTCGGTCCTGAATGTCCTACTGATGGCTGAGTTCTGGCATTTGTTGTAGATACTCATCAGCTTGTGTGAGCGGCATCGTGTAACTTTTATTTCGATCGTCAGCTTATGTGAGCAGACCCATTTTATGGCTCGAATGAGTAACGATGTAAAGGAAAAGAAAAATGAATGGTTTCGATCATATGTTTAGCACACTTTGTGTGAGCTTTCCCGCATATCTGATATTATTCTAAGTGGTTCAACGGGCGTGAAAAGGGAAGGAACGGTAAATGTGATATATAGGCTATGTTATGTACCTATGGAAAGGTATGAAATGATAATGATCTATGAATGTATATCTATGTTTATGAAAGTATGAATTCAATGGCATATTGTTCATGTGAATTTATTATGAAAGTATGAATTCAATGGCATATTGTTCATGTGAATTTACCTTACCATGTGATAATTCAAGTGAATTATGTGTTAATGCACTAACAATTGTTGTGATGATGCTTAGGCTTGTGCCAAGCTATTGGTTGGATTGAATTATGTTTAAATTATAAGGTCATGCATTGAAATGGTAAGCTACATTCATGATTTATGAACTTACTAAGCATTTTATGCTTACGTAGTTTTCTTTCCTATGTTTTATAGATTATCGGAAGCTCGATCGGTTTAGAAACTCGACGGAGACCTATCGCACTATCCAATGAATATATCGGTAGATCTTGACGTTTTGGCCAAGGTTATAATGACATGTATAGGTGGACTTATGTTTAAAGTTTGAGTTGAATGCTAAGTGTTGATTTTGGTATGTATATATATGTTGGTTGCTTGGTACCATTTGGAAATGGTTGATTTGTGTCATTTATATGATTTTGATGCATGTAAGTAATGGTCCAAATGGTAAATTTATATTGACATGGTTTAGGTCAAGAATGGCATGTTTTGAGATGAAAATAAGTTAGTTGTGTATGGCCAAATATGCATAAGTTTAGATGTGTTAAATGGTTTGTGATTAAGGTGCCTTATTGACATATTGGTTGTATGGATTAATGGTTTAGTGATTTGGTCATTTTATGCATGTTTTGGGTATGTTTTGATGCCTTGGTCATATGTGCAAACTGTGTTTAGGTACATGCTTGAAGTGGGTGAAGGAAATGGCTTGATTTTGGCCAATTTTTTGTGCACATGGCCTAAGACACAGACGAGTGTGTGTCTCAGCCGTGTATGACACACAGTCATGCAACACTGCCGTGTGTCCCCTGTAGGTTTCAAAAGTTCCAAGTCAGGCAATTACATGGCCTAGCACACAGCCTGGCACATGGGCGTGTGAGGCTATTTCAAGTGTTACTCGACTTGGCACATGAGCATGTGGCTTGGCCGTGTGACCCAAGTCAGAGAGTTACATGGGCACGGACACGAGCTGAGACACAACCGTGTATCCCTATTTCGATTGTTACACGGCCTGAAACACGGGTGTGTATCTCAGCTGTATCACCTTTACAATTTAAAATTTCTAACTTTTTCCTTAATGTTCCAAATGTTTTCGATTTAGTCTAGAATCGTTTCTAAAGTGTTTCTAAGGTCTCGAGGGCTCGATTAAGGGATGATATGCATGTTGATGAATGAATTATGCTATGTTTATATCAATGTTTGGAAATGTATGTTTTTATGTTATGGTTTTATGGTAATGCTCTGTAACCCTATTCCGGCGACAAATACAGGTTAGGGGTGTTACAATGCTAGCTCTTGATGATTTTGTTCGAGAATGTGGAGGAGGAATATTAGAGTAACTAATGTTAGTTACAAGTAGTTATGAATTTAATTATAGGGTAGTTTTGTTATCTGTTGTAACTTCATATATATGTATGAGAAATCTTTAGCTTACACATCAAGATTAATAAAACTCATTCCTTCCAACTCTCTGTTTGTTAGGTTCGAATCGTGTTAGCCCATCCCCTACCCTTAATGTTGTATAAAAAATGAAAAAATTAAAAAATTTAAAGAAAAAAATTAATATTGTAGATGGATATCATAAAAATCTTGGTTTTAAGATTTTTGAAGCTTTTAAAGAAAATACCGCTTACTCTTCTTTCTTTCCTTTTTTTTTTTTATTTTTAGTTCTATTTTTAAAAGTTATGAAGTAGCATTTTATTTTCTTTGAAACTTTCATTTTAAATTATGTCACATAAGATTTTGAGTATCATTTAATGGTTAAATTAACAATTTAAATAATGGAAGGACCTAATTGATATAACATCGATAATTTGAATGAAACTAAAACATTTTGAAATCTTAAGACTAATTTAGAATAAAAGCCAGAGTTTGAAGATATTTGTTACAATTAACTCTGAAATTACAGTACAAATAATACCAATTCAAATAATTATAATCAAAATTAATCATTATAAATTACAACTGAATCCATAATTAAAATAACATCCGAATCATTATAACAATTTTCATCAATTAAGTTTTAAACCATTTCTATATTACCCACTCTCTTCGAAATTATAATAATTTTCATCAACCAGTTGAAGTATGTGGAAGTCTGAGATTAGATCATCAAGAATAAGAAGTTCATCGATCAAGTACCGATAGAATTACGGAGGTGGAAACAGGTTAAAAATACGGGCACTCTCCTGCAGGGGTACATTCTATCACCTTAAGGGAAGGTTGGATGCATATCCTACTATCTTACTCAAATTGGCTTCCCGGAAACCGTCCGGGGACGAGGGAACACTTGAAGAAATAGCCAGCAAATAGAACGGATCATATGACAGTTGAATTGTATGATTTAGACTTTCACCATTGGTGATAATTATGAATTAAGGTTAGAGGGTGGGGATGATTTAGACTTTCACCATTGGTGATAATTATGAATTAAAGTTAGAGGGTGGGAGGGGGGGAACCTACAAAACAAAAGAGTTGCAAAGTTTGAAGAGTAGTGGTTTGGATTTCAAAGCAAAGGAAGAAAAGTGTCAGCATCAAAGGGAGTTGGGTTTTTTTACCCAAAGAATACAAAATAATTAAAAAAAATTCCAAATTGATATACGAAATCAATTATGTACCAAAATGGTACAAAAGGGTGGTGCCGCCTTAGCCACTAGCACCTTTGGTGCCGCCTGTGGCACACCCTCAACCACCCAATTTTTGTTTTTTTAGCAGTTTTGTTGAGGGACCTATTATGCAAATTTTCCAATTTTGAGAAAAAGAAGGGAAAAAGTGCGGCTGTCACACCCAACTTTAAATTTGAATAATTGCCTTCTAAGCCCTCCCTATTTATTATTTTCTTTTTATTCCCCTTCAAATCACTATATTATGTTTAAACAAACCATTAATCTGTTTTTGTAGTTAAATAAGCCCTTATGGTTTTTACTCATAAAATTTAAAAACTTGTTGATTAAATTTTAAAAACACAAAAATGATAATGTGTTACGTAAACATGAGAATAGGGACAAAGTGGCAGATCGAGTCTTTGCTCCCCCTCTCTGGATAATTAGAAAATTTTCAATTTTATCCCTTCCCAAAAATAATAATTCAATTGAAACCTTTTTAATTTTGTAGTAAAATAATATTTTAATCCTCCTAAAATTTAATAAATAATTTTAAGAAATTTATCATAAAATTTTTAGCTTTGCACCCTTCCTCTATTTTATAAATTTATCTCAATCCCACGACATAAAATTTTCGACTTCATCTCTGCAAGAAAAAAGTATAATAATAGTTGTAGTATAAGATATTCAACGTTAAAAACAAATAAAGCTTTAAATCATAAAAGAAAAAAAAAAGGAAATGATACTTATCATTTTGAAAAAGTGTTGTAAAAAAGTGTAATATGTTGATTTCGAGTGTTTAATATTATTATTGTAAAATTACGGTTGAAAGTTAAAATATCTATTTTAGACATAATGATGGAAAGTAAAAAAAATTTTAAATAGTTTAATATAATGATATATGACATATAAATTTTAAATATCTAAATTATTTGTAATATTTAATTTAAATATATAATTAGATATTATTAATAATATAATATCAATTACTCTAAGTAATATAATAATAACTATTAAATCTATGCATATATAAAATTTAAAGAGTCCAAAAAAGTATATCATAATGTTTACAATTTTCAAACATGTGCCCTAAGAGTGAAGTATTGTTAATTGTGTAAAGTAAAGCTAAAGTAAAGCTATTTTAACATTGAAGTAAAGCTATTTAAAAAATATAAACTAATTCACATCTTATGTTGATGTAAATTTTGATGAGAATAATTTATTAAATAAAAATATATATTTAATTTAATCAACAAGTTTTTAAATTTTATGAGTAAAAACCATAAGTAAAGGGCTTATTTAACTACAAAAATAGATTAATGATTTGTTTAAACACAATATAGTGAGTTGAAGAGGAATAAAAAGAAAATAATAAATAGGGAAGGCTTAGAAGGCAATTATTCAAATATAAAGTTGAGTGTGACAGTCGCACCTTTTCCCTTCCTTTTCTCAAAACTAAAAAAATTGCATAATAGGTCCCTCAACAAAACTGTTGAAAAAAAAAAACAAAAATTGGGTGGTTGAGGGTGTGCCACAGGCGGCACCAAATGTGCCAGTGGCTGAGGCTGCACTACCTTTTTGTACCATTTTGGTACATAATTGATTTCGTATACCAATTTGAATTTTTTTTTTTATTTTTTTTGTATTCTTTGGATAAAAAACCCGGGTTTTTAATTTGGTAGGTCAGGATTCCCATTCCTGTACTTAGTCTTGATTACAATTTGTGGAGGTCACACATTTGGTATCATAATCAAGTCAAATCAAGAAAAAAACAATGCTTCTAATATTTTTATTTTTATTTGTTTTATTGAATTATTTATCAATGATTATTTTTTAATTCCAAATTATATTATAAATTAATGTGTCTTATAAATTAAGTACAATAAACTCGTGTATAAATATTAGTTAGCACATAAAGCTAGTTTAAAAAGGAGTTATATCCCTGTAAAACCAAAACATTTCGGTCATCATTTAGAAAACAAAATTTACAACATGATAAAAAATTGCGAAAAAAAAAAACAACAGTACGGATGCCAATATAGGAAAGGAAATTATGCGTTTCTTTCTTGTTTCTTTCCCTATACACAGGCTAGGTTAAAAACACATGATATTAATGTCGGCATTCTATTGAAATTTATTTGAAAATTAAATTTTAATTTTGAGAGAGTTTATTTTGGACAAAATCCTTTAAATTCAACAATTACAAAGCTTTAAAAACATTTTGGAATAATTTTGAATCATCACTTAAGTGTTTGGACATGGTAAATGCATTCAATGAACTTCCGGTCGATAAAAAATACATGTTATATGAGTGCAATAAGGCATGTCTCGAAACAAGACTTATATGTATCGACACATTGGCCTCATGTCTCAAGACTTAGGGTTAATGTCCTGAGACACGACCTTATCCACTATATGTATATTTGAATTTTTATGTCTCGAGATATAAAATTCACGTCTTCAAATTTTGGATATCTGAAATAAATACTAAGCTTTTAAACTTATTTATCTCAAGATCTGAAAGCAAGAAACCAAAAATTATACTCCAAAACACTTGTCAACCATTCTAAAACACACTCATACATTACCGACATATGGCACATCACTTTAAAGCTTTAAAGTCCCCTGAGAGATCATTCAAGCACCGTACAGTGACCACATATTCATCCAAAAAATAATCATGTTCAAACAGTAAGGAAATATATTCAAAGTAGTTATAGTGCATGTATGCATCTCAATGTTAAGCATTCATTCAACCATGGCAAGGCCAACCACTTGCTAATCCTCAAAACAAAACATTAATAGCATTCAACATCAGAACCCTCGAATAATAAAACTAAAATATATACAATATAATTGAACACCTAAGTACATGTCATGAAGGAGTCATTGCTATATATATACATATTAAAGTGTTATGCTTTTCGAGTCTTGCAATGATGATGTGATCCAAAAGAGATGAGTTGAGATCATGATAACGGGGCGTTAAGCAAGCACTATCAATCTACTAGATGTCAGTTTTTTCGTTGGTAAAGGGTTCTTAGCAAATATTGAAATGATTAGAAGTAAAATCCGTTGGGAAGGTGATGAATAAGTGAGGTAAAAAGAAAGGAGGTTTAGAGGTGGTGAATGTTGAGGAATAGAATGTGTCACTTTTAGCAAAATAGTGGTGGTGATTGGCTAAAGAATCTAAGTTGAGGTGGAGGAGGATTCTTACATTCATACATGTTGAATCACAAAAAAACTGCAGTAAAAGGAACCCCAAATGTCCAAAATCTGGAAGGACATTATTAAGAATTAGAATCAGATTTTGATTGCTCAAAATACGATGTAATTTGGAAAATGGAAGTACCACAAAAACTACAAGCCGCTCTCTCTGTGGTTGGTGGTGTTAGATAGTATTTGCCCTTAAGTTAAAAAAGTCCGTATTTATTTGACAGAGGAGTGCAGTGTTGTTACCATCCTCTTTCTTATTATCCCCATTATCTGGCTTGCCTTAAACCCAAATGTTTCTAACCATAATTCCTCTACCAATTAGCAATTAGTATTATTGTTTCACAAGTAGGGCGGCGATTCAAGTTTCAGATTAAAAAATGAGACTATCCTACACGTGAAATATAGAAAAAAAAGAAAAAAGAAAAGGTATTTGTATTTGTATTAACAAAGAGAATCCATCAGCCTATTTGATGTACCCATAGTTCAAGATGGGGGCACATGGCATGATTTCACCTACTACTCCTTCATTAAACAAAACAATTAAGTGTTGTGATACTTTAAACAATCCCCAGCCTTTTGTTTACTAACCACATTATATTCTATAAATTAAAATGTTTAAAGTCTGGAATAAATATTTTTAGTATAATTATACATTTATTCATCAACTGAGTTGATTTGTAATTTTATTTTAAATGTGTCAACTTAAATTGAAAGTCAAACTTATTATTTCAGAAATTTTAGAAGGATTAGATAAAGTCATAGTGCAAATTTATTATTATATTAATTTATAAGGGACTAAAAAAAAAAAACCATTTAAAGGGGGCAAGGCCCTGCCTAACCTTTTGACGCCGTCCCAGCCTGCAAGCAGGTAAATGGACAAATCACCTCCACCTAATAAAGCATCCTCGTGGACTTTGGCTTTTATTATTATCATCATCAATTGGTGGAGTGAAATTATTCAGACCATTTTACTTTATTTGTTTACTGCCAAAACCCTTATGTTTTTTAATTTAAAAAGCTTTGCAGCCTTTTAATCTTTTACTCCTAGTCTCACCGAGGGGCGAAAGCAGAACAAGTTTTAGGGCGGGCTCAAAATTTAATTTTTTATAGTTTATATTTTTATAATTTTTAAAATATTAAATTAAATTTTTATAATTTTAGAAAAAGTTAAAGTGTAATTTTATTTTTATTAATTTAAATTTTTAATTTTTTTAAAAGAGCTTAAATAATAATTTTTTATTTTAGGAGAGATCGGGACATCTGCCAACTATCCTAGATTCGCCTCTGATCTCACCTCTTTTCTCCCTCATCCAATCCAAGCTTTGCCCAAATCTCTAACACTCAAAATCTCCTATATACAATTATTTTTTAAAAAAATAAAATATATATTTAATTATTTATAAGTAATTTTCTTAATATTAATCTTATTATAAGTTCTTATCATATTTGTTCTTTTTGATATAATGTCTAAAACTATCCATATTCCTTCCACAACCTTTGAATAGAAGGAAATGCACTTCAATGCACTCGAATCGGCGTTCTCCTGCACTGGTAATAATATCAATAATAAATTTAAATCAAAACATTTATTAAACAAATAATAATTCAAAATAAATCCGTTCGAATTTCAAAAATTCATGTTCTAGTCTATCAATCGTAAATTTTATTGCATCACAAATGTGGTTCACTAAATAATATTTAAATTTGTTATATATCGGGTGAGAAAAAAAATTATGTAATAAATATATTTGTAAAAAAATTAAATAAATTTTTGATCTGAATAGTATAGTTAAATGTTTAAAATATATTGTGTCATGAATTCAAATTTTATTATAATTAAATATATTTATTATTTAAAATAGACAAAAACACTACCGTAATAATATAATTTATTTTGTACATACAAAAAAATATTTTAATAATTTTCCAACTAAATTCATCATCAATTGATTCTAAAATCAACTTAAGGACATAAATAAATACACAATTCTAAACCCTTAAATCATATTACATTTAAGTGCTTAAACCCACAACTTTCAGCTATGGGGTTATTAAATAAAAGCTTTAAATCGTATGAAAAGCAAGTAAGGTGGTAGTAAATTAGATTAATTTGGATGGTGTATACTCCATACACAATATTAGTTTAACACAAGACGTGTTGGTACAAAGCTCTTAAAGGGAAGATGCAGAGATATCATATGGCCTAACATGAATGTCATCAGACAGGCAGAGTCGTCCCAAATTTATTTCATATATCTTTTCAGCAGACCGACAGGCAAAGCATCATGTGCAAGTGCAGAAGATAGAAGGATTGGGTAAGTTCCGTATGGTTTAAATCTTATGTGCGGAAAATACTTGGGATCTTTCCATAAATTTTTGTTTTCTTTTTTGTTCATTAGGATCTTTACATAATTGGAGTGAAGGGTTTAGGGTTCAGAAAGTAGCTAGTGTACTATGAGTTATGAAAGTACGTCGTTAAGAATCATGCAAAGTCACCATCTCAATCTGGGCCGATGATGATTTTTTTCAGTTGGATCCCACTTCATATTATTCCCTCAACTGCATCTACTTTTACCATTCTTTTCTTGTTTTTGCTTTCACTGAGATCTCTCAATCACCATTTTATTTATTAACCAGTTTCCATTACTTACAGGAAAAGGGTTTGGGATCCCATCGAGTGGAGCATACTTTCTTTTTATGTTAAACATTCGGATAATGAGTAGAGCAGGCCATTAAAATGTATTGTAAATTATGGACCTTTGTGTGCTGAACCTAGCCCAAATATACTTCTTATTTGTTGCGCACTTAGCCCTAATACAAACATGGTTGTTACTATAGCCATGGGCCAATTTCAATTTATGCAGATGTTGCATCCAACTTCAAACCATTTCATCATTGTTGTTTTTTTTATACAATTCTGGATAACCCATAACCCTCTTTAAACCCTTAAAACTGATGATAGTATGTGCACTCAAACTCACATATTCTTAATTATTGTAATACTAACTAAATTAAGCCTCAATGAACTTAATTATTTTTTGAATTTAATTTTTTAAATATATAGCGTGAGATAAGAATGATGAAAATTTTTAATTGAACCAATCCTAAAACGCATTAGTGATAAAATAAAAATAATATAATAATTATTGATAGGGTAGCAAAAAAAATGTACATAATTATCATGAAAAAAAAAGTACATGAGAAAAAAGTAGGAAGTAGTTATTTCTTTTAAATGAATTTTTATTTTATTATTATTTTTAAATATTTAAAATTTAAATTTATAAAGGTGTGTTTAGTTGGTCGATTCTTACATTATGATTCGTAATGTTACAGTTTGGAATGTGATTACATTGTTTCGATTCTAACATTATAATCATCTCGTAATCTCATATTCTCAAGTAGTGTCAAGATGTCATAAAATAAGGTGTAATTTCATTACCACCTATTCTATTAGCAATGTTAGAGTACGGGCATAATACTAAATTTTAGACCAATTTACCTTTTTTTAATTATTTTAATCAATTTAATCCCTTTTTTAAAAAAAATAAAATTTAAGTCTAATTAAAAAATTATTTTTTCTTAAGAATGAAATAGTAGAATATTATTATGTTTAATTTAATAATTTATTTATTAGTATATTAATTATAATTACTTTTTATAAATTATTATAATTAAATTCATTTCAACATGGTATAAAAAATAAAAATGATAAGAAAGTGTTTTATTTTTGTGGTTGTTTAACGTGATAATGTGCATGTTAAGGGGTTTTATTATTATTATTGAATGAATTTACTTTTCTTGTTTCAATTTAACTTATTTATAGTAAAAGAATATTAAATATATGAAAAATGAGATGACTATATATGATGTTTTGATTCCTATTGTAATGTATAATCTATAAAAGAAAAATTTTAACATCAATAAAGATGCTAGGAAGAAATAAAGTGATTACAACAGCAATTTTATCATCATCATCATCTCACCAGAACTTGGGCTCAAAGCTGGTTAATATTGTGTTCTTGTATAGCATGCATTAATAACTGTAGTTGTAAAATTAAGATAAGAAATAAGGATACAAAGCACATGCACATCATTGTTTAAATTTGTCAGTTTGTTCAATTGCATCCCACTGAGCCCTATTATGTGGGGACGATCTGCAAGCTGTATATTTAATGATATAATATCTATCAATCTGACAGCGACAACTCTTGGAAACCCTTACAACACTTTATCCGCATCTTTGCTTGTTTGAAATCGGACTGAATATGTTAAACTCAGAATAGGATTCTTGAATTATTTTTTTAATTTAAATATTAAAAATAATAGAATCGAATTTATTAAAATGAATTTTGGTCCAATAAATCAAATTATCAATCCCAAAATCATCCCAATTTATTCGAAAATTATAGCGTTTCAAAGACATACATTTACTTATCGGAAAATAAAATATTTGAATACTAATATAATCTTTTATCTTACATGTAGTTTCATTGAAATAAAATTCAGAGATGTGCTTAGTCATATAAACGAAAATGTAATAGATACAGAATTTTAATTTTTAAAATTGTAAAAAGCATATAAATGTTGTTGGTTATTGTTTGTTGATGATATAATATAAAGATACTGTTAATATTCAATTAGGATTTACAAATGTTAATGTTAATGTTTAATTGATGTTTTTTTCTATTATGTTTTTACTAATATTTTTCCTTTTTTCTATTTTTTTTCAAAAATCTTTTTTTTTTTAATTTTCAATCTTTAATATAAATTATTTGGTTTTTTTTAACTCAATCCAAATAATGTTTGGTTTAATTACTTTTTAACTTTTTGACTAATTTTGATGTGAAATTAGAAAATTACTCTTTTTTATTTATGATGATTTTTTTTTAATTTACATGTTTTGTAGTTAAATAATTCACTTTAAAATTGTTATATCCTCGTTTGACATGATATGTGGTATCATGAGAGGATACTTGAGAGACATCTATAGACAACTTTGCGCTTACTTTGCACTCTACAACACTTGGCATATTCTCCACCTAAGTGCTCGGGCAATCCTTTATCACCTAGCTGGTCGTTGAGTGACCAACCGCCTAGGCACCTCATCCTCTTGTTCAGCCACTTTTAGTTAGTACGTACTCACCTCTAGAGGGGACCACCAAGGGACAACTAAGCTTAACAACCTCATACTACCTCATTTAAGAGAATGTTAGAACAGTGCAATGCATGAGGACAATCCATGTACAACGGCCTTGCCACTTGGCTAACCACACGATCACCATGCCCTAAATTTTTTGGTGGCGTGGCCTCGCTGACACTACAACAAAATAGCCCTATGGCGACACTTTTTTTGACCTAAGACGACGCAAAAAGCGTTGGCATAGGTTTATGACGCTTTGTCCGGACGCTTCCAAAATAGTCGCCTATAGTGCGCTTGGCATAGGCATGGCGACGCTTTTGTAAAAAAAGCGTCGCCATAAGTCAACATAAGCCGACCCTTATTGAAGGGTTGTGAAAAGCTTAGTCAATGCCGACCTTTAAAAAAGGTTGAGAAAGACCTAGTCAAGGCTAACCTTTGAAAAAGGTTGCGATAGACCTGTTTAAGGCAACCTTAAAAGGTTGGTATAGTTCTTGTTTAAGGCAACTTTTAAAAACAGTTGGGATAGAACTGCCTAAAGCAACCTTAAAAGGTTGGGATAGACCTTATCTAAGACAACCTATAAAAAAAGTTGGGATAGACTCATCTAAGGCAACCCTAAATAGGTTGGGATAGACCATGTCTAAGGTAACCTTTAAAAAGGGTTAGAATAAACCTATTTAAAGCAACCTTAAAAAGTTGGGATAGACAATATCTAATGCAACCTTTAAAAAAATTGGGATAAACCCGCCTAAAACAACCTTAAAATGGTTGGGATAAACCTTGTCTAAGGCAATTTTTAAAAAGGTTGGAATAAACCCGTTTAAAGCAACCTTAAAAGATTGGAATAAACACGTATAATGTAATTTTTTCTATTTTTATTATTTCAATATTAATATATTTTTATAAATATTTACAGTGAATAATGATACAAATTGTGCTTTAAATACAACTAAAAAATATAAAATTAAAATTTAATTAAAAGTTGAATTTCAATACAAAAATCGATCCAACGACCAAAAACATTTAGCCAAACTCAGATACTACCCGCATTCAACCCAATGTACAAAAGTAAACAAATTAAAAAAACACATAAGACGATGGACATTGATATTGATATTGTACTACATAAAAGCTAATACAATGCAAACTACAACTTCAATTCCAAGAAACTCTATTGATCTCTTATTTCTACACAAGTAGTAGCCTCAAGTAGTGAAACATCTTCTGAGATCCAAATACACCATATACCTTAACAATCCATTTTGTTTATTACCTACTTGTAACATGAAGTCTTCTCTTTTCACCACTATTGCTTCCCGAGTCTTCGCTATATTTAGCATTATCCTCGAGCCCACCTTTTGCTATAAGTCAATTGCGCACTTCATTCAACCTCAAATCATTATAGTAAAATATAGCAAATTCAAAGGTGCATTAGATATGAAATAGCAAATCAAATGAAACATCTCATTTTCTAAGCACAAGAAGACAACTAAAATGCTCTATTGAGATTTGATGAAGATATAACTAAAGCTCAGTATGCAAACATGATTTTGCAAACTACATTATTGATTATTGACTATTATAAGATATATAAATGATTATTGATCGACTATTATAAGATAATATTAGTACCAATAGTCATGTAATGATTATTTTTATTTTTCTTGTTTATACGCCACATACATTGTCCGTAACTCGCATTCAAGCTAGCCAAGATAGAACAATATATCTTAAAAGGGGTAGCATTTCTAAGACCATCAAATCTTTTATTTCTAATGCCATGTGTTCCTTTATTGCTAGGACTAAGCTCCAGAGCATCATACTCTATAGATTCATTAACAATATTCATTAACATATCAAAAGCAAAGGAAAACATAGAAAAGAAAAAAAATCAATTTGTCTTGAGAGAAAGTCTCATCGCCATAATCTATGACTTCTAGTTTTGACAAAAAAACTTGGAAAAAGGAAAGGCGGAACTTAGTTCGAGATAAGATATGGAAAGAAAGAAATGAAGCTCACGATTCCCAAAGAAGCTCAAGCTTGCGCAATATAGTGTATAAGGAGTTTGATCTTGTTAAATTCCTGGAAAAAAGTGGTTCAGATCAAATATCCTTTAAATACACAACCATGCAAATAGTAACATGAATAATAAAAGTCATGACAAGTTAATCAAGCAACATATGTCTCTTATTTCCTTTGTGGAAATTTGATCTATCTCAAGAGTTAAAAATTAGGCAAATTGTCAAAACCAACTAATGCCAAGTTGTAAATGATGTTGGAAATTCAAGGCACATATCCATCATATTCACTAACTAAAATACTTATTCTTACCATGTTAATCGCATAAGCAAATAAAAGATGCCGGATATGGGTAACTCGGTTATACGCTCTAGTTCGGATGTATTTTGACTACTTTCTTGGTTCTCAATGTTCCAAAGAAATCACAGTAAAGAGTCAATGTCCTCAATTAATTACTTTAAATTTGCCTTTGGGTCTAAGGTCATCTTCAAACAAATCACGCAACAAAACTAGGATTACATCTATTACACTAGAGACTAGCAGAGAATTTTTTTATTATATTGGAGACTAGAAGAGAAAATTCAAATTAAACTCCAATTTTAAAATCTATTTTTTTTTGCAATTCATTTGTTTCTCAACAACAATACATCATCCCATTGTCGATTAGCACCAACTTGAAAGACAATAGAAACCCAAGAGAAAAGAAAAAGCTTAAAACAGAAATAAAAATGGCGGATGACTAAGTGGACCCTAAAAGCACACCAATATTAGCTAAGACATTGAGAAACCTCGTATAACGAGAGAAATGATGGTTCTGTTTACTTGGATCTCTATTTCATCTTTCTACGCTTCCTCTTTAGTCTTCTTATGCGCTTCTTTCTTCCATCATATGAGACAAAAAGGAAAACAAGATACCTTGGCTCTCATGGTGATAGGATAAAAGGAAACTTGACGATTGCTAGAACTCCCTTTCACACCGAACGGCAATGCAAAGCAGAAGGTCGGGAAAATCTAAGGGATTTGGGGAAAAGTTTAGGGAAAAAATAAGGGATTCAGGGAAAATTTTAGGGAAAAAATAAAGAATTTTGGGAAAGCAAAAAGCTGTGTAGTTTTTAAGGGGAATTTTCGGCTCAAAGTGGACAACTATAGCATCTCTCTGCATGCAAAATGTTGCAGGAACTTGAAAAAGTTCAAAACGTTTGGGCTCAATAGACTTGAAAGGTTAATGCACGTTTTGAAGCTTTCATTTTTTTATATATTTTACTTGAAAAATAAATACTCATTTAATAAATTTATAATAATAAAAATGAAATAATAAATTTAATTTTAACACAAGAATTTTAGTGGTATTAACAATTAGATTTTTATTTTTAAATTCAAAATTTAAAAAAACTTAAAATTCTCAAAATAAAAACAAGAGAACTAAATTCCAAAAATACAAAAATATAAAAACTTGCATATTCCAACAAATTTGAAACCAACTAGTAAATAATATAATTATTAGAAACAACAATTACGAATTTTAAACGGATAAAAATACCTTAATTCCAAAAAGAGAAAATGCAATTAAAAAAGGTTCGGTCACTGGGAATTTTGGGTTCGATTTTAAGGAATTTAGGGTTTGGAAGAAAATTTTTAGGGAAATTTTTGAGGGGAAAAATTAAAATGTCGCCATTTTGATTAAAATAAAATGATTTTTTCAATCCAATTTTCTTCTTTGTTTCTATATTTGGAAGGTTTAATTATTTCTTAAATTCCTTTAAATTAAGTTTGTTTTGTTCCAAATAATACATTTAATTTGTAAAATTTTATAATGGTGTACTGAAAATAATTTTAAATAATACTAAAACTCAAGCTAGATATGTCTTCCCGATGAAAAACATGTAGTTTTTTGTATTAAAGAAGATAGAGCTTATGATGTTACGATAGAATCGAACAAATCAGAAGAATCAAATCAATCCGAAAGAAGTTCATGGTTGGTTAATAGAAAGGTTAATTATATTCCTTTGACTCTTTATTTTACTTGAAATATTTGTGTCTCAAAACTTGTTTCTAACACGACGAGCACGGACATATGACATTCTAAGAATCCTACAAATAAGGGTGAAAGAAACTTGATTAAAAATAGCACAATTCGATTGACATTGGTTAATCGGTTCATTGACCAAACCGTTTCTTTAATAGCATTGGCCTCTCTTCCACTCCCGCCTTCATTTGATATTCCCTAAACACTACATCTAAAACCCTAAACTCAAAACCTAAAACCTAAAATTCTAAACCCTAAACCATAAATCATAATCACTAAATCCTAAACCATAAACTCTCATAAACCATAAACTCTAAATTATAAACCTTAAACCCTAAATTAATTAGATAAAACTTGAATATTATATATTCTTTCAATATTTTAGAAAATTTAAATAACACTTTCAATTTACTAATTAATTTTGTTTCTCTAGAGATGCATGGGTTAGCAATTTTCTTAATTTTAATATATATAAAGTTTATCTATTATCTCTTAAATAATTTAAACTATAAGGATAATTTTAATATATATTCAAATTAATATTATCTCTTTTGCAGTTATATTCAAATTAATATTCAAATTTTAATTTTTTTCATTTTTAACATATATTTTTCAATGTTTTTAGTTTCAAATTTTTTCTAGGTGCCATTTTTGATTTTTTAATCTCTAAACCCTAAATTCCAATTACTAAACCTTAAATCTTAAACTAAATTAATTTTTTGAGGCATTTTTATTAAAAACCTAATTCACACTCAAAGCTATTAAGTCATTTTTAATTTGAATATATATAATTATTCACAAACTGATGATGTAAAATTTTAAGAATATTCATGTTTTAAATCCAATTTTTTGGTGCTACACATTCAAAAAAAGCTGGAATTAAGGAAATTTGGGACGTTACACCTTTAGACAAAGAGTTGGCCAGAGCGTATGTTGACAAGTCTTTCCCAACACTTAAGAAAGTGTCGCCCCAAAACTATCGTCTTAGGACTAGACATAAGCCAACTCTTATTCAAGCGTTGCCTTAGGCATACATATCCCAACCCTTATACAAAGAGTTGCCCAAAGCATAGTCTATCCCAACACTTAAGAAAGTGTTGCCACAAAAGTGTCATCTTAGGACTAGACAAAAGCCAACTCTTATTCAAGCGTTGCCTTAGGCATACATATCCCAACCCTTATACAAAGAGTTGGCCAAAGCGTAGTCTATCCCAACACTTAGGAAAGTGTCGCCCCAAAACTGTCGTCTTAGGACTACACAAAAGCCAACTCTTACTCAAGCGTTGCCTTAGGCATACATATCACAACCCTTGTACAAAGAGTTGGCTAAAGCGTATGTTGGCAAGTCTATCCCAACACTTAGGAAAGTGTCGCCCCAAAACTGTCGTCTTAGGACTAGACAAAGCCAACTCTTATTTAAGCGTTGCCTTAGGCATGCATATCCCAACCCTTATAAAAGAGTTGGCTAAAGCGTATGTTGGCCAGTCTATCCCAACACTTACGAAAGTGTCGCCCCATAAGTGTCGCTATAGGACTGTTTTGTTGTAGTGTGAGCACAAGACCTCCTTCCCTATGAATACCTTGTAGAACAGTGAAGGGGGGGGGGACTGATCCTTTAATCCTTTTAGCAACCCTAAGAACTACTCAACATTCAACCTCCTTTGCCATCCAAGCCTCCCCCTTACCTACCTCCTTTCTCCGGCTCTTTGCTTGTTTAAGTGAACCGACCTTCCTTGTACCACCACCCTCCTTGTCTCCTCCCTTGTTGACACTTATATCAACAAAAATGCAAACATTAAATATATGTATTTTTGAAATATTTATTTATTTAGCAAATATTTGAAATATTGATATTAGATATACAATTATTTAAAAAAATATTTCTAATTATATGATATTATGTATTTTAATTTGTAAGGATTTATGGTTATATATGCGCTTTTAATATATAGTTTATAAAATAAATTAAAATTTACAAATAATTTATATTAATTGTTTAAAATTATTTAATATATATTTTATAATTATAATATTAATTTAGTCCAATATAATATAAATTATCTTAATTTTTATTTTCCAACACTATGTCTGAAATATATATTTTAACATTTGGAAACTATATTAAACACTTTAAATTAAGAAAACTAATTTTTTTTTTCACATCATTTTATTAAATCAAACTTTTTAAAAATACATTTTAATCACAATAAAAATATTTAATTAGAGTTAATGTTTGATAGGCTAATACTGAAAAAACTTTAATTCCACAAATAAAATTGAAATATCTTGACATATCGTTTGAATTTATTATTATTATTTTACTGCACCTTTCACCTATAAAAACTTCTGTAATACCTTTCTTACTAAACTAACCCTTAAAAAATTATGTGACATCATCATATTCACCTGTAAGTTTATAAAAAAATTATTAGTGATTCCATACATTAATAGTGGAATTTAAAAAACCCTACAAACATTATCAAGAAGCTATTAAGTATCTTGTAATTATATTAAAAAATAGAGTTTTTTTTATAACCATAAATATCCTCGTCGGTTTTAATAAAAAAAAACGTTTTAAATTCAATTATCAATATACTTAATAATAATTTATAAAAATTATATATTACTTTTTTTAATAATTCAAATATAAACTTTAATGAAAAATAATATTTTTGTTCTTTTAATAAAAATAATTAATGCATTATTTAGGGTTTAAACCTGACAATTATTTTCGCATTAAGAGTTAAATTGTTTTCTTATCCAAATTAATTTTTAAACTTAAAGAATTTTTTTTTACATTAAAATTTAAATCTTTTTCTAAAAAATATCATTGACTAACTTTAAGCAAGCACTAAATTTAAAAACTAATATGAAGCTCTAATAAGAAAATAATTGTGAAATTTAACTTTAAAAAAAGAAATTTCCACGTGAAGGGAATTTGTGGACCACGATTTGGATTTGAGTGGTTTTACATCCATGTTGGCTGCCACCTCTTTATTAATAGTAAGAGTTTGTCAAGAATAAATGTGGTCGTGGTCCTGACCTAACCTTATCCTGCTCCATTCAATAATATTTCTTCTTCGTATTTTGGGTTTTAAAAAAAGTTTGTATTTGTCATACGTATAATTTTTTTAAAATACATTATAATTTTTTTACCAAAAAACAGAATGCAAGAGATTTTGAGAAAGTTAAGATTCCTACAATTATCTTATTTACTTATTTTTCAATATAAACCAAGCATTGTGGGCACACACAAAATATCAGCGGTTGAACATAATTAGAATATTTATTTACTATTTAAATATTTTACTTAATAAAAATTTTAACTTGGGGAAGTTATGATACATTCGGTGAGAGATTAAATTAGATGGAAGATTTTATTATTACATTGTATTTTGTTATTTTAGTTTATAAAGTTAAAGGGATTGATTTGTTATTGATTTAAAATGTTAATAAATCTCGAAATATTTATATATTTAAGAGATTAGTATAAATTTTGTATCAAGTATTAAAAATATTTATTTGTTCGTTGAGAAACATATTTTGTGAGTGCATTTAAGAGAGTAAAAATGTTTTTATTGCTTCGCTTACTGCTAAGTTTTCAGTAGAAGGTAGAAGCAAATGACTTAGATTTTTAGGTATAAAAGTGAAGTTGTTATACGGAGATATGATGGAACTTGAATTACTTGTATTGGATTGAAAAATAGTAGATTTACTCATATAGTTAAAGTTTATAGACGTAAAAAAAATTGAACTACGTAAATAATCTTGTGTGTTTTTACTTCTATTGTTCTTGTTGTTGTGCCACTTTCAGTAGACATTGCAATCATCTTAATATTATTTTATCACTTCTGCATATGACTACGATGTTAAAAGTAAATTAAAAAAAAATATTAGTGTTTTGATTTTAAATTTTAATATATTTATGTTGTTTTCTGGATCCATAAATACTTGGATGTTACAAGTACAAGATGTTAAGGTTGGATATTTATCTAGTGTCTGGCCATAAATCTTCCAATTTATACAGTCCTTTTTTTGTTGTCTTTATCTATGTATATTGTAAACTGCGCTATCTTCGGGCACGAGGCTTTGCAATGAAATATTGTCTTAGTACTTATAGTAGAAAAAACAAAAAGGAAAAAGAAAAAAGAAAGGCAGAGTTGACAAAATCCAATCCTAAATACTGTCTGAAAATTGATAGGAAAGGGACCATAAGTGCAAAGTAAGTGGCGTCACATCTTGAAGAGTAGATGAAGTAGCGCACATCTGGAGCTCAGCCTCACCCACTTGCCCTCTTTCGTCACCTTCAATCTTTATTATTATTATTATTATTTCTTTTCATACAATCCCCCATGTGGGATGGGATCCCACTTCCACTCTATTACTTCTACTCCTTTCCTATCACTACAACTCCCTATCTCTCCTCTCTATTATCAATGTTTTTACCCTAATTATAACAACAAATACGCTGTTAAAAATAGCTTTTTTTCTTAGACTTCCCGCTACATAACACTCAAATTAGGTTGGGTTACATTTGAAATTGAATTAGATGACAATTTTATATAATAGGAAAATTACTCAAATAATATAAATAAAATTATTATTTATTGAAATAATATAGAAAAAAAAGTTAATTACTAAAATGATATGTTTTTTATAGTAAAAAAAGGGGTTTGATGAAGGCCTAAATCAAAATTAGTGGTATCGATTTGGGCTTTAATTTCAGGGAGAAATCCGATTCAATGGTGTTGAATTAGGCCTCCCCTCAGCCCGGCACATTGACATGGATTAGACTACTCATTGAATTAGATTTTTCTTTGAAAATCATGTTGTTCTGATTGACCAAACCCAAAAATTTTAGACAATTTTAATTTTAAATCCAACTATTTAAAAATCCAAACTAACCTAAATAAATTTACTAAACCTTAGACCCCTATAAAAAACTATTATAAACTAACCTTAAAAAAACAAACTATGTATACATACACTATGATTGTGTGTATTGTTAGGATTGCAGCACGAATCCCCTTGGATCTATCAAAAATTAAACATTTATTGCCTTAGGAATAGCATGCATGTACAAGTTCCTAAAGAAGAGGCGGTGAAAGTGATGGGCAAAATATTTCTATTATTGTCTTATGCAACCGCAATGAGGAGGATCTGGGTGTGCTTGCCATAAAGTCAAGTGCCATCTATTTTGATGAACCACTTGCAATGCGGAAATGCTTGCACACAAGGAGGAAAAGTGTAACAGCCCATTTTTAGTGAAATCAGAATAGTGATTTCGGGACTACAAAGCCAAACTGGAAAGAAAAATTATTTTCATTTTTTTGCATGATTTGCATTTAGATAGAAATATCATGTGAAAATTCTGATAAGAAAATTTTATGGATTTAGTGCTTAATTACGAGAAGGACCAAATCACATAAAATACAAAAGTTAAATTCTAGTAGCTAGAAGGATAAAATAGCTATGGAATTCAAAACTTGAGGTCCTTATATGGTAATTAAACCATTAATCAAAAGTTAGTAGATATTTTTGATGATTCATCTATGGAAAAATTAGAAAAGGCTAAGAACTAAATTGGAAAGTGATAAAATTAAAGATGATAATTAAATTAAATAGAAATATCATCTTATTTTATATCATCTTCCCCAAAATTTGTATGGAAACCCTAGGAGAGAGAGAAGAAACTAATCAAGCTTAATTGGGTAAGTTTTCTTGTCCCGTTTTTAGTAATTTTTATATTTTTGAAATCGGGATAGTTTACTCTTTTATTTGGGGAATTAATTTGAAAAGTTATCAAACTATAGAATTTATGCCATTGATGAATATGCTGAAAATTTAAAATTTATGGTGGAAAATGAAAGGTTATTGATAGATAAACATCTTTTACAAAGTGATTTTTCATGAAAACATGATTTAGGGACTAATTTGTAAAGTTATGAAAATTTAAGAAAAATTCTAAAATTTATGGAATACATGTGATGTAAATTGTATATTGAAATTTTGGTTAGGCTTGGAATAGGGAGTAAATTTCATGAATTTCATTTTTCGAGCTTAGGGCAAAATTGGAATTTATGGAAAGTTTAGGGGCAAAATAGTAATTTTACCTAAGATGTAAATTGAGTTTAAATGAATATGAAATGTGAGAAATTGATTATTAAATTCATTTATATAGATTTGGATGACTCAAATTCAAATAGATCGAGGAAAGGAGAAAGTTTCGGATTAGTAGATTTATATACGCGAACAAGTGTCGAGGTAAGTTCGTGTAACTTAATTGAGTATGTAAATATGTTGAATTGGATGTTATAATATAAGAATTGAATACATGCTTGATATTGTTTGAAAAGGGTTCAGTTCTGTTTGAATATTGGATTTTGATGGACAAATATGATTTCCCAATTGAATGAGGTCCTGCATTTGTTGTTGACGGGATTTAGCTCGGACGAGTAATCCTATTGACCTCATTACAGAAAGGATTTAGCCTGGACTGATAATCCTGATATAAGCCCTTTTGAGCATATGTTACAGATAGGATTTAGCCCGAACGGGTAATCTTGATTAAGTTCTTATGAGCATATGTTGGAAACAAGATCTAGCTTTGACAAGTAATCCTGTTATATGATATGTGGCTCAAGAGTGTGCTTTATGATTAAATGCCCTAATGGGTACTCTTGAATATGAATTGACGAGCTATTGAATTGTATATCCTGAGTGTACTATTTGAGTATCCATCGAAATTTCAATGATTCAACGGACAAAATACTTGACATGATATGAAAATTATGAGATGAAATGAATAATGTCTTGAAATAATATAGCATGATGAGCTCATCTATGTTTACTTGATGTATATGAGAATTTTGTGATTAACATGTTTGATTGAATGCATATGATTAGGCAATTTTACCAAGTTGATGGAAATATGTTATTATATGTTTAATTTTAATAAATGAGATTGGTAAGTTTAATTCTAGTTATACGAACTTACTAAGCATAATATGCTTACTAGGTTTACTTTTCTCTGTTTAATAGTGCTCGGAAGCTCGCGAAGATTGGTGAACGGTTGGAGCATCATCACACTATCCACAAGCTTATTTTGGTATAAATAGTAAACTTATTTTGGCATAATGGCATGTATAGGTTAACTTGACCATTGTTGGCTTGAAAATGATGTTTGTAATCTAGCCATTGGAATGGCTAGTAATGGTTTGTTTTGATATACTTATAATGTCATATTATAGTAGCTACATATGTTAAGTATGGTTGATTAAATTATGTGTAACATATAGACTAAACCAAGATAAGAATATAAATATGTGTGCATATAATGATATATCATATTAGATGTTAGAATTTGCTTGAAATCAATGCTTGAATTGGTTGGTATTTGGATTTAAGTTTTGGTGCAGGTTATTGGTAAAATTTTGGGTGAGAAATGAAGCTAGAAATGACTTTCTTTTGTCCACACGAGTGTGGCACACAGCCTGGTACATAGGCGTGTGGTTAGGCCTTGTGTCCCCTGTATCTTAAATTCGAGAAACAGAATGCTTAGAATTGAGCACATCGGCAGAGATACGGGCGTGTGTCTTAGTCGTATGTGTTACATGGCCTGGAACACGTGTAACACCCCCTACCCGTATTTATTATCGGAATAGGGAACGAGGCATTACCGGAGCTTACAATATTTATTTATTTTTTTTTTACTCAATATAACTCCTTTATAAACAATCTAGTCTTCCCTGCAAATTTTTTTTTTTTTTTTAAACCGAGACTAATTCATATCAACCAATCCAATCAACATACCTTCAAAATAGATCCATGCAAATTTATAAGATAACCTCATTACATACTGAAACTAGAAATTTGTTAGCCATACCAATGGCTGACCTTACATTCATTTCATATTAACATCTACTTTATTAGCTTATACATGCCGTTGATTTCCAAAATAAAGTTTCTTTATATACCGAAATCTCGGGGTTGATAGTGTGATGTGTCTCCCACCGAATCCGACCTCTCCGAGCTCTTAATACTACAAAATAGAGAAAAGGAAATGCAGTAAGCACTTTGTGCTTAGTAAGCCTATGTAACAAGAATTATACTTACCTAACATTTTCAATATAATGTAATATCCATTTATATATCCATTCAATGCATTATTACCTTAACATTTACAAACTCAACATTCAAGTCACCCAATAATTTTCATATATCAATAATATATACTATCATTGATGAGCTCATCAATACCATAATTTCCATATTTTTTTATAATTATCCCATTGAATTTACTCTAATTTCAATGGATTTTCAGAGGTACACTTTAGTGTACAAATTGGTCCGTCAATTCATATTCATGTGCACATTTTCATTTCAGAGAGAGCACACTCTCGCGAACCTCATCTTTACAATGGATTACGACCCAGCTAAATCCCCTGTAATATAAACTCATAGAGCATTGTCGGGATTACCAGTCCAGGCTAAATCCCCTGCAACGACAATTACTCTAATGAGCTTGGATCTGAATTACCAGTCCAGGCTAAATTGAGACCCTAATTCGGTTCACCCGTCCGGGCTAAATCCATTTTCCACATATTCTTCGGGAGGGCTATATCGGGATAGGATCACCCATCCGCTAGATCCTTTTACCGTCAATTCCTTTTCAGAGATCCATCGAAATTTTCCTTTCGTTCAACCGGGATTTCTTTCCTTTTTATCAAATATACCAATGTTTCATCAAATTTCATACAATGGACATTCAAATCATATTCATATCAATAACATACATTTCAAACATTTAAGAATATAATTCAAGTTACAAAACTTACCTCGATTCTAGTTTGTATACAAAATCTACTAGTCCGAACTTTTCCTTTCCTCGATTTAGCTTTGTGTTTGAGTTTTCCGGATCTAAATAAATAAATTTAATTATCAATTCAATACATTTCATGTTCACATGTAGCATTCATTATAATTCTATTACTATTTATAGTTCATTCAAAGCTGTCTACTTGAGTCATAGTCACTAAATTATTTATTTTTCGAGCTACAGAACTCCAAATGAAGAACCGTTAATTTTCCTTGAAACTAGACTCACATATCTTCACACCATAAAATTTTCATAATTTTTGGCTTAGCCAATTAGTACAGTTTATTCGTTAAAGTTTCCCCTGTTTCATTGTTTGACAGTTCTGCTATCTCTTCACAAAATCTCAGATATCTCACTGTACAGAATAAAAATAATGTTTTCATTTGTACCATAAAAAAATAGACTCACTAAGGATTCTAAGAATATAAACCACTCCCCATAATTATTTTTATTCAATTTTTTTATGATTTTTCAAAGTCAGAACAGGGGAACCCGAATTCATTCTGACCTTGTCTCACAAAACCTATTATATCTCATGAATTACAATTCTATTGCTTACAACGTTTCTTCCATAAGAAACTAGACTCAATAAGCTTTAATTTAATATTTTTCCATCTTCTAATTCAACTTCTACAATTTATGGTGATTTTTCAAAGTTAGACTACTGCTGCTGTCAAAAACTGTTTTAGTGCAAGCTGGTTATTACCATTTTCCCCTAAACTTTCAATGAATGATAATTTCGTCCCTGCTCAATTAACCTCTCAATTGAGCTTATTTTTCTCAATTAACACTTTATTATATCACTTTAAACTACTTTATAACCTTTGGAAATCATAATTTCAGTAATAGACTTTAATTCCAAACACTTTCATAATTAGGTCCCAAAAATCAATTTCTATTGAAATTACCTAATAAAATCATCTCTTAAACGAATTAAGGCTTAAATTTCATGCTATTTCATCATAAACTTACATAAACCAACCATGGTGGCTTTCAATTTCATCCATGAAATCAAAGACTAATGAATTTAATGATAGGACCTAGTTGTAAAAGTCTTTAAAAACACAAAATTACAAGAAATAGGCAAGGATTCACTTACTTGGTGCAAAAATTATGATATACCAGCTTAGATACCCCTCCTATGGCGTTTTTGCTGATGAGAGTGAAGAAAAATGAAGAGATTTCTAGATATCCCTATTTAGTCCTAGTTTTATTTAGCAAATTTTGTTATTTTCCCATTTTACCCTTATTTCTCCTTATTTTCTTGCTGATTTCATACCTTTGCCGTCCAGCCCAATTAGACCTTGGGTCTATTTTCCTTTAAGCCCTCTTTATTTTATCATTTAAACTATTTAATTATTTTTCATAATTTTGTATTTGTTACAATTTAGTCCTTTTCATTTAATTACATACTCAAACGTTAAAATTTTCTAACGAAATTTTAATACCACATTACTAACATTTTATAAATATTTATAAAAATATTTCCTACTCAATTTTATGAGATCAAGGTCTCGATACCTTGTTTTTACCCAATTCCTTCAATAATTCCTTTTTCTAACTAACCACTAAATCGGTAAAATTTTTCTATCGATATTTTAATACGATTTTCCTATCATATAAATATTCATGCAAAAATATTAAAATAAATTTCTCTTTAAATCGGATTTATGGTTACGAAACCATTGTTCCGATAACCTTGAATTTAGGCCATTACAACACGGGAGTGTGTCTTGGCCGTGTGAAACTTGCACCTAATTTTGAAAAAAAAATTAATCATACGGCCTAGCACATGGGCGTGTGGCTGGCCGTGTGGTGTAAGTTAGAGAGTTACACGGGGTTGGATACGGCTTGTGACATGGGCACGTCATATGATCACACAGGTGTGTGCCCTGACCACACGGTTGTGTGTGCCCTGCATCTTGGAAAATTTTTAAAATTTCGCGAAAAATTCTATGAGTTCTCGATTTAGTTTCGATTTGATTCTAATGCTTATATTGGACCCTGAGATTGCATTTAAGGGACGTTATCAATAATTTCGGTAAATGAATAGTAATTAATGTGAATTATTCGTAAATGTTCTGAAAGCTTTAGAAATGCTCTGTAACCCTGTTTCGATGACGTATTCTGATTAGGGGTGTTACAAAAAGTCCAAAACACTCGGTGGAATATTTGTTTATCAAGAATGATTTGGCCCTCCTTGTAACATCCTAAAAATTTGAGTATCGATATGTTGCATGTTTTTGGTGCTTAGCTTGTAAATGATTCAATTTGTGTGTTTAATATAGTCTTGAGAAGGCTCGAGATTTATTCGTAATTAGAATAAATTTTAGTAATGAGTATTTTATTGAAGTGGAACAAGTGACCTTGATATTTAAGGAAATTAAGTGTCAAAAACTAGCATAAGATGAGCTAGTAGTAAAGTGGAGTTGGCGTCATATGTGTTGCTTGAGGGGAGAGGTTCGAATTCCATGGATTGCATTTTGGTGACTTTAATTTTTGCACCTTTATTGCATGTGTCGGTCAAGCCTTATTTATGGTAAGGTTGGACCATTTCTTTTACGGTAAGGTGGCTAATGGTTAAGGTAAGCTCGAACTTGAGGAAAGAAATCCTAAGCTTATGGAAGGTAGGGGGAACACAAGGCATATTTTAAGGGTGTTGTTTTGGAAACTTTTGAGTGGCTAAAACTTTGACTTTTGGCCAATGTATATGGACGGTTTTGTGGCTAGGGGGGAATGGCCGAATGTTGTTAGTAGTTTGGCTAGGATTAGGAGTTAGTTTTGGTTAATTCTTAGCATTTTGTGTAAAATTTTCTTATCTCTCCTAACTCTTTCTCCTAGCCGAATTTGAGCAATAGGTAAGCTTTGTTTCTTTTGGCCATTTCATTTCATTTTTACCATTTGGTCATATTTTTTCCTAACATCTCAAGACACTCTCTCCCTTGTGCCGAAATACCAAAGCATAAAGGCCATTTTTTCTTTTCTTCTCCTCTTCACCATTGTCGAATGCTTCCTTGCCCCAAATCTCACTCTCTGCTCTTTTCTCATAGTTGAAAAAAAAAACCAAAACACATTGTCTCCCATCTCTTTCTCCTCATGGCCGAATGGTGCTAACACCATTCTCTCCAATTTTCCTTCAAAGTCGAATCTTCTCTTCACTTATATTGTTTTTGTTGATTATTCTTTCAACCTTCGTTTTAATCAATCGGTAAGAACCCTTTTCGAATCTTTATTCTCTTCTTTTCTTTAGCCGAAAATATATTAGTTTGGGAGGGTCTTTTGACCGAAAATAGTATCCTCTATTCTTTTCTCTTAGACGATCTTTTCGTCTTAATAGTGTTATAGAGAAGGCCGAACTCAGAGTATTCGTCATCATCGTGACTCGCTAGAAATCGAATCGAAGTGTAAAGGTAAGGGTTTCTATCAAGGATTTCTATATTACTCGTCATATCGTTATAGATGGGCTACTAATCAGTTTCGTTTTAGGGGACTTTATCGCTCGATTATCATTTCTGTGAATGTAAGATTTTGTGGCAAACAAAATAGGTTCGAAAAGAGTGGTGAATAGTGTTCGAAAGAGGGGCGGTTCTGCTATTCCCTCTAGATTCAAGCGAAGGGCTGTTTCGGCAATCCGAGATTTTCCACCGGGTTGTGGACCCTCTTCTGGTAAAAATCAATTATTTGAAGTCGTTCGTACTCCTGAGCCATTGACTATTCGTGGTTCTTCAACGGGTTATGAACCATTAATCGGGGAGAAACCACAAATAGTTGTTGTTTGAAATTTCGAGGGTAAAAGATCTAGATCGTTTATCTTAATATAGATTTATATTTAGTATCAGTGTTCTAATCGAGTGTGATACGTATTTAGGTATCGACGAGCGAGAAAGTATAGTTCTCACCGTAATCAGGTGTGTAATTTCACACTAATCTCATGGGTTAGATATTATACCCTAAACAATAGAATAAAAATCGTAAAGTTGGTAAAATTTGAAAATACGATATATTAACATTTTTTTGTGTAAATACATGAAATCGGTATTAAAGTTGTGGAAATTTTAGAATTTTCCCTTAATGGGCTATTTGGTTAAAAAATGATATTTTAGGGCCTCATGTGATAAATGGGCCATACGAATTATTTAATAAATTGGCCAAAGTGTGAAAATTTTGAAAAGGACCTCATGTGATTAATGGGCCAAATTTGCTAGATCTATTAATGGGCAATTTGCTAGATCGATTAATAGGCCAATTTGCTAGATTGATTAATGGGCCAAATTCCTAGTCTGCTTAAAGGGCCAAAATGCTAGAATGCTTAATGGGCCAACTTGTATTGTGGGCCTTATGTTGAAATTATTTTATGAATATTGTTATGCTATGTTTATGCATACATGATTGCATGGGTTGGGATAAAAATTGAAGAGAAGTTCTGGTGGCTCTGTCACAATCTAGTTCGGTGGCTTTGCCACAATCTAGTTCGGGTGGCTCAGCCACAAACATTTTAAATGGCTTTATGCCTGCGATTGGTGTGTTGGCGGGGTGGGTTGACTTGATCCCCACAGGTGTGCTGGTTAGTACGGGTGGTGTGTAGCGGATGGAAATTAGGCTTGGTTGGGAATTGCATATCACATGCATTTTATATTTGATATATTTATTGTACATTTGTAAATGGGCTCAAGCCCAATTGTACGCTTAAATGGTTCTGGCCCAGTGGACACGGTAAGTGGGTTACACACTGAGTTCTAAGTAACTCACCCCGTTTTTTCTTACCCTTCTCAGGTAATGATAATTGATGGAGGCTTAGGCCGGGGATGACTTCGTGTGGAGGCCATACTACGAATGATGAGTTATATAAACTTTGAACTTCTTTTAAGTCTTTTTATTTAAGTACTATTTCAATTGCAATGTAATAAGGCCTCTGGTATTATTTTTATGGATTTTTATTTGTGAATGGGTTTTTAATATGTTTTAAATACTAAAAGGGGACTATTTTAAATTTATAATGTTTTCCTTAATTTTTCGTATAAAAAGGGGTTTTTCTTAAATATTTCAAACTCGTAAAAATGTCTATAAAAACTCTATTATAAATTTTGTTTCCAAATCTCTTGTGAGTTTATTTTTTGAACTTCTTTAAAAATTTAACCAATTATTTCTCTGAAATCAATTTATAAACTCTTATGCCCTAAAAACATAAATTTCAAATTAACTACGATTTTTGATGAACTTCACCTCCAAAATAATTTTGAAGATCTGTTTTCTTTAAATCATTGATGACTAGATGTATGTTTGATTGGTGTGGCATGCCAAGTCTGGTCTTAACGCATAGGCCGGGTTTGGGGTGTTACACTCCTGGTCAATAGCGTCAAAGGTTTGTAAGTCTTTTATGTCCCCTAGCCACAATTGTAACTCATTGTATGAATCGTCCCAGTCACTGTATAACTCTCTCATGGCTAGTTGTTTACTATCCTAACTTTACCATATGAAACATTGTAACTATATCTTGTTTGCAACTCGACAACCAAGGTAACGTCAGAGATGGTTTCCTTTGCTTCAACCAATGGTTTGATACATCTACATATTAATTTTGCGTCAAGCTTTCAATAGTTTTGATACATTCGCGCAGTAGTACAAGTGTGGGGCCCTTCGTATTTTTTAATCTCCAAAAGATGTGATCTCATTATAAATGCAACTCACACCTTCCACTTGCAACCATTGTTAGCATGTTAACACTCGTGAATGTACAATGTTGATCTGCCACAATTTGTTGTGGCAAATTAGGCCCTTTTTAATACTTAAGGATGTTGTTTTCTAGCAAATGTAATAGCCCGTTTTCAGTAAAATCAAAACAATGGTTTCGGGACCACAAATTCGAGGTCGGAAGAAAATTTATTTTAATATTATTTTATGGTTTATAGTATGATAGAAATATCGTATAAAAATTTCGTTACCGTTTACATGCCTAACTTGATAAAAAGGACTAAATTGCATAAAGTGTGAAAATTGAATTCTAGTAGCTAAATGTATCAAATAGCTATGGAATTTAAAATTGGAGGTTCTTATATAGTTAGAGTGGTTAATGGATAAGTATGGTTATTCATCATTGGAAATTTAAGAAAATATTAAGGTTAATTTTGGAAAGTAAATAATATAATGATGATAAATAAATAAATAATAATTATTATCATCTATTTTCATCATATTTCATCAAAAAAATGGAAACCCTAGCCATGGAAGCTTGATTTTTAGCAAGCTTATTTTACTCATTTAGGTAAGTATTTTTGTTCCGTTTTTAATGATTTTTATGTTTCCGAGATCGTAATAGCTTAATCTAACTATCTCGGGGATTAATTTGCAAAACCGTTAAAGTAATAGGGTTTTGCCATGTCTGAGTATAGTTGATTTTTGAAGTTTTATGATAGAAAATGAAAGATTGTTGTAGACAAACAACTTTTGTAAAGAGAATTTTGATGAAATTATCAATTAGGGACTAAATTGAAAAGATGAAAAATTTATGGAAAAATTCTAAATTTTGTGAAATACATGGGTTGCTATTAATATGTATGAAAATCGGCTAGGCTTGAATATGGATTAAATTGTATGAATTTCATTTTTCGAGCTTAGGGACTAAATTGTAATTAATTAAAAGTATAGGGAAAAATAGTAATTTTTCCAAATATGTGTGTTGGATTAAATTGAATATGAATTATATTAAATTGAGTTAAATTTATTCGTATAGCTCCGGATAGACATAATACAAAGTTAGATCGATGCAAAGAAAAAGTATTGGATTAGTAGACTACATATCTACGAACATTTGTCGATGTAAGTTTGTGTAACTAAATTGTATATTTAAATGTTTTAAATTGAATATTGTTGTGTGTGATTTGTACAAATTTCCATGTGTAATTATGATCACATATCCGATAATTATCGAGTCCCGTTTGAACCTTAGAAATTCGAAGAATACAAATAACATGTCATTAGGGTTCCCGATATGGTTATGATCCTACATGTGTTGCGGACACACCATAGCTCTCTTGAGCTTCCCAATACTTGGCTGCCATGAGCTTCCCGTTACTTAGCTCACATAAGCTTCCCGTTATATGGCTTGGAAGAGCTTCCCGTTTACATGCTTGTATAAGCATACAAGTACATGAATTGACGGATTACAGATTTGTACACTTCGTGTGTACTACCTGTGTATCCAACGATATTTTAAATGGTTCAACGGGAAAAGTTCTGATATGAAACATTATGAGTTTGAAATGAACAATTATGGATATATACTTAAATTACATGGAAATTATATTACATGATATATTTTAATATGAGATGGATGATACATGTATGTGAATCTTACCTAGTGATTATGTACATCCATGTTTATTGGTTATGGAAAGTGTTACATGGCTAACATGTTGAGGATATGTGTTTAGGCTTTTGGCCAAATTGGTTTGGTTATGTTAGCATGCTTACTTTAAATGTGATTAAATGGTAAGTTAATTTCCTTGTTATAAGAACTTACTAAGTTTAAATGCTTACTCTGTGTTATTTTTCATGTTTTATAATAATTTTAAAGCTCATTTTGGTTGGAATCTAGTCGGAGCAACTTCACACTATCTATTGGCCTTTTCGGTATAATTAGTAAATTAATTTTGGTTATAATGGCATGTATAGGTTAATTTGACCATTGATGGCATATAAATATTTTGTTGGATTTAGCCATTTGAATAACTTATGATAGATATATTTTTGATGTGTATATATAAGTGGTCTTATCATGTTTGATGTATGTTTGAAACGGTTGAATGATGGAAATCTTATAGGTATATTGATGGTTGGGTTGAATTGGTATATTTGGTAAATTATGCATATATGTATTTGGTCATGTAGGTGAAATTGGTTATTTGGTTGATATGAGTTATGTTGTCATTTAGAGAGCCTAAGGGCATATTGTTGGTATGTGATAGTTTTACATGTTTAAGTATTGATTTTGGCTTGGTTTGAATGCCTTGTTATGGCTTGTTGATGTCTAAAAATGTTCGTTCAGGTTGATGACAAATTGAGTGAGAAATATGGCTAGGAAAGTGGCCTTTTTTTGTCCACACAGGCAGAGACACAGACGTGTGTCTCAGCCATGTGTGGCACACGGCCAGGTGACACGGTCGTGTGTCCTCTATAACTTAAATTTGCACAAAATAGAATGCTCACATGGCCTAGCACACGGGCGTGTGGCTTGGCCATGTGACTCAAGTTAGAGAGCTCACAAGTTTGGACATGAGTTGGGACAAGGCCACGTGTCCCAATTTCGAATGCCCACATGGCCTGAGACACGGGCGTGTCTCTTGATCGTGTGAGACATACGACCTGACCACATGAGCGCGTGTCCTCTGCACCTTTAAAATTTTTGATGTTTTCTAAAAAATTCTTTGAGTAACCGATTTAGTCCCGACTTATTTCCAATGTGTATTTTGAGCCTCAAGGCTCGCATAAGGGACAATATAATTGATTTTGATTGGTTTTTAATATGTATGCTAGATGATATGAAATGTTTGTTAATTAATCTGAGCAATTTTCGATATTTTATGACCTTTTGGGCTAACTTAGGCCTAAAAGAAGACTAACGTGTTAACTAAGTGTGTAGGACAGCAAAACGAGCTTGAGAGTCAATGGACTGTCTGTAACACCCTATACCCGTATTCGACGCTGGAACAGGGTCCGAGGCGTTACCGGACATAAATTCAAACAATCATTCAAAATCAAGACATGAATTTCCGTCCAAATTTAAAACTTTTTATTTAAATTCATATTGTCCCTTAAACGAGCCTACGAGGCCCAAAACATACATTAGGAGTGGTTTGGGACTAAACCAAGAACTTTGGAAACCATTGGAAAACTTAGAAAAAAAAAATTTATAAGAAAGGTCCACACGCCCGTGTGGGTGAAAGGATACACCCTTATGACATATCACACGCCCGTGCTTCAGGTCATGTCCAAAATAGGGGGCATTCTGTTTATGGCGTCATCATCAAAATAAGGTCACACGGCCAAGGCACATGCCTGTGTCTTTAGGTCGTGTGGCAAATTAAATTTCGAAAATCAAGTGCAGACTTCACACGGTTGAGACACACGACCATGTCTCGTGCCCGTGTGTTTACTACTGGGCATTCTGTATCTCAAACCTAATGTGCAGGGGACACACGGCCAAAACACACATCCTTGAGGCTAGCCGTGTGTCACACACGACACCCATGTGGACAAAATAAGGCTATTTACTAAGCCTTTTTACCACCCATACTTGCACCAACCTACACAACATCAAAACCACACCAATCCAAACATATGTATGACTTCAAGGCACTTAACATGGCATAACTAAGTGCTTTACCATCATCAAACATCTATAATCACATGCAACACATTATCATTCAACCATCAATAACCATAGGTCATATCATAATGGCATTTGCACATGCATGCATATATGAATAGGTTTACAACCAAATAATCATTATGAGCCACATCCTATGGCCTTATACAAAATGAATCAAATATCATCATAAAGGCAACACATTTGGCTAAACCAATATGGCTTATGACAAAAAGACCAAGTCCCTATACATGCCATACTCAAAATGTTGGGACTAACTATACCTAAAAGTTCCAATTGATAGTGTGATCGAGTCTCCGACGTCCTTCAATCCCCGAGCTAGCTTGGCGATACTATAAGAAAATAGAAAAGAAAGGGGAGTAAGCATAAAGCTTAGTAAGTTTGCATGTAAATAATTAACAACATTAACCATGCAGTATTATACACATAACATAATGTAATTTATTACAATGTTATCAAGTATCATAGAGACATTTTAAATCATGTCATTTGCATAATGTACAATAAAACCCATGATCATGATTTATTCATTCACTTCTTACTGAGATCTCATCGATTTATAATCTCAATATGTATGAGCTTTGTGTACATACCTGTACCCTTTCAACATGTTCATACCTTGTTATTTCGTTGAGATAATCTTTGGACTACCCGTTGAACCACTTGGAATACTAAAGGATACTCGGGAATCACATACACGTAGAATCATACCAATGTCATATCCCCGGTATGGTCTCACATAGGATCATATATCGATGCCTGTAGCCTAGCTATGGTCTTACACGTTTCTCATATCGATGCCATGTCTCAGACATGGTCTTACACGAAATCTCATAACGATGCCATATCCCAAATATGGTCTTACACGTAAACTCAATCCCTAATGTCATGACATTTGTATCCTAACTATTCCTAAGGTTCAGCCAGGATTTCGAGGTATCAAATCTTTGTCGAATCATCATCGAGTCAACATTAATCAAGTCCACAAGGACAATTACACAATTCATGCACTATTAAAGTATTAAATACTTAAAAATGTAATGTTGCATTGTTTACACACGAACTTACCTCGGTACCAAAATATGGCTAACTATTCGATTTAGTCTACAACCTTGTTCTTTCCTCGGTTTAGGTCCGGGCTCCATTTTTATTGATCTATAATAGCAAATTTAGCTCATTTAATTATCATATTGTTCAAATCAGTCCAAAAACCATACTTTGGCAAAATTATGTTTTGCCCTTAAACTTTCATTTATTTACAAATTAGTCCCTATGCTTGTAAAATGAAATGTGTCCATTTTCTTTGTTACCCAAGCCTAGCCGAACCTATATCAAGCTTATACCAGCCCACATTTTTCAGTAAATCACATTTCTACTAATTTTCACAACTTCTACAAAAAGGTCCTTTTTAGGTGTTTTCATCAATAATTACTTAGTAAAAGATATTTATTACCCATCAAACTTTCATAATCTACCATGAAACATAAAAACAAAGTACATGTCACACATGGATAAATATTTAAACATGAACCCTAGCTCAAATAAATGGTAGAAAGAGCTAGATCGGTTGATAACATCTTCAAAAACGTAAAGAATATTAAAAACGGGGCTAGGATGCACTTACAATCAAGCTTGGAAGTTGAAGAAACCCTAGCTACGGTGTTCTTATGAATTTCGGCTAAGGTAGATGAAGATGGACAATATTTTTGACTTATTTTCCCTTTTAATTCTTTTATTAACCAAATGACCAAAATGCCCTTTTTACTAAACTTTCAAATTTTACCTACTCATGCCCATTTTTGTCCAAAAAAGATAAAAATTGGGTAAATTTCTATTTAAGGACCTCTAATTAATAATCCAAAGCTATTTCATACTTAAAGCTTCTAGAATCTCATATTTTGCAACTTTTGCAATTTAGTCTTAAAAGTCAAATTGGACACTTATTCACAAAATTTCTTTATGAAACTTTCACACAATTATGCAAACATGTCATAGACCTCAAAACAATCATAAAACACATATTTCTACTTCAAATTTATGGCTCGAAAGCACTATTTTGACTAAGCCTCAAATTGGGATGTTACACTGTCTTTGATGTTGCGACATTGACTTGAGGATGTCGCAACACCCAATCCAAAAGCCTCTAAGACATACTGCCTTTGATGTCGTGACACCAGTCTTAGGGAGTCGCGCCACTGTTACGTAAAAGCCACTTATATGGGGAAGGGTGTTTTCTTCTGCATAGCTTCGTTATAACATGGTTTGTCTACTGTATGAAGCCTAAAATAGTCATTTAAATAGAACTCTTATAAATAGGATTGTTCAGAACACTAAGGGGACTTCTCCCCTTCATCTTAATTTAGTTTTCATTGGATTAGGGTTTTGGAGTTAGTTTTCTTTGTAAATTTTTTACTTTAATTCCAGTTGCAGTTTTTATTCAATTATTTGGGTTCTTTCGAATTCGGGTCGTGGATCGCTTGCTACTTGTTACAAATTTCAATTCTTGCGCATAATCAACATTTAGGATCAAATTTCTCTTTTCCTCTTTGTATTTTGATATTTATTAATGTTCGAATTCAAATTAGGCTTTTAAATTATTAGATCTATGGGTAACTAAATTCCAAGGGGATAACGAGTGTGTAATAGCTTGTTTCAGTTGTACCAGAAATAGTGGTTTTAGAACCCCATTTTTTGATGATCGAGTCAGTAAATATTAATTATTAATATTTACTTGGCTATTATAGTGATTTATTAAATTTTGGTTCTAGAATTTTTGTTGATTGAATGGTCAATTGGGGTGTAAAGACTAAATCGTAAAAACATAAAAGTTTATCACTATTCAATTTTAGTTGATAAAAGGCTTAAATAATAATTCTCCAGGGATTTAAATAGAAATTAGACCATAGTAAAATATTATAGACGGTTAAGGCGTATTTTAAATTGGAAAATATGTAAAATAAGGTTAAAGGTTAAGTAAATAAAATCAACCATTAGTTTAATTAAAACATATTTTTCTCAATTATTTTCAAATCTGATTTTTCTTTTAAAATTTGTTTGAAGTTATTTAATAACCGACTACCTAAACTTAATTTTCACCACCTAATTGTAGACCCAATAATTATTTTAATATTTTATTGTTACCATTAGTATTTAATTAATTATTTTATTCTATTTTAATTTATATGATATTAAACCCAATTTTTCTCTCAAGCCCACAACATAATACCCAATTCTACCTCTAAGAAAATAATTTCGTTCTTGAAATTACCTAACCTAAACCGATAATGTTATTGACGTCTCTATGCACACCCGATTTCCTGAGTAACCTCTGTAGTTTTATGGTTACGCCACAAAACCTGAACCAATAGAAACTTCTCATTGCGTATTATCTTACTTCCTCACGCCCACATCACGATCGATATCCTTTATTCACTACGACTCTCTCGTCCATTGAAACTCGTAACCATATTTTCTAATTTAATAGTCTCTATCAAATTCTTGATTAGAATCGCCCTAAATATTCAAATACGTAGAACCTAAATCAACTAGAAAAAAAATGAAGGAACTGATGGCAAGTAAAAATACCTACTACCTCGTCGGTTGAGTCTCAATCTATAGTAGATGCGAAATCTTGAATTCGAGCAAACTCAATCCTTTTCAAACAGACTTTCAATCGATGCTCCTTCAAACCACATCGAAAATATGCCTCAGTCAAACTCCAACACTTACTCGAATGCTTATGCCCACAATGCTCACAAAGTGACCACCTATTACCACCTTGTATTCGACCTCTATCTCTCGCAAACACAGTTCTCTGAATCCGAGGAATCATAACTCCCATCGGGCATACCTTAGTTGATACCCCTTCGATCCACAATGAAGACATGCTCCCGATTGCTTCAAATGGTCTCTGGGGCGTCTGCGATTACAAAGCTCACATAATGGCCACTTTAAGTTTCTTGATGATCCTCCGGTACAACCACTGTCGCGTTCTTTGAACAAGATTGATTTAGTTGAAACTCACATCGCATATTCCTATCAAACCTCTAAAACTCTAAATGCCTTTTTCCTGGTCATTGTATAACACCAGATTGATCGAAAACTGTTACACCCCAAACCTGGTCTATGCGTTAAGACCAAATTTGACATGTCACACGGAAGGAATACACATCTAGTCTTTTAAAGATTTTAAGAAATCGGATTTTTAAAACATCTTGACGTGAAGTTTAATGAAAATTATGGTTGGTTGATAAATCAACCAATTTGAGACATAAGAATTTATAAATTGAAACTATAAAAAAAAAGAAATTAAATTAATATTTCGATAAAATATAATAGAGTTCGAAAGTGGTTTTGAAAACAAAATTTTGAAGAACGTTGTTAACATAAAATTTTTCGAGTTAAAATATTTAAGAATGAAAACCCTTTTTGCATGTTCATTTAGAGAAAAACATTTAATTAATTTTTTTTATAAAAATCTCACTTAAAGTATTCAAACAAATAATAAAATCTATCAAACGTGAAACAACATTAAAATTTATCCAGAGGCCTTATTACAACTTAACTTAAAATGGCAAAATAATAAAATACTTAAATGAAATCCAAAGTTCAAATAACCCATTATTCGTAGTATGGCCTCCACCGAGTCGTCCACAGCCCAAGTCTCCGTCACTGATCATTACCTGAGAAGAGTAAGGGAAAACGGGGTGAGTTACTTAGAACTCAGTGTGTAAACCACTTACCATTGTCCACTGGGCCAAAATCCAATTTAGCATTTATTAGGCCAAAGCCCATTACAAATATAACACAATAACATGTATAATATGAACATGATATGCAATTCCCAAACCAAACCTAATTTCCATCCGCTACACACCACCTGTACCAACCAGCACACCTGTGGGGAGCTTTAGTCACCCACCCCGCCAATAGACCAAAATAGGCATTAAGCCGTTTATCAATTTGTGGACAAGCCACCAGATTTACAGAGTTTACATGGCATTGCCATTTTTCAGATTTGTGGCAGAGCCACCAGAATTTTGTAGCAAAGCTACCAGAACTTCTCTTCGTTAATTTCCCAACCCATACAAATCATGTATATAATATGCATATTCATTTACAATAATCCATACATACAATTATGACGAACAATATGGCCCATAATAAAATTTTTCTCAATCTGGCCCATATCACATTTGGCCCTTATATCAAATATCACATTTGGCCCATATATCAAATATCACCTTTGGCCCATATATCAAATATCACCTTTGGCCCACATATCAAATATCACCTTTGGCCCATATCAAATATCACATTTGGCCCATATATCAAATATCACCTTTGGCCCGTATATCAAATATCACCTTTGGCCCATATGTCAAATATCACATTTGGCCCATATATCAAATATCACCTTTGGCCCATATATCAAATATCACATTTGGCCCATATGTCAAATATCACATTTGGCCCATATATCAAATATCACATTTGGCCCATATATCAAATATCACATTTGGCCCATATCTCAAATATCACATTTGGCCCATATGTCAAATATCACATTTGGCCCATATATCAAATATCACCTTTGGCCCATATATCAAATATCACATTTGGCCCATTAAGGGTAATCTCGTAATTTTCATAGTCTTAATACCGATTTCATAGTCTTTATCATTTTAGTGATAATTATGCCATTTTATCCGATGTCACTAACATGCGATTTAATCAAACGATTAACACGATATAATTATCTAACCCATGGAATACGGAGTAAGATTACACACCTGATTACGGTAAGCACTACACTTTCCTGATCGTCGACACCTAAAAATATTTTTAATGCTCGATTAGAACATTAACACTTATAGTAAATCTATTCTAAGATAAACGGTCTAGATTTTTACCCTCGGAATCTCGAATAAATACTATTTACCGGTTCTCCCCGGTTGACGGTTCACAACCCGGTGGAAAATCTCGGATCGTTGATGACTCACGATTACGAACAACCTCAAATAGTTGATTTTCACCGGATGCGAGTCCACAACCCGGTGGAAAATCCCGGATCGCCGAAACAACCCTTCGTTTGAATCTAGAAGGGATTGTGAAGCCGCTCCTTTTCCGATCACTATTCACCACTCCTTTTGATTCGGTCTTGTTTGCCTCCATTGACAATTGAATATTAGTCCAAACTAATATTTCGTAATTAAAAACGATTGGTCTTATGAGCAAAGTCGGCTTACCACAAAATCTTTACGTTCATAGGATGAAAATCGAATGATAGAGTCCCTAAGATAAAAATCGATTAATCACCCTATCTTTAATAAGTAATATGGAATCATCGAAAGAAATCCTTACCTTAGATTTTTGGACTGAATCCTAATGATAACACGATGACTTCGGACACTCCAAGTTTCGGCCTTCCACTAAATTTCTATGATAGAGAAAAGAGATTCGAATAAGATATGGTATGATGATGGTCTCGATCCAAAAAGGCCATCCCACACCAACATGTACATTCGACACAAAGGAAAGGGAAAAATAACAATACCAAAATGTTGTAACTAGCCACTTACCGATTGATCAAAGTGTGAGTAGAAAATGATTTGAGAAGGAAATATGTGTATAGTAGGAGAGTCGGCTATGGTGAAAAATTGGAGAGGATGATGCTTAATGACATTCGGCCATGGTGAATATTAAGGAAGGAATGATGTTTGAGAGATTTTTACAAGAAGAAAAAGAAGAAGAAAGGTATAAGAAAATAAGGTGTTTAGGTTTCAGTTCTCTTCAAGAATGGAAGATGAACAAAGAGGAAACTTTGAGACTAGTGTGCATTCGGCAAAGAAAAAAAGGAGAGAAAAGAAAAATGGCCCTTCAAGGTTATGTGGTTTCGGCACAAAGAGAAAAAAATGGTTTGGAGAGAATGAACAAATAAGACCAAAATGGTCAAAAAAAAAAAATAAAATGGCCAAAAGAAAGCAAATGTTTACCTATTGCTCAAGGTACATTCAACTAGGGATAGGAAATTAGAGAGAAAATTGTAGAAAAGAAAAGCTATTGACAACACCAAATGCCAAAATGAAAAAGTGGCCAACTAGCACCTAAACCTTACCAAAAGCCAACAAAAATTCGGCCACCCCCTAGCCCAAAAACCGTCCAAGTGCATGGCCAAATGGTCAAAGTTTAGCCATCCAAACTTTCCAAAACATGTCCCTTGTTATAAGCCTTACGTTCCCCCTACATGCCTTTTCCAATTGATTCCTTTCCCTAAGTTCAATCTTGCCTTTTCTCTTAGCCATCTTGCCATAAAAATAAAAGTCCAACTTACCATAAGTTCAATGCTTGGCCGACACTATAAGGAAGGGAAGCAAAAATAAAATTCACATATGCACACAAAGGGATTCGAACTCCTTCCCTCAAGGTAGCACATATGGTGCCATATCCCCTTTACTAATTGCTCACTTATGCTAGCTACTTACTAAATTATTTCCATATGTTTCAGGGTCACTTACTCCATTTCCTTAAAGTGCTAAATAACAAAAATTGTTACTAGGTCCAAATAAACCCCGAGCCTTCTCAGGACCTCCTAAACATATACAATTAATAATTAAACAAGCTTATCACCAAAAACAATGCAACACATAAAATTCAAAATTTTATGATGTTACAGAAACCCTTTTTTCATGCTCAAAACCAACTTTTAAAGGAACTTGCTCCTTAGTAAGCATAAGTGGTATAGACGACATACCTCGCCCGGGTGCACTCTCACTACCTTCACTAGAAGGCATATCAGCCATACTATAAACAATAAATAAACATTACAGAAAGAGTGATCTAAGGCATAACTTGCAAAGAAATTTTTTTGAGGAAGCAATATGTTCCTATTCCTACCCTAACTCAAGCAATTAATTTCCATGCAAGGGTATTTTCATTTAAAATTTAAATATTTCTAATTTAATTTTAGAACCAAATTATTTATATTTTTAAAATATCAGTTTAACAAAACCTATGGCTTCACTCGATTTTTATGCAACCTGGCTTTGATACCACTAAATGTGGCATCCTAACCTGTCCAGGACAATCCAACCCGAATTTCGAACATCAAATTATCCATCAAAATGACTCACCATTTAGACCACCATATTAGACACCAACCAACCATTCACACTACACAATTATTCAAAGAATATTTAAGAAGTCTATAATTATAATTTTGTTGCGCTACTTTGATTGTAACATCCGAGATTTTAGGCTTATGAATTATTGTTGAATCTTGTGTGGAAGCATGCCTAGGTGTATTATAAATATGTTATGTGAATTTTGAGAACCTTAGAATATAGAAGAATGCCTTAGGAAATATTAAGTCTTAAATTTTAAGAGGAAGCTAAGCTGGATAGGGCCTTAAGAAAACTAGTAGGGGAAATATGACACAAAAAATGGGCTTGCTACAGTGGCTTGGAGGCGCCACTTAGGGCCTGGGTAGGTAACGCCATATGCAGTGAAGAAGGGGCTTGGGTTCGAGCCACAAGGGAAGCAAAATAAGAGTTTTATTTTGCTGAAAGGGTGAGTAGTGATGGACGGCATAGGGAGACTGAGTGGATGAGTATAGGTCAAGTCAAATTCCTTTTAAAATTTCGGCTAAAGTAAGGATAAATGATGATTTTATTTTGAATTATTTTTGAATGGGTAAAAAGAGAGAAAAGAGGAGAAAAATGAGGAAGTTGATAAGGGAGTGTGTGTTGGCCGGTCAAGGGACTCTCTTGATGGTATTTTCGGCCAAGGAAGGAGAATAAGGCCATTCTTCATTCTTTTCCTCTCTTTTAAGTCTCTGCCGAATTCTCTAGCAAATCCTTTCTTTTTCTCTTTTGTTTGACAAAACCGAAAACTCAAGCAAGCATTGCCGATTTCTTCATCTTTTTCTTCTCACCTTTTCATTCCATTCTACTTAGGCCGAACCTCTCCCTCCTAAAGGTTCATCTTTGCCGAAATTCTTAGATCAAAATACCATCATTGCCGAACCCTTGTAAGTCTCATCTCTTTTCTTTTCCAATTGCTAAGGCCGAACACTTCTGTGGGTTCAAACAAGGAGCAGTCGAATACAGTATTAAAGGTAAGATCAAGTGTCATTTGATTTTCAATCTCTCTTTTAGCCGAAATCTAGGAACTAATCCCCTTGATGTCTTTGGGCCGAAACTATGAAGGATTCTTTCGGGATCGCTAGTGTAGCCGACTTCTAAGGGAGATATTCGGGATTTGGTTCTTCAAGGTAAGTGAAGTGTGGTGTAGGCCGAAGGCCATTCATTGTGATTAAATGTTGAACCGAATCTAACATATACCTATAGGTATTTCGACATCTCCATAGCCAAGTGACTATTTTCGGGATTTAAGATTCACAAGGTAAGTGAATCTGATATTCGACCAAGGCTATAAACAATGATTTAGATTTATACTTTATTTATTCAAAAGCCAAAAACTAACTAGTTTAGTGATTTAATGTCTAGCCGATTACAAGAAGAGGCATTACAAAGTTTTCGGGATTTGATTAGTAGTTAAATCGGCAGCAAGGTAAGAAGTTGGTTGCGTTAATCCTTCGGGATTTGGTTTTATAGCCGAATAGGCTTTTGTTAAAATATTAAGTGTTGGTGGAATGTAGGGACTAAGATCTAGAGCATTAAATCGGGATTCTTCGGGATTTCAGTGAACTCGTTAAGTATACCAAGTGTGTAGCCCTACCCTAAGTCTTAATAGATTTATGGTATTTTTTAATGCATGTGTTATTAAGAATGTGAAAGATATGGCTAAGGTACCATGCAATGGTACAAAGTACTCAGGTACGTAAACCTACTCCTACTATGAGTATAATATGATAAATATCTGTTATGGCACATATGTGAAATTATAAGAATGTGAATAAAGAAAATGCATGATATTTGCATGGTTTGCATGACATGGGGCATAAGGGTGATTTGGAAAGGGGAAGTGATCTGGTGGTTTATACCACAATATCTGAATGTGGTGACTTCGGTCACAAAATCTGAATGTGGTGACTCATGTCACAAAATCTTATCTGATGGCAATGCCACAATATATATAAGGGCGATGAGCACGTCGTCTGCGCGCCGCGCCTTGATGATGTGTAGCGGATGGAGGTTGACTTAGTAGTCCCCACGGTGTGATGGTTGGTACGGGTGATGTGTAGCGGATGGTATCTAGGTTTGGGTTCGGGAATGCATCATTATTTGTAAATTGTGATATGTATGATCTGAAATGCCTTAATCATTAGGACTTAGTGTGGTTGTTATACACTGAGTCTGTTTGACTCACCCCGTTGTGGGATATGTTTTCAGTGTGGCGCTTCGATAATGGACCTGGTCGGCAAGAGCTTAGTGGTGGCCATGCTCAGCTTAGAGTTTATTTTTAATTTGGACTTTCTATTTTCTTTTTCGTATTTGGATTTATTCGGGTTTTGTTTTTGATATAATAAGGTCATAGTGTGGACTATTTACGCTTGCATTTTAGTTATTTTGGTACGATACAAATTTTATTAAATTAACGCTTAAGTAATCTTTCTTAAAATAAACCTTCAAATGTTTTGACATCTAAATACAAATGATTTCCAATTTAAAGATAAATCTTTAACAAATTCGGCATGTCTTCTAATTTAAAAACAAGATTTTAATAAATCCCTGATTTCGAAAATAACAATGTTTTCAATTGAACTCAACACAAATTTTCTTCAAAACCACTCGAATTTTTCCTAAGTAACAAACAAGTTTTGAACCGTTTACTCAAGGAACATACCAGATTTGGTCAAGGCTCGTTGGCCGGGTTTGTGGTGTTTCAGCTTGGTATCAGAGCCTAATTTTAAACTCTCGGCCTTGGGTTTAAAGCCCATAACATTTTCAAAGTTAAGCCCAAATGAATTTTGTGAAAGATTTTGTGAAATGAGTAGGTTTTCTGGCATGGCACCTAAGTCTCTGACCCGAAGTCCACCAGGTAAGTACTCCTAACTGTTGTGTGAATTCTTATATGATCTGTATGTGGGTATATCGGGAACATAGATTAGTATATTAAGTACTTGAACCCTAGGATTAGTTTTCCCCAACATAAGAATTACATATGACTTAATGCCTAACTAAACAAACCTGTGGCTAAGTCGCCGAGTTAGGGTGTGGCAACCATTGTGCGCATGTCTAGGATTGGATTCAGGGAGAGCCTGGTATTTAAGCAGTCCTAGTGATTCACCTCCTCTTCACTCGAAACCTACCTGGTGCGTAGTAACGGTTCACCTTAACCAAGAGGACTTATTCACAGGCTAAACTCAATAATTAAAACCCGAAAGGGACTAGCCATGTTGTTTTATAAAAGCCCTAGTTTTTAATCACCAAACCGCCCCTTTGATTTGTGGAAAAACTATTTTGAAAATTTTTCCAAAATATTCCCGATTTACAAAATTACCCAAATACCCCTGGTTGTAAAATTACTAAAATGCCCTTGGTTTGAAAAATTTTAAATTACCATACAACCCTCGACTTTTACTAAGATATTTTTCAAAATACCAGAAACCCCTATTTTGCAAAATATTAAAATTCCCTAATTTGGAAAACTTACGAAATTACCCTTGATTTACAAATTACCAAAATGACCCCGATTTCCAAAATTTCTGCCATACCTCTGATTTGAGAAAAATTTTCAAAAGTACCCTCGAGTTTTGAAAATTTCAAAGTGCCCTGATTTATTAAGATTTTCAAATTGACCCCGATTTATTACCAAAATACCCTTGTAAGAGAAATGACGAAAATACCCCTGGGATAGAAATAGACGAAAATGATTCGAATGGTGAATGTGTGTGGTAGATATTACTGAATGGATGTGTATTTCTTTGAATTATGGTAGAAAACTTGAAATGAGAACTCTGAATGATCGAAAGAACTACTATTAAACTCCTATTCATAAAACTTCTTCGCGGATAATCAGTGGAGCAAAATACTAATACATAAAATTTCTTAAATTAGATTAAAGCGCGATCGTAGAAATGAGCTCTAGGGGACATGGTCGTAATGTGCGAGGACGTGGTAGAGGCAGGATGACCGTGTCGGAACCCGTTAGGTCGGGTCAAGTGTCCGAAAATGAGGTACCACCACCCCCACCACCAGCTGTTGGTGTTGAGCAACAAGATCAGACGGGAGATGATGCAGTATCGCAGGCAGTGCTGCAAGTTATTGAGATGGTGGCTGGAGTAGGTGGAAATATGGGAGCTCGAAAATCTGTACCCGAGTGACTCCGAGCCAATGGAGCAGAGGTGTTCCGTGGCATATCTGGTGTGGCACCCAGTGCGGCTGAGTATTGGTTGGAGGCGACAGAGCGAATTATGGATGAGCTGGATCTGACCTCTGAGGAGAAGCTGAAAGGAATGGTGTCGCTTCTTCGCGACGAAGAATATCACTGGTGGCTCACAGTTCGGGATGGTGCCACAGTTGAGGATCTCACTTGGGAGTATGTTAAGGCAGCGTATTAGAAGAAGTATGTCGGCACACGTTACACTGATGAGCAGAGGAAGGCATTTTTGGGGCTGGTTCAAGGGAATAAGTCCATAGCAGAGTACGAAGCTGAATTCCTAAGGTTGAGCCGGTATGCTGAGGAGTAGTGGCTACAGAGCACGAGCGATGTGTTCGTTTTGAGGACGGACTAAGGGAAGACCTGAGGTTGTTAATAGCCCTGCACCAGGAGCGGGAGTTTTCTGCATTGGTAGAGAAGGCTAAAGTAGCTGAAGGGATTAAGGACTCTATGAGGCAAAACACGGATCAGAACAGGCAGAAAAGAGGTTTTTGGGTCGTCAAAATCGTCTGGGAATGTGCAGAAGAGGCCTAGAGTCGATGGGCATGAGGTCGTGGTATGCAGAACAGAGGCGATGCATCGTGCTTGTACTCAATGTGGGAAGATACACTTAGGGGAGTGTTGGAAGACGACAGAAGGATGCTTTAAGTGTGGGTCCAAGGAACACATGATTAAGGACTGTCCCTGTAACAGACCAATTTTGACCCTAATCGGAACGGTGGTTTCGGAACCACGAATCCGAGCCTCAGAGTTATTTTAAATATTATGTTTTGTGTTATGCATTATGTGTGATTTAGTAAGTGTAAAGATTTCGTGGAAAATCTTACCCATCTAAGTGTTTAAATTGCAAAAGGTCTAATTTGTAAAGAGAACCAAAGTAGTGGGCATTAATAAAAAGGGGCTAAGTAAATGGTCCATTAAACATGGGGATTTGCATGTCAAATTCCCATTTTTAAACAAGGTGGACTGACAAGCATGCCTTTTATATTCTTTTTATTTTGTATGATATTTAGGCATTATTATACTAAAGCATGCTATGAATATATGCTTTTAATTATATATGTTTTGATTTTAGTAAAATTATAAGAAAAGCATGCTATAATTTATGTTAAAAAAAAAAAAAGAATAATTCTCTCATCCCTCATTCATTCTTGCCCGATTGCTACCTTGAAGAGAAGAGAAGAACTTCATCTTCCCCATTCGACCTTGCATGCACTAGATTGGGTAAGAATTGAACTTTGATATGGCTTAAGTTCTTGATCTTTGTTTTCTTTTGAAACAAGCAAAATTTGCTAATGTGGGTATGATGAGATTCGGCCATGGATGTTAATGTTGTAGTTTGTATTGATAATGAGTTAGATGGTATGAAAAGAAAAGGCATGGACTTGTAAGAAGATTTGGTTGTTTTGGCTTGAAGGTACCCTTATAGTTGGCCGAATAATAGGATAGATATTCATGAAAACATCTCTTCTTGTGTTTTGATGTTCGGCCATTCCCCTATGATGAAATTAACCATATAAGATTGTTATATGTGATGTTTAAATTGTTGGGTGAACTAAGTTCAAGACTTGATTACTTGAAGTAAATTAGTGCAAGGGGTAAATTTGATGGGAGGAAGAGTTATAGAGAATTCTAGGAACCTAAGGGCCATTCGGCCATGGAGAAGAGATCCAAATGGGTTGAAAATTTGATTGTGGTGTTCCATAGGTTAAATCGAATTAGTTAAATGCTTGAATTAGGTGTGGTTATTAGCTTGTTACTTGGTTGTATGTGGAAGAACATGCATGGGTTTGGAATTGGCATATTCGGCCATAAGAGAAAATGAATTTGAGCTAATGTACTTGATTATATATGTGAAATTATGTAAAGTTATGGTACGGCCATAGATAAGAAGGTAAGTTGTAAGTTAAAACACATCAAGGAAATCATTACCAAAGTGTTCCCTATTAATTTGATTGCACTTGAACAAAGTAGAGGATGAATGCCTAATGTAAATGTTTATGTCTCAAATTTTGTATTTTATGATTATGCTTTTGAATTGAATGGAAGTGTAGTTTAATTGGTTTAAGTTGAACCAAATTAGATCGGGAACAAAAGAAAAGATCAAGATCGAGGAAAAACAAAGATTATCGAGTAGCCGATTTGCACGCGCTTATCGACAACCGAGGTAAGTCCTTTAGTTAAATTATGTCAAAGAATAAATTATGGTTATCTTGATTGTTAAAAATTGATGAATGTTAATATCCAATTGCATCATGGCCGAATGTATATCTACATATTGGTTGATGATTTATGTTGAGTATATGATGGAAATTATTTTGGCTAATGCAAGATGAATGAGTAAGTCTTGAGCTACTTATTATTTAAAGATCATTTACATATCTAGTGAATGATAAAATTCGTATAAGCTTGGTGTAAAATCATGAGTTGGCCGAATGTGATAATGATGGATTAGATTGATTTCGAATTTACTTATTGCAATGGGGATAAATGTTGATGATTCGATATGTGATAGTGAAATGTGAAAAGCATATAATAATATTCTGACATTCGGGCTTCGAGCCTAGCGAGCTTTCGTGCGGTGATATTTATCGGGCTTCTATGCCTAGCGTGCCTCGTCTCGGTGACATTAATCGGGCTTTATGCCTAGCAGGCCTTGTGCCGGTGTTATTTATCGGGCTTCTACGCCTAGCAGGCCTTGTGCCGGTGTTACTTTACGGGCTTTTATGCTAGCGCAGCTTGCTTGATGCCGTGATGTACTTTACCAAAGATAAATCGAATCCTTGTTCAAGATAAATTAAAGTTAATTTATTGGGTTTACGTTTCAGGTAAGCATGTAAGGTATGTATGCTTAATATTACCTGGGTTAAATTAATATTGTGAGAATTGTGTTATATGTGTTTGAAATTAATTGATGGATGTTATATGATGGAATTCGAGTTAGAATGTGCTATTATGGAACAATTGGTTTTCAAGCATAAATGTTTTATTATCATGAGTTAGGACTTACTAAGCTAGTAAGCTTAATTACGTGAAATGTTCTTCCTTGTTTTATAGATTTTGGTCACGTTGCGGACTCGTGAAGGATCTTCAAGAAGTCATCCACACTATCGCCTTCCTTTGGTATTTTGAATTTTTGGTTGCGATTTAGAAGGCATGTATAGGCTAGATGAAGTTTTACAAACATACGATGTTTGACCTTGTATATAATGACCATGCGAATATGGCTAAATATTTGGTTATGTATGTTTTGGGGTTTTGTCATAAATGTGGGTAATAGTGATACTCCTTTAAATCGATGATGTTAGAATATCACGTGAATGTTTTAAGTACAAGCTATCTTCGTAAGTGATTAAAAATGCATGGAGAGTATGAATTGCATGTGAGTATATCCGGTTATAAGCTAGTAAGCATATTTAGTATAGAAACAGTCTTTAGTTACAGCAGTGATGTGAGTTAGAAAAATCACCAAAAATAGGATAAGTTGAATTAGATGGTGAATGAAGTATAGAATTAATCCTTATTGTGTCTATTTTTACATGGAAGAAACAGAGTAGGCAAAAGATCTATATATTATGAGATAATTAAGTGTTAGTGAGACCTGCTCTGAATGCATTCGTGAGTCACTGTTCTGTTTTGGAAAAATTGTCATAAATTGTACAAAAATAATTAGGAAGCATGGGTTATATGTGTAAAACCCTTATTGAGTCTATTTTTCATTGGTATAAACTAGAACAGTATACGAAAATGGTGCAATGAGATAACTGTATTTTTGTAGAGACAGGTCAGAATTGTTAGACAGTGTCATAAGGGTAACTTTTATGAATAAACTGTACTAATTGACCACATAAAAAATTCTGGAAAAATTATGGTGAAATGTTATATGAGTCTAGTTTCAAGGAAAATTTACGGATCTAAATTTCGAGTTTTATAACTCAAGTTATGGTCGATTTAGTCAGCATGACACAGTTGGACAGCTTTAAAAATTTTACACCTTAAGTTAATAGTCAAGTCTAGTAATGCCACGCACTCGATTCCATGAAGGGCTTGGGTGTGGGGTGTTACATTTGATTGGTATCGAGAGCTTATGGTTTAGTCGATTTTAGGACTATCGTAGCGCGTGTGAGTCTAGCTATACATGCCTTTATTATATGTTGATAGTGTGGTGACTTACGATGGCTGAACTTTGTTTTATATAGTAAATGGACACGATCCCGAAAAGAGCCGTAGTGATGATGGGGAGAGCGTCGCGCTGACCGTGCCACGGATCAGCGCCGATAGACTCTCGACCTGTTTCGGTAGCCACGAAGGAGAGACTAAACAAGCCTTTTATCGGATGATGAATGAGTGGTTTGCCCAATTTATTCGTAAATAACCGAATGTACACCAACCTCCACCCCTGAATAATCCATTCCGATTCCTTCAAAGACTTCCCAGATGATAGATCCGTTGAGATCTAGTAGGCCCCAGATTGATAAAATCCAAAATTTGGGGCTGAAGAATTTAAAGCCAATGATGATGATGATCTTTGAGAGAGCCGAAATGTGGCTTGATAACACTATACTGGTACTTGATGAGCTATCTTGTACTCGGATGAATGCTTAAAATGTGCTATATCCTTCTTGAGGACACTTGCATATCACCGGTGGAACACACTAGTATCGATGGTTCCGAAAGAAAAAGTGACATGGGATTTCTTCCAAACCGAATTTCGCAAAGTATATTAGCCAAAGATTTATTGACCAAAAACGAAAAGAGTTCCATGAAATTTGAAACAAGGACGAATATGCAGTAATGGAGTATGAACGAAAATTTGTCGCTCACTCGGCCGTTATGCTAGAGAGTGTGTCTCTCACCGAAGCCATTATGTGTAAAAGATTCAAGACGGCTTAAATGAAGATATAAAGATGTTTGTTGGCGTTCTTGAAATCCAAGAATTTGTAACCTTAGTTGAGAGAGCTTGCAAAGTGAAGAGCTCGGGAAGGAGAAAAGAAAGGCCGATACCGGCCGAGATATCCGAAAGAGGTCTTGGGCAAAGTCTTTCATTCCACGAGCAAGAAGCTCGAGAGATGACTACACCGATATAGAAAACTACTACGAGATCCGCCTAGACGGGATCGACCTCCTATGAGCTCCCGAGCTACCTCGATAGCAAATGTTGGTAAACATTCCACCAAATAGAATTGAATGCAAATCTTGGGAAAATGGCACTCGTGGAGTTGTAGATTCCATGATCGGTCTTGCTATAAGTGTGGATCGTCGGTCATTTTATCGAGAGTGTCCGGTTAGGTGAGCGGAATGCGATTCGAACACTACTACGAGCAACGTGCCAATGCGAGGTAGACCACCCGCATATTCGGGCAATGTAGGTGGTAGTCGAGAAAGAACGAAGAATACTACGATCGATCGAGGCTGAGAGCTCCGCTGAGAGCATATGCTCGCACGAGCTAGAGAGGATGCTTCCTCCCGACGTCATTACCTGTACTTTCACTCTTTATGATACTCATCGTGATTGCATTAATTGATCCTGGTTCGACTCATTCATATGTGTGTGAAACTTTGAAATTCGGAAAGACTCTGCTAGTTGAGTCTACCGAGTTTGTGATTCGAGTGTCCAACCCTTTGGGTAGATGTGTGCTTGTTAATAAAGTGTGTAGAGATTGCCCGTTGATGATTGGGGATTATTGCTTCCCAGCTAATTTAATGTTGTTGCCCTTTGACGAATTTGATATAATCTTGGGAATGGACCAGTTAACTTCATGAAGGCGATAGTGGATTGTAAAAGAAAGCTTATCGATTTGAGATGTCGAAACGGTGAGACCATCAGAATTAAATCCTGCGACATAAATGGGTTGCCTACAGCAATATCTTCAATGTTAGCCCAAAAGTATGTGAGAAAAGGGTGTGAAGCTTATTTGGCCTATGTACTGGATAATAAAATGTCCGAGAAACAAATTGAATCGGTATCAGTTGTATGTGAATACCCTGATGTGTTTCCTGAAGAACTACCGGGCTTACCCCCAGTGTGAGAGATTGAGTTCGGCATTGAGTTGGTACCAGGGGCGACCCCGATTTCGATAGCTCCGTACCGAATGGCGCCATCGAATTAAAAAGAATTGAAAGCGCAGTTGCAAGAGTTGATAGATAAGGGCTTCGCACGACCGAGTTTCTCTCCTTGGGGTGCACCAGTTTTATTTGTGAAAAAGAAGGATGGGACTATGAGAATGTGTATCGATTACCGGCAACTAAATAAGGTGACTATAAAGAATAAGTACCCGTTACCTCGGATTGATGATTTATTTGATCAGCTGAAGGGGGCTTCGGTGTTTTCGAAGATAGATTTGAGATCGGGCTATTATCAGTTGCGAGTCAGAGATTCAGATGTGCCAAAGACTGCATTCCGAATGAGGTACGGACATTATGAGTTTTTAGTTATGCCTTTTGGACTCACAAATGCACCTGCTGTTTTTATGGATCTAATGAACCGAGTCTTCCGATAGTTTTTGGATCGGTTTGTAGTAGTATTTATTGATGATATATTGATCTACTCCAAAAATGAGCGCGAGCACGCTGAGCATTTGAGAGTAGTACTACAAACTTTGAGAAACCAACGGTTATATGCAAAATTCGATGAAATGTGAGTTACGGATGAATGAAGTCGACTTCTTGGGTCATGTGATTTCGGTGTCAGGTATTCGGGTGGATCCAAATAAAATAGCAGCCATACTTGATTGGAAACCACCAAAGAATGTTTCCGAGATCCGAAGTTTTCTGGGCCTTGCGGGATATTATAGACGATTTGTAAAAGGTTTTTCCGTAATAGCTACACCTTTGACGAGACTACTACAGAAGATGTCAAATTTGAGTGGTCGAAAAGGTGTCGAAAAAGTTTGAACAGCTTGAAAGCCCTTTTGACCGAGGCTCCAGGTGTTAACTCACTGAATCGGGTAAAGAATTTACTATTTTTAGTGATGCTTCCTTGAATGGGTTGGGTTGTGTTTTAATGCAAGAAGGCAAGGTGATAGCCTACGCTTCAAAACAATTGAAGCCACATGAAAAGAATTATCCAACTCACGATCCGGAATTAGCGACCATTGTATTCGCATTGAAAATTTGGCGTCACTATTTATTCAATGAAAAATGTCATGTTTATTCGGATCATAAAAGTCTAAAATATTTAATGACTCGAAAGATCTAAATTTGAGACAACGCCGATGGTTAGAATTGCTTTGAAAGACTATGAATTAGTGATTGACTACCATCCGGGAAAGCTAATGTTGTTGCGGATGCGTTAAGTCGAAAATCATTATTTGCTCTTCGTGCATTAAGCGCACGCGGTGGCTATGTCTATGTCGATGATGGTTCAATCATAGCCGAGTTGCAAGCAAGACCGATGCTTATTCAAAGAAATTTGTGATGCACGTAAAGTTGATAAAAAGTTAGTTGCTATTCGGATTTAGTGTGAAAACGCTACGAAATCGATTTCGGATAGATGCAAATGATTGCTTGAACTATAAGAGTCGGTTGTGTGTTCCTTCAACGCAGATTTGATACTGATGATTAGAGTGAGGCCCATAATGGCCGAATGTCGATACACCCGGTAGCACAAAAATGTATAATGATTTGAAACAGTTCTATTGGTGGCTCGGCATGAAACGAGATATATCCGAATTTGTCTCCAAGTGTTTAATCATCAACAAATAAAAGCCGAGCATCAAGTACCATCCGGTTTACTTGACCAATCCACGATACCGAATGGAAATGGGATAGAATTTCCATGGATTTTGTATCCGGACTCGATGACACCTAGTAAGAAAGATGCTTGTGTGGGTTATCGTTGATAGACCGACTAAATCAACTCATTTTGTACCGAGACGCGTCTGACTTTTCACTTGACAAACTTGCCGAATTGTATGTGTCACAGATTGTAAGATTGCACGGTGTACCGAGTTCCATTGTTTGAGATAGAGACCCAAGATTTACCTCGCGATTACGGAAGAAATTGCAAGATGCATTAGGTACTAAACTTCATTTTAGTACACGACCTTCCATCCGCAAACAGACGGTCAATCTGGCGAACTATTTTGATACTTGAGGACATGTTGAGGTGTTGCGTTCTCGAGTTCGAAGGCGTGGGAATGATACCTACCTTTGATTGAGTTTGCTTACAATAATAGCTTTCAATCTAGCATAAAAATGGCACCTTATGAAGCCTTATATGGTCGAAAATGTCGCACACCATTGTATTGGGTGAGCTCGGTGAGAATAAGATACACGGGGTTGATTGGATTAAAGAAAACCGAATGTAAGGTGGTTGTAATTAGAAGTAATTTGAAAGTCGCTTGCGGATCGTCAAAAGTCCTATGCCGATTTAAAACGCAAGGACATTGAATTTCAAGTCGGAGATCGGGTGTTCTTGAAAGTTTCTCCGTGGAAGAAAATACTCCGATTCGGTCAGAAAGGCAAGTTGAGTCCGAGATTTATTGGACCGTATGAAATCATCGAGCGTATAGGGCCTGTGGCTTATCCATTGAAACTGCCCCTTGACTTAGAAAAGATACACAATGTATTCCATGTTTCGATGCTTCGCAGATATAGATCGGATCCGTCCCATGTGATCACCCCATCAGAGATTGAAATTCGATCTGATTTGGCCTATGATGAAGAACCGATCCGTATCTTAGCTCGGGAAACCAAAGAGTTAAGAAATAAGAGGGTTCCATTAGTAAAGATTCTATGGAATCTTCACGGAGTTGAAGAGGCTACGTGGGAGCCTGAAGAATCAATGAAGCAACAATATCCGAACCTATTTAACGGTAAGATTTTCGAGGACGAAAATCCTTAAGGGGGGGAGAGTTGTAACAGACCAATTTTGACCCTAATCGGAACGGTGGTTTCGGAACCACGAATCCGAGCCTGAGAGTTATTTTAAATATTATGTTTTGTGTCTGTTATGTGTGATTTAGTAAGTGTAAAGATTTCGTGGAAAATCTTACCCATCTAAGTGTTTAAATTGCAAAAGGTCTAATTTGTAAAGAGAACCAAAGTAGTGGGCATTAATAAAAAGGGGGCTAAGTAAATGGTCCATTAAACATGGGGATTTGCATGTCAAATTCCCCATTTTTAAACAAGGTGGACGGCAAGCATGCCTTTATATTTTTTTTTTATTTTGTATGATATTTAGGCATTATTATACTAAAGCATGCTATGAATATATGCTTTTTAATTATATATGTTTTGATTTTAGTAAAATTATAAGAAAAGCATGCTATAATTTATGTTAAAAAAAAAAAAGAATAATTCTCTCATCCCTCATTCATTCTTGCCCGATTGCTACCTTGAAGAGAAGAGAAGAACTTCATCTTCCCCATTCGGCCTTGCATGCACTAGATTGGGTAAGAATTGAACTTGATATGGCTTAAGTTCTTGATCTTTGTTTTCTTTTGAAACAAGCAAAATTTGCTAATGTGGGTATGATGAGATTCGGCCATGGATGTTAATGTTGTAGTTTGTATTGATAATGAGTTAGATGGTATGAAAAGAAAAGGCATGGACTTGTAAGAAGATTTGGTTGTTTTGGCTTGAAGGTACCCTTATAGTTGGCGAATAATAGGATAGATATTCATGAAAACATCTCTTCTTGTGTTTTTGATGTTCGGCCATTCCCCTATGATGAAATTAACCATATAAGATTGTTATATGTGATGTTTAAATTGTTGGGTGAACTAAGTTCAAGACTTGATTACTTGAAGTAAATTAGTGCAAGGGGTAAATTTGATGGGAGGAAGAGTTATAGAGAATTCTAGGAACCTAAGGGCCATTCGGCCATGGAGAAGAGATCCAAATGGGTTGAAAATTTGATTGTGGTGTTCCATAGGTTAAATCGAATTAGTTAAATGCTTGAATTAGGTGTGGTTATTAGCTTGTTACTTGGTTGTATGTGGAAGAACATGCATGGGTTTGGAATTGGCATATTCGGCCATAAGAGAAAATGAATTTGAGCTAATGTACTTGATTATATATGTGAAATTATGTAAAGTTATGGTACGGCCATAGATAAGAAGGTAAGTTGTAAGTTAAAACACATCAAGGAAATCATTACCAAAGTGTTCCCTATTAATTTGATTGCACTTGAACAAAGTAGAGGATGAATGCCTAATGTAAATGTTTATGTCTCAAAATTTTGTATTTTATGATTATGCTTTTGAATTGAATGGAAGTGTAGTTTAATTGGTTTAAGTTGAACCAAATTAGATCGGGAACAAAAAGAGAAAGATCAAGATCGAGGAAAAACAAAGATTATCGAGTAGCCGATTTGCACGGCTTATCGACAACCGAGGTAAGTCCTTTAGTTAAATTATGTCAAAGAATAAATTATGGTTATCTTGATTGTTAAAAATTGATGAATGTTAATATCCAATTGCATCATGGCCGAATGTATATCTACATATTGGTTGATGATTTATGTTGAGTATATGATGGAAATTATTTTGGCTAATGCAAGATGAATGAGTAAGTCTTGAGCTACTTATTATTTAAAGATCATTTACATATCTAGTGAATGATAAAATTCAGTATAAGCTTGGTGTAAAATCATGAGTTGGCGAATGTGATAATGATGGATTAGATTGATTTCGAATTTACTTATTGCAATGGGGATAAATGTTGATGATTCGATATGTGATAGTGAAATGTGAAAAGCATATAATAATATTCGACATTCGGGCTTGAGCCTAGCGAGCTTCGTGCTGGGTGATATTTATCGGGCTTCTATGCCTAGCGTGCCTCGTGTGGTGACATTAATCGGGCTTTATGCCTAGCGGTGCCTTGTGCCGGTGTTATTTATCGGGCTTCTACGCCTAGCAGGCCTTGTGCCGGTGTTACTTTATGGGCTTTTATGCCTAGCAGGCTTGATGCCGGTGATGTACTTTACCAAAGATAAATCGAATCCTTGTTCAAGATAAATTAAAGTTAATTTATTGGGTTTACGTTTCAGGTAAGCATGTAAGGTATGTATGCTTAATATTACAGGTTAAATTAATATTGTGAGAATTGTGTTATATGTGTTTGAAATTAATTGATGGATGTTATATGATGGAATTCGAGTTAGAATGTGCTATTATGGAACAATTGGTTTTCAAGCATAAATGTTTTATTATCATGAGTTAGGACTTACTAAGCTAGTAAGCTTAATTACGTGAAATGTTCTTCCTTGTTTTATAGATTTTGGTCACGTTGCGGACTCGTGAAGGATCTTCAAGAAGTCATCCACACTATCGCCTTCCTTTGGTATTTTGAATTTTTGGTTGCGATTTAGAAGGCATGTATAGGCTAGATGAAGTTTTACAAACATACGATGTTTGACCTTGTATATAACAGCCATGCGAATATGGCTAAATATTTGGTTATGTATGTTTTGGGGTTTTGTCATAAATGTGGGTAATAGTGATACTCCTTTAAATCGATGATGTTAGAATATCACGTGAATGTTTTAAGTACAAGCTATCTTCGTAAGTGATTAAAAATGCATGGAGAGTATGAATTGCATGTGAGTATATCCGGTTATAAGCTAGTAAGCATATTTAGTATAGAAACAGTCTTTAGTTACAGCAGTGATGTGAGTTAGAAAAATCACCAAAAATAGGATAAGTTGAATTAGATGGTGAATGAAGTATAGAATTAATACTTATTGTGTCTATTTTTACATGGAAGAAACAGAGTAGGCAAAAGATCTATATATTATGAGATAATTAAGTGTTAGTGAGACCTGCTCTGAATGCATTCGTGAGTCACTGTTCTGTTTTGGAAAAATTGTCATAAATTGTACAAAAATAATTAGGAAGCATGGGTTATATGTGTAAAACCCTTATTGAGTCTATTTTTCATTGGTATAAACTAGAACAGTATACGAAAATGGTGCAATGAGATAACTGTATTTTTGTAGAGACAGGTCAGAATTGTTAGACAGTGTCATAAGGGTAACTTTGATGAATAAACTGTACTAATTGACCACATAAAAAATTCTGGAAAAATTATGGTGAAATGTTATATGAGTCTAGTTTCAAGGAAAATTTACGGATCTAAATTTCGAGTTTTATAACTCAAGTTATGGTCGATTTAGTCAGCATGACACAGTTGGACAGCTTTAAAAATTTTACACCTTAAGTTAATAGTCAAGTCTAGTAATGCCACGCACTCGATTCCAGTAAGGGCTTCGGGTATGGGGTGTTACAGTCCCATAAAGATAGACGGGAGTCAACCCACAGGTCAGGGTTTTAATCAAGCTGGAAGAGGTGGACAGCAGCCTCAGCGGGGTCGTGGTCTGATTGGTAGAGGAAATGGTTCTGGAAGAGGACATGGAACACCGAGCCGAGGTGTTGGTAATACTGAGTCTAGGCAGCCGGGTCTGGTATATGCAGTTCGCAGGAGGGAGGACGCAGCGGACGTCATAACCGGTACGTTCCTTATAGCTGAGAAGCCTTATTTTGCTCTGATTGATGTGGGCTCAGCCCATTCTTATGTTGCATGTAGTGTAGTTGAAACACTAGGCATAGCCTCTGAACTATCTGATAGGGAGATGGCTATAGTGAGCCCATTAGGTCAAACTATAGTGGTGAACAAGATATTAAAGAGTGTACCTCTAGAGATTCAAGGAGTGATCTTCCTTGCCGATTTAATGGAACTACTCTTTGGAGAATTTGATCTTATACTGGGTATGGACTGGCTAGTGGAGCATCAGGCTGTATTGGATTGTGCAGCTAAGCGAATGGAGTTAAGGACCCCGGAGGATGAGGTGATAATTATGATAGGAGAAAGAAGAAACTAATTGTCTAACGTAGTTTCAGCATTAAAGGCTGATAAGATGGTTCGGAAAGGGTGCAAGACATTTTTGGCCTTCGTAAGTACGTTGGATGGGAAAGAAGGGGGAGTTAGTGGAGTTAGAACAGTGGGAGAGTTTGTAGATGTGTTTCCGGAGGAGTTACCTGGAATACCCCCGGATAGGGAGGTGGAGTTTGGAATTGATTTGTTGCCGGGAACAGCTCCTGTGTCAATTACCCCGTACAGAATGGCACCAAAGGAGTTGGTTGAGCTCAAGACTCAGATCTAAGAATTGCTTGATCGTGGGTTTATCCGACCTAGTGTGTCTCCATGGGGAGCACCGGTCTTGTTTGTGAAGAAGAAGGACAGAACTATGCGTATATGCATAGATTATTGTCAGTTGAATAAGCTGACCGTCAAGAACAAGTATCTGTTGCCAAGGATAGACGACTTGTTCGATCAGCTGAAGGGGGCAGCAGTATTCTCGAAGATAGATCTAAGGTCTGGATATCATCAACTTAAGGTGAAGGAAGTAGATATCCATAAGACAGCTTTTCGGACAAGATATGGGCATTATGAGTTCTTAGTGATGCCGTTCAGATTGACAAACGCCCCAGCCGAGTTCATGGATATGATGAACCGAGTATTTCAACCTTACTTGGATCGGTTCGTCGTTGTATTCATCGACGACATCCTAGTATACTCCAAGTCTAAAGAGGAGCATGATGAGCATCTCCGGGTTGTATTGCAAGTGTTAAGGGAGAAGAAGCTCTATGCCAAATTCAGCAAGTGTGAATTTTGGCTTAAGGAAGTTGCGTTCTTAGGACATGTGGTGTCTGCAGAAGGAATAAGAGTGGATCCTAGAAAGATTGAGGCAGTGCTAGATTGGAAACCACCTAGGTCGGTGGCTGAGGTTCGCAGTTTCTTGGGATTGGCAGGCTACTACAGAAGGTTTGTGGAAGGGTTCTCATCAATAGCCGTACCTTTGACGAAGTTGTTGAGGAAGGAAGTACCTTTCGTATGGACAGATAAGCAACAAGAGAGCTTTGAGAAGCTTAAGAGGGTGTTGACTGAAGCTCCAGTTTTGATTCAGCCTAAGGCAGGAAAAGATTTCGTGGTGTACTGTGATGCTTCTCATACAGGATTGGGATGCGTATTGATGCAAGACGGGAAAGTAGTCGCCTATGCGTCTCGACAATTAAGGCCGCATGAAGTTACATGATTTGGAATTGGCGGCAGTAGTCTTTGTTCTTAAGGTATGGAGGCATTATCTTTATGGAGAAAAGTCAGTGATTTACACAGACCACAAGAGTCTTATGTATTTGTTGACTCAGAAGGAGTTGAATCTGAGACAGCGAAGATGGGTGGAATTATTAAAGGACTACGATTGTTCCATAGAGTATAACCCAGGCAAGGCGAATGTAATGGCAGATGCCCTAAGTCGGAAAGTAGTGTTGGATCTGAGAGCGATGTTTGCACATCTAAGCTTGTATGACGACGGAAGTTTGTTAGCACAGTTGCAAGTCAAGCCGACATGGTTGAATGAGGTAAAAGAAAGTCAGTTGGTGGATGAGGATTTAAGTGCTAAGTTACAGCAAGTGCAGAATGGAGAGTTGGAAGATTATGGTATTAATGATGAGGGACTATTGTGTTTCAAGGGTAAAGTTTGTATACCGAAGAATGAGGAGTTAAGGCAGAAGATTCTTCAGGAATCGCATAGTAGCCCTTATGCTATGCATCCTAGAGGTACTAAGTTGTATAGAGATCTAAGGGAACAGTTTTGGTGGCCTGGTCTAAAATGGGAAGTTACCGAATTTGTCGGCAAGTGCTTAACATGTCAGCAAGTCAAGGCTGAACACCAAGTTCTGTCAGGATTGCTTCAGCTGATAATGATTCCGCAGTGGAAGTTTGAGAGAATTACCATGGACTTCGTTAGTGGGCTTCCCCTTACGCCTACTAAGAAGGACTCGGTATGGGTGATAGTGGATCGGTTGACAAAGTCCGAGCATTTCATTCCAGTGCGAGTTGACTATTCTTTGCAGAAGTTGGCGAAGTTGTATGTGGCGGAGATTGTAAGGTTGCATGGAGTGTCGATATCGATTATTTTGGATAGGGATCCAAGGTTTATGTCTCGATTTTGGAAAGCTCTACATCAAGCATTAGGTACCAGATTGGATTTCACTATGGCTTTTCATCCACAGTCTGAAGGGCAGTCTGAACAAGTAATACAAGTGTTGGAGGATATGCTGAGGGGATGTGTGATGGACTTCAGAGGAAGTTGGGAAGAATATTTGCCTTTAGCGGAATTTGCTTACGACAACAGCTATCAGGCCAGTATTCGGATGGCAACATATGAAGCGCTGTATGGACGGAAGTGTCGCACTCCTACATGTTGGACAGAATTAGAGGAACGTTGAGTTTTGGGTCCAGAGATTGTGGCAGAATCCGAAGAGAAGGTTGAGGTAATTCAGGCACGGTTGAAGGAAGCATCTGATAGGCAAAAGTCGTGCGCAGATCTTAAGCGCAAGGAAATAGAATTTGATGTGGGAGATCAAGTGTTCATTAAAGTTTCGCCTTGGAAGAAAGTGATGAGGTTTGGTCGCAAAGGGAAGTTAAGTCCCAGGTTTATAGGACCTTATCGGGTATTGAAGCGAGTTGGACCAGTGGCATACCAGTTAGGATTGCCTTCGGAATTGAAGCAGATGCACGACGTATCCTATGTATCTATGCTACGTCGTTATCGATCGGATCCATCCCATGTAGTTTCGGTTGATGAGGTAGAGCTAAGGCTAGATTTGTCCTACGAGGAGGAGCCAATTCAGATTTTAGAACGAGATGTGAAAGTGCTACGAAGGAAATCAGTTCCTTTAGTCAAAGTGTTATGGCGTAATCATGGATCGGAGGAAGCGTCGTGGGAGCCGGAAGAAGCAATGTGACAGCAATACCCTCATTTATTTTAGCCAGGTAATTTCGAGGTCGAAATTATTTTAAGAAATAGAAAAGCAGTAACATCCGGATTTTGGGCTTATGAATTATTGTTGAATCTTGTGTGGAAGCATGCCTACGTGTATTATAAATATGTTATGTGAATTTTGAGAACCTTAGACTATAAAAGAATGCCTTAGGAAATATTAAGTCTTAAATTTTAAGAGGAAGCTAAGCTGGATAGGGCCTTAAGAAAATTAGTAGGGGAAATATGACACAAAAAAAGGGGGCTTGGCATGCAGTGGCTTGGAGGCGCCACTTAGGCACTGGTAGGTAACGCCATATGCAGTGAAGAAGGGGCTTGGGTTCGAGCCACAAGGGGAAGCAAAATAAGAGTTTTATTTTCTTTGAAAGGGTGAGCAGTGATGGACGGCATAGGGAGACTGAGTGGATGAGTATAGATCAAGTCAAATTCCTTTTAAAATTTCAAATTAAAGGATAAATGATGATTTTATTTTGAATTATTTTTGAATGGGTAAAAGAGAGAAAAAAAGGAGAAAAATGAGGAAGGCGATAAGGGAGTGTGTGTTGGCCGGTCAAGGGACTCTCTTGATGGTATTTTCGGCCAAGGAAGGAGAATAAGGCCATTCTTCATTCTTTTCCTCTCTTTTGAGTCTCTGCCAAATTCTCTAGCAAATCCTCTCTTTTTATCTTTTGTTTGACAAAACCGAAAACTCAAGCAAGCATTGCCGATTTCTTCATCTTTTTCTTCTCACCTTTTCATTCCATTCTACTTAGGCCGAACCTCTCCCTCCCAAAGGTTCATCTTTGCCGAAATTCTTAGATCAAAATACCATCATTGCCAAACCCTTGTAAGTCTCATCTCCTTTCTTTTCTAATTGCTAAGGCCGAACACTTCTATGGGTTCAAACAAGGAGTAGTCGACTACAGTATTAAAGGTAAGATCAAGTGTCATTTGATTTTCAATCTCTCTTTTAGCCGAAATCTAGGAACTAATCCCCTTGATGTCTTTGGGCCGAAACCATGAAGGATTCTTTTGGGATCGCTAGTGTAGCCGACTTCTAAGGGAGATATTCGGGATTTGGTTCTTCAAGGTAAGTGAAGTGTGGTGTAGGCCGAAGGCCATTCATTGTGATTAAATGTTAAACCGAATCTAACATATACCTATAGGTATTTCGTCATCTCCATAGCCAAGTGACTATTTTCGGGATTTAAGATTCACAAGGTAAGTGAATCTGATATTCGGCCAAAGCTATAAACAATGATTTTGATCTATACTTTATTTATTCAAAAGCCAAAAACTAACTAGTTCAGTGATTTAGTGTCTAGCCGATTGCAAGAAGAGGCATCACAAAGTTTTCGGGATTTGATTAGTAGTCAAATCGGCAGCAAGGTAAGAAGTTGGTTGCGTTAATCCTTCGGGATTTAGTTTTATAGCCGAATAGGCTTTTGTTAAAATATTAAGTGTTGGTGGAATGTAGGGACTAAGATCTAGAGCATTAAATCGGGATTCTTCGGGATTTCAGTGAACTCGTTAAGTATACCAGGTGTGTAGCCCTACCCTAAGTCTTAATAGATTTATAGTATTGTTTTAATGCATGTGTTATTAAGAATGTGAAAGATATGGCTAAGGTACCATGCAATGGTACAAAGTACTCAGGTACGTAAACCTACTCCTACTATGAGTATAATATGATAAATATCTGTTATGGCACATATGTGAAATTATAAGAATGTGAATAAAGAAAATGGCATGATATTTGCATGGTTTGCATGACATGGGGCATAAGGGTGATTTGGAAAGGGGAGGTGATCTGGTGGTTTATACCACAATATCTGAATGTGGTGACTTCGGTCACAAAATCTGAATGTGGTGACTCATGTCACAAAATCTTATCTGGTGGCAATGCCACAATATATATAAGGGCGATGAGCACGTCGTCTGCAGCGACTGCCTTCGATGATGTGTAGCGGATGGAGGGTTGACTTAGTAGTCCCCACGGTGTGATGGTTGGTACGGGTGATGTGTAGCGGATGGTATCTAGGTTTGGGTTCGGGAATGCATCATTATTTGTAAATTGTGATATGTATGATTTGATATGCCTGAATCATTAGGACTTAGTGTGGTTGTTATACACTGAGTCTGTTTGACTCACCCTGTTGTGGGATATGTTTTTGGTGACGCTTTCGATAATGGACCAAGGTCGGCGGGCTTAGTGGTGGCCATGCTCATTTCGAGTTTATTTTTAATTTGGACTTTCTATTTTCTTTTTCGTATTTGGATTTATTCGGGTTTTGTTTTTGATGTAATAAGGCCATAGTGTGAATGACATTTACGCTTGCATTTTAGTTATTTTGATGCGATACAAATTTTATTAAATTAACGCTTAAGTAATCTTTCTTAAAATAAACCTTCAAATGTTTTGACATCTAAATACAAATGATTTCCAATTTAAAGATAAATCTTTAACAAATTCGGCATGTCTTCTAATTTAAAAACAAGATTTTAATAAATCCCTGATTTCGAAAATAACAATGTTTTCAATTGAACTCAACACAAATTTTCTTCAAAACCACTCGAATTTTTCCTGAGTAACAAACAAGTTTTGAACCGTTTACTCAAGGAACATACCAGATCCGGTCAAGGCTCGTGGGCCGGGTTTGGGGTGTTTCATTGATCATTCAATTAACAACAAGAATAAACTTAATATCTAGCAAACAAAATACCTCAAAAGGTTCAGTTACACAGATGTGCATGCAAAAAGGTATTTTGAAAGGCTATGTTTGAAAAGATATTGGAAACCATTTTAATTAAAAACATGTGGTTAGATTTAAATCGTAATATAGTAAAATATCGCAAAAACTCGATTTCACATGGTTTGAAAATGGTATTATAGGATTATACGTATAAGTCTTGTTTCAGAAGATCGATTAAAACATTACGCACAGTTTCATAAAATTTGTCATTTAATTAGTTTGTAGGCAACTAACAATTTACCTATTTAGTCCAATTTTACATATCATGCATGCAAAACACATGTAACACCTTTCACCCATATTCAACGCTGGAATAGGGTTACGGAGCGTTACCAAACATATCACACATTTAAATAATCATTTCATAGAAATTTTTAAATTCATAGAATCATCGTTCAACAACATTCACATTGTTCCTAAAACAAGCCTACGAGGCCCAAATCATGCTTTAGGAGTGGTTTAGGACTAAACCGATAAATTAAGAAACTTTTAAAACACTTAGAAAATTTTTCCAAAATACAGGGGTCACATACACGGCCAAAGACATGCCCGTGTCACAGGCCATGTTCAACACATGCCTAAACCCTAAACCTGTAGGGTATAATGAATTATGCCACACGGCCAATCACACGCCCGTGTGTTAGGCTGTGTAGAGCATACTGACTTGGGTATTAATTCAACACCAGGGGACGCATGGCCGTGTAATATGACTGTGTGTCACACACGGCTTAGACACATGCCCGTGTCTCTGCCCATATGGACAAAAATAGGGTATTTACCAAGCCAATCTGCCACCCAAATGTGTATACACCTACATCAAACCAAATGGTACCAAAACATAACACTTATAGGCATTTAAATCAACATCAACCAAGCTTCATTTATATCATTTCAATACTAACCAATATAAAACATATCAATACCACAAAGTGCCATTCAAATTACACCAAAAATTCATAATTTCAAATCATCAATATGACTATTTTAAATTGCATCATGATAAACCATAATAGTAACATATTTTAAGCCCACATTTAGTATGCTTTTGGATGATTTATCCCTTGAATTGTGTAAATTGGTGCTCTTAATCCTTTGTTTTCATGTTTTATACTCAGAAGAGAACCAAAGGATGAAAAGAACGAGAAACGAGCCCAAAATGGAGCAAATGGGCCATATCACGAAATCAACACGTCCTGGGCCCAAGCCACACGGCCGTGCCTCATCAAATAGACTCGAACACGGCCTGGCCATGATCCACACGGGCGTGTGGCATGGGTGTGTCCCTGATGTGAGAAAGAAGAATTTTAGTCGGATTAGGGTACCTAGAGACAAAGAAACGTATTCCAAGAGCCTATATAAACACCCTAGAGGCCAAGCTTCAGAAGAGTCTAGTAGGGTGGCCAGCGAGGCCAAAGAGCCGAGCTAGAGGGGTCAGAATTGTGGAATTTACTCGAAGAAAGCCATTTGATTTATCTTAAGAAGCCGGAGTCATACTCAAGTCGGAGGATCTCTCTTTAATTCCTTAGGGGGTTTTAGAGTTTTTCTTATGTTTTGGTTTATCTTTCTTTTGAGATGTATTCTGTAACATCCTAGATTAGGGGTTATGCGTTTGTGCATAATTCATGAGTTAGTAGGTTTTGGCAGTGTTGGAAGTGTATTAAGGGTTTTTAGAATTTTAGAATGGAAGAAGAAAGCTTTGGAAAATTATTGGCTTTTAAATAAAAAGGGGAGCTAGGTAAATGAGGCTTTAAAAGAAACTCCGTGTGAAGCATGACACAAGGAACCATGTGGTAAAATGGCATGTTTTATGAATTATGAATGTGTTATGTGAATTCTAGAAATAAGGAAATGTATGGAAATATATGGAAATGTATGGAAATGTGTGGAAATGTATGGAAATGTATGGAAATGAAAGGCAATGTAGGGAAATGTAAGAAAATGTAAGGAAATGTAAGGAAATGTATGAAAATGAATGGAAATGAATATTTTTGGAAACCTGGAAATGCATTAGGACATGAACATATTAGGAAACCTAGAAATGTAAGGAAATGGTTCAAAAATGGAAAGTACACATTTTTGGAAACTGAACATTTTGGGCCCAACATTTTAGGAAACTCGAACATTTTGGAAACTAAACATTTTAGGAAACTGAACATTTTTGAAACTTGGAATGTAAGAAAAATGGCAAGTTACTGAGCCGATCGAAAATTTTAGGAAACTTAGAAATGACCCGAATGATGAGTTTTAAAGTTTAAAATAGGAAATTAAGGCAAGGTGGCCTTAAAAGAAAAGTTAGGTGAAATTTGACACACAAACAGGCTTGGAAAAGTGGCACGAAGATGGCACTTAGGGCCTAAGAAATGGCTCCATATGCAAGAGGAATGGGCTGAGTTCGAGTCACTTGGGAAGCAAATAAAGGAGGTTTTATTTTTGCTTCCAAAAGACTAAAGTGGACGGCACATGCTTCTAGAAAGGAGGTGTTTTATTTTCATAAATATTCGATTAAAAGGTGATAAATAAAGGATTTTTAAATTGGATTATTTTGAAGAGATAAATGTTGGATTAAACTCTTTTATTTATGATAATTAAAGGATAAAGCTATCAAAATAGAAGAGTGGTGGCCAAGTAAAGGACTCTAGCTAGTAATTTTGGCTATAAAAGGAAGAGTAAGGCTATTCTTCATTCATTCTTTTCTCTTCAAGAAAACCTCTGCAAAATCCTCTAAAGTTTCTCCTCTTCTCTCTGCCGAATTTTCTCTGCCATTATTCTCTTTTTCTCTTTTCTTTTCTTCTTCTATCAAAAGCCGAAAATACCAATAGCCTAGTCGATTTCTCACTAAGTCTCAAGAGCCAAAATTGTTATCCACATCAAAGACATAGCCAGAATCTTCGCTAAGGGTTCAAGCAAGAGTTCCATCAAATTCTTGATGAGGTAAGATTAGGTTAGATTCTCATTCTATTTCTTTTAAGGCTATCGAAATTAAGATTCTAATACCCTTAATATCCATTTGTCGAAGAGATCTTTCGGGATTTACTAAGTGTCGACTACAAGGAAGGAGAAGTTCTTTTCCCGAAGGTACACCATAAGCCGCTTGTTCCCTAGTTATTCGGTGAATTTGGGATTTAAGAATCTAAGGTAAGTCATATTTAACATTCGGCTAAGGGTTATTTGTTGTGAATAAATGTTAGAAATTGATCTAACATGTAGTTATAGGGATTTCGACAGAGGGATACAAAGATTTCGGGATTTGAGAATTTCAAGGTAAGTTTAAGAATACTAATCCTACTAGGATTTGGATTTATGGCGAATGGCTTTTCATTAAAGTAGTAAGTGAATAATCAAATGTAGGGATTAAGGATCTAAGCGGTAGATCAGATTTCGAGATCTCAAGGAATTTGCTAAGTGAATCAGGTGTGTACTCACACTAACTTTCAATATATATATTGGCAATAATTGTTTTAATATATGAATGTGTATAAGAATGAGAATGTGGCTAAGTACCACAAATGTGGCAAAAGTACCAGTGCACGTATTCCTACTTTTGATAGGATTGTGAATGTGTTATATTCTCAAAACGACATGAATGTGAATTTAAGTATGACATGAATGATATGTAATAATTGGGGCATTTGGGATATATGTGAAGGGAGAAAGTGAAGGTGATGACTACGGTCTCACCAACGAAGGTCTTGACTTGGTCTCACCAACAAAATATGGTGGCTACGGTCCCATTAATTGAATATGGTAACCGGTTACATTATTCGAATATAGTGTCTAAAGACACAACGTAAGTGGCGATGAGCACGTCGTCATTGCAAATGATCGCCTTCGATGGTGTGTAGCGGATGGAGGGTCGACTTAGTAGTCCCCACGGTGTACAGGTTGGTACGGGTGGTGTGTAGCGGATGGACAAATAGGCTTGGGTTTGGGTTGCATCATCCTTTATTTTGTATGAACATGAAATTGATATGACTTGTATGCACGATTTGTTGAAAATTAGTCTGTGTGTACACATTGAGTCGGTGGACTCACCCCGTTGGGGAATTATTTTTCAGGTGATGAGCAGTAATGGACCGGGTCGGCAGGAGCTAAAGGTGGCCATGCATCACTTGAAGAGTTTAATTAGAAATTTGGACTTTATTAAGTTTTAGTACTTTAAACTTTATTTTGGGTTTGAATGATGTAATAAGGCCATAAGGCCCAGTTGGATTTTCTTTATTTCTGTTTATTTTTTTTGCTTGATTATGATACAATTTATTTTTGATTAAAGTTAAGTAAATTTATTTCTTTCAAAATAATAAACCCTAAAATTAGTTTGTCACCTTATTTAAGTTGGATTTTCAAAATTTACTAAATGCGTTCCAATTTAAGCCCAGCCCAAAACAAATTTTTCTTAACTACACAAAATTTCTCTAAGTTATTCAGGACATTGAAAACCGGTTTACTTAAGGAACATACCAGATCCGGTTCAGGCTCATGGGCCGGGTGTGGGGTGTTTCATATTCTTTTAAGAATATGAACTAAACCCTCAGATACCTGAGGGGGATGAAACCTAAGATGAATCTTGTTATCATTTGCTGAACTATACGATAAATACTTGATTTGTTCTTAATTATGTGTTCTTAATTCTTGTTTTGATATTTCAGGGATATTGGTTCAAGTGTGATGTGCTTAGGTGGAGGAGCAAAAGTCCTTGCCTAAGAGTAGATATAGCATAATTAAGCGGAGTTGATCGCACGCCTAGACATAGGGTGACGAGATTTTGCCGAATTTGGGTGAAACCTAATATGGGAGTCCATAGATCGAGTTAATGCAATTCTAGGGGTTTTAATTAGAAAGAGATTTCAATTAATCAACCTAGGGTTAGACGTTAGTAGCCTCGACGGAGGTATTAACATAACTTAGGGAGTCCTACGGAGCAAGTCAAGTGAATAAATCGTCTGGTTCAGAGTTAGATAACAAGTGAAGTCTAGGTGGATTCTTCCTCGGGTATTGTCTTATTCAATTGGTTTTTCCCAAAGTATTTTCCCAAATTCATTCTCTTTATCTTTACATCTTTAGCTTAGTTGTTAGTTAATTTTAGATTAAATAAAAATTCCTTTAATTCTTAGGCTAAATAATAAAAAAAAAAGTTAGTATTAGTACTTCAGGTTCCTTTGGGTTCGACAATCCGGTCTTGACACTAGCTATACTACTGTTCGATAGGTGCGCTTGCCTTAATCGTTGTCACAGTTAGTTTCTAGGCTCGATCATTCATTATATAAATTTTTAAGACTCTGACAGCACACATCACATCATTTAGCCAAATCTCACAAACATACCAAACTCAATTTATATCTATTTAGTACCCCTAATTACCAAATACCAACTAGTATCACATATCCATAATCAAGCATATTAACAAGAGCCATTTGCAAAAATACATAAACAACCAAAATAAGCCAACTCTCATGGCTATATAGACAAACCAAGCACTTAACATTTGCAAGCCATTTCAAAAGACCAAAGTTATTAACAACACATGTATCAAAATGACCAAATCCCTATACATGCCATATACCAAAAAACCAAAGTTCAAAAGTACCAAGTGATAGTAGGATAGTGTGACGAAGTCTCCGACGATCCCCAAATCCGAGCTAGCTTTGAAATCACTATAAAACACGGTAAAATAAATAAAGTAAGCTTTATAGCTTAGTAAGCTCGTATGAAATAAACTCAATGTAATTATAAATATACAATTCAACAAATTGAATATATCAATATGTAGCTCATATTAACTAACAAACCTTTCCATCCTTAAATCATAAGATTATATGCAAACTTCACAATTTCTTCAATTCAAAGCTTGTACAGTTCATGTACATACCTGTACCATCTCGTATCAATCTCATACTCAACCACGTCTTTCATTTACCTGTTAAACCATTCAGAATACTATCGGATACTCAGGAAACTCGCACCGAAGTGCCACATACATAGCCAATGCTATCTTAATCTCATATCACATATATGCTCACTCTCGAGCTATCAATGGCCTACTTACACAAGCTGTGGGTTAAGACGTAGCTACACAGTGCTGTTCATAGAAGCTGTCAAATAACCACAACACATGTCGGTATACTCAGCCACGGGTAGGATGTACAGGACCAGCAACCGGATCACATAATCATAATAAGCCCTAATGACATGTCATTCGTATTCTAATCTATTCATAAGGTTCAATCAGGATTTCCAATGCCAAATCATTGTCGAACATATCCGTAGTGCTGTATTCACAGTTTATGCCATGTCAAAGCATTTAAAATACATTTATAATGTAATTTATTACATACAAACTTACCTCGGATGTAAAAACGACGACACAAGTCAACTATTCCAAAACCTTGTTCTTTTTCCCAATCTAAGTCCTATTTCACATTTCTTGATCTAAAGATAATCAAAATTAACTTATTTAATTATCTCTCTATTCAATTTAGTCCAAAACACTCATTAAAGCACAGTTACACTTTTGCCCCAAGTATTTCACAACTTTTACAATTTAGTCTTTATTTCATAAAATCACAAATTCATGCAATTTACCCACAACCCATGCTAGCCAAATATCAATTAGGTCCCTAGCAGCCCATATTTTCATTTATGTCACATTTTGACCCAAAATTTTCAACATTTCTCAATTTAATCCCTAATTGAGCATTTTACTAAAAATCATTTAACAAAACTTGTATAACTATCATTAAACATTCATAATCTATCAAAAATCATCAAAATACATGTTTATTCATCAATGGAAACATATTAAATCTTTAACAGTTTTGCAAAATAGTCCTTGGGCTAGCTAGACTAAACTGCAACGATATCAAAAACATAGAAATCAATAAAAACGAGACAAAAATCATACCTAATTGCAAGGATTTAAAATGGCCGAATGAAGAATCCTAATATCTTGTTTTTTTCTTCTTCAAGTTTGGTGGAAGATGATAGATTAAAAGATGATGGCTTTTGTTGTTTTGTTATTTTACTTATTTAATTTACTAAATTATTTTATTAACCTTGTTAATAAGCCATTAAAAACACTTAAAAGATGTCCAATAATGTCCACTCATATTAAAAATGGTCTAATTACCACATAAGGACCTCTATTTTAAGGTTCTATAGCTATTTAATACCTTTAGCTATTAGAACATCACTTTTGCACTTTACTCGATTTAGTCCTTTTTTTTTATCAAATTAAGCACTCAGACGATAAAATTTCTTAACAAAACTTTCACACAATTATTCTATCATGCAGTAAACATTAGAATAATAAAAACTAATTAGTTTGACTTTGGATTTGTGGTCCCGAAACCACTGCTTCGATTTGACTAAAAACGGGCTGTTACAACACGTGTTTGCTTTCAAAACACATATGAAACATTTTGGTCTTACCTCGATGACCAACAACTTTTTCACCCGCACTAACAAGTTAGTCAATCAATTAATCAAGACTTTCATCAAGTATTCATAAGCTACCATTCAAACATCTATCTGAAGCAGTAATACAAGTTCCAAATCAAACCAATTAAAGAGTCCAAAATGTCCAATTACAACAGAGCGATTATAAAAAGTCTAATTCTAAATCACACAATTTGGTCCCACATTCCTTCCTCATTTGGGTTGGGAACACATCAACATATCTAGGTGTAGCCTTGTTTTGGATCATTTGGATAGCTTACTTTCTCACCTCCTTGCACGTTATATCATTGTAATGTTTTAAAAGGGAGTGTGAGCTTATTGAAGCTCAGTGAGTGCTCAAACATAAAACAAATAAACACATCAGTCAAGTTTGGGTAGACATATCATAACAATTCACATATTATTAGAGTTCATACAGAATAGAGACTTACGCAACACATTAGTTCTTATAAATAAGCAATGCACAATAGTTCTTATACATAAGGTAAAATGTTCACGTAAAAGATCAGTTCTTACCAAATAACAGTTCATGTAAAATAACAGTTCATGCCACATCATAACTCATATATTCAACTGATGATAAGTTGGCATTTTGTGATTTTGAAACATATAGGGGACTTTATCACCACTTATAAGTGGACTCTATCACCACACATTGGATAAACAGATCTCCATATAACGCCTCACTATTGACTCAAAAGATCCCTGCGTTGTCTTCGATATAAGTGTAGCATGAATGCTAGCACTCTCTTTACCCTCAACTCATAAAGTCGTGTGCTATCTCTATTGAATGGAGCTATGCTCAACATTCTCTAACCTCTCCAACGCTATCTCTGGGCATAATGCCCATCGCAATAAGGAATGTGAGTACTCACAATCTTATAAAATGCCAACTATATCCAATGGTTTCATGAAGTCACAATGCCAACATATCTTTTTAACACATTCACAATATTTAATATAATAGGCTCATAATTAAGTAGACCCCACACATTATTACATAATATGCAATTCATAGTTCATAATATCACAATTCGCAGTTCACATTACTTATATCTCATACAGATCGCTTTAAAACATGGTTCGTAAGTGATATAGTTTGCATGCAACATAGCTTGTACACATAATTCACACTTCACATATCATTCATGTCCCAGCTATTGGAAAAACGAGTTTGGAATACATAGTAGAAAATAAATTTAGGGAAAAACTAGAGTTTTAAATTTTTTTCCAAAACAAGATCTTGGTTGTAATATCTAAAGTAATAAACACTTAATCAAAATTGTACCTTTTTGATTTGTCTAGGATGCTCGCTCTGAGTCATAAATTTTTTCACAAAAATTACTAGTGGGGTAATTTTGAAATTTATCTACACTTTTGGGTCAAGTTGTAAATCAGAAAAGTATCTCTAGAAATTTTCTGGAATAATCTCTTTAAAGAATTTTTTCTCTACAACTTTCTCTTGAATTCAAGTGTATGTAACCCAAGACTCTCTTTATATAGGGAGAGTTTAGAGAGTTCAACTATGATTAAACTTAATCACTTTAATATTAAATTAATAAAATACTATTAAAATAATATTATTTTTGGAACAATTAATCTGAAATCAAATTCTCTGATAGAGTCTTAGTAGGAGTGTAACTCTTCCACTACTTAACCACTGACGATTAACCGCCGCCGGCCATCAGGATGCTGCTGTCGCAACCACCGGCATCGCCGTGTCTGGTGATGGAGGTGCGACACCCTAATGGCACTTTGATTCGATTCAGTCTGGGTCAATGATGACTTGATCGGTCCGGTCTAGCCACCAGTTGGACCGTCAGCCCGGTTTTACATACTGGGCCTAGTGTGACTAGTTTTTGGGTCTTAGTGTCAGGTCTAATTTTCAAGTTCAATTACCTATTGGGCCAATTGTCTAACTTGAAAATTAACTTTCAAAAATATCATTTTAATTTTAATTGATTTGATAACTTTAATTTTACTTGAAGAAATTTAATTTTTCCAAAAATCATTTAGATTTTCCAACTTAAATTTTCAAGAAAATTATTTAATCAAACTCACTAGTTGAACAATTCTCACGACCACCTAATCTAATTCCACATTGAATAAATCGACTCAAGTAAGTTATTCCCAAAGTCATAGAATTTTCTTCTGATTCAAATACAGTCTGATCGAGGTTTTATTGAGCTAGCAGAGGGACTAATCGAACATATACAATTACGCTCTAGTGATTGCAATTATGTCAGAAGCATCATTCCAATAACTTGCAATTACTTAATCATGGAGTCAGTCCACAAGAAGCACCATGATTGAAAACTTTTTATTGTATACTCTTTACTGAAGCAATTCATCCAATTACTTTGTCCAATGACCTCGTCATGTGTGTGTTACTCTCATATGATATCCCTGATTCTTTTGAGTTAAATCCGTTCACTCAATACAATCCTATTTTATCTCATTGTAACTATTGTGTCTTCTGAATGATTAATATGGTCATTGTCAACAAATGACTGTAATAAATTGCTCGTTCGAGAACAAGAAACCTATGGCCACACTCCATATTTATCAATCCACACAATGCCAATGAGAGGATATCATTAATTAAGCTATGAATTTCATTGTTGCTAGTAAAGCCATTATGGGCTCGATCATCTTAAGAGCATAAGCCTCCACTTATATCAAAGCACATAAGTTGCATATGGTCAGTGACTAAATCAGGATTTAGGTAAATCACACCATGAACATCACAAGTGAAGTAATTCACAAACAGATTTAGAATTAATTCATAGTGGGTCTAGTCCAATGTATCATTATACAAATGAATACATCAATGTCTTTACTCGTGGAGTCAATTGCTCCGATAGCCAGGACTAGCCGTCTCCCCAATTAGAATTGTAGACGACATAATAATCATTCTCAATATTTAAGTCAAATGCTCACTTTGATTTTTTTATGGGATTATGGAATCATTTAGATTATTTGCTAAAATAAGTTGTCTTTCTTGCAATGTAAACGTTCTTTACAATGCCACTTATCTTCAGTTTGAACTTTAGACAATCAATGAGCTAATAAGTGCTTGTCACAATTTTTCTATGCATGCAAGATATAAAAGACATAAATACAAAAGTCATAATAGTGAAATGTGAAATTAACACTTCACATATGGCACATTTTCCAACAATTACATGTTTACTACAATGTGGACACATTTCCCAACATACCTTATAGACATAATTCACACCTTACATATCATTCATTTCCCAGCTCACATCAATCATAGTTTGCATATTTTATTTAGCATAGGGCATGTAATAACTTGGCTTACATACAATACAACTCAAAATGTCACAAAACACAGTTTGGAAAATTAACACAGTTCTCCATAATAATATAATTCGCTAAGTTAACATTATTAACAATAGAACATAAGACACAAATATAACACAGAACACAAATTAACACAGTGTTGTTCGTACATAAGTAGGGTTCACATACCAACACACAACAGGTTCGCATATTAATTGAATATGGATTCACGCGTGTTACCTTAGCCTACGTACTGGAGTTTAAATGCAATATATCAGACCATTCACCTTAGTTCTTGCTTTAACTACCATGCTCAAGTAAGGTTTAAATTGCCTTTGTTCATGCTTGTACAGGCTCCCAAATGACTTGGCACTTTACATACAAATCAAGCACAATACAAAGACATTATTAATAACAACATACACAATCAAATCATTCTAAAATCACATATCAAAGCCTCTTAACTTCTATATCAAAAACCTAATTAGTTTTGTCAAAATAGGTGTTTAACCACTTAAATCTCATTTCTAAGCTTAGATTTCAACTTCATACATCCTAAATACCATCCAATTAAAGTTCTAAACCATTAATTTTATCCAATTACACATGTAACACCCCAAAATAGGGCCTAAAAGTTTTAGGGGTATTTTAGGGATTTTAGCTTTAGAATTGTAACACCCCTAACTCGTATTCATCGTTAGAATAGGGTTATGGAGCATTACCGGACTTATTACACAATTAAACATACATTTTACATACATTTTCCAATTCCAAATAAATGTCATTCACAATCAATCACATTGTCCCTAATACGAACCTACGAGGCCCTAATCATGCATTAAACCGATAACACATGAAATTTTTGGAAAAACTTAGAAAATTTTTCAAAATATAGGGGACACACACCTGTGTCGCCCGGCCGTGTGTCTCAAATGGCCAAAGGCACACCCATGTCACAGGCCATATGGACATTCAAAATGGGATCACATGGCTGTATCCCAACCCGTGTCTGACCCCGTGTAACTCTTTGACTTAGGTTACACGGCCAACACACACGTCCGTGTATGCTTCGAAATGGCCACACACGCCCGTGTGTCAGGTACTGACTTATGCCACACGGCCAAGTCACACGCTCGTGTGCTGGGTCGTGTGGAGTATGCTGACTTGATTTCTAATTAAACACCAGGGGACACATGGCCGTGTCACTTGACCGTGTGTCACACACGCCCATGTCTCTGCCCGTGAGGACAAAAATAAGCTATTTACCAAGCCATCTTTCTCACCCAAACTTGCTTTTACCTATACAAACCCAATGGCACATAACATGGCATAAATAGACATTCAAACCACTCTCAACCAAGCCTAATTCATGCTAATTCCATACCATCAACCATAAGACACATGAATATCAAAATTATCCATACAATTTCATACCAATTTCACAATCACAAATCACCTATATGGTCACTTTCAATTATGCATCACTTTACCTAAAGCCACAAGCATACCAATCTCAATTTTCAACCATTTGGAACTCCAAACACCAATTCACATCAAGCATCTTTATAGCAGTTATACACAATATATCAAACGGCCATTTGCACATATATATGCATCACCAAATATACCAAAATAAGCCAAATCACATGGCTATACACATAACTAACCATTCATCAATTACAAGCCAAATCAAATGGCTAAGTCCATTACTAACATATATCCCAAAATAACCATAACTCCTATACATGCCATATAACCAGATACATAAGTTCAAAAGTACCAAAGTGATAGCTTGATAGTGTGATGAGATCTCTAGCGACTCCCAAATCTGAGCAAGCTTTGATATTCATTATAAAACATGAAAACGTAAACAGAGTAAGCTATAAAGCTTAGTAAGCTTGTATAGTTAATAAGTAAAACTTATCATTCATTCATGATTCAAGTGATATAAACATAATGTACTACAAGACCATTTAATCACAAAGTTAACATGTATTCGTCCACATAGTGATCATGAACTTACAATTTCATAGATTCAATGTTCATATGATTTCTGTACATACCTGTACTGATACGCATTTATCTCACACCATTTCATATCTTTGATATACCTGTTGAACCATTTGGAATAATATCGGATACTCGGGAATCTCGCACCCTAAGTGCCAATACATAGCCGAAGCTATCTCAGTTTCATAACTCCTATAATGCTTACTCTCGAGCTATCAACGGGTCTACTTACACAAGCTGATGGTCATGACATAGCTACACGGTGCTGCTCACACAAGCTGACGAGAATTCGCAACACATGTTGAATAACTCAGCCACCGGTATGACGTACAAACCAACACCCAAATCACATAACCCCTAATGACTTGTCATTCATGTCCTAATTTATTCCTAAGGTCCAACCGGGATTTCACATTGTCGAATCTTCGTCGAACATATCTGTAAGGTCATATTCATAGTTAATTCAATAATAAAGCATTTGAAACATAAATATATTAATGCTTATTAACATATGAACTTACCTCGATCGCAAAAACGACGAAATGGATCGACTATTCCAATACTTTATTTTCCCCTCGATCTAGATCCAAACCTCGTTTTTCTTGATCTATATAATCAATTTAACTTATTCAATTATCGTTCTATTCAATTTAGTCCAAAAATCACATTATGGAAAAATTTCACTTTTGCCCCTAATAGTTCAATATCTTTACAATTTAGTCTTTAGCTCATAAAAATACAAATTCATGCAATTAAATCCCTACCCATGCTAGCCAAATTTCCCTTATTACCATAGCAACCCATATTTTTTAATTTATTTCACATTTCTACCATAAAATTTTCATATTTCTCAAACCAATCCCCAATTGACAGTTTTACCAAAAAATCACTTAACAAATGTTTTTTTTTATCTAACAACAAGCATACCTTTTCTATCACCAAACATCAAAATACATGTATATTCATCAATGGAAAAACCATAAACCTTTAAAAATTTTGCAAAATAGTCCCTGGGCTAGCTAGATTAAGTTACAACGACTCCAAAAACATAGAAATAATTAAAAACAGGACAAAAATCACTCACCAATTGCACATGCAAGCTTGGCCAAATGTAAGGGATAAAAATGGATTCGTCTAGCCTTAGTTTCAGTTGAAGATGGAGAAGAAAAAGATGATACCTTATTTTATTTCATTAATTATCAATTACCAAAATTAACCTTAAAAATTTTCACAAATTTCAAAATTACCAAGCCATTATCATCCACTAACTTAGTAATGGTCTAATTACCACATAAGGACCTCCAATTTAAGATTCCATACCTATTAGACACCTTTAGCTAATAAAACTCAAGATTTACACTTTACGCGATTTAGTCCTTTTTATCAAATTGAGCATTCAAACAATAAAATTTCTTAACAAAATTTTCACACAATCATACTATAATGCTTTTGACATTAAAATAATAATAAAATAATTATTTCGATCTCAGATTTTTGGTCTCAAAATGTAACATCCCAAACTCGGCCTAGACATTATGGTCGAATCTGGCGGCGTCACACGATAGTGCTTTGGAAAACTTAACTACATTAAAACCATTTGTAAATATCTTAGGCTTTCGTCAAAACGTGTCGTTTAATCATTTATTGACCATTTTCAGAACATTATACGTTGCAGAAGCTTTTTTAAAAAGTACTTTGCGATTTCATATTTTTTTATAAAACATTTGTTTACTTTGAAAACTCGAGTCTTGTCCCACTGCTAGCAGTTCATAAAATAATAATCCCAAATTTAAGTGAAAATCTGTAAAGGCCTTATTACATGAAATTTACCCAATTATAACAAAATCATTATGAAAAATAAACCGTAAATAAGTATCCAGAACCATGGTCACCGCTGAGTCCTTCGCTGCACCGATCCGTCTACTGCTGAGGATTACCTGTACAGATTAAACAGAAAAGGGTGATTTTTCACAAACTTAGTGTGTAATCCCCACAGCAAAAATGCACACAATGTCATATCAGAAAATATTCATGCATTTACAGTTCGGGTCTGAGCCCATTACAGAAACGGTGTAGACTTTAGCCCACTTAGATACAGAAACAGACGGGTTATAGGGCCTTGGCCCTTTCCAGACAGAATATGCAGAAAACAGAGTCCTACCCACCAGCCTCTACACACCAACTCTGTCCAACCCTACACACTGTGTGGGGATAAAATCAACCCACCCAGCCCTACACACTATGTTGTACCAAATGTGGCACATAATCAGAGATTTGCAGCCGAGCTGCCAGATAACAGGCTTAAAAGCCTTTCAGATACTTCCTCCAATCGTAATCAACCCACCCTGATGCAATGCAACATACAAGAATGACATGCTATTATGCAATTTAAGCTCATACATATATAGTCAGATCAGCATACATGCTTAGTATAGAAATCAGACAGACAAATCATTCATTTAGGGGTCTAATTATTACTTACCGACCCTACGGTAGGTCCACAGTCGACTTGGGCGACCCGTGCAACCTTACAGAGTTTTCAGAAAAATGGGCTCACACGCCCATGTGGCCTTGGAGTGTGGCCCATACAGCCTAAATTGGCCTTAGTCGTGTGGATCACACGGCCTGGCCCAGAATCCCATACGCCCGTATGGCCCACATGGCCCAATCATTCGAACCCGTGTATCGCACAGGGCCTCACTCGGCCCTCACACTTGATTCGATTTCACTACAGTCGTAATCTCGAGCACTTCACTGCCTATAGTTGTCCAACAGACACTAAATTAATCACTTGAAAATAAACTTAATATCGAACCTAAATCGGATTGCTTATCTAATGAGCGAGAATCCCTCACCTTTATTCGAACCACTGAACTTTCACAACAGTCAGTCTCTAACTATTGACCTCGAGTCTTTGGTTCTTCCCCTAATCGACAATAATGGCACCTATTAATAAAAAGTTAATAACAAGAACCAAAATCACCTTATTCCACTTACCGAACAAACGGAATGATAGTTGCACACTTGGAAGAGAGAAAAAGAAAAGAGTAGGACAGAGAAAAGCAGGATTCGGCTATGGAGAGCACAAAAATGGAAAAAGAGAAGAAAAAGTGGGCAGAGGCGGGTAGAGAGACGTTGGTTTCGAAGAGAAATTTGGGGAAAACTAATTCAACCCAAATCCCACTACTTACACGATCTCAACCACCCACTATTCAGATTTTCACTATAACTCAAACTCTAGCCGGATAATGTAGCAAAAATACTTATACACTTCAACTTATATGCCTACTAACCAGAGTTTGGGCTTCATTCACAAAAATACCAAAATTTACCCAAGTTGAGACTTGAACTTGGGACCTCCCACACACACCCAGAACACATATCCACTGAACCAGACACTCATGTAAAAATTATCAAAAGCCGAATTTAAAGAAAAACGGGGCGTTACACAAAACCACTCTTTCGATTCGACTAAAAACGGGCTGTTACAAGAATGCTCAGGAATTCCGTTAGCATAATACTAGGAAATATTTTTGTCTATGGTTTTTAGAAAAATCAAGTCAATTTTTGAAAAAGGTGTTTAAAATATTATCAATTTTGAAATAAGGATTGTTTTTTAAAATTGTTCAAATTAGGAGTAGCTATAAAGCAATAATACCAAAGTTTTAAAATTAACATATTTTCCCTTTCATCTTTATAAAACCACCTTAGATTTTTCCCATCCTATGTCGTTGACGTCCCTTGATTTCCCAATCTCTTCTCATTCAAGTTTTGACCCCCAAACTCTATTCCTTTGATTTCTATCATCCTCCTAGTCATAAACCCCCATAGAAGTTAAGAGAGATACAAAAAAAAAAAAAAAAACAGTTTTCTCCATTATCAAGCTTTCTGGTTTTTTGGGTTTTTGATCAAATACTTGGATTTTTGTCATCTAAGGTAACTATTCAACTTCTAATTAGTTTTAAATGTTAATTCATCTTTAAAACTGAATTATTAGCCATTAAATCATATGTTTTGAATAAAAACCAAAAATTGGGTTGTTAATGGTGAATTTTAGGATTTTGAGTAAAGACGTAGTTTCAAAGTGTTTTTCAATTAGTTTTGATGTAATTAGAAGGTTTCTAAACTTACTTTGAAGTTTTGTTACAGAATTCTTGAGTTTTATTGATTTTTTGAAAAATAACCATAAAACATGTCGAAAAAGTCGATATCATGAATTATTTATTTTATTCTAGTTTAAAGGTTGGAAATTAGTAGATGAATTATAAGATGAATGGAATTGGTTTTAGGCGAAAATACTAAGATATTCGAATTTAAAGCTTGATATGTTAAAGGTTTCGGTTACATGAGAAGGCTTATGTTTTTGATTGCTTGTGGTAGTCCTTCGCTAATTTTTGAATGTATTGTTGTGTGAATTTATTGTGTTAAAGCTTCGGATTCGGTAGAACCATCTATGAGTTAGGAAATTTTAGCTGAGCTTTTGGCTTCTCGGTGAAAGCTTATTGGTGAGTGTTTGGAATCGTTGCTCGTAGACATGAGTCATGTGTTATTTGGGAATTTAGCTGTAGCCTAAATCCCTAAATGTAATCTTTCTCATACCTATGTTTATCTAGTGAATTATGTGCTTATGCAAATGTGAATATGTGAATTGGGATGAGAAGCTATAACACGTAATATGTGATTGTTATAACTATTATGAAAGTGCAAATGTGTACATGCTATGTATATGTTAAATTTTAGTGACAATACTTTGCTAAAAATGCAAATATGTAGTGATAGTGCACGGATAATTGGTAAGTTATATGTGTTTGATTTAAGATATTTTCGCCTTGTGATCTTGAAACCATTGGATATAGTTGACATGCCATAGGATTGTGAGTACCCACCTATATCTACAATGATTTTGGGTGTTGAGGCCTTGGGACATGTTGGAGGGAGAAAAGAATGTGAGCTAAGCTCCATTCAACGGGACATGTGAGGGGAAATAAGGAGAGCGTTAGCTATATGCTTCATTTATGGGATATGTTTGACTCTATGAGTCATTTGGTGTGGTTGGAGATCTATGTATCCGATGTGTGGTGATAGTGCCCAATTTATGTTTCATATCTCAAGTGCTAATCTATCATTATACTTGACTATGTGAAATGTGCTACATGATTAATGGAATAGGTATTATGTGATATATGCTTGAATGAGTATGTAAATGCTATGTAAATGAACTAATAAATAATACATGAATAGGTATTATATGACATTAGACATAGGAATATTGTAGTTGTATATATATATATATATGGTTGTTTTGTGGATGCATGATGACATGTTTGCGTAGTGGTAGTTCTAATCATTCACTGAGCTTGTTTAAGCTCACCCATTCTATTCAACATATACAGATTAGTGACGTTTTAGTGTGGGTGGTATAGTTTTCTAAGGGAGTGATCTGGGGAAAACTTGTTAATATTTCGTAGGTGTTCAATGTTTATTTATGTTTTGGGGAATAAGGCAATCTAGTAGACTTGTTTACAGCCATATTAGTTCGAACATTTTGCTGGTTATTGCTTTTTTTTTATAAGGTTTATGAGTTATAAATATGCTTAGGCTTATGAACATTGATGATGACATGATGCTTCTTGTTCGGACACATTTATGACGTTTTAAACTATTAAATTTAGCCATTTGGATGATTGTTTGTCGAAGTATTTTATGCATGATGTTTAGGAACTAATTTGGATTGGACTAAGTACTTTTGTATGATGTGTTTTTATGGTCTGAGGCAGAGGTATAGATAATCAGGTTTTAAAAATGATACCTCTGTGTTTTGAAACGTGTAAAGAAGTCAGAATAAATATTTGGTATCGATACCTTTGCTCGAGTATCGATACTTGGGGTAAATATATCGATAATCTGTCATCAGTATGATTTTTTTTGTGAGAAATAGAATGCTAGTTTTGTATAAATTTTGTAGGTGGTACTGATACCACTTAAAGAAAATATTGATACCCTGGGTCAATATCGCTACCTACGTGTTTAACTTTTAAATTTTGCTAATGGACCCTATGTATCCTTAATTAGTATTTTAGGACCATTTGATGTAAGTTTATTGTGTAATGATGATAATTAAATAGTATGATTGTCTTAAACCTATATGAATGTTAATATGAAAAATGTTTTACAAGAATGAGCCTTTTATTTGTTGTGTATGACATGAGATAGTGGTGTGGCATCCTGATATCTAGGCTTGACGATCGGGCCGGGTATAGGGTGTTACAACACCGATCTAATTTTTCTGGAAAAATCAAGCTTATGTGATCTTCTAAAAGGGGAAAACATTCAATTTGCTCAAATTCATTAAGGAATTGTTAAATTAAGATCAAATACCTTTTAATTAAATAAAAATGAGTTAGAAATCGCTTTAAAACCAAATATTAGCCAATAAATATGAGATCCACCATTTTCGTGCCAAAAATAAACTCATTTTGCCGAAATATGAGGTTTCCTCACTCGATTGTTTTTCCTAAACCTTAATTAAGTTTTTAAATGTTATATTTAACCTATTATTAAAAATATAAACCATTAATTTGATCTAATCTCACGAATTTAAAATTTTCAAAAAATTAAGCTTGTATGAACACACAAAACGAGGAAGCTCGAAATACATTTAAATTGGATACCGATCTATCAAATTGAGTTGAAATACCTTCTGTAGCACCCTTAAGCCATATTTATTGTTGGAATAGGGTTACAGAGCATTACTAGAGTTTACATTTCAAAACTATCAAAAATATAAACCTTTAATTCACAACATCAATCAATGCAAAACCAATCAATGACATACATATTATCCCTTATACGAGCCATCGAGGCCCTAAAAATACATTAGAAACAAGTCAGGACTAAATCAAAAACATATAGAAATTTTAAGAAAAAGATGAAAAATTTTAAAACTGTAGGGGTCACACAGTTGAGACATACGCTCGTGTCTCAGGCCATGTGGGCATTCGAAGTAGGGACACACGACCGTCTCCCAGCCCATGTCTGTGCTTGTGTAATTCTCTGACTTGGGTCACACGGCCAAGCCACACGCCCTTGTGCCAGGTCATGTACCCTTCGGAATAGCCTCACACACCCATGTGCTTGGCCGTGTACCCTTCAGAATAGCTTCACACGCCCGTGTGTCAGATCGTGTGCTAGGCCATGTATCTACCTGACTTGCAACCCTTTGAAAGCTACAGGGGACACACGACCGTGTCGCATGGTCGTGTGTCACACAAGCTCGTGTCCCTGGCTGTATGGACGAAAAATAGGCCATTTCCAAGCCATTTTTCTCACCCAACCGTGCACACACCTACAACCAATTTTCCACATGTAAACAAGCATTCAAAATGCACAAAATAACGTATCCACAAGCTAAACCAATAAAGTATATGTGCATACAACCAATATGCCCAAAAGACACTTCAATCACAACAATTAAACATGTATAACCATATGCATAGTTTAGCCAAAAGTTCAATCAACTTATAACTAAGTTTATGCCAAAATTTACCACTTTATTACCTATCAAATTGACACCAAAAATACCAAATTGGCCATTTGACATTTAACACCATTAGCCGTATATGTCCAGTACACTCCAAATACCAAAATGGCTATATTCAACCATGTCAAAGAATATTCCATTACACACATTTTAAATACCATTTCAACTTCTATCATTTAAGCATCATAAAGACTATAAAATCAACCATCATAAGGTCACATATATATACCATAATTACAAGCCAAAACATTATGGCTATAATATCAACCAAATCGCCTATATATGCGCATATTTAACCAGTTATCACTTAACTTGTTTTCATGCCAAAACATAACATAATTGATACATAACAACCGTACCAATTTTGGTCATTTCAAAACATACACCAATTTGACCATATTAACCGTAACCAACAAGCTATCAATAGTACCTTAAACACCTCAAATCCAAGGTAACATTTCATGTTATAATCATCAACCAAAATGACATATATATACCAAACTCATCAATTAAACATTAGACATAGTCCATCTATACATGCCATTACAACCATGACCAAAGCATAAAAATCTACCGATAAAATCGATGGATAGTGCAATGGGTCTCTGACTAGCTTCCAACCCGATCGAGCTTCTAAAAAGTAAAGCAAAAACAACTATGTAAGCTCGTATAAACTGTAGTCATATCAATCCATTTCAAATATGAAATTTATACATATCAAGAATAATCCTATACCAATACTGCAAGATTCATGAAACCATATTCAACAACTCACAAAGTGAATAAATCCACAACATCACATATACATATCATTCCTAGCATAGTAGGATTTTATAAAACTTAAATCCTTTCAAATTTTCTTATTTTCTTTTGCATTTCATTACTTTCCATTGCATTTACTTTCTTTAGCTTAAATAACAACATCAATTCAACTCATCTTTCCCTTTTTCATTATTTTACACTTTAAGTGTGAACTTACTATTTCATTACTTTTCCACACCCATTTCATATGCGTAACATACAAGACATAAGTATATCATCAACTATAACAATAAGCTAGTGCATTTAAACAAAACTCTTTTGGAATTAACCACATGATAAACCATTTCATAAGAAATTACATAATTTAAAACTTACTATTCTTTCATGAACACAAGTATATTTCTATTTGGGCACTTACCATTTCAATACATAACTTATAAGTAAACATTATACAATCGAACCAACAACTTGACACATGCCTAAGCATCAGACAACAACACATTTTAACATACTTGAACATATTTCACATGAATTCAACATGGATAACCATTATTCTTGAATATGATTCAATTTGGATATAAAATCCTTTATAACATAACATGCTTTCCATGTATCTCATTATTTCAATGTATTTCATGTATACCTATATTTCTTCATATTGAAAATTTACCGTTTCCTTTCCAATTCATGCTCGTTGAACCAAATAGAATATTGTTGGACACCTGGGATAGCTCACACAAAGTATGCTAACTCATATAATTGTAATCTGTCAATTCACGTACATATTGTAATAGCCCGATTTAAGGCCTAGTCGAAATAGTGGTGCGAGACCATAGATCCGAAGTAGAAATATATGTTTTAATGACATTTATAAGACTTATGAGATGCTTGCATGATTGTGTGAAAATTTCATGAAGAAATTTTGTTAATTAGTAAATAAATTGTCCATTAGGATTAAATTGCAAAGATTAGAAAATATGAGATTTTAGAAGATTTAAGTATGAAATAGAATTATGGAAATTACTAGAGGTCCTTATTTAGCAATTAGACCATCATATGTTAAGATGGACAAAAATGCACATGGGAAGGAAAAATCTTAAGAAAGGATCATTAAGGGCATTTTTGTCATTTGGTTAATAAAAGAATTAAAAGGGAAAATAAGTCAGAAATGGTGTCCATCTTCCTCCCCCTTGGCTAAAAATCACAATGAATACATAGCTAGGGTTTCTTCAACTTTCAAGCTTGATAGTAAGTGCATCCTAGCCCCGTTTTTAATGATCTTTATATTTTTGAGATCCTTGTAGCTCAATTTAGCTATTTCTAGCTATATTTTGAGCTAGGGTTCATATTAAAAAATTTACCCATGTATGACATGCATTTATTTTGATGTTTTACGGAGGAATATGAATGTTTGATGTATGATAAACATCTTTTTCTAAGTGATTTTCATGGAAAATGCATGTAAGGACCAAATTGTAAAAGTTATGAAAATGGTCATACATGAGTGAAATAGTGGAACTTAAAGGTTGTTATAGTTGAGAATATGATTCAGCTAGGCTTGAAATACAAGAAAGTTGAATGAAAATTATTTCACGAGCATAGGGGCAAAAATGAATTATGTAGAAGTTTAGGGGCAAAATTATAATTTTGCCAAAATATGAATTATGAGTTGATTTAGTCAATGTGTGTATTTAACAAATGAAATTTTTATTATAGATCAAGAAATACGAAGCCTAGATCAAAATCGAGGCAAGAACAAAATGGAGGACTAAATCGAGCATCGATACACATTTTGAGAATCGAGGTAAGTTTGGATGAAGTTAAAGTTTTATAATATTTTGAAGGTTTGAAACTACTTAATATTATGACAATGTATGTTATTACTATGAATAATAGAGTGATGAAGCCTCGATGAGGAAATGGTGAAAATGAGTAATGTGTAATCTTAAGTAAAGATTCAGAATAATGAGGATACCCATATATTAGCATTAAACAATGAAGGTATCGTGTAAGACCATGTCTGGGATATGGCCTCGGCACCAAAGGAAGATCTCGTATAAGACTATGTCCAGGACATGGCATCGACATTCATGTGCAATTTCGTATAAGACCATGTCTGGGACATGGCATTGACCTCGAGTTATAAGATTCTGTGTAAGACCATACTCGAGATATGGCAACGGTGTCAAGAGGTGAACCCATGTAAAACCATATCCAGGATATGGCGTTGGCGTCAAGATTTATGCATGATGAGTTCTAATATCCCACAATTATCTGGTTTGTTTATGGTTAAAAGAGCTATTTATGTAAAATAGTATAGAGCTAAATTCATTTATGGATGACCTTGAGATTCATTCATGATAGGAATGATGAAAATTGAGTTTATGTTCATGTTAGCATATGTGCTAAGGTATGTGATTGAGTGATACATGTATCATGAATATGTACAAGTTAAGAAATCTTAATGTGACATGAGATGGGTAAGAATAAGAGTGAGTAAGTATGAATAAGTATGCCTAAGCATTTGAGATTTATATTGCTATTGTTTCATGAGAAGGATGAATTTAGTTTGAGCAATTATGTTGCTTTAGAATTTCGTGCAAACTTACTAAGCTATATGCTTACCCCTCTTTTTTCCCTTTTCCTTGTAGTTTCGCCAAGTTAGCTCGGGAATCGTAAAACATCGGTGCTCAGATCACATTATCAACCGTTCTTTTGGTATAGTAAAGTCACTTCATTTTGAGTATGGCATGTATAGGAGCTTGATTATTTTTGTGTCATGTCATGCTTGAAGGCCAAAGGGTTGGCTATTAATGCTTTACGCTCATTTTGTAAATGGCCATGGTGAGTTGGCCATTATTGCCAAGTTCATGTTGTAAAGTTGATGAGTATAATGAATTGAATGTTCATGCAAGTTATTGAGTATAATATGGGTAGAATGAATGATAACTTAAGGGTTCTTAATAGTTTAATGTTACTATGTTATGTACTACTTGTGATGAAATGAATTACTTTATGTTTCAGGATGGAAAAAAGGCTTGGAAAATAGCCTCAAACTGTCCACACGGGTAGCCACACGGGTGTTTGTCTAGGCTGTGTGTGACACACAGTCAACCCCAATGGGTGTGTTGATAGTCCATGTGTCCCCTGCAATTAGTTACGAAAATTTGAATCGTCACACGGGCCAGCACGTGGACGTGTCCCTAGGTCGTGTGCTCCTTAAGGGGTTACTGACGTCATAAACATAATATCCCTAGTTTTCACACACGTGCAAGGACACAGGCGTGTCGAGGTCGTCTGAAGGACACGGGCCAAAGACACGGACGTGTGTTCGGCCATGTGAAAACCCCTGTAAGTTCGAATTGAAAATTTATTTCTACACGGGCTAAGGACATGGGCGTGTGTGACCACACGGCCTGCCCATACGGGCATGTCCCATGTTACACTAGCGTGTGACCCTTGTTTAGGTAAAAAATTTCAATGAGATTAAAAGTTTTCGGTTGAACTCTGAAACCTCCCGGAAGTATGTTCAAGGCCTCGTAGGCTCATAATGTGCATGTTATGATTAAGAAGGAAATGTTTTAAGTTGATAAGAAACTTTGTAGCCCAATAATGCAAGTTTTAGTAAGGTTAATACGGTAATGCCTCGTTTCCTGTCCCGGTGTCGAGCACGGGTAAAAGGTGTTACATTTAGTGGTATCAGAGCTAAAGTTTAGTCAATTCTCAGACTAAAGTAGTGTAAGTATGAGTCTAGTTATACATGCCATACGTAAGAGTACTTGTGTAATGATAGTGTGACGACTCCTGACGATTTGAGTTGTGTTTTTTTATATAGTCAATGGATCCTGATCTTGACCGAGTTGCAACTAATGATGTTGCAAGAAATGTGTCGGCTCCCGCGTAAGGGACCACGCCAGTAGAGAGTAGACCCGAGACTTTAGGTCAGGGAGAAGAGGCCTGGGAAGCCTTTCTCCTTATGACGAGAAATTGGTACACAGAGTACATTCGAGCAAATCCGAACACTCCACCTTCTCCACCCCCACCTATTCCTCAGCCTACCCATGTAGCGCCCCAAGTGGTAGGAGTTGTAAGAAGAGAAAAGCCTTCGATTGATAAAATCTGGAAACAATGAGCCAAAAAATTCAGGGCTAGTAAAGATGATGATATGGAAATAGCCGAATTTTGGCTTGAGAATACGATCAGGGTATTTGATGAATTATCTTGCACACCTGAAGAGTGCATGAAGTACGTGGTTTCTTTTTTGAGAGATTCCGCTTATCAGTGGTGGAATACCCTTGTGTTAGTGGTACCAAGGGAAAAGATCACATGGGAGTTCTTTCAATAAGAGCTTCGAAAGAAGTATATCAGTCAGAGGTTTATTGACCAGAAAAGAAAGGAATTCCTTAAACTAAAACAAGGAAAAATGACGAGGGCAAGTTTGTGAGGCTCAGTAAGTACGCTCGAGAATGTGTGTCCGCCGAAGCCATCATGTGTAAGAGGTTTGAAGACGGACTAAATGCAGATATCAAATTGTTTGTTGGTGTCCTTGAGTTGAAGGAATTTGTTGTGTTAGTGGACCGGGCTTGTAAGGTCGAGGAATTAGTAAAAAAAAAAAAAAGAAAAGCTGAGATGGAGTCTCGTGAGATAAGAAAGAGATAATTGAGTAAGTCATTTCAGTCCTCGTCAAAGAAGTCGAGTGATTTCCCTACCCGATCAACTACTTCAACCGAGTTTTTAAGCAGAAGCAAGAGTAAATAGTACTCGAAAAATAAGGCTCAAACTACATCAGTCGCTAGTGTTGGCAACACCCGACTGAATAGACCGGAGTGCCCACAGTGTGGCAAACATCATTTCGGTGAATTTCGAGCAAATGAAAAGGCTTGTTTTAGGTGTGGGTCTCTAGACCATTTTATTAGAAATTGCCCCGAAGTGGATGAGAAAGAGAAGCCTCAAGATGCAAGACTGGGAGGCACTGCTAGAGGAAGACAACAAAAGAACTCGGGAAGTGGGTCGAATAGTAAGGGTACTCCCTGAGAGTAGACTGTAAGATCTGAGGGTAGAGTGCCTGCAAGGACTTATGCCATTTGCGCTCGCGAAGAGGCATCATCTCCTGACGTAATTATGGGTACATTTTCTCTTCATGACGCTGATGTTGTTGCTTTAATTGATCCGGGGTCTACCCGTTCATACATTTGCATGAAATTAGCATCTAGCTTGAGCATACTTGTTGAGTCTATGGAGTTTGTGATAAAAGTGTCTAATCCTTTAGGCAAAAGCATACTAGTTGATAAAGTATGCAGAGATTGCCCATTGATGATTAGAGGTCATTATTTTAAGGCAAATATTATGCTATTGCCATTTGATAAATTCAATATTATTCTTGGTATGTATTGGTTAACCACTCATGATGTGATAGTAAATTGTGGAAAGAAATATAGATGATATGTGAAAATTAGGACACTCTTCGTATTGAATCAGGTGAACAAGATGGATCGCCTGTAGTGATCTCTCATATATCTGCCCAGAGGTATATAAGAAAGGGGTATGAAGCATATCTTGCTTTTGTTATGAATGCTAAAGAAACTGAGTTAAAGATTGAATCAGTGCTAATAGTATGTGAGTATCCAGATGTATTCCCAGAAGAATTGCCATGGTTGCCACTGGTTAAAGAGGTTGAATTTGGCATCGAGTTAGCTCCTGGTACGACACCTATATCGATTGCTCCTTACAGGATGGCCCCAACTGAGTTGAGGAATTGAAGACACAGTTACAAGAATTGACGGTCAAAGGTTTTGCTAGACTGAGTTATTCTCCGTGGGGTGCTCAGTGCTATTTGTGAAAAATAAAGATGGCTTTATGAGATTATGCATAGATTACCGACAACTTAATAGGGTAACAGTGAAGAACAAGTACCCATTGCCAAGGATCGACGATTTGTTTGATCAACTGAAGGAAGCCACTGTGTTCTCTAAGATAGACTTGAGGTCGGGATACTACCAATTAAGAACAAAAGACTCAGACGTGCCTAAAACTACATTTCGGACGAGGTATAGGCATTATGAATTCTTACTCATGCCTTTTGGTTTAACTAATGCCCCTGCTGTGTTTATGGATTTAATGAACAGTATTTTTCGGCCATACTTGGACAAGTTTGTTGTGGTTTTTATTGATGACATACTGATATATTCTTGTGATGAGCATGAGCATGCTGAGCAGTTGATGACCATTTTATAGATTTTATGAGATAATCAATTGTATGCCAAGTTCAGCAAAAGTGAATTTCAGCTCAAGGAAGTTGGATTTCTGGGACATATTGTCTCGGAAGAGGGAATTTGAGTCGACCCAAGTAAGATTTCGGCTATTGTTGATTGGAAACCGCTGAAAAATGTATCTAAGGTTAGAAGTTTTCTGGGCTTAGCCGGCTATTATAGACGATTCGTTAAGAGGTTTTCTATGATAGCGACTCCAATGACAAGACTATTACAGAAAGATGTAAAGTTTGAATGGACAGAAAAGTGCGAACAAAGTTTCGAAAAACTAAAAGCAATGTTGGCAAAGGCTCTAATTCTAGTACAACCCGAATCAAGAAAAGAATTTGTAATTTACAGCGATGCATCCTTAAATGGATTGGGCTGTGTACTTATGCAAGAAGGGAAGGTGATAGCATATGCCTCTAGACAGTTAAAGCCACACGAGAAGAACTATCCAATGCATGATTTAGAATTGGCTGCCATTGTTTTTACACTGAAGATTTAAAGTATTTGATGACATAAAAGGAATTGAACTTAAGGCAACGAAGATGGTTAGAGTTGATAAAAGATTATGAATTAGTTATTGACTACCACCCGGGAAAGGCGAATGTAGTCGTCGATGCCTTGAGTAGGAAATCCCTATTTGCCTTGAGGGCTATGAATACATGGGTGAGTTTGTCTGATGATGGTTCTATTCTAGTTGATTTCAGGGTTAGACCGATGTTCCTCCAAGATATCTATGAGGCACAAAAAGATGACAGCGAATTGCAAGCCAAAAGAGTTCAATGTGAGTCGGGTGTTGAGTCTGATTTTTAGATTAATTCTGATGGATGTCTGATGTTCAGAGACAGAGTCTGTGTACCGAGGAATGATGAGCTTATTCGAAAGATTTTACATGAGGCACATAGTGGATGTCTATCTGTACATCCATGTAGCACCAAGATGTATAATGACTTGAAGTAACAGTATTGGTGGCTGAGTATGAAGAAAGATATTGTAGAGTTTGTGTCGAAATGTTTAACTTGTCAGCAAGTGAAAGCTGAACACCAAGTACCTTCAGGTCTGCTTCAACCTATTATGGTTCTCGAGTGAAAATGAGACAGTATTACTATGGACTTTGTAACGAGATTGTCATTTACACCGAGCAAGAAAGATGTTGTATGGGCTGTAGTCGATAGACTTACGAAGTCAGCCCATTTCATACCTGTATGAGTTGATTACTCACTTGACAATTTGGCAAACTTATACATTTCAGAGATAGTAAGACTTCACGGAGTGCCCTTATTGATTATATTATATAGAGATCCGAGATTCACATCTAGATTTTGGAAAAATTTGCAAGAGGCCTTGGGCACAAAGTTGAATTTTAGTACAGCTTTTCACCCCCAAACTGATGGTCAATCAGAGAGGTTAATACAAGTACTTGAGGATATGCTTCGGTGTTGCGTTTTTGAGTTTCAAGGCAGCTGGGAGAGGTATCTAACTTTGGTGGAATTTGCGTATAATAATAGTTATCGGGCAAGCTTGAAAATGGAACCTTATGAGGCTTTGTATGGGCGTAAGTGCCAAATGCCTTTATATTAGATTGAACTTAAGGAAAACCAGATTCACGGGGTTGATTTGGTTGGAGAAATCGAAGAGAAAGTAAAGGTGATTTGAGATTGTTTAAAAGCTGCTTCTGATAGACAAAAATCCTACTCGAATTTAAAAAGGAAAGAGATCGAGTATCAAGTCGGTGATAGAGTATTCTTGAAAGTGTCGCCGTGAAAGAAAGTTCTTAGATTTGGCTGAAAGGGCAAATTGAGTCCGCGTTTTATCGGACCATATGAGATCACTGAAAGGATAGGGCTGGTGGCCTATCGGTTGGCTTTGCCGTCTGAGTTAGAAAAGATTCATGATGCATTTCACGTATCTATGTTGCGACGTTACCAATCAGACCCTTCGCTCGTAATTACACCGACAGAGGTGAAGATTCAACCTAATATGACATATAGTGAAGAATCGATCAAGATTTTAGCCCGGGAATCAAGAAATTGAGAAATAAAAGCATAGCCCTTGTGAAAGTATTGTGGCAAAGTCATGGGGTAGAAGGGGCTACATGGGAGCCCGGGGAGACTATGAGGAACCAATACCCAAACCTTTTTGCTGGTAAGATTTTCGGGGACAAAAATCCCTAAGGGGGGAGAATTGTAATAGCCCGATTTAAGCCCTAGTCGAAATAGTGGTGCGAGACAACAAATTCGAAGTAGAAATATATGTTTTAGTGATTTTTATAAGACTTATGAGATGCTTGCATGATTGTGTGAAAATTTCATGAAGGAATTTTGTTAATTAGTAAATAACTTGTCCATTAGGATTAAATTGCAAAGATTAGAAAATATGAGATTTCAGAAGATTTAAGTATGAACTAGAATTATGGAAACTACTAGAGGTCCTTATTTAGCAATTAGACCATTATATGTTAAGATGGACAAAAATGGACATGGGAAGGAAAAATCTTAAGAAAGGATCATTAAGGGCATTTTTGTCATTTGGTTAATAAAAGAATTAAAAGGGAAAATAAGTCAAAAATGGTGTCCATCTTCCTCTCCCTTGGCCGAAAATCAAAAGGAAGACATAGCTAGGGTTTCTTCAACTTTCAAGCTTGATAGTAAGTGCATCCTAGCCCTGTTTTTAATGATCTTTATATATTTGAGATCATCGTAGCTCGATTTAGCTATTTCTAGCTATATTTTGAGCTAGGGTTCATATTAAAAATTTAACCCATGTATGACATGAATTTATTTTGATGTTTTATGGAGGAATATGAAAGTTTGATGTATGATAAACAACATTTTCTAAGTGATTTTCATGAAAAAAGCATGTAAGGACCAAATTGTAAAAGTTATGAAAATGGTCATACATGAGTGAAATAGTGGAAATTAAAGGTTGTTATAGTTGAGAATATGATTCGACTAGGCTTGAAATACAAGAAAGTTGAATGAAAATTATTTCACGAGCTTAGCGGCAAAAATGAATTATGTAAAAGTTTGAGGGCAAAATTGTTATTTTGCCAAAATATGAATTATGAGTCGATTTAGTCAATGTGTGTATTTAACAAGTGAAATTTTTATTATAGATCAAGAAACATGAAGCCCGGATCAAAATCGAGGCAAGAACAAAATCGAGGACTAAATCAAGCATCGATACACATTTTGAGAATCGAGGTAAGTTTGGATGAAGTTAAAGTTTTATAATATTTTGAAGGTTTGAAACTACTTAATATTATGACAATGTATGTTATTACTATGAATAATCGAGTGATGAAGCCTCGATGAGGAAATGGTGAAAATGAGTAATGTGAAATCTCGAATAAAGATTCGGAATAATGAGGATACCCATATATTATCATTGAACAATGAAGGTCTCGTGTAAGACCATGTCTGGGATATGGCCTTGGCACTAAAGGAAGATCTCGTATAAGACTATGTCCGGGACATGGCATCGACACTCATGTGCGATTTTGTATAAGACCATGTCTGGGACATGGCATCGACCTCGAGTTATAAGATTCTGTGTAAGACCATACTCGGGATATGCCAACGGCGTCAAGAGGTGAACCCATGTGAGACCATATCCAGGATATGGCGTTGGCATCAAGATTTATGCATGTTGAGTTCAAATATCCCACAATAATCCGGTTTGGTTATGGTCAAAAGAAATATGTATGTAAAATAGGATAGAGCTAAATCCGTTTATGGATGACCTTGAGTTTCATTCATGATAGGAATGATGAAAAATTGAGTTTATATTCATATTTGCATATGTGCTAAGGTATGTGATTGAGTGATACAGGTACTGTAACACCCCAAACCCGGCCTATTCACTACGACCGAATTTGAAATGCCACTGCGGAAAAACGTTTGAAAAGTATTTTGACTTATAGTGAAACATAAAATTTTGTATGCCTTTAAGAAAATATTGGGTATGTAAAATTCCAAAATAAAATTAAGTTGCTAAATTTAAAACTTTAAAATAATTTATCAAAGTATAAACTTACTCTTTAAAAGAAACATTCTCGAATATTAACTTAATCATCACTCCAACTTAAAACAAATAAAAATCCTTAAACACTTAAAGTGGCTTTTATTACAATAAATAACCTTTCATAAATAAAATGTATAAAACAAATAAGATATCTTCTACATGGGCCACCTCGTATCCACTCCAACCCGATCCAAGCTTTATGCATCACCTGAAATGTTGGTAAAAATTTTTGGTGAGTCAACAGACTCAGTGCATAGTCATTTCACATGTCTCCACATATGGGCTTGGCCCATATCCACACAGTCCATACACATAATCAGTCATGCAAACATGCATCCCAACCCAACCTAAGTCCATCCATTACACCTACCTCGGCAGACCCCCTACTCAAGGCCGTGGCTAATCCACCACCGATCACATAGTGATCCACATATCTTACCTTGGCAGACTTGTTGCCCAAGGCCGTGGCTGTGCCACCGATCCCTTAGGGATCCCACATATCAATCAGTCCACGGTGATGCACACAGCTATCAACCGCCGAGATATTCACTTAGCCAACACCTCCCTTGATGAAGCACACAGCTAACATCAAACGCTAATGTAGCACGAGGCTAGCATTAGACCACGTACATAAATATGTACACCCTTTCCTTCAATTTTCACATCCCAAGTCCCATGCATATATGTGTATCACGTCAGATTAACAATTAGAGTAAATATTCATCACATGCTCACCACAATTATCACACAGATATCATAGGCAAAAGAGAGCATTGACCTGATTAATTTATTACCCACTACGGGTATCCACCATCTTAGCCATTATTTCCGGCTAACATACACATCATAAACATACATACAATCAACATACAAATAACAGGAGAATAGTGCGATAACTACGCACCTGATTAGCACAATTGACTAAATCTCGAAACCCACGTCTAATGATTTGCACCTTTGCGATTGTAGAACTCCTTCCTACACCACCTAAGTCAGAATCGGCTAACATAATATAACAAAATGGCCTATGGCCGAAAATTACTACTGCCTTACCTTACGGATCTAAATCCCGAAACCGCTCCTTGTCTTAGAAGTTGTCGAACTCCCTGCTTAACCTCTGTTAGATTCGGCTTAACAATAAATCTAGGGAAAATGGCCCTTGGTCGAAACTATACTTGCTTACCTTGATGCTTTCGAATCCCGAAGAACTCCTTACTGCTCCTTAATATCGGCTACACAAAAGACACATAAAATAGCTTAATGGACATTCGGCCATCCTTGGATCAAGGCCTGCACACTTGATTTCGGCAAACTAAAAGAATAGGAACCCAAATCGATTGCTAGAATAGAGAATACTTACCCTTACACGCTTACCACGAAACCAAAAGCAAAAGATCGATGGTACTACTCTTGTAGATTCGGCCTCAAAGATTGTGAAATAGAAAAGAGAATAAGAGGTTGAAAGATTCGGCAATAGTGACTAATATTAGAGAGGTTTCGGCTTCAAAGACTCGCAACAACAAAGAGAAAATAAAGTACCTTGAGATTCGGCTACAAGAGAATAAGTAAGGAATTTGGGTTGGAAGAAAAATAAAGAAGAGGAGGAGAGGGTAGAACAATTTCTAAGAAGAATTTAGAATGGGAAAAGAAGTATCAAAAGGTGAGCACCCCTATTTATACTACACACTTTCTCCTATTTTATCTCTTTAACACATATTCAAAGTAAATAAAAATAAATCCATACTTAATCTCTTCTTTATCACCTTAATAAAATAAAATAAAATCCATCTCATTATCCCCTAATCACCTATTCAAAATTCTAAAATAAATCAATTATCCTCCACTTAATCTCCTATTCTATCTACTAATCTACCTATTTGAATTAAAAAAACAACAATTATCCTACCTTATCATAAATTAGAATTTTAAAAGGATTAAACAAGCATTATCCTTATCAAATTGAAGATCCCATGTGCCGTCCACTTTCTTCTTTCTTGCGTTGGCGCCAGAAACCAAAATAAAACTTCAAAATTTTGCTTCTCTTGCGTCTTGAACCCATGACCTGCACTAAGCCCATTTAAGCTTTAACGCCCCAAGCCACTCTACCAGAGCCTTTTTTTGTGATATAAATTCGCCCCAATTTCTTTTAAGAGCTCTTTCCTTAGCTTCCCCTTGTCTTAACGCCAAAGACAAAAATAAAATACCCCTTGCTGCCGTCGTGTTTCGAACCCAGGCCCTTGTTGGCGTCATATCCAGGTCCTTAAGTGGCGCATGGAAGCCACTTTACCAAGGCATTTCTTATGCCATAAACCCCCAACAACTTCTCTTAAAGCCCCCTTAGCCTAGCTCCCTTTTTGACGCAAAAATAAAAGCCTCTGATGCGCCCCGCGTTACTCGAACCTCTTCCCTCCTGCGCAAGCCTCTAAGGCCCCTAAAGTAGTTTCCCAAGCCACTTTTCTAAGCCCAAGTTCATGTCCCTAAACTCTTGAAATTTTCTTTAAGGCCTCCTTAGCCCAATTTCCCCTTTTAACTTAAAATTTCAAAAATTTCCAATGCATTCCCTTTTAATCCTAGAGTTTTAAAAACCCTTAAAACATCACCAACCACACTTAAAGCCTACTAATACTTGAGTTATGCTCCAAACGCACAACCCCTAATCTAGGATGTTACAGTTCTACCCTCCTTAAAATAATTTTGTCCTCGAAATTACTTACTAACGAACATCCGTACATCCTAACTTACCCCACTTACTCCACTGCTGCGCACTCTGATCTTAAAGAACTATCACACTTTCCAGACACATTCTCTAAGTTTATAATCAAAGTTCCATACACTTCACTAGCAACATAAGAACGAACTAACTTAACCACAAACAAGACAATTGAGGGTATTTCGAAAATAAGAAACTTACCCATTGTCACCTCTGGCACATCTTCCTCCTCGCGACGGCCAACTGCATAAACCAACCTTGGTTGCCTCGCCTCTGCACCTTCAGCACCTCTGTTTGGTGTTCCACGACCTTGGCCGGAACCATTCCTTCCATGGTTCGGACCACGACCCCTTGTCGCTTGCTGACCATCTCTACCCGGCTGCACATAACCTTGGCCTGTTGTCCGAGCCCTATTTGGATCTTGAGGACAGCCTTTAATCAAGTGAGACTTAGACTTACACCTAAAACATTCTCGCTTCCGATTCTAACACTCACCGACATGATACCTTCCACACTAAACACACGGATGGTCCGGATTTTCCATAGGTGGCTTAGCAATACGAACAGAATTTTCAACCCTCGGTCTTTTCGGAAGACCCTCAGATGATTCAACGACCAAAAATTCCTCCTTTCCCGGTTCCTATCCTTATCTCTGTTCTGTCTCACCGAGTCCTTAATCCCTTCAGCTACCTTAGCCTTTTCGACTAACACAGTGAACTCCCGTTCCTGATGAGGAGCTATCAACAACCTCAGGTCATCCCTTAATCCGTCCTCAAACCGACCACATCGCTCATGCTCCGTAGCAACTACTCCTTGAGCATATCGGCTTAACCTTAGGAATTCAGCCTCGTATTCCGCTACGGACTTGTTCCCTTGAACCAGCCCCAGAAACGCCTTCCTCTGCGCATCAATATAATGAGTACCGACATACTTCTTCTGGTACGCCGCCTTAACGTACTCCCAGGTGAGATCCTCCGCCGTGGCACTATCCCGAACTGTTAGCCACCATTGGTATGCCTCGTCGCGAAGCAGTGCCACCATTCCTTTCACTTTCTCCTCAGCAGTCAGATCGAGCTCATCCATAATTTGCTTGGTTGCTTCCAACCAATATTCAGCCGTACTGGTGCCATACCTGATACGCCCCGAAACACCTCAGCTCCATTAGCTCAGAGTCGCTCGGGTACGGACTTCCTAGCTCTCATACTTTCACCTGCTCCAGCCACTATCTCCAAAACTCGCAGCACCGCCTGTGATACCGCATCATCCCCCGTCTGATCTTGCTGCTCAACACCAAAAGCTGGTGGTGGAGGTGGTACCTCATTCTCAGACCCTTGACCCGATTTAACGGGTTCCGACACGGCCATTCTACCTCTACCGCGTCCGCGACGACCACGTCCCCTAGAACTCATCATTTCTAGGATCGCGCCTTAGTCTGTTTAAAAGTTTTATGCATTAGAATTTTGTTCCGCTGATTATCCGCGACCAAATTTTATGAAAAGAAATATTTAGAAGTGATTCTTTCGATCAATCAAGGTTTCATCACAAGTTTCACTATTCTAATTCAGAGAACCACACTCACATTCCTTAATAGAAACACATTCATTCATCAACATCCATCATGCTACCATGGCCGTCTTAGCCTTTTCCAACCCAGGGGTAATTTCATCATTTGCCCTATAATGGTATTTTGGTAATAAATCGGGGTCAATTTGAAAATCCTAATAAATCAAAGGTTTATTCCAAAATTTACAGAAACTCGGGGTTATTTTGAAAATTTGTTTTCCAAATCAGAGGTATTGCCAAAAATTTCAGAATCGGGTTATTTCGAAATTTTCAAATTCGAGGCATTTCGGTAGTTTTGAAATCTGAGGGTACTTTGGTAATTTACAACACAGGGGTATTTTTGTAATTTTCTTCCAAATCGGGTATTTTAGTATTTTTCAAAATAGGATTCTTAGGGACTTTTGTAAAGTAAGAAAAATTTTATTGAATTCGGGGGTAGTTCGTTAAATTTAGAAACGAAGGGCATTTTTGTAATTTTGCCACTAAGGCATTTTGGTAATTTTTGTAAATCGAAAATTTTCAGAAAAATTTTGTAAAAGTAGTTCTCACAAATTATAAGGGTAATTTTAAGAGTTTTAAAACTAGGGTTTTTATAAAAATACGGCTAGTTCCCTTTCGGGTTTTAGTTATTGGTTTAGCCTATGAATAAGTCCTCATGGTTAGGGGGAACCGTAGCTACGCACCAGGTAGGATTCGAGTAAAGAGGAGGTGAGTCGCTAGGACTGCTTAAGTACCAAGCTCTTACCGAGTGCACTCCTAGACATGCGCACAATGGTTGCCACACCTTAACTCGGCGACTTCTTCATAGGTTTGTTTGATTGTCCTTAAGTCTTATGCATGTGTTTGAGTGCACTATCCCTAGGGTTCAATAGCCCTAATCTTTTAATCTACGAGCCCACATAAGCCCATAATATTCACACATAAATCACTTCAACAATTAGAGGTACTTACCTGGTGGACTGCGGGTCGGAGATACAGGTGCCATGCCAGAATAACCTGAAAATTTTATGAAAGCCCAAAACTTTGAAAAGCCCATTAAAAAAAATGTTTTGGGCCCAAAACCCTCAAAGCTGAGTTTTGAACCGGGCTCTAATACCAATTTGTAACACCCCAAACCCGGCCCATTCACTACGATCGAATTTGAAATGCCACTGCGGAAAAACGTTTGAAAAGTATTTTGACTTATAGTGAAACATAAAATTTTGTATGCCTTTAAGAAAATATTGGGTATGTAAAATTCCAAAATAAAATTAAGTTGCTAAATGTAAAACTTTAAAATAATCTATCAAAGTATAAACTTACTCTTTAAAAGAAACATTCTCGAATATTAACTTAATCATCACTCCAACTTAAAACAAATAAAAATCCTTAAACACTTAAAGTGGCTTTTATTACAATAAATAACCTTTCATAAATAAAATGTATAAAACAAATAAGATATCTTCTGCATGGGCCACCTCGTATCCACTCCAACCGGATCCAAGCTTTATGCATCACCTGAAATGTTGGTAAAAATTTTTGGTGAGTCAACAGACTCAGTGCATAGTCATTTCACATGTCTCCACATATGGGCTTGGCCTATATCCACACAGTCCATACACATAATCAGTCATGCAAACATGCATCCCAACCCAACCTATGTCCATCCGTTACACCTACCTTGGCAGACCCCCGCTCAAGGCCGTGGCTAATCCACCACCGATCACATAGTGATCCACATATCTTACCTTGGCAGACTTGCTGCTCAAGGCCATGGCTATGCCACCGATCCCTTAGGGATCCCACATATCAATCAGTCCACGGTGATGCACACAGCTATCAATCGCCGAGATATTCACTTAGCCAACACCTCCCTTGATGAAGCACACAGCTAACATCAAGCGCTAATGTAGCACGAGGCTAGCATTAGACCATGTACATAAATATGTACACCCTTTCCTTCAATTTTCACATCCCAAGTCCCATGCATTTATGTGTATCACGTCAGATTAACAATTAGAGTAAATATTCATCACATGCTCACCACAATTATCACACATATATCATAGGCAAAAGAGAGCACTGACCTGATTAATTGATTACCCACTACGGGTATCCACCATCTTAGCCATTATTTCTGGCTAACATACACATCATAAACATACATACAATCAACATACAAATAACAGGAGAATAGTACGATAGCTACGCACCTGATTAGCACAATTGACTATATCTCGAAACCTACGTCTAACGATTTGCACCTTTGCGATTGTAGAACTCCTTCCTACACCACCTAAGTCAGAATCGGCTAACATAATATACCAAAATGGCCCATGGCCGAAAATTACTACTGCCTTACCTTACGGATCTAAATCCCGAAACCGCTCCTTGTCTTAGAAGTTGTTGAACTCCCTGCTTAACCTCTCATTAGATTCGACAACAATAAATCTAGGGAAAATGGCCCTTGGTCGAAACTATACTTGCTTACCTTGATGCTTTCGAATCCCGAAGAACTCCTTACTGCTCCTTAATATTGGCTACACAAAAGACACATAAAATAGCTTAATGGACATTTGGCCATCCTTAGATCAAGGCCTGCACACTTGATTTCGGCAAACTAAGAGAATAGGAACCCAAATCAATTGCTAGAATAGAGAATACTTACCCTTACACGCTTACCACGAAACCAAAAGCAAAAAATCGATGGTACTACCCTTGTAGATTCGGCCTCAAAGATTGTGAAATAGAAAAGAGAATAAGAGGTTGAAAGATTCGACAATAGTGACTAATATTAGAGAGGTTTCGGCTTCAAAGACTTGCAACAACGAAGAGAAAATAAAGTACCTTGATATTCGGCTACAAGAGAATAAGTAAGGAATTTGGGTTGGAAGAAAAATAAAGAAGAGGAGGAGAGGGTAGAACAATTTCTAAAGAAGAAGAATTTAGAATGGGAAAAAGAAATATCAAAAGGTGAGCACCCCTATTTATACTACACACTTTCTCTTATTTTATCTCTTTAACACATATTCAAAGTAAATAAAAATAAATCCATACTTAATCTCTTCTTTATCACCTTAATAAACTAAAATAAAATCCATCTCATTATCCCCTAATCACCTATTCAAAAATCTAAAATAAATCAATTATCCTCCACTTAATCTCCTATTCTATCTACTAATCTACCTATTTGAATTAAAAAAAAAACAACAATTATCCTACCTTACTGCAGCCGGATTTTAAAAGGATTTCACAAGCATTATCCTTATCAAATTGAAGATCCCATGTGCCGTCCACTTTCTTCTTTCTTGCTCTGGCGCCAGAAACCAAAATAAAACCTCAAAATTTTGCTTCTCTTGCGTCTTGAACCCATGACCTGCACTAAGCCCCATTAAGCTTTAACGCCCCAAGCCACTCTACCAGAGCATTTTTTTGTGATATAAATTCGCCCCAATTTCTTTTAAGAGCTCTTTCCTTAGCTCCCCCTTGTCTTAACGCCAAAGACAAAAATAAAATACCCCTTGCTGCCGCCGTGTTTCGAACCCAGGCCCTTGTTGGTGTCATATCCAAGTCCTTAAGTGGCGCATGGAAGCCACTTTTCCAAGGCATTTCTTATGCCATAAACCCCCAACAACTTCTCTTAAAGCCCCCTTAGCCTAGCTCCCTTTTGACGCAAAAATAAAAGCCTCTGATGCGCCCCGCGTTACTCGAACCTCTTCCCTCCTACGCAAGCCTCCAAGGCCCCTAAAGTAGCGTCCCAAGCCACTTTACTAAGCCCAAGTTCATGTCCCTAAACTCCTGAAATTTTTTTTAAGGCCTCCTTAGCCCAATTTCCCCTTTTAACTTAAAATTTCAAAAATTTCCAATGCATTCCCTTTTAATCCTAGAGTTTTAAAAACCCTTAAAACATTACCAACCACACTTAAAGCCTACTAATACTTGAGTTATGCTCCAAACGCACAACCCCTAATCTAGAATGTTACAGGTACTATGAATATGTACAAGTTGAGAAATCTTAATTTGACATGAGATGGGTAGGAATAAGAGTGAGTAAGTATGAATAAGCATGCGTAAGCATTTGATATTTATGTTGCTATTGTTTCATGAGAAGGATTAATTTAGTTTGAGCAATTATGTTGCTTTATAATTTCATGCGAACTTACTAAGCTATATGCTTACCCCTCTCTTTTCCTTTTTCCTTGTAGTTTTGCCAAGTTAGCTCGGGGATCGTAAAACGTCAGAGCCTGGATCACACTATCAACCGTTCTTTTGGTATAGTATCATTACTTTATTTTGAGTATGGCATGTATAGGAACTTGATTATTTTTGTGTCATGTCATGCTTGAAGGCCAAAGGGTTGGCTATTAATATTTTACACTCATTTTGTAAATGGCCATGGTGAGTTGGCCATTATTGCCAAGTTCATGTTGTAAAGTTGATGAGTGAATTGAATGTTCATGCAAGTTATTGAGTATAATATGGGATAACTTAAGGGTTCTTAATAGTTTAATGTTGCTATGTTATGTACTACTTGTGAAGAAATGAATTACTTTATGTTTCAGGATGGCAAAAAGGCTTGGAAAATAGCCCAAACTGTCCACACGGGTAGCCACACGGGCGTGTGTCTAGGCTGTGTGCGACACACGGTAAACCCCAATGGGTGTGTTGATAGTCCGTGTGTCCCCTGCAATTAGTTACGAGAATTTGAATCATTGCACGGGCCAGCACACGGGCGTGTGCCTAGGCAGTGTGCTCCTTAAGGAGTTGCTAACATCATAAACATAATACCCCTAGTTTTCACACACGGGCAAGGACACGGGCGTGTCGAGGCCGTCTGAAGGACACGGGCCAAAGACACGGACGTGTGTCCAGCCGTGTGAAAACCCCTGTAGGTTCGAATTGAAAATTTATTTCTACACGGGCTAGGGACATGGGCGTGTTTGACCACACGGGCTGCCCATACGGCCGTGTCTCATGTAATACGGGCGTGTGACCCTTGTTTAGGCAAAAATTTTCTATGAGAGTAAAAGTTTTCGATTGAACTCCGAAACCTCCCGGAAGTAAGTTCAAGGCCTCGTAGGCCTATAATGTGCATGTTATGATTAAGAAGGAATGGTTTTAAGTTGATAAGAAACTTTATAGCCCAATAATGCAAGTTCTAGTAAGGTTAAGTACGGTAATGCCTCGTATCTTATCCCGGTGTCGGACACGGGTAAGGGGTGTTACACATATATGCTCACACGAGCTATGAATAAGTATGCTCACACGAGAAATTAAAATGGGTCTGGTCACACGAGCTATGGGTCTGAACGTAGCTACACGATGTTGCTCACACGGGTTGTGGAGTATCCGCAACACATGCCGGACCTTAGCTATCAGTTAGACATTAAAGACCAGCACCCGAATCATGTAAACCCTAATGACATGTCATTTGTATGCTATGGATTCTTAAGGTTCAAACGGGGCTCGGTAGTCATCGTACGTCGTTGAATTTCTATTGTTTCATAACATAATAAATTGCATAATAACATCTATATATTAATTCATGTACAATAGAATAGCACATTAAACGGTCAATTTAACTCACATTTAAGTGTTTATAGTTCATACGAACTTACTTGGCTAAATTGCAGAAATGACAAAGTACAAGGGCATTTTGGTAATTTTTCATTCTCCTCGATTTTTCACCCGATCTTGATCTAAATTAATACTTTTATTCAATTTATTAATTTAGACAGTAAAACAATATATTTTTTGCATTTTAGTAATTTTGACATTTTCACAAAATTGCCCCTAAATTTTTACTTTTATTCAATTTAGTCTTTGAGCCTAAAACATGCAAATTTACCTCTCTTTTTTTTTTTCCAAATTTAAGCTTAGTCGAATGTTCATGGCACCCACAACAACCCACATTTGTATTAATTTCACATCAAATCCCTAAACAATAAATTCATCAAAAATCACTGAACAAAATACTTTTAATTATCAATCAATATTTCAAATTCATCATTTAACATCAAAAATCACAAGATTCATCTATGGAAACATTCAAAATCTTTAACAGTTTCACAATCGAAGATACGAGCTAGATTGACCTAGGTGCAACAATCTCAAAAACATCAAATTTATTAAAAATGGGTAACTTAGGGACTTGCATGCAAGGAAACATGGTTGGCCAAACTTCAAACTCTCCCATGGTGGTTCGGTGATGAACAAAACCAATGAGGGAAGAAAACTATTATGTTTTCTTATTTTATTAACCTTTATTTTATTTTTATCATTTAATAATAATATAGTAACATATAAAACACATAAAATTAAAAGAAAATGAAGCTTTAACGGCCCACCAACTAAAGAATTGGTAATCTAGGCCACCCAATTATAATTTTTTAATCAATTTAACACCTTTAAACTAATAGCGATTGACTTTTTTCAACTTTTATGATTTAGTCCTTTTTAATTAATTAACTATCGAAATGTTAAATTTTTTTAATGAAACTTTAATACCACCTTAATAACACTCCGTAAGTATTTATAAAAATATTTATGGCTCAGTTTATAGAAACGAGGTCCCAATACCTCACTTTCTAAAACCACTTGACCTTAGGGTCATACCACTTGAACTTAACAACTCGCTTATATAACATAAATTATCAAATTAAAAACCTTTTTAAAACTATATTTGACTTGTAAATATTAAATAATAATATTTACAAACTTACTCGTCTGATTTGGTGGCCCTGAAACCACTGTTTTTGACACCACTGAAAAACGGGTTGTTACACCTTCTATTTAGTTAAAAATAAATTAGAAATCAATAAAAATAGTAGGTTTACTTATTATTTCAGATTTCACCATTATTGAAACAAAATTTGGTTAAAAAGCTTTAAATCTTAAAAACTCTCAACACACTCAATTAAATTCTGAATTAGAAAAGTAGCGACCTTAATCTAATCATAATAAATCAAGACATTACCTCAATTTGAAAGAAACAAGTTGTGGAGCTAATTCAAAGTTGAACATGAGAAGAATAATGTCAAATTTGATGATGATATAGTGATTTTTCTTTAAAATTTGAATGTTCTTAGGTGTTTGGATAGCCAAAAATCACTAAGGACGAATTAATTTTGAGAGAAAATATCAGATTTGATCTTTGGGAAAATTTTGAATTGAAGATAAATGGGAGGAAGGGATGCCGGGTTCTTAAAGAAGGAAGGAAAATGAACATTTTTTTTAAATTAAGCGAAAATTGCATTTTAAAGACTTCCTTTTTCCCTTGTTTTTCAAATTAGTCTTTTGTTTAATTAAAACATATTTTTCTCAATTATTTTCAAACCCGTTTAACTTATTTAATATCCAACCACCTAATCCTAATTTTCACCACCTAATTTTAGACCCAATAATTATTTTAATATTTTATTATTACCATTATTATTTAATTAATTATTTTATCCTAGTTTAATTTCTATTAAATTAAACCCAATTTTTCTCTCAAGCCCACAACTTAATACCCAATTCTATTAACTTGGCTTTCGAGATGTGACAAAGGCCAGGGTTCTAATGACAGCAAATGAACAATTCATGAGGCCATTAAAGAGCTTGATAGAAGACTCAATATACACCCAATACGTCGAGCTCCAACAAAAACAAATAGAAGATTGAAAGCAACATAGAAAACAGAAGATGAATGTCTCGACATCTTTGAATAGGAAAAAGACATTAACAACTTGGGAGGGAACTACAAGAAATGACATCTCAGACATAGACTAGATGATAAGATGGATGCAAGAGATGGGCTTGATTGGACAGGATATCGCAAGGCAAAATGGTCTGCGCATACCAAATTTTCCACCAAATAAATAAGGGCCAATGCAATACCATCACTGATCCAAGGAGCAAGGAAGTGAAGAATATGTAAGTGATGACGATGAGGAAGATAAGGACATAGAGCGAGACTATCTATGTAACAGCCCGTATACGACCCAAATAGGAACGGTTGTTTCGGGACCACGAATCTGAGTCAGAAATAATAATCTAATATTATTTTTCTTGTCAAATATTTACGATTGACTATGTGCTAAAATTTCGTGAATTTATTTACTTGTTTGTATGCTTAATTTGGGAAAAAGGATTAAATTGCATGAGTGGTAGAATTAGCAAATTGTTTGATTGTAGGAGTAAATTAGTGTGCTTTATAAATGGGGAGGATTAAAGTTGAAAATAACCCTTTTTGCCATGATAGTGGACGGTAACATGCCACTTTTGTTTATGATGTGTTATTTTATTTAAGTTATAATGGATAGTGGAGATTAGATAAATATTATATGTATTTTATAATAAAAGAAAACAAGTAAGTGGCCTTGTTATTTTCACCATCTTCTACCTCTTGCCGAAATCACCAAAGGAGAAAAGAAAAATTTGGGTTGAAAATTTTGGTCATTTGGAGCTTGGACAAGGTAATTATTTAGCTTGATTTTTTAAAAATAATTCTTGTATTTTTATACTTGTTATTTTGAGCTTAATCTAACTCATGTAGTATTTTAAATTTTGGTTGGGTTTTTCGTGAGACACCATGGAAGAAAAGCTTGATGTTTGGAAAATTTTTTGACAGAATAGGATATATGAATGCTAGATTAATAAACTTCTCCTAGTGATATTGATGAAATTTAGCCAAAGGAATTATTTATAAAAATAAAATACTCAAAGGAACTAAATGGAAACAAGAATGGATGAAATGAATTGCTACAAGGACTAGGAGTATTCGGCCTTCATTAAGTATGATTAAATTCTTGATATGTTGTGTTTTGAGTTTTAAGGATTAATTTGTAAACATTGTAAATGTTGGGCGTAAATTGGTAAATTATATAATTGTATGATTTAGTATTAAATTGAATGAATACGTGGTTGAATGAGTTCAATTTGAATTATTTAGATCAAGTACAAAAGGAAAAAGTTTTGGATCGGGGAAAAACAAAAGTAAACGAATAGCCGGGAAGCTAAATTCATCGACTTCCAAGGTAAGTTTAAGCAATGGGATTGAATCGTATTTTATTTTATATCATACACATATATATATTAATGATTTTAATTTGTTTACATCATGAGGCCGAATATAATTATGGAATTAGCATGAAATGGCCGATTGTATGACTTGATTTTTCTTATTGAGTGGTTTTAACATGAATATATGTAATATAAAATGAATGTGTATAAGGATGAAATGAGAGATGATTGTTTAAAGATGGAAGATATATGTTATATGCTTAACAAGTGTGCCGAATGTGATAGTATGCATTTGAGTGGTTGTGATAATTGTAAAATTTTAGTTATGTGAAATTTGTTTTAATGAAGAGATCGGTTGATTGGGCACTATGTGTACGAGATTATAACCGAGCACAGCGTGTACGAGATCGGCTGATTTGGGCACTATGTGTGTGAGTTGTAACCGAGCACTGTGTGTGCGAGATCGGTTGTTTGGGCACTATATGTGCGAATGGATATACCGAGCATTGTGTGTGCGAAATCGGTCGTATAGCAATATGTGTGCAGGAAATAGGTAACGACACTAAGTGTTCGATACGTTACTCGAGTTGCACTATGTGTGTAGAATTACGGGGCTTACAATGATGAACACAAACGAATGGAGACGTACGAGAAAAAGGTAAATGGGTAAATGAGGTATGATAATTGAACAGCTTAATACCAAGGGTAGGTTATTGAGTATATGAAAGTATAGTATTGAGATGTCATTTCCAATACTTGAGCTTGCTCAAATGGAAAATGATTTGTCCGTGTTTGATTTTGAGACTTATTGAATTGGTGATTGATGATTAGTAAAAAGATATATGTAATGCATTGAGGTATTTGTTGATGTTATGTTAAATGGAATTTTGATGCGTAGAATGATTATTCATAATTTCCTTACTAATGCTTAAACTTACTAAGCTATGAAAGCTTACTCTATGTGTTTGTCCGATTATTTTTTTTAGATTTTGAAAAGCTAGCTCGTGCTTGGGGATCTCCGTCGAAGTCAAATACACTATCACTAAATTTTGGTATTTTAGGTTACACCTCTTTTGAGTTCGTGGCATATATATGCTAGGTTTCTTTAGTATATTTTGGATGGAACAAATTGTATATATATGTCATGCGAAAATGGCTATCCTTCTATGCTTTTGTGTTCCAGTATATTTTAGTCATGTCCGAATTTGGTATTATTATTATCATGAATGATTGAAATTTATGCAAGACTAATTTTAGTTGGAATTTTATTCAAACTATACAATGTGTGATAGTTGTATGCGTAAACTAGATATATTAAGGTCTATAATGCATTTTTGGTCGACAATGTTTCATATGCTATGTGCCATTGAATGATTTGTAGTTTTGGGTAATGATGTCCATGAAGTAAATATTCTGTTGTAATATAGTGCATGTAAGTTTGAGATTTTAGAAATGGACCAAATATGTTGTATATATAAATTTATATATGACTTTTGAAATGGTGATGAATCGTTTCGAATATATATATATGAAAGCATTAATGTGATTAAACATAGATTATAAGTATACATATATATATTGCACCTTGTACATGTGCATATCATAGGATATATGTGTCTACATTAAAGAATAGAATTAATGTACACTAAATGTTGGTATTCAGCAAGGGTTTGCTTTTGCATGGAATTTACATTATCTCATTGAATGTTTTATACATGTTTCACAGAGAGTCACAAAGGGTTGAATAAATGTTGTATTAACGAGATATGTGTATGTATATACACATTATAATCAATGCCGAAAGGAACAAGACTTTTAGGTGATAAACAAATGGTTTAATACTTTGTATTGGTGGTTTGGATATCTGTGGAATGAAATGTACGTTAAGTAGTGGGTTAAAGATGCATGTTTGGATGAGTAGCATGGGTGTTCATAGAATGCATATGTGTCGATTAATTATTCGATAAATTCACTATACATAGCCTTATAAAAAAATGATTTGCCTATTAATATGTATTTTACTTAGTAATAATTTTGTTTGGGTCCAGTAATGCCCGTAACCCTAATCAGGCGACGGATACAGGTTACGGGTGTTACAATCTAGAAGAGGACGATGACGACTATGAGGCGGCATTTTAGGCGCAATGATCTACACAGAAAGGGCCAGTCATTCGTAGCCTAACCTAACAAGCACATTCGTCAAGTAGAGGCTCCTCTCGAGGCCATGTCTCGGGAAAAGGGAAAGCTCCAATGGAGTGGGGGCAACTGCCACATTTTGATTATGATAAACCATTTTTAATTTTTTGGATTGTAAAATATTTAACTTGGATGATTTTTTTTTGTTTCAGATTAGGAGTAGACTAACACTATATATATTATGTTATGAATTTTCTATGTAGGGACCCACAATGAGGAAAGCACTAGAATCAAGAGTTTTAACAAAAAAGGAGTGAGGAACCTAGCATAAGGTTACATCAATATCACAATCAATCGGGTAACTTCATTCCTTATATACTTATGGGTTGCACATTAGAGGCAATGTGCTATCTAAAGTGTGGGAGGTAACAAAGAAATTTTATATTTTATATTCTTAGGAAATTTGTGTTTTATGTCTATTTTACTTTTATTATTAATTTTTCTTGTAAAAAGTGTGCTTGAACTTGTAGAAATACAAGTGATTGGTTATGAGCATGTATATAGGTTGATTGTGTTTACTTAAATTTGGAATGATAGTGAATTATTTTAAATTTTCAATTATTAGTGTCACATCCCAAGTCTAACGAGTCTGATATTCAGGTGTATTCTAGTAAAATAATATGTTTAGTGAAGTATAATCTGCCTATATGTTTCTTTTGACGCATAGGTAGGGGCGCATAGTAATCGTCGTATAAGTAAGTGAATGTATTATTTCAGATTATTCTTCTATTTGTGATAAATATTTTGTTAAGTGAAACGGGAATTATGGCATGAGTTAACACCAAAGGTATAGTACGACTTGTTTATCTGAAGTACTATGCTAGTTAGGTTGTAAAGTAACGTAGTTAAGAACCAATTAGATAGACTAGTGTGATATCTATAATACAAGATTCTCATTTATGTTTCTCTCGAAAAGTGTAGGCCAATAAGAAGGACAAATTCTAGAGTTTGTGACACTTGTTAAGTTCCACTAAGTAGGAGAGGTCATATTTATATGTGTGGGAAGGGCTTTGTAAAAAGGTTCTTCTCTCTTGAAAAGTTACTATTTATGTAACATCCTCAAAAGGGCCTATGCATTTTCAGTTTAATTGTAAGAAATAACAAGTCTTAAGCATAATGAATAAATTTTGATATTTTTGGATACTCAGAAATGCATGAAAATGAATGGAAATGAACATTTTTGGCAACCTGGAAATGCATTAGGACATGAACATTTTAGGAAACCTAGAAATGTAAGGAAATGGTTCAAAAATGGAAAGTACACATTTTTGGAAACCTGAACATTTTGGAAACTGAACATTTTAGGAAACCTGAACATTTTGGAAACTGAACATTTTAGGAAACCTGAACATTTTTGGAAACTTGGAATGTAAGAAAAATGGCAAGTTACAGAGCCGATCGAAAATTTTAGGAAACTTAGAAATGACCCCGAAATGATGAGTTTTAAAGTTTAAAATAGGAAATAAAGGCAAGAGGGCCTTAAAAGAAAAAGTTGGGGAAATTTGACAAACAAACAGGCTTGGAAATGTGGTGCAAGATGCCACTTAGGGTCTATGGAAATGGCACCATGTGAAGGAGGCATGGGCCTGGGTTCGAGTCACTTGGGAAGCAAATAAATAAATTTTATTTTTGCTTCTAGACACACCAAGGTGGACGGCACAAGCCTTCTAGAAATAGAAGTGTTCTATTTCCATAAATATTTGATTAATTAGGGGATAAATAAAGGAGTTTTATTCGCATAAATATGTGAATAAATAAAGGATTTTCTTTTAAGAAAATTGAGGAGATAATTGATGGATTAAAGGCTTTTATCTTTTAAATAAAAGAGATAATATTATCAAAAAGAGGAGTGGTGGCCAAGTAAGGGACTCTTTGGCTGATAACTTTGTCTATAAAAGGAAAGGAGGAAGGCTACTCCTTAGTTTACTTCTTTTACTGCTCTGCCAAAATTCCCTAGCTCTTTCCCTCTCTCTTTCTTTCTCTTCATCTTTTACGCTTCTTTTTCTTCATATGTCAAGCCAAAACCCTTTTCCTTTTGATCCTCGACAAAACCCATAGCCAATCCTCGTGACTCTAGGCAAGGAGGCAATCGACTACTGATATTAAGGTAAGAACTATCAATTTTGTTCTTCTAATTCTCCTAATCCAGATTTAGGGAATAATCTCTTCTATTGTCTCTTAGCCGATTATTAAAGAAGAATATCGAGATTTCAAATTCAAGGATTTTAATTAATCGGAAGATAGATCATTCGGGATTCAAGATTTGAAAGGTAAGTATCAAAATAAATTCGCCAAGGCTATTTTAATATATATGTATATGGATTATTAAAAAGCCGAAAACTAATGAAGTGATATGGTGTTTAGCCGAAATCACAAGGAAGGAATACCAAGATTCGGCACTTGGTTCTTGAAAACAATTCGGCAACAAGGTAAGTAATACAAATCCTACTAGGATTTGGTTTTAAAGTCAAAAAGGGTTTATTATGTATTTTCATAATGTGGCCGAATATAGGGATTGAGATCTAAGGCAACAGATCAATTTCTTCGGGATTTCAAGGAATCTATTAAGCGAAAAAGGTGTGTACTCTTACTAACTTTCAATAAGTTACATGGTAATTATTAAATATATAAATATGTAACAGTATGTGAATGTGGCTAAGTACCACAAATGTGGTAAGGAGTACCCAAGTACGTTTCCTACTTTTGATAGGAATATGAATGTGGTATACTTTGAACATGTGATTAGTAACATGAATGAAAATTTAGTATGTGGAATATGTTATAAAATAATTGGGGCATTTGGGATATATGTGGAGGAAGAAAGTGAAGGTGATGACTACGGTCTCACCAACGTAATGTGGTGACTACGGTCACATTAAGTGAATATGGTAACTTCGGTTACATTATCTGAATATAGTGTCTAATGACACAACGTAAGTGGGCGATGAGCACGTCGACTGCAGCGACTGCCTTCGATGGTGTGTAGCGGATGGAGGGTCGACTTAGTAGTCCCCATGGTGCTTGGCAGGTACGGGTGGTGTGTAGCGGATGGACAAATAGGCTTGGGTTGGGTTGCATCATTCTGATTTGAATATGCTTGATATGAATATGTATGCCCAAATATTGATTGTTAGTTTGTGTACACATTGAGTCTGTTGACTCACCCTTTAAATGGGACTTTTTTTCAGGAGATGAGCAGTAATGGACCGGGTCGGCAGGAGCTCAAGGTGGCCATGCATCACTTGAAGAATTTATTAGAATTTGGACTTTATTAAATTTTAGTATTTACAATTTTATTTTTACTTTGGGTTTGAATGATGTAATAAGGCCTTAAGGCCCAGTTGGAGTTTCGTTATTTTGTTTATTTTTAATCGATTGTGCTACAATTTATTTGATTAAAGTTAAGAAAAACTAAATTTATTACTTTTAAGGTAATATATCCTAAAACTATTTGACACCTTATTTAAGATGGACTTTGTTTTTTTTCAAAATTTATTTAAAAGGGTTTCAATCTAAGCCCAACCCAAAATAATTTTCTTTAAATCTTACAATTTTTCTCTAAGTAGCAAAGAATTTAAAAACAGGTTTACTTAAGGAACATACCAGATCCGGTTCAGGCTCGTGGGCCGGGTGTGGGGTGTTTCAGTTTGGTATCAGAGCCCAATTTTAAACTCTCGGCCTGTGGGCTAAGGCCCAAAAATGTTTTCAAAGCGAGCCAAAATGATTTTCTTTGAAATAAAGCAGGTGTTCTGGTATGGCACCTGAGTCTCCGACCCGCAGTCCACCAGGTAAGTACCCCTAACTCTATGTGTGATTATGTGATTTATATAGGGGTAGAAAAGGCATGGAACGTAGAATAGTGTGATAGGAATTTGAACCCTAGGATTAGACTACTCAAACACATGAAACTCATAAGACTTAATGAACTGAACAAACCTATGGCTAAGTCACTGAGCTAGGGTGTGGTAACCCCGTGGCGCATGTCTAGGATTGGATCCGTAAGAGCCCAGTATTTAAGCGATCCTAGTGACTCACCTCCTCTTCGCAGTATCCTACACAGTGCGTAGCTTCTGTTCACCCTAACTCGCAGGCTCGGTGGTGTGGCAACCTCACGTGCGCATGTCTAGGAATGGTTTCGATGGGAGCTTGGTATTTAAGCGATCCGTGTGACTCACCTCCTCTCCATTCGAATCTGCTGTGCGTAGCTTTGGTTCACCCCGACCAAAGGGGGCTCGGTCATAGGCTAAACATAATGATTAAAACCCGAAAGGGAACTAGCCATGTTTTAAAAAAAAAAAAAAAGACAACAAACCCTAGTTTTCAAAACTCTTAAAATTGCTTCACTAAATTTTCGAAAACCATCTTTACAAAATTTTTCTGAAAAATTTCTAATTTGTGAAGATTACAAAAATGCCCTTAGTGGCAAAATTACCAAAATGCCCTTGATCCACAAAATGTCAAACTTTTCAATGGTTTTGTCAAAACTCCATTATTTTATAATGTTCATAAACCTTAATGTGTAAACTATCAAAAAAAAAAACCCTGATTTTGGAAAATTACAAAATTGCCCCTAACTTGCAAAATTACCAAAATGACCCTGATTTCCAAATTTTTGCAACCTCACCATTTGAAAGGTTAAACTCTCAAAAAGAACCCACAAAATTTTACAACTTTTGAAATATCCCTAATTTGTTAGTTTTTCCAAATATACCCCAGTTTGTGAAAAATTACCAAAATACCCCTGAGGTCGAAAATTACCGAAATACCCCCGGATTTCAAAATTTTTCCAAATTACCCCAAAACTTTGAAGTTTTCAAAATGCTTTTTGACAAAAGCACCAAGGAACGTTTTCTCTAAAAAAAATTACGAAAATACCCCTGTAGGACAAAATTACGAAAATACCCCTGGGTAGTAAAAAACAACAATAATGAAAATTACAACGTTTCTTTGAATGAACGAAAGTTCATAATTGTTTGATGGATGGATGAATGAATGAAAGACTGTGTGCTGTATGAATACGAAAGAACCACTCTTAAATTCTTCTTCATAAAACATCTTCGCGGGTAATAAGTGAAACAAGAATACTAACTCATAAAACTTCTTAATCAGATCTCGACGATAGAAAATGAGCTCTAGAGGACGTGGTCGTCGTGGAAGAGGTAGAGGAAGAATGACTGTGTCAGAACCCATTAGGTCGGGTCAAGGTTCTGACAACGAGATACCGCCGCCACCGCCACCCCCACCAGTGGGTGTTGGCGCAAGCTCGAGCGGGAGAAGATCTTTGTGTCGCAGTCCGCGGTCTTTGCGAGTTTTGGAAATGGTGGCTGGTGCGGGTGGAAATTCGGGAACCCGTAAGTTCTGTGCCTGAACGGCTCCGAGCTAATGGAGCCGAGATGTTTCGTGGAGTGTGCGGATTAGCACCCGATGATACCGAGAGTCTTGGTTGGAAGCAACGGAGCGCATCATGGATGAGCTCGACTTGACCCCGAGGAGAAGTTGAAAGGGATGGTGGCACCGCACGTGATGAAGCGTATCGGTGGTGGTTAATCGTCTTGGGATGGTGCCACACCGAGGATCGACACAGAGTACGCTAAGGAAGCGTACCAAAAGAAGTATGTGGGAACCAGGTACACACGATGAGCGAGAGAAAGCTTTTCGGGGCTAGTGCAAGGGAGCAAGTCGGTCGCCGAATATGAGGCGCAATTTACGAGGTTGAGCCGCTATGCTCGAGGAGTAGTGGCAACCGAGCATGAGTCTTCGCGTCCGCTTTGAGGACGGGCTAAGAGATGATTTGAGATCATGATAGCACCGCATCGTGGGCGGAATTCTCTCGCTTTGGTGGAAAAGGCCAAGGTGGTCGAGGGAATTAAGGACGCCACCAAGCGGTGTCGTGGATAGAAATAAGCCCAAAAGAGGTTTTGGGCCATCTGGAAAGGGTCACAAGAGGCCTAGAGTTGACGGGCCACAAAATCAACAAACCGGGTACGGGCCGCAGTATCGCCCTTGTGAGCATTGTGGAAGGAAGCACTTGGGAGAGTGTTGGAAAAAGATGGGACGATGTCTCAAGTGTGGGTCCAAGGACCATATGATTAAGGATTGTCCCAAGCTACTAGATGAGAGCCAACCGTAGCTCGGAGATGCTAACCAGCCGGGGTAGAGGCGACAAAGACCTCAAAGGGGTCGTGGGTCGGCCAACAGAGGTAGTGGCAGAGGCCGTGGAGCTCAGGGCCGAGGTACTGCTAATACTGAAGCAAGGCAACCGGGTTTGGTTTATGCGGTTCGCCGAAGGGAGGATGGAGACGCGCCGGATGTGATAACCGGTACGTTCTTTATTTTTGACAAACCTTATTTTGCTCTGATTGATGTGGGCTCGACCCATTCCTATGTTGCATGTAGTGTAGTGGAAACACTAGGCCTAGACTCTGAACTCTCTAATAGGCAGATAACTGTAGTAAGCCCATTAGGCCAAACCGTGATGATAGATAAGATCTTTCGGAATGTACCCTTAGAGATTCAGGGAGTGAATTTTCGGGCTGACTTAATGGAGTTACCCTTCGGAGAATTTGAGCTTATACTTGGAATGGATTGGCTAGTAGAGCATCGAGCCGTGTTGGATTGTGCGGCTAAGCGTATGGAACTAAGAACCCCAGAGGGTGAAGTAGTAGTGATGATCGGAGAAAGGAGGAACTACTTGTCCAACGTAGTTTCAGCACTGGAGGCTGAAAAGATGGTTAGGAAAGGGTGCGAGGCGTTCTTAGCCTTCGTAAGTGCGTTAGGAGGAAAGGATGAAGGTGTCCATGGAGTTAGGACGGTAAGGAACTTTGTAGATGTGTTCCCAGAGGAATTACAGTGAATACCCCGGATATAGGGAGGTGGAATTTGGAATAGATTTGTTACCGGGAACAGCTCCTGTGTCGATCGCTCCATACTGAATGGCGCCAAAGGAGTTAGTGGAGCTCAAGGCCCAAATCCAAGAGCTGTTGGATCGTGGGTTCATACGACCCAGTGTGTCTCCATGGGGAGCACCGGTCTTATTTGTGAAGAAGAAGGATGGAACTATGCGTATGTGCATAGATTATCGTCAGTTGAACAAGCTGACCATCAAGAACAAGTATCCTTTGCCAAGGATAGACGACTTGTTCGATCAGCTAAAAGGGGCAGCTGTGTTCTCAAAGATTGACTTAAGGTCGGGATATCACCAGTTGAAGGTGAAGGAGGCTGATATTCATAAGACCGCATTTAGGACGAGATATGGTCATTTTGAATTTGTGGTGATGCCGATTGGTTTAACGAACGCTCCAGCCGCGTTTATGGACATGATGAATCGGGTTTTCCAACCCTATTTGGACAGGTTCGTCGTAGTGTTTATCGACGATATTTTGGTGTACTCGAAGTCGGAAGAGGAGCATGATGAGCATCTTCGAATGGTGTTGGAAGTGTTAAGGGAAAAGAAGCTCTATGCCAAATTCAGCAAATGTGAATTTTGGCTTAAGGAGGTGGCATTTTTAGGGCATGTGGTATCCACAGAAGGAATAAGAGTGGACCCAAGGAAGATCGAAGCAGTGTTGGATTGGAAACCACCTAGGTCTGTGGCTGAGATCCGAAGTTTCTTAGGCTTGGCAGGCTATTATAGAAGGTTTGTGGAAGGATTCTCGTCAATAGCCGCGCCTTTGACAAAGTTGCTAAGGAAGGAAGCACCCTTTGAATGGACTAATAAGTAGCAGGAGAGCTTTGAAAAGCTTAAGAGGGTGTTGATGGAAGCTCCTGTGTTAATTCAGCCGGAGGCAGGCAAGGACTTTGTAGTATATTGTGACGCTTCGCACACAGGGTTAGGCTGTGTGCTAATGTAAGAAGGAAAAGTAGTCGTTTATGCGTCTCGACAGTTAAGACCGCATGAGGTTAACTACCCAACTCATGACTTGGAGCTCGCAGCAGTGGTTTTCGCCCTCAAGGTTTGGAGGCATTACCTTTATGGGGAAAGGTCAGTAATTTACACAGACCACAAGAGCCTTAAATATTTGTTGACTCAGAAGGAGTTGAACTTGAGGCAACGAAGGTGGGTGGAGTTGTCGAAGGATTATGATTGTTCGATAGAGTATCACCCAGGCAAGGCGAATGTGGTAGCTGATGCCCTAAGTAGGAAGGTTGTATCGGATTTAAGGGCCTTGTTCGCTCACTTAAGTTTGTATGATGACCAAGCCCGCTTTGTTGGCGAGTTACAAGTCAAGCCCACATGGTGAAGGAGGTGAAAGAGGGGGCAGTTGGCGGATAAAGACTTAAGTACTAAGTTACAACAAAGTACAGGCAAGGAGGATTAAAGGACTATGGCGTCAATGATGAGGAAATCTTGTGCTACAAGGGAAGGTTTGTATGCCGAGGATAAGGAGTTGAGACAAAGGATTCTTCGGCGCATGGTAGCCATTATGCTATGCATCCCGAGGCATCAAGTCAGTATAGAGATCTAAGGGAACAATTTTGGTGGTCGATCTGAAACGAGAGGTGATCGAATTTGTGGGGAAATGTTTGACGTGTCGACAAGTTAAGGCTGAAACACCAAGTCCCATCGGGATTGCTTCAACCAATTGAGATTCCCCAATGGAAGTGGGAGAGAATTACCATGGACTTCGTTAGTGGGCTTCCCCACGCCTACTAAGAAGGACTCGGTATGGGTGATAGTGGACCGTATGACCAAGTCCGCGCACTTTATCCCAAAGAAGAATGGATTATTCTCTTGAAGTTGGCTAAGTTATATGTGGCGAGAGATTGTGAGGTTACATGGAGTACCAATGTCGATCATCTCCGATAGAGACCCAAGGTTCACGTCTCGGTTTTGGAAAGTACTTCATCAAGCTTTAGGCACTAAGTTGGACTTCACTACGGCTTTTCATCCACAATCGACGAGGCGATCCAGACGGGTTATACAAGTGTTAGAGGATATGTTGAGAGGTTGTGTGATGGATTTCCGAGGAAGTTGGGAAGATTACTTGCCTCTAGCTGAGTTCGCCTACAACAACAGCTATCAGGCAAGCATTCGAATGGCACCATACGAAGCATTGTATGGTCGGAAGTGCAGAACTCCTACTTGTTGGACTGAGTTAGGAGAACATCGGGTTTTAGGACCGAGTTAGTGACAGAAACTGAAGAGAAGGTTGAAATAATTCAGGCAAGGTTGAAGGAAGCCTCTGATAGGCAAAAGTCGTACGCCGACCTTAAGAGGAAGGAAATCGAGTTTGAAGAAGGAGACCAAGTATTCTTGAAAGTTTCGCCTTGGAAGAAGGTTATGAGGTTTGGTCGCAAAGGGAAGTTAAGCCCAAGGTTTATAGGGCCTTATCAAGTGCTGAAGCGAGTTGGGCCAGTGGCATACCAATTGGAGTTACCACCAGAGTTGCATCAAATGCACGACGTATTTCATGTATCCATGCTACGTCGCTATCGATCGGATCCGTCTCATGTGGTACCTGCTGAAGAAGTGGAGCTAAGGCTAGATCTATCCTACGAGGAGGAGCCGATTCGGATCTTGGAACGTGACATGAAAGTACTACGAAGGAAGTCGGTGCCTTTAGTCAAGGTGTTATGGCGCAATCATGGATCGGAAGAAGCTTCGTGGGAGTCAGAAGAGACAATGTGACAGCAATACCTTCAATTGTTTAGTTAGGAAATTTCGAGGACGAAATTTTGTTTAAGGGGGGGTAGAACTGTAACATCCTCAAAAGGGCCTATGCATTTTCAGTTTAATTGTAAGAAATAACAAGTCTTAAGCATAATGAATAAATTTTGATATTTTTGGATACTCAGAAATGCATGAAAATGAATGGAAATGAACATTTTTGGCAACCTGGAAATGCATTAGGACATGAACATTTTAGGAAACCTAGAAATGTAAGGAAATGGTTCAAAATGGAAAGTACACATTTTTGGAAACTCAACATTTTGGAAATCAACATTTTATTAAACTCGAACATTTTGGAAATCGAACATTTTAGGAAACTCAACATTTTTGGAAACTTGGAATATAAGAAAAATGGCAAGTTACTGAGCCGATCGAAAATTTTAGGAAACTTAGAAATGACCCCAAAATGATGAGTTTTAAAGTTTAAAATAGGAAATAAAGGCAAGAGGGCCTTAAAAGAAAAAGTTGGGGAAATTTGACAAACAAACAGGCTTGGAAATGTGGTGCAAGATGCCACTTAGGGTCTATGGAAATGGCACCATGTGAAGGAGGCATGGGCACAGGTTCGAGTCACTTGGGAAGCAAATAAATAAATTTTATTTTTGCTTCTAGACACACCAAGGTGGACGGCACAAAGCCTTCTAGAAATAGAAGTGTTCTATTTCCATAAATATTTGATTAATTAGGGGATAAATAAAGGAGTTTTATTAGCATAAATATGTGAATAAATAAAGGATTTTCTTTTAAGAAAATTGAGGAGATAATTGATGGATTAAAGGCTTTTATCTTTTAAATAAAAGAGATAATATTATCAAAAAGAGGAGTGGTGGCCAAGTAAGGGACTCTTTGGCTGATAACTTTGTCTATAAAAGGAAAGGAGGAAGGCTACTCCTCAGTTTACTTCTTTTTCTGCTCTGCCGAAATTCCCTAGCTCTTTCCCCCTCTCTGCAAAATTTCTCTTCATCTTTTACGCTTCTCTTTTCTTCATCTGTCAAGCCAAAACCCTTTTCCTTTTGATCCCTGACAAAAACCCCATAGCCGAATCCCTGTGACTCTAGACAAGGAGGCAATCGACTACGGTATTAAGGTAAGAACAATCAATTTTGTTCTTCTAATTCTCCTAATCCAGATTTAGGGAATAATCTCTTCTATTGTCTCTTAGCCGATTATTAAAGAAGAATATCGGGATTTCAAATTCAAGGATTTTCGTCTAATCAGGAAGATAGATCATTCGGGATTCAAGATTTGAAAGGTAAGTATCAAAATAAATTCGGCCAAGGCTATTTTAATATATATGTATATTGGTTATTAAAAAGCTGAAAACTAATGAAGTGATATGGTGTTTAGCCGAAATCACAAGGAAGGAATACCAAGATTCGGCACTTGGTTCTTGAAAACAATTCGGCAACAAGGTAAGTAATACAAATCCTACTAGGATTTGGTTTTAAAGTCAAAAAGGGTTTATTATGTATTTTAATAATGTGGCCGAATATAGGGATTGAGATCTAAGGCAACAGATCAATTTCTTCGGGATTTCAAGGAATCTATTAAGCGAAAAAGGTGTGTACTCTTACTAACTTTCAATAAGTTACATGGTAATTATTAAATATATAAATATGTAATAGTATGTGAATGTGGCTAAGTACCACAAATGTGGTAAGGAGTACCCAGGTACGTTTCCTACTTTTGATAGGAATATGAATGTGATATACTTTGAACATGTGATTAGTAACATGAATGAAAATTTAGTATGTGGAATATGTTATAAAATAATTGGGGCATTTGGGATATATGTGGAGGAAGAAAGTGAAGGTGATGACTACGGTCTCACCAACATAATGTGGTGACTACGGTCACATTAAGTGAATATGGTAACTTCGGTTACATTATCTGAATATAGTGTCTAATGACACAACGTAAGTGGGCGATGAGCACGCCGATCGCAAATGATCGCCTTCGATGGTGTGTAGCGGATGGAGGGTCGACTTAGTAGTCCCCATGGTGCTTGGCGTGCACGGGTGGTGTGTAGCGGATGGACAAATAGGCTTGGGTTGGGTTGCATCATTCTGATTTGAATATGCTTGATATGAATATGTATGCCTGAAATATTGATTGTTAGTTTGTGTACACATTGAGTCTGTTGACTCACCCTTTCGTGGGACTTTTTTTTTCAGGAGATGAGCAGTAATGGACCGGGTCGCGAGAGCTCAAGGTGGCCATGCATCACTTGAAGAATTTATTAGAATTTGGACTTTATTAAATTTTAGTATTTACAATTTTATTTTTACTTTGGGTTTGAATGATGTAATAAGGCCTTAAGGCCCAGTTGGAGTTTCGTTATTTTGTTTATTTTTAATCGATTGTGCTACAATTTATTTGATTAAAGTTAAGAAAAACTAAATTTATTACTTTTAAGGTAATATATTCTAAAACTATTTGACACCTTATTTAAGATGGACTTTGTTTTTTTTCAAAATTTATTTAAAAGGGTTTCAATCTAAGCCCAACCCAAAATAATTTTCTTTAAATCTTACAATTTTTCTCTAAGTAGCAAAGAATTTGAAAACTGGTTTACTTAAGGAACATACCAGATCCGGTTCAGGCTCGTGGGCCGGGTGTGGGGTGTTTCAATTTAATTCTTTTTCTTTAGTCCAATAACTTCTTTTCCTTCTTAAGCTAGAAGCTAAGGTTCTTGGTTTAATCAGTGGTCATTCTATCTTCGGGTAAGTATTATAGCTCTGCATGTTGGGTGTTTTGAAAGAGTAAGTTTGTATGTGGTATGTAAATCGTAAAACTTTACGTAAAAGGATTTGCGTGAGGTTGTCAGTGATTGAGATGATAAATAAATTGTATGTGTAAGAATTGTAATGGTGAATTTATGTTATTTAAGCAGCTGTTGCTACTTGATTGAGAGGGATGTTTGAGTCTTGAGTTTCAAACTACTATAAGTGAGTATCAGGTGAGTCTCTATCTTGACTCTTTTATGTGAAATGTTCAAGTAGAAACATATAGATATATAGATATATGGGATGATGATGTCTATAGTAATTGGTAAGAGTATGAATATAATAAAGATGAGATGTGTGCTGTGATGATATGTATAAAGCTTTATTTAAAAGAATGATGATTGGTAAGCATGCAGGTAAGGTATGATATATGAATTGTATGAACTAGCCAAAATGTGTACAGATCTGTGTAAGTGAATTTCGAGTAAATGTCCCTTTGTGTTGCCTCTGCTAGGGTAGTTATATTGCTAACCAGATTGGCAGGTCACAATATGAGAACAAGAGTAAGACCATGAGGTTGAGACCCATGGCGTCTTATTATGATATGAAGACACTAATGGTGTAGCATTTAGTAAGAGAAAGACTGGATTGACAGATCATGATACATGAAAGTTTGTAAGTCCATGTGGTTGAGATCCATAGCAAGGTATGACTATATGTATGTTCATGGTGTAGCCTTCGATAATGTGTAGATCAAATTGGTAGATCATGATACATGAAATTTATGTATCAGTCCGTGAGGGAGAAATGTATGGCACCTTTTGTAAAAGCCCGTCAGGACAATAAACTTGTGATTCTTTATGATGCCTTTATAACGTATTCTGTTTGGCCCTTGTGGCGTACACTGTATTCTATATAGTAGAATGAGATTATCTACCTTGATGGTAAGTTCTATGTATGTTCTAAGTTTTCTATGATAGATATTTCCATGATAAGGTTATGGTACGTCTGAGGTTAATATGGTTGAAATAGATGTGTTATGTAGTCAAAGGAGTTTTAAAGGAAATTCATGGAGAGGAAGTGAGTATTTGTATGTTGAGAAGGGTATCCACCATTGTAATCTATTTGTGTTGAATATGGGCATATTTGTATTTATGTAAAACATAAGGCAATGTCAATTTGAATTCGTCTGTGTTATATAGTGTTGAAATATAAGTATCTAATATCCACAATGTCTGAACAGTATCATGTCTTCTTCTAAAATCTTAAGGAATCTGAATCATCGTATATCTGGGTATCTCGGGTTCTGTAATAAAAGTTGTGGGATTCATTTGAATTATCTATATAGGTTATTATTAATGTGAGATTGTAGGGTATTAAACAAGAATATGGTTTGATTAGTAAACTAATGGTATTCAAATTGGGGTAAATATCCGACAAGAGTGTATGTATCCACTAGTGTGTAATGTCTGTGAATAACTGTATTGGGTTAAGTGTAAAGGTGAAGATATGGTCTATATAAAGACGTCTCTAAAGGTATATTCTTTGAAATAATATATTGTGTTTAAGTGAAAGAAGAGATTAATGAAATGTCTGGAAAGATCATAAGTTAGTCAGTTAAGAAGAATTGGTAAACTAATAGTATGGTACTTAGCGTGTAAGCATATGTTGTTTCAGGAGTAATGATAAGATTATGCACCAGGAGTGTGCCAAGGTATCGACGAAGCGGGTTATTATGCATACTGTGGAAAAGTGACGTATTGTAGAGTTACGCTGTAACACCCCTAACCTGTATCCATCGCCAGAATAGGGTTATGGAGCATTACCTGAAACTTTTAACTTAAAACATTCAATTACAAACATTTCTAAAATACATCATATTCCTTTAAAACACATGTATATTGTCCCTTATACGAGCCCTCGAGGCCCTAAAACACACTAGAAACGAATTCGGACTAAATCGGAAACAAATAGAACTTTTAAGAAAAAGATGAAACTTTTCCAAACTATGGGGGTCACACGACCATATGGCTAGGCCATGTGACTCACATGGATGAGACACACGCCCGTGTCTCAAGTCATATGGGCATTTGAAGTAGGGTCACACGGTCGTGTCCCAGCCCGTGTAACTCTTTAACTTGGGTCACACAGCCAAGCCAAACGCCTGTGTGCTAGGTTGTATACCCTTCGAAATGGCCTCACACACCTGTGTGTCAGGCCCTGTGCTAGACTGTGTAACTGCCTAACTTGCAACCCCCAGTAAGCTATAGGGGACGCACGACCATATAGCTTGGCTATGTGTCACACACAGCTGAGACACACCATGTCTCCGGCCGTGTGGAGGAAAAATAGGCCATTTTACAAGCCAATTTTCTCACCCAATTCAACATGTACCTATAATCCCTTTTGTACATATACATAAGCCATAAAAAGGCACCAAAATCATGCATAATCAAGCTATACACATATGGTATAATAACATCCAACCAATATGCCCAAAGGCACCTCAAATGACAACAGTAAAACATGTACAACCATGTACTCAATTTGGCCAAATCAATCAATTAACTTCTAACTAAATTTGCATCATTACATACCATTGAATTTACTTACCAAAACATACCAAATGGTACTAAGTATACCATTCAACCACTAGCATTAATAGTCATATAAGTCATTCATAACGAAGTACCAATTCACCATATTTACATATGCCACAAGACATTTACAATATGCATATTTAGACTTTCATTTCATCTTCCATCATTCAAACATAGCAAACCAAACATTCACCATTTTTAAGCTAATATTTACATGCCAAAACTAAATTCATTACACTTCCAAAATGCCATAACTCAAGCCAAACCAAATGGCCATATCAACAACCAAAACACATATGCCAACATTAGCCAAAAATACCTATACATGCCATTATAACCTTAACAAAGACATCGAAATCTACCGATATAATCGCTGGATAGTGTGATAGATCTTGGACAAGCTTCCAAATCGATTGAGCTTTCAATAATCTCAAAAGTAAGGGAAAAATAATTACGTAAGCAATGAATGCTTAGTAAGCTCGTATAAACTTTAATCATATCAATCCATTTCAAATATGAAATTTATACATATCAAGAATAATGCTATACCGATACCGCAAGATTCACGAAACCATATTCAACATCTCGCAAAGTGAATAAATTCACAGCGTCACATAAACATTTCATCCCTAACATAGTAGAATTTCGTAAAACTTTAAACCCCTTTCAAATTTTCTTACTTTCATTTGCATTTCATTACTTTCCATTATATTTACTTTCTTTAGCTTAAAAAACAATATCACTTCAACTCATCATTCCCTTTTTCATCACTTTACAGTTCAAGTATGAACTTACTATTTCATTACCTTTCCACACTCGTTTCATATGCATAACACACAAGACATAAGCATATCATCAACCATAGCCACAACCTAGTGCATTTAAACATAGCTCTTTTGGAATTAATCACATGATAAACCATTTCATAAGAAATTACATAATTTAAACCTTACCACTGTTTCATAAACACAAGCATATTTCCATTTGGACACTTACCATTACAATGCATAACCTATAAATTAACATGGAACGATCCAACCAAAGCCTAATCATTCACACCAAGCATTTTAGCATACATGATACAAATCATAAGCACATTAGCATGAATAGTCATTTAATCTCAACATGTATCACTTAAATCTATTACTCATCTTAACTTACATAATTTCCATGTATCACCGTATCAAGGATATTCATATAGTTTCATGTCTTAATTCATATGATTTTCTTTACCATTTCATTTGCATAACACATAAGACATAAACATAGCATCACTTAAATCATACTTTTCATAATCATGAATGTTCTTACTTGAATCATTGATACATCATACCTTTCTATAATTGTTGTAGTGAAATCAATCGGAACCCTCACCAGTTCATCCTTTTTCATGCCCGTTGAACCACTTAGAATAATATTAGATATGCGGGAAAGCTCACATAAATGGTTCTAATCATAGTCGTAGCTCACATGAGCTGTAAAATGGGTCTGCTCACACAAGCTATCGGTCAGAATGTAAGCTGCACGATGCTACTCACACAAGCTGTCGAGTATCCTCAGCTAATGCCGGACCTCATCCATCGGTAGAACATTCAATACCAGCACTCAAAACATAGTAACTTGGGTCTGTTCACACAAGTTGTCGGTCGAAACATAGCTACACGGTGTTGCTCACACAAGCTGTCAAGTAACCGCAACATATGCCGAAAACTTAGCCACTGGTAGGACGTTCAGGACCAGCACCTGAAACATGCTAACCCTAATGGCATGTCATTTGTATCCTATATATTCCTAAGGTTCAAACGGGACTTGATGGTTATTGTACGTCGTTGAATTTCCCTCGTTTCATTACAAGATAAATTGTATAATAACACACACATATATCGATTTATTTTCAATAAAATTCATATAATAAAATTCAATTTAATCAACAATATACATAGTACAGTTCATACGAACTTACCTGGTTAAATTGTAGAAATACCAAAGTTTAGGGGCATTTTGGTAATTTTTCATTTTCCTCAATTTTCCACCCGATCTTGATCTAAAATAATAATTTTATTAAATTTGTTAATTTAGACAATAAAACAATTCTTTTCATGCAATTTGGTCATTTTTGACATTTTTACAAAATTACCCCTAAGTTTACTTTTATTCAATTTAGTCCCTGATTCCAAAACATGCAAATTAACCATTTTTAATGCCAAATTATGACAATCGAATATTCATGGCACCCATATCAGCCCACAGATGCAATAATTTCACCTCAAATCCTTCAACTTTTATTATTTCAACAATTTAGTCCCTAATCAAAAACTAATCAAAATCAATTAACAAAATACTTTTAAATATCAACTAACATTTCAAATCCATCATTTAACATCTAAAATAATATAAATTCATCAATTATGACATTCAATATATTTAACAGTTTCAAAATCGAAGGTACAAACTAACTGGACCTAGTTGCAACGATATCAAAAACATAAAAATTAAAAGAAACGGGTGAAAAACAGACTCGCATGCATCCATTGAAGATTTCCCAAAGCTTCTCCCCCTTTTTTTTTAGAATAAAATAGTGAAGAAGATGAATGAATCATATTTTAATTTATTTTTCTTATAATAAGAACATTATAACATAATATAATGTTTTTATAAATTAATAAACATCATTTTTTTTAACTAAACAACCCCACCAACCATTCACCAACTTAATAATGGGTAACTTACCCATTAAGGCCATTCAATAATAATTCTTTAATCAATTTAACACCTTTATACTAATAAAGATTAACTTTTTCAACTTTTACAATTTAGTCCTTTTAACTTAATTAACTATCAAAACATTAAAATTTTTCAACGAAAATTTAATACCACCTTAATGACACTCCATAAATATTTATAAAAATATTTACGGCTCGATTTATAGAAAAGAGGTCATACCACTTGAACTTAATAAATCACTTATATAACAAAAATCACTATATTAAAAACCTTTTTAAAACCATGTTTGACTCGTAAATATTAAATAATAATATTTACTAACTTACTCATCGGATTTAGTGGGCCCAAAAGCACTATTTTCGACACCACTGAAAAACGGGCTGTTACATATGCCATAAGAGTTTGTCCTTAGTAAGTGTTGTATTGTAAAGGTTTAACGAAAGGTCTGATATGATATTTTATTCTCATTTTTTCTTAGATATTAAATCTTTTAGTTACAATAATAAGAAAAATGTTTTCATTACAAAGAATTTGTCATCTATTTCGATATTTTATTAAGTATTGTGTGTAATAACACCCGGGATCCAGACCCGGTGAATTGGGTCGATTTGAGGGCGTTACAATTAAAATACTAAGTTTTATATATTACACTATAAATAGGCATTAAGTAATTGAAAATATTGAATGACAAAGAGAATATAGGGAAACGAGCATGCTTGTGTGAATAATAAATGGCTAGAATTTTGATTGCTTAATTGATTAAGTTCATGAATATTGAAATACCTAGGGATGACCTAAGGCATTGTTTGGTACAACCTGCAGCTAAAAAGCCAACCTTATTAGTCAATCTTTAGTACCTATATTTGAGCCAGAAAACCCTTCTTTAATAAACCTTCATACAAAACCTGAAACCAAAACGTATATTGTACTTACCTTTTTTCTTTGGTCCTTGAATTGTATGAACTTAGATGTCGAGCCATACATATTAAGTGATAGGTAGAGACAATGATGGTTTTGTAAAATCAAAGTGAAATAGGGAGAAATAGTGTACTCTAGTGCTTATAGGTTAAGCTAAAAATGTGCCAAAAAAATTCATAATAGTCAATACGAGTTGAAGAAGTACTAGAACAATGAAAAAGCATTGTGAGTAAGAAGGTACTAAAAAAAGTCAAAAGTGACCCAAAAGCAATGTCACAAAACTAGACAACTTAGTCATTAGTGCACAAAACCTTGTAAATAAACCATAGTCACTAGTATTACATTGTGGCTTCCTATATGGAAAAATAAGAAAGGTGAGAGATGAAATAAGGTGGTGAGCAGGAAAGGGTTACTAAATGGGGAGAATAAGGGACAGTACAATGTGCCAAACTAATTTCGTGCTTGAAATTGCTCCTTGTTCTTGAATTCCATACCATCCTTAAGCCTTAAAATGTTACAAGCTGAAAAGTCTTATGTGACCTAGGTAAATATATTTGTGTACGAACATTGTATTAAGTAATTATAACACTAGTTGTTTGCATTCTGCTAGCATAATGAAATTACCTATATAATTTCTCAATGGATCAATATATTTGAGAACCTTGTTGCTTATATGCTTTGTAATATATTGAACTTAGGTGTTTGAAGTTGAGAGTGCTAAGTCATTTACATATCATGCCAGAATTATACATATTTATAATTACTCCTATTTACGTTGTTCTGAAACTTATCTTTGTATCATACTTGCTCGAGGGTAGTATTTTATATTTTCCGTTTTTATGCTTTCTTGCTTGAGGACAAGTAATGACTTAAGTCTAGGGGAGTTTGATCTGCCGCAATTCAGTGTAGCAGATTAAACTGTTTTTCGTACTTAAAGAGCTCGTATAGAAGAAATTTAGTTATGTTTTTATTTAGTTTTTGTTTTTTTATTTAGTTTTTGTGTTTACTTCATAGATTATAAAAAGTGTAATTTGAGCCATTTATATGACCTTAGGGGCCAAAGTAGGCCTAAAGGTAGCTTAATGTATTCGGTGAGTGTGTAGGACAACTGGAGGCATAGGAACACGGGGCTGGCCACGATGTTGCAGCACAGAGTATCGATGTCACAACATAATGAACAGAGCACTCAAAAGGAGCAAACTGCCTTTAGTGTCGCGACATAACCATAAAGTGTCACAACACAGCTCTGTAATCAAGCCTTAACTTGTAAACTACCATCAGTGTCGCAACACAGGCTAGAGGGTGTCACAACACTAACACGATGAGATGAATTAATGAACCAAGGCGTTTTGGTCCACGCAACAAACATTAATACAAAAACAAAAGCCGAATTAGGTCAATTGACAACGACCAAACCTAAGCCTTTATATAGACAACTCTAAACACTTTATAGAGAGTTTTTATTCAAGTTTTAGTTTATGACTTTCAATTAGTTTTATTTCTAGTTTCTATTTAGTTGATTTTGTACTTAGGTTTCTTTTCATATTGTAATTCTACTTTAGTTTTTATTTTTTTCTTTGCAGAACTCAATTGGTGGATCAATCAACTCTCCGTAGATTATTGTTCGCACGATTATCAATATATCATTATTCTTCTGAAACTATTCTCTTAATATATTCTTTATTACTATTGTTTTAATCAAGTTTATGATGTTTACTGTAACACCCCAAATTTGGGCTTAGTAGAACTGGGCCTTTTGGGCCTTGGACGTGGGAGCGTTTATAATATTTGAGAACATGAGAATGGAATTATTGCAAGTTTGACCTACTAGGAAGGTGATTTTGAAAGGTTAGGGATTTCTATGAAGTCCCAGGTTCAAGTTAGGCCATAAGAAAATTTTGTTTTTGGGCTCGTTAGTGGGGAGAGCTGTAGGAGGCAAGGCTTAAGGGAAGTTGTTGGTGTTTTGCAAACACAAAAAGTGTTGTGGTGTGGTGGCAAGGTGGCACCACTTAGGGAGCAGGAGAGTGGCGCCGCAGGGAGGCAAGGGATCCAAGGTTCTAGTCTTGGTACTTGCTTTTCTTTTAGATTATTTTCTTTTAAAGGGAATTAGACCTTAGTTGTAGGCTTAACTTTTGTTATGCATGTTGTAAGACGCAAATGACCACATGGTGGAATGGTGGTGGTGTCAGCATTGAAGCAAGGGAAGGGAGGTTCGAATCCCACAAGCAGTATTTGGGGAGTTTAATTTTTGTGCTCAGGAAAGGGAGGTAGCTGAGTGGAGATCAAACTCTGTAGGACAGAGGGAGGACTTGGTCAAATTGGTTTGAATGGGGAGTGGAGAGTGAAAGGTGGAGCAGAAAGGGGATAAAATCAGAGGATTTGAGGGGAGAGGTAGTAGTTGGCTGATTGTGAGGTGTGTGGGGAGGAGAAATTCGGCTAGGGGTGATTTTAGCAAGGAATTTAAGCACTTTGGTGTAGGGAGCATAAACCAAAACCTTTTGGTGTGTGTACCGAATTTCGCTAGTAGTATTAGCATTTTGGCATTTCTTTTTTGGGCATTTCCGGGTTCTTTCCTTTTGGCAATTTCGTTGTTTCTTTTTATTTTTCTCTTTTTTCTCTCTTCGGGACTAGGCCGAATCTTTTGGGGCAGACCTCTCGTGCAACTCTTGTTCAACCTTCCATCCCTTTCAGTTGCTTCTTCTTCCACTCATTGGCCGAAACCTTTACCCCTTCTTTTCTAATCCTCAATCAGTTTGCTTCATTTCTTTTCAACCTTGAGTTCTGGTGGTTGCTGCTTCTGCCGTATCACTCCTCCTCAATCAAATTGTCTTTTGTTGTGAGGTAATGGGTTCTTTCTTATTTCTTATTCTTTTTGTGTGTTCTTTTTCTCTCTTCTTTCATGAAGAGCCAAAACATCTATCTTGTAACCCCATAGCCGAATCTGGTTCTTTGGCGTGTTGCTAGGTGCCGAATTATCTCACCATTAGTTCGTAGATATTACGCGTTGCTGCCGAATCCTGCCTCTCTATTCGGTCTTTGTCAAGCCGTAGGTAATATTCTTCTTTTTTTCCCTCATCTTTTTCCTCTTATAACAAGGTGAAAGTCGGAACAATTGACTGAGTTTCTCTTTGTGATTCAAGCCATACCTAGTGAAGTTTAGGAGGGTACTTTCCTTCGCATTATCAATCTCCGAATCTCGGCTTTTAGGTTGTAAGTGTACTGAGTCTAATAAATGTTTCTACATACATCTATCAAATCAGAAACTAATCTATTATCAACAATCGCCATAGCTGTGTTGAAGGAGGCGTTGGGAAACACAACTCGTAACAAGTGTGTAATCTCACACCCACTTCAATGATTGCATGTGGTGTTCTATGAAACGGCCCAAAGCCGAAAAGCTGAAAAGCCGGCAACTGTGACCACTCGAGCGTGCAAGCGCTCGTGTGGTAAATCGAGATACGAACCATGTCGTTAAGTCATGGAGAGTGTCACAAACACTCTCGCGATATTGAGGCCGTAACGGGCCTAACCGAGCCAAACGGGCCCAGCGGGCTATCCGGCCCACTTAGGCAAAACTGATCAAAAAACTGTCAGATGATAACTCCGAATGCCAAATCTGCAAATCTGAGACCGAAATATCCTCGATAGGTAGGATTACTGAAATACCCCAAAGGGGTGAGATTGACTGTTATACCCTCGATTATGGTTAGATATCGTGTATATGACATTATTTACACTTTTATTAGTTTGATACACTGTATTTATATCATGTTGCATGGGTTGGGTTTGATGATCGGAGGAAGTGTAGCCTGGTGGCTCTTCCATATACTATTTTAGTGGCTATGCCACATATATATATATACATACCATGACTCTGACATTGTGATTAGCAGCTTGACTGCAATATTGGTGTGATTGGCGGGGTGGGTTGACTTGATCCCCACAGGTGATGATTGGTTGGTACGGGGGTGTGATTGGCTGGATTGGGTTGGGTTACATTGCATTACTTTATCTGCACTATCATGACTATGGGGCTTAGGCCCAGTTTTATGTCATATGGGCTCGGGCCAGTCGGTGACCATTTAAGAGGTTACACACTGAGTTCTCGTAACTCACCCCTCTGCATTAACCTTGTAGGTGAGCATCAGCGTTAGAGGATTTGGAGCGACGGAGGACTCTGCGGTGGCCATACATTGGGAATATTCCTTGTGACTTAGTAAATTTTCATTTTTGCTTTACTTTAAAATTAGTTTATTTTGGGTTAATATTGTTGTAAGAAGGCTGTTGATTTAATTTCTTTTAAGTTTCCATTAATAACCATTAAATTTATAAATACGGGGTTTTCCTAAGACATTAATAATCGTTTTTCCAAAATATCAGGTTTCCGCAACGATTCAAGCTCAATCTTTATAACAAAAATAGTATTTTCAAAATGATAACAACTTTATAAAAGGGACACTAAGTAAATCGGGGTTTTTACAAACAAACAACGAAACTCAGAGTTTCAAAAAGAATACGAAGTTTTTAATGAATGCGCAGTTTTTAAACAACCCTTCTATGTGACATACCAAATCCGGTCATAACGTCTAAGCCGGGTTTGGGGTGTTACATTTACTAAATCCATGGAAAACTAATCCAGTAATGAAAAGATTAACGAGTGGACGTGAGAGTAATTAACTTTTATGTACGGCTTCTTAGTGGACCAACTGATTGGGATAGAAAGAGCTTAAAACCCTAAGAAGTCATATAAGTGGGAAAGAATCCAAAATTGGAATTGCCTATTTGTGAACACCTTACCCCAATCCGGTTTGGACTGTGAGGTCGAGAGATAAGTAGTTATTGGTGACTCATTAGGTTAGTGGAAGGTCAGAAGGCCCTGCTAGATAATGATTAATTGATTAGATAGATTCCAAAATTGTAGTTATGAACACTAAAACGTGTTAGTCTTCAGACATAGATATGATACAATTTGTAAATTTTTTTCCCTGTTTATTCATATGTTCGTTTATTATTTTAATAGATTAATATTTTCCATCGCTTTAGGTTTAATCGTAATATAGTTTAATAAATTATTAATAAGATTTATTAGCATAGAGATTAGGATTAGTTTAGTTCCACCTCCCTTGGGTACGATCCTTGGAGTACTTACCAACTTCATTGTAACTATATTATAACTTGATTCGTATATTCGTAAAAACCACCTAACTTTTATATTTGGTTGCAGTTTCACACTCTAGACGTTAGTACATTCGGAGGCGGTCAATGCCCAAGTGTGTATTGGTGGTTTAGCTCGTTTGAGCAATTAGGTGTGTTTTGGTGGTTACCCTGTATCCGTATCTGTTTATTACAATTAGTCGAGCTAAAATTGTAAAGAAAAGGTAATAAATGGTATAATGATTTTAAGAAGAAATGTATTGTTTGATTCCGTATAATGGTTGGAATTGAATGTGTTCACATGGTTATATGTGTTCCTATGTTTTGATATAGAAAATGATGTATTGTTTGATAGTTATGATGAAATAATATTGAATTGAATTGTACAAAAAAATTGATGGATTATAGGGTTGTATAGGAAATACTCACCTTACGGCTGTGATATGTCGTGATAAGAAACATGGTTAAACTTGTTATTTTGAAATGTTTAATTAAGAAATGAGGTAAGTTTACTTTTTTAACACATATGAGCTTACAAAGTATATATAATGCTTAGACTGTTATGTTTTCATGTCTTCTAATTGTCTTTTGCGAAATGTGAAGATCAGGTCAACTTGGAGCTTACACTATCCAGCTTCAGTTTCTGTAGACTATTGAACCGATTTTTATCGGGTTATTTGGCATGTAAATAAGTTTCAATATCGTTAAGTGTTGATTTTGAAAGATGATAAAATGATTCCTATATAATGTTTTTTTTGAATGTGTATATAATATGTATATAGGGCCTGATTTGTATATGTGTGTAAACAGAAGTTTTCATGTGTTTGAGATAAGAATGTGGTTGGTTTTTGGATGCCTCATTAGATTTCTTAAAATGTACAAAATGCTATTATGGTTCACAATGGTTGATGCTCTCAAATGGTTCATATTTGACTGTGAAAAGCTTTTGATTAATTTGTTATAAATGGTATAGAATTTTATCCATTGACTTGAATGGTTGGTAATGTTTATATAACTTTGTTTTGAAATTGTGCCATTGAGGCATATTGATTAGATGATTAGGGATTTTTTTATGATATGTTGTGGGAATGATTTGGTATATTTGAATAGGTTTTTAAGTTACTAAGATGCATTTTGAGGCTATATTTTTAAGGTTGGTTTTGAAGCAGCCATCAAATGGCATAATTTGCTCCACACGACTTGTCTACATGGCCGTGTGTCACACACAGGCTGGTGATACGGCCATGTGAGTACTGTAGATTTTTTCATCTCATTTTTCACACGGTCTCAGTCTATTACATGGTTCAGCCACACGATCGTGTGAATTTTTCACATTTCAGAGAGCTACACGGCCTAGACATACGACTGTGTGGCCCTTGTTTTGCATAATTTCCTTTCTTTTCATAAAAGTTTCGACTTAGTCCTTATTTGATTTTAGGTCAACTTTAGAGCTTTCGTAAGCTCAATTTAGACTTGGTTTTTCTTGTAAATCATGATTTGTGTGTTTGTGTGAGATAATTCAAATTTTAAATAAATTTTTTTATTTTAGAATTGGATGTAACTGTTCCATTAATTGTTGTAGCATCCTATAGCTCAGGTCCAACGACCGGACCTGGTAAGGGATGTTAAATTTAGTGGTATCAAAGCTACAGTTGAGTCAATTCTAGGATTGAACATAGTATGTATCGAGTCTAGAAAATACATGCCACTTTAGCCTATGATAGTATGATGCTATTTGATCCGATTTAACCTTGTTTCTTATATATTCAAAGTTGTTGGCAGAGTTAAACCGTGCTGTCACTAACGAGGTTGACAATAATGTACCAACTTCTAAGCAGGAAGCGAGTGACAATATGTCGATTCTGCAAGTGTCTGAAATGATGCAAAAAATTCTTTTTCTGGCATGAAGATTCAGTGGTTTTCAGAGTTTACGCTAACCAATCCAACTGTAACACCCCAAACCCGTCCTAGACGTTATGGCCGGATCTAGCATTTCAGCTTGTGTTCTTTGGTTGGAAAATTGTTGGAAAAACTGTCGAATGATAACTCCGAATGCCAAATATGCAAAGCTGAGACCGAAATCGTGCGAAGTGGGCCACACGAGCGTGTGGGCCCCATTGGGCCTAAGATGGATTTTAGGCCCATTAACTCTATAGTGGCTTAAAAGAGAGTTATGTGTCGCTCAAGGCGACCGTAGGCTCTCGAAAAGGCCTTTGAATGCAAAAATTACCAAATTACCCTTAGAGGGTAAATTACTGAAATACCTCTGGGTTACGAAATAACCAAAATACCCTTAGAGGGTAAATTACTGAAATACCCTTAGGTTGCGAAATTACCAAAATACCCTTAGAGGGTAAATTATTGAAATTCCCTAGGGTTGCGAAATTACCAAAATACCCTTGGAGGGTAAATTACCGAAATACCCCTAGGTTGCGAAATTACCAAAATACCCTCGATGGGTAAAATTACCAGAACACCCCAAAGGGGTGAAGATGATTGTTATACCTTTGTCCGGGGTTGAATATCGTATATATGATTTTTATTGCACTTTTATATGTCGATAACATTGCATTTTATCATGTTGCATGGGGTGGGATAATGACTGAAGAGTAGTGTAGCCTGGTGGCTCTGCCACATATTATTTTAGTGGCTATGCTACATATATATATATATATACACACATATTATGACTTTGGTGGCTCAGCCACAAACTTTGTGATTAGCAGCTCGACTGCAATATTGGTGTGATTGGCGGGGTGGGTTGACTTGATCCCCACAGGTGACGATTGGTTGGTACGGAGGTGTGATTGGCTGGATTGGGTTGGGTTACATTGCATTACATTATCTGCACTATCATGATTATGGGGCTTAGGCCCAGTTTGATGTCATATGGGCTCGGGCCCAGTTAGTGATCGTATAGGGGATTACATACTGAGTTCTAGTAACTCACCCCGGTTCTATTAACCTTGCAGCTAATCCCCATCGTTAGAGGATTTGGAGCTGTGGAGGACTCGGTGGTGGCCATACATCGGATTTATTTTCCACAAACCTTAGTAAATTCCGTTTTTACTTTATTTAAGTTTAATTATTTTGGGTTATTATTTTGTAATAAGGCCTTTGGATTTTATCTTTCTTTTAACTTTTAATGCGGCTATTTTTTTTAAAATTTTTAGATGTTTGAATACTGGGTTTTCCAAAATGCTAACAATCTTTTTCCAAAAGATCACGTTTTCGCAACGAGTCAAGTTAAAATTTCATAACAAAAACAGTCTTTTCAAATGATAACAACTTTATAAAAGGGACACTAAGTAAATCAGTGTTTTTACAAACAAACATCAAAACTTGGAGTTTTAAAAGAGATGCAACCTTTTCAACGAATGCTTAGCTTTTCAATTATCTTTTGATGTGACATACCAGATCCAACCATAACGTCTAGGCCAGGTTTGGGGTGTTACACCAATGTCTCCGCTACCTCTTTCCCCTACTATGCCTTTCCCGACTCCTCTTGGTCCTCAAAGTTCAACTCTTGTACATGTGCATAGACTTCTAATAGATAAGATTCAAAAATGTGAGGCCAAAGAGTTTAGAGGTAAGATGGACGATAATCCAGCTAGAGTTGAATATTGTCTTGAAAACACTTAGAGGGTTTTTAATGAGTTGGCATGTTTACCTAACGATTATTTGAGGTGTGCTATATCACTGTGAAAAGATGAAGTTTACCATTGGTGGTCGACGTTGGCAGCTATGGTACCATAGGAGAGAGTTAACTAAGACTTTTTTTGACATAAATTCTGGAAGAAATATATTAGCAAATGATAATTAGACAAGAACAAGAAATAATTACTCAAATTGGAGTAGAGAAATTGATCTGTGTCTAAATATGAGCGACAATTTGTGTGACTAAGTAAATATGCTCATGAAATAGTACCGACAGAGGATGAAGTGTATATCCATTTTGAATCTGGGTTGAATGATGAGATATGAATGTTAGTAAGGGAATAGAGTTATGATAATTTGTACTTTTATTAGAAAGAGCTAAAAATTTGGAGGAAATAGGCAGAAATGAGATTGTGGGACTACGACAAATGGAGCGTATCTAGACTACTTTTAGCTCATCCACCAAAGAAATTGAGGGAAGCTTTTAGTTGCCACATAAGCCGAGACTGATTTATTCGAGATTTTAAACTACTTCAGCGGACAGTGTTGGTAGTGTTCGTAATGTTCCTGGACCTATTTATAAGCATTGTGGGAAATCACACATTGATGAATGTCTAATTACAACAGGTGCCTTTTTTCCGATGTGGTTCTACAAAGCATTTCTTGATAAACTGGCCAAGAAAGATTGGGGTTACTAAAGATTAGAGTGTTAAGCTTGTGTTAACTTCTCAGAGGTGTAGGTGACCTGGACAGAGTGGTAATACTGGAGGAACTGTAATGGAACTTAGGACATGACAGTTAGATTTGAAGCTAGGGTGCCTGCCCGAGCTTACGGTATTCGAGCTAAAGAGGAAGCTTTTGCAGCTGATGTTATTGTCGGTATCTTCTCTCTCTTTGATGTTACTATATATGCACTGATTGACTCTGGGTTAACACATTCGTATACTTTCACTGTTAGTAATAGATAAGAACATACCTATTGAGTCAACCAAATTTGATGTTAGAGTTACAAATCCTTTAGGTCAAAGTGTTATAGTTAATTTGATATGTAGAAAGTGTTCGCTAAGAATAGAGGACTCTGACTTTCCTGTTGATATGATGTTATTGCCTTTTCATGAATTTGATGTTATTCTGGGTATGGAGTGATTGACTTTACATGATGTACTAGTAACTATAGACTGAAATGGATTGATCTGAGATGTCAAAGTGGAGAATTGATTACTATTGAGTTTGATAGATCAGACTTAGCTTGTAACACCCATTACCCAGTCCGATCGTCGGACCCAAGCTACGAAATGCTACTGTCATAACTAGAAAAAAACACATTCAATTCACATCGATTATTTCAAATAAACATGAAATACTTCATAAATACACAATTAGTAATCAAATAGAAATCACACAATCAAAACCAATTCAATTCATAATCACCAAATATATCATTTATTAGGCTTTATATGAGCTTGCATATACTCTTGTATCACCCAGAATTTAACTAGGACTAATTTGCAATATTTCCAAAATTACATATCAATTATATCATAAATAAATCCTTCAAAATAATCATTCGTGACATAAACACTCAAGTATTACAATATATAATTAGATTCGAGCCATAATCAAGCATATGAAAGCTTTTAAGTTGACTCGAGCACAAATAAGGATCAAATTGAAATATTTTTAAAAGTTAAATGCAAGTATGCAAAATAGTGGTCACACGAACGTGTGGCCAGGTCGTGTAACTCTTTATGACTGTGTGGCATAAAAACGACCAAGCCTTCCAGTAGTCACATGGCCATGTGGTCTGGCCATGTAACAATCGAGAATCTTGTGGATCAAAATGTTAACATTTTAGAAATTGCACAATGTCGTGCCTCTGGCTCGTGTATCTCACACAGCCGTGTGGCCATCCATGTGGTACAAAATAGATTGTAAAGTAACTTCAAAACACATTTTGACAATTCAAAAACCTGCTCAAAACAATCCAAACCAGGCCAAAACATAAATATATCAATCCTCTAAATCACTAACCAATATGCCTCAATGAAACCATCACAAATCAAGAATTTCAAAACATTACAAGTCATTCAACTCAATTGATACCATTTATGTTGTTCATTCACATTACTCAACCTTCTCACATAAGCAAAAATTTCATTTAACATCCAACACTAATTATCATGCTATATTGGTACCAAATAACCCCTAAACAAGAACACTTTAGACCATACAAATCAACTTACAAATGTACCTCATTTAGTACACAAATGACATCTCCATTTATACCTATATCATTGAAATCATAATTATCCATTCATTTCTATACTAATCACTAATACATCACTCATACACACACATATACATATTGAGATACAAAACATGTAAACATAATATGCAAACCTTCAAGACCATTATCAATCATGTAAAACACTTATACTTATCAACTTATGTACATAACATATAACCATTCAAAACACAAACCACAATCAAGAACCAAAGTACCAAAATTCAAGATTGAGCAAAAACGAATTGCTTATATACATGCCATAAAAATGAGCTTCGACGATTAAAAGATTACCGAAACAACAACATGATGTGTGAACTTCTCAGTGATCTGCCTAACACATTCTGAAAGATAGAAATCTGCAAGGAAAAGGAAACGATGTGGTAAGCATTATAAATGTTTAATAAGTTCACTAGTATTTAAACAACGTCTTACCTTATTTTACGATTTAACACAACAAGCTATTCAATATATCAATCATAAATAAAAAATGTGAGTTCATTATATAACCAATTCATATGGTAATTTGATCATTTAACACTTCAATTGAATTTAATACCAATCACATGAAATCAAAAACTCAATATCATTTATATAACTCAATCAACATTTTAATTTATAAATACTAGTAAAAGTCTTAATGGTGCCACCTGAATCAATATATTCATGCTCTAACTAATCAATCTATAGAATATACCATATCAATATTTTGGTATCATTGATATCATAGTTCTATTCATTTTATATTATACGATCATATAAACCTGTCAATTTCCAATTTACATTATTCAATTCATCGTGAATTCATAATGACTATCCAGCTTGTAAATCCAGTTTGTGTGATCTTTTACATGCTAATAAATCTTTATATTATCAAATCACATTATCGATCCAATTATATATATCTTTTATCAAATATCACATTTATATCCTTATTAACCTAACTCGAACTTGTATAGATACACAGATTCATCCAATCACACAGTTTGGCTACCAGTGCTTATTAGATAAATCCGAAATAGTAAGTTTCACCCATAGTTGGTCAATACAACCTAAAATTAGGTGTGCTTAGCACTCCTCAATTCGTAGTCGTAAAAACTCTGAACTCTGCCTGAAACACCCCAAACCCGGCCCACAAGCCTTGACCGGATCTGGTATGTTCCTCGAGTAAAACGGTTCAAAACTTTTTGATTACTTTGGAAAATTCAGATGGTTTTGAAAGAAATTTTACCTTGTGTTGGGTTGGGCTTGAGTTGAAACAAGTTTATTCTTGAAATCTAAGTATTTATTCAACTTTATTTCTCCGTTTCCAAGTTTTTCTTAAATTGAAAATCATTCATATTTAGGTGTCAAAACATGTAACGTTTATTTTAACGAAAACAATTTAAACAACTTTTGTTTTAACAATAATAATATCGTGATAAAAGCAAACATAAAGTAGTCTCATACTTTGGCCTTATTACAAATGAAAAAAATCCCAAAATAAATCCAAATACTTTAAATATAAAAGTCTAAAATTAATTAAACTCTGAGCTGAGCATGGCCACCACTGAGCTCCTGCCGACCCGGTCCATTACCGAAAGGCGTCACTGAAGAAAATATTCCCAACGGGTGAGTCAAACAGACTCAGTGTGTATAACCAACACTAAGTCCCAAATAACTTAGGCAAAACAAATTCATACATGTAACAGATATAATAGTGATGCAATCCCAAACCCAAACCTAGATACCATCCGCTACACATCACCCGTACCAACCTGCACACCGTGGGGACTAGTAAGTCAACCCTCCATCCGCTACACATCATCGAAGGCAATCGCTGCAGTCGACGTGCTCATCGCCCTTATAAAATTCGTGGCATAGCCACCAGATAAAATATTTATGACATGAGTCACCACATTCGGATAATGTGACCGAAGTCACCACATATTATGGTATAAAACCACCACATATTATGGTATAAAACCACCACATTCACTTCCCCTTTCATAATCACCCATATGCCCATGTCATACATATCATGCAATATCATGCCTTATTCACATTCTTATGGTTTCACATATGCCATACAGATCATATTATACTCATAGTAGGAGTGGGAAACGTACCTGAGTACTTTGTACCATAGCATGGTACCTTAGCCATATTTTCCACATTCTTATTAACATATTTAATAAAACATAACCATACATCTATGGAGAAATAGTGTGGGGTACACACCTGGTATACTTAGCGAGTTTATTGAAATCCTGAACAACCCGATCTAACACTTAGATCTTCAATTCCTATATTCGGCCAACCCTAACATGTTAGTCCAAAGCCATTCGGCTATAAAACCAAATCCCAAGGATTATCACACTTAAATCCTTACCTTGCGCTTTGATTTGCTCACTAACCAAATCCCGAAATCTTGGTGATACCTCTTCTTGCAATTGGTTAGGCACTACATCACCTAAATGGTTAGTTTTCGGCTTTTTGAATAATATGAAATAGATCTTCATTAATGAATCGGGCCCTGGCCGCTTACATATGTTCACTTACCTTGCTGTTCTAAAATGTCGAAAAGTGCTACTTGGTTATGAAGGCGTCGAAATACCTATAGGCATAGGTTAGATTTAATTCTAACATTAAATCACATAAAAATGGCCTATGGTCGAATATCACATAACCTACCTTGGATGTTGAAATCCCGACTAATCCTCCTTATAGTCGACTATACTGAAAATCCCGAAAAGTTCTTTCCAAATTTCGGCAAACAAGAATATTGATGGGATTAGTTCTAGATTTCGACAAATCTAAAAGAAAAGAATGGAAATCAAATGACATTTGGTCTTTACCTTCTCTACAGAAATCGACAGCACCTTGCCTAACACCTCAGAGGGAATCGGCTTCGAAGAATACTAGGGAGATTCGGCTTTTGATTGAGTTAGAGAAAGAAGAAGAAAAGGGTTGGTAATGAGGATTCGGCTTCAACAAATAAAAGAAAAGAAGAATGGTTTGCAGAGAGAATTCGGCAGAGGCTTCAAAGAGGAAAAAGAAAAGAATGCAGAATGGCCTCACTTTTCCCCCTTTTGCCGAAATTACTAAGCCTAGAGTCCCCAATTCGGCCAACACTATCATATCCGTTGTTTTCCTCTTTATCTCCTCATTTAAAATTTAATAAAAATAATCCCACATTTATCTCTTATCTTCATTTATTCAAATAAATAAAATAAATCCACATTTATCTATCCATTTAGCCGAATTTTAAAAAGGATTAAACTCCTCCCTTTAGTGCCTTAATGCCGTCCATCACTATCTATACTTGCAGCAAAAATAAAACTTTTATTTGCTTCCCTTGTGACTCGAACACAAGCCCCTTTTAACTGCTAGTGGCGTCATTTCCAGAGGCCTTAAGTGGCGCCTCCAAGCCACTTTTCCAAGCCCATCTCTTGTTTCATATCTCCCCTACATTTTCTCTTAAGGCCATCCTGCTTAGCTTCCTCTTCTAAATTCAAAATCTAATAATTTCTAAGGCATTTCCCTACATTCCAAGGTTCTAAAATTTCACATAACCCATCCATAACACATAAGACATGCTAGTTCACATAATTTAAGCTCAAATGCATAAGCCATAATTTCGGGATATTACAGTTCTACCCCTCTTAAAATAATTTCGTCCTCGAAATTACCTGGCTAGAATAGGTGAGGGTATTGCTATCGTATTGCTTCTTCTGGCTCCCACGAAGCTTCTTTCGATCCATGATTACGCCATAATACTTTGACTAGAGGTACTGACTTCCTCCTTAACACTTTCACATCTCGCTCCAAAATCTAAATCGGCTCTTCCTCGTAGGACAAATCTGGCCTTAGCTCCACCTCTTCAACCGGTACCACATGAGATGGATCCAATCAATAACGACGTAGCATAGACACATGGAATACGTCGTGCATCTGTCTCAACTCCGGTGGCAACTCTAGCTAGTATGCCACTGGTTCAACTCGCTTCATTACTCGATAAGGTCCTATAAACCTGGGACTTAACTTCCCTTTGCGACCAAACCTCATCACTTTCTTCCAAGGCGAAACCCTAAGAAATACTTGATCTCCCACGACAAATTCTATTTCCTTGCGCTTGAGATCTGCATACAATTTCTACCTGTCAGATGCCTCCTTCAACCGTGCTCGAATTACCCCAACCTTCTCCTCGGATTCAGCCACAATTTTCGGACCCAAAACTCGACGTTCCCCTAATTTCGTCCAACATGTAGGAGTGCGACACTTCCGTCCATACAGCGCTTCATATGGTGCCATCCGAATACTAGCTTGATAGCTATTGTTATAAGCAAATTCCGCTAAAGGGAAATATTCTTCCCAACTTCCTCTGAAGTCTATCACACCGCTCCTTAACATATCCTCCAACACTTGGATTACTCGTTCGCATCGCCTGTCGATCGTGGATGAAAAGTCGTAGTGAAATCCAATCTGGTGCCTAAAGCCTGATGTAGTGCTTTCCAAAACTGAGACGTAAACCTTGGATCCCTATCTGAGATAATCAACACCGGTACTCCATGTAACCTTACAATCTCCGCCACATACAACTTTGCCAACTTTTGCAAAGAATAATCAACCCGCACTGGAATGAAATGCGCTGATTTTGTCAATCGATCCACTATCACCCAAACCGAGTCCTTCCTAGTAGGCGTAAGGTGAAGCCCACTAACGAAGTCCATGGTAATTCTCTCCCACTTCTATTGTGGAATCTTTATCGGTTGAAGCAACCCTGACGGAACTTGGTGTTCAGTCTTAACTTGCTGACATGTCAAGCACTTGCCGAAAAATTCGGTAACTTCCCGCTTAAGACCAGGCCACCAAAACTGTTCCCTTAGATCTCCATACAACTTAGTACCTCCAGGATGCATAGCATAAGGGCTACTATGCAATTCCTGAAGAATCTTCTGCCTTAACTCCTCATTTTTCGGCATACAAACTTTACCCTTGAAACACAATAGTCCCTCGTCATTAATACCATAATCTTCCAACTCCCCACTTTGCACTTGCTGCAACTTAGCACTTAGATCCCATCCACTAACTGACTTTCCTTCACCTCATTCAACCACGTCGACTTGACTTGCAACTCTGCTAACAAATTTCCGTCGTCGTACAAGCTTAGATGTGCAAACATCGCCCTCAGATTCGACACAACCTTCCGACTTAGGGCATCCGCCACTACATTTGCCTTGCCTGAGTGGTACTCTATAGAACAGTCGTAATCCTTTAACAACTCCACCCACCTTCGCTGCCTCAGGTTCAACTCCTTCTGAGTCAATAGATACTTAAGGCTCTTGTTGTCTGTGTAGATCACCGACTTTTCTCCACAAAGATAATGCCTCCATACCTTAAGAGCAAAGACCACTGCTGCCAATTCCAAATCATGCGTCGGGTAGTTAACCTCATGAGGCCTCAACTGTCGAGACGTATGAGCGACTACCTTCCCGTCTTGCATCAATACACATCCCAATCCTGTATGAGAAGCGTCACAATACACCACGAAGTCTTTTCCTACCTCCGGCTGAATCAAAACCGGAGCTTCAGTCAGAACCCTCTTAAGCTTCTCAAAGCTCTCCTGTTGCTTATCTGTCCTTTCTCAAAAACTTAGTCAAAGGTGAGGCTATCGATGAGAACCCTTCAACGAACCTTCTGTAGTAGCCTGCCAATCCCAAAAAACTATGAACCTCAGCCATAGACTTAGGTGGTTTCCAATCCAATACTGCCTCAATCTTCCTAGGATCCACCCTTATTCCTTCTGCGGATACCATATGCCCTAAGAATGCAACTTCTTTGAGCCAAAATTCACACTTGCTGAATTTGGCATAAAGCTTTTTCTCCCTGAGCACTTGCAACACAACCCGAAGATGCTCATCATGCTCCTCTTCAGACTTGGAGTACACAAGGATGTCATCAATGAACACAACGACAAACCTATCCAAGTAGGGTTGAAAGACCCGGTTCATCATATCCATGAACGAGGCTGGGGCGTTCGTCAACCCGAACAGCATTACCAAGAACTCATAATGCCCGTATCTTGTTCGGAAAGCCGTCTTATGAATATCTGCCTCCTTCACCTTAAGCTGATGATATCCCGACCGTAGGTCTATCTTCGAAAATACTGCTGCCCCTTTCAGTTGATCGAACAAGTCATCAATCCTTGGCAAAGGATACTTGTTCTTGATGGTCAGCTTGTTCAACTGACGATAGTCTATGCACATGCGCATAGTTCCGTCCTTCTTCTTCACAAACAAGACCGGTGCTCCCCACAGAGACACACTGGGTCAAATAAACCCACGATCAAGCAACTCTTGGATTTGAGCCTTGAGCTCAACCAACTCCTTTGGTGCCATATGATACGGGGTGATTGACACAGGAGCTGTTCTCGGCAGCAAGTCAATTCCGAACTCCACTTCTCTGTCTAGGGGTATTCCAGGTAATTATTCTGGAAAAATGTCCACAAATTCCTTTACTGTCCTTACTCCATTGACCCCCCTTCCTTAGCATCCAACGCACTAACGAAAGTCAAGAAAGTTTTGCACCCTTTCCGAACCATCTTCTCAGCCTTAAGAGCAGAAACTTCGTTAGACAATTAGTTTCTCCTCTCTCCTATCATAATTACCACTTTATCTTCTGGGGTTCTTAACTCCATTCGCTTAGCTGCACAATCCAACACAGCCCAATGCTCCGCTAGCCAGTCCATACCAAGTATAAGATCGAATTCTCCGAAGGGTAGTTCCATTAAGTCGGCAGGAAAGTTCACTCCCTGAATCTCTAGAGGTACACTCTGAAAGATTTTATTCACTACTACAGTTTGGTCTAATGGGCTTACTACAGTCATCTCCCTAGCAGAAAGTTCAGAGGCTATGCCTAGTGTTTCCAATACACTACATGCAACATAGGAATGGGTCGAGCCCATATCAATCAAAGCAAAATAAGGCTTGCCAAAAATAAGGAACGTACCTGTTATAACGTCCGGCGCGTCTCCATCCTCCCTCCGGTGAACCGTATATACCAGACCCGGCTGTCTTACCTCTATACTCCCAATACCTCTGCCGGGTGTTCCTCGTCCCCTTCTAGCACCGTTACTTCTACCATTCGGACCACGACCTCGCTGAGGCTGCTATCCACCTCTGCCAGCCTGATTAATTCCCTAACCTGTGGGTCGACTCCCGTCTATCTTTATGGGACAGTCCTTAATCATGTGATCCTTAGACCCACACTTGAAGCATCCTCCCGTCTTCTTCCAACACTCTCCTAGATGCATCTTTCCACATTGATTACATGTACGATACTGCCCTCCTGAACCAACTTGCTGACCTCGCGGCCCATCAACTCTAGGCCTCTTCTGCACATTTCCAGACGATCCTGACGATCCAAAACCTCTTTTTTTGCCTATTCCGATTAGAGTTCTGTCTTACCGAGTCCTTAATTACCTCAGCTACCTTAGCCTTTTCTACCGAAGCAGAAAACTCTCGCTCCTGATGTGGGGCTATCAACAACCTCAGGTCATCCCTAAGTCCATCCTCAAATCGGACACATCACTCATGCTCCGTAGCCACCACTCCTCGAGCATACCGGTTCAACCTGAAAAATTCAGCTTCGTACTCCGCTACGGACTTGTTCCCTTGAACCAACCCCAGAAATGCCTTCCTCTGCGCGTCAGTGTAACGCGTGCCGACATACTTCTTCTGATATGCCGCCTTCACATACTCCCAAGTCAGATCCTCAACTGTGGCACCATCCCGAACTGTGAGCCACCATTGATATGCTTAATCGCGTAGCAGCGACACCATTCCTTTCAGTTTCTCCTCAGGCGTCAAATCTAGCTCATCCATAATTCGTTCCGTCGCCTCTAACCAATACTTAGCTGTACTGGGTGCCACACCGGATACGCCACGAAATACCTCAGCTCCGTTGGCTCGGAGTCGCTCGGGTACAGACTTCCGAGGTCTCATATTCCCACCTGCTCCAGCCACCATTTCAAGAACTCACAGCGCAGCCTGCGATACAGCATCATCACCCGTCTGATCTTGCTGCTCAACACCAACAGCTGGTGGTGGTGGTGGTGGTACCTCATTCTCAGACCCTTGACCCGATCTAACGGGTTCTGGCACGGTCATTCTACCTCGACCGCGTCCTCGCACATTACGACCACGTCCCCTAGAGCTAATATCTACGTTCGCGTTTTAATCTGATTAAGAAATTTTATGCATTAGTCCTTGTTCCACTGATTATTCGCGAAGAAATTTTATGAAAGGAGTTTAATAGCAGTTCTTTCGATCCATCAAAGTTTTCGTTCAAGTTTTCTATCCTAATTCAGAGGAGCACATTCATTCAAACATTCATTCAAAGAGTATCTACCACACACATTCATTATCCTAACATTTTGTCTTATTCTATCCTGAGGTATTTTCGCTATTTTTTCTACAGGATATTTTGGTAATAAACCGGGGTAACTTCCAAAAATCCTTATAAATCAAAGGTATTTCAAAGTTTGCAAAACTTGGGGGTTCTTTTTGAGAATTTGTTTTCCAAATCGGTGTTGTTGCAGAAGTTTTGGAAATCGGGGGTTATTTTGGTAATTTTGTAAAACAGGGGTAATTCCGTAATTTCCAAATCAAGGTACCTTAGTATTTTGTAACGATAAAATTTTTGGATATTTTTTCAAAAATTAGGAAATGTTATTGAAATCGGGGTAGTTTGGTAATTTTAGAAACTAAGGGCATTTTAGTAATTTTACCACTAGGGGTATTTTAGTAATTTTAGAAATCAGAAATATTTTGAAAAAATTTTCAAAATAGTTTGTCCACAATTAAAAGGGGTAATTCGGTGATTTTAAAATCGAAATTTTTTTATGAAAATATAGCTAATCCCTTTCGGGTTTTAGTTATTGGGTTTAGCCCGTGAATAAGTCCTCTTGGTTAGGGTGAACCGAAGCTACGCACCAGGTAGGATTCCAGCGAAGAAGAGGTGAGTCACTAGGACTACTTAAGTACCAGGCTATTCTGGATCCAATCCTAGACATGCGCATAATGGTTGCCACACCCTAACTCGGCGACTTAGTCACAGGTTTGTTTAATTAGGCTTGTAAGTGTTGGGGTAAACTAGTCCTAGGGTTCAAATACCTAATATACTAATCTATGTTCCATTGATACCCTTCTATAATTCATAATATAAATCACACAATTGATTAGGGGTACTTACCTGGTGGACTTCGGGTCGGAGACTTGGGTGCCATGCCTGAAAACCTGCTCTTTTCATAAAAAATTTTTTGAAAACTTGTTTGGGCCTTATTTTAAAAACGTTATGGGCTTTAAACCCAAGGCCGAGAGTTTAAAATTGGGCTCTGATACCAAATTGAAACACCCCAAACTTGACCCACGAGCCTTGACCGGATCTGGTATGTTCCTCGAGTAAAATGGTTCAAAACTTTTTGATTACTTTGGAAAATTCGGATGGTTTTAAAAGAAATTTTACCTTGTGTTGGGTTGGGCTTGAGTTGAAACAAGTTTATTCTTGAAATCTAAGTATTTATTCAACTTTATTTCTCCGTTTCCAAGTTTTTCTTAAATTGAAAATCATTCATATTTAGGTGTCAAAACATGTAACGTTTATTTTAACAAAAAACAATTTAAACAACTTTTGTTTTAACAATAATAATATCGTGATAAAAGCAAACATAAAGTAGTCTCATACTTTGGCCTTATTACAAATGAAAACAATCCCAAATTAAATCCAAATACTTTAAATGTAAAAGTCTAAAATTAATTAAACTCTGAGCTGAGCATGGCCACCACTGAGCTCCTGCCCACCCTGGCCTATTATTGAAAGGCGTCACCGAAGAAAATATTCCCAACGGGTGAGTCAAACAGACTCGGTGTGTATAACCAACACTAAGTCCCAAATAACTTAGGCAAAACAAATTCATACATGTAATGATATAATAGTGATGCAATCTCGAACCCAAACCTAGATACCATCCGCTACACATCACCCAGTACCAACCTCGCACACCGTGGGGACTAGTAAGTCAACCTCTCCATCCGCTACACATCATCGGCGCGATCATTTGCAGTCCAACGTACTCATCGCCCTTATAAAAAATTCGTGGCATAGCCCCAGATAAAATATTTGTGACATGAGTCACCACATTCGGATAATGTGACCGAAGTCACCACATATTGTGGTATAAAACCACAACATTCACTTCCCCTTTCATAATCACCTATATGCCCATGTCATACATATCATGCAATATCATGCCTTATTCACATTCTTATGGTTTCACATATGCCATACAGATCATATTATACTCATAGTAGGAGTGGGAAACGTACCTGAGTACTTTGTACCATAGCATGGTACCTTAGCCATATTTTCCACATTCTTATTAACATATTTAATAAAACATAACCATACATCTATGGAGAAATAGTGTGGGGTACACACCTGGTATACTTAGCGAGTTTATTGAAATCCCGAACAACCCGATCTAACACTTAGATCTTCAATTCCTATATTCGGCCAACCCTAACATGTTAGTCCAAAGCCATTCGGCTATAAAACCAAATCCTGAAGGACTATCACACTTAAATCCTTACCTTGCTGCCGATTTGCTCACTAACCAAATCCCGAAATCTTGGTGATACCTCTTCTTGCAATCAATTAGGCACTACATCACCTAAATGGTTAGTTTTCGGCTTTTTGAATAATATGAAATAGATCTTAATCAATGAATCGGGCCTTGGCCGCTTACATATGTTCACTTACCTTGCTATTCTAAAATCCCGAAAAGTGCTACTTGTTTATGAAGGCGTCGAAATACCTATAGGCATAGGTTAGATTTAATTCTAACATTAAATCACATAAAAATGGCCTATGGCCGAATATCACATAACCTACCTTGGATGTTGAAATCCCGACTAATCCTCCTTATAGTCGACTATATCGAAAATCCCAAAAGTTCCTTCCAAATTTCTACAAACAAGAATATTGATGGGATTAGTTCTAGATTTCACAAATCTAAAAGAAAAGAATGGAAATCAAATGACATTTGGTCTTTACCTTCTCTACAGAAATCGACAGCACCTTGCCTAACACCTCAGAGGGATTCGGCTTCGAAGAATACTAGGGAGATTCGGCTTTTGATTGAGTTGGAGAAAGAAGAAGAAAAGGGTTGGTAATGAGGATTCTGGCTTCAACAAATAAAAGAAAAGAAGAATGGTTTGCAGAGAATTTCGCGAGAGGCTTCAAAGAGGAAAAGAAAAGAATACAGAATGGCCTCACTTTTCCCCCTTTTGCCGAAATTACTAAGCCTAGAGTCCCCAATTCGGCCAACACTATCATATCCGTTGTTTTCCTCTTTATCTCCCCATTTAAAATTTAATAAAAATAATCCCACATTTATCTCTTATCTTCATTTATTCAAAATAAATAAAATAAATCCACATTTATCTATCCATTTAGCCGAATTTTAAAAAGGATTAAACTCCTCCGTTTAGTGCCTTAATGCCGTCCATCACTATCTATCCTTGCAGCAAAAATAAAACTTTTATTTGCTTCCCTTGTGACTCGAACACAAGCCCCTTTTAACTGCTAGTGGCATCATTTCCAGAGGCCTTAAGTGGCGCATCCAAGCCACTTTTCCAAGCCCATTTCTTGTGTCATATCTCCCCTACATTTTCTCTTAAGGCCACCCTGCTTAGCTTCCTCTTCTAAATTCAAAATCTAATAATTTCTAAGGCATTTCCCTACATTCCAAGGTTCTAAAATTTCACATAACCCATCCATAACACATAAGACATGCTAGTTCACATAATTTAAGCACAAATGCATAAGCCATAATTCCGGGATATTACACTGCCTATCCTATGGCATGCCTACTATCTTTGACTTTGCCCGAACAGTTTATTGGGTAACCATTCTCAATTTCCATTTAATGCTAATTTCTCAATTCAATATATTTGTTCAATAGCCAATCATCAATACATATTAATGTATCAACATAATTCTTCTCAACACCTAATCAATTTTGCATTTACATAAATATACAATAATAGCAATTCAATTCAATTAGTCCTTACTGTAAACAATCGGTCAATTTCATACCTGTACAATTTGATCAATTATAACCTACTATCAATTCATTTTTATCTCAGATTCAATTCATCATATTAAAATTTATCTGTTAGTTTATCATTTCTCTACAATTTAATCCATAACTCACTCGTTGTACTAAATTGTGAACAATTCAAACTACTATCGAACAAATAAAAATTCACATATCAAATGTAAAACAATTTAAATATAATTATACCACGTGAGCTTACCTAGAAAAATAGCATACAGTCAATTCTTTAAGGACTAATCAGTAAATTTTCCTTTTTCCTCAATTAATTTTGATTTGGTCCAATTCTCGATCTATGCAATTATTAATTTCAATTTGTCAACTCCAACCTTCTTATTTCATCCTACTAGAAACATGTAGCATCTTAATTTCATTTTTTGAATGCTCCTTAAAATCTTGCATTTTATTCAATTTAATCCCTAAAATGAAATAATTATAACTTCCAAATTTAAGCTTCATTTTTCAATCTTTTTTAATTTCATCCTTCCACAACTGTCTAACATATATATTTACATAAATTTCAAGCTAATTTTGAAATAATTACACTTTAGTACCTATAATCAAATCTAACAAATTTTACTTTACAAATTCGTCCCTATTCATATCCAAGCTAATTTTGAAATAATTACACTTTAGTACCTATAATCAAATCTAACACATTTTACTTTACAAATTCGTCCCTATTCATATCCAAGCACTAAATATAACAATTTAACACTAAAAGCTCTAAAAATCATCAATGGAAAATTTTTAAACGTTTAACATTTTTTTTGATTTAACACCCGGGTTAGTTAGATTAAGCTACAATAATCTCAAAAACATAAAAATTATGAAAAATTGACGTAGAAGGACTTACCATGAAAAGTCGATTATTCAAGGGAGTTTGAAGCTTTCATTTCTTTGCTTCCATGGAGTTTGAACAGTAGGGGAATAAGAGAATGAAAAATTCTCATTCCACCTACTTTTGTTTCCTTTTAATTAAACTAATTATCCATTAATTTAATAACTAATTAACATCTAATTTTAATGAAAATACAAGCATTAAACGTCCATGACATTTATAATGGGTCAATTTTCCACATAAACCCTCAATCATTTATCTTTTAATCATTTTAACTAATAAAAATCAATATCAATTAACTTTTACGATTTTTACGATTTAGTCATTGTACCTTAATTAAATATCATACCACTAAAGTTTTAAAACTATAAATCAATTCACGTATATAAAAATTCTGTAAATATTTAATAATAATATTTATGAACTCACTCGTCAGAATTGGGGTCCCGAAACTACTAGTAATGTTACCACTGAAAAATGGGTTGTTACAGTGCTACTTTATATTAGCAATCTCCACTCAGAAATTGGTTACAAAGGGACGTGAAGCATTTTTGGCTTACATTCTTGATACTCGAGAATCGAGATTGATGGTTGATCAAGTACCGACTATTAAAGAGCTTACAAATGTATTTCCAGAAGAATTACCTAAATTACCACCGAAATGGGAAGTTGAATTTGTGATTAATTTAGTGCCAGAGATTGCTCTGTTATCTATTGCACCGTATAGAATGGCACCAATAGAACTAAAATAACTTAAAGCACAGTTACAAGAGTTGACTAGCAAAGGTTTCATATAGTCTAGCATTTCACCTTGGGGTGCACCAGCACTATTCATAAAAAAGAAAGATAGGTCGATAAGGCTATATATTGATTACGGGTAGCTAAACAAAGTAAATATAAAGAATAATTATCCCTACCTCATAATGATGATTTGTTTGACTAGTTGAAAGGGGCTATCGTATTTTTGAAGATTGACCTTCGATCCAGATACTATCAGTTGCGATTTAAAGAATTTGATGTATTGAAAACCGTATTCAGAACTCATTGTGATCATTATGAGTTTCTTATGATGCCTTTTGGATTGACCAACTCCCTTGTTGCATTTATGGACTTAAAGAAGTTACGTGAAAAACAACTATACACAAAGTTCAGTAAATGCGAGTTCTGGCTCAGAGAAGTTCGGTTTCTTAGTCATGTGATTTCAAAGGAAGGCATACGGGTTGATCCGAGTAAGATATTTGCACTTTTGAATTGGAAGCCTTTGAGAAATGCATTTGATGTAACACCCTAACCCGACCCGACTGTCAGATTCGAGTATGGAGTGTCAAAATTGAACCTAACTAAAACTAGGGACCACATTACATACTTTATTAAATAATATGTATATCTTGTAATAGCCCGATTTTAGCTAAATCAAAATAGTGGTTTCGGAACCAAAAATTCAATGTCAAAAAATTATTTTAATATTATTTTTGGTGTTTACAGCATGATAGCATGTATGTGTGAAAATTTCGTGAGCTAATTTTATCGTTTAATTGCTCAATTTGAGAAAAAGGACTAAATCGCGTAAAATGAAAAAGTTGCATTCTACTGGTTAAAGGTGTCAAATAGCTTTTTTTTAAAATATGATTGAATTAAATGGTAATTAGACCATTTTAAATGATAGTGGAATTCTATGGACAACATTTATGTGTTATTAAATGATTTATAATAAGGTTAGTTTTGTAATTTGATAATAAAGGTTAATTAAAACAAAACAAAATGCATTCTTGTCCATTTTTTTTCTCTTTTGGTTGAATCTTGAGGAAGAAGAAAAGATTAATGAAGTTTTAGGGTTCGGCTAGTGCATAGTTAATTCGGCAAGTGTTTTGAGCTTGATTTTTAATGATTTTTACGTTTTTGAGATCGTTGCTCTTAGATTTTGAAATTGTTAAAGATTTAACAAGTTGTCATTGTTGAATGCTTGAGTAATTTGATGAATTATGATAGATTATGAAAGTTTGTTAATAGTTAAATTAGTTTTGTAAAGTAATTTTTGACAAAAATGTTAAAAAGGGATTAAATTGTGAAATGTGCAAATTTAGTGGTTGAAATGTGAAATAAATAAAAGTTATGGGATGCTAGGGGCTCTAAGGTAATTTGGCCAAGCTTGGTTTTATTGAAATTATGTGAATTTTGTGTATTTGTGAAATAGGGACTAAATTGTGAAAAGTGTAAAAGTTTAGAGGCTAATTGCAAATAAGACTAAATGTATGTTTTGGACTAAATTGAATGAGTGGTTGATTAAGGAAGTTAATTTTGAATATATTTAGATTAAGAAAAGAGGAATCCAGAATTAGATCAGGGGAGAGGCAAGATTATTGAGTAAGTGACTCATTTTGTTGTTTTCGTACTCGAGGTAAGTTCATATGTGTTTAGCTCTATTATAATTGTATTTAAATGCTTTGATTATGCATAAACTGTAAGTACTAGACTACAGACTTGTTCGACCATGATTCTACTATGATTTGGTATTGGAAATTCCTGGTTGAACCTTAGGAATAGTCTAGGATATTAATGATATGTCATTAGGTTATTGTGTTGGCTTCGAGCCACAATATCGGCACTACGGGTGCGAGTGACACCTTTATTTGCCTATGGGCCATGGTATAGGTATTTTAGAGAGGAGTTACCTTGATTTGGCTACGGGCCATGGTATAGGTACTCCGGGATAAGTTACCTTGATTTGGCTTCAGGCCATGGAATAGGTACTTATCAATTGAGATCTTTAAGTATCTGAGTTCTATTCTGAATGGTTCAACGGGTAAAGGAATGATGTGGTTGAGAAAGAGGTTAGTACGAGGTGATATAGGTACGTACAGAACCTATTCGGGTATTAAATAGAGAAAGTTCGTTGAGATGGTATTTGATCATGTTTTGAGACATGAGAAAGGTTTGTAGTTAATGTGTATATGGTGATGTTATGTAGTTAATGTGTATATGGTGATGTTATGTAAAATTGGATGATTTGCAGTTATTTGATGAATTAAGTTGTTCATATACGAGCTTACTAAGCTATGAAGCTTACTTTGTGTTATTTTTCTATGTTTTATAGTGAATCAAGGCTAGCTCAGATCCGGGAGTCTTCGGAAACATCATTGTACTATCGGACATCTATTCGGTACATTTGAGTTATGTATATATGGTATATGGCACGTATAGGCTACTTGTGGTATTTTGGTTGTGAATATAGCCATGAGAGTTGGCTTGTAAAATGATGTTAATATTGTTGTGTATTTAGCTATTAGAAATGGCTTATGAATGTATCTGTTTTAGTTTGTATATATAGCTATGAGTGATAGCTCATTATGGTATGTTTTGGCATGAATGTTGATAAACCGTAATATGAACATATCTTAATCCCACATTTAGCATACTTTTGGATGATTTAAGCCTTGAATTATGAAATTTGGTGCTCTTAATCCTTTGTTTTCATGTTTTATACTTAGGAGAGCACCGAAAGATGAAAAGAACGAGAAACAAGCCTAAAATAGAGTAAATGGGCCATATCACAAAATCTACATGGCCTAGGCCCAAGCCACACGGCCGTGCCACCTTAACATACCCGAAAACGGCCTGGCCACGATTCACACGGGCGTGTGCCATGGGCGTGTCCCTACCATGACAAAGAGGAACTTCATTCGGATTAGGGTACTTAGAGGCAAAGAAAGTCATTCCAGAAGCCTATATAAACACCCTAGAGGCCAACCTTCAGGAGGCGTCCAGTTAGGTCGAAAAGCTGAGCCAGAGAGGCAAGAATTGTAGGATTTACTCGAAGAAAGCCAGTTGATTCATCTCAAGAAGCTAGAGTTATACTCATGACGGAAGATCTTCCCTTCAATTTCCTTCAGGGGGTTTTATGGTTTTTCTTATGTTTTGTTTTATATTTTCTTCTGATATGTATTCTTTTCTTATTATGAACTAAACCCTCAAATACCTGTGGGGGATAAAACCTAAGACGGATCTTGTTATTGTTTTCTAAACTATATGATAAATACTTGATTTGTTCTTAATTATGTGTTCTTAATTCTTGTTTCGATATTTCATGACATTGATTCAAGTACTGATGTGCTTAGGCAGAGGAGGAATAGACCCTGTCTAAGAGTATATCTAGCATAATTAAGCGGAGTTGATCGCAACCCTAGAGATAGGATGACAAAAATCTACCGGATTAGGGTCAAACCTAATATAGGAGTCCATAGATCGAGTTAATGCAATTCTAGGGGTTTTCATTAGAAAGAGATTTCAATTAATCAACCTAGGGATAGGCGTTAGTAGCCTCGAGAGAGGTATTAATATACATTAGGGAATCCTACGGATCAAGTCAAGTGAATAAATCGTCCGGTTCAGAGTTAGATAACAAGTGAAGTTTAGGTGGATTCTTCCTCGGGTATTGTCTTAATCAATTGGTTTTTCCCACAAGTATTTCCCTAATTCATTCTCTTTGTCTTAGCATCTTTAGCTTAATAGTTTGTTCATTTTAGATTAATTAATAATTCCCTTAATTCTTAGGCTAAATAATAAAAAGAAAGTTAGTATTAGTACTTTTGGTTCTTTTGGGTTTGACAATCCGGTCTTGCCACTAAACTATACTACTGTTCGATAGGTGCGCTTGCCTCAATCATTGTCTTTCTAGGCTCGATCATTCTTTTTATAAATTTTTAAGACTCTGACACACAATCAAGTTTTTGGCTCTGTTTCCGGGGAACTAAAATATTAAGAACGCTCAATTTTTATTAGCCATTTTTATTTTTGCAATTTATTTTTATTTTTATTTTGATTTTAACTTTGCTAATTTTCCTTCTTTTTGTTCTTAACAGGTACCTCTAGTTTATGACTAGAAGGAACCCGACTAGACCCCTGATTTACGACAGTGATATTGAAGATACTGTTCGCAGAAATCGTAGGGAAATAAGGTGAAGCTTAAACTACATAAAAGAAGAGCAAGATAGTCGAAACCAATACCACCGAAGAGATGGCTGAGAATAATCCGCTACCTCCAGAGGTGGCCAAAGATCATGCTCTTCGAACTATGTATGATTATGCTAAACCTATTTAACAGGAACTGAGTCAAGTATTGTTAGACCTGCTATTGCTGCTAATAATTTTGAACTGAAACCTAACACAATTTATATGATACAGCAATTTGTTCAGTTTGATGGTTTGCAGGATAAAGATCCAAACAATCACTTGGCAAATTTCCTAGAATTTTATGACACTTTCAAAATAAATGGCATTTCTGATGATGCAATTTGTCTTCAGTTATTTCCCTTTTCTTTGAAGAATAAAGCCAAACAATGGTTGCATTCTCTTCCACGAGGATCAATCACTATATGGGAACAAATGACCGAAAAAGTTTTATTAAAATATTTTCCGCCAGCTAAAATGGCCAAGTTGAGGAATGATATCTCTTCTTTTGTTCAGATGGATTTAGAAACACTTTATGACGCATGGGAGAGATACAAAGATCTATTAAGAAGGTTTCCACAGCATGGATTACCCTTGTGGCTACAGGTCCAAACTTCTTACAACGATGTGAACCCTTCAACTAGGCAATTGATTGATTCAGCCGCCGGTGGTACCTTGAATAACAAAACACCTGAGGCTGCCTACGAATTCATTGAAGAAATGTCACTGAATAACTATCAGTGGCAAGTCATAAGGACCAAGCCAACAAAAGTAGCCAGTGTTTTCAACCTCGACGCAGTAACCATGCTATCAAATCAGGTAGAACTGTTAAATAAAAAGATTGATGGCATATGTGATTCTCTGCAGGTACATCCAGTCATGCAGTGTGATACGAATAGAGGAGGGATGAACAACACAGACTATCCACCTTACAACCCGAGCACCGAGAACGAGCAAGTTCACTATATGGGTAACAATTTTAAATCTCAAAATAACCCTTATAGTAATACTTATAATCCAGGTTAAAGGAACCACCCCAATTTTTCATGGGGTGGTCAAGGAAATCAGTAATAACAACCCCCTCCAAACTTCCAACAACAGTCCTACTCACAAGAAAAGAAGCCGAACCTTGAGAAGATGCTGACAAAATTCATCACAGTGATAGAAACTCGTCTTCAAAACACCGAGACAACACTTAAGAATCAACAAGCATCGATTCAAGGGATCGAGAACCAATTAGGGCAACTTGCCAAGATCATCTCAGAACGACCACAAGGCAGCTTGCCAAGCAACACTAAGACTAACCCAAAGGAGCAACTTCAAGCCATAATAGCTCAGGATAGTGTAGGGTTAGAAGAGCCTATATTATGCTAAGAGAATTTGGTAGAGAACGATAAGGTCGAGGTAAGTCACAAGAAGCTAAAACCGGTAATTAAAGAGTACAAACCTCGTATACCATATCCCGACAAGATGAAGAAAGACAACACGGACAAACAATTCAGTAAATTCCTTGAACTTTTAAAGAAACTACATATTAACTTACTGTTTCTTGAAGCTCTTTCGCAGATGCCAGATTCAAGGAAATTTTTAAAAGATCTTTTAACAAACAAGCAGAAGTTAGACGAGGAATCGCATATAGAACTAAACGCAATGTGCTCAGAAATGTTGCAAAATAAACTACCACAAAAATTAAAAGATCCAGGGAGTTTTACAATTCCATGCTTAATTGGTAGTTTATCTGTTGATAATGCTTTAGCTGATTTAGGGGAAAGCATCAATGTTATGCCTTATAAATTGTTTAAACAACTAGGTCTAGGGAAACCCAAACAAACTAGGATGAGCATTCAATTAGCTGATAAAACTATTAGAATTCCTAGGGGTATAATTGAAGATGTTCTTGTGAAAATTGATAAATTCGTATTCCCAGTAGACTTTGTCATTTTAGACATGGATGAGGACAATAGTATCCCCTTAATTTTAGGAAAACCCTTTTTAGCGACTACTAGGATTAAAATTGATGTCAGTGCAGGTGAACTCATACTTTGCGTAGTTGACAAATCAATCAGTCTCCAGGCTCTTGACTCAGCTAGGACATCGAGTAGTCAAGGTGAGAATATAAATTCTACTAACAACCATTCGGTTAAACCTTCTTTTCAGGAAGCACCATGGAACTACACAACTGAGCCAGATCCTATACCTCATGCCAACAAGGAAATAACTCATGAGGAACGAAGACTTCAGATCGATGAGCTAGACGAGTGGAAGACACACTTCAAGGAGAAATTAGGAATACACAAAGCAGTACCAACTCCATTATGTGGGACAAACGAATTTAAGATCGGAGATCAGGTATTGTTAAATAAAGCAAACCCTCGAATACCTCCTTTTGACCCTAATACAAACAAAAAAAACCCATTTTAGGGTACTTAAGGTCTTCTCATACAGAATAGTCGAGGTAAGTAATCCTATATTCCGCACTTTTATAGTAAACGCTACTCGACTTAAGCTATATACTGATAAAAGGACTGATAGCATGAGGAAGGACTTTTAACTCCTGAAACCACAATGAATGTACGAATGAGAGGTAAATCTAGCTTAAAACTATAGACGAGCGCTTTTCAGGAGGAAACCCGAGCACTAACCCCATCAATCTTCACATTTTTCCTTTCTTAGCACCTAACTATAAACTAACCAAGTGCAAATTTCCATACCACAAGGCCTTGCACACGATCGTGGCAGTGACCGTGTGGATGCTACGGATGTACGTATTGACATGGCAGAGATAGTACGAAATAGAACGAAAAATATCTTCAAGCCACGGCCCTCAACTAAGCACCACGGCCGTGCGATGCGACCGTGGCTGACACTCTTTTAGCAACACGGGCGTGGTAACCTGCACATGGGCGTGGGAGAAACAAACGAAGCATAACATGGCCGTGCGACACGACCGTGTGACTCAACACACCCACGGTACACGGGCGTGGGGACGTACCAGATCTGAAATTTCTATTTAAACCACCCCTCTCCCCTTTTGCCTACTCCCTACCCTTCTTCTTCCTTTACACCCCCTTCTTTTTCATTTTCATTCTTCTTCGTTCCCCCTAACTCTAGATCTAACCACATCCATGTCGAAGAAACGGAAGGATCCTAGCATAGTCTCCCTTTGTGAGACCGATCTACATAATTTCATGCCAGCCGCTTCATTAATTCAACAGGAAAAGGACCTTTGAGTCCATTTAAATTTTTTTTTCATTTTCGCTTCTCATTTACTTTCCTTTTCTTTAATTTTCTTTTACTTAGTTTAATCTATTTTATTTCATTTTCTTTGATTTAGGTTCTAAAGGCTGCTTGGGAATCACCACGACATGACCATAGCCACGACACCACAGCCTTAGAAATCACACTCACCCCGCTAACCATCTAACGATAAGGACTTTACAGCCCATAAATCTTTTCCTTTAATTTTATTTTCCTTTCTATTTTCTTTCTCTTTATCTTTCTTGTCTTTAAGTATATATTCAGTATATTTTGAATGAGTATCATTATTTCCTAGCTAATTCTCCACGAGCTTCCCAATTTCTTCATCTAGCGCAGAGATTGTCGACTGCCACCACACCACGACACTCCCAACTCAAGGAAGCCATCCAAATTCAGGAAGTTTCACCTCTCCCTATCTTTTAAATTTCATATACATCTTTGTACATTGAGGGCAATGTACATCTTAAGTGTGGGGGGTGAATATTTATTTCGAGGAAGTGCCTAACTTTCTGCATTATTCTCAAATCCTTGAATGATATCTTGTCTTTAAATAATTTTCTCAGATTACTACTAGAATGAAATTTCCTATGATCCATGATTTTCTTTGATATGTTTTAGAATAAGTCATTGATAATTGTGCAGTGATGATTTAAACTTTAGGAGACTAGAAAATCAAGCATGATGGGTCTATTTTCAAAAAATTAAAATTTTGTTAGGTTGTCTACTTGAATCTAATTATTACCTTGAAGTTTGAAATTTACAAGGTTGATATTAAACCAATCAGTTTTGTGAGATTTTGAGCCTTTTAGAGCATACATTATTTCGTGCTCACTTTTTTATTATAAGTGTGTCAACATTGACTTGTTATTCTAGAACTTGCTTCGATTATACATGTTGAGACTACAACATTGATTTAATATAAGAGATGATAAAGGCACTTAGGATTTAACCCACTTACTCCACTAAAAACCTACCCTCATAATTAACCTTTAGTGAACCCCTTTGATCCTAACAACCCTTTTATTGACTCACCCACTAATAATAACCCAAAACCCATCTTGTATTTGTTATTACCATTCCTTGACTCCCTTTTTGTCCAAATTTGATTTTGAGCAATTACCTAACTATGTTCTATATTTTAGTTGTAAAAGTTCTTTCCTATACTTGATTTGTTCTTAAAAAAAATGAAGTATATTCAATATTAGTTCTAAGGTCAAGTGAGCTTATACATCTAAAATTTCACATATTGAGAAGAAGCTCGTATTATTAATGAAGTTATAATTGATGAAATTATTCAAGTATTAGTTTATTTTTTTCTAGTTAGGTAAATTTTCAATTCATTCTTGATTCTAACCTCCTAATTCAGCCTTTATCCACACCTTTAACCCGAGCCCCATTACAACCCTTTTTAAAGACCTTTTGATTTGTGTATCATCTCATTTTACAGTGGTGGAGATTTGATTTTCAGGCAAGCTTATGGGATTAACTTATCATGTTCGACTCTTGAATGCTTAATTTTGAACCTTAAAAACATTGAGTGATTTGAGCGAATCTTTAGTGAGGATGTCAATTCTTGTTGATTTTGAATTAAAGGTGATTATTTAGGTAAGGGAAAACACCTATTGTAACACCCCAAACCCGGCCCATGCGTTTCGACCGGATCTGGCATGTTATCGAACACATAACACTTTATCGCATTTTGAAAACACAAGTTAAGTTAATTAAATTTGAATAAAGGAGAGACTTTTGAAAATAAACCTCTTTGTATTTTTATTATTAAGTATAAATAAACCTTATCATAAATTTCATAAGTTGCTTAACATTGATAACTGCTGAGTTGAATGAAAACTAGGGGCCTTATTACATAAATATTCTCGAAATAACAATGAAATAAATTAAACTTTAAGAAATCCCAAAAGAAAATAACTTGTAAAAATAGAACTTGATGGCCCCTCGAGTCCGTCTCTGCTCTCATATCCACGATCTCTTGCTCATCCAAGAGTAGAGAAAGGAAAGCGTGAGTCACAAAGACTCGGTGTATAAATCACAAAACACATATCGACCTGAGCCCACAAACACATTATGGCCCTGGCCCATACAGGAAGGCATCATTCATAATCACAAAATAAACAATAAGGAATGAATAACCCAACCCATCCTAGGTTTCCATCCTCTACACACTAACCCGTACCAACCATCACACCTTGGGGATTTCTACAATCAACCCTCCATCCGCTACACACCAAAACGACAGCTGTACTGCCTATTCCTATCAAGTAGGAATCATTAAACGTGGCATAGCCACCAATCACTATGTGACCTTACATTTATATTATGTGGGATTTCTACCACCGATCACCAAGTGACCTATCATGCACTTCCCCTTCAATTATCATCATTCTCACCCCATGCATACATACATAAGAAAACATCATGCAGACTTAAATATTTTTCGATACACATAGGGAGTTCCATGTTTATGTACCTGGCATCCTTGCCTAACCCTTTTAGGGTTCCATTCGACTGTCTATACAGCCTTATTCCAGCTTATTAGCCCATAACATACATAAATAGATATACATAGAGGTTTATTAGTAGTGTGTTAGAGATCTACACACTTGATTAATGTCGATACCCTCGCTAAACCGATCTACAGCTTTGCTTCAAAAAGCCGGAAGGATGTGAAACTAGGGCCTCTCCTTAAAATCCTGAAATTAGAGACTAGCTATTTTTGGCTTTTAGATCTAGTTGACCAAGCTTCTTTCAAATCCCGAATTGCCGCCCAATCATAGAACCATTAAACTATTAGCTTTTTGGCTTTTGCCTTTCTAAAATAGATTATGAGAACTAATCAAAAATCGACCCTTACCTTAGCTTAGGAGATTCGACTAGCACTAGGGAGAGGATTCGACAATGCCAATGGAAGATTTAAATGCCAGAAGTATAAAGCAATTCCTCAAACATGATGAATAAAAGAAAAAGTGATGGATGCTTCGGCTTTTTAGAGAAATCGGCACAAGGGAAAAGAAAGTGGGGAGGAGTTTCAGCTTTTGAAGTAATTGAAGAAAGAAATTTGGAGAAAGAAATTAGAGAGAGAGAGGCTAAAGAATTTGGCACAAAGAATAGAGAAAACTAGGGTTTTTAAATGTCAGAATCAAGGAGCTAGCCCCTCCTATTTATAGATTTTTGACATCCATTGCTAAATACCGAAAACGCCTTTAAAATTTAAGCTAAAGGAGAGGAGAATTTTGGCACCCTCTTTGCCATGCAGTAGCCGAATTTTACACTCCTCTAGGTGATAGATTTTCGGCCAATACTTCCCTTGGAGATAAGCTCCTAACTTTTCTCCTTTTTATCTATGATATTATCACTTAAAAATCCACATAATTTTCCTATTTTGTAGTCTTGTAGCCGTCCACCCCTACTAACCCTAATGTCAAATTTAACTCACTTAAATTAAAAGATCTGGGCCTCATTAAACTTAAATTTTGGGCCTCTAAATCCCTTGTGTGTGGCGTCACTTCTAATTCCCTTATAATGCCACTTAATGTTGGGCCACAAACCCATGTTTGGCATTTTAAACATAATTACCACCTTTTTAATTGTTAATGATGCCACCTTAAAATAATTTAATCTGGGCCCTTGCCTAATTCTAAGCCCAAATTTAGACCCCTTTCACCTAAGTTAACATATTAAACATATTCCTATACTAAACGCATAGACCCATTAATTTAGGAGGTTACAGTTCTACCCCCTTAAAGAAATTTCGTCCTCAAAATTTCCAATTAACTAGTAATCATACTACCTAAGTCTCACTACTATGCTTTCGTTGCACACTCTAATTCTAAAGCCAAAATAAACACTTAGTATACTATGGTAGGGTACGCACCATTATTCACATCAGGAGGGTCTTCGTCCCCTTGGCGATGTGCTGCATAGACCAAAGCTGGCTGCCTCGCCTCAGCATAACCTGTACCTCCACGTCCATGTCCTATGACATTGCCACCATTGACTTGACCACGGCCCCTTGGTGGTTGTTGACCTCCTCTTCCCGGTGGTGCATTCTCTTGGCATATGGGCCCTTCTAACTTGGTGGTCCGTAGATCCACACCTAAAACACTTCCCACTGCCTGCCCAACACTCACCGATATGGAATTTGCCACATCGTGCACACTTTGGTGTCTGGTTAGTAGCAGCAGGTCTCTCATCCCGTTTCAGCCCGTCTAACCTAGGTCTTTTCTGAGTTTGCCCAGCTGTCCCGAACGATCAAAATTCCTCTTACTTCCACACCTATCTCTATCCTGATTTAATTTCTCGGTCCTCTTTACCTCCTTGGCTATCTTAGCCTTTTCCACTAGGACAACAAATTCCCTTTCTCGCTGTGGAGCTATCAAAACACGCAAATCATCCCTCAGGCCATCTTCAAACCTAACATAACGTTCGTGCTCCGTGGCTACCATTCCACGAGCATAACGGCTAAGGCGTAAGAATTCAGCTTCATACGCAGCCACTGACCTACTCCCTTGAACCAAATTTAGAAATGCTCTACGCTGTGCATCCACATAACTCGATCCAATATACTTATTCTGAAACGTCGTCTTAAAGAAATCCCAGGTGATACGGTCAGCCACAGCACCATCCTTTACCGTAAGCCACCATTGATAGGCTTCATCCCTCAAGAGGGATACAACGCCCTTCTACTTTTCCTCCTCCGTGAAATCCAAATCATCCATTATGCGTTCTACCGCCTCCAACCAATACTTAGCTGAACTTGGGGCTACATTAGAAATTCCCCTAAACACTTACGCTGATTGGCTCTGCCGGATCGCACGCAGATTTTCGGCTCCTGTGCCCCATACCACCCCGAAAGAACCCTCTCTAAAACCCTTAGCATTGCCTGAAATACCGCTTCATCTCCGGCAATCTGATCCTGAAATTTCTCCTCCGCGGCTGGCATCTCATTTCCAGAACCATGACCAGATCTTACGGGTTCCGACATCGTCATCCTACCCCTACCACGACCACGTGGCGGACGTCCTCGACCCCTTGTACTCATTCTACCGATTCGCGTTTATCTGATTAGAAATTTTATGAACTATTAGTTTTCTTCCACTGTTTTAACCACGAGCAGTCTTATGAATAATGGCTTTAAGAGTCATTCTTTCGAATTTGCATTCACCATACAGTCTCAAGTTCATATCCTCTAAGAAACACATACATTCAATCATGAACTCATGTTCATTACAGAAAAGTGGTGTTGTTGTTGTTGTTGTTGTTTTCACTACCCAGGGGTATTTTCGTAATTTTATCCTACAGGGGTATTTTTGTAATTTTTCAAAATAAGGTTCCTTGATGATTTTGTAAAATAAGGGTATTTTGGTAATTCTGGAATTCGAAGCATTTCGAAAATTTTGAAATTTAAGGGTATTTCAGTAATTTTGAAATTCGAGGGCATTTCGATAATTTTAAAATCTAGGGGTATTTCGATAATTTTAAAATTTGAGGGCATTTCGGTAATTTTGAGATTTAGGGGTATTTCGATAATTTTGTGATCTGAGAGTATTTCGGTAATTTTGTGATCTGAGGGTATTTCGATAATTTTGTGATCCAGGGGTATTTCAGTAATTTTACAAAATAAGGGTAATTTGGTAATTCTACAAACAAAGGTTATTTTGGTCATTTTGCAAAACAAGGGTAATTTGGTAATTTTTTCATAGTGTGAACATTTTCAATTCAAGTGTATTTTTCTCGAAGTGTACAAAACTTAGGGGTTTTGTTTGCAAAATAGGGTGGTTGATCCTTTCGGTTTTAATTATGGGTTCTCGCCCATGAACAAGTCCTTATAGCTAGAGTGAATAAATCACTACGCACTGTAAGATTCCAAATAAGAGGAGGTGAGTCACTAGGGATCGCTTAAATACCAAGGTCTCCACGAATCCACTACTAGACATGCGTATGCTTATTGCCACACCTGTCATGGCTAAAGTGAATAGATCACTATGCACCGGTAAGATTCCCAGTGAAGAGGAGGTGAGTCACTTGGACTACTTAAATACCAAGCTCTTCCAGATCTACTCCTAAACATGCATACGCCTGTTGCCACATCTTAGTCTTGTGACTCGTTTACAGGTTTTGCTTTAGTGAAGTTAAGTCTTATGGAATTGAAGAGTTGTTTGTCTAAGCCTAGAGTCCATCAAGTTCTAATCTAGACAGTCTACATCCCATAAAGCTCATTAAGCCCACATTTATATCACAATCAGGATTTCAGAATACTTACCTGGGTAGATTGGGTACCAGTAGACTCGAAGGCCATTTCTTCAAACCAGAATCTTTTTCTTAAATTCAATTTTTCTTAAAACACTTCTAGACCCATTTCACAGCCCGAGTTTTGAACTGGGCTCTGATACCAAAATGTAGCACCCTGAACCCGGCCCATGCATTTCGACCGGATCTGGCATGTTATCGAACACATAACACTTTATCGCGTTTTGAAAACACAAGTTCAGTTAATTAAATTTGAATAAAGGAGAGACTTTTTAAAAATAAACCTCTTTGTATTTTTATTATTAAGTATAAATAAACCTTATCATAAAATTCATAAGTTGCTTAACATTGATAACTGCTGAGTTGAAAGAAAGGGGCCTTATTACTTAAATATTCTCGAAATAACAATGAAATAAATTAAACTTTCAGAAATCCCAAAAGAAAATAACTTGTAGAAATAGAAGTTGATGTCCCCTCGAGTCCGTCTCGGCTCCCATATCCACGATCTACTGCTCATCTGAAGAGTAGAGAAAAGGAAAATGTGAGTCACAAAGACTCAGTGTATAAATCACAAAACACATATCGACCTGAGCCCACAAACACATTATGGCCCTGGCCCATACAGGAAGGTATCATTCATAATCACAAAATAAACAATAAGGAATGAATAACCCAACCCATCCTGGGTTTCCATCCTCTACACACCAACCCGTACCAACCATCACACTTTGGAGATTTCTACAATCAACCCTCCATCCGCTACATACCAAAACGACAGCTGTACTGCCTATTCCTATCAAGTAGGAATCATCAAACGTGGCATAGCCACCGATCACTATGTGACCTTACATTTATATTATGTGGGATTTCTACCACCGGTCACCAAGTTACCTATCATGCACTTCCCCTTCAATTATCGTCATTCCCACCCCATGCATACATACATAAGAAAACATCATGCAGACTTAAATATTTTTCGATACACATAGGGAGTTCCATGTTTACGTACCTGGCATCCTTGCCTAACCCTTTTAGGGTTTCATTCGACTGTCTATACAGCCTTATTCCGGCTTTTTAGCCCATAACATACATAAATAGATATACATACAGGTTTATTAGTAGTGTGTTAGAGATCTACACACCTGATTAATGTCGATACCCTCGCTAAATCGATCTACAGCTTTGCTTCAAAAAGCCGGAAGGATGTGAAACTAGGGTCTCTCCTTAAAATCCTGAAATTGGAGACTAGCTATTTTCAGCTTTTAGATCTAGTTGACCAAGCTTCCTTCAAATCCCGAATTGCCGCCCAATCATAGAACCATTAAACTATTAGCTTTTCGGCTTTTTCCTTTCTAAAATAGATTATGAGAACTAATCAAAAATTGACTCTTACCTTAGCTTAAGAGATTTGACTAGCACTAGGGAGAGGATTCGGCAATGCCAATAGAAGATTTAAATGCCGAAAGTATAAAACAATTCCTCAAATATGATGAATAAAAGAAAAAGCGATGGATGCTTCGGCTTTTTAGAGAAATCGGCACAAGGGAAAAGAAAGTGGGGAAAAGTTTCAGCTTTTGAAGTAATTGAAGAAAGAAATTTGGAGAAAGAAATTGGAGAGGGAGAGGCTAAAGAATTCGGCACAAAGAATAGAGAAAACTAGTGTTTTTAAATGTCAGAATCAAGGAGCTAGCCCCTCCTACTTATAGATTTTTGACATCTATTGCTAAATACCAAAAATGCCCTTAAAATTTAAGCTAAAGGAGAGGAGAATTTCGGCACCCTCTTTGCCATGCAGTAGCCGAATTTCACACTCCTCTAGGTGATATACTTTCAGCCAACACTTCCCTTGGAGATAAGCTTCTAACTTTTCTCTTTTTTATCTATGATATTATCACTTAAAAATCCATATAATTTTCCTATTTTGTAGCCTTGTGGCCGTCCACCCCTACTAACCCTAATATCAAATTTAACTCACTTAAATTAAAAGATCTGGGCCTCATTAAACTTAAATTTTAGGCCTCTAAATCCCTTGTGTGTGGCGTCACTTCTAATTCCCTTATAATGCCACTTAATGTTGGGCCACAAGCCCATGTTTGGCATTTTAAACATAATTACCACCTTTTTAATTGTTAATGATGCCACCTTAAAATAATTTAATCTGGGCCCTTGCCTAATTCTAAGCCCAAATTTAGACCCCTTTCACCTAAGTTAACATATTAAACATATTCCTATACTAAATGCATAGACCCATTAATTCAGGATGTTACACCTATATTTTCATGCTACAAAAACTATGACTTTGATTGTTTGAATCTTTAGGATCCTTCTATTTAAATTATCAATGTATGAATTATCTTTGAATTATGATGAAACATTATTGATGAATATTATGAATCAAGGAAGTTCATTTTAATTGTGAATTGAAAATTTTGCTTGAGAACAAGCAAATGCTTAAGTGTTGGGGTATTTGATAAACCGTAATATGAACATATCTTAATCCCACATTTAGCATACTTTTGGATGATTTAAGCCTTGAATTATGGAATTTGGTGCTCTTAATCCTTTGTTTTCATGTTTTATATTTAGCAGAGCACCGAAAGATGAAAAGAACGAGAAACGGGCCTAAAACGGAGTAAATGGGCCATATCACAAAATCAACACGGCCAAGGCCCAAGCCACACGGTTGTGCCACCATAACATACTAAACACGGCCTGGCCACAATTCACACGGATGTGTGCCATGGGCGTGTCCCTGCCGTGAAAAAGAGGAACTTCATCCGGATTAGGGTACTTAGAGGCAAAGAAAGCCATTTCAAAAGCCTATATAAACACCCTAGAGGCCAACCTTCAGGGGGCGTCCAGTTAGGCCGAAGAGCCGAGCCAAAGAGGCCAGAATTGTGGAATTTAATCGAAGAAAGTCAGTTGATTCATCTTAAGAAGCTGGAGTTATACTCAAGACGGAAGATCTTCCCTTCAATTTCCTTCAAGGGTTTTAGGGTTTTTCTTATGTTTTGTTTTATATTTTCTTCTGAGATGTATTCTTTTATTATTATGAACTAAACCCTCAAATACCTAAGGGGGATGAAACCTAAGACGGATCTTGTTACTGTTTTCTGAACTATATGATAAATACTTGATTTGTACTTAATTATGTATTCTTAATTCTTGTTTTGATATTTTAGGATATTGATTCAAGTACTGATGTGCTTAGGCAGGGGAAGAATAGACCCTGTCTAAGAGTAGATCTAGCATAATTAAGCGGAGTTGATCGCAGCCCTAAAGATAGGATGACAAAAATCTACCGGATTAGGGTCAAACCTATTATAGGAGTCCTAGATCGAGTTAATGCAATTCTAGAGGTTTTAATTAGAAAGAGATTTCAATTAATCAACCTAGGGTTAGACGTTAGTAGCCTCGAGAGAGGTATTAATATACATTAGGGAATCCTACGGATCAAGTCAAGTGAATAAATCGTTTGGTTCAGAGTTAGATAACAAGTGAAGTCTAGGTGGATTCTTCCTCGGGTATTGTCTTAATCAATTGGTTTTTCCCACAAGTATTTCCCCAATTCATTCTCTTTGTCTTAGCATCTTTAGCTTAATAGTTTTTTAATTTTAGATTAATTAATAATTCCCTTAATTCTTAGGCTAAATAATAAAAAGAAAGTTAGTATTAGTACTTTTGGTTCCTTAGGGTTCGACAATACGGTCTTGCCACTAAACTATACTACTGTTCGATAGGTGCGCTTGCCTCAATTGTTGTCACAGTTAGTTTCTAGGCTCGATCATTCTTTTTATAAATTTTTAAGACTCTGACACACGATCAAATGTACTTATGGTTTTAGAATTGCTCAACTAGTTATACTTTGAGTTGGATAATTGATCTATAAGGTGTGATTGGAGTTGATAATTTGAGTAGTTATGTGCTTGTGAAATTGTGTTTGATGATATAAGTGTGGAATGGTTATTTGATTGAATTGTATGTGTGAATTTAGATATGAAGTTAGATGGCAAATTATAGCATATTTGAGACTGGTATTGATGGTAATTGGATGCATATTAATGTCTGGAAATGATATCAATTTGGTTGTTTAGATGACCATGAGTAAGGGTTACAAATTGGCCTTGCAAATGGCCTATTTTTGTCCACACGGACAGAGTCACGGGCGTGTGTCTCAGCTGTGTGTGACACACAGTCATGTTACACTACCGTGTGTCCCCTGGTCTTGAAATTGAATTTAAGTCAGTATTGTGATCGGGCGTGTGGCACAAGTCAGTATACCCTCATAAATGGCACACAGCCTAGCACACGGGCGTGTGACTTGGCTGTGTTGCATAAGTCAGTATACCATACAAGTTTGGCACAGCCTAGTACACGACCTAGGACACGGGCGTGTAAGGCCAATTCGAAGGGCACACGGGCTAGACACACGGGCGTGTGGTCAACCGAATAACCCAAGTCAGTATGTATGCACTGTTTCCACATAGCCTATGACATGGGCGTGTCTGAAGCCGTGTGAGGCACACGGCCTGTTCACACGGGCATCTGACCCTTGAATGATTGAAAATTTTCTAAGTTTTCCAAGAATTTTGTATGTTATCAGTTTAGTTTAGTCCTGAACCACTTCTAAAGCATATTTAAGGCCTCGTAGGCCCTTATAAGGGACAATGTGATTGTATTAGAGGATTTATGAGAATGAATGCTGTAACATCCTGGAAAGGGCCTATGCATTTTCGGTTTAATTGTATGAAATGACAAGTCTTAAGCATTATGAATAAATTTTTGATATTTTTGGAAACTCAGAAATGTATGAAAATGCATGGAAATGAAAATAAACATTTTTGGAAACTCAACATTTTGGAAACACGAAATGCATTAGGACATGAACATTTTAGGAAACCCAGAAATGTTAGGAAATGGTTCAAAAATGGGAAGTACACATTTTTGGAAACTAAGAAATGAAAATGGAAGTGATCCAAAAATGGAAAGTATACATTTTAGGAAACTTGGAAATGTAAGAAAATGGCAACTAAATAGAGCCGATCGAAAATTTTAGGAAACTTGGAAATGACCCTAAAATGATGAGTTTTAAAGTTTAAAATAGGAAATCAAGGCAAGAGGGCTTTAAAAGAAAAAAGTTGGTAAGTTTTGACACACAAACAGGCTTGGAAAAGTGGCCTGAAGGTGCCACTTAGGGCCTATGGAAATGGCGCCATGTGTAAGAGGCATGGGCCTAGGTTCGAGTCACAAGGGAAGCAATTAAATGAAGGTTTTAATTTTGTTTCCAGAAGCACAAGGAGTGGACGGCAAGCATCTTGAAAAAAAAAGAGGTTTATTCTCTTTAAAATTCGGCTATTAAGTGATAAATAAGAGATTTCTTTTTAGATTTTTAAATTGGGATTATTTGAGGAGATAAATGATGGATTAAATATTTTTTATTTGAATAATATTATCACATATGTGGAGTGGTGGCCAAGTAAGGGACTCCTTGGCTGATAACTTTGTCTATAAAAGGAAGGAAGGAGGGCTACTCCTCAGTTTGCTTCTTTTTCTGCTCTGCCGAAATTCCCTAGCTCTCCCCCTCTCTGTCGAATTTTTCCTTAAGTAAAATCCATCTTCTCTTCTTCTATTTTCTTCTCTGTTTCTACTATCAAAGCCGAATCTTTGTCGATTCTAAGTAAAGGAGCAATCAACTACAACATCAAAAGGGTAAGATCTGTGGTCAATCAATTTCTATTCCTTTTTCTTTTTACCAAAATCAGGGTACTAATCTTATTGTTGTGAATGGCCGAATATACAAGGGGTTTATCAGATTTCGACAAACATACAAGAAAAGGAATATTTTCGGGAACTCAAGGATTTAAGGTAAGAAGTTATATTCGGCCTAGGTTATCTCTTTAATAATTAGATCTATTCGTTTTAATCAAAGATTTATCAAATCAGTGGATCTAGTGGGTAGCCGAAATTCAGGGAGGAATACCACAACTTTGGGATTTGATTTGGCAAACAAGGTAAGTGTTAGGAATTCTATTCCTAGTAGGATTTGGTTTTAAAATCAAAAGGGTATTAATATGTTTATATATATGGGCCAAATATAGGAGTTAACAGATCTAAAGTCTGAATCTGTGATCGATTCACTTCGGGAATTCAAGGAATCCATTAAGCGAATAAGGTGTGTACCCACACTAACTCCCAATATATTACGGCAATTATTTTATATGTATATATATGAATGTGCATGCGAATGAGAATGTGGCTAAGTGTCACAAATGAGGTAAAAGTACCCAGGTATGTTTCCTACTTCCGATAGGATTACAAATATGATATATATATATATTTTAATATGTAATATGAATGAGAAATAAGATATGCATGATATAAATATTTGGGGCATATGGGATATATGTGAAAGGGGAAGAATAGGTGTTGACTACGGTCTCACCAACGAAATATGGTGGCTACGGTCCCATTAAGTGAACATGGTAACTTCGGTTACATTTTCTGAACATAGTGTCTAATGACACAACGTATATGGGCGATGAGCACGTCGATCGCAATGACGCGCCGATGGTGTGTAGCGAAAGGAGGGTTGACTTAGTAGTCCCCACGGTGTGTGACCGGCGTGCACGGGTGGTGTGTAGCGGATGGATAATTAGGCTTGGGTTTGGGTTGCATCATTTTGATATGTATATGTTCGATATGAATATGTATGCACGAAATATTGTTTGTTAGTTTGTGTACACATTGAGTCCGTTGACTCACCCCTTTGAGGATTATTTTTCGGTGATGAGTGTAATGGACCGGGTCGGCGAGGAGCTAAAGGTGGCCATGCGTAGCAAAGAAAATATTTACTGAATTGGACCTTTATTTTTATAAAGTTCTTTAAAGTTTAAGTTTGGAAATTATTGATGTAATAAGGCCTAAAAAGCCATAGTTTTATTTTCGGTTCCTATTATTTACTTGCATTAATTATGCTTGAAACACTTTACATTTATGATATTAAAATTTTATGTCTTTACACTTAAACCCTAAATTATTTTGTCACCCTAATTAAATGATTTCTAAATTAAATAAACGGGTTTTTAACCTAAGCCCAATCCAAAATGAACAATTTTCTAAGATTACACCAATATTCTCTAAGCAAATAAAGGACTTCGAAAACCGATTTTCTTAAGGAACATACCAGATCCGGTTCAGGCTCGTGGGCCGGGTGTGGGGTGTTTCAAATGCTTTATGTTTGATAAATGTATGCTATATGTTATGAATTGATTGGTAATACCTAGTAACCCTATTCTGACAGTGAATACGGTTGATGGGTGGTACATATCTTACAAAAAAATCCTTAATATTCAAATAAAAGATTACTATCTCGAAATTTCAAAATTCTTAAGAAACTACTTAGCTACACATAATTGACCCAACGCGAAGCCTCTCATGGTACCCCCTTCCTATGTGCACAACACCTCTACAAAATCAAATCCATGAATTAACTCAGTTTAGCTTAGTCCCTTTCCGAGTACCTTGGCACTCAAATCCTGTAACACAAGTCAAACCCTTGTAAGCTTATCTTAGTGAGTTTATATGAATAGAAGCCCCATCTTTCAGATGTATAAATAATTAAGATTAAATGCAAATAAACTCCCTACTAATGCGAGTAAATTCCCTTAAACTCCTCATAGCAACCTCTACTTTATTCCCAATCTTATCCATTTGCGGATAATGCATTAAGTGAATTACGTTTGAGGAATCCTATTAACACACAATCAGTTCTAAAAGTTCCTTGAACGTCTTGCCATTTCACAGACTCTGTCTTTATCCTTACTTGTATTGCTCCTTCTATTTATTCTTGGAGTGGAAATCTTTTTTTCTACCCTATTCTTATAAGGCAGTTTCAATCTCTAACTTTCTAAATTCCTTTGGGTATCTACCCCGAAGCAACCTTTCCAAATCTAATTAGTCTGTGGGAAATTATTTCCATTTCTTTAGTCCTGAAGAACGTAACGTCATCCCATCCTCTGAGGTAACTAGTTAAGATTTCCTATCACTCTAGCAAATTAAGTATCACCCACAACAACTATCGGTTGGAGAAAAATAAAGACGATAAACATTTGTTGCCTTTTATACTTGTAATTAAACTAAAATTTTATAATTAATTAATTTAAACTTAATTAACAATACTTTAAACTTAATTAATCCATGTTAGTGGAACTTTTAATCATCCACCACTGAACATCCATTTAAAAATGGACCAATTGCTAAACTGGTCCTCCGATTAATTAAAAATCTATAGCGATAAATTTTTACCACTTTTACAATTTAGTCTTTGTACCTTAATTAACTATCCAATTGAAAAAAATTAAAGGAATAAACTTTAATTAAATTTTATACTAACCTCATAAATATTAAATAATAATATATACGAACTCAAACATCAAAATGGGGTTCCGAAACCACCGTTTTTGACACCACTGAAAAATGGGTTGTTACAAGCATGACCTATATCTTATGTTTATTTATGGTCACATAGTAGTTTGAAAGCTAATGGCAATTCAAGGTATGATAAGTGAATAAGGTAAGTAACTATGCTTTATGCTATGTTGGAATTGAGATGATTACTAGTTCTATATTTGGTTAAATAAATGATATGAAGTTATGATAGAAACTACAATAATGTTGATTTCAGTTAATGACTTTGAGAATGCTTGATATCATGAAAGAATGGAAATGAAATATGAACAACGTCATCGAACATTTCAAATTACTTTAAATATGATATCAAGATACAAAGCCGGAGGGCACATTGATAAGTTAATATCCGAATTAGGAATTATAATGTGTTATATAGTTGTTGAATTAATTTGATAATTAAAATTTAATATTTTTGGTATACTTCATTGTTCTATAATTATATGCTTTCATTCAAGTCATGATAACACCACTGAGTTTCCTTGCTCAACGTACAGATTTGTTCATCTTCATTTGCAGGTAACTATTAGATCTCGAGGATTCAAGAAGTTTGGTAGCATCCAGGACTCATTTCTTAGCTCAACAAAGTTGATAAAGCCATTTGAAAGTATTGTTTAAGTTGGCATGTGTCTAGTGTCAAAACTTAACTTAGAGACTTTCTTGATATTTTGGTAATTGGAATGTTATGGATTTGTAATTTAAGTGTGATCATACATGTTTAAAGAAGTGTAAAAGAATAGTTATATAAATATGATAGAAGGAATGACCTTAATGTAATGTGCCATAATCAAGGGTTGATTGCGTGCCATGTTAGGGGAAATGATGCATGAAATATGAAATGTTGAGTTCATGATTGAAAGTATGTGGTTGAATGTGTTAAATTGTGCTTAGATGGTGTCTAGAATATGATTTTTTTGTTGCATAATGTTTTGGATTGAATAGGTATTGTTTTGTATCAAACTAGGTGTATTTTGGGGTCATTTTTAGGTCTTGACAAGCTTCTACCAATACAAGTGGTCAGATGTACTAGAACAAGTAAGTAGCCAAAAATGATTAGCATCAAGGAGTAGAAAACCAAACTTCTACGAATACAAGTGTGGCATAACAGGGCTTTTCCCTTACTTTGACTTATTTTGACCTTTGTAAACCCGAACTTTGTCCCGGATACCTCTGATCACCTAGAAGTTGTTTTAAAATGTTGTTAAATGGTTTTAAATGACTTAAAATGTTTAAACCAAAGCAAATGGATAAATGTTTGTTTTATCTTTTTGAATTCAAGCACAAGTTAGTCTGAGTTGCTCTAGCAACGAATGTGGTATCTCATACTCGAACTCGATAAATCGGTTGGGTATGGGATGTCATAAGGCATAGCCAGGGCTTCAATGAATAATATTACAACAAAATATTGGATATGATAAGAATATTGTTAAAGAAACACATGGTATTGATATAACTGTATATGTGAATAGATGTGAAACTACATAGATAAGAGTAAAAGAATAAGGCAATGATCCAACATAAGGTGTTGAAGAAAAAGTATAAAAATAAACTTTTTTTGTAATTTAATTTAGTAACATAAGAGGTGAAAAAATAAAGGGACTAAAGCAAAAGACAGAAATAAATATATTGATGAGAAGCAGGAGTATCTATCATTGGCTAAGTGGAATGTGGAAGGCATCAATAGTGATGGTAAGGGCAAGACCAACGAGGTCATCACCACTAGCAGGTGTAGTCACCTCAGGAAAAAAAAGAGGAAGGAAAAGGATATTAGCTCTTGATTTTAACATTTCATGCCTCAAGGATTCCTACTCAACACTAGATAGGTTCTTTATGTTAATGAAACTTGGGATGTCTTTGTTGGAAAAAAAAATCCGATTTGAAAACAGTTTTCTTGAACAGCAGAAAATTAAAATTTTGAAAATCGACTCAGTTTGTGATATTTATAGCAATAAACCTTAACTGAATTTGTATTTGTGTTTTTGGATAAGTGGATCCTTGATGTTTTCTGTCTTTCAACCAAACGATCTTTTTCACTACTCTCGTACCATGAATTGCTTCGAGTGTTTATAAGTTGAGAATAAGTTCTCTCTATTTTTTGGCAGAATAAAAGTCTCTCAAAAGTTTTGTACATAACTCTACTGGTGCCATCTATTTATAGGAAGAGAAGGTAAAACCCTTTTAGAGTTGTAAAATTTTATTTCCACTAGAAAAATGATATCCTAGTTTAACTAGGATATCGGGGGTTGCAACCCTAGCTAATGATACTAGGGTTTTGTCGTCCTATCTCCTTACACTAGGGGTTTTGGGTCTTTCTCACATCAGGTTCAATTTACAAGTACTTCTTCAACCTTTTTGACCCAGTACTTTGTAATATGATCCAACCCGATTTAGTTTTTCTATTTCTCAAAATAAACTTTAATATTTACATATTAAATAATTTTCTCATCCCAAATTTATCTCGCTAAATTTTTTGACAATTTTACTCCCAATAAAATTTTAACGATTTTACCCCGTTAAAATTTCAAGAAAATTCATTTAATATGTCACAACTCAACATGTACACTATGATCAAACGGTTTATTTTCATTTCTGGGCTTCAAATTAGTCCAAAAACATAAACTCATTCTTCCATCATTTTTTAAGTAATCCGATATAGGATTGCAAAATTTCCACTTTCATTTTTATTTCTATTTTTGGAAACCTACATTCATTTACAAACGATTTCATTTATCCATTTTGGAGAAAACCATAGCAATTCCTGAATATTTCTCATTTCTCTTTTTCCATTCATTTTGTTCATTTCTATTCAAACAAGCAATTCATTTCTGGTTTCAACGAGCTAACGGAGGGACTGATTGGACATATGTAGTTGAGACTCAAATGATTTATAATTAAGTTATGGATTTTCACTTATTAATTATAAACTTATTTAGTCACAAATTCATTCCATTATACTATTATGAGTGAGCTCTCCTCAACGACATACCTTTACGAAAGCAATTACTCTGTGCTTGTCCAATGACATTGTCATAAGTGTGTTACTCTCATAGGATATCCATGATCTTTTTGGGATAATATCCGTTCTCCCAATATGATACTATTTTATCTCATGGTAACCATTACATCTTCGTTCATGAAAAGTCAATCACTACAAAATAATGATCAAGTCATCCATCACAAAAAAGGATGACCCATGGCCACGTTTTGTAATAGCCCGTTTTTGAGTCAAATCGAAAAAGTGGTTTTGAGACCACAAAATCAAGGTCAAAAATTATTTTTAATATTATTTTATGTGTTTTCATCATGATAGCATGTATGTGTGAAAATTTCGTGAGCTAATTTTATCGTTCAATTAGTCAATTAGAGAAAAAGGACTAAATCGCGTAAAATACAAAAGTTACATTCTACTTGTTAAAGGTGCCAATTGGCTTTGGATTTTAAATATGATGGCCTTAAATGGTAATTAGACCATTTAAAATGTTGATGGACATTAATGGACATCCATTATGAGATTTTATATGTATATTAATAAGGTTAATAATGTAATTAGTTAATAAATGATATAATAAATAAACCCAAAATCAAAATTATGTTTTATCATCATCTTTTAGCCGAATTTTGAAGAGAAAAAGGAAGCTTCCATGTCCATCTAGGGTTCGACACATTCTTGGTTTAATTAAGGTACGATTTTAGCTCGGTTTTTTTATGATTTCTATGTTTTTATAATCATTACTTCGTATTCTAGATAGCTCGTGCCTTAATTTTTGAATTTGTTAATGATTTCATGAAGTGCCATTGTTCAGTGCTTGAGATTTTATATGTTTTGATAATGGAAAATGATTAATTATTAATAGATTTAATAGTTTTCTAAAGTGATTTTTAACAAAAATGTCAAAAAAAGGATTAATTTGTGAAATGTGCAAATTGTGTGGTTGAAATGTACAATAAGTGAAAGTTTAGGGTTGCTAAGGACCCTATAGAATTTCGGTACTCATGAATTTAGAAAGAAATTTTGTAATTTGTGTTTTTATGTGATGAGGACTAATTTGTAAAAATGTGGAACTTTAGGCGTTAAAGTGTAAAAATGCCTAAATATGTGCTTGTGTACTGAATTGAATGAATCAATGAATAAATGAGTTAACCTTGAATACATATAGATCAAGAAAAGAGGAATTTGAATTTAGATCGGGGGAAAAGCAAGGTTATCAAATAGTCGACCCAATACGTCAATTCCGAATACGAGGTAAGTTCTAATAATTGAACTTGAATGTGTATCTATTTAGTTGATGGATGAAATTGATATAGTATTTATTCTATTGTACAAATGTTGAGATATTAAATGAAACGTATGAATTGAGTAAGGTAAGTTGCCTAATAAGACCATAGTCGGGCTAATCGAAAAATAAGACCATAACCGGGTTATGACATGTGAATGAAAGACCACGGCAGGGTCTTGGCAATGTATCTGAAAGACCATAGTTGGACTATGGCATCGGAAAATCAATGAATTTGTATCGAAAGCATTTGTAAATCGAAGTGGTTCGATAAAAGTATTGATGAGAAATAGAAATGTCTCGGTACAAGTATGTACGAAAAACCATTCGAGTATCAAACTAATGAAAGTTGAGAATTGATTAATGGTGTTATGGTTAAACTTTATGATAGCCAATGAATTGATGGCTTAAATGTTTATGATATTACCTATTTTGAATTGTTAATGAATTTTGAGATTATTTCATGTTCACATACGAACTTACTAAGCTTATAGCTTACTTTGTTTAATTGTTTTTATGTTTTATAGTTCTACGAAGCTAGCTCAGATTCGAGAATCGTCAAAGACCTCATCGCACTGTTGATTATCTGTTTTGGTACTTTTGAAGCTATGTATATATGGTATATGGCATGTATAGGCTTGTGTCAAAATGGTTTATTTGATGGATGTGTATTTTGGCCATTTAAGTTGGCATAGGATGATGAACTTAATGATGCTTATGAATGTGCAAATAGTTCTACTTTTAATTTTTGGTAAATGGATTTGAAGTGATTATGTATATTTGAATTGGTTTAGTTAGATGAATTATATATGTGAATTATGCTTAGTAAAGCAAGATGAATTGGTTGGTATTTGAATAGGTAAATGGTATGGAATTGAGTATTGAATTTAGTTGAAATGAATATGGTATGATTATGTATTGGTTGATGAACTTTTGGTTGCATATTTGTGTCTTACAATGATGCCATTTGAGCTTGTGTAAGTATGTGTAAAAAGGGCGGCAAATTGGCTTTACAAATGGCCTATTTTTGTCCACACGGGCAGAGACATGGGCATGTGTCTCAGTCGTGTGCGACATACGGTCATGCTACACAGTCGTGTGTCCCCTGGTGTAAGACCCCAAACCTGGCCTAGACGTTATTGCCGAATCTAGCGTGTAACATTGAAGTGTCTTTCAAAAATTGGACTTGTTAATAAAACTCGTTTCCAAATTCAAAACTCCTTTATTGTTATTTAACAAATCATCTAGTTAAAACGTCTGCCTTATTATCAGTTATCGTTATAATAGGTTGATTTAAAAATCGTGGAAGCTTTTGGAAAAATCTAATGTTTAACTTTCGTGTCTTTGAAAACAGTAATTATTTTGAAAATTCGCCTTCTTCTAAACTAGCAGTTTTATGTAAATAAGCAAAGCCCAATTAAAAATTTAAACAAACATAAATGGCTTTATTACATAAACAAAACCAAACATAAAATTTAAATTTAAGTAAAAGCATTGTAAAACAGGTGCAGTAGTGTGGCCACCTCCGAGTCCCTCACAGCACCAAATCGCCTATGGCAGGGGATTACCTGTACAGTAAAAAGGAAAGGGTGAGTTTACGAAAACTCAGTGTGTAATCCCCTATCAATCGGTCGATATCGACATGCGATAATGCAGGCACGAGCCCTATTCGATAATAATGCGGTGTGGGTGCGAGCCCAATTCAGTAACAGTGTGGGCTTTAGCCCAATACAGTAACAGTGCAATAATGCAACCCATCCCAATCCAGCCAACACACCACTCCGTACCACCAACACACTATGTGGGGATCAAATCGACCCACCCAGCCAACACACTAATATCGCAGTAAAGCTGCCAATAGTAGTATTGCAGCAAAACTGTCAGTAACAAAATATGTGGCAAAGCCACCATTACAGAATACTTCCTCCATAACAGTATCTCAACCCCATGCAGCATGTCATGTCATAAATCATATGTATATGCAGAATGTCATACTTAGTAACAATCATATATAACTCATGAACACATCAATCAACCTACCTTTAGGGGTATAATTGTCATTTCCCTTTATTAGGGGTAAAATAGTCATTTCACCTATTAGGGATATTTTGGTCATTTTAACTATTTTGGGGTCTCGATGCAGATATCGACCTCTCGGGAGGTTCGCAGTTACCTCGAGCGACTCCGGTAACCTAAATGGCCTTAACAGTGCAAATGGGCCCAAGGCCATAACTTGGCCCAGGTGGGCCTACACGCTCGTGCGGCCTATTCAGCCTAGATTTTGCCACGGCTATGAGACCTACATAGCCCAGTTCAATATTTTCCACAAATCTTGGATTTCATCCATGTGGGCCCACACGGCCCACTTCGGCCCAACGTGGCCTAATACGGCCTAAGCCCATGAGAATGCTCATGGAGACCTCTTACAGTCTATCGTCCACGCTTCGTGGATTTGGCTTACCACATGAGTGATCACACACTCGTATGGTCTCAAACGTCGTGTTTTTGACTTTTTTTGTTCTACAGTTACAGTGGGGTGTCTACACACCTGTTTACGAAACCGCTCCAAGTTCCACGAGCACCCAACCTAGATTCAAACATGACCCACTGTCAGTCCTTTAATCGTTAGGGTAAAACATCCTCTTATTGACCCTTCATCCAAAACCACCATTCTTACCTTGTTTGAATGAGACGACTTTAGTCCTCCAAGACCGCTAACCAGAACTGATCACACACCTTAAGAGATTATATGTACCACAACCACTGATCCATTAACCAAGGTAGGCCATATAAGTGGCCTCAATCCACAAATAATCTCCTATAATACATAATCAGTATATGGCTTAAACTCCAAAAGTGAGATAACGCCTTACCTTGATTGAACACTGAGAACAAGGGTTGAGACTATTTCGAAACCACTTACACTCCACCACTCCTCAAGGAAAACCCTAGAACTGCAACGAGTAGCACATCGGGAGAAGGAAACAATAGTCGGTAATCAGAAGATGAATGAGAGGGTATTTGGTTTTAAGAAAAAGAATAGGAGAGAACAGGTTTAATCACAAAGTGAGGAGTATAAACACTTACCGATAATCAGAAACGCTTCCAGCACTATAACAATAAGAAGCAGTGAAGAGACAAGTCGGTGCAGAGAGTGATAAACCAAAGGTGATATTCCGCCAAACCACAATCAATAAAGAGAGAGAGCTCTCGGTCAAAGCAAGAAAAATATTTAGAGGTAGAAGATGGAAAGAGAAGAATTGGACCAAGCCAAACCAATTAAGAGCAGAACCTAGAAGGAAAAAGAGATAAACCGATTGGAAGGCAAAGGATATTTGGCCAAGAGAGTACAGATTTAGGAAGAGAAAAACAGAGAAAAGAAGAGAAAGAGTTGCTCACAAAAATGACTGACAACTATTGACTGAAAAGAAGGGACCTTTGTTGGCTAATGCGCAGCAACCAAAAATAATTCTGAAATAACCAAAAGTAGGTAAATGGGAGGAAAGAAAATAGAATTCGGCAGATGCTAACCCAATGCCGAAAATGACTAACATTCCCTCCTAGCCGAATTCTCAAGGCTTGAGTTCGCCCAAACGGCACAACACCTCCTCTCACTCAAACCCCCTTGATTTTCTCTTAAAATCTCTCCCTAAAACACCCCAAACACGGCCCACGAGCTTTGACCAGATTTGGTATGTTCCTCAAGAAAACCGGTTTCAAAGTTCTTTGTTACTTAGAGAAAACTTGTGTGATTTAAAAAAAAATATTGTTTGGGTTGGGCTTGTGTTGAAAACAAACTGGATTTTTATATTAGAAAACCCCTTTTTAATATTAAGTGATAAAACATATAGAGTATATTTTAAAATTAAATACTCAGTCTTTAAGTTAATCAAAATTTGTAACACAATAAAACAACAAGTAAAAATAAAATCGTTCATCATGGCCTTATGGCCTTATTACATCAAATAGTTTCCAAAATATTTCAAAGTACTAAAATAAATTCAAGAGTCCATAAAAATATAAACTTCATGTTGAGCATGGCCACCACAAATCTTGTCGTCCCGGTCCATCACTTGTTCATCACACAAACATGGTCCCACAACGGGGTGAGTCAAAGCAGACTCAATGTGTACACGACACTAAATCATAATAGAATCGGGCATACAATAGTTACGCATTCAAAACATAAAATACAAGTTATGATGCATTCCCAAACCCAAACCTAATTGTCCATCCATTGCACACCCCGCACTGCCAATCACACCATTGGGACTACTAAGTCGACCCTCCATCCGCTACACACATCATCGAAGCGCTCATTGCGATCGACGTGCTCATCGCCCATATAAAATTTGTGGCATAGCCACTGATATAATTGTGTCAAGAGACACCAGATTCGATAATGTAACCGGTTACCACATTCGGATAATGTGATCGAAGTCACCACATTCGATATAGTGAGACCGTAGTCATCACATTCACTTCCCTTTTCATATATCCCGAATGACCCATATTATCCATATCATGCATATCATACTTAAATTCACATTCTTATAAAGTTTCACATGTTATAAATAACATATTTCGTAATCCTAGTGGAAGTAGGAGACGTACCTGAGTACTTAGTACCATATCATGGTACTTTAGCCACTTTCATATACTTAATAACACATATATTAATAAACATAGCCATAATACATATTATAAAGTAGTGTGGGGTACACACCTGATTCACTTAGCAAATTCCTTGAGATTTCGAAATCTGATCTACTGCTTAAATCCTTAATCCCTACATTTGATTAATCACTTACTAATTTAATAAAAAGCCATTTAGCCATAATCCAAATCCTAGTAGGATTAGTATTCTTAAACTTACCTTGTTGCCGATTGGGACACCAACAAATCCCGAAACTGATCCTTGTTTTCCTAGTAGTGTCGAAATTCCTATAACCTTACGTTAGTTTTAATCTAATCCTCAAAACATAAAGCATGGCCTTTGGCCGAATCTTATAGTTTCTTACCTTAACTCTTTAAATCCCAAAACTCTCTTCCTGATTAATGGAGATGCCAAAATACCTTAGATCTGAAATCCCGAAATTCACCTTTCATATTTCGATCAATAAGATTGAGGAGGGATTAGACTAACTTTTGGCTTAAAAGAAAGGAATTCAATTATGATTATAGATCCTTACCCTTTATATTGAAATTGACAGATCCTTCTTGACACCACTTCAGAGATTCGGCTATGGCTAAATGATGCTCTCACAACTTTCGGCTTTTAGAGGGATTAGAAAGAAAAGAGAAGAGAAGAGAAGAGAAGAGAGCTCTAAGAAATTCGGCAGAGAGAAGAGGAAGAAGAAAAATTGATGAGTAGCCCTCTTTCCTTCCTTTTATAGCCAAAATTACTACTCAGAATCCCTTACTTGGCCACCACTCTTCTTTATTTGATAACTTTATCCTTTAAATTAATAATGATAATCCTTCTATTATCTCTTCTTTTATCCATTAAAAAATAAAAGGAATTAATCAACAATTATCTCTTGAAAATAATCTAAATAAATTTACTATTTATCTCCTATTTAGCCGAAATTTAAAGAGAATAAAACTCCTCTTTTGCAAGCCTTGTGCCGTCCACCTCTGTGTTTCTAGAAGCAAAAATAAAACTTCTTTTATTTGCTTCCCATGTGACTTGAACTCAGGCCCAACACCTTGCATGTGGCGCCATTTCCAGAGACTCTAAGTGGCATCTTCAGGCTACTTTTCCAAGCCTATTTGTGTGTCAAATTCTTCATATTAATTTTCTTAAGGCCACCTTGCCTTAGTTTCCTCTTTTTAAGCTTTAAAACTTGACATTTCTTTTCATTTCCAAGTTTCCAAAAATTTTCGTTCGGCTCTTTAAACTTGACATTTCCTTATATTTCCAAGTTTCCAGAAATGTTCACTTTCCTTTTTTGAATCATTTCTAAATCATTTTCCTAGTTTCCATAAATGTTCACTTTCCTCTTTATTCCTTTACATTTTCAGGACATTTCCCTACATTTCCAAGACAAGACATTTCCTTACAATTCCTTACATTTCCATACATTTCCTTACATTTCCTTACATTTCCATACATTTCCATACATTTCCTTACATTTCCTTACATTTCCATACATTTCCTTATTTCTAGAATTCACATAGCACATTCATAATTCATAAAACATGCCATTTTACCACATGGTTCCTTGTGCCATGCTTCACTCGAAGTTTCTTTTAAAGCCTCATTTACCTAGCTCCCCTTTTTACTTAAAAACCAATAATTTTCCAAAGCTTTCTTCTTCCATCCTAAAATTCTAAAAACCCTTAATACACTTCCAACACTGCCAAAACCTACTAACTCATGAATTAGGCACGAACGCATAACCCCTAATCTAGGATGTTACACTCCCCTTATCCCTCCTTGAATCTCTCTATGACCAGTTCAAACACCATTCAAGTTCTATTTAAACTCCCCTTAGCTGTGTTTCAGTCCAACTCCATTACCTACATAGCTCAAGCAGCAAAATAAACACTCCATTGTGCAACCCAGGACTTGAACCTTACACCTCCTAGTTACACAACACGCCACCTTGCCACTAGACCACAAGCTCTTTTTGTGTCATAAAACAAGCACGCTTATATATAAGGCCTATATGCCAGTGTCTAGATTCATTTAAGAGCAAAACTAAAAATTCTGTAAAAGCCAAGATTTGAAACCAGGCTTCTCACACACCCCCATACACACCCAAATCACTTAGCCATTACAGCAAACAAACAATTTATGACATAACATGCAAAAATTATAAACTTAAATTTTTGGGGCATTATACCTAGTGTTGATATCGAAGTGAAGTCAGTATGCTCCACACGGTCTCACACGCGTGACTGGCCGTGTGGTATAAGCCAGTATACCCCCTTAAACTTCACACAACCTGGCACACGAGCGTGTCATCGGCTGTGTGTTGCAAGTCAGTATGTAAGCCCTATTTTCACAAGGCCTAAGACACGAGTGTGTATACTAGCCGTGTGAGGCACATGGCCTGTTCACACAGATGTGTGACCCTTATATGATTGAAAAATTCTAAGTTTTCTGAAATTTTCGTATGTTATCGATTTAGTCCCGAACCACTTCTAAAGCATGTTTAATGCCTCGTAGGCTCTCATAAGGGACAATATGAATATGATTGAATGGAATTTGAGTATAAATGCATAAATGTATGAATTATGTATGTTAAATAATGTTGATTGATTGGTAATACCTCGTAACCCTATTCTGACTGTGAATACGGGTGAGGGGTGTTACACGTTTACTTTTCATCAACCATGTAATGCCATGAGAGGATATCATTTACCCATGTTTTGGGCTATGAATTCCACTATTGCGAATAACGCTACATAGTACAAAAGTCGTACAGCCAATGCACTAAATTTTGATTCTTTATTTATTTGAGCTCGGGTTTTTACTTACACCAAAGTGTACGACTCATACATACATAGTTCACCATCCACTCAGGATTTAGGCATGCTATACTATGAATATCACAAGTGGATAAATCCATAAATAAATTTAGGATCTATTATGTTTGGGTCTGGTCCGATGTACTATTAGTCCAGTCAGTAAAATTTATGTCTTTATTTTTTGGAAGTCATCCGCTCCGATGCCGTAGACAAGGCATCTCCCCAATTGGACTTGATAGATGACATATTAGTCTTTCAATCAGTTTGTTGATTTCCAAGTAGACTAAATACATATTTAGGTTCATTTACTAAAATAAGTTTTCTTTCTATATTATGATCTAACCACGTAATACCGCTTAGTATTAGTTAAACATTTAGACAACCAATAAGCAACATTTGCTTCTATTTTCCTTTGCGTGCAAAAAAAAAATTTGAGGAAAATAATACAAAGTATATTAATTGTAATAAATGAATTTTTTTTAATAAATAATTTGTTTGAAAAATTACAAGTGAATATTGACGAAAATACTACACTTAGGGCACCAAATCCAACAATCTCAAAAAATAATAATACGAACTTGAAAAAAAATCAAAAGGGTTGTGCAACGGTTGGATTCTTGCTAAATTTGATGCCAAATATTTATAATGTTCCTCTTGAAACTCTCTTAGGCCTAAAAAGAATAAGCATCAAGGGCTTGGTGATATTCCTCTACTATGTGTTGTTTTTCACCTTAAAGTAAGTGGACTCTTTTTTTTTTCTTTAAACACATAAGTTAAATCATTTGAAAGGTCCACCACATCCTTCAATAATGCATCAACCTTCTTCTTCAACTCCTCAGACTCTAACGAAGAAGTAGCAACCTTACCCTTCAAGTCTAGTATTGTTTGTGATAAACTACCTTCTCTACCTGTAAACTCAACCTTTTTATACGTAGTAACTAGCTTCATTTTTAACTCTCTACCACTACCTTTTTATCTGCCAGCATCTTGAGTTTTAATGAATGCCTTTTCTTGCTATGTGATAGTAGCTTCAACTTTTTTATGATGTTTCATTGTTACAAGCATTATCAACCCTTTTGCTATTAATGATGCCTTTCTCTAGACCAGTGTTTCATTAGAATGTTCAGGAATTTCTTTAAGAAAAGCTTTTATATTAGAATGATGCCTCCCTAACCCGGCCTAGACGTTATGGCTAGATTGGGAAGGCTACATTAGTCACTGAAATGGCTAAGCTAACTTACGTTACTTTTGAAGACTTTAAATAAACTCATATTAAAGAAAATTCGTATTTGAACTTTGAGTTAGATAAAAGAGTTCAATTATTAGATAATCTATACTTAAGACTCATTCATTGTATTATTTATAGTGTTGTTTAAGAAAAAAAAATTGTTTGCTTTTCACTCTTCTTTGTAAAAACTTGATGTTAAACTAATACAGTGGAAAAATCATTTTTCAAGTCATTTTGGAAACTTAGTTGCCTTCTCGATTTGTTTTTCAAAAATGGTTCATTTTCAATGCAGCGAAAATTAGGGAACAATTTCAAATTTTACTTAGGCCCGATTTCATACATATTTCGATTATTATGCTTAAGTAATCCATGCATGCAAAAATCCCCAAAAGAAAAGTTACCAAGCCACAAACCAGAAATAATTAAAAATTACAAATCAAAACCAATAAGGACTTAATAATACTTATCAAGAATAGTCTGAGGTCCAAGGTAATTCTCTGAATGCCGAGTCCGATCCTAATTCCGAGGTATACTTGAAAAGTTAAACATTACTAGGGGTGAGCTTATGAAAGCTCAGTGTGAGTGGAACAGTTATTAAAACAAACATAAATATCGAATACAGTGAAACATATTAGTTTTAATAGAACAAAACAGAACCATCATTGGAATTTCATATCATTACATAGTCATTACCAAATTGATGTCAAATAGTGTATAAGCATGGGTCGCCATTCATTCAAGTAACAATCATTAATTTCGATACCATTCAATATAACACAACACAGTACGTAGCATAAATCAATAATATTCGAATATGTTGTAAGCATGATGCAATGCAAAAAGGTTCCTACCTATACCATATGTTACACACCAAGAGTTCCCTAGAACCCGTTTGCCAAACTCCAAAAAATGTGAGCATAGTTCGATGTGGTAAAACCACCGAATAATCAGTAATGCAGAAAATCTGTCAGATATTAAATAGTGCGATACTATTGCCGATAACATATAATATGTGATAAAATCGCCAATCCCCTAGTACTCTAGGTGTAGTGCACTGGCTACATATAAATGCGGATTTAATATGTCCTCGGTACTGTAACAGCCCATTTTTAGTGAAATCAAAAAAGTGGTTTTGGGACCACAAATCTGAGGTCAAAATGATTATTTTATTATTATTTTAATGTCTACAGCATGATAGTATGATTGTGTGAAAATTTCATTAAGAAATTTTATCATTTGAGTGCTTAATGTGATAAAAAAAAACTAAATTGCGTAAAGCGTAAAAGTGGAGTTCTATTAGTTAAAGGTGTCTAATAGCTATGGAATCTTAAATTAAAGGTCCTTATGTGGTAAATAGACCACTGTTAATGTTAGTGGACAAAGATGGACATCTATTAAGTGTTTTAAGTGATTAATTAACAACGTTGAAATTGTAATTTATTAAATAAGTTAAGGTAAAATAAACTAAACTAAGTTATCATCTTCTTTCTATTATAATTCCACTGAAAATTTGAAAAAAGAAAAGCCATGTTAGGGTTCAAGGTTCGACCAAAATTTTTGTCCAATTTTTTAATGATTTCTAAGTTTTTGAAATCGTTACAGCTTAATCTAGCTAGCCCAGGGACTAATTTGCAAAACTATTAAAGGTTTAGGGTTTTTCAATTGATGAATATAGGTGTATTTTGATGTTTGATGATAGAAAAAGTATGTTTTTTGTTAGATAAACAACATTTGTAAAGTGATTTTTAGTAAAATTGTCAATTAGGGATTAAATTGAGAAATATGAAAATTTTATGGTTAATTTATGAAATAAATGAAAAATATGGGCTGCTATGGGCCTATATGAATTCAACTAGCATGGGTAGGGACTTAATTGCATGAATTTGTATTTTTTTAATGAGTTAAGGACTAAATTGTAAAAATGTTGAAATATTAGGGGCAAAAGTGTAAAGTTTCCATAATATGCAATTTGGGCTAAATTGAATAGAATGATAATTAAATAAGCTAAATTTGATTACATATAGATCAAGAAAACTAATGTTCGGATTTAGATTAGGGGTGTGTTGGACTAATCGACTTATTTCATCGTTTTTGCATTCGAGGTAAGTTCATATGTTAATAAGCATTAATATAATTGTGTTATAAATGCTTTATTATTGAATTATTTATGAATATGACCTTGCGGATATGTTCCACAATGATTCAGCAAATGAGAAATCCCGGTTGAACCTTAGGAATAGATTACGATACTAGTGACATGTCATTAGGGGTTATGTGATTTGAGTGACGAATAACATGTCATTAGGGGTTATGTGATTTGGGTGCTGGTCCGTACGTCCTATCGGTGGCTAAGTTATCTGACATGTGTTACGGATTCCCGTCAGCTTGTGTGAGCAGCACCGTGTAGCTACGTAATGACCGTCAGCTTGTGTGAGTAGACCCGTTGATAGCTCGAGACTAAGCATTATATGTGATATGAGATTGAGATAGCTTTGGCTATGTATTGGCACTTAGGGTGCGAGATTCCTAAGTATCTGATAGTATTCCAAATAGTTCAACGGGTATGTCAAAGATATGGATGAGTATGAGATTAGTACGAGATGGTACAGGTATGTACATGAATTGTATAAGCTTTGAATTAAAGAAATTTGTGAATTTCACATCTAACCTTGTAAATGATCATGTGATAGGTTTGTGAATTAATATGAGTTGTATATTGTTATTTTCAATTGTGTAAATTGTGTATTTATGGCAAGCTGAGTTTATTATTATACGAACTTACTAAGCTTTATAGCTTTATAGCTTACTCTGTTTAGTTTTTTGTGTTTTATAGTGAATATTGAAGCTAGCTCGAATTGGGAGTTGTTGGAGATTGCATCACACTATCGAGCTTCTACTTTGGTACTTTTGAGCTTATGTATTTGGTTATATGGCATGTATAAGAATTATGGTCGTTTTGGTATATAGTTTGGTAATGGACTTAGCCATTTAAATTGGCATGTAAGTGGTGAATGGTTTATTAAGTGTATAGCCATGTGGTTTGGCTTATTTTGGCATGCTTGGTGATGTATGTATATATGTGCAAATGGCCTTTATTATGTGATTGGTGATTGCTAAGTAAATGCTTGTTTTGAATGGTTGTTTATGAGTTGGCATTATGGACACCAAATGGTTAAATTTTGAGATAGATATGCTTGTGGTTTTAAGTAAATTGATGCATAATTGAAAGTAACCATTAGGTGAATTGAAAATATGAAATTGGTATGAATTGGATGACTTATTGTTATATTTGTGTGTCTTGTGATTGATGTTTTGATATAGCACGATTTGAGCTTGGTTTAGATGAGTTTAAATGCCATTAGAAGTTGTGGTCATATACAAATTTGGTTGGTATAGGTGATTGAAATTTGGGTGAGAAAAATGGCTAGGAAAATAGCCTATTTTTGTCCACACGAGTGTGTGTCTCAGCCGTGTGTGACACACAGTCAAATGACATGACCGTGTGTCCTCCGGGGTTTAATTAGAAACCAAGTCAGTATGCTCCACACGACCTAGCACACGGGCGTGTGACTTGGCAGCGTGGCATAAGTCAGTATACCCTACAGGTTTGGCACGACCTATCACACGGCCTGGCATAAGGGCGTGTGTGGCCATTTCGAAGGGCACACGGGTTAGTCACACGAGCGTGTGGTTGCCCGTGTGACCCAAGTCAAGGAGTTACATGGGGTCCGACACAGGCTGGGACACGGCCATGTGATCCCATTTCGAATGTCCACACGGCCTGTGACACGGGCGTGTCTTTAGCCGTGTGAGACACACGGCTGGGCCACACGGGCATGTGTCCCCTGTATTTTGAAAAAAATTTCCAGGTTTTCTAAAAGTTTCCTAAGTTATCGGTTTAGTCTCGAACCATTCCTAAAGCATGTTTTTGGGCCTCGTAGGCTCGTATTAGGGACTTGAAGAATGATTATGAATGACTTATATTTGAATTTGATAATTGTATGAGAAATGTATACTTGATTGTGTAATAAGTCTGGTAATGCTCCATAACCCTATTTCAGCGATGGATACGGGTGAGGGGTGTTACAGGTACTCCACGAAACTCCTCTGTCAACCACAAGATATCCTGTAACACCCTGAAAATTTGAGTATCGATTTATTGAATGTTTTGGTGATTAGTTTAGAAAGGAAAAATTTTCTTATTATTTTTCGTGCCTAGTATAGTCCTGAAGAAGAGTATAGAATTATTCGGGTATGGAATAATTTTTTTAGTTTGAGAATTTATTGAAGTGGATCAAGTGTCATTAATACTTAAGTCAATTTAAGTGTTAATAAGTGACACAAGATGAGTAATGGCAAGGTGGTAATGGCGCATGAGTATTAGCATGAGGGAAGAGGTTCGAATCCCTTAAATAGCATATAGACAACTTTTATTTTTGCTCTAGTATGGTAAGTGTCGGCCAAGCATATTTATGGTAAGTGTTGACCTTGTTATTTTTGGTTAGTAGATTAAAGGAATAAGGAAACTTCTAACTTATGGTATGGAATCAAGAAAATTTGGAAAGATATGGGGACATAGGGCAAGTATCAAGGAAAATGTTTTGGAAACAAATTCATGGCCATTTGACCATGAATTTGGACGGCAATGTGGCTAGGGGGAAGGTTGGCCGAATATGCTTGTAGCTTGGTAAGGTTTAGGAGTTGTTTTGGTTATTCTTAGTTTTTGTGCAAGTTTTGCAATTCTTTCTCAACGCTTCTCCTTTAGCCGAATTTGATCAATCGGTAAGCCTAAATCTTTTGACCATTTGGTCATTTTTGCTCATTACTTTAGCATTTTTGTGTGCCTTTTCTTTTAGTGCCGAAATCACCTATCTTTCGGGTTAACTTCACACTTATCTTTCGGGTGTGTAACTTCACACTTATCTTTCTTTTAGTGCCGAAATAACCAGGTGTGTAACTTCACACTTATCTTTCGGGTTAGATACTAAACCGTAAGTAATTTGATAAATCGTAAAAATGGCCAAATCGAAAATTTTGTAGTAATCAGTACTTTTGTGTAAATGCATGAAAACGGTTAAAACCAAGAAATTTACGAAAAACTGCTAGATCGCTAAATTGGGCCATAAAACTGCTAGATTGATAAATTGGGTCATGGCTCGCTAGATCGATAAATATGGGCCAAAGTTTGCTAGATCGCTAATGGGCCAAAAACCCTCTAGTTCGAAATATGGGCCAAAGATCGCTAGATCGCTAAATTTGCCAAAAATATTCTAGTTCGATAAAATGGGCCAAAGATCGCTAGATTGCTAAATGGGCTAGATACTATATTGTTAATAGGCCCAAATGAAAGGCTTAATTAAAGACTCATTTGTATTATGGGTTACTTGATAAAATTTTTATGATTAAAGTTTGTTATTCATACATAATTGCATGGGATGGGATTTGATGAAGAGAAGAAAGGCTGTGGCCACGTATCTAGTTCGGTGGCTCTCACCACAAATTTTGGCTTAATGCCTCTAGTTCGATGACTATGTCACAATCTAGTTCGGTAGTGCACTACAATATTATTTTAAAAGGCTAAATGCCTACGATTGGTGTGTTTGGCGAGGTGGGTTGACTTGATCCCCACAGGTGTGTTGGTTGGTACGGGGGTGTGTAGCGGATGGAAATTAGGCTTGGTTTGGGAAATTCATTTTACATGCATTTTCTATATTTATTTCAGTTTATACTGTTGAAATGTGTAATTGGGCTCAAGCCCAAATAAATGCCTCGATGGTCTGGCCCAATAAAGATGGTAAGTGAGTTACACACTGAGTTCTTTGTAACTCACCCCGTTTTATTATCCATTTCAGGTAATGGAAATTGATGTGGACTTGGGCCGGAGATGACTTGGTGGTGGCCATACTACAAGCATGGGTTTTATAAACCATGAACTTTATTTAAGTTACTTATGTTAATTACTATTTTGGGTTGATGTAATAAGGCCTCTAATTATGTTTTTATGGATTTTATTGTGTGGATGGATTTAATTTTGTTTAAGACTCTCAATATGGGTTTATGTTAAATTTTTGAAGTTTTCTTAAAATATTATGTTTTATAAAATTTTGAACACCTAAATTACTCTTTTAAATTCGTTCAAATTCTTTTAAAAACTATTTTAAGGTTTTGGCAACTATATTACAATTTATAAGATTGAAAACAAGTATTTTCTTAAATCATAAATTTTAAATCATTGTACTAAATTTTTATTAAACTTCATTTCCAAAAGGTTTTGTAGTACTGTTTTACTTAAATCGTTAGAGAAGTAAATGGATGTTTGATCAGTGTGACAAACCAAATTTCGTCTTAATGCATAGACCTGGTTTGGGGTGTTACATATCCCATCCCAATGCAAATGCAATATGTCACATAAACTCATACATAATCATATCTCAATACTTTTCACATTTATTTGGCATGTTCAACATGCCCTCAATAATCATATACTTTCAATAAATGGAAACAGTGTTCAAACTTTCAAATTACCATTAAGATGATATCATTCAACATTACACAATTTCACATACTTTTTCGATTTTCCAATGTGCATGTATAACAACTTTTCCAATATAACAGAGCAAACTATCCATACAATTATATCATTCATAAACTCATAACTCAGAAAATCATGCTATATATACAATCAATCTCATACCAAATAACACAATCATGCACCACAATACCATTTACACAGTCACACTATTAAACTAGCAACTTTGCTAACAGATCAATCTTTTAGGGCCCGAAACATACCTGGTTCGGCCACTTACAAAATTAATTATTTGGCTATTAAGTCAATCCAATCAACAAGCTAAATGTCAAGTATATAAAAAAAGTTATCATTTTTAATTAGGTTTTTGAGTTTAAGACCCACACCTTATTTTTCGCTTTCTCACAGCACACTAGCGAATCTTCCAATTTTCCTTAATAAACCTTAAAACGAACCTAAGTCAAAAATTAGTATAAATTTCATCAATTCATCTTTTAACCAGCCCTTAAACACCCATTTATGGGTTTTAACCAATTGTCAAAATTACTACTATTTTACGAATCCAAACTAGTTAGATTTCTTACATTATACACTATTTTACGAATCCAAACTAGTTACATTATACGTAAAACACATTTTACACGTCAGGATTCATAACACTATCACAGTTTAGATATATGGCATGTATAGCTTGACTCTCACATGCTACATTAGTCCGAGAATCGACTAAACTGTAGCTCTGAGACCAATCAAATGTAACACCTCTAACCCGTAACCATAGCTGGTTTAGGGTTAAGAGGCATTACCGGACAATCGAAAACTTCTACGGCCATTTCATGATATAATTCATCAAATGAAATCAAAGATTCCCTTTAATATGTCAACGTGACCTTAAACATGCTTTAAAATAGAGCTGGGACTAAACCGAACACATATAGAAATTCTCAAAAATTTAAAAATTTTTCTAAGTTGCAGAGGTCACACGCCTGTATGGGTAGGCCGTGTGCCTCCCACGGCCTCAGACACGCCCGTGTGTCTAAGCTGTGTCCAAACAGGGCATACATACTGACTTGTCCACACAGTCGTGGACACGGCCGTGTGCCTAACCCGTGGTGTAACAGACCGATTTTGACCCTAATCGGAACGGTGGTTTCGGGACCACGAATCCGAGTCTGAGAAATATTTTAATATTATATTTTGAGTCAGTTATATGTGAATTAATGTGTGTGAAAGTTTCGAATGAAAATTTAACTGTTTGTGTGCTCAATTAGTTAAAAAGGACTAAATCGCGTAACTGGTAAAAGTGGCCTTTTTATTTGATTTATGGTTAAATTGATGTGGCTTTATTTTAGTGAAGTCCTTAAAGAGTAATATAACCATTTTAAGTTATAGTGGACGGCAATGTGGTCTTGTAACATGTTTTTAAGTATTATTTTATATGTTAAAGATTATATTATAATTGTTTTATAATTTAATACTATATTATAATAAAATCCCACTTGAGAACAACTCGATTTTAGCCTGATCAGAAATGTGATTTCAGGACCACAAATTCTAGTCGAAAAATAAATTAATATTATTTTTCGTGTTAAGTATATATGATTGAGCATGTGTTAAAATTTCGTGAATTTATTTGACTGTTTGTATGTTTAATTTAAGAAAAAGGATCAAATTACATAAGTGGTAAAAAGTAGCATTCATTAAATTAAAGGGTTTAATTGAAGTGTTGTTTGAAAGAATGAATTTGCATGTCAATTAACCCAAATCTCATGGTGATGGACGGCATAATGAGAGTATGCTTATATTAAATCAATTGTTTTTAGTTAATGGCTTTTTATTCACTTATTTTATAATGTGAAGGGAATAAAATAATAACAAGAAAACATTATTTTTTTTATCTCCCCATTTCCTTCATCTTCTCCACGAAAACAAAGAGGAAAGAAGAGAAAAACTTAAGCTTCATAGTTTCGGTTGATGCATGTTCTCTTAAGGTAAGTAATCGAGCTTGATTTTTTTTTTGTAAATTCTTGCATGGTTGTGCTAGTTATCTTGAACACTATGGAATCCATGTGGAAAATTTTTAGTTTGAAGCTTATTCTAGGTTCGGCCATGAATAAGAACCTTGATTTTATTATGTTGATGGAAGATTTCTTTTTAGCAAAAATTAGATATCAACATGGTTGAGTAGGAAATTAGATGAAATGGATGTGAGAAGGTCTAATTTATGTGAATAAATGGTTAAAGGTTTAAAATGCAAATTTGATGGGTTGTATAGACTTGCAGCAAGATGTAGAAGGTTCGGCCCTTAAGGAATTAATTTAAATTCCATGTGTTTTGTGTTTTATACTTGGAGGACTAAATTGCAGAAATCTTTAAATACTAGGGGTAAAATGGTAAATGTTGTAATTATTAGTTTTTGGATTAAATTGAATGACTATGAGTTTGAATGTGTTCAAATTGAATTGTTTAGATCAAGTACAAAAGAAAAAGGAATTGGATCGGGGAAAGACAAAAGTTCTCGAATAGCTGATTTACACGGTCTATTAACAACCGAGGTAAGTCCTTAAGCTATAATATATTGAAGAATTATTTATGAACCTATTATATGAAAATGTTTGATACATTTTAGTACCTATTTATGTCCTAGCCGAATGTATATAAGTATATTAGATAAATTGCATAATTTGACAATGTGATATGAATAAGTGTCTTGATGCGAATTGTGGGAAATTAAAATGGCATAATGTTTTTAATTGTTTAATGTGAATAAGTTTAGTTAAATTGGACATGTAATATAGTTATGAAATGTGTGTGGAATGATTTATCACATTGATGTGTTTCGGGCTTTAAGCCTAGCAGGCCTAGTGCCGGTGATTTAATTCAGGCTTTAAGCCTAGCAGGCCTAGTGCCAGTGACTACTTTCGGGCTCTGAGCCTAGCAGGCCTCATGCCGGTGTTACTTATTGGGCTTTATCGCCTAGCAGGCTTGATGTCAGTGATGTATTTTATAAAGGAGAAACCAAATATTATTCAAGGCAAACAATAATTAATGTATCTAGCTAACGGCTCAGGCAAGCATGTAAGGTATGTTATGTTTAATATTACTTGAGTCGAGTTAATACTATGAGAATTGTGTTATATATGTTTGAGGCTAATATTGATATGTATGAGTATTATATGATTGAATTCGAGTTTTAATGAACTATTAGTATTCGGCCTTGTATAAATAAATATACTTAAATGTTTATGTGAAATGTTATAAGTTGAATGTTTTAATTGCTTAAATGTTAAAATGTTATATTATCATGAGCTTAGGACTTACTAAGCTAGTAAGCTTATTTGTGTGAAATGTTCTCCTCTGTTTTATAGATTTTGGTTACGCTACGGGCTCGAGAAGGATCATCAAGAAAGTCGCCCACACTATCGATCTATTTTGGTACTCTTTATTTTGGGTTTTCGGTTAAAGGCATGTATAGAAAAGACTGTGATGTTGTTAAGATGATAACTTTTGTCTATGTATATATATTAGCCATGCGAATGTGGCTTATATTTGATGTTAGTTGAAGTAGAAATATTCGGCTTACTTTAAATGGTCAAATGATGTGCATGGATGAATATTAGTTGGAATATATATATACGGCCATAGTATAGATGAATATTATAGATATAGTTAGATTATGATTGTTGTATTGTATGCATGATTTGGTTCATGGGCTATACATGCATTCTATACTAAAATTCGGTGAATTTGAAATTATGGAATTTGACTAGTCTTGTTAAATTGAGGGAATGGTAGGCTAATTATAATAATCTTTGTGATTATTAAATTGTTCAATTTGGCTTTGGCTTAATAAATTAAAAAATGGGAATTTCATTATGGATTATATATATATGTACGGTCATGGTCTTTTTGTCTATAATAGGTATAAATGTGGTTTTGTAAAATAGTATATATAATTAGTAAGTAAGAAACGTTATATATATATACATATAAGTGTCTTATTTATTATTTATTTTATTTTATATATTAAAATGTTTAGAATTGTTACATGCAGGATTTTATAAATGGTAAAGAAGTAGGTTTATTCTTTATTTATGTTAATAAGTTATTTGTTCATATTAACCACTTTCAATATCGTAAGTGGTATTGGCTATTAAATTTTGTGAAATGTCTTGTCTGGTCTAGTGTATATATATATATACACATATATATAATTATAAGAATAGTTGATTTATAGTTATAGATATTCAAATGTCATTATTATGGATAAGAAATGAACATGTTTCTTGGTTGGTTTAATTACGAATTGAAATGAATGGTGCAATAGTATATTCGGCCAAGGGGTATACTAATATGTTGTTATATGTGTAATTTATTATTAAATGGTGAAATGGTTCAATTGTTTTAATATGCATTTGTAGTATAGTATTATAAAATGAAAACTCCGTTTATGTTACATGAATGTTGGTTGATACTCGATATAAGCTATAATTTGGCGTAAGTTGAGATATGATTTATATATATACATATATATATATATATATATATATATATATATATATATATGTCAGGAATATTTAAGTTATGTGATTCAGACATTGTGTGTTTGAGTACGGGTAATAAAACTCATTATACATTTATTTTTTTAAAATTTTTAATCGGTTGTAGTGCATTATAATATGGAAATGATTGCATTGCTTGTGCTTGAATCCAATTGAAGTTTATTTCATAATTGAGTTTAGAGTAGTAATGCCTCTCAACCCCAATCCGGCGACGGATACGGGTTAGGGGTGTTACATTTGATTGGTATCAGAGCTTACGGTTTAGTCGATTCTAGGACTACCGTAGCGCGAGTGAGTCTAGCTATAGATGCCTTTATTCATATAATTGATAGTGTGGTGACTTCTGACAGTCTGAACTATGTTTTATATAGTAAATGGACACTGATCCTGAAAGAGCCGTAGCGGATGATGTAGAGAGTGTAGCTCCTGACCGTGCATATGGATCAGTGCCGGTAGACTCTCGACCTGTTTCGGGTAGTCACGAGGGGGAGACTAAACAAGCCTTCTATCAGATGATGAACGAGTGGTTTACCCAGTTTATTCAGACTAATCCGGCTGTATACCAGCCTCCACCCCCGAATAATCCAACTCCGATTCCATCAGCACCCCCGATGATAGATCCGATGAGATCTAGTAGGCCTCCAGTTGACAAAATCCGAAAATTTGGGGCCGAAGAATTTAAAGCCAATGATGATGATGACGCAGAGCGAGCCGAAATGTGGCTTGATAACACTATTCAGGTACTTGATGAGCTATCTTGTACTCCAGATGAATGCCTGAAGTGTGCTATATCCCTCTGCATGGGACACTTTGCATATCACCGTGGAATACACTAGTATCGATGAGTTCAGAAAAAAAAAAAGTGACATGGGATTTCTTCCAGAATGAATTTCGCAAGAAATATATCAGTCAAAGATTCGTTGATCAAAAACGAAAAGAATTCCTTGAACTGAAACAGGGGCGAATGACCGTGACGGAATATGAACGAAAATTTGTCGCTCAAGCAGATATGCTAGAGAGTGTGTTTCTCTCCAAGCTATTATGTGCAAAAGATTCAAAGATGGCCTCGAATGAAGATATAAAGATGTTTGTTGGCATTCTTGAAATTCAAGAGTTTGTGACACTAGTAGAGCGAGCTTGCAAAGTGAAGAGCTCGGAAAAGAAAAGAAAGGTGAGAGATGTGGCTAGAGACATTCGTAAAAGATCTTCTGGTAAGGTCTTCCATCCCACATCCAAGAAGTTCGAGATGACTACAGTCGACATAAAGTTACTTCAGATTTACCTAGATGTGATCGACCTCCCGTGGGCTCCCGAGCTACCTCGATGGCCAGTGTTGGTAACATTCCACAGAATCGAGTTGAATGCACGCACTGTGGGAAATGGCATTCTGGGAGCTGTAGATTTCATGATCGGTCTTGCTTTAAATGTGGATCGTCGGATCATTTTATTAGAGAATGTCTGATGTTAGCTGAGCAGAATACAGTTCAGAACATTAAGCCGAGTAACACCTCAGTGCGGGGCAGACCACCCAAACATTCAGGCAATGTAGGTGGTAGTCAGAAAGGAACGAAGAACACTACGATTCGATCGAGGCTAGAGCTCCAAACTAGAGCTTATTATCTTGCACGAGCGCAGAGGATGCTTCCTCCCCTGATGTCATTACCAATACTTTCACCCTTTATGATACTACTGTGATTGCACTAATTGATCCTGGTTCGACTCATTCATATGTGTGTGAAACTCTAGTATTCGGTAAGACTCTGCTAGTTGAGTCTACCGAGTTTGTGATTCGTGTGTCCAACCCTTTGGGTAGATGTGTGCTTGTTAATAAAGTGTGTAGGGGTTGCCCGTTGATGATTCGGGATCATTGCTTCCCAGCCGATTTAATATTGTTGCCCTTTGATGAGTTTGATATAATTTTGGGTATAGACTGGTTAACTTCAGATAAGGCAATAGTGAATTGTAAAAGAAAGCTTATTGATTTGAGATGTCAAAACGGTGAGACCATCAGAATTAAATCCAGTGATGTAAATGGGTTTCCTACAGTAATATCTTCGATGTTAGCCCGGAAGTACGTGAGAAAAGGGTGCGAAGCTTGTTTGGCTTATGTACTGGATAATAAATTGTCTGAGAAACAAATTGAATCTGTATCGGTTGTATGTGAATACCCAGATGTGTTTCCTGAAGAACTATCGGGTTTACCACCAGTACGAGAGATTGAGTTCGGCATTGAATTAGTATCGGGGACGACTCCGATTTTGATAGCCCCGTATCGAATGGCACCTACTGAATTAAAAGAATTGAAAGCGCAGTTGCAAGAGTTGACAGATAGGGGCTTTGCATGACCGAGCTTCTCTCCTTGGGGTGCACCAGTTTTATTTGTGAAAAAGAAAGATGGGACTATGCGAATGTGTATTGACTATCGGCAACTAAATAAGGTAACTATAAAGAATAAGTACCCGTTACCTCGGATTGATGATTTGTTTGATCAGTTGAAGGGGGCTTCAGTATTTTCGAAGATAGATTTGAGATCGGGCTATTATCAGTTGCGAGTTAGAGATACAGACGTGCCAAAGACTGCGTTCCGAACGAGGTACGGGCATTTTGAGTTTTTGGTTATGCCTTTTGGACTCACTAATGCACCTGCTGTTTTCATGGATCTAATGAATCGAGTCTTCCGACAGTTTTTGGATCGGTTTGTAGTAGTGTTTATTGACGATATACTGATCTACTCCAAAAATGAAACTGAACATGCTGAGCATTTGAGATTAGTGCTACAAACTTTGATAGATCAACAATTGTATGCAAAGTTTAGTAAGTGTGAGTTCTGGATGAATGAAGTCAGTTTCTTAGGTCATGTTGTTTCAGCATCAAGTATTCGGGTGGATCCAAACAAAATAGCAGCTATACTCAATTGGAAACCATCAAAGAATATTTCCGAGGTCCGAAGTTTCCTAGGCCTTGCGGGATATTACAGACGATTTGTAAAGGGTTTTTCTGTAATAGCTACACCTTTGACGAAACTACTAAAGAAAGATGTCAAGTTTGAGTGGTCAGAAAAATGTCAGAAAAGTTTCGAGCAGTTGAAAACCCTTTTGACCGAAGCTCCAGTGTTAGCTCAGCCTGAATCGGGTAAAGAATTTATTGTTTTTAGTGATGCTTCCTTAAATGGTTTGGGTTGCGTTTTAATGCAGGAAGGCAAGGTTATAGCATACGCTTCGAGACAATTGAAGCCGCATGAGAGAAATTATCCGACTCACGATCTGGAATTAGCAGCCATTGTTTTCGCATTGAAAATTTGGCGTCACTATTTATTCGGCGAGAAATGTCATATTTATTCGGATCATAAAAGTCTAAAATATTTGATGACCCAGAATGATCTAAATTTGAGACAACGCAGATGGTTAGAATTGCTGAAAGACTATGAATTGGTGATTGACTACCATCCGAGAAAAGCCAACGTTGTTGCAGATGCGTTAAGTCGAAAATCATTGTTTGCTCTTCGTGCAATAAACGCACAGATAGCTATGTCTGATGATGGTTCGATTATAGCCGCGTTACAAGCAAGAGCGATGTTTATTCAGCAAATTTGTGATGCACAGAAAGTTGACAAAGATTTGATTGCTAGTCGAATTCAGTGTGAAAAAAGTGCAGAATCAGATTTTCAGATTGATGCAAATGATTATTTGAATTATAAAAGCCGAATGTGTGTTCCAAAGAACTCAGATTTGATACAGACGATTCTGAGTGAGGCCCATAGTGGTCGACTGTCGGTACACCTGGGTAGCACGAAAATGTATAACGATTTGAAACAATTCTATTGGTGGCCTGGCATGAAACGGGTAGATCTGAATTTGTTTCCAAGTGTTTAATTTGTCAACAAGTGAAAGTTGAGCATCAGGTACCCTCCGGACTACTTCTGTAACACCCCCAAACCAGGCCCACGAGCCTTGACCGGATCTGGTTATGTCACTGCGGAAAGACGGTTGAAAATCTTTTTAACTTAGAATAATCATGAAAGTTTGTTAACTTTTGAAAACCATGTCCATTTAAAGTAATATGAAAAACCTTAGTGTTATAAAATTGTCTGAATTTAAACTTTATTAAATACTATTTTGAATAAGCAGGTTGCTAAGATAAAATCCTCTTCACATAGTGGTTCAGTTTAATCAAGCCATAATTAGAATAATACCAAAATAATAGTAAGGCCCTTATTACAACCCATACTTAAACAAAATACTCAATATTAAAAATGCTTAAAATAATCCAAATATCTTCTTCTCGCATGGGCTACCTTGTGTCCTCTCCAACCCGGTCCATCTTTACACATCACCAAAAATGTTAAGCGAAAAGGTGAGTCACCAAGACTCGATGTGTAGCCCTTTTTGCCCGGTTTAGTAAAACATCATACACCAATCATAAACAGGTTTAACATGCACAAGTTACGATATGCACCCAGCCTAGCCTTCTAAACACCTTTCTCTACCCCGTGTGGTACCAAACCACTGGTGGTGCCAAACCACTTGTGACTTAAAGTCACAATATCCGTCAATACTTGTGGTGCCAAACCACTGGTGTCCCAAAGACACAAATGTGATACCAAATCACTGGTGACCGAAGTCACGAATCAAGTGATGGGGCCAACCCATCGTGTGATACCAAATCACTAGCGTCAATCCCATAATGTAAACTGTGGGGCCAACCCACTGTGGTGCTAAGCCACTGGGACGAGACGCTATGAGGTGCCAAACCTCTGGAGGTGCCAAACCTCTAGTGACCGTAGTCACAATGTGGTACCAAACCACTGGTGTCCGTCGACATGAATATCACTTCCCCCTCCTCTCATATCACCCATCATCATACCAACTCATGTATAGTATTCAAATCATGCAAACATGTTCAACGTTGCATCTCATAGCACATACATCATAAATCATGACATCATGTATCAATAACAGTACTCATAATGAAACGGACTTACACTGAATCCGCACACATACCCCATAGGGTATCATATCACTCAACCATACTATTTCGGTTTTACCAATCAATCAGTTTATCAAACATATACAAAGCAAGAAGTGTGTTAGTTTACACACCTGATTACTAATGCGACTATCAAATCCCGTAGATCAAGATCTAACGCACTAGATCCCCCTTCCTTAACACTTTTTCGAGCACTAGCCACAACCCGAGATATGCGAGATCAAGCCTTCCCTACAATCGGCCAAAACTAAACAACATAATCATGCTAATCAACCTCTGGGGTATAATCGTAATTTTACCTACTAAGGGTATTTTCATAAATTCACACCCGCAATGGCCTTTACGAAGGCCTAATGTCGCCACTAGCGACTCAAATTACCTTTTCCGGTTGTGCCGGACGATTGGGCCTAAAACCCGATTTCGGCCTATCCGAGCCCACACGCTCGTGTGGCCCACCTAGCACGAATCTAGCCACGTATATAACTTCTACCTAGTCTAGTTCAACATATACTAACCAATCATGCAATTTACTCATATGGGCCCACGGGCCCATTGGGCCACTTCGCCCATCGAGGCCCAAGCGACCCCAACCTACGAGAATACTCATCGATGGCCTCAACTATCGCGTCGAAGCCCCCACGTGCGCTTGCACGCTCGTGTGGCTACTAATGCCGTGTGGCCAGGCATTTCGGCATTTGCCACTCTACAACTAGAGTAGTAGAGAGTTACACACCGATAGGACTGCAGGCTAATCCGCGCCCACCACTCTCTGTGCCCAAACGCCCTCCAAGATGTGTTAACTCTCCTCCGAATGCTCTTTATATAGCTAGCTCTTCACCTTCATTCTTTGTGTCTTTCCGATGTGGGATCCCTTCGTCAGTAGAGTTTAAATTCAACTAAAACTCTTGCCGTCCAATCCGCAAAATAAATACTCCATTGCTTGTCATGAGATTCGAACCTGTGCTCCCTTGCAACATAATCCACGCCGCTAACCACTTGGCCACAAGCTCCTCTTGTGTCTTAAACCATGCGCAACTAAATATAAACTATGGGCCAAATTCTAAGGCCCAAGCAAAAAGAAACCAAAATGCAAAAGCCAAGACTTGAACCTTGGACCTCCTTCCTTCCCTGTGGCGTCACTCCCTTGTCCCCTAAGTGGCGTCACTTTGCCACTACACCACACACTCATTTTGTGTTATTTTCTCCATATTTTATTCTTAAGGCCTATCTCGCCAACTTCCGTGGTTTTTTCACCTAAAACCAAAATTTCCCCAAAGCCAATATTTGATCCCCGGGACTTCATGTGAAGCCCTCTAACCTTCCAAAATCACTTATCCAATAGGTCTAACTAGCATTTAAGCCGATCTCTTGTTCTCCAAAAATTTAAACGCTACTACGCCTAAGGCCCATTGGGCTCAATTCTCCTAGGCCCAATTTTGGGATGTTACAAATCTACCCTCCTAAAAGAAATTTCGTCCTCGAAATTTCCAACTAACTAACAGTCGCACATCCTAACCTACCACACTATGCTCTTGCTGCGCACTCTGATCTTAATAAAGCTGTCATTCCACCTTGACCACGTTCGCGACAACCACGTCCCCTAGAACTCATATCTAGCGTCGCGATTTAATCTGATTAAAAGTTTTATGCATTAGAAATTTTGTTCCACTGTTTTATCCACGAGCAAATTTTATGAATAGAAGTTTCTAGAAGTCGTTCTTTCGAGCAATCAAAGTTTCATCTCAAGTTCTCTGTTCTAATTCAAACATTCACATACTTCACTAAAGACACATTCATTCATCCATGTCACTTTCTTGAGCATTCCCAACCCAGGGGTAATTTCGACATTTTTCTATAGGGGTATTTCGGTAATAACTCATGGTCAATTTGAAAATAGTTTTCAAATTAAAGATATTTCAAAGTTTACAAAATCTCAGGGGTCATCTTGGAAAAATTTATTTTTCAAACCAGATGTGTTGCAAAAATTTCAGAAATCGGGGTTATTTTAGTAATTGGGGACGTTAAGGGTATTTTTGTAAATTTCCTAAATCAGGATATCTCGATATTTGTAAAACAGAAGTTTTTGATATTTTCATAATGTAAGAACATTTTAGTAAAAATCGAGGGAATTATGAAAATTTAGAAACTAACGGCATTTTGGTAATTTTGTTCATCAGGGGTAATTTTGTAAATTTTCAAATTAGGGTATCTTGAAAATAGCGTTTTTGTATACTTTTGCAAAGTAGGGAAATTTTATTAAAATTGGAGTTAAACCTAAATCTTGAAAGTCGTGGGCATTTTAGTAATTTTCAACACGAGGGTATTTTTGTAATTTCCCATACCAGTATCTTAACATTTTAAAATTTCGAGATTTTGGTATTTTGCAAAGTAAAATCATTTTAACAGAAGTTGAGGGTAGTACCGTAATTTTACAATACAAGGGCATTTTTGTAATTTTACCACTAGGGGCATTTTGGAAATTTTGGTAAATCGAGAAAACGTCTTTCAAAATCGATTTAGGGTTTACAAACCAAAGGGGTAAGTTTGAAAATTTTAAAACTAAGGGTTTTAAAACAAGAAGGCTAATCCCTTTCGGGTTTAATACTTGGTTTAGCCTTATGAACAAGTCTTCTTGGTTAAGGTGAACCGTAGCTACGCACTAGGTAGGATTCGAGTAAAGAGGAGGTGAGTCGCTAGGACTTCTTAAATACCAAGCTCTTCATCAATACCAATCCTCGACATGCGTCATGCGATGGTTGCCACACCTTAACTCGGTGACTTACTTCACGAGTTTGTTTAGTAGCCTTAAGTCTTATGCATGTGTTTGAGTAGACTAGTCCTGTAGTTCAACAGATCCTAGTTCACTAATCTACGTTCCCATAAAAGCCCATAATATTCACATATAAATCAATTCATCAAGTAGAGTTACTTACCGTGGATCATGGGTCGGAGATACAGTGCCATGCCGAATAACCTGAAAAATTTTATAAAAGCCCAAATCTTTGAAAAGCCAATAAAAATGTTTTGGGCCCAAAACCCTCAAAGCCAAGTTTCAATCGGGCTCGATACTAAATCAGAATACACCCTAAACCCGCCCACGAGCCTTGACCGGATCTCGGTTATGTCAACATGCGGAAAGACGGTTGAAAATCTTTTTGACTTAGAATAATCATAAAAGTTTGTTAACTTTTGAAAACCATGTCCATTTAAAGTAATATGAAAAACCTTAGTGTTATAAAATTGTCTGAATTTAAACTTTATTAAATACTATTTTGAATAAGCGAGTTGCTAAGATAAAATCCTCTTCACATAGTGGTTCATTTAATCAAGCCATAATTAGAATAATACCAAAATAATAGTAAGGCCCTTATTACAACCCATACTTAAACAAAATACTCAATATTAAAAATGCTTAAAATAATCCAAATATCTTCTTCTGCATGGGCCACCTTGTGTCCTCTCCGAACCCGGTCTATCTTTACACATCACCTGAAAATATTAAAGGAAAAAGGTGAGTCACCAAGACTCAGTGTGTAGCCCTTTTTCCCAGTTTAGTAAAATATCATACACCAATCATAAACAGGTTTAACATGCACAAGTTACGATATGCACCCACCTAGCCTTCCAAACACCTTTCTACCCCAGTGTGGTACCAAACCACTGGTGGTGCCAAACCACTGGTGACTTAAAGTCACAATATCCGTCAATACTTGTGGTGCCAAACCACTGGTGTCCCAAAGACACAAATGTGATACCAAATCATTGGTGACCAAAATCACGAATCAAGTGATGGGGCCAACCCATCGTGTGATACCAAATCACTGGCGTCAATCCCATAATGTAAACTGTGGGGCCAACCCACTGTGGTGCTAAGCCACTGGGACGAGACGCTATGAGGTGCCAAACCTCTGGAGGTGCCAAACCTCTGGTGACCGTAGTCACAATGTGGTACCAAACCACTGGTGTCCGTCGACACGAATATCACTTCCCCCTCCTCTCATATCACCCATCATCATACCAACTCATGTATAGTAGTCAAATCATGCAAACATGTTTAACGTTGCATCTCATAGCACATACATCATAAGTCATGACATTATGTATCAATAACAGTACTCATAATGAAACGGACTTACCTGAATCCGTGCACATACCCCATAGGGTATCATATCACTCAACCATACTATTTCGGTTTTACCAATCAATCAGTTTATCAAACATATACAAAGCAAGAAGTGTGTTAGTTTACACACCTGATTACTAATGCGACTATCAAATCCCGTAGATCAAGATCTAACGCACTAGATCCCCCTTCCTTAACACTTTTCGAGCACTAGCCACAACCCGAGATATGCGAGATCAAGCCTTCCCCTACAATCGGCCAAAACTAAACAACATAATCATGCTAATCAACCTCTAAGGGTATAATCGTAATTTTACCTACTAAGGGTATTTTCATAAATTCACACCTGCAATGGCCTTTCTGAAGGCCTAATGTCGCCACTAGCGACTCAGCTACCTTTTCCGGTTGTACCGGACGATTGGGCCTAAAACCCGATTTCGACCTATCCAGGCCCACACGCTCGTGTGGCCCACCTAGCACGAATCTAGCCACGTATATAGCTTCTACCCAGTCTAGTTCAACATATACTAACCAATCATGCAATTTACTCATATGGGCCCACGGGCCCATTGGGCCCACTTCGGCCCATCGAGGCCCAAGCAGCCCCAACCCACAAGAATACTACTGATGGCCTCAACTATCGCGTCGAAGCCCCACACGTGCGCTCGCATGCTCGTGTGGCTACTAATGCCGTGTGACCTGCATTTCGGCATTTGCCGCTCTACAACTAGAGTAGAGAGAGTTACACACCTGATAGGACTCTGGGCTAATCCGCGCTCCGACCACTCTTGTGCCCAAACGCCCTCCAAGATGTGTTAACTCTCCTCCTGGAATGCTCTTTATATAGCTAGCTCTTCACCTTCATTCTTTGTGTCTTTCCGATGTGGGATCCCTTCGTCAGTAGAGTTTAAATTCAACTAAAACTCTTGCCGTCCAATCCGCAAAATAAATACTCCATTGCTTGTCATGAGATTCGAACCCGGGCTCCCTTGCAACATAATCCACGCCGCTAACCACTTGGCCACAAGCTCCTTTTGTGTCTTAAACCATGCGCAACTAAATATAAACTATGGGCCAAATTCTAAGGTCCAAGCAAAAAGAAACCGAAATGCAAAAGCCAAGACTTGAACCTTGGACCTCCTTCCTTCCCTGTGGCGTCACTCCCTTGTCCCCTAAGTGGCGTCACTTTGCCACTACACCACACACTCATTTTGTGTTATTTTCTCCATATTTTATTCTTAAGGCCTATCTGCCAACTTCCAGGGTTTTTTTCACCTAAAACCAAAATTTCCCCAAAGCCAATATTTGATCCTGGGACTTCATAGAAGCCCTCTAACCTTCCAAAATCACTTATCCAATAGGTCTAACTAGCATTTAAGCCGATCTCTTGTTCTCCAAAAATTTAAACGCTACTACGCCTAAGGCCCATTGGGCTCAATTCTCCTAGGCCCAATTTTGGGATGTTACAACTTCAGCCGATCATGATACCTGAATGGAAATGGGATAGAATTACAATGGACTTTGTATCCGGTCTTCCTATGACACCGAGTAAGAAAGATGCCGTATGGGTTATCGTTGATAAACTGACTAAATCAGCTCATTTTGTACCGGTACGCACAGACTATTCACTTGATAAACTTGCTGAATTGTATATGTCACAGATTGTGAGGTTGCATGGTGTACTGAGTTCCATTGTTTCAGACAGAGACCCGAGATTCACATCGCGATTTTGGAAGAATTTGCAAGATGCTTTAGGTACTAAACTTCATTTTAGTACAGCCTTTCATCCGCAGACAGACGGTCAGTCTGAGCGAACTATTTTGATACTTGAGGACATGTTGAGATGTTGCGTTCTCGAGTTTGAAGGCACGTGGAAACGATACCTACCTTTGATTGAATTTGCTTACAATAATAGCTTCCAATCTAGTATAAAAATGGCGCCTTATGAAGCCTTATACGGGTGAAAATGCCGCACACCGTTATATTGGACTGAGCTCAGTGAGAATAAGATACACGGGGTTGATTTGATTAAAGAAACAGAACGGAAGGTAGCTATTATTAGAGGTAATTTGAAAGCTGCTTCGGATCGTCAAAAGTCCTATGCCGATTTGAAACGTAAGGACATTGAATTTCAGGTCGGAGATCGTGTATTCTTAAAAGTTTCTCCGTGGAAGAAAGTACTCCGATTTGGTCGGAAAGGCAAGTTGAGTCCGAGATTTATTGGACCGTATGAAATCATCGAACAAATTGGGCCCGTTGCTTATAGATTGAAATTGCCCTCTGAGTTAGAAAAGATACACAATGTATTTCACGTTTCGATGCTTCGCAAGTACAGATTGGATCCGTCTTATGTGATCACACAGTCAGAGATTGAAATCTGATCCGATTTGACATATGATGAAGAACCGACCCGTATCTTAGTTCGAGAAACGAAAGAGTTGATAAATAAGAGGATTCCATTAGTAAAAGTATTATGGAATAGACACGGAGTTGAAGAGGCTACGTGGGAACCTGAGGATTCAATGAGGCAACAATATCCGAACTTGTTTAACGGTAAGATTTTCGAGGACGAAAATCCTTAAGGGGGGAGAGTTGTAACAGACCGATTTTGACCCTAATCGGAACGGTGGTTTCGGGACCACGAATCCGAGTTCGAGAAATATTTTAATATTATATTTTGAGTCAATTATATGTGAATTAATGTGTGTGAAAGTTTCATATGAAAATTTAACTATTTGTGTGCTCAATTAGTTAAAAAGGACTAAATCGCATAACTGGTAAAAGTGGCCTTTTATTTGATTTATGGTTAAATTGATGTGGCTTTATTTTAGTGAAGTCCTTAAAGAGTAATATAACCATTTTAAGTTATAGTGGACGGCAATGTGGTCTTGTAACATGTTTTTAAGTATTATTTTATATGTTAAAGATTATATTATAATTGTTTTATAATTTAATAAAATCCCACTTGAGAACAACTCGATTTTAGCCTGATCAGAAATGTGATTTCTGGACCACGAATTCTAGTCGGAAAAATAAATTAATATTATTTTTCGTGTTAAGTATATATGATTGAGCATGTGTTAAAATTTCGTGAATTTATTTGACTATTTGTATGTTTAATTTAAGAAAAAGGATCAAATTACATAAGTGGTAAAAAGTAGCATTCATTAAATTAAAGGGTTTAATTGAAGTGTTGTTTGAAAGAATGAATTTGCATGTCAATTAACCCAAATCTCATGGTGATGGACGGCATAATGAGAGTATGCTTATATTAAATCAATTGTTTTTAGTTAATGGCTTTTTATTCACTTATTTTATAATGTGAAGGGAATAAAATAATAATAAGAAAACATTATTTTTTTTTATCTCCCCATTTCCTTCATCTTCTCCACGAAAACAAAGAGGAAAGAAGAGAAAAACTTAAGCTTCATAGTTTCGGTTGATGCATGTTCTCTTAAGGTAAGTAATCGAGCTTGATTTTTTTTGTAAATTCTTGCATGGTTGTGCTAGTTATCTTGAACACTATGGAATCCATGTGGAAAATTTTTAGTTTGAAGCTTATTCTAGGTTCGGCCATGAATAAGAACCTTGATTTTATTATGTTGATGGAAGATTTCTTTTTAGCAAAAATTAGATATCAACATGGTTGAGTAGGAAATTAGATGAAATGGATGTGAGAAGGTCTAATTTATGTGAATAAATGGTTAAAGGTTTAAAATGAAAATTTGATGGGTTGCATAGACTTGCAGCAAGATGTAGAAGGTTCGGCCCTTAAGGAATTAATTTAAATTCCATGTGTTTTGTGTTTTATGCTTGGAGGACTAAATTGCAGAAATCTTTAAATACTAGGGGTAAAATGGTAAATGTTGTAATTATGAGTTTTTGGATTAAATTGAATGAATATGAGTTTGAATGTGTTCAAATTGAATTGTTTAGATCAAGTACAAAAGAAAAAGGAATTGGATCGGGGAAAGACAAAAGTTCTCGAATAGCCGATTTACACGGTCTATTAACAACCGAGGTAAGTCCTTAAGCTATAATATATTGAAGAATTATTTATGAACCTATTATATGAAAATGTTTGATACATTTTAGTACCTATTTATGTCCTAGCCGAATGTATATAAGTATATTAGATAAATTGCATAATTTGACAATGTGATATGAATAAGTGTCTTGATGCGAATTGTGGGATTGTAAAATGGCATAATGTTTTTAATTGTTTAATGTGAATAAGTTTAGTTAAATTGGACATGTAATATAGTTATGAAATGTGTGTGGAATGATTTATCACATTGATGTGTTTTGGGCTTTAAGCCTAGCAGGCCTAGTGCCGGTGATTTAATTCAGGCTTTAAGCCTAGCGGGCCTAGTGCCAGTGACTACTTTCGGGCTCTGAGCCTAGCAGGCCTCGTGCTGGTGTTACTTATCGGGCTTTATCGCCTAGAAGGCTTAATGTCGGTGATGTGTTTTATAAAGGAGAAACCAAATATTATTCAAGGCAAACCATAATTAATGTATCTAGCTAACGGCTCAGGTAAGCATGTAAGGTATGTTATGTTTAATATTACTTCAGTCGAGTTAATACTATGAGAATTGTGTTATATATGTTTGAGGCTAATATTGATGTGTATGAGTATTATATGATTGAATTTGAGTTTTAATGAACTATTAGTATTCGGTCTTGTATAAATAAATATACTTAAATGTTTATGTGAAATGTTATAAGTTGAATGTTTTAATTGCTTAAATGTTAAAATGTTATATTATCATGAGCTTAAGACTTACTAAGCTAGTAAGCTTATTTGTGTGAAATGTTCTCCTCTGTTTTATAGATTTTGGTTACGCTACGGGCTCGAGATGGATCGTTAAGAAAGTCGCCCACACTATCGATCTATTTTGGTACTCTTTATTTTGGGTTTTCGGTTAAAGGCATGTATAGAAAAGACTGTGATGTTGTTAAGATGATAACTTTTGTCTATGTATATATATTAGCCATGCGAATGTGGCTTATATTTGATGTTAGTTGAAGTAGAAATATTCGGCTTACTTTAAATGGTCAAATGATGTGCATGGATGAATATTAGTTTGAATTTATATATACGGCCATAGTATAGATGAATATTATAGATATAGTTAAATTATGATTGTTGTATTGTATGCATGATTTGGTTCATGGGCTATACATGCATTCTGTACTAAAATCCGGTGAATTTGAAATTATGGAATTTGACTAGTCTTGTTAAATTGAGGGAATGGTAGGCTAATTATAATAATCTTTGTGATTATTAAATTGTTCAATTTGGCTTTGGCTTAATAAATTAAAAAATGGGAATCTCATTATGGATTATATATATATGTACGGTCATGGTCTTTTTGTCTATAATAGGTATAAATGTGGTTTTGTAAAATAGTATATATAATTAGTAAGTAAGAAACGTTATATATATATACATATAAGTGTCTTATTTATTATTTATTTTATTTTATATATTAAAATGTTTAGAATTGTTGCATGCGTATGGTTTTATAAATGGTAAAGAAGTAGGTTTATTCTTTATTTATGTTAATAAGTTATTTGTTCATATTAACCACTTTCAATACCATAAGTGGTATTGGCTATTAAATTTTGTGAAATGTCTTGTCTGGTCTAGTATATATATATATATATATATATATAATTATAAGAATAGTTGATTTATAGTTATAGATATTCAAATGTCATTATTATGGATAAGAAATGAACATGTTTCTTGGTTGGTTTAATTACGAATTGAAATGAATGGTGCAATAGTATATTCGGCCAAGGGGTATACTAATATGTTGTTATATGTGTAATTGATTATTAAATGGTGAAATGGTTCAATTGTTTTAATATGCATTTGTAGTATAGTATTATAAATGAAAACTCCGTTTATGTTACATGAATGTTGGTTGATACTCGATATAAGCTATAATTTGGCGTAAGTTGAGATATGATTTATATATATATATATGTCAGGAATATTTAAGTTATGTGATTCAGACATTGTGTGTTTGAGTACGGGTAATAAAACTCATTATACATTTATTTTTTTTAAAATTTTTAATCGGTTGTAGTGCATTATAATATGGAAATGATTGCATTGCTTGTGCTTGAATCCAATTGAAGTTTATTTCGTAATTGAGTTTAGAGTAGTAATGCCTCTTAACCCCAATCCGGCGACGGATACGGGTTAGGGGTGTTACACGTGGTCACTATTGACTTGCACCACACGGCCAGTCACACACCCACGTGTCCAGCCCGTGGTCGCTACTGACTTGTTTTGAATTAAAACAACGAGGGACACGGTCGAGCCACATGCCCGTGTGCTCAACCGTGTGGGCAATTATAGGTCATTTTCAAGGCCAAAATGCCACCCACACTTTGAGCAATCCCTACAATCATCATACCAATTCAATACATGCCAAAATGATCAACTTTTCCAAGCATTCAAAGACAACTCAAGCATACCATTTCAAACAACATTTAAACCAAATTATTCCAAAGCATTTCCAAACATGAATCATTCACACCTTACCACTATTATAAGACATATTCTCATCAACGATATACTAGCTTTGCATAAAAAAGCTTACCATTCATATTATCATCTCATTTGCCATCAAACCATATCAAAACATGCATCATATATCTTGGCTACTCACTATCATCACAAACATTAATCTAGCCAAATCACATGGCTATGTACACATGTCTTAAACATACTCCAAAACAACTAGCCTATACATGCCATATTTAGCTATATACACTTCCAAAAAGTACCAAAGTTGAGTTTGATAGTGTGGTGATGATCCTTGATGGTCCCCTAGCCTCTCGTAGCTTTAACGATCTATAAAACAGAATAAACAGACACAAAGTAAGCTTTAAAAAGCTTAGTAAGCCATATACAAATAAACTTAACATATATTCAATTATAAGCATGGCAAATCAAGTTCATAAGTATAACTTCATTCCATACACATAAGCTTCTCTTTGACTCAATTGGTTTGCCATTGCTCACCAGCACATCATATCTCAAGCATCTCTTTTGCTCAAATATCAAACATACACTTATCACACTTTGTTCATAGCATCAATGTACATGTTAGCTTACCTTTTATGCTTATTCAAAGCATATACTTCAAACATACCTGAAATGGATGGATATCACATATAATCATTCATTTTTCGAATTCGTCCGTTGAACCGTTCGGAACTAAATATGATACTTAGAATGCTCAAAATAGTTGTACAATGCCAACGTCCCATACGTGGTCTTACATGTAACCAGATATCAATGCCACTGTCCCATACAGGGTCTTACACGAATCAGTACGATGCCAATGTCCCAGACATGGTCTTACACGTAGATCTCATATCGAGGCCAATGCCCCAAACGTGCTCTTACACGAAATCTCGAATCAACGCCAACGTCCCAGACGTGGTTTTACATGATATCACACATCAGACACGTATGTCATGACATACGTAACCCTAACTCACACAATATAATCCCATTCAACAAATCACTAAATAGCCCAAATATGCAACATACACTTCCATTAATAACTTCATCCTTTCATAAATTAGTAATAATGAGCCATTAACTATGCCAATATATGAAAAAAAAGGTTCATCTTTAAAGGAGCCAATACATAATTGGCCAAAATAACAAAACACTTCATCTAGTTTAGCCCCTATACATGCTGTACTCAAAATACTAAGTCTAGATATACCAAGATGAGCTGATAGTGTAGGTGATCTTCCAATTTTCTTCGAATCCTGACTCGGCTCTTTGACACTATAAAACAAGGGAAACTAAAGAGAGTAAGCTTTAAGCTTAGTAAGTTTACATGTAAACAATAAACATCATAACATATGCTAATCAATAAATAGCATTTCATAATAAGTAAGAACATTTCACAATCCAAGATCATGCTTACTTATTCATCTCTTACCACTTTCCAACCATATCACAAACCAATTGCTCTTATTATTTAACATACATCCCTGCACTTATCACCGCACAATCACATGAAACAACACATCACAATTTCACAATAAGTCATTCTTAGTAATACCAAACACTCGGTGGTTTTGCACTTAGCCCACATTTATCTTTAACAGGGTGGTATCGCACATAGCCCACCGACAAGAATAATTACGATGGTATCGCACATAGCCCACCAAATAATAATATTAACGATGGTATCGCACACAGCCCATCGTGAATAAGTAAATAGGTGGTATCGCACATAGCCCACCAATAAGAACAATTAATGTGGTATCACACACAGCCCACCATTATCTACTACGGATAATTTTCTATACATACAAATCTATTTCAACATTCATACGTAATTTATTCATTTTCTACCAAATTCAATCCGTTTAAATCGTAAGAGTTCTCAATCATACAATGCACCAATAAGCAACAACATATGTATCTAAGATGCATCGTTTACACATAAACTTACCTCGGTGCAAAATGCGTTAATCTGCGCTTTAATCCGAAACCTTGCCTTTTCCTCGGTCAAGGTTAATTCCACGCTCTTCTTGATCTATAACAACAAAATTTCACTCATTCAATCATTTTATAATCATAATACATCATAACCTCTACTTAAGCAAAAATGACCATTTTGCCCTTATACTATGGCAAAATTATGATTTTGCCCTTAGGCTCGTAAATCATTTTTCACTATATTTTCTCATTAAACAAGCCTAGTTGAATATTTATTTCTCTTACAACAACTTTCAAAATCATTTATTTCATGCATTTATTACACAATTTCAATCTTTGTAAGTAAGTCCTATTTAGGTGTTTTCATGGCAACACCCTTCACAAAGGTTGTTTCTCATCTCACTAACATTCATTTTCTTCCATAAAAAATCAGCTAACAACATAAACTCTCTCATGGCAAGTCCCTAAACTTTCAACCATTTAACAAATTAGTCCCCTCATTAGCTAGCTTAAGCTTTGGGGACTCCAAAAGTACAAAAATCATCAAAAATAATCATCAAAATGACTTACTTGCAAGGATGAGATGTAGCTGAAAATTTGAACTTCAAAAACCCCTATTCTCTCTTCAATTTTCGGTGGAGAAGAAGTGTGAATAGTAAAAGATGACAACTCTTTTATTTATCTTATTTTATTCATTTTTAATCACCCAATGTCACTAAATTTTGACTAAAATTAATGCTCTTATCCCCTTGCTTCCTATGGCCGGCCAACACACTCTATATGGCCTAATTGCACTTTAAGGACCTTCAATTTAATATTCTATGGCTATTAGACACCTTTACCTTGAAAAATAGAACTTTCGCACTTTATGCGATTTAGTCTTTTTTCACAATTAAGCATTCAATCGTTAAAATTAAAGCATCAAAATTCCCATGCATTTTTATAAAAATGTTATAACACATAAAATAATACCAAAATAATTTTCCTCAACCTCGGATTGGTGGTCTCGAAACCACTGTTCCAACCAGCCCCAAAATCGGGTTGTTACACTCATTTAATCAATCCATAACATTTTCCCAGCAACTTTGTCGAAACAACAAACTTGTTTATAATTAATCGCACTTACACTTCCCGAATTGTGATGTTCGAATGGCTAATTGATCAAGAACGTCTTTCCCTAATTAACATGTGATTAAAGGCTGATTAGGAGGGCTCAATAACTCAAATTAATGCTGGGAAAAGATAAGTAAGAACCAAGAAACAAAACAACCTCCTTTCTTGCATATAGGCACACGCACCACCATCGTGATGGCCAAATTCGAGGCTTATTTAAAATTAATTTAAAGGTCCAATAAAAATCTGGAAAAATACCTTTAAAATATTTAAAATTCCCCTAAATTACAAATCTGGAAACAAGATTAATCAACAAATTGAAGAAAGAAGAGATCTTACACAAGCTAGTTGAAAGAAACGGCATTGGCACTTTCTTGGTAATGTTCGGGATCGATCTTGGAGTTCAAGATTTCAGATTTGAGGCTGATTTTAATAAGGAAAAATATCAACAAGATGGTGGAGAAGATGTTAACAAATCTTGAGACAAAAAGAAAAAGAAAGAGATGGTAAAACTAGGTGTAGGCGACGACAATAATGGAATAAAAAAGAAAAAAAATGAAGATCAATGAGGATAGAAGAGGGGAGGAACGACTAGGGTGAGTAAAAATAGAATAAAGGTTGATTATTTTGTGTAAAATTAACATTTATACCTAAGGTTACAAGGGTATAGATGTCACACACATTAAAAACAAGGGATTTTGTATAAAGAAAATAGTTATTTTGCATGGGAAAGGATTCAAACTTGGGGCCTCAATTTAATTTTCATGTTTTTGCATTTATCAATTAACCACTAGGCTATTTCCTTATTTTTGAAATAATTTTTCAATATTTATTTTAAAAACAATGTGTGTCACATACTAGGGCTTCACTACGATGCCATCAAGGTTATCTGTCACTTCAAATCAAATCTCATTAATGTTTCTAACTTCTCAAGCTCACTAACCTCACATCAAAGTTCATCTAGACCATAACCTAATTTGGGTCTAAATTGGACTCTGTTAAGAAGGAAATCATGATACAAGGGACTTACTCCAAACCCTCATTCTTCTATAAATACTCATTCTTCCAAGACTAAAGGGAACACAAACGAAACCATTAGCCATCACTTTGTTAAAACACCACTGTAATTCTTCATCCTTAGTGGCTCTCCACACCACACATGTTTTGTACTACCACCGTAGTTTACTCCAAAACTTAATATAATTTAATTGTTATAACAAGTATCTTTATGAACTAGATATATAGTAGATATGTTGATTTTATATAATTGTTCTTTGAAATTTGATCCACAATGTTAAATATTTTCTTTACAAACTATTTATACACTCTTAAGCCCTAAAGTTCCTAAAGTTGAACACTATGCTTTGCAAATTTACGATAAAATTTTCTTTTGATTTAAATTGTTCTTTAGAATAATACATTGCACCCAAGGTTGTTAAAATAGAATTGGATTGGAAATTTCAATTAAGGGTAAGCATTTAATTGAATCGAGTGAAAGAAATTACACTTAGTCGGGTTGATTTTTTTTAATGAATTGAATTGAGTGAAATGAAATTCGAATAGATTTGAGTCAAATAATATTTTTCAGGTTAAATTAAAATAATTTAAACATGTGAAAATAAGAACTTAATGACAATATGACTAAAGTCCAAATTAGAGCACATAAATTTAAAACTTTATTTTTTTATAGAATTTTAAATAATTCTTTGTTTGAATTTTTTATAAGGTTTTTGTATAAAAAAACTTGGGTTTTTTTATATTTTTTAATATTATTTTAAATTTTTTATAATTGTTTTAGAATAATTAAATTACTTATTTCCAAAATAGTAATAGATATAAGGGACATTTACTAAGTAGTAAAAATTTAATTCAAATTTAATTAAAAAACTAAATTACTTATTTAAATTTATTTAAAAAATCCAACAACTTAATTTAATTAATTTAAGATTTGAATCCTTTTAATTATTTTCTAACCCAACCTCAATTAAATGAATTTAGTTTAAATTCTCGAGTGTTTAATGAAAGTTAGTCAATATCGTACCAGTGAATGTACCATTTTCCTACTAATATTAGTACGTATTAGTATTGATATCAGTCTATTTTGATGTATCATTTCGGGTTTATCACTATTTTTTAAAAACATTTTATATATGTATATAAAAAGTATTTACAAATATCAAATAATAAAGTTAAATAAATCTAAAATATTACTCATCAAAAATAAAATTTTAGTTGAAGTGGTAAATAATTTTTTTTTAAAAAATGTTAGTGGCATAGGTTCAAATCTCACAATAGCTAAATTTTAAGATAAAAAATACTTATAAATTATATAAAATAATTTTTAATAAGTTTCACAAATGCAATTTATCAGTATCATCGCATACTACTATACATATAATAATTCATAAATCAATAAATTCAAAATAAAAATAAAAAATTTAAATTTGAATATATTTTTTACAATTTAAAAATTAAAATATGTTTTGAAATTAACATTTATTTGTACCGATCAATATATTATATTCCGATTTGTACGGATAAAATTAATATATATAACCAATCAAAATTTAAACTAAAATAAAATCTAAAATTTATTATTCCCATTAATACGAATGGTTCCAAAACAGTATCTATTATGATAAAGAAAAAAGTTGAAATACATGTAGGTAAGAAGAGGGAGTATTGAGGCCAAAAAATATCAGCCTCGGATTTCGTTTCCACACTGTCTCACCCTCTTTTTCTCTTTTACCTACAACTCCCTATTGAGGCGTGATCTCCTCCTGTTCTTAATCTTATCAGCTCTTGGCTCGGCAATCACACCCGAACCTCTACATCTCCCCACCCTTAACCAACACGTGTCTTACCTTTGATTCGCTCCAAACAGCTGTTCCCAATATTTTACTGTTACAGGATTTTAAATTGGATATTGAATGACGGCTTCTGCAGTTTAGGTGGAATTAGCTTATGCGTATAGTTTTAGTAATAAATTAAATAGTAAATTACAAAAGTGGTTATTTTTATTTTTAGTCATTTATGTTTAGAATATTATATTTTAATTATTTATGTTGTTATTTTATTACAAAGTAGTTACTCTATCGTTAAACTTCGTTATCTCTCTAACGGTAGTTTTACATGGCAATCCAAATAGATTTTAAATGTCAACTTGGATGTCCAGTTGCTAGGATAAAAATAGGTTTTTAATTAAATAAATTTAATTTAGACTGCCACGTAAGACATCTAAGTTGGTATTTAAAACTCATTTGGACTGCCATGTAGGACTGCCATTAGGGAGATAACGGAACTTAACAGTAGAGTGATCACTTCGTAACAAAGCAATAACGTAAATGACTAAAACGTAACATTACAAGCATAAGTGACTAAAATGTAATCTGAGACAAACAAAAGTGACTATTTTTATAGTTTATCTTAAATTAAAATAATTAATTTAAAAAAATATTTGTATTGATTGTATCGATTTAATTATGATGACATCATTTGAAACATTATGCATCAACTGATGCATGAATACATGTTAAAAATATATTAAATTATTCTTATACCATTTATAGTAATTAATAATTTAATTTGTTAAAAATATTATTTATAATAAAAAATATTATTTATAATCAATACAATATTAACTACTTTAATCTAATTTTTTATTCTCATGGAACATAAAAAGACCCAGACAAGGTTGGAGTTGGACACATCATAAATTTGTGTTGAAGGTAAATAATAATAATAATAATAATTTTGTATAAGCGGTAGGAACATGAGATTTCAAGATCACAATCAAAATTAATAGTTAATAGCAAAGTTGAGATGTTAAGACTTAATTTAGAGAAATATATAAAATTTATTTAGTCATTATTCAATAAATATTTGTAAAATAGTGTGAATTAGTTATTAAAAAATGCAGGAACCATTGACATGGTTTACGTAATAGCTCAATCTTTTTTGGAATAAATAAATGGTGAGGCTAACATTGTAATTTGCAAAACAACATTTAAACCAACAATAAAAATATAATCATCATGGAAAATCAAAAGTGGGTAATTGATAAGATTTCCAGTTTGGGTTTAAAAACATGGTAGTAGTAACATTCTTCACAAATATCAAAAACTAAATTGATGATTGTCACCAATCCATTTTATTCATTAAAAGCTGAAAATGACATTCAAAATATTCCTTCTGCAATACTAAATAATCAACATCAAACTCTTATTTTTTTATTTTATTTTTTCCATCTACCAAAGCAAAAACATGAATGTTATAAGATATCTTGGATTGAGGGACCCCCCTTCATCGGTAGATGGGGATTTTCCATCAATGTCCATATGCCACGTGGCGACTCATGAACACCAGCTCGAATCACTCATCATGCCCCCGGATCTGAGTATTACACCCAGACACCAATCCAATCCAATCTCATCCCCCACGGTTTTTCTTTTATCCCCTAAACTCTTCTTAATAATTTCTTAGTATCTCATCATTATTTTTATTTTTATTCCAATAATATTGTACCTTCTACATAACACTGTATATATATATATATATAGCAAATATGGAACTAAAAATATTTAATCTACATATTCCCCTTCTCTCTCCTCCTGTCTTTTCTCTCTCAATACTCTCGCTCAAATAATTCATTTTCTTTCTTGCTTCCTCCTGAGTACGGTTTAATCATCCATCTTTTTTCCTTCATTCAACCTGTGTCTGCTTCCCAGAATATAATGCTCCAACAAGGTACGTGTATATGCAAAAGTAATTACTATATCATTGATGTACTTGAATTTTTATTTATGTCTTCTATAGCAAATGATTTCAAAGAAAAGAAAAACATGTAATAATATTTCTATCTTTGTCTTGTGTAGTTAAATTATTGATTTCTTTTTTTCATTTTCAGCTGATGGGTTTCTTAATTTATTATATTTCTTTGTAAAACACTTGGATCTTATCAAGATAACTTCTTGTTTTTGATTTAACACCTTTTTTTCTTTTTCTTTTTTTTTAAAAAAATCTTGTTTAGCTGAGTGAGTGATGGGGTTTTATGCTTCTTATTCCTTGAATTTGATGCAAAGTCTTTTTTTTCTTAATTTTAATTTACTTTTTATAAATAAATTGTAATTTTTTTATCTGTATTTGTTTTATATATATATATATATATATATATATATATATATTTCTCATTGTCATTTTTGCTGTTAAAAAGATTAATAATGCTGTGTCTCTGCAGCATAGTACTAACTATGAGAGTAACTTATCTGCATCATTGACTAGTTTTTTTTTTTTTTTTAATAACAAATTTTGGGTGTGTTTGAGATGCTTCCTTGCAACTCCATTTTTGAGTTGGGTATTTTCTGAGTACATTAAAAAAAGTTTCCCTTTTATGGAAATGGATCTGCTTTTTCACATCTCATCATAAGTAATAATAATAGTAAAAAAGATCAACAATAATATCAAGTATTATTTTTCATGTTTTGTTTATTGATCTTTCTATGAAAAAACTGAAAGTAGCATGCATGGTGATGGACATGATTTCTACAGCGGGCTTTTGTCTCTTACACCTTAAACAATTCTTGTTTTTTTCTTTTTCTTTTTGCTATATTTAACTATGTATGATTATGGCTATTTTTTTAGTAAAAACAATACATCATCGATGTATATTAAGTTTCTAACTACTGCCGTCTCATCTATTGTTTCCCTATCATATTCTTTCCTTTCTTTGTTGTATTTTTGGATTCATTACTGGTTTTTGATTTGATAGAACTGTGAGTTTCCACAAAGTAAGGCCCAAAAATAAAAAAGAAAATGGAGGGTGACACATTGAGGCTTGGCAATGGTGGTGGTCAGATAGATGGGAAGGTGGTGCAGACATTTCAGAAGAGCTTTGTTCAGGTTCAGAATATATTGGACCAAAATAGGCTGCTAATCAATGAGATAAACCAGAACCATGAGTCCAAGATCCCTGACAACTTGGGAAGGAATGTTGGTCTGATTAAGGAGCTCAACAACAACATAAGGAGAGTGGTTGACCTTTACGCAGATCTTTCAACTTCCTTCACCAAATCCACGGATATTGCCTCCTCTGAGGGTGGTGACTCCAGTGGTGGTGGTGGTGCTATGAAATATTCAGATGGCAGCAAAGGTGGCCATAAAAGAAACAGGCCAGCTTAAAAGAACAGACTTGGGTTTTATGTTTTCATTAGTGATTCTTTCGCATGCAATTGGTACTTGGTACTCAGATCAGATTCTGTAACTCTCCCCCTTTGTATCGGTGTTGGAAAAAGCTTACTGCTCACATTTGTTAGGGAAATTAAATAATCTGGATGGAACTTCTTCTATTGCATTGTAACCCCCCAGCTTGTAAGTTGTAATCATGTAATGTAATAACCCTTGATCTAATTGAAATGAAGCAAGTGGCGGCCTTACTTTCCAAATTTTAACTTTGTTACACTTTCAACTTTTAGTGATAAAAAGAGAGGTAACACCTTTAACTGATAAAAAAGCTGATATCTATAATGGGTGTAAACTGTTTATATATATACTCTCAGATTCTTGACCATGAAGGTTCATTAATGATCTACTTTTGGTTGGAAACAAAGTCTCATTATATACCCCTTTAATTTATTCCCTTTCCAACCTCAATCCAAAAGCATATTCTTCCTGGCCTTTTCTAAGAAGCATGTTAGAGTTTTCTTGGGAAGAAGATGGATTGAAGATGTGTTTGGGCTTGTGAGAGCTTAGGACCTGCAAGGAAGAACCATGAAGCGTCTCTGATGCTTTAATTCGGCAAGAGAAAGGTGTTGAGAGCTTAAGAGAATATTTAGCCTGAGTAATGATGATGTCTGTGCTCCCTCCCTCTCGTGTTTTGCTTGGTAGGGTGTAAAGAAAATTGAAAGGATGAAAAATATAATATTTCATTTCATAGGTATACTTGTAGGGGAAAAGAAAAAACTGAAAAGAAAATTGTTTTTTTTTTTAATTTTTTTCGATTACTAGATAGACTTGTAAAATGGAAGAATTTTTTTTTAAATATATAATATTAAATTAAATACACATCTCTTATCATTTTAATTTGAAATGATTAATTTTTATACATTAAAATAAAAAATAATCTTTTTTATTTTCTTTCTTCTCACTTTTTTTTCTTTAACAAATCACATTAAAAATTCATTTTCTTTTTCACTCTTCTACTCTTCTCCCAACCCATACTTTTTTACTCAAAGCACACTCTCAAAATCATCGTTCTTGAAGAGCAAACGTGAGCATGCGTCATTAGTTAAATGAGATTGTATCTCTAGTCTCCTTATTAATTGCTGGATTTCGACAACTATCTATTATCCATTATTATAATGCCACCTTTGTATGTTTTGGGATTTAGGGCTTTTAGATCCTTGATTATGAAGTGGTTAGTATAAGAAAGCAAAATTAAGTAGGCATGAAGATATGTGGTTTTCAATCTCATTCCTCTCTCACATATGATACCAAAGGGTCCATACCCTCTTTTAGTTTCAACCGCTTCCATTTGCTGTGAAATCACTATTTCACATTGCTTTTGTTGAATATACTTTGTGGAGAACTGAAAGGTGCTTGCTGGTGCACATATACATCTAACTGAAAATGATATTGAGAAAAGTTAATCATAATGAACCAAAGCAGCTTTAAGTTCAAACCTTTTTGATTCCCACTTACCCTATCACCCACCACCACGAAAAACAGAATCTTAGATAAGGAGATGAGAGCTTTTGACTATTTTTTTTCTTATGCTTTAAATTCCTTTTTTTTCAACCAATGCCATTTTGGCAATCTCTTGGATACTATTGGGTAAAGGAAAACAAGTATATTGTAAAATAGATAAATAAAAGGAAAAAAGAGGGGTAGTTCAAAGTAAAGCACTACAAAGAGTTGCAAGAGAGAAAAGACAAAATATATGTGTGAATAGTGACCCCCAACAACATGACAAGGGGCCCTACTTATGAAAATATGAATTTCTCCATGCTTATCCCTTCTCTTCCTACCTAGGTTATATTACTTCTCATTACCTATATATATCCTTTTTATTCTCTTTATACAATAAATGTGTTTTTTATGACTTTCTTTATGATAGATTCCCTTAATAGCTAGCACTTGTCTTTTGTTACATGGACCCACATTATATGGCAGCTGCTTAGTTTCCTAGGGATAAAAAAAACACCCACATCATTGATTCTTCAAATAACTTGTTTTTCTTTTTTCTTTTTTAGATTTTTCAAGGAAAAAAAAAAGGAAAAAGAAAAACATTCAAGTTACATAGTTGTATTATTATCATTATTTTTCTTTCTATCATTTTAAGCTCATCGTTAGGTTCTTTTTACCAAACTTTTTTAGTTCAAAGAATTATTTATAATATTAACATCTGATTAGAGAAAGTGAAAATCAACTTAAATAAGACTAGTTTCATATGTTAAAATGGATAATGACACTTTAAAAAATACAATTATAATGTGAACCTTATAACTAATAGCAAGAATTGCTGCATTATTAATCAAAATCGTATATGTACTCTTGCAAGAAAACTGTCGGCCAACAACCACTTTAGGGATAATGGAGAAAAAAATTGTTCTTTTTTTTTTATTTAGAAAATGGCTAAAAAATTGTTAGCAACTGAAAAATCTAACTCTAAATAATTAAGAAGTTGATGAGATTTGTTTAAAGATGAGTTATGTCACGCTACAAAATATAGGGAATCAATTGTAATAAATAAATAAGAAATTTTAATAGGCTTGATGGTTAAGTGCTACTTTCTTATACTTGAGGTTTTAAATTCTAACGGTTAAGAGTTAACTTTCTCCTTAAGTGATTATAGGTTTGAGCCATTCTATTCCCTTTCATTTCCTTTTTATTTCGGCCTAAAATTTTGGGTTATTTACCCTTGCTGCCCCTAAGGTTTCAAACCCTAACTATTTAACCATTGTTTTCCCAATTGTACTAGGTTTGCCTCTTTTCAAATCCTAGTAAGACTTCACTTCATCTTTTTTATTTCTTCTCTTTTTCTTTTCTTTACTCTTCTTTGCACTATAGTTTACATTTTTTTGCTGTTGAATATTTTTTTTGGTATCAAATCAATCCCCGTTAAATCGTTTTTCTACCGATTGATAGCCTTCATATTTTCATTAAAGTTCAGTAAGTGCATTCGTTTTAATAAGTGGAACTCATAATTTCGAAATAGCATCGTTCGGTTTTAATCTTTCAATTCAACTACAACTACTCAATCTTTTACGGTTCTTGCCAAATCTTTTGCTAATCTTGAAAAATCTTGAAATCAATCGATAACTCGTGTATAAATGTCATTGAAGGACCGAATTTAGGCAAATTGGATTGGATTTGATAGTGAGGAACATCGATCGAACTCCCGGTGAAAGGTGTATCTTCTTTACCAAGTGAATCAGGGCAAATCGTGTGTAGATATATGGCCACACAATCTCTTACACGGGCATGTAGACCACACGGCCATCACATGGTCACGTGCTTCTGTTATGTCAAGGTACCTTCAACTTTCACACGGCTAAGAACCTCCCACACGGCCTGTCACACAATCGTGTCTCTCTTATAGGGTAATTTGTACATTTGCCGCATGAACACAGTTTGTTACATGGCTGTGTAACCCTTCCACAAGGCTTATAACTCCTCATATGGCCTGGCCATATGGCCGTGTGACCCTTGTTTTACAATATTGCCCCAAATTCTATGAATTGTTTAGTTTAGTCCTTGTATAACCCACGAAATGTTTCTAGAGTTATTATTCACTCAATTGAGTCCGTGATATAATGAACATGCTAGAATCTATGAGTTGGTGAATGAATTGCTACTGTAATAATGATGGTATACAAATGTTACAAGTTTACTGTCTCTGTAATTCTGATGAATTATTACTATTATTTTTACCATTACATTACTAATTGCTTGTTCAACATGCCTACTGTTATTGTTGAACTGAATACATGTTAAGCATGCCTACTATTAATTTTGAACCTAATACAGGTTAAGCATATCTAATGTTATTGATTGAATTGAATATATGTTAAAGCATGTCTACTATTTTTACATGATACTGTTACAAGCATGTCCTATTACATTGTATGGGGTGAAACGATTGTAAGGAGGAAGTATTGGCAGTTTAATAATCTACAACACTAGTGGTTCATCCACAAATTACTGATAGCTTTTATCTGCAAATATGTTGTGCATCCACAACAAGTGACAATTTATCTGTAAATGTTTTTATCTAAAAATACTGGTGGTTAATCCACAATTTTTACTACTAGCAGTTTATTTGCAAATATTGGTGGTTCATCCACAAACTAGAGTGTATTGGTTGGAAGACTTCTAGGGAGCTCTTACTATTGAGTGTAGTAAAGTATGGGTACAATCTTTCTTGTTATTTTTGCATTGCATTAATATTCACATACATGCTCAAAATAACTGTTGGCTTATACTTTGTTATATGATTGCATTTGTTCTGAAAACTATTTGTTGTATGCATGTTTACTATTTTGCACTGGTTTACTTGTGATGGGACTCGCACTGAGCTTCTTAAGCTCACTTTTCTTTAATTTTCATCTTTACAGATAACTCACTAGGTTAGAACACAGACTTGTCATCTGTTGGACTCAACACAGATAGTTTTTTTATAAAAAAATATTTTAGATTCATTAATTCCAATTTCTGCTATTGAAAAACTATATTAGTTTACTTGAGCTGTGGCATAGGGCTTAGGTTTTGGGATTTATATAGCATGCATGACATTTATTTTGATTATAAGAGGTAGGAATCTGAGTTTTAATTAATTATACATGAAATAAGGTTTTTATTAAAACTATGTTCGATATCACTTTTTCGCTGCATAACTAAGGAAATGAGGTTTGAAAAATATATACATTTATAATTCTAGAATTCAACTTTTGGAAAATAATCATTAAGATTAGCCAATTTTTGAAAATAAATTGTAACCCTTTTGAAACACACTAAGTTTTCCTCTAAAATTAAAGTAAACGTTTTAAACAATTGTTTTTAAACTTCGATAATTCTGCTAGGCCATTTCGATGGCCAATATAATCTTCAAAATTTGGTTTTAACATCTAGGCCGGGTTTGGGGGTTACATGTGGTGTATCAAAGCCTAGGTTGTCTAAACTCAAATTGTGGATTTTTGAATGAGTTTGCATGGATATCATAAAGGAGTATTTTTGGGAAAAGCCATGTCATAAGTTTTTGAAAAGTTGATTTTCTACAAGAAGATAAATTTGAGACTCCAATGTCGGTACTACTTTAGATATTGAAACTTTAGATAAATTGTAATCTTTAGACTATAAACACTTAAGAGAAATAGCTAATGCTTGAACTTTTTATTTGAAAATTGTAGATATACTTTAGAATTTAAACATTTAAAAATTCAATATGAACACTCAAGGTAGACGTGGTAGGGGTATGTCATGTAAGGTTGCACCCGTAGAGCCACCCACTGTTAAGAGAGAAAACCTAATCCTTGAGAAGGAGTACATAGAGAACTGTACCGCCAATGGTAGCGGAGGTTACGAAAACAGAGATAACGTAGTGTCACAAACAATGCTGAGGGTTCTGCAAAGGGTTGTTGGAGCCCAAATTGGATTGGGGAGTCGTGGGTCTGTTTTGGATAGGCTCTAAACAAATGGGGCAAAAATATTTAAAGGTATTGTTGGAATGACTCCTACTGTGGCAGAATATTGGGTGGAGCCAACGAAGAGGATTCTAAAGGATCTAGATTGTAATCCAGAATAAAAATTCAAAGGCATTGTATCTTTATTAAGGAAGAGGCTTATTATTAATGGCAGACTATTGTAAGGGGTATACATGTTGAACGTTAAACTTGGGAATATTTTTAGGAAACCTTTCGAAAGAAGTATGTGGGAACTAGACATGTGGAAGCCCACAGACTCAAGTTTATCGAGTTGAAACAAGGATATATAACTGTGGTTGAATTCTTGAGGCTTAGCCGCTATGCTCAAAGTATGGTTGCCACAAAACAGGATAAGTGTGTGAAGTTCGAAAATGGGTTGCGTTTTGACCTCAAGATACATATTGCTTTACACCAGGAATGAGTGTTTGAGACCTTAGTGGAGAAAACCAAAATTGAGGAGGAGATCAAATAAGTGGAACACGAAAAACGAGAGAAAAGTAAGGTCCCAGTTAAGAGAGATTCTGGTTCCACTGATTTGAATTCCCGTCCCTTGAAATGGGCCAGAAAGGGCAGACCATAGCAAAGAGTTGATGTGGCTAACTCAAGGGGTAGGACTCCCAACTGTTCATACTGTGATAAACGTCATGTGGGCGAGTGCTGGAAAAAGTTAGGTGCTTTCTTGAGGTGTGGGTTGACGGAGCATTTGGTAAAAGATTGTCCTCGTCGAAATGGGAAAGTGCAAGCTCCAACCCAAAATAAGAGAGCGGGTTAATTACCTCTAAGAGGTTGAGGTTAGAATAGGGCCACAAATACCGTAGCAACTAGTGCGAGCTAAATTGAGGCTAGACAATTTGCCCCTATTTATGCCATTAGAGGTAGTGAGGATAGAGATGCGTCCAATGTCATCGTAGGTATTTTCACCATTTATCCAGTTCCATATTTTGCCTTAATTGACATAGGATCTACACATTCATATGTTACTTGTAATATGTCTGATAAACTGAGTGTTGGGGTAGAGGAAACCACTATTGTTGTTATCATAGTAAACCCTTTAGGACAATTAGTTATTGTGAATAATATCTATAAAATATGTCTATTGAAAGTTTAGTGTGTAGTGTTTCCAATGGATCTTATGGAATTACCTTTTAAGGAGTTTGATTTAATTTTGGGTATAAATTGGTTAGTGGAACATCAAGTTAATCTAGATTGTGCCTCTAAGAAAGTAACTTTGAAAACGACCAAGGTTAGTGAGATTGTTATGGTTGGGGAGCAACAAAACTATTTATTGAATGTAATATTTTCTATGGTTCTGAAAAAAATAGTTCGGAAAGGGTGTGAAGCTTATTTAGCCTATGTAAGGGATGAGAATGCAAGTAGCTCTGTCATAGATAGTATTCGAACAGTTAGGGAATTCCTAGATGTATTTCCCGAAGAGCTACAAGGGTTACCTCCAGATCATGAGGTAGAATTTAGAATTGCACTATTGTCTGGAACTGCTCTGGTGTCATTGCTCCCTTCTGCATGGCACCTAAAGAGCTTCAAGAATTAAAAATCCAACTTCAGGAGCTTTTGGATCTTGGGTTTATTAGACCTAGTGTTTTTTCGTGGGAAGCTCTAATCTTGTTTGTTAAAAATAAAGATAGCTCTCTGAGGCTGTGCATTGACCATCGATAGTTGAATAAATTGACCATGAAGAATAAATATCCTATAACACCCCTAACCCATATCCGTCACCGGAATAGGGTTACGAGGCATTACCGAACAAAAAACAATTCTGCATAGTCATTTATCATTTTTCATACACAAGGTTATATCAACTTCTATACAATAGAACTTCTAAATCCAATAGCAATCATCCACTAAATCATATTAGTTAAATTTGCACATATGGAACACATAACCATATAAAATTGATCATGTTTTATTACTTATAATACATATACAAACTATGCTTCAAATTTGAACCATATTAATATTATCTATATAACCACATATTCAAATTAACTAATATGTAACAAAGCCATGTTACATGTACTTTATACATATAAATGTTTGAACCACATGACTCTAATATTAATGGCATTTGTATACTTAAAACATATCCCAGCATATATCATTATATTTCATACATCAAATATATGTCAATATATCTATTTCATTAGTTGAATATCATTTCATAACTTCTGCACAAGCACATAATAAAACCATTCGAACCATATTACATTAATTATTATGCAATCACATATGCGACTTTAGTAACATTACAACATGGCCGAACATACTATTGATGCATATATATATAGTGAACATTTTACCCTAAAAACAAAAGCCACATTTAACATTTGAACACAAATAACATTCCAATGTACACTTAATTAGCATATATATTAGTATACCTAAACTTCATATTTCATCCTATTAACTAATCATTGATTCGGTCACACCATTATCAAGATCATATGCTTATAAAAATGAACCAAATATCGTAACCTAATTTACAACCACACATGTACGCATACCTTTATTAATATTAACATCAACTTGACACTTTTAACTATCCATTAAAACTAACCAAAACATACCTAAATCATAACCATCAGTTACCATTTGAATCCGTACCAAAACAATCATGAAACATATCCATTACTTACCATTTAGCAACCGAACCTATATAGCCAATATACAATCAAATACATATCCATCATTTTACATCATTACTCAAGCGGAAACACATATCCATCCACACAAATTATACCATAAATTACATTTCCAAATGAGCTAATTTCATGGCCGATTATTCATCATTCTTTTCATTACCTACTACCGAATCATATATCAAAACATCACAAGTATACCATGAAACATAATTTTCAAAATAAGTCTAAAGCATAACCGAATGCACATAAGCAATATCACATATATTCAACCATCAACTAACTCATTAATCAAACCAATACATATAACTTAAATCACACATATATATACACCATGAAATATACTTCCAAAAATGAGTTTAAGTCATAGCCACATACACACAAGCTTTAACATTATAATTAAGCCATTTTCGCATGGCTATCAATATATACAAATTCAAAACCACACGTATTAAAATAGCTTATACATGCCATATGTCATATTTACATATTCCAAAGTACCGAATATTGGTCGATAGTGTGGCGATGTTCCTTGACGATCCCCGAGCTCTAATCTAGCTTTCAAAATCTATAAAACAATGAATAAATACACAAAGTAAGCTTGGAAAGCTTAGTAAGCCATAAGCAAATAAATCATCAAAAGAACATGCACAGTTTAATTATATTAGGCCGAATACCTCCAATCTCATACACATATATATAAAGTTATAATTCACAAATAATTCACATGATCATTTTATGCAACAACATTTACCTTTATTTTCAAATTTCATATAAACTTAAAATGTACCTGCATCATTTAACTTGAACTTACATTCGGTTTTACAATGTCATTGCCTGTTGAACCATTCGGAATCAATAAGGATACTCGGATAGCTCATAAAGCTCGTACAATGCCAACGTCCTAGATGTGGTCTTCCATGTAATCAAATATCGATGCCACTATCCCAGACAAGGTCTTACACATAAATCTCCAATCGATGCCAATGTCCCAGGCGTGGTCTTACATGAAATCTCATATCGGAATCCTATGTCATGACATACGTATCCTATACTATTCTTATGGTTTGTACGGGGCTTTCGGACGTTGTAATTTAATCGATTCAAGCTCGACACAAGTCATTCCAAGCTTATATCAATTCGACAATACATGTATATAATTGTACAATTCAATTTGATATTATAAAACGTATTCACATGAATTTTAAACACATTTATTTACTTATGAACTTACCTCGTACGGAGATGAACGGACCGGAACGACTATTCGTCAACTTTCGACTTCCCCCGATCCAAATCCGATTTCTTTCTCTCTTGATCTAAATTAATTTAAATTTGACTTGTTTAATAACACATTCACTCAAATTTATCCAAAAATACATAATTTGGGCATTTTGCACTTTAGCCCCTAACATTTCACATTTTCTCAATTTAGTCCTTATTTCAAAATAACACAAAATACACAAAATTTCAGTAAACCCATGTTAGGCCGAATTCTCCCTAGGTTCCTAGCAGCCCATTTCTTTCATTTATTTCACATTTTGACCCCTAAATTTTTAAATTTCACAATTTAATCCTTAATACACATTTTTACCAAATATTACTTAATTATACATAATAATCTATCAACAAGGATTTATTTTTCATCATCAAACAACAAAAATCTCAAGCTATCAACAACGGAAAATCACAAAATCCACAACCAATTCAAAAATTCAAGCATGGGCTAGCTAGTATTCGAAGCAACGATCTCAAAAACGTAAAAATTATCAAAAGCCGAGCTAAACACATACCTTAATCAAGCTTGGACAATGCCGAACCTAGCTTTTTTTTTTCTTTCTTTTTCTTTTGAAGTTTCGGCCAAAGATGAACTAAAATGCATGGCTATTTCATGTTTATTTTATTTAATTACATATTATTTTACTTTTTTCTATTTTAACCTTAAGTATTTAATTACATCATAAGAACCCTACATTATAAAAGCCATAACAATGTGGCACTTTAACAATTAGCTAGCCACTTTTACATTTTACACGATTAAGCCCTTTTATAAAATCGAGCACACAAAAGATAAATTTTCACAAAAAATTTTCACACATATTAATACACATGCTGTAAAAACCAAAAATAATATTAAAATATTTTTTACGACTTTGAATTTGAGCCAAAACCACTGTTCTGATTTAGCTAAAACCGGGCTGTTATAACTCTCCCCCCATAGGGATTTTCGTCCCTGAAAATCTTACCATCAAATAGGTTTGGATATTTCTCTCTCATAGCATCCTCGAGCTCCCATGTAGCTTCTTCAACCCCGTGTCGATGCCATAAGACTTTCACTAAATAAATTTTCTTATTTCTCAATTCTTTAACCTCGCTATCTAAAATCCGGATCGGTTCTTCTTCGTATGTCATATTAGGCTTAATTTAAATCTCAGACGGAGAAATCACATGTGAGGGATCAGATCGGTATTGTCGAAGCATCAATACGTGAAATACGTTATGAATCTTTTCTAACTCAGGTGGCAATAACAATCTGTAAGCAGCCGGCTCAATACGCTCAATAATCTCATACGGCCCAATGAATCTTAGACTTAATTTGCCTTTACGACCGAATCGGAGTATTTTCTTCCACAATAAGACTTTCAAAAACACTTTGTCTCCGATCTGAAACTCAATATCTTTTCGTTTCAAGTTTGCATACGATTTCTGATGATCTGACGCTGCTTTCAGACTATCACAAATCACTTTCACTTTTTGTTCAGTTTCTTTGATCAAATCAACCTCGTGTCTCTTATTCTCACTAAGCTTAGTCCAATACAAAGGTATTCGGCATTTGCAACCGTACAAAGCTTCATAAGGTTCCATTTTTAAACTCGATTAAAAGCTATTATTATACACAAATTCAATCAATGACAAGTATCATTCCCACGTACCTTCAAACTCAAGAATACAACATCTCAACATATCCTCGAGTAACTGAATAATCCACTCGAATTGACCATCCGTCTGTGGGTGAAAAGCAGTACTGAAGTGTAGCTTCGTACCTAATTCATCTTGTAGTTTCTTCCAAAACCGCGATGTGAATCTCGGGTCTTTATTCGAAATAATAGAAATAGGTACTCCGTGCAATTTCACAACCTTGGAGATATACAACTCAGCAAGCTTATCAAGCGAATAATCCTTGCGTACCGGAATGAAATGGGCCAATTTAGTCAGTCTATCAACCATTACTGTAACACCCCTTACCCGTGTTCGAAGCCAGAACCGGATATAAGGCATTACTTAACTTAACATACTTAAACATAACACATCGAGCTATAAAATTTTGCTACAGCTTAGAAACTTTCCATTTAAACTCATAACCTGCTCATTCTGGGCCTACTAGGCCCTAAACATACTTTTGGGAGGTTTCAGAATTAAACCGAGAACTTTTACGCGCTTAGAAAATTTTTTTCCAAACAGGGGCCACATGTAACACCCCTAACCCAAAACCGTCGCCGAAATAGGGTTAAGAGGCATTACCAAACAATCGAAACATTTCACATCCATTTAGTCAACACAAAGTCAATTATCAATCAAACATATTCAATTATAATCTTATAGTCCCTTATTGAGGTCTACAAGGCCTTAAACACCTGTTAGAAAGAGGTCGGGACTAAACCAAACACCAATGAAAATTTTTAGAATTTAAAGTTTTTTTTTCAACACTGCAGAGGTCACACGCTCGTGTGGTTAGGCTGTGTGCCTCACATGGCTACCAGACACGCCCATGTGTCCAGGTCATGCCAAAACAGAGCATACATACTAACTTGTCCATGCGGTCACCAGACACGGCCTTGTGCCATGGCCGTGTGAAATTAAGCTAGCTACTGACTTGGTCACACAGTCACCAGGCACGCCCGTGTGCCATAGCCGTGTAACCTGCCCAGGCTCACTTCGAAGTAGCCCTTAAGCCACACAGCAGAGACACATGCCCGTGTCCTTTGGCCGCATATGCAAATTAGGCCATTACCAAGGCCAAAATGCCACCCACACGTGGGTCATACCTACTAGCACATACAAGCCAATTTTCGCACACAATTTAGCAACCAAATACATGTCAAATGATCATCAAATCATCTCATCCAATCTCATTTCTAATCATGTCAATTTATATATCAAATTGCACAACTATAACACATACATAACCAAGCATGATCCATCCACAATATCACTAGATCACAATGGCATCAATCCATCACTAAGCTAACCATTCATAAGACATTTTCATTGCTATCAAGCCATACCAAAACATACTTCATATACCATAATCATTCATGCATATTACCAACACTTATCTAGCCACATCACATGGCTATTTACACGTCTCAAACTTGTTTCAAAACAACTAGCCTATACATGCCATATTTAAATATACACATCTTCAAAAGTACCAAAATAGATTGCCGATAGTGTGATAAAGATGCTGACGATCCCCAGATCTGAGCTAGCTTTACTAACACTGTAAAACAGAGGAAAAAATCACACAGTAAGCTTTCAAAGCTTAGTATGTTCGTAAGATAATACATGTTGCTCATTAATAACAATACATTATACCAAAACCAAACCCTTATATAGATAAATTCACAATCCAATGTACCATACCATCGAAAACTAATATGTTCAATTAACCTGCCATAAACTCATTCATAATTTCATCAAACACATAGGTTCCGAACGTACCTTAGCCAACACTTAGTTATCGATCACATATGCTACTCAATACTCAATATTTCATTTTGATCGACTTTCGTCACTTTTTCGGTTCAATCGCACACTTAGTGCCCAAAGCAATAGCCGGAGCTTAATTAATATCGCACACTTAGTGCATCTGTATCAAACCGATCTTAAATCGGTATCGCACACACAGTGCCAACCACAAAGTCAAAGCTTATATTATTTCGCACACCCAGTGCTAATCATCTCGACCACATTTCTGAATACGACACTTAGTGCCACATAATTCCATTCCTCACATAGCATTCACAATTCAATAATATCATACCATTCATTTCATAACATTAAACATAGTTAAATACACATATTATGTCCAAACTTACCTCGGACGTCGAAATACCGAAACGGTCGATTAATCGAGCACTTTGTCTTTGCCTCAATCTCGATCTGAAACTCTCCTTTCTTGGTCTATACACATTCAAATTCAACTCATTCAATCACCAATTCATTCAATTTAGTCCTCACACACATATTTAGGGCATTTTACAAAATAGCCCTCATATTTTCACATTTCGACACTTTGGTCCCTATTTCATAAATTCACCAAATACACATAATTTCTTTCCACCCATGCCTAGCCGAATTTTCTTTGTGTTCATACAAACCCACACATTTCATTTATTTCACATTTTAGTCCTTCAATTTACACTTTTCTCAATTTATCCCAAATTACTCAATTTCACCAAAAATTCAAAGACAAAATATGTTAATCCAACACCAAGCTTTCATGTTTCATCATCAACTTTCAAAAAGCTCAAGCATTCATCAATGGCATATCTCAAAATCACCATCAAATTCTAAAATTAAAGCATGGGCTAGCTAGAGCACAAAGCAACGATCACAAATACGTAGAAATTATCAAAACCGACTCAAAACCATACATTAATCAAAGAAGACAAGTATCGAAACTTCAAAACACTTTTCTTCTTTTCTTTTCTTGATAAAGTCAGCCAAATAATATGATAAACATCTAATTTTCATTTTTGTTTTGTTAAAAATTCTTTAATAAACAATTTTCCAATTTTAACCTTTAATAAAATAAAACAAAACATATGTGCATAAGGTCATTAAAAACCATTGCCATCCACTTACTCCTCTTATGGCCAAATGGCCGTATAAATCCTCCACATTTAAAAGCCACATCGAATAGGTATCTTTTCATAAAGCTTGCAAGTTTTGCATTTAATGCAATTTAATCCTTTTCTCAATTTAAACACATAGACGGACAAATTAACTCACGAAACGTTAGTACATGCTTAATCACACACAGTAAACTTAGAAAATAATATTAAAATATTATTTCGACCTCAGATTTGTGGTCTCGAAACCACTGTTCTAACTAGGGTCTAAACTGGGCTGTTACAACTCTCCCACCGTTAAAGATTTTCGTCTCCGAAAATTTTACAAATGAATAGGTGTGGATACTGCTCTCTCGTAACGTTCTCAGGCTCCCACGTAGCCTCTTCAACTCCGTGTTTGTGCCACAACACGTTCACTAAGGAAGTTCTTTTGTTTCTCAATTTTTTGGTCTTTCGTGCCAAAATTCGAATCAGTTCTTCACTATACGACAAATTTGACTGAATTTCAACTTCAGTAAGAGCAATCACATGAGATAGATCATATCTGTACCGTCGAAGCATCGACACATGAAACACATTATGGATATTTTCTAACCCAGGTGGCAACATCAATCTATAAACAACTGGCCCAACTCGATTAATGATCTTAGATGGTCCGATGAATCTCGGACTCAGCTTGCCTTTTCGGCCAAATCGAAGTATCTTTTTCGACAGAGACACTTTCAAAAACACTTTGTCACCAACTTCAAATTCGATATCCTTCCATTTCAAGTCTGCATAAGACTTCTGACGATCTGAAGCTGCTTTCAAGCTATCACGAATCACTTTCACTTTCTACTCAGTTTCTTTTATAAGTTCAACCCCGTGAATCTTATTCTCACTCAGCTCAGTCCAATACAATAGAGTTCGGCATTTTCGACCGTAAAGAGCCTCATATGGCACCATTTTAATGCTAGATTGAAAACTATTGTTGTATGCAAACTCAATCAATGGTAAATGTTTTTCTCAAGTACTTTCGAATTCAAGAATACAACATCTCAACATATCTTCGAGAATCTGGATGATCCGCTTGGATTGTCCATTCGTTTGCGGATGAAATGCAGTACTGAAATGTAATTTTGTACCTAAAGCCTCTTGCAATTTCTTCCAAAATCACGAGGTAAATCTCGGATCTCTATTAAATACAATAGATAGTGGCACCCCGTGCAATCTCACAATCTCGGCAATATACAATTCAGCCAATCTATCGACTGAATAATCTGTTCTAACCGAAACGAAATTAGCTGATTTCATCAATCTGTCAACTATCACCCAGATTACATCTTTCTTTCTCGAAGACAGAGGTAGTCAGCACAAAGTCCATTGTGATTTTCTCCCATTTCCACTCAGAAATCATAATCAGTTGCAACAAGCTGGACGGAACCTGATGTTTAGCTTTAACTTGCTGACAAATTAAACATTTCGACACAAAGTCAGAGATGTCCCGTTTCATACCATGCCACCAATAAAACTATTTCAAATCATTATACATTTTGTACTTCCCGGATGCACAGTCAAACGACTATTTTGAGCTTCGTTCAAAATCAACTGAGTCAATTCTGAATTCCTCGAAATACAAATCCGATCTCTGAATCTCAAACAATCATCATTATCAACTTGAAATTCTGAATCAGAATTCAAATCACATTGAGTTCATTTTGCTATCATCTCGTCATCACTTTTCTGGGCATCACAAATCTGATGTACGAACATCGGCCTTACTTTCAACTCAGCTAAAACTAACTCATCATCACATAAATCTATCTAAGTACTCATAGCTCGCAAAGCATTTAAAGACTTTTGACTTAAGGCATCAGCAACCACATTAGCTTTACCCTGATGATAATCAATCACAAGTTCGTAATCTTTCAACAATTCTAGCCATCTTCTCTCTCGTAAATTTAATTCTTTCTGAGTCATCAAGTACTTCAAACTCTTATGATCGGTATAAATATAACATTTCTCTCCAAATAAATAGTGGAGCCAAATCTTCAATGCAAACACAATTGCAACTAGTTCAAGGTCATGCGTCGGATAGTTCTTTTCATACGACTTTAATTGTCTCGAAGCATAAGCAATAACTTTGCCTCCTTGCATCAGCACACAGCCCAAACCATTCAATGATGCATCACTATAAATTATAAACTCTTTACACGATTTTGGTTGAACCAACATAGGTGCCTCCGTCAACAATAATTTCAACTGTTCAAAACTCTGCTGACACTTTTTTGACCACTCGAATTTAACATCTTTCTGTAACAATTTCGTCAACAGAGTCGAAATCATTGAGAAGCCTTTCACAAACCGTCTATAATATCCTGTTAGTCCCAGGAAACTACGGACTTCAAACACATTTCTCGGAGGCTTCCATTCTAAAATAGCTGAGATCTTACTCGGATCAACTCGTATTCCTGCAGCTGATACAATATGCCCCAGAAAACCAACCTCGCGTAACCAAAACTCACATTTGCTAAACTTTGCATACAATTGCTTCTTACACAGAGTCTATAGTACAATTCTCAAATACTCGGCATGTTGCATTTCATCACAAGAATAAATCAGAATGTCATCAATAAACACTACAACAAAATGATCCAAATACAGTCTAAATATCCGGTTCATTAGATCCATAAACACTGCAGGAGCATTCATTAGTCCGAAAGGCATAACTAAAAACTCAAAATGCATGTACCTTGTTCTGAAAGTAGTCTTTGGGACATATGATTCTTTAACCCTCAACTGATAATAACCCGATCTCAAATCTATTTTCGAAAACATTGTAGCTCCCTTTAGCTAATCGAACAAATCATCAATACGAGGCAATGGATATTTGTTCTTAATCATCACTTTATTCAACTGCCTGTAATCAATACACATCCTCATAGTCTTTCTTTTTCACAAACAACACAGGAGCACCCCAGGGCGAGAAACTCGATCGTGCAAATCCTCTATCAGTCAACTCTTACAATTGAGATTTTAACTCTTTCAATTTCGTTGGTGCCATTCTATACGGGGCTATTAAGATAGGAGTAGTCCCCGACACTAATTCAATTCCAAATTCAACTTCCCGAATCGGAGGCAATCCCGTTAGTTCTTCAAGAAACACATTTGGAAACTCACTAACCACAGGCACAAATTCAACTTTCTTTTCTAACACTTTTGTATCAATCACATATGCCATATAAGCTTCACAACCTTTTCTCACATAGTTCAAAGCTTTCATCAAAGATACAACCGCTGGTAACCCTATCATATCACTAGATTCAATTCGAACTATCTTACCATTCTGACTTCTCAACTCAATACTCTTTCGTTTATAATTCACAATGCATTATGCAAAGTGAGCCAATCCATACCCAGAATTATATCAAATTCATTGAATGGTAGCAACATCAAATTAGCCGAAAAACAAGCATCCCGAAACATCAATGGGCAATTCTTGCACACTTTATCTACCATTACACACTTGCCTAAGGGGTTCAATACTCTAATTACAATTTCAGTAGACTCAACAGATAGAGTCTTACTTGATACTAGATTCACACACACATAGGAATGAGTAGATCCTGGATCTAACAATGTAATCACGTTATTATCAAATAGAGTAAAAGTACCAGTAATGACGTTTGGAGATAACGCTTCCTCTCGTGCACTATACCATAAGCTCGGGAAGATGCTCTCGCCTCTGATCTCATAGCTGTATCAGTAGTTCCTCTTTGACTTCCACTCATATTTCCAACGTTTCTGGGTGGTTTACCCTTAGCCGTCACATTATTAGATCTCACATTCTGAATATTTTCTTCCTCAGCCATCTTTGGGCAGTCTCGAATAAATTGATCTCGTGATCCACATTTATAACATGTTTTATTATTATACTTGCCCCAGCATTCTCCCACATGTCGTCTCCCACATTTTTTACACTCAGACTTGTTGCTTTTAACACTGTCAACACTTGATTCAGTCGGGGGACCCACACTTTGTCTTGGACGATCTTTACCCGGATTTCCAAATGAAGTATTTGAATGATTTATTGCATCTCTAAATCTCTTCGTCGAAGGTTGAGAAAACTTACTCATCGATCTTTTTCTTTCATCTCGAGCTTCAAAATCAATTTTCTTCTTTTCTTTACTGAGGTCCTCAGCTTTGCAGGCTCTTTTAACTAACACAACAAATTCATTTATGTCAAGTATCCAAACCAACAACTTAATATCCTCATTCAGCCCTTCTATGAAGCGTTTATACATAGTAGCTTTGGTCGAAACACATTCTTGAGCGTATTGGCTCAGTCTCACAAACTCTCGTTCATACTCTGTAACTGACATACGACCTTGTTTTGACTCAAGACACTCTTTATGTTTCTGATCAATGAATCATTGACTAATATATTTCTTTCAAAATTCAACTTGAAAGAAGTTCCAGGTAATCCTCTCTCTCAGAACCACAGAAATCAACGTTTTCCACTAATTATAAGCCGTATCCCTCAATAATGAAACAACACATTTAATACATTCATCAGGAGTCAATGACATCTTATCAAATACTCGAATGGTATTCTTGAGCCAAAACTCAACTCATTCAGCATCATCATCAGCTGTGGCTCTAAACTCTTCGGCCCCATACTTATGGATCTTATCCACAGGAGGTTTGTTCAATCTGATCGGATCTACAACTTGTGGCACAATAGGTACTTGTGGGGTGGAAGTTGTGGAGTAGTCGGATTCATTCGAACGATCTCTGAAAACCACTCACACATCATTCGAAAGAAGGCTTGCTTAGACTCTGCTCCCTCACTACTATCATTCGGCCTAGATGTGGCCGGCACTGTCCCTTGAGCGGGAGCAAGCGTGTTACTCTCTACGTAGTCAGCAACTGTTTGATCGGGATCCATTACCATACGATAACATATTTTTAACTGTCAGGATTCATCACACTATCTCAAATATATATATGACATGTATAGTTAGACTCACACGCGCTACGTTAGTCTGAGAATCGACTAAGCCGTAGCTCTAATACCAATAAAATGTAACACCCCTAACCTAAAACCGTCGCCGGAATAGGGTTAAGAGGCATTACTGAACAATCGAAACATTTCACATCCATTTAATCAACACAAAGTCAATCATCAATCAAACATATTCAATTATAATTGTATAGTCCCTTATTGAGGTCTACAAACACGAGTTAGAAAGAGGTTGGGACTAAACCGAACACCTACGAAAATTTTTAGAATTTTAAAGATTTTTTTTTAAACACAGCAGAGGTCACACGCCCGTGCGGTCAGGCCGTGTACCTCACATGGCTACCAGACACTCCCATGTGTCTAGGTCGTGCCAAAACAGAGCATACATACTGACTTGTCCACACGGTCACCAGATACGCCCCTGTGCCATGGCCGTGTGAAATTAAGCTAGCTACTGACTTGGTCACGGTCACCGACATGCCCGTGTAACCTGCCCAGGTACACTTTGAAGTGGCCCTTGAGCCACACGGCAGAGACACACGCCCGTGTCCCTTGGTCGTGTATGCAAATTAGGCCATTAGCAAGGAGAAAATGCCACCCACACTTAGGTCATACCTGTAAGCACATACAAGCCTATTTTCACACACAATTTGGCAACCAAATACTTGTCAAATGATCATCATACCATCTCATCCAATCTCATTTCTAATCATGTCAATTTATATATCAAATTGCACAACTATAACACATGCCTAACCCAGCATGATTTGTAACAGCCCGATTTTGACCTTAATCGGAATAGTGGTTTCGGTACCACAAATTCGAGTCTGAAAAATATTTTAAAAATATTTTGTGTGTTTATTGTGTGTGAATTTGTTGGTTTTAAATTTTCGTGACTTAATTTCGCCGTTTAGGTATTCGATTTAATAAAAGGACTTAATTGCGTAAAATATAAAAGTTACAAACTATAGTGTAAAGTGCTTAGTTGATAGTGGCTTTTTAATATGGAGTCCTTAAAGGGCAAATAGCCCATTTTTCAAAGGTAGTGGACGTCACATGCCATTTTAATATGTTTTATATGTTATTTATTATAATTAAAATTTATATTATTATAATATAATGTTATATATTATAATAACTTATCATAAAAATTAAAAAGCCAAAGTTATTATTTGTTTCCATGACCGAAAGTTAAAATAAAAAGAAAAGAGAAAAGATGTTAGGGCGTTCGGCCATTGTTGGACTTAATCAAGGTACGTATTAAGCTCGGTTTTTGATAATTTTTACGTTTTTGAGATCTTTGCTATGAGATGTACAAAACCCATGCTTCAATTTTTGATTTTGATGAATATTTTGAGTTGAGCCATTGATGATAGCTTGTTATTTTTGTTTTTTGATGATGAAATATGAAATATATGTGTTAGATTAACATGTTTTGTCTTTGAATTTTTGATGAATTTGAATAATTTGGACAAAATTACAAAAATAAATTTTTGAGGGACTAAAATATGAAATAAATGAAATGCATGGAAAAATATGAAATAAATGAAATGTATGGAATTTTATGAACATAGGTAATATTCGGCCAAGCATGGGTAATGTGAAATTTTGTGTATTTTGTGTTTTGTGCAAAAAGGATTAAATTGTAAAAAGTGTGAAATGTTAGGGGCAAAATTGTAATTTTCCCATTTATGTGTTTTTAGACTAAATTGAATGGAATGGTGTTTAAACAAGCTTAATTTGAATATGTTTAGATCAAGAATCAAATAAATCAGATCTAGACCAGGGAAAAATGAAAGTAGTCGATTAGTCGATTTTACCGACCGTTGACGTTCGAGGTAAGTCTTTAAGCAATAAAACATTGTAAATTATGTATATAATTTAGTATATACCGATTTGGAAATTTTATAGCATTAATTTAGAGTAGTCGAATGTGAGTAAATATAGACTTTAATATACTTGAGTTTGATTCGATTGAGATATGATGTTAGAAAATCCATACAAAGATTATGAAGTGTATAAAAGTTTCGATATATGAAATGTGTGGGTGACAGCTTTATAGTATCGTTATCCGGGCTTTGGGCCTAGCAAGCTTTGAGCTGGTGAAATTAATCGGGCTTCGTGCCTAGCAGGCTTATTGCCGGTGAATAAATATCAGACTGTGGGTCTAGCAGGCTTTGTGCCGGTGGATAATATCAAGCTTTATGCCTAGCAGGATTATTGCCGGTGATTTATTATAAGTGTATGCTTCAATAGATTTTTAACGATGTGGAATTTAAATACGACAAATGAGCTCAATGTTCAGGTATGTGTAAATCTAATGGTTATGAGAGATAAGGTAAATTAGTAAATTGTTATTTGATACTAGTTATATGTGATACAATTGAGGAATATATGTAAATTTTAGTAAGTGTATTCGGCCTTATAAACGAATAGTATGACATTATGGAATTGATTTTAGATATGAGCATAGATGTGTCTTTTATATTCGACCAAATTGGTAAGTGCATATGTAGTGTTTATTGAGAAAGTAAGTTGATAAAATGCTCTTGTATATGTGAAAATAAGGTAAGTCAGTTGTTGAATTGATTATATAAATGTTAAAGTTACAAATGTGAAAAATGTGAATGTATATGTGATTGTGTATATTCGACCAAATGGGGTATATGTGATTTTTAATAGTGAGATTTATATAAGTTCATGTGTATTTGTACAATTAGCCATATGGTATGTGCATAAAAGATTTAAATGATAACCTTGTATTTGAGAACATGTATATTCGGCTTTGTTAACTTAGTGTTAATATATAATAGTTGGTATATATATATTTGCTTATGACTTACTAAGCTTAAATAGCTTACTCTGTGTGTATTCTTGTTTACTTCTTTTTATAGATTTGGATATACGTTACGAGCTCGGGGATTGTCAGCAAGACTACTCACACTATCGACAGTTTCCTTTGGTATTTTACTAAGTTGAAAATTTCAATATATGGCATGTATATCATAGTAAAAGGTGGAATAGGAATTCGGTGCTTTGTATGTAAATAATGGCCATGTGAAAATGGCTTATCTTCTTTTGATTGATTTGGGTTCTGTGTTTATGGTTGATAATGGTCGTTGAAAAATGAGTTTCTATTTATGCATATTTGATTATGGTATATGTTCATCATAGGTAAGTATGTGATATGTTTTTAAGTTAGATATGTTGAACTTGGTTATGTGATTTATATATGTATATTTGATATGTTTTGTACGATGGAATGACTTATTAAGAAGTGGACTAAACCGAATGTATACATATAGACATTTTAGTTGTGGTTAAGTGTAATTTATGTGTAACAAGTTTTAGTAAGTGTATGTACTTATAATCTGACATAAATTCGAATAGAAAAAAAAATCAAGTAGGTAGGTGTATATGCATTCGGCCTAAGAATTTGACTAGGAAATTATGTATGTATTCGATTATACTTGTTTGAAATATTTGATGGTTGAATTGTTCTTTAAGGGATATTCTGAGATTATGGAAAAGTGATTAATATGTTATATAAGAACATGGGTGTATTAATTTTGAATTGTAACATAATTAGGTATATCACTTACATGTTTAAATGGTTGATATGTATAATAAATTATTCAAGTTGTCTAGCATAATATTCAAATAGTACATGGAATGAGTGACTAAACATGTAGTTTATTTGATTAATGATATGTATTAAAATGATTAAGTATAAGATGATAGATATCTTTGAATTTATAAAGATTAGTATGGTTTGATTTAAATAGAAAATGTTCAACCTCATTCTGTTTGGATGATTCAATATATAAACGCTAGCTTTAATTTGAATGTTAAGTATGTGTCTTTGATCTGATTGTTAAGTATGTGAATATAATATGTTATGTATTCATTATTTTTACTCTTGAATGTACATGATATGTTTATAAAAAAAAAAGCCTGTTCTGAGTGATGTCTTATTCTGTAATGCCTCGTAACCCTAATTCGGCGACAGATACGGGCTAGGGGTGTTACATGATTCATCCACAATATCACTAGATCACAATGGCATCAACCCATCACTAAGCTTACCATTTATAAGACATTTTCATTGCTATCAAGCCATACCAAAACATACTTCATATACCATAATCATTCATGCATATTACCAACATTTATCTAGCCACATCACATGGCTATTTACACATCTCAAACTTGTTTCAAAACAACTAGCCTATACATGCCATATTCAAATATACACATCTTCAAAAGTACAAAAATAGATTGCTGATAGTGTGATAGAGATGCTGAAGATCCCCGGATCCGAGCTAGCTTTACTAACACTGTAAAACAGAGGAAAAAATCACACAGTAAGCTTTCAAAGCTTAGTAAGTTCGTAACATAATACATGTTGCTCATTAATAACAATACATTATACCAAAAACAAACCCTCATATAGATAAATTCACAATCACATGTACCATACCATCCAAAACTAATATGTTCAATTAACCTTCCATAAACTCATTCATAATTTCATCAACCACATAGGTTCCGAACGTACCTTAGCCAACACTTAGTTATCGATCACATATGCTACTCAATACTCAATATTTCATTTCGATCGACTTTCATCACTTTTTCAGTTCAATCGCACACTTAGTGTCCAAATCAATAGCCGGAGCTTAATTAATGTCGCACACTTAGTGCATCTGTATCAAACCGATCTTAAATTGGTATCGCACACACAGTGCCAACCACAAAGTCGAAGCTTATATTATTTCGCACACCCAGTGGTAATCATCTCGTTCACATTTCTGAATACGCACACTTAGTGCCACATAATTCAAGTCCTCACATAGCATTCACAATTCAATAATATCATACCATTCATTTCATAACATTAAACATAGTTAAATACACATATTATGTCCAAACTTACCTCGGACGTCGAAATACCGAAATGGTTAATTAATCGAATACTTTGTCTTTGCCTCGATCTCGATCCGAACCTCTCTTTTCTTGGTCTATACACATTCAAATTCAACTCATACAATCACCAATTCATTCAATTTAGTCCTCACACGCATATTTAGGGAATTTTACAAAATAGCCCTCATATTTTTACATTTCGACAATTTGGTCCCTATTTCATAAAATCACCAAATACACATAATTTCTTTCCACCCATGCCTAGCCGAATTTTCTTTGTGTTCATACAAACCCACATATTTCATTTATTTCACATTTTAGTCCTTCAATTTACACTTTTCTTAATTTAGCCCAAATTACTCAATTTCACCAAAAATTCAAAGACAAAATATGTTAATCCAACACCAAGCTTTCATATTTCATCATCAACTATCAAAAAGCTCAAGCATTCATCAATGGCATATCTCAAAATCATCAAATTCTAAAATTAAAGCATGGGCTAGCTAGAGCACAAAGCAACGATCACAAATACATAGAAATTATCAAAAATCGACTCAAAACCATACCTTAATCAAAGAAGACAAGAACCGAAACTTCAAAACACTTTTCTTCTTTTCTTTTCTTGATAAAGTCGGCCAAATAATATGATAAACATCTAATTTTCAGTTTTGTTTTGTTAAAAATTCTTTAATAAACAATTTTCCATTTTTAACCTTTAATAAAATAAAACAAAACATATGTGCATAAGGTCATTAAGGACCATTGTCGTCCACTTACTCCTCTTATGGCCAAATTTCCATATAAATCCCCCACATTTAAAAGCCACATCGAATAGGTTTCTTTTCATAAAGCTTGCAAATTTTGCATTTAATGCAATTTAATCCTTTTCTCAATTTAAACACACAGATGGACAAATTAATTCACGGAGCTTTAGTACATGCTTAATCACACACAGTAAACATAGAAAATAATATTAAAATATTATTCCAACCTCAGATTTTTGGTCTTGAAACCACAGTTCCGATTAGGGTCTAAACCAGGCTATTACACCACACGCCCATGTGCCCCTAAGACATGACCGTATTCTTTACCCGTGGTCGACACTGACTTATTTCACATGGCCAGGCACACGCCTGTGTCCCTAGCCTGTGTTCCTCACACGGCCTTGAGACGCCCATGTCTTAACCCGTGTGCCAAAACCTTGGCATTCTATTTATGACGTCATCACCTCACTAAAGTCACACGGCCAAGCAACATTCCCGTGTCCTTAGGCCGTGTGTCGAATTAAATTCCTAACTTCATGTGCAGACTTCACACGGCCTGGGCACATGCCCATGTCTAAGGCCGTGCCTCCCACACGGCTGAGACACACGGTCGTGTCTCTGGCCGTGTGTTTACTACTGAGTATACTGACTTGTAAACCTAGCTCACAAGGGGACACATAGCCGATCAACACGCCCATGGGGCTGACCGTGTATCACACACGGCCTAGACACACACCCGTGTGTCTACTCGTGGGGACATTAAAAAGGCTATATTCCAAGCCAAATGCCACCCTACATGGCAACCATATTTACACCAACTCAAATCAAGCATAAACTTCATGATTCATCCTCAATGAATATATATATATATATATATATATATATATATATATATATATATATATAAGAACTAGTCAAGTTATTGGCACAACTTTAATGACCATTTACAAAAATGAACTGAAACAACCATAGTAGCCAACACATTTGGCTTGCAAAATGATATAAACAACACATTCGAGTCCTATACATGCCATACTTAAAATAAGTCTAATTTGGCTATACGAAAAAGTAGTCGATAGTGTGATCTCCAAATCTGACGTCCGCGAATTCTCGAGCTAACTTGGCAATACTACAAGGAAAAGGGCAATGAAAGGGGTAAGCATAAAGCTTAGTAAGTTTGCATGGAAATGAATAGCAACCATAAGCTCATGACAATATCCATCCATGGCATTAAATAACCACACACAAAGTCATAGCCTCCTTTCCATACTTACTCATACTTGCCCTTATCTAGTACACACCATGCCACGTATCGTAAATGTTCTTCGTGAATTACTCACGGTACCTATGTTAACTCAATCACATAGCTTAAATACAATTCTCGTTTCTATTCCTAAGCTGATCCATTTATCCTAATAAATCATTAGGGATACTCAAAGATGTGTATTCATTATCATTAGCATAAACGTGAAGCCAATGCCACATCTCGGATGTGGTCTCACATGGATCATCTCTAAATACCGATGCCATATCCTGGATATGGTATTATACGGAACCTCACGTTAATACCGATGCCATATCCCGAATATGGTCTTATACAATTTTTCATATTCAATGGCGAAGCCATATCTCAGATATTGTCTTATACGGGATCTCAATTCGGTGCCGAGGCCATGTCCCTGACATGGTTTTATACGGGACCTCTTCCATCTCATGTCTTAATGATAGTGTTTGCACATTCATTATAGTCCAACTAGGACTTCAACATCTCAACTTACTCATTCAACATCAAATACTCAATTTAGTAGAATATCATGTATCATTATAATATCAAACATTCTCAAACATGTTGGTGTATTTGTTGAATTTATCACACACAAACTTACCTCGTTTTCAAAATAGGCTAGATTGTCTGTCTAGTCTGACATTTTGTTCTTTCCCCGTTCAAGGTTGATTCTTGGTTCTTCTTGCTCTATAATAGCAAATCAGCTCATTTTAATCATCACAATAATAAATGCATTTCAATAATCATGCTTTGGAAAAATTACTATTTTGGCCTTAGACTTTGGCAAAATGACCATTTTACCCCTAGGCTCAAAAATTAATTCTAATCAAATTTCTACCTTCAACAAGCCTAGTTGAACATTTATTCCTCTTATGAATACCATCAAAACTCAACATTTCAAACATTTACTACATATTTTATAACCTTTACAAAAAGGTCCTTTTAGGTGTTTTCATTGTAACACCTTTCACAAAAGTTGTTCATTTAACAACTAAGACCTATTTTCTTCCATAAAAATGCAGCAAACAACTTAAAAGCTCTCATGGAAAAACTCTAAACACTTCACCATTTTACAAAATAGTCCCCTCTTTAGAAAGGTTAAGCTTTAGGGGTTCCAAAAGTATAATTTTTATCAAGAAATGATCACTAGAACACTTACTTGTAGGGAGAAGAGTTTGCTGAAATTTTTGAAGCTTTCAAGTCCCTATTTGCTGCTAATTTTCAGTGGAGGAGTGAAGAAGAAAAGATGATATCTTTTCTTTCTTTATTTTAATATAAAATCCCAATTTAGTCCACCTAATCCACCTACTTGACCAAATTTTTGACTTTCTTATCCCCTATGGCCGACTAACCTTTATCTAAGGGGCTAATTGCCCTTTAAAGACCTCCTATTAATATTCCATAGCTATTTGGCACCCTTAGCTAGAAATTTTAAACTTTCGCACTTTATGCGATTTAGTCATTTCTCGCGATTTAGAATGAAATCGCTAAAATTAAAGCACAAAAATTTTTCATGTACTTTTACAATCATGCTCTAACTCATAAAATATCATGAAAATAATTTTCTCCAACCTCAGATTAGTGGTTCCGGACAAAAAGAAAAACTTAATATTCTAAGTATGTACCACGATGCGGGAAACGATGCCTTTCAAGGCTTACAAGAATGCCTATTTATAACCGAAAATTCTAAGCTAAAAACTAATTACATTTGAAGTCCGAAATAATTGTTCGGGTAAGAATAAAAATTAAACTCAAATTTAATTACATTTGAATTCCGAATAGTGTCCTGATAATGATGCCTTTAATGGTTGCTTCCACGTAGCTTCCTTGATAAGGACGAATGAATAGTCAGCTTCATGGTGGTTTCCACGTAGCTTCCTTTTTTGGACGGATGCTATTATGGCTTTTTCCACGTAGCTTCCTTGAACAGTAACTTGATAAGGACGCTTTTGGTTGTTTCCAAGTAGCTTCCTTTTTCTTGACAAAATTGTTGCCATCTTGGTTGCTTCCAGGTGGCTTCCTTTTTCGGCAATATCTGCTGCTTGCATCATTGCTTACTTCATGACATTGATGGTTGCTTACATCACTGTCTGCGTCATTTGGATGCTGACTGGTTGTCATCTTCCAAACTTTGTCTTCATCCTTCTTGGATGTTTCTCAGATTCATTTCCTCGATTTCGTCAAGGTGCAATGATTCTGGTGAGGTCGCTGGTGTGTTCCAACGTTCCCATGTTTCTGGATTTCACGCTAACGGATAATCTCCGATCTCCATTTCCGCTATTTGTGTTAATAACGAAATGGCTTCTTCATTTTCCTCTTCCCGGTTTTTTCCAAAGATCGTAGGATAATATTCTTCTACCATCACCCAAAACATATAAGTGTCTTGATGGAGAAGGTGTCGAGCCATGCTCATAAGATCAATTCTGCTTGGACTTGATACTTGTTGAAATTATTACAAAGACTCATCAATGATTTTTGATAAATGCTCGGATCTTCTTTTGTCGCTTTCGTATTTTTCCGAAAAACATAGTATTTATATTCCAAATTTGATAAGGTGATGAAATTTTTCTTCCTCAAAGAATACCAATGAGATCGCTTATCTCTCAATATGGAAATAATAGACAAAATCGTCTATGTTTACAAAATTTGATAGCCGGGATTTGACTATCATTGGAAAATCTTTTAATAAATCAAAAGAGAGATTTTGGATCGTTATTTCTTTAACAAATCCCCATTCAATACTTGTTATATCGAACGGCTCATGATTTAAACGAAATTTGATAGCAGGAGTTTTTTCTCCTATATCATTTATAAAAACATAAGCTTGTGAAAAATATTCAGAAAACTTTTCTAAAAATAGAGCTTGCTGTTTGCAAATGGCTCCTTTTATTTTTGAAAATATTTCTGAAGGTAAAATCTGTCTACATTTATTATATAGACATTTTCTAAACATTTTATTAATAATAGGAGTGTTTCTCCCTTTATCAATAAAATATTGAAATATATCAAGAAGATTGTTTATCTCCTTAATATCCATATATTCGATTAGGACATCATCCCAATCTTTGTATAAAATACTTTTTAATAATAATTCTTCAGCTTTACTTTCCTTAGTTGTTTTTTCAACTAGGAATTCTGAGAATTGGGTAAGAGCTTTTCTGAAACTAGCTCTTTGTTCCAAAATATGGTTTTTCCATATTCTCACAATAAAATGGTAATATTCGGGTGTGAGGCCCGGATTACAAAAATCCTTTAGATTCGAGAACTCGGAGGTTTGTTGTTTTTTCAACAAATCATCTCATATATTTGAGAATTTCTAAATCGGTATAAGGCCTTTGAGAAAATTCATAACAACTCACCGGTGTTGGTGATTGTCCTTCAAATGGTTGATTTACCATTTGGTAAGGCAAATAATATCCCTGTTTAGGATAAAATTGTACCTGTGTAGGTGCAACCATAAATTCTTGTTTAGAACTTATATTTGCAGGTGCAGAAATAAATTCTTGTTTAGAATTTATTTGTGGAGAAATAAATCCTTGTTTAGGACTTACTTGTGCAAAAATTGAAATCCTTGTTTAGGACTTTTTGAGCAGAATGATTCCTTGGTTTGGACTCATTTGTTTTGCGAAAATAAATCCTTGTTTAGGATTTTTTCCTTTATTGGGTTTTTTATGGACAGTTCTCCATCCATCATTTTCATTTAGAGGTTGTTTACCTCTATCCATGAAACCTACTAAGAATTTCGATAAACATTAGTATTAGAGGTTGTTTACCTCTATCCTTAAAACCTGCTAAGAAAATTAGCAAACATTAGTAAAGATAATTTTATTATTATCTACCAATGGTATTTCTATAGAATTATTTTCTATAGATAATATAACCGACTTCTTAATTAAAATAAGTATTCATCAGAATCTGGATCAGACTCTGTTTCTGAAATTAATTCATATAATATTTCAGTAGGATTTGTTTCCTGACTAAAACAAATTTCTAAATCTTGTTCTTCAAGATTTTTGATTATTTTCTTGCACTTTTGCCTTTGTTAGAATGTAAAGTTGCTATGTGACCTTCTTCATCACAAATAAAACATTTACATATTTGTTTTTTAGTATTAGAAGTTTTTCTTCTAACAAATTTTTTCTTTTTATTATTATAGTTTTTATTTCCTGGTTTCCATTTAGCTAATTTGTATTTTTTATGTTTTTTATAGGGTTTTGATCGTATGGTATTACAACCAAATTCCCATTCTCCTTCTAACATTTTTGTACAATATCTATGACTTAATTTATTCTTGACTTGTTTAGTCGCTTTACTCTGTAGACAATGTAATAGAATTCTTTCTTTAGCAAAATTAATTCTATTACCTATTGTGTCTATATCTCCTATTTCTTTATTATCATTACTATGTTTTATAATGAAAGATGCATATTTGTTTATACAAATTTCATCCCAAGGTGGGGGTAACTTATGGAAATATTGATTTCTCCAAAAATCTACACTTTCATTCTTTAACTTTTGATATTCATGTAGAAATTTTTTAGAGAATTCATCTAAATATCTAATATCACATAATTTTAATTTTGACAAGGTATAGCTGGATTGACTATCCTGGTCTTTTTTATTAGAGTAACCACAAAATTCTATTTTTAGAATTGAGGTTAAACCTTTTAATAGATCTTTAGGGGTACTTATTTGATTAATAAGATTTCCCTTTTGTTCTCTTCCTTTCTCAGATTCTTCCCAACGTCTGAGAAATTGAAGAACATCACCTTGAAAAGTTCCGACAAAGTAGTTTAAGAACTTTTCTTTTGTCCAGACTGTACTGTTGTTGTTTACAACGATAGTCATGGATTGTGCCCAATCATCTATGGTTTTTTCATAGTCTGATAAAGGAACATTAGATAAATCTAAATATATTCCTCCTTGAGCAACACTTCTTTTATTAAGGTCTCCTATACTATAAGGTATAAGTGTAGGTTGACTAGTTTCTCCTGGTGTTTCCAGTTTTATATCATTAGTCGCTATATTTTCTATTTTATTTCCCAATATTCTTGTTGTGTTTTCAACATCTTCATAATATTGGTTACTAGCTCTCAGATGATCATCTTTTTGAAGATCTGAGTCTATTTTTCTTTTACCTTAAGATTTACTCTTATCTCTTTCCCATGGTTTTGGGGCTTGATATTCATACGGGTCTGGAGGATCCATTTCCATAGGATCTTCAGGGATCTCTATATTTTCTTCTGTTGAAGTTTCTTCTTCATCAGAATCATGACTTGTTGCATTAATTATTATTCCTGAATTACTATCACTAATATTTTCTTCTATTTCTATATTATAACTATCATTATTATCATTAATATTATTAGAATTTTCACCACTTTCGGTAGTGTCGTACTCTAACATATAATGATAATTATATTTATTAAAGAGTTCTTTATGTTCTTCATAAAGATCTTCTATTAATTTTAAATACTCTACTTTCTCATAACTATCATCTGTTTTAGAAAATTGGTGTTTCCAATGTTCTATCAGATTTTTATAGGTTTCGAAGTCATATTTTTGTGATTTTTCTGTTTTTTCAATTTTTTCTTTTGTTTTTTCATCTTTTATATAGTTAGTAGACTCATCCGAAGAATCCTCTTCTGACAAGGCTAATATATAATTACTATTACCATAATATAATGGACCTAAATCTGATTCTACGTTATTATTATTAATAACCTGATCTAATTTAGTATTTACATCGGATAATAACTCTTTAGATTTGCTATTCAAATCTAACTCAGTTACTTCTCCCAAACTATCTACTTTTTCTTCTACTTTACTAATCTTAGTAAAGCTGAAGAATTATTATTAAAAAGTATTTTATACAAAGATTGGGATGATGTCCTAATCGAATACATGGATATTAAGGAGATAAACAATCTTCTTGATATATTTCAATATTTTATTGATAAAGGAGAAACACTCCTATTATTAATAAAATGTTTAGAAAATGTCTATATAACAAATGTAGATAGATTTTACCTTCGTAAATATTTTCAAAAATAAAAGGAGCCATTTGCAAACAAAGAAGCTCTATTTTTTTAGAAAAATTTTCTCAATATTTTTCTCAAGCTTATGTTTTTATAAATGATATAGGAGAAAAAACTCCTGCTATCAAATTTCGTTTAAATCATGAGCCGTTCGATATAACAAGTATTGAATGGGGATTTGTTAAAGAAATAACGTCCAAAATCTCTCTTTTGATTTATTAAAAGATTTTCCAAATGATAGTTAAATCCCGGCTATCAAATTTTGTAAACATAGACGATTTTGTCTATTATTTCCATATTGAGATAAACAGTCTCATTGCTATTGCTGAGGAAGAAAAATTTCATCAGCCTTATCAAATTTGGAATATAAATACTATATTTTCCGGAAAAGCCCCAAAGCGAAGAAAAGAAGATCCAGAGCATTTATCAAAAATCATTGATGAGTGCTATAATAATTTCAACAAGTATCAAGTCCAAGCAGGAATTGATCTTATGAGCATGGCTCGACACCTTCTCTATCAAGACACTTATATGTATTGGACTGATGGAAGAAGAATATTATCCTACGATACTGGAAAAAACCAGGAAGAGGAAAATGAAGAAGCCATTTCGTTATTAACACAAATAGCGGAAATGGAGATCGGAGATTATCCTTTAGCAGCGGAGATCCGAGAAACATGGGAACGTTGGAACACACCAGCACCCTCACCAGAATCATTACACCTTGACGAGATCGAGGAAATGAATCTGAGAAACATCCAAGAAGGATGAAGACAAAGTTTGGAAGATGACAACCAGTTAGCATCCAAATGACGCAGACAGTGATGTAAGCAACCATCAATGTCATGAAGTAAGCAATGATGCAAGCGGCAGATATTGCCGAAAAGGAAGCCACACGGAAGCAACCAAGATGGCAACAATTTTGACAAGAAAAAGGAAGCTACTTGAAAACAACCAAAAGCGTCCTTATCAAGTTATCGCTCAAGGAAGCTACGTGGAAAAAGCCATAATAGCATCCGTCCAAAAAGGAAGCTACGTGGAAACCACCATGAAGCTGACTATTCTTCCGTCCTTATCAAGGAAGCTACGTGGAAGCAACCATTAAAGGCATCCTTATCAGGACACTATTCGGAATTCAAATGTAATTAAATTTGAGTTTAATTTTTATTCTTATCCGAACAATTATTTCGGACTTCAAATGTAATTAGCTTTTAGCTTAGAATTTTCGGTTTTACAATTCTCCCCCCTTAAGGATTTTCATCCTCGAAAATCTTACTGGCAAAAAGGTTGGGATATTGGTTCCTCATGGTCTCTTCAGGCTCCCAAGTATCCTCTTCTATTCCATGTCTCTGGCATAGCTCTTTGACAAGGGCTATACTTTTGTTTCTCAACTATTTGACCTCTCGCGCAAAAATTTTCATCGGCACTTCGCCATAAGTCAAGTCCGGTTGAATTTCTACCTCTGTCAGTACTATCACATGTGAAGGGTTCGAACGGTATCGTCGCAACATTCATACGTGGAAAACATCATGAATCTTTTCCACCTCAGATGGTAGGGCCAAACGATAAGCTACCGGTCCTATCCTCTTGGTAACTTTATAAGGTCCGATAAAGCGCAGACTCAACTTGCCTTTCTGGCCAAATTTGAGGACTTTCTTCTATGGTGATACTTTCAAAAACACTTTATCACCTACTCGGAACTCAATCTCTTTCCTTTTTAAATCTGAATAGGACTTTTATCTATCTGAGGTCGCTTTCAGACATTTACGTATCAGTTTTACTTTCTCTTCAGTTTCCTTGATCAAATCGACCCCGTATATCTGTTTCTCTCTGAGTTCTGTCCAATACAAGGGCGTTCGACTCCTACGCTCGTACAATGCCTCATAAGGTGCCATATTCAAACTTGACTGAAAACTGTTGTTGTAGGCGAATTCCACTAACAGTAAGTATTTTTCCCAATTACCTTGGAATTCCAAAATAGAACTTTGAAGCATGTCTTCAAATATTTGTATTATTCTCTCTGACTTCCGTCGGTTTGCAGATGGAAAGCTATACTGATGCTCAATTTTATGCCTAAAGCCTCTTGTAACTTTTTGCAAAATTGTGACGTGAATATCGGATCTCTATCCAAAATAATCAACAAGGGTACTCTATGAAGTCTTACTATCTCTTACATATACAAATCTACCAACTTATCGAGAGAAAAATTGACTCGTACTGGTATGAAATGGGCTGACTTCGTAAGTTTATCGGCTACAACCCATACAGCATCTTTCTTTTTCGGTGTCAACGATAAGCCCGTCACGAAGTCCATCGTAATACAGTCCCATTTTCATTCAGGAACCGTTATGGGCTGAAGTAGACCCGAAGGTACTTGATGTTCAGCCTTCACTTACTGACAAATCAGACATCTCGATACAAACTCAGAAATGTCTTTCTTTATGCTAGGCACTAATACCATTTCCTCAAGTCATTGTACATCTTTGTGCTGCCTCCGTGTACAGTTAAACATCTGCTATGTGCCTCACTCAAAATCCTTCGAATAAGTTCATCATTTTTAGGTACACAGACCCTATCTCTAAATGTCAAACACCCATCAGGATTTTCCCGGAAGTCTAACTCAACGTCTAACTCACATAGAACTCTTTTGGCTTGTATGTTGCTGTCCTCTTTCTGTGCTTCAGAAATCTCTTGAAGAAATAATGGTCTAGCCTTCAGCTTGGCTAGAATAAAACCATCATCTAACAACGCCAACCGTGTATTCGTGGCTCTCAGCGCAAATAAGGATTTTCTGCTCAAAGCATCGACGACCACATTCGCCTTTCCTGGATGGTAGTCAATTACTAACTCATAATCCTTGATCAGCTCTAACCATCTTCGTTGCCTCAAATTCAGTTCTTTTTGTGTCATCAAGTATTTTAGGCTTTTATGGTCGGTGAATATCCAACACTTTTCACCATATAAATGGTGTCTCCATATCTTTAATGCAAACACAATGGCAGCTAACTCTAAGTCATGGTCGGGTAATTCTTCTCGTACGGCTTTAACTGTCTAGAAGTATATGCTATCACCTTGCCCTCCTGCATAAGTACACAACCCAAACTATTCATGGATGCATCACTGTAAACCACAAATTCTCTTCCTGGCTCAGGTTGCACTAAGATAGGAGCCTCAGTCAACAATGCTTTTAGTTTCTTAAAACTCTATTGGCACTTTTTTGTCCGATCAAACTTCACATGTTTTTGTAATAGTATCGTCATCGGAGTAGCTATCACAGAAAACCACTTGACATAACGCATATAATAGCCGGCTAGGCCTAGAAAACTCCTTAGTTTAGTTACGCTCCTTGGTGGTTTCCATTCAACAATAGCTGAAATCTTACTTGGGTCGACTCTAATTCCATCTCCCGAGACAATGTACCCCAAAAATCCAACTTCCTTAAGCCAAAATTCACTTTTACTAAACTTGGCATACAATTGTTTATCTCTCAAAATTTGTAGAACTTTCCTCAAATGCTCGACATGTTCGTTCTCATCTCAAAAGTATATCAGTATATCATCAATGAAGACTACAACAAATTTATCCAAATATGGCTGAAAATGCGATTCATCAAATCCATGAAAACGGCTAGGGCATTCGTTAAGCCAAAAGGCATGACCAAAAATTCATAGTGGCCATACCTAGATCGAAATGCAGTTTTCAGCACATCCGAGTCCTTGACTTTCAACTGATAGTACCTAGACCTTAAGTCTATCTTGGAAAACTTCATGGTTCCCTTCGATTAATCAAACAGATCATCAGTTCTCGGCAATAGGTACTTGTTCTTCACAGTTACCTTGTTAAGTTGCCGATAGTCTATGCATAATCTCATGGAACCATCTTTCTTCTTCACAAATAATACGGGAGCACCCCACAGAGAATAACTTAGTCTTGCGAAACCTTTATCCGTTATTTCTTGCAACTGTGCTTTCAATTATTTTAGCTCGGTTGTAGCAATTCTATATGGAGCAATAGAAATGGGGGTAGTGGCTGAGGCTAACTCAATCCCAAAGTCAATCTCTCTAATCAGAGGTAACCTTGGCAATTCCTTCAGGAAAACATCTTGATACTCGTATACTATGGGTACTGACTCAATTTTAGACTCAGACTCTGTAGCATTCATCACAAAGGCAAGGTAAGCTTCGTACCCTTTTCTTAAATACTTTTGAGTCACCAAGGATGATATCACTACTGGTGATCATCTTGATTGTCTGATTCAACACGAATAAGATCCCCATTTTCACATTTCAACTCAATAAACTTCTTTCCACAATTCACAATTACATCATGAGTAACTAACAAATCCATACCAAGGATGACATCAAACGACAATAACATAAGATCAGCCGGGAAACAATGACCCCTAATCATCAAAGGGTAACCTTTGCATACTCTATCAACCAACACGTAGTTGCCTAGGGGATTCGACACTCTTATTACAAATTCAGTAGACTCTATAGGCATGCTCATGCTAGAGACTAATTTCATGCATATGAATGAATGGGTAGATCCCGGATTAATTAAAGCTATAACACGAGTATCATTGAGAGAAAATGTACCCCTAATCATGTTAAGGGAAGATGCCTCTTCACGAGCACGAATGGCATATGTTCTTGCCGGTACTCTACCCTCGACTCTTGCAGTCTACTCTCTAGATGAATTCATCCTACTCATCTTATTTCCCGAGTTACTCTGTGGTTTTCCTTTAGCAGCACTTCCAGTCTTGCATTATAGGACTTTGATAAACCATAATTTAAACATATTTTAACCCCATGCTTGGCTTAATTTTGGATGATTTTCCATTGAATTTGATGAATTCGATGCTTCTAATCTCTTAATTTCATGTTTTATACTCAGGAGAGCTTAGGAAGTCGAAAAGGACGAGAAACGGGCCAAAAATGGACAAAATGGGCCTACACGGCCTGGACCACCGCACACGGGCGGTCCGCACGGCCGTGTGTAGCAAGCCAGATCGAACACGACCTGGGCTATCGACCACGAACGTGTCCCTACCAAAATTAGAAAGAATTATATTTGGAATAGGATATTTGTGGGCCAAGTAAAGCATCCCGAAAGCCTATATAAATGCCCTAGGGGCAACCTAAAGGAGAGTTCGACAGGACGTCGAATAGACGTCGAGTAGAAGGAGAAAATACTCCAAGACAGTTGTCGGGAATAGCTTAGGAGAAGGATCTCCATCAAGACTAAGGATCTCCCATCAAGCTCTTTAGGAGTTTTTTGGGTTTTCTTATGTTTTGTTGTTTTCCCTTTTTATGATGTTTCCCTCTTTTAGTATGAACTAAATCCCTCAAATACCTGAGGGGATGAAACCTAAGACAGATCTTATTATTGTTTGATTTATGAGATAAATACTTGTGCTTATTCTTAATTGTGAGTTCTTATTCTTGTTTGATAATCCAGGTTATTGATTCAAGTTGAATGTACTTATTCAGTGGAGCAAAAGTCCCTGTCTAAGAGTAGATCAACACAATTAAGCTGAGTTAATTGCAGCCCTAGAAATACGGTGACAAAAATCTGCCAGATTAAGGTCAAACCTAATAAGGGAATCCATAGATCAAGTTAATGCGACAATAGGAGTTTTAATTAGAAAGAGATTTCAATTAATCAACCTAGAGTCAGTTGTTAGTAGCCTCAAAAGAGATATTAATATAACTTAGGGATTTCTACGGATTAAGCCAAGTTAATAAATCGCATGAATCAAAAGTAATAAGTGCAGTCTAGGTGGATTCTTCCTTAGGTATTGCCTGTCTCATATAAGTTGTCCAAAAGTATTTTCCCAATTCACTCTCTGTAGCGTTCATAGTTAGTTAAATTAGTTAGTTAATTTTAGATTAAAATAAATCCCCTTAATTATTAGGCTAGATAATAAAAAGATAGTTAATACTAGTACTCTTGGTCCTTGAGGATACGATATTCCGGACTCACCACAACTATACTATTTTTCGATAGGTGTGCTTGCCTTTGTCAAAATAAATAGTTAGTTTCGAGCTCCATCAAGTTTTTGGCGCCGTTTCCGGGGACTAAGATATTAGGAAAACTAATTTTTTATTACTTTAACCATTTTATTTATTTGCAATTTATTTTTGTTTTATTTTAAACTTGCTAATTTTTCTTTTCATTATTTCTGGCAGGTATCTCTAGTTTATAACTAGAAAGAACACATCAGGACCCTTGATTTTTTATAGTGATATAGAAGGTACCATTCGCAGAAACCGCAGAGAAATAAGGCGAAGCTTACAATACATAGAAGAAGAGCAAGAAGACGAAACCAATATTATCGGATAGATGGTTGATAATAATACGCTACATCCTGTGGTTGCCGCAAATCCGGTGAATCAAAATCCTGCTCCTTGTACTATGTGTGATTATGCTAAACCTAATTTTACAGGAACTGAGTCAAGTATTGTTAGACCTACTATTGCCGCAAATAATTTTGAACTGAAACCTAATACTATACAGATGATTCAACAATTTGTTCAGTTTGATGGTTTGCAGTATGAAGATCCAAACAATCACTTAGTAAATTTCCTAGAATTATGCAATACCTTCAAAATCAATGGCGTTTCTGATTATGCCATTCGCCTTCGATTGTTTCCCTTTCCATTGAGGAACAAAGCTAAACAGTGGTTGAACTCGTTACCACGAGGATCAATCACTACATGGGATCAAATGACTGAAAAATTTTTGTTAGAATAATTTTCGCCAGCTAAAACAGCTAAGTTGAGGAAGGATATCTCTTCTTTTGTGCAGATGAATCTAGAGACACTTTACGATGCACGGGAGAGATACAAGGATTTACTAAGAAGGTGCCCTCACTATGGGTTAACCTTGTGGCTACAGGTTCAAACCTTTTACAACAGTGTGAACCCCTCAACTAGACAGTTGATTGATTCAGCCGTCGGTGGAACCCTGGATAACAAAACTCCTGAAGCGGCTTATAAGTTTATTGAAGAGATGTCACTAAATAACTATCAGTGGCAAGTTATGAGGACAAAGCCAACAAAAGCCACCAGTGCTTTCAACCTCGACACAGTGAGCATGCTATCAAATCAGGTAGAACTGTTAAATAAAAAGATTGATGGTTTGTATGGTTCTTAGTAGGTACATCCAGTGATGCAGTGCGATACAAATGGAGGAGGAATGAACAATACAGAATACCCAGCCTACAACCCTGGCATAGAAAGCGAACAGATGAACTATATGGGTAATAATTCTAGACCTCAGAATAACCCTTATAGTAACACTTACAATCCAGGTTGGAGGAACCATCCCAACTTCTCATGGGGTACCCAAGGGAATAAAGACAACAACCTCTCCCAGGCTTTCAACAGCAACCCTACCCATAAGAGAAGAAGTCGAACCTTGAGAAAATGCTAACAAAATTCATCACGGTGTCAGAAACTCATTTCCAAAACACCAACACAGTACTTAAAAATCAACAAGCATCAATTCAAGGGATCGAGAACCAATTAGGACAGCTTGTTAAGTTGATCTCAGAACGACCACAAAGCAGCTTGCCAAGCAACAATGAAACTAACCCAAAGGAACAACTTCATGCTATTGCCGATCATGATAGTGAAGGGTTAGATGAACCAAAAGTGAGGTAAGGAAATGTGGTAGAGGAAGGTAAGGTTGAGGTAAGCCATGATAAACCAAAACTGGTAATTACAGAGTACCAACCTCGTGTGCCATACCCCAATGCGATGAAAAAAGACCACACAGATGAACAATTCGGTAAATTTCTTAAACTTATAAAGAAATTACATATTAACTTACCGTTTCTTAAAGCTCTTTCGCAGATGCCAGATTCAAGGAAATTTTTGAAAGTGCTTTTGACAAACAAACAGAGGTTAGATGATACATTGCATGTGGAGCTAAATGCAGTGTGCTCAACAATTCTAAAAAATAAACTACCACGAAAGTTAAAAGATCCAGGGAGTTTTATAATTCCATGTTTAATTGGTAGTTTATCTATTGATAATGCTTTAGCTGCATTAGGGGCAAGCATCAATGTTATGCCTTATAAAATGTTTAAAAAGCTAGGTCTCGGGCAACCCAAACAAACTAGGATGAACATTCAATTAGCTGATAAAAATATTAGAATTCTTAGGGGTATAATTGAAGAAGTACTAGTAAAAATTGATAACTTCATATTCCCAGTAGACTTTGTCGTTTTAGACATGAATGAGGACAATAATATTCCTTTAAATTTAGGAAGACCCTTTTTAGCAATTGCTAGAACTAAAATTGATGTTGGTAGAGGAGAACTCATACTTCGTGTAGGTGACGAAACGATCACTCTTCAGGTTCTTGACTCAGCTAGGACATCGAGTAATCATGGTGAAAACATAAACTCTACTAATGACTATTTGGTTCAAACTTCTTTATAGGAAACACCACGAAACTACACAACTGAGCTAGATCCTAGACCTCGTACTAACAAGGAAATAACTCATGAGGAACGAAGGCTTCAGATCGATGAACTAGATGAGTGGAAGACACATTTCAATGAGAAACTAAAAATACATGAATAAAAACGAGGCAATTCCATGACAAACTTAAAGATGGGACAAACCAATTTCAGATCGGGGATCAAGTATTGTTGGATAAGACAGACCCTCGAATCACCACTTCAGACCTTAATTCAAACGAAGAGATCCCTTTCACGGTACTTAATGTCTTTCCATACGGAACAGTTGAGGTAACTAATCCTAAGTTCGACACTTTTAAGGTAAACACTACTCGACTTGAACTATATAGTGATCATAGAACTGATAGCAGGGGCGAGGAGTTGAAACTCCTCAAACCACCATGAGATATGCGAATGAGAGGTGAGTCTAGCTTTAGACTTTAAATGAGCTCTTTTCGAGAGGCAACCCGAGCACTAACCCCACTAATGTCATATTTTCGACTTTTAGCACCTAACTTAAAACTAACCAAAGCGCAGGTTTCTCTATCCACACGTCCTTGCACACAGGCATGGCCATGGCCGTGTGGACACCACGGATTTGCACACCGGCGTGGCAGAGATCGTACTAACCAAGAAAAAAAAAATCCCCAAAACACAGGCTGCAATAAAAGGCCACTATCGTACAATTCGCCCATGGTCGCCACTGAGAAATATACACGAGAATGCAACACGCCCGTGCTTTTAGGTCGTGGCTGACACTGAGTAATCCACATGGGCGTGGCAACCTCTACACAGGCGTGGCAGAAACGAACGAAACACCACACGGCCGTGTGACCTAACACGCCAATGGCACACGGGGCATGGGTAGTCACCAGATCCCTGTTTCCTATTTAAAACCCCTCTTCTTCTCACTTTCTCTCTAAATTCTTCTTCTCCCAAACCCTAACCACCATACCCCTTTCATTTTTCTTTTATCTTTCCCCTTCTATATTCCTTTTTCCCTTTCCCTCACCCTTTCTCTACACCACCATCACCATGTCGAAGAAGCGAAAGGACTCTACCACAGTCTCCATGTACGAGACCAATCTCCGTAAGTTCATGCCAGCCGCTTCATTACCTCGACAGGACAAGGACCTTGGAGTCCATTTAGTTTTCCTTTTCATTTTCTCTTCTTCTTTATTTTCATTCTCTTTATCTTTCTTGTGCTTAATTTATATTATTATATTTTGATTTCTTTAATTTAGGTTCTAAAGGTTGTTAGGGAATCACCACACCACGACCCTAGTATCCACCGTCAACTTCATCTATGCCCAACTTACCGTTCCTTTTCCTTGAGATCATCCGAAATTCAGGAAGTTTCACTTCTCCCCCAATCTTATGATTGTTTATATTGTATATATCTATCTTTGTACATTGAAGACAATGTACATCTTAAATGTGGGGAGGTTATTTAATTGATATTCAGAAAATCCCTGGATTATGTCTTGTTCTTAAGTAACTTTATCATATTTACTATTAGAATGAAACTTCTATTAATTTATGATTTTCATTGATATGTTTCGGATTAAGTCATAAGTAATTGTGCATTGATGGTTTAAACTTTAAGATATTAGAGAATCAAGCATGATAAGTCTATTTTCCGTAATTAAAATTTTTAGGTTGTTTTCCTAATCTTAAATATTACTTTGAAGTTTGAAATTTACAAGGTTGACATCAAAAACCATAATTTCTATGAGATTTTGAGCCTTTTAGAGCATACATTTCTCTTGCTCACTTTATTGATTATCAGTGTGTCAACATTGAATTGTTATTCTAGAACTTGTTTCGTTTATACATGTCGAGACCACATTTTTGAATTGATATACCGAGATGATAAAGACACATAGGTTTTAACCCACTTACTCCATAAAAAGCCTACCTCCATAATTAACCCCTAGTAAACCCTTTTTAGCCTAATAAACCGTTTCTTGACTCACCCATTAATATTAACCTAAAACCAAATTTTTAATTCCCCTAATCTCTTAACGTCCCTTTTGTCGAGAATTAATTTGATCAGTTACCTAACTATGTTCTTTATTTCATTCTTAAAAAAAATTAAAAGTATATGTTTTATGAGCTTAAACAGTTAAATTCACATATTTAGAAGAAGCTTGTGTTATTAATGTGATTATTCAGTAGTAGTTCATTGTTTCTAGTTAGGTAATTTGTCAATTCAATCTCAATTCTAACCTTCTAATTCAGCCTATATCCACATCTTTAACCCAAGCCCCATTACAACCCTTTAAAGACCTTTTGATTTGTGTATCATCTCATTTTATAGTGGTGGAGATCTTATTTTCATACAATCTTATGGGATTAACTTTTAATGTTTGACTTTTGAGTGCTTAATTTGAACCTTAAACACTTTTGAGTGATTTGAGTGAATCCTTAGTGAGGATGTCAATCCTTGTTGGTTTTGAATTAGAGGTAAGTATTTAGGTAAGGGGAAACACCTTTGTTTTCGTGCTATAAAATTTATGACTTAGATTGTTTGAATCTTTATGACTCTTTTAGTTCAAATTATCAATGTATGAATTATCTATGGATTATGATGAAACATTATTGATAAGAATTATGAATTAAGGAAGTTAATTTTAATTGTGAGTTGAGGATTTTGCTTGAGGACAAGCAAAGGCTTAAGTGTGGGGATATTTGATAAACCATAATTTACACATATTTTAACCCCATGCTTGGCTTAATTTTGGATGATTTTCCATTGAATTTGATGAATTCGATGCTCCTAATCTCTTAATTTCATGTTTTATACTCAGGAGAGCTTAGGAAGTTGAAAAGGATGAGAAACATGCCAAAAAGAGACAAAATGGGCCACACGGCTCGGACAATCGCACACAAAGTGGACAGCATGATGGTCGTGTGTGGAACGAAGGCTTCAGATCGATGAACTAGATGAGTGGAAGACACATTTCAAGGAGAAACTAAAAATACATGAATAAAAACGAGGCAATTCCATGACAAACTTAAAGATGGGACAAACCAGTTTCAGATCGGGGATCAAGTATTGTTGGATAAGACAGACCCTCGAATCACCACTTCAGACCTTAATTCATACGAGGAGATCCCTTTCACGGTACTTAATGTCTTTCCATACGGAACAATTGAGGTAACTAATCCTAAGTTCGACACTTTTAAGGTAAACACTACTCGACTTAAACTATATAGTGATCATAGAACTGATAGCAGGGGTGAGGAGTTGAAACTCCTCAAACCACCATGAGATATGCGAATGAGAGGTGAGTCTAGCTTAAGACTTTAAATGAGCGCTTTTCGAGAGACAACCCGAGCACTAACCCCACTAATGTCATATTTTCGACTTTTAGCACCTAACTTAAAACTAACCAAAGCGCAGGTTTCTCTATCCACACGTCCTTGCACACAGGCATGGCCATGGCTGTGTGGACACCACGGATTTGCACACCGGCGTGGCAGAGATCGTACTAACCAAGGACAAAAAAAATCCCCAAAACACAGGCTGCAATAAAAGGCCACTATCGTACGATTCGCCCATGGTCGCCACTGAGAAATATACACGAGAATGCAACACGCCCGTGCTTTTAGGCCGTGGCTGACACTGAGTAATCCACATGGGCGTGGCAACCTCTACATAGGCGTGGTAGAAACGAATGAAACACCACACGGCCGTGTGACCTAACACGCCAATGGCACACGGGGCATGGGTAGTCACCAGATCCCTGTTTCCTATTTAAAACCCCTCTTCTTCTCACTTTCTCTCTAAATTCTTCTTCTCCCAAACCCTAACCACCATACCCCTTTCATTTTTCTTTTATCTTTCCCCTTCTATTTTTCTTTTTCCCTTTCTCTCACCCTTTCTCTACACCACCATCACCATGTCGAAGAAGCGAAAGGACTCTACCACAGTCTCCATGTACGAGACCAATCTCCGTAAGTTCATGCCGGCCGCTTCATTACCTCGACAAGACAAGGACCTTGGAGTCCATTTAGTTTTTCTTTTCATTTTCTCTTCTTCTTTATTTTCATTCTCTTTATCTTTCTTGTGCTTAATTTATATTATTATATTTTGATTTCTTTAATTTAGGTTCTAAAGGTTGTTAGGGAATCACCACACCACGACCCTAATATCCACCGTCAACTTCATCTATGCCCAACTTACCGTTCCTTTTCCTTGAGATCATCCGAAATTCAGGAAGTTTCACTTCTCCCCCAATCTTATGATTGTTTATATTTTATATATCTATCTTTGTACATTGAAGACAATGTACATCTTAAATGTGGGGAGGTTATTTAATTGATATTCAGAAAATCCCTGGATTATGTCTTGTTCTTAAGTAACTTTATCATATTTACTATTAGAATGAAACTTCTATTAATTTATGATTTTCATTGATATGTTTCAGATTAAGTCATAAGTAACTGTGCATTGATGGTTTAAACTTTAAGATATTAGAGAATCAAGCATGATAAGTCTATTTTCCGTAATTAAAATTTTTAGGTTGTTTTCCTAATCTTAAATATTACTTTGAAGTTTGAAATTTACAAGGTTGACATCAAAAACCATAATTTCTGTGAGATTTTAAACCTTTTAGAGCATACATTTCTCTTGCTCACTTTATTGATTATCACTGTGTCAACATTGAATTGTTATTCTAGAACTTGTTTCGTTTATACATGTCGAGACCACATTTTTGAATTGATATACCGAGATGATAAAGACACATAGGTTTTAACCCACTTACTCCATAAAAAGCCTACATCCATAATTAACCCCTAGTAAACCCTTTTTAGCCTAATAAACCGTTTCTTGACTCACCCATTAATATTAACCTAAAACCAAATTTTTAATTCCCCTAATCTCTTAACGTCCCTTTTGTCGAGAATTGATTTGATCAGTTACCTAACTATGTTCTTTATTTCATTCCTAAAAAAAATTAAAAGTATATGTTTTATGAGCTTAAACAGTTAAATTCACATATTTAGAAGAAGCTTGTGTTATTAATGTGATTATTCAGTAGTAGTTCATTGTTTTTAGTTAGGTAATTTGTCAATTCAATCTCAATTCTAACTTTCTAATTCAGCCTATATCCACATCTTTAACCCAAGCCCCATTACAACCCTTTAAAGACCTTTTGATTTGTGTATCATCTCATTTAGGTAAGGGGAAACACCTTTGTTTTCGTGCTATAAAATTTATGACTTAGATTGTTTGAATCTTTATGACTCTTTTAGTTCAAATTATCAATGTATGAATTATCTATGAATTATGATGAAACATTATTGATAAGAATTATGAATTAAGGAAGTTAATTTTAATTGTGAGTTGAGGATTTTGCTTGAGGACAAGCAAAGGCTTAAGTGTGGGGATATTTGATAAACCATAATTTACACATATTTTAACCCCATGCTTGGCTTAATTTTGGATGATTTTCCATTGAATTTGATGAATTCGATGCTCCTAATCTCTTAATTTCATGTTTTATACTCAGGAGAGCTTAGGAAGTTGAAAAGGATGAGAAACATGCCAAAAAGAGACAAAATGGGCCACACGGCCTGGACAACTGCACACAGGTGGACAGCATGGTCGTGTGTGGCAACCCGGATCGAACATGGCCTGCGCTATCTACCACGGGCAAGTCACACGGGCGTGTCCCTATCGAAATTAGGAAGAATTATATTCGGAATAGGATACTTGTGGGCCAAGTAAGGCATCCCGAAAGCCTATATAAACACCCTAGGGGGCAACCTAAAGGAGAGTTCGAAAGGACGTCGAATAGATGCCGAGTAGAAGGAGAAAATACTCCAAGACAGTCGTCGGGAATAGCTTAGGAGAAGGATCTCCATCAAGACCGAGTATTTCCTATCAAGTTCTTTAGGAGTTTTTTGGGTTTTCTTATGTTTTGTTGTTTTTCCTCTTTTATGATGTTTCCCTCTTTTAGTATGAACTAAATCCCTCAAATACCTAAGGGGATCAAACCTAAGACAAATCTTATTATTATTTGATTTATGAGATAATTACTTGTGCATATTCTTAATTGTGAGTTCTTATTCTTGTTTGATAATTCAGGTTATTGATTCAAGAAGAATGTGCTTATTCAATGGAACAAAAGTCCCTGTCGAAGAGTAGATCAACACAAGAAAGCGAAGTTGATTGCAACCCTAGAAATAGGGCGACGAAAATCTATTGGATTAGGGTCAAACCTAATAAGGGAATCCATAGATCGAGTTAATGGGACAATAAGGGTTTTAATTAGAAAGAGATTTTAATTAATCAACCTAGAGACAGTTATTAGTAGCCTCGAAAGAGGTATTAATATAATTTAGGTATTTCTACGGATTAAGCCAAGTGAATAAATCGCATGAATCAAAATTAATAAGTGAAGTCTAGGTGGATTCTTCCTTAGGTATTGCCTATCTCATATAAGTTGTCCAAAAGTATTTTCCCAATTCACTCTCTGTCGCGTTCATAGTTAGTTAAATTAGTTAGTTAATTTTAGATTAAAATAAATCCCCTTAATTATTAGGCTAGATAATAAAAAGATAGTTAATACTAGTACTCTTGGTCCTTGAGGATACGATATTCTAGACTCACTACAGCTATACTATTGTTCGACAGGTGCGCTTGCCTTTATCGAAATAAATAGCTAGTTTTGAGCTCCATCAGACTTTTCTTTCTCACCCACCTCGGAGCAATCTCTGTTAAATTGGTATAATGACCCACATTTAAAACAAGCCTTCTTGTTTGCTCGGCACTCACCAAAATGACGCCTGCCACACTGTGGGCATTCCAATCTACTCGGTTGGGTATTGCCAACACTAGCAACTGATGTGGTCTACGCTTTAGACCCCAAAAATTGTTTACCCTTACTTTGGTTCGAAAACCCGACAAAAGTGGCTGGCCGAGTAGAATAATTCCTTGATTTCTTAGATGAGGATTGGTAGGACTTACTTAATTGCATTTTCCTCGAGTCATGGGGCTCAATCTCAGCTCTTCTTACGCTTCGGCCTTACAAGCTCTATCTACCAACACGACAAATTCTTTTAGTTCGAGGACTCCAACATATAAACGGATATCTTCAATTAACCCGTCCTCGAACCTTTTGCACATGATGGCCTCGGTAGACACGCACCCCCAGGCATACTTGCTAAGCCTTACGAACTCCTATAATATCCCGAAATAAGGGTTGCGAGTTTGGAAAATAACTCGAGTGTATTAGGCCTCAAGAGTAGTTTTGATGTGTTTTTGGAGTTCCTAAAACTCCCGGATTAAAATGGGACACTTTTGAAAATTTTGAAAATTTAGGGTTAAAAGTGGAAATTTGGGCAAGGAGGCCTTAAGAATAAATTTTGATAGGCTGTGGCATAATAATCCCCCTGGTAAAGTGGCTTCCGTGCGCCACTTAAGGGTCAGCGCTAAATCTGGTCAGGGGTTCGAGTGGCATGGGGCGCATAAGCAATTTTTATTTTGCAAATAGGCGCTACATTATGGAAGGCTTAAAAGAAATCGGAGTAGAATTGCATCACAAAATGGCGCATGGGCGAGGTGGTTGGGACGTTAGCAGCAAGAGAGAGGCCTCCGCAAGGACTTTTGTTCGAGTCCTGAAGGCTGCGCTTTATCTTGTTTTTACGTCAGGCAAGGGGCGCATGCAAGTAAGGGTTAAAACAATTTTTGATGCGGCTGTTAGCATGAAATGAACTTTGGGCCGAGTGGTTAAGGGCCTTGCTTGAGATCCACGGCTAGGGGGAACTCACGTTCGAGTCCCATTAGGGGCGCGCAGAGGCTTTATTTTTTTTACTTGGCGCTAGAGTAAAGGAGAACTAGCGAAGAATGGTTTATAAGAATTTTCGAAGCAATATTGGCAAGAAAGTCACATTAGCAGAAATGGCAGGAAGTTTGGAGAGCTTTCTCGTGTCTCGGTTCGAGACACGGGGGGCAATGCTACCGAGGTTTTCTTTTTGGTCTTTTTCAGGCGTGAAAAAAAATAGCAGCTGCATGGGCATTAAATGCATGCAGTAAGCACGCATGCAGCCTAAGAGTTGCTGCTATGTGCTTTAGTTTATTTTGGCATCATGGGATATTATTCTTTTATTGTTTCTATTATTTAGTTTTATTCCTTTTTTTTTATAAGGTGATGGAATAAGAATTAATCAATTTTTAAAAAAAGGGATGGGTCTTGGCTTTGGGGGAAGGAAGCATGTGTGGCTTGGGAAATTCAAATGCATGGCCGGCCATTTGCTTATCAAAGCATGGCCGAATACTTTGTTTTGTTTAGCCTATCATTTCCAAATTTGTTTGACCGAAATAAACTTTGGACTTGGGGAGCTCCTTGATCAGCCTTAAGCTTGGAAAAACATGACCAAACATGCATGGTTTTGTCTTGTTTTCTCTCCCTTTTGAACATGACCGAATATGGTTCTTGCTAGGGAAGCTTTTCGGTTGGGTATACCCTTGTTGTTGTGCCAAAATTTGCTTCTTCTTCTTCTTCTCTTTATTCTTCCTTTGTAAGAGCTGATTATCCAACCCTTCTTTTGACAAAGCTTGACTGAAACTCTACCATTAGACACCTTAGCCGAATCTTGATGGAAGGTGCTATCACTATGTGTTTGTGATCTCTTCAAACGTTGGTAAGTGCTCCTATTATATAGTTGGTTTCTTCTCTCTTTCTTTTTGTATGCCGAAATCAAGGCTAGATCTTGATTTCTAAGAATGGCCAAATAAGCTTAAGGCCATGTTGATGTGATTCTTTTGTGCCAACTTTAGAGAACACTAAAGGAGCCTTGTGGGTTTCGGCTATTCAAAGAATATTGGTAACTACTAAGGCATGCAAATCTTTTGGGAGTTGGGAAAAAACTAGGTAAGTGTTATGTACATTTCGGTCAAGGGCCATGTTTTTAGAAATATGCTTGAGCCGATTCTAATGGTTGGATTATAGGGATTTCGAAAGGGATCAGGTGACTAATTCGGGATTTCAGGCCATATCGACAAGAATAAAGGAAGCTCGGGTTTTTTGAACATCAAAGGTAGTGGTTGTGACTCTCGCCATAGGTTATATTCTCGAGTTTTTGGATGATAACCATTGTTTAACCTTGGTTCCGGGGTGGCCGAATGTGTATAAGGCCATAAGGTCACTCTGTTTGTGTGTAGCTAGTATTATGATGCATCAAATGAATCTTTCGGAAATTGAAGTACTCAAGGTTAGTAGTTGTGGTATTCGGCTTAGGCCATTTTTGGTGAGTAAGTGGTTAACCGTTTTGTCCCCGATGAATTAGGGGCTAGTTGAGCAAGGCATAAGGGCAAGTTCGGGATTTTAGACTTTGTTAGAATCTATAAATCAGAATCTCGCTATAGTTAGGTGCGTAGTTATCGCACTGTTCTTTTGCTTGATATATGTATTGTAAGTATTATTTTATGTAAATGAATGAGTTGTGCATGTTAGCCGAAATAAAGGCTAAAAGTATGGATACTAAGGTAAGTTATCGAAAAATCAAGTTAATGGTTATGATATTAACTTTTCAGTGATTTGCGATACTAATTGATTAGCAATGAATGCAAAACAAAGTGATGACATGTGATGTAAATTGTTCCGAGTAACATGTGACCACGATATATAAAATATATATTTGTTTCGTATAAAATGTTGCTATGGTACATATAAGTACGCATGAGATTTGTGATGTGACTATTGGAGAAAAGAGTGCACACTATGTGAGTGGTCTAATCCGAACCTCGTGTTGTATTCGTGCTTGATGATTTGTGAATTGAAAGATATGTGAGATCCCTAAGGGATCGGGGGCTTAGCTACGACCTTAAGAAATAATGTGCAAAAGAAGGATATGTGGATCACTTTGTGGATTGGACTTCGTAATTGTATATTCGTAATCATATTTATAATATTGTGTATTCATAATTGCATATTTATAATCGTATATTATATAAATATGGATTATGTGGATATGGGCCAAGCCCACATATGTGGAACATGTGTATTAACTATGCACTGAGTCTTGGTGACTCACTCTATTTTTATTAAACCTTTCAGGTGGCGCGTAAAGCTGGGACCGGGTCGGAGAGGATACAAAGGTGGCCATGCAAAAGTGGATTTTCATGCAAAGGAATCTCGTTTAAGGAATTAAATATTTACATTATCCGTATTTTGATTAAGTGTGTATTGTAATAAGGCCCACTAAAGTATTTCAGTCCATTTATTAAGTATCATTATTATTATGCCCTAATATGAAAGGTTGATTGCAAACGGTTTTATTTCCCCGAGCAAAGCTCGAATCTGATATTTTTATAATAAACTTCGATTTTCACTTAGAATATTACAAGTCACGAAAATGTTTTACCAAACTCGAAAAAATTTTCATCGGTTTTACTATTAAGAAAGAACATTTTTGAAAATGTTCCGCAGTGGCATTCCAAATTCGGTCGGAGTAAATGGGCCGGGTTTGGGGTGTTACAACTTCCGTTTGTATTCAGTCACCATCATTCGGCCTTGCTTTAGCTCCAAGAACTCTTTCCTCTTCTGGTCAATGGATCTTTGGCTGATATACTTCTTCCGAAATTCCTCTTGGAAGAATTCCCAGCTAACTCTCTCCCTTGGTACCATCGACACAAGGGTGTTCCACCACTGATAGGTCGAATCTCTCAAAAGATATACTGCACATTTTATGCACTCTTCAGGCGTGCATGACAACTCATCGAATACCCTGATGGTATTCTCGAGCAAGAATTTTGCTCTCTTCGGGTTATCATCCTTACTAGCTCGAAATTCCTCGGCTCCTTGTTTCTGGATCTTATCGACCGGAGGCCTTTCTCTTCTCACTACCTCAACCACTTTAGAAACTACAGGAGCGGGTTGAGGAATAGGTGAGGGTGGAGGGGGTTGAGCATTAGGATTTGCTTTAATGTACTCAGTGTACCCGTTGCTCATCATATGGAAAAAGGCTTCTCAGGTCTTTTCTCCCTAACCCAAGGTCTTGGGTCTACTATCTACTGGAGTGGTCCGTTACGTGGGAGCTGGTGCATTACTCGTAGCATCGTCAGCTATAATTCAGTCGGGATCAGGATCCATTTACTATATAAAAACACAATTTAAAACGTCAGGAGCCATCACACTACCATTTCATAGGCACTCTTATGTATGGCATGTATAGCTAGACTAATACTTATGCTACATTAGACCTAGAATAGACTAAACCATATATCTGATACAAATAACTGTAACACACCTTACCCGTGTTCGAAGTTGAAACCAGATATGAGGCATTACCTAACTTAACATACTTAAACATAACACATCGAGCTATAAAATTTCGCTGCAGCGTAGAAACTTTCCATTTAAACTCATAACCTGCTCATTCTGGGCCTACGAGGTCCTAAACATACTTCCGGGAGGTTTCAAAAACCGAGAACTTTTACGCGCTTAGAAAAGTTTTGTCCAAACAGGGGCCACATGCTCGTGTGCCTCTGAGACATGCCCGTGTTCTTCACCCGTGGTCGAAACTGACTTATTTCACACGGCCAGACACACGCCTGTGTCCCTAGCCCGTGTTCCTCACACGGCCTTGACACGCCCGTGTCTCAGCCCGTGTGCCAAAACCTTGGCATGCTATTTATGACATCATCACCTCACTAAAGTCACACAGCTAAGGCAAACGCCCGTGTCCTTAATACCGAACCTCACGTTAATACCGATGCCATATCCCGAATATGGTCTTATATGATTTTTCATATTCAATGCCGAAGCCATATCCCAAATATGGTCTTATATGGGATCTCAGTTTGGTGCTGAGGCCATGCCTCCGGCATGGTCTTATACGAGACCTCTTCCACCTCATGTCTCAATGATAGTGTTTGCACATTCATTATAGTCCAGCTAGGACTTCAACATCTCAACTTCCAGCTAGGACTTCAACATCTCAACTTACTCATTCAACATCAAATGCTCAATTTAGTAGAATATCATGTATCACCATTATATCAAACATTCTCAAACATGTTGGTGTATTTTTTGAAGTTATCACATACAAATTTACCTCGTTTTCAAAATATGCTAGATTATCGGTCTAGGTTGATAGTTTGTTCTTTCCCCGTTCGAGGTTGATTCTTGGTTCTTCCTGCTCTATAATAGCAAATCTCATTTTAATCATCACATTAATAAATGCATTTTAATAATCATGCTTTGGCAAAATTACTATTTTGCCCTTAGACTTTGGCAAAATGACCATTTTACCCATAGGCTCGGAAATTAATTCTAATCAACTTTCTACCTTCAACAACCTAGTTGAACATTTATTCCTCTTATGACTACCATCAAAACTCAACATTTCACACATTTACTACATATTTTACAACCTTTACAAAAAGGTCCTTTTTGGTTTTTTCATGGTAACACCTTTCAAAAAAGCTGTTCATTTAACAACTAAGACCCATTTTCTTCCATAAAAATGCAGCAAAAAACTTAAAATCTCTCATGGAAAAACTCTAAACTCTTTACCATTTTACAAAATAGTACCCTCGTTAGAAAGCTTAAGCTTTAGGGGTTCCAAAAGTATAATTTTTATCAAGAAATGATCACTAGAACACTTACTTGTAGGGAGAAGAGTTTGCTGAAATTTTTAAAGCTTTCAAGCCCCTCTTTGCTGCTAATTTTCAGTGGAGGAGTGAAGAAGAAAAGATGATATCTTTTCTTTCTTTATTTTAATATAAAATCCCAATTTAGTCCACCTAATCCACCTACTTGACAAAATTTTTGACTTTCTTGTCCCCTATGGCCGACCAACCTTTATTTAAGGGGATAATTGCCCTTTAAAGACCTCCAATTAATATTCCATAGCTATTTGGGACCCTTAGCTAGAAATTTTAAATTTTGACACTTTATGCGATTTATTCTTTTCTCTTGATTTAGCATGAAATCGCTAAAATTAAAGCACCAAAATTTTCATGTACTTATACAATCAAACTCTAACTCATAAAATATCATGAAAATAATTTTCTCTAACCTCAGATTAGGTTCCAAACCACTATTTCTGACTAGCCCCTAAATCGGGCTGTTACAACTACCCAGATCGCATCTTTCTTACTCGGTGACAGAGAAAACCAGTAATAAAATTCATTGTGATTCTGTCCCATTTCCACTCGGGAATCATAATCGGCTGAAGTAACTGATAAACCACAATTTATACATATTTTAACCCCGTGCTTGGCTTATTTTTGGATGAATTTTCATTAGATTTGATGAGTTTGATGCTTCTAATCCTTTAATTTCATGTTTTACACTCATGAGAGCTTAGGGAGCCGAAAAGAACGAGAAATGTGCCAAAAGGGATAAAATGGGCCTACCTAAGAAATCAACACGGGCTGGACCAACGTACATAGGCAGACTACACGGCCGTGTGTGGCGAGCAGAAGCGAACACGACCTAAGTCATCGAACACGGGCGTATCACACAGGCGTGTCCCTGCCGTACCTAGGTTTAATTCTGTTCGGAAAAGGCTACTTGTAGGCCAAGAAAGGCATTCCAAAGCCTATATAAACACCCTAGGGGGCAACCTAAAAGGGGACACTGAGAAGAAGGCAGAAAATACTCGAAGACAGCCATCGGGAGCAGTTCGAAAGAAGGATCTTCATCAAGACTGAAGATCTCCCATCAAGTTCTTTAGAAGTTTTTTGGGTTTTCTTATGTTTTGTTTTTTTTCCTATTTTAAGATGTTCCCCTCTATCAGTATGAACTAAATCCCTTAGATACCTAAGAGAATGAAACCTAAGACAGATCTTATTACTATTTGATTTATAAGATAAATACTTGTTCTTATTCTTAATTGTGAGCTCTTATTCTTGTTTTGATAATTCAGGTTATTGATTCAAGTCGAATGTGCTTATTCAAAGGAGCAAAAGTCCCTGTTTAAAAGTAGATCTACACAATTAAGTGGAGTTGATTGCAACCCTAGAAATAGGGTGACATAAATCTGCCGGATTAGAGTCAAATTTAATAAGGGAATCCTTAAATCGAGTTAATGCGACAATAGGGGTTTTAAATAGAAAGAGATTTCAATTAATCAACCTAGAGTCAGTTGTTTTTAGTCTTGAAAGAGATATTAACATAAATCAGGGATTTTTAAGGATTAAGTCAAGTGAACAAATCGTATGAATCAAAAGTAATAAGTGAAGTCTAGGTGGATTCTTCCTTAGGTATTGCCTTTATCATATACGTTGTCTAAAAGTATTTTCTTAATTCTTTCTTTGCCGTGTTTTTAATTAAATTTTAGTTTAAAAGAAATCACCCCAATTCTTAGTCTAAATATTAGAAAGATAGTAATTACTAGTACTCTTGGTCCTTGTGGATACGATATTACCGGTCTAACCATAACTATACTATAAACGATAGGTGCGCTTGCCTTTATTGTGATCATAGTTAGTTTTAGACACATCAAGTTTTTGGCACCGTTGCCGGGGACTAAGATATTAGGAACACTAATTTTTTATTACTTTAGCCATTCTTATTTTTTTATTTACAATTAATTATTTTATTTTATTCTAAATTTTCTAAGTTTTCTTTCTTGCTTCTGGCAAGAACGTTTATGTTTATGACTAGAAGAAACCCGTCAGGACCATTACTTTTTGACAGTGAGATTGAAAATACAGCTCGCAAAAATCGAAAAGAAATAAGGCGAAGTCTACAATACATAGAAGAAGAGCAAGAGGACGAAACCATTCATATCAAAGAGATGACTGATAATAATCCGCTACCTCCTGTGGTTGTTGCAAATCTGGTGAATCAAAATCCTGCTCCTCGTACTATGTATGATTATGCTAAACCTAACTTAACAGGAACTGAATCAAGTATTGTTAGACCTGCTGTTGCTGTAAATAATTTTAAACTGAAACCTAACACTATTCAGATGATTCAGTAATTTGTTCAGTTTGATGGTTTGCAGGATGAAGATCCAAACATTCACTTGGCAAATTTTCTAGAATTTTACGACACTTTCAAGATTAATGGCATTTCTAATGATGCCATTTGCCTTCGGTTGTTTCCCTTCCCATTGAGGAATAAAGCCAAAAAGTGGTTGAACTCGTTATCACAAGGATCAATCACTACATGAGACCAAATGACCGAAAAATTTTTACTTAAATATTTTTCGCTGGCTAAAACGGCTAAGTTGAGGAATGATATTTCTTCTTTTGTGCAGATAGATTTAGAAACGCTATACGATGCATGGGAGAGATACAAGGATCTACAGAGAAGGTGCCCCCACCATGGGGTACCTCTAGGGCTACAGGTTCAAACCTTTTATAATGGTGTGAACCCCTCAACTAGGTGACTAATTGATGCAGCCACCGGTGGTACACTTAACAACAAAACACTTGAGGCTGCCTACAAATTCATTGAATAGATGTCACTGAATAACTATTAGTGGCAAGTTATGAGGATGAAGCCAACAAAGGCAGCCGGTGTTTTCAACCTCGACGTAGTGACCATGCTATCAAACCAGGTAGAGATGTTAAATAACAAGATTGATGGTTTGTGTGGTTCTTCGCAGATACATTTAGTTATGCAGTGCGATACGAATGGTAGGGACGAACAATACAGAATACCCACCCTACAGCCCTGGCATAGAACGCAAATAGATGAACTATATAGGTAACAACTCTAGACCTCAAAATAACACTTATAGTAACATTTCCAATCCAAGTTGGAGGAACCACCCAAACTTCTCATGGGGTGGTCAAGGAAATCAGAGACAACAAATCCCTCCAGGCTTTCAACAACAACCCTACCATAAGAGAAAAAGCCGAACCTTGAAGAGATGCTAACAAAATTTATCGCGGTGTCAGAAACCCGTTTCCAAAACACCAAAACAGTGCTCAAAAATCAGCAAGCATTGATTCAAGGGCTCGAGAACCAATTAGGACAACTTGCTAAGCTCATACCTGAACGGCCACAAGGCAGCTTGCCAAGCAATAGAGAAACTAACCCAAAGGAGCAACTTCATGCCATTACTGCTCACGATAGCAAAGGGTTAGATGAACCAAAATTGAGGCAAGAGAATGTGGTAGAGGAAGGTAAGGTTAAGATAAGCCATGATAAACCAAAACTGGTAAGTATAGAATACCAACCTCGTGTGCCATATCCCAATGCGACAAAGAAAGACCGCACAGATGAACAATTCAGTAAATTTCTTAAACTTTTAAAAAAATTACATATTAACTTACCGTTTATTGAAGCTCTTTTGCAGATGCCCAATTCAAAAAAGTTTTTTAAAGAGCTTTTGAAAAAAAAAATAGAATTTAAACGACGCGTCGCATGTAGAGCTAAATGTAGTGTGCTCAGCAATTTTACAAAATAAACTACCTCAAAAGTTAAAAGATCTAGGAAGTTTTACGATTCCTGCTTAATTGGTGGTTTATCTATTAATAATGCTTTAGCTGGTTTATGGGCAAGTACTAATGTTATGCCTTATAAAATGTTTAAACAGCTAGGTCTTGGGAAACCTAAACAAACTAGGATAAGCATTCAATTGGCTAATAAAACTATTAGAGTTCCTAGAGGTATAATTGAGAATGTACTAGTGAAAATCGATAAATTCATATTCCCTTCCCAGTAGACTTTGTTGTTTTAGACATGGATGAGGACAATAATGTTCCTTTAATTTTAGGAAGACCCTTTTTAGCAACTGCTAAAACTAGAATTGATGTTGGTATAGGTGAACTCACACTTCCTGTAGGTGACGAAACGATCACTCTTCAGGCTCTTGACTCGGCTAGGACATCAAGTAATAAAGATGAGAACATAAATTCTATTAATGACCATTTGGTTCAACCTTCTTTTCAGAAAACACCATGAAATTACACAACTGAGCCATATCCTAGACCTCGTACCAATAAAGAAATAACTCATGAGGAGCGAAGGCTTCAGATCGATGAACTAGACGAGTGGAAGACACATGTCAAGCAGAAACCAAGAACCCACAAAGTAAACTCGAGGCAACTCCTTAACGAACTTAAAGATGGAGAAAACAACTTCAAGGTTGGAGACCGAGTTCTAATGGATAATATAGATCCTCGTGTTGCCACATCTGAACCTAATGGAATAACTCCTTTCACGGTGCTTAATACTTTCCCATACGGTACAGTCGAGGTAACACATTCTCAATTTGGCACCTTCAAAGTAAATCGTACTCATCTAAAACCTTATTTTAAAACAATTGATAGCAAGAATGAGGAGTTTCAACTCCTCAAACCACCATGATTATACGAATGATAGGTAAGTCTAGCTTAAGACTTTAAATGAGCGCTTTTCGGGAGGCAACCCAATCACTAACTTCACTAATGTCATTTGTAACACCCCAAACCCGGTCAAAATGCTACGACCGAATCTGGCATGTCACAGGGAAGAAAACGTTTTGGAAACCGAGTTGTCGTCTCGAGTTGGAAAGAAAACCTTTATATTTATAAAAGAACCGAGTTTGTACTGAGTGTACTTGTTGAAAACATTTTGAAACTTAGTTTTAAAGAAAATAGAGTTGTCTTGTTGTTATTAATTGTTTGCTATCTACCCGATGGTAAAATTTTGAAAACCCCAAAAATTTATTTAAGTTTTGAAAAACGTCCATTTCATAGTTTAGTAGGCATGCCCTTAATGTTTAAACAAAATTTTAAAGAAATTTAACAAAATGAATAATCCCAAAATAAAATCTAAATGGCCTTATCACATAACTGAAATCCAAACTTAAAGTAAAATAAATCCGAAAGAGTCATTAAAATAAAAACTGAAATATTGAGTATGGCTACCTCGAGTCCATCCCTGCTCCGTATCCGCGATCTAGGCATTATCTGCAAAAAGTAACGGAAGGGGTGAGTCACCGAGACTCAGTGTATAAATCCCCATCCAAAAGATTTTAAGCTCTTACATAGATCCATATGCAAATATGTATGTCATGCAACCCATCCAACCTATCCATCCGAGTCTCCCAAGTCTACCCAAATTTTGTGGCACCTAGCCACTGGTGGTACCTAACCACTGGTGGTTCCAAACCACTGGTGACCGAAGTCACAGATAATCATATGTGGGGCCAACCCACTTGTGGTACCTAACCACTGGTGACGATCCCTTATATCGATATGTGGGGCCAACCCACTGTGGTACCAAACCACTGGGATGAGTCACAAAATTAAGCATATGTGGTACCTAACCACTGGTGGTTCCAAACCACTGAGACTTAGTCACAGAATAATGATATGTGGGGCCAACCCACTTGTGGTACCCAACCACTAGTGACAGTCTGAAAATCATACCTTCCCCCTCCTCTCATCATACCCATTTTTCATGTACAAGCTTTTCAATACAATATGGTCATGCTTAACATTTAAGAAAAATATAACATGGCACATGCAAGTTTTAATATAGGCAAATAACGTTAGCCACCAAAATGGACTTACCCGGAGTCCTTGCTTTTACCCACAAGGGTAACTTATTGATTTCTACTATCACTTCGGCTTTTGACAACACACAAAATAATAGCATATTAACATATGAAGTGTGTAAAAGTTACACACCTGATTACTCGTAACACGATACTTTCTACGTCGACACTCTCGTTGATAGGCACTACCGCTATCTGCCTACTACTTTGTTTCGATACCGGCCCACAACCCGGTGGCCAATCTCGAACAGCAGACACCGTGCGTCTCTTAAACTTAGGGGCTGGGTTCACAGATCCCACCCCTCCTATCGTTTGACTGGCATTAGAGTCCATGAACACACCTTGGTCACTAAACTGAATTAACGCAGTGAAATCAAATCAAAAAAACTAACACTCAAAACTAATACCCTTACTTAAATCGGCAAAACCCGAGGCTCAAACTTGTTTCACAAACCAAACGAATCTCGAAAGTCTCCTCAAGAAGGCGTCACCACCCCCACCTACATTCGGCCAAGAGTTAATAGAATTGGACCACTACCTTCAGCATTTAACCCAAGAAAATGATTAACACGAAAGAGGACCCTTACCACAACCACCTAAGAAACTGATTGAGAATAATGACTGATCAATGACGGCGATCCACTGCAACGAGGAGTCAAAAGAGAAGATTTGAGTGCCAGAGGATTTCGGCTTATAGATAAATGAGAGCTATTCAAAACAGATGGCAAATTTCGGCTTTTCTTTCCAAAGAAAATGAGAAGAAAAAGACATGAGAGATGGAAAGATTCGGCCAAAGTAAAAAGGACTTACCCTAAATGCCGAATTTATTCTTCTATGAAAAGAAAATGATGAAAAAGGAAGGTGCTTCTCAACCAGTGATATTCAGCCAAAGTGTTGTAAGTGAAGTGAGGAGAGTAACAGAGGTTTCGGCAAAAGATGAGGCTTCAGAAGGTTTCGGCTAACAAAGAATGAAAAAGATGAAGAGTAAAGAGTAATAGGTATCGGCCAAACACCAAAAGTAGAAAAGAAGAAGAGGCTTAGGAGACCAGTCCGTTTTGGGTAATTGAGAGAAAAGAAAGAATGCAAACTATGAAGTGTGGTTTCGGCACAAAAGAAAATAAGAGGGAAAGGCCCTAGGTGCTCCCTAACTAGCCGAATATTCCACACCCCCAAAGGCTAACATCAACAATCGGCCAGCCCCTAAGCTACACCCAAAAACCAAATGCCCAACCCCCTTCTAACTCCTTTCAAATTCGGGTAACCCTCACCCCTCTTCAATCCCTTCTTTTCTTCCTTACTTTTCTTCTGATCACACATTCAAACAAGTTTGAATACTTCAAACTCCTAAAATTTCTCTCCACCATCTGTTAAAAAACTTTTGACTAAATCCACTCCCCCCTTTTCAAGCATCCCAGCCGAACTCCACCTCTGCTCCTCCTGACGCCACAAGAATTCTCAAAATGAGAGTGTCGTGACTCGAACCTGCTCCCACAAGCTCCCTTGTGATGTCACCTCCTCAACCCCCTTAACTAGAACCTCCTTGCCACTCTACTAAGGCTCTTCTTTGTGTCACCCAGCACAAACAATTCCCCTTAAGGCCCAACTCAGCTAACTCCCCCTTAAGGTGCTCAAACAACAAATTTCACCAAGACTCCGGCTTACCCCTAACTCCTTCCTGGACCTTAAGGTACCCTAAACTAACATGAAAAACACACTATCTACATGCAATCACATAAAATGCAAAGGCCCTGATTTAGGATGTTAAAGTTCTACCCCCTTAAAAATAATTTCGGCCTCGAAATTACCTGGTCAAAAGAGTTGAGGGTATTACTGCCGCATCACATCCTCTGGCTCCCACGTGGCTTCTTTCAATCCATGATTCTGCCACAACACCTTCACCAAAGGGACCAATTTCCTAGGCAACACTTTGACATCCAGACCCAAGATCTGCATTGGTTCCTCCTCAAAAGGCAAGTCTGGGCTTACTTCGATTTCATCTACTGGCACAACATGAGACGGATCCTAACGATAGCGTCTATCTGACTCAACTCTGGAGGCAACTCGAGCTGATAACCTACTGGTCCCACACGCTTCAACACCCGATCAGGCCCGATAAACCTAAGGCTCAACTTGCCCTTCTGACCATATCTCAGCACCTTCTTCCACGGCGACACCCTCAAGGAAACCTTGTCACCAACTGCAAATTCTATATCTTTCCGCTTAAGGTCGGCATAAGACTTCTGCCTGTCCGAAGCTTCTTTCAAACGAGTTTGAATCATCTTAACCTTTTCTTCAGTTTTAGCAACCAACTCTGGATCCAACAATTGTCGTTCACCCAACTCTGTCCAACACGTAGGGGTACGACACTTCCGCCCATATAACGCTTCATACGGTGCCATCTGAATACTTGCCTGGTAACTATTGTTATACGCGAACTCTGCCAACAGTAGAAATTCTTCCCAACTACCTCTGAAATCCAAGACACAACCCCTTATCATATTTTCTAAAATCTGAATCACCCTCTTCGACTGCCCATCTGACTGTGGATGATATGCCGTACTGAAATCCAACCTTGTACCCAATGCCCGATGCAACTCCTTCCAGAATCTTGACGTAAATCTAGGGTCTCTGTCCAAAATAATCGACACTGGCACCTCATGCAACCTCACAATCTCCGCTATGTATAGTCTGGCTATCTTCTGAAGAGAGTAATCCACGCGCACATGTATGAAATAAGCAGACTTTGTCAGATGATCAACAATCACCCAGACCGAATCCTTCTTAGTAGGCGTAAGGGGTAGCCCACTGACAAAATTCATTGTAATCCTTTCCCATTTCCACTGTGGAATCTACACCGGTTGCAACAATCTCGAAGGTAACTGATGTTCCGCCTTTACCTGCTGACATGTCAAACACTTGCCCACAAAGTCAGTTACTTCTGCTTTAGACCCGGCCACTAAAATTGCTCTTGCAAATCCCGGTACATCTTACTACCTCCAGGATGCATAGCGTATAGACTGCTATGTGCTTCCTGAAGAATCTTCCGCCTTAACTCTACATCTTTTGGCATGCAAACTTTCCCCTGAAAACATAACACTCCATCGCTGCCCAAGCTATATCCTTCTAATCCACCATTCTGCACTTGTAAACATCAAGCACTTAAGACTTCATCTACTAGCTGCTTCTCCTTAACCTGATTTACCCATTTCGGCTTCACTTGCAGTTCCGCTAACAGTCTTCCGTCATTGTACAGACTAAGGTGGGCAAACATTGCTCTTAAGTCTGATACCACTTTGCGGCTCAATGCGTCAGCCACCATGTTAGCCTTACCCGGATGGTACTCAATAGAGCAGTCGTAATCCTTCAACAACTCGATCCACCTCCGCTGCCTTAAATTCAACTCCTTCTGAGCAAGGAGGTATTTTAAACTCTTATGATCCGTGTACACGATAGACTTCTCCCCATACAAGTAATGTCTCTAAATTTTCAGGGCGAAAACCACTGCAGCCAACTCCAAATCATGCGTCGGGTAATTCACTTTGTGAGGTCTCAATTCTCGAAAGCATACGCCACTACTTTCCCCTCTTGCATCAGCACACATCCCAGTCCAGCATGCGATGCATCACAATAAACCATAAACTCCTTCCCTGCTTCAGGCTGAATCAAAATCGTAGCTTCTGTCAAAATCCTCTTTAACTTATTAGAACATTCTTGTTGTTTGTCTGACCACACAAACGGAACCCCTTTCCGTTAACGGCGCTGCAATCAAAGAAAACCCTTCTACAAACCTTCTGTAATACCCTGCTAAACCTAGAAAACTCTGAATCTCTGCCACAGACTTAGGTGGTTTCCAGTCCAGTACTGCTTCAATCTTCTGAGGGTCCACTCTAATCCCCTCAGCTGACACCACATGACCCAAGAAGGTAACTTCCCTTAGCCAGAACTCGCACTTACTAAACTTTGCGAATAACTGCTTTTCCCTCAGAATTTGCAAAACTACATGAAGATATGCATCATGCTCCTCCTTGGACTTCGAGTACACCAGTATATCATCTATAAATATTACGACGAACCGATCTAAATACGGTTGAAAAACCCGATTCATCATATCCATAAATGCTGCTGGTACGTTGGTCAACCCAAACGACATCACCAGGAATTCATAATGACCTTAACGAGTACGAAACACCGTCTTATGAATATCCACCTCCTTAACCTTAAGTTGGTGATATCCTGACCTCAAATATATCTTAGAGAAGACTGATGCTCCCTTAAGTTGATCGAACAGGTCGTCTATCCTCAGCAACGAATACTTATTCTTAATCGTCAACTTATTCAGCTGACGGTAATCTATACACATTCGCATCGATCTGTCCTTCTTCTTAACAAAAAGCATGGGTGCTCCCCAAGGAGGTACACTCGGCCGGATAAAACCTTGATCTAACAACTCCTGAACCTGTGCTTTCAGCTCCACTAACTCCTTTGGCGCCATTCTGTATGGGGCAATAGACACTGGCGCGGTTCCAGGTCGAAGGTCAATACCAAACTCAACTTCGCGATCGGGAGGCAAACCCAGAAGCTCTTCTAGGAAGACATCAGAAAACTCCTTCATCGTTCGGACATCCCCCATAGTTGATTCCTTAACCTCCAAGGCACAAACATAAGCCACAAACGCTTTACATCCCTTCCTCACCATTTCTCGGCCTTCAAAGCGGATACCACGTTAGATAGATAGTTCCTCCTCTCACTTATCATCGCCACCTCTTCACCCTCGACAGCTCTCAGCACCATGCGCTTGGCTGCACAGTCCAAACTCACTTGATACTTTACTAACCAATCCATACCCAAGATCAAATCGAACTCCCCAAATGGTAGCTCCATCAGATCAGCCGAAAACACTACCCCTTGAAGTTCTATACGTACATCCTTATACAGTTTGTTCACTACTACTGAGTGTCCTAGAGGGCTAATTATAGTCATCTCCCTAGAAGAAGTCTCATAGGCTAAGTTCAGAGTTCCCGCTATACTACTAGCAACATAAGAGTGTGCCGAACCAACATCAATCAGAGCAGTATAAGGCAACCCATAAATTAAGTATGTACCGGTTATGATGTCTGGTGCGTTTCCCTCCTCTTGACGCCTCACTACATAGACCAACCCAGGCTGTCTTACCTTAGTATTCCAAGCACCTCTACTTGGTGCTCCACGGCCTCGTCCGTTACCATTACCACCCCTGGCTGGGCCTCGACCCTTCTACGGTTGCTGACCATCTCTCCTGAATTGTGTACGTCCTTGACCCTCAGACTGAGTCCTAGCTGGCCTCCGCGGACAATCCCTTTTCCGGTGATCCATTGACCCACACTCGAAGCACCCTCTGTTACCTGTCCAACACTCCCCCGAATGAGACTTCCCATATCTAGCACACCGTGGTGGCCACTGAGTAGCAGCAGCAGGCTTTGCAGCTAGACTCGACCCGCCAAAAATAGCCCTTTCCTGAGAACTCCCAGCAGACCTTGATGGCCCAAAACTCCTCTTATCCCTATTTCTGTCCCGATTCTGTTTCTTAGTCTACTTCACCTCCTTAGCTATCTTGGTCTTTTCCATGAGGACGGTAAATTCCTCTCTCGCTGTGGAGCAATCAATACCCGTAGCTCATCCCTTAGCCCGTCTTCAAAACAAACACACGGTGCTCATGTTTAGTAGCCCGACGATGCCCGAGCATAACGACTTAACCGCAAGAATTCCGCCTCATATTCAGATACTGATTTACTCCCCTGAACCAGATTCAAAAACGCCTTACGCTGCGCATCTATATAACTAGACCCGACGTACTTCCTCTGATAAGCGCCTTGAAGAAATCCCAGGTGATATCATCAGCCATCGCACCATCCCTGACCGTGAGCCACCACTGATAGGACTCATCCCGAAGAAGAGACACTATTCCTTTCAACTTTTCCTCAGTCGTGAAGTCCAGATCATCTATTATACACTCCGTCGCCTCTAACCAGTATTCAGCTATGTTGGGAGCTACACCGAAAACACCCCTAAATACCTCCGCTCCATTAGCTTGGAGTCGTTCTGACACAGATTTCTGAGCCCCTGTACCCACTCCTGCTTCAGCAACTCTCTCTAGGACCCGCAGCATCACCTGAGACACCGCGTCATCACCTCCCGTTTGATCCTGAAACTCTCGCCCCACGCCCACCGGTGGCGTGGCACCTCATTCTCGACCCCCATGACCGGACCCTACTAGTTTCGACAGAGTAATCCTACCCCTACCACGACCACGCACATTACGCCCGCATCCTTGAGTGCTCATGACTAGCGTTCACGATTTAATCTGTTTTAGGAATTTTATGAGTTAGCTTTCTTCTACTGTTTATTACGGCACAGTCTTATGAGCAATTTATTAGAGTGGTTGTTCTCGCAAGTTCACACAGTCCTACAGGCTTCAGTCTCTAAAGTAAAAGTTCCTACTACTAGTATTCATGGCCCAAACATTTAAACCATATAAACAACAGTTAGGAGACTTACCGTCGCGGATCGGTGCCGGAGACTCAAGTGTCATGCTTCCCAAAACATGTTTCTCATTCAAACCATTTTGCAAACCCCTTTTATTGAAAAACAGTTTGGGACTTATGCCCACAGCTGAGCTTTTGAACCAGGCTCTAATACCACAATTGCAACACCCCAAACCTGGTCAAAACGCCACGACTGAATCTGGCATGTCACAGGGAAGAAAACATTTTAGAAACTGAGTTGTCATCTCGAGTTGGAAAGCAAACCTTTGTATTTATAAAAGAACCGAGTTTGTACTGAGTGTACTTGTTGAAAACATTTTGAGACTTAATTTTAAAGAAAATAGAGTTGTCTTGTTGTTATTACTTGTTTGCTATCTACCCGATGGTAAAATTTTGAAAACCCCGAAAATTTATTTAAGGTTTGAAAAACGTCCATTTCATAGTTTATTAGGCATGCCTTTAATCTTTAAACAAAATTTTAAGGAAATTTAACAAAATGAATAATCCCAAAATAAAATCTAAATGGCCTTATTACATAACTGAAATCCAAATTTAAAGTAAAATAAATCCAAAAAAGTCATTAAAATAAAAACCGAAATATTAAGCATGGCCACCTCGAGTCCATCTCGGCTCCATATTCGCTATCTAGGAATTATCTGCAAAAAGTAACGGAAGGGGTGAGTCACCGAGACTCAGTGTATAAATCCCCATCCAAAAGATTTTAAGCTCTTACACAGATCCATATGCAAATATGTATGTCATGCAACCCATCCAACCTATCCATCCGAGTCTCACAAGTCTACCCAAATTTTGTGGCACCTAGCCAATGGTGGTACCTAAGCACTGGTGGTTCCAAACCACTGGTGACCAAAGTCACAGATAATCATATGTGGGGCCAACCTACTTGTGGTACCTAACCACTGGTGACGATCCCTTATATCGATAGGTGAGGCCAACCCACTGTGGTACCAAACCACTGGGACGAGTCAAAAAATTAAGCATATGTGGTACCTAACCACTGGTGGTTCCAAACCACTGAGACTTAGTCACAGAATAATGATATGTGGGGCCAACCCACTTTTGGTACCTAACCACCGGTAACAGTCTGAAAATCATACCTTCCCCCTCCTCTCATCATACACATTTTTCATGTACAAGCTTTTCAATACAATATGGTCATGCTTAACATTTAAGAAAAATATAACATGGCACATGCAAGTTTTAATATAGGCAAATAACGTTAGCCACCAAACTGGACTTACCCGGAGTCCTTGCTTTTACCCACAAGGGTAACTTATTGATTTCCACTACCACTTCGGCTTTTGACAACACACAAAATAATAGCATATTAACATATGAAGTGTGTAAAAGTTACACACCTGATTACTCGTAACACGATACTTTCTACGTCGACACTCTCGTTGATAGGCACTACCGCTATCTGCCTACTACTCTGTTCCGATGTCTGCCCACAACCCGGTGGCTAATCCCAAACAGTAGACACCGCGTGTCTCTTAAACTTAGGGGCTGGGTTCACAGATCCAACCCCTCCTATCGCTTGACTGGCATTAGAGTCCATGAACACACCTTGGTCACTAAACTGAATTAACGCAGTGAAATCAAATCAAAAGGACTAACACTCGAAACTAAGACCCTTACATAAATCGGCAAAACCCGAGGCTCAAACTTGTTTCACAAACCAAACGAATCCCGAAAGTCTCCTCAAGAAGGCGTCACCACCCCCACCTACATTCAGCCAAAAGTTAATAGAATTGGATCACTGCCTTCGGCATTTAACCCAAGAAAATGATTAACATGAAAGAAGACCCTTGCCGTAACCACCTAAGAAACTAATTGAGAGTGATGACAGATCAATGACGGCGATCCACTACAACTAGGAGTCAAAAGAGAAGATTTGAGTGCCAGAGGATTTTGGCTTATAGATAAATAAGAACTATTCAAAACAGATGGCAAATTCTGGCTTTTCTTTCCAAAGAAAACGAGAAGAAAAAGAGATGAGAGATGGAGAGATTCGACCAAATTAAAAAGAACTTACCCTAAATGCCGAAATTATTCTTCTATGAAAAGAAAATGATGAAAAAGGAAGGTGCTTCTCAACCAGTGATATTCGGCTAAAGTGTTGAAAGAGAAGAGAGGAGAGTAACAGAGGTTTCGGCAGAAGATGAGGCTTCAGAAGGTTTTGGCTAACAAAGAATGAAAGAGATGAAGAGTAAAGAGCAATAGGTTTCGGCCAAACACCAAAAGTAGAAAAGAAGAAGAGGCTTAAGAGACCATTCCGTTTTCGGTAATTGAGAGAAAAGAAAGAATGCAAACTATGAAGTGTGGTTTCGGCACAAAAGAAAATGAGAGGGAAAGGCCCTAGGTGCTCCCTAACTAGCCGAATATTCCACACCCCCAAAGGCTAACATCAACAATCGGCCACCCCCCTAAGCTACACCCAAAAAACGAATGCCCAATCCCCTTCAAACTCCTTTCAGATTCGGCTAACCCTCACCCCTCTTCAATCCCTTCTTTTCTTCCTTACTTTTCTCCTGATCACACATTCAAACAAGTTTGAATACTTCAAACTCCTAAAATTTCTCTCCACCATCTGTTAAAAAACTTTTGACTCAATCCACTCCCCCCTTTTCAAGCATCCCAGCCGAACTCCACCTTTGCTCCTCCTGACGCCAAAAGAATTCTCAAAATGAGAATACCGTGGCTCGAATCTGCTCCCACAAGCTCCCTTGTGACGTCACCTCCTCAGCCCCATTAAGTGGCGCCTCTTTGCCACTCTACTAAGGCACTTCTTTGTGTCACCCAACACAAACAATTCCCCTTAAGGCCCAACTCAGCTAACTCCTCCTTAAAGTGCTCAAACAGCAAATTTCACCAAGACTCCAGCTTACCCCTAACTCCTTCCTGGACCTTTAAGTACCCTAAACTAACATGAAAAACACACTATCTACATGCAATCACATAAAATGCAAAGGCCCCGATTTAGGATGTTACATCATTATTTTCAATTTTTAGCATCTAACTAAAAACTAACCAAATTAATAGGCGCAGGTTTCCCTACCCACACGGCCTTGAACATGGGTATGGTCATGGCCGTGTGGACACCACAGGTAGGTACATGGGCGCAGTGGAGATCATGCAGAAATAGGACAAAAATTTTCCCCAAAACACGGGCTCTGACTAAACGCCACGATCGTGCGATTTGGCCATGGTCGACACTGAGAAATCTACACGGGCGTGCAACACGCTCGTGTTCCTAGACCGTGGTTGAAACTGAGAAATCTACACGGGCATGCAACACGCTCGTGGTCGACACTGATTAAGCAACATGGGAGTGGAAACCACTACACTGGCGTGGGAGAAACAAACGAAGCATCACACGGCCGTGTAATGCGGCTGTGTGACCTAACATGCCCAGGACACACGGGCGTGGGCAGCAACCAGATGGCACGATTTCTATTTAAACCCCCTTAATATGTTCACTTTCTTCCCCAATTTTTCTCCCCCCAAACCCTAGCCAGCACACCCATTTCTTTTCCAATTATCTTCTCCCTTCATTTTCCTTTCCTCTTTCCCTTATTCTTTCTTTACACCACCACCACACCAACCACCATCCTTTCCACCGTATACAAAGAATAATACTAAGAGGCAAGACCAAGGCCACCATCTCCATGCCGAAAAAGCAAAAGGATCCTTGTAGCACCCTTAACCCATCTCCGTTGCTGGATTAGGGTTACGGGCATTACTAAACCTCACACCAGATAATACACTTTATAAGATCAATTATTAATGTACATGTATATTTCATCTATTATAAAATCATTTATTATTGCAATACAAATAATATCATTTCATCAAATAAGAACAAATTACAACATATGGTAAAGTATTATTATCTTGCCATAATCGGCACTGTACCTTATTCACCTAATCATTCAAACATTTCATGCATTCACTTTAACAATTCCCTACGTTTTTATTTAACCTTTAATGCATTCAAGACCGTACATGTACCATTAATAGCATACACATATACAATATACAACTCTTACCAATGATTCATAGTCAGTTAGCTACACTTATAACCATATGCCAAGTTTATCATTCACCATTCAAAAACCGTATAAACGCTTAGATCATATCATATAAACGAACATTAAATACCACTCATCATAACATGTAAATTTATAATAAGCTTTAACCATGATCAAATTCATATAAGTTCAAAATAACTAAAATTTAGCCATTTTCGCATGGCTTTCATATACATTCCAACCAAAAGAGACCAAAAATATTGAAGCTTATACATGCCATAATTTCTAAGGTTTAACGCTAAAATTGATACCAAAAGTAGATGATAGTGCGCTTGACTTCGACAAGGATTTCCAGAATGTGAGCCACAACTTGAAAGATCTATACCATGAGCAAACAAAAACACAAATTGTAAGCTATTAAAGCTTAGTAAGTTATAAGCAAAGAGGTAGTGTATCAATATACAAGTAACTCAATAGTTTCTAATTAACTTAACTTAAACATGGATTAGATTGCAACACCCACACACATAATATATCATCATTAATCAATATCATACCTATTTGGTCACCAAATAAATCCAAGTATTCACATGTTAAATTTCTATACCAAAATAGCTTACCCAAATTTACATAAAGAATGAACTATCGTATTATACATACCTAACACTCTCGTTTACCTCCACTAAGTGTTTTCATCTTTTAGGAAAATCTGAAAACCCGTACACGTAGTAGAAGCCCGTAACGTATCGGTCACATAGAGCCGTTACTTAACATTTCCGCACACACAGTGCCAACTTTCCGTAACGTATCGCTCACATGGAGCCGTTACTTAACATTTTCGCACACACAGTGCCATCTTCCTGTGACGTACCGCTCACATAGAGTCGTTACTTAACATTTTCGCACACACAGTGCTCATTATCAAACCTCCACTTAAACACAACATATAAATTCACATATTATAATTATAAACATACATAATTACACACATTCAACCCGAATCTCTCTTCCTATAATTTATCATCATATTCGGCCTTACTCAATTAACACATAGTGATTCATTCAATCACCACCATTACTGATTTCATGCTCCACAATTAACTACTACTCAATCTATAGTTATTTATCCAATCCAAACATATCAAAATTTCATACCTAAGGCACACATACATTCGGCCAATACAATTATTTAATCTATACCCTATCACATTGGTAATATTTATATACCTTTTTATAATTCACCCAACCAAGAAATTAGTACAATTAATTACATGTCCATAGTACTATCACATTCGGCAATCAATTTAAAAATCACCATATCCATTCGGCAATCAATACTTAAGACAGAATTTCAATTGAAAATGTACATTTCAATTTAATACTTATTCATTTAGAACTAATTACTTATAAACTTACTTGGTAGTTGAGGAGCTAAAATTTTTTGGCTACTCGATTAATTTAGCTTTCCCCCGATCCGATTCCGGTTCTTTCCGTCCTTGATCTAAAATAGAGTTTGAAAAGAGTCCATTCAAATAAAATTTCATTCATTTTTAACTCGAAACACATAATTTCACCATTCTTCCAATCTATCACTCATAGTTTGAAACTTTCACAATTTAATACTATTTTCCACTCATTCGAACTAGGACAATTTGCACATTATTGAGCTAAGGCCGAATGTCCCTTAAGCTCCTTAAAGCCTTAAAATGCTATTCAATTTGATCCTAATCCATAATTATATAATTTCCCTTCTTATCCTAAGAATTTACATATTTTACAAATTAGTTCCCAAAGCATAAAATACAAAATATATGAAATTTGATTTAATCCCTTAAAGGACCGAATTTTCTTTATCCCCCTACAAGTCTATACCATCCACTTATTTAGCATTTTACACCCTCAATTATAAGTTTTCATGATCTAAGTCCTCATACACCATTCATCTAAAATTTCCTATTCAAAACATATTAATTTCATACATAAGCATAACATTTCACCATCAAACTCAACAAAGCAAGATCATTCATCCATGGCCGAATCTTTAGCATGCTTCAAACTCTAAAATTTTCACATAGGCTTGATAGTATTTAAGATAACTTGTTTAAAAATGCAAAAATTCATAGAAATCAAGCTTGAATGCTTACCTTAATAAGACATGCAAAACCGAATAAAAATGGAAGTTTAAGCTTCCTCCTTCCTTGATAATTCGGTGAAGAAGATGGAGAAGAAAGAGATGAAACAAAAATATGTTTTCTTATTTTAATGGCATTCGCATATATTTTATTACCCCACTAACACTTTATAATATAGTAAAATACTCTTTAAAAATTCAATATCATTGTTGCCGTCCACCATCATTTTTCTTGATAGCCAAATTGCCACTTAAAGACCAATCAAGAGAAAGCCTATTCAATTTAATCCTAAATTCCACAATAGCTAATTTTTTTCATACTTATTCAATTAAATCCTTTACTAAAATTATTCACATTAGTAATAAATTAACCCAACAAAAATTCTAGCACATGTTTGAACATATTTATTAAACATGAAAATAGTAATCAAAATAATAATAAATAAAAAATTAATAAAATTATTCCTTTCAAATTTGGATTCGTGGTTCCGAAACCACCATTTCGATTAGGGTCGTAAACGGGCTGTTACAACTCTCCCCCTTAAGAGATTTTCGTCCCCGAAAATCTTACCGTTAAATAAATGTGGGTAGCATTCTTTCATAGATTCTTCAGTCTCCCATGTTGCTTCCTCAACTCCGTGCTTATGCCACATCACTTTAATCAATGATATCTTCTTATTTCGCAACTCTTTTACTTCACGAGCTAAGATACGAATCGGTTCTTCCTCGTAAGTCAAATCGGGTTGAATTTCAATCTCGGAGGGACTGATCACATGTAAAGGATCGGATCTGTATCGTCGAAGCATCGACACGTGCAAAACATTATGAATCTTGTCTAAATTAGATGGCAACCTCAACCTGTATGCAACCGGTCCAATTCGCTTGATAATTTCATACGGCCCAATAAATCTCGGACTCAGTTTTCCCTTTCGACCAAATCTATGTTTCTTTTTCCATGTTGATACTTTTAAGAACACTCGATCACCCACTTGAAACTCTATATCCTTCCGTTTCAAATCTGTGTACGATTTCTGACGATCTGACGCAGCTTTCAAATTTTCCCGAATTACTTTAACTTTCTGCTCCATTTCTCTAATCAAGTCAACCTCGTGTATCTTGCCTTCACTTAATTCAGTCCAATATAAAGGTGTACGACATTTTCGACCGTACAATGCTTCGTACGGTGCCATTTTAATACTTGATTGAAAACTGTTATTATACACAAATTCAATCAAAGGCAAGTATCGTTCCCATATACCCTCAAACTCAAGAACACAACATCTCAACATAGCCTCGAGTATTTGAATAACACGTTCGGATTGACCATCCGACTAGGGTGAAAAGCTGTACTAAAGTGTAACTTGGTACCTAAAGCGTCTTGCAGTTTCTTCCAAAACCGCGTTGTGAACCTCAGATCTCTATTCAAAACAATAGAAATAACTACTCCGTGTAACCGTACAATCTGCGATACGTACAACTCAGCCAACTTGTCAAGTGAGAAATCCGTACGTACTGAAATAAATTGAGCCAATTTCATCAATCTATGTACGATAACCCAGATTGAATCCATTTTACTTGGCATCAAAGGTAAACCCGATACGAAGTCCATGGTGACTCGATCCCACTTCCACTCAGGTATCAAAATCAGTTGAAGTAGTCCCGAAGGCACTTGATGCTCAGCTTTCACTTGTTGACATACCAAACACTTTGACACATAGTTTGAGATGTCTCGTTTCATACCGTGCCACCAATAATGTTGTTTCAGATCATTATACATTTTCGTACTACCCAGATGAATCGACAACTTACTATCATGAGCTTCATAACAAATCATTTGAATTAATTCGGATTTCTTAGGCACACATACTCGATTCTTGAATCTTAGACACCCTTCAGCATCTATCTGAAAATCTGAATTCGCACACGAGCTACAATGACTCCTTTTTGCTTTTAAATCATCATCGAATTCTTGAGCTTCTCGAATCTACTGCTCAAATAATGGTCTTACTTTCAACTCAGCAATGATCCCACCATCCTCAGTCATAGCTATATCCGCATTCATTGCCCGTAGAGCAAATAACGACTTTTGGCTAAGTGCGTCAGCAACCACATTAGCCTTTCCCGAATGATAATCAATCACGAGCTCATAATCTTTCAATAATTCCAACCATCGCCGCTGTCTCAATTCATATCCTTTTGAGTCATTAAATACTTTAGACTCTTATGATCCGAATAGACATGGCATTTCTTACCAAATAGATAGTGACGCCATATCTTCAAAGCAAACACTATAGCGGCCAACTCAAGGTCGTGCGTCGGATAATGTTTCTCGTGCGGTTTCAACTGTCTCGAGGCATAAGCTACGACTTTACCCTCCTGCATCAATACACAACTGAGTCCATTTAATGATGCATCACTAAAAATAACAAACTCTTTACCCGACTCTGGTTGAACGAGCACCGGAGCTTCCGTTAACAAGGTCTTTAGTCGATCGAAACTCTTCTGACACCTTTCTGACCACTCGAATTTCACATCCTTCTGTAGTAGTTTTGTCATCGGGGTTGCTATCATCGAGAATCCTTTCATAGAACCTTTGTAATATCCTGCAAGCCCCAAAAAGGTACGTACCTCAGAAATATTCCGCGGAGGTTTCCAATCCAATATAGTAGAGATTTTACTCAGGTCTACACGAATACCTGATGGTGAAATGACATGCCCTAAAAAGTTGACTTCTTTTAACCAAAACTCACATTTACTGAATTTTGCGTACAATTGCTTATCACGCAAAATCTGTAACACTAGCCTCAAATGCTCAGCATGCACGGTTTTGTTTCGCGAATAGATCAGTATATCATCTATGAATACAACTACAAACTGATCTAAATATGGTCTGAATACCCGATTCATCAGATCCATGAACACTGCAAGGGCATTAGTGAGCCCAAACGACATCACTAAGAACTCATAGTGACCATATCTCGTCCGAAAAGTAGTCTTTGGTATATCTGAATCCCTAACTCGTAATTGATAATACCCTGACCTCAGATCAATTTTTGAGAACACCGAGGCTCCCTTAAGTTGATTGAATAAATCGTCGATACGTGGCAACGGGTATTTGTTCTTTATGGTCACCTTATTGAGCTGTCGATAGTCAAAACACATTCTCAATGTTCCGTCTTTCTTTTTCACAAATAGAACGGGTGCACCCCAAGGAGAAAAATTCGGTCGGGCGAAATCTCTATCCGTCAATTCTTGCAATGGAACCTTCAATTCTTTTAATTCAGTCGGTGCCGTTCTATACAAAGCTATCAAAATCGGAGTGGTCCCTGGCATTAGCTCAATATCAAATTCTACCTCACGAATAGGTGGCAGTCCCAGTAACTCCTCCGGAAACACATCTGAATACTCACTGACCACCAGTACTGAATCAATCTTCCTTTCAATTACCTTGCTATCAATCACATACGCAAGATAAGCTTCACAACTCTTTCTCAAATACTGTCGAGCCAACATCGAAGATATTACAGTAGGTAGTCCACTTAAATCCGCAGACTCAAATCGGATGATCTCGTTATTCTGGCATCTTAAATCCATAGTCTTTCGTCTGCAATTTACTACTGCATCGTGAACTGTCAACCAATCCATACCAAGAATAATGTCGAACTCATCGAAAGGTAATAGCATCAGATTAGCCAGAAAACCCATGTCTCGAATCATCAATGGGCAGTTCTTACACACTTTATCAACTAATACACATCTACCCAGGGGGTTTGAAACCCGAATCACAAACTCAGTAGACTCAACAGGTAGAGTCTTACTGGATACTAACATTTCACACAAATACGAATGAGTTGAGCCGAGATCAATCAAGGCAGTTACGCTAGTATCAAAGAGAGTGAAAATACCGATAATGACGTCTAGAGATTAGGCCTCCTCTCTAGCACGGATGGCGTAAGCTCTAGTCGGTACACAGGCATCTGATCGAATAACTGCATCTGTAGCCCCCCTCTGTGCACCACTTCTACCTCTCCCAAAACGAGATGATGTGCCTCTAGCTGTAGTGCCGCTCGGTCTCGCACTCTGAGCAGTACCCTTTTCAGCGGTCTCCGGGCAATCCCGAATGAAGTGGTCCTGTGAGCCACACTTGTAACAAGTGCAAGAAATGGATTAACCTCGACACTCTCTGAAATGCCGTCTGCCACACTACTAACATTCAGGTTTACTCGATCTCTCATTGCCAACACTAGCAACTGATGTAGCCCGAGAACTCACTGGCGGTCATTCTCGTATAGAAATCCCGGTGTTAGGTTTGGATCAGCTACCATCATTCTTGAACTTCTTTGTTACCATCTGCGAATATTTACACGCAGATCTCTTTTGGAAATCTTTAGATTCAAGCTTAGCTTTTCGTTTTTCTTTCCCCAGTTCCTCAGCTTTTCAAGCTCTTTCAACTAGCACAACGAACTCGTTAATCTCAAGAATGCCAACCAGAAGCTTTATGTCTTCATTTAAACCATCCTCAAATCTTCGGCACATAACAACCGACGAGACACACTCGTGAGCGTAGCGACTAAGTCGCACAAACTTGCGCTCATATTCGGATACGGTCATACGACCCTGTTTAAGTTCAAGGAATTCTTTATGCTTAGAGTCTATGAAGCGCTGGCTTATATACTTCTTCTGAAATTCCATCTGAAAGAAGTCCCAAGTAACCCTTTTTTCACAATAACTGCTATAAGTGTATTCCACCAATAGTAGGCAGAATCTTGTAATAATGATATGGCACACTTCAGACACTCATCGGGTGTGCAGGACAGTTCATCGAAAACACGAATAGCGTTATCGAGCCAAAATTTAGCTATTTCTGCATCATCGTCATCCTCTACTCTAAATTCTTGAGCTCCGTGCTTCCTTATGCGATAAACAGGAGGTTTAACTACTCTTTCAGGATTGGCAATTGGAGGTACCATTGGTGCTACATTGGGTACATTCGAATTTAGGGGAGGTTGAATAGCTGGATTGGTTCGTATGTAATGACTGAACCAATCGTTCATCATGCTATAGAAGGCTTGTCTGGCCCCCTCATCCGGGTTACTCGTAGCCGGTCGAGATTCCTCTGGCGTGGGAGTGGGCGCCACACTCTCGACGTCATCAGCTACAGCTCGCTCAGATTTGGGATCCATTACTATATGAAAGAAATAAACATATTTCACTATCAGAAGTCATCACACTATCACATTCTACATTATGGCATGTATAGCTAGACTCACACGCGCTACGTTAGTCCGAGAACCGACTAAACCGTAGCTCTGATACCAATCAAATGTAACACTCTTAACCCATCTCCGTTTCCGGATTAGGGTTACGGGCATTACTAAACCTCACACCAGATAATACGCTTTATAAGATCAATTATTAATGTACATGTATATTTCATCTATTATAAAATCATTTATTATTGCAATACAAATAATATCATTTCATCAAATAAGAACAAATTACAACATATGGTAAAGTATTATTATCTTGCCGTAATTGATATTGTACCTTATTCACCTAATCATTCAAACATTTCATGCATTCACTTTAACAATCCCCTTTGTTATTATTTAACCTTTAATGCATTCAAGACTGTACATGTACCATTAATCGCATACACATATACAATATACAACTCTTACCAATGATTCATAGTCACTTAGCTACACTTATAACCATATGCCAAGTTTCTCATTCACCATTCAAAAACCGTATAAACGCTTAGATCATATCATGTAATCAAACATTAAATACCACTCATCATGATATGTAACTTTATAATAAGCTTTAACCATGACTGAATTCATGTAAGTTCAAAACAACTAAAATTTAGCCATTTTCGCATGGCTTTCATATACATTCCAACCAAAAGAGACCAAAAATATTCAAGCTTATACATGCTGATAAACCGTAATTATAACATATTTTAAACCCGCAGCTTACTTTTGGATGATTTATCCCATGATTTATATAAAAAGGTGCTCTTAATCCTTTCTTTGCATGTCTTATACCCAGGAAAGCACCTGAGGATGAAAAGAACGTAAAACAGGCCCAAAACGAAGTAAATGGGCCATATCACGAAATCGACACAGGCCTGGCCCAAAGACCACACGGCTGTGCCTTGTTGAGCATCTAGAACACGGCCTCTCCCTCGATTTATACGGTCGTGCCTCATTAAAGAATTCGAACACGGCTTGAAGTTGATCCATACGGGCGTGCTACATGGCCGTGCCTCTGTCGCCAGAATGAGAAATTTCAGTCGGAAAAAGATACATAGGGAGAAAGAATCGCATTCCAAGGAGCGTATATATATCCCCTAAGTGCCACCTTTGAGGGGGAGGCGAGCTAGGCCAAGGAGCCAAGCCGGAAAGGTCAGAATTGTGGGAATCGCTCAAAGTTAGCCAGTTGATCCATCCCAAGAAGCCGGAATTATACTCAAGACGGTGAAATTCTCCCTCAAATCCTTCAGGGAGTTTTAGGGATTTCTTATGTTTTGTTTTATCTTTTCTCTTGAGATGTTTTCTTTCTTAGTTATGAACTAAACCCCTCAGATTCCTGAAGGGGATGAAACCTAGATGAATCTTGTTATTTGATTTTTGAATTTTATGATAAATACTCAGTTTGTCCTTAATTATGCATGCTTAATCCAATCTGATGTACTTTGGTGGAGAGGAATAGACCCTGCTTAAGAGTAGATATAGTGTAATTAAGCGGAGTTGATCGAACGCCCAGAGATAGGGTTACGAGATTTTGTCGGATTAGGGTGAAACCTAATATGGAAATCCATAGATCGATTTACTGCTATTCTAGGGGGTTATTATAAGAGAACGAGAGTTCTACTAATTAACCTAGGGTTAGATGTTATTCGCCTCGAGAGAGGGTTTAGCATAGGTTAGGGAGTCCTGCGGATCAAGCTAAGTAAATAAATCATATGATTCAAGGTTAGATAACAAGTGAAGTCTAGGTGGATTCTTCCTGAGGGTATCATCGTGATCAATTGAGTTTTTCTTCAAGTTATTCCCAATTCATTCTTTTTGTCTTTGTCTTTAGCTTAGTCGTCATTAATTTAGATTAAAAAAAAATTCACTTTATTTTTAAGGCTAAATAATAAAAAGAAGGATAGTATTAGTACTTTTAGTTCCTTTGGGTTCGATATCCGGTCTTGCCTAAGCTATACTACTGTTCGATTGGTACACTTGCCTTTAATCATTGTTAGAGTTAGTTTTCAGCGATCACATGCCATAATTTCTAAGGTTTAACACTAAAATTGATACCAAAAGTAGATGATAGTGCGCTTGACTTCGACAAGGATTTCCCGAATGCGAGCCACAACTTCAAAGATCTATACCATGAGCAAACAAAAACACAAATGGTAAGCTATTAAAGCTTAGTAAGTTATAAGCAAAGAGGTAGTGTATCTATATACAAACAAGTTAATAGTTTCTAATTAACTTAAACATGGATTAGATTGCAACATCCATACACATAATATATCATCATTAATCAATATCATACCTATTTGGTCACCAAATAAATCCAAGTATTCACATTTTAAATTTCCATACCAAAATAGTTTACCCAAATTTACATCAAGAATGAGCTATCATATAACATATACATACCTCACACTCTCATTTACCTCCACTAAGTGTTTTCGTCTTTTAGGAAAATCTGCAAACCCGTACACGTAGTACAAGCCTATAACGTATCGCTCACATAGAGCCGTTACTTAACATTTCCTCACACACAGTGCCAACTTCCTGTAACGTATCGCTCACATAGAGTCCTTACTTAACATTTCCGCACACACAGTGCCATCTTCCCGTAACGTATCGTTCACATAGAGCCGTTACTTAACATTTTCTGCACACACAGTGCCAACTTCCTCTAACGTATCGCTCACATAGAGCTGTTACTTAACATTTTCGCACACACAGTGCTTATTATCAAACCTCCACTTAAACATAACATATAAATTCACATATTATAATTATAAACATGCATAATTACACACATTCAACCCGAATCTCTCTTCCTATAATTTACCATCATATTCGGCCTTACTCAATTAACACATAGTGATTCATTCAATCACCACCATTACTGATTTCATGCTCCACAATTAACTACTACTCAATCTGTAGTTATTTATCCAATCCAAACATATCAAAATTTCATGCCTAAGGCACACATACATTCGGCCAATACAATTACTTAATCTATACTCTATCACATTGGTAGTATCTATATACCTTTTTATAATTCACCCAACCAAGAAATTAGTATAATATATTACATGTCCATAGAACTATCACATTCGGCAATCAATTTAAAAATCACTATATCCATTCGGCAATCAGTACTTAAGACAGAATTTCATATGAAAATGTACATTTCAATTTAATACTTATTCATTTAAAACCAATTACTTATAAACTTACTTGGTAGTTGATGAGCTAAAATTTTCTGGCTACTCGATTAATTTAGCTTTCCCCCGATCCGATTCCGGTTCTTTCCATCCTTGATCTAAAATAAAGTTCCAAAAGAGTCCATTCAAATAAAATTTCATTCATTTTTAACTCGAAACACATAATTTCACCATTCTTCCAATCTATCACTCATAGCTTGAAATTTTCACAATTTAATACTATTTTCCACTCATTCGAACTAGGATAATTTGCACATTATTTAGCTAAGGCCGAATGTCCCTTAAGCTCCTTAAAGCCTTAAAATGCTATTCAATTTGATCCTAAGCCATAATTATATAATTTCCCTTTTTATCCTGAGAACTTACATATTTTACAAATTAGTCCCCAAAGCATAAAATACAAAATATATGAAATTTGAATTAATCCCTTAAGGACCGAATTTTCCTTATCCTCCTACAAGTCTATACCATCCACTTATTTAGCATTTTACACCCTCAATTATAAGTTTTCATGATCTAAGTCCTCATACTCCATTCATCTAAAATTTACTATTCAAAACATATTAATTTCATACATAATCATAACATTTCACCATCAAACTTAACAAAGCAAGATCATTCATCCATGGCCGAATCTTTAGCATGCTTCAAACTCTAAAATTTTCACATAGGCTTGATAGTATTTAAGATAACTTCTTTAAAAAAGCAAAAATTCATAGAAATCAAGCTTGAATTCTTACCTTAATAAGACATGCAAAACCGAATAAAAATGGAAGTTTAAGCTTCCTCCTTCCTTGATAATTCGGTCAAGAAGATGGAGAAGAAAGAGATGAAGAAAAAATATGTTTTCTTATTTTAATGGCATTCGCATATATTTTATTACCCCACTAACACTTTATAATATAATAAAATACTCTTTAACAATTCAATATCATTGTTGCCGTCCACCATCATTTTTCTTGATAGCCAAATTGCCACTTAAAGACCAATCAAGAGAAAGCCTATTCAATTTAATCCTAAATTCCACAATAGCTAATTTTTTTCATACTTATTCAATTAAATCCTTTACTAAAATTATTCACATTAGTAATAAATTAACCCAACAAAAATTCTAGCACATGTTTGAACATATTTATTAAACACGAAAATAGTAATCAAAATAATAATAAATTAATAAATTAATAAAATTATTCCTTTCTAATTTGGATTCGTGGTTTCGAAACCACCGTTCTAATTAGGTTGTAAACGGGCTGTTACAATCCTGGCATGGTATCCATGTGCACGACCACTCTACATAAGTTCATGCCAGCCGTTTCATTCACTCAACAAGACAATGACCTTTGAGTCCATTTATTTTTTTCTTTTTCTTTTATTTTCATTTTTAAATTCTTTCCTTTTATCTTTCTTGTCTTTAATTTATATTATTATATTTTGAATTCTTTAATTTAGGTTCAAAGGGCTATTAAGGAACGACCACGCCACCACTGGAGTATCCACCTCCACCTTCACCTCTGCCCAACTTTACCGTTTCTTTTCCTTGACTCCATCTAAAATTCAAGAAGTTTCACTTCTCTCCATATCTTATGATTTTCTTACTATATTATCTATCTTTGTACATTGAGGACAATGTACATCTTAAGTGTAGGGAGGCTAACTATAGTATTATTTGAAAACCCCTGAATTATGTCTTGTTCTTAAGTAATTTTTTCATATTACTATTAGAATGAAACTTCTATTAATTTATGATTTTTTGTTGATATGTTTTGGATTAAGTCATAGATAATTGTACATTGATGGTTCAAACTTTAAGACATTAGAGAATCAAGCATGATAAGTCTATTTTCCGTAATTAAAAATTTATTAGGTTGTTTCCTTAATCTTAAATATTACTTTGAAGTTTAAAATTTGCAAGGTTGAAATCAAAAACCATAATTTTTGTGAGATTTTGAGCCTTTAAAAGCATATATTTTTCTTGCTCACTATATTGATTATGAGTGTGTCAACATTGATTTGTTGTTCTAGAACTTGCTTCGATTATACATGTATAGACCAAATTTTTGATTTGATATATTAAGATGATAAAGGCACCTAGGATTTAACCCACTTATCCCAAAAAGCCTACCTTCATAATTCGATAGGTGGGCTTGCCTCAAACCGTTGTCATAGTTAGTTTCCAGGTTCGATCATTTTTTATATAAATTTTAAGACTTTGACATCGCATAAAACAACGATCAAGTTTTTGGCGCCATTGCCGGGGAACTAAAATATGAAGAACGCTTAATTTTTATTACTTTAGCCATATTTATTTTATTTTTGCAATTTACTTTTATTTTTTTAGACTTTGCTAAATTTTATTTTGTTCCTTTCAGGTACCTCTAGTTTATGACTAGAAGGAACCCGACAGGACCCCTACTTTACGACAGTGATATTGAAGGTACCGTTCGTAGAAATCGTAGAGAGATAAGGCAAATCTTAAACTACATAGAAGAAGAGCAACAAGCCGAAATTAATACCACAAAAGAGATGGCTGAGAATAATCCGCCACATCCACAGATGGCCGAACATCATGCTCCACGAACTATGTATGATTATGCTAAACCTAGTTTAACAGAAACTGAGTCTAGTATTGTTAGGCCTACTATTGCTGTAAATAATTTTGAACTGAAACCAAACACTATACAGATGACACAACAGTTTGTTCAGTTTGATGGTTTGCAGGATGAGGATCCTAACACACACTTAGTTAATTTTCTAGAATTCTGTGATACCTTCAGAATAAATGGCGTTTCTGATGATGCCTCTGTCTTCGGTTATTTCCCTTTTCTCTGAGGAATAAAGCCAAACATTGGTTCCATTCTCTTCCACGAGGGTCAATCACTACATGGGACCAAATGATCGAAAATTTTTTATTAAAATATTTTTCACCGGCCAAAACGGCCAAATTGAGGAATGATATCTCTTCTTTTGTGCAGATGGATTCAGAGACACTTTATGATGCATGGGAGAGACAAAGACTTGTTAAGGTGGTGTCCACACCACGGATTGCCTTTGTGGCTACAGGTGCAAACCTTCTCCAACGGTATGAACCCCTCAACAAGACAACTAATTGATTCAGCTGCTGACAGAACCCTGAACAACAAAACTCCTGAAGCGTCCTACGAGTTTATAGAGGAGATGTCATTGAGTAACTATCAGTGGCAAGTTATAAGGACAAGGCCAGCCAAAGCAGCCGCAGTTTCCAACCTCGACACAGTAACCACATTATCAAATCAGGTAGAGTTGTTACATAAAAAATTTGATGGTGTATATGGTTTTTCGTAGGCACATCCAGTTATGCAGTGCGACGCAAGTGGAGAAGTGGCGAATCCTGAGTACCCACCTTACGGACAGGGCATGGAGAGCGAACAGATGAACTATATGGGTAACAATTTTCGATCTAACAATAACCCTTATAGTAATACTTATAATCCAAGTTGGAAGAACCACCCCAATTTCTCATGGGGCGGTCAAAGAAATCAAAGGCAACAACCATCCCAAAATTTCCAATAATAGCCCTACCCACAAGAAAAGAAGCCGAACCTTGAAGAGATGCTGGCAAACTTCATAGCAGCCTCAGAAATACGTTCCCAAAATACAGAAACATGTTTCCAAAAGATAGAAGCAAAACTTGAGACATTGGCACAAGAGTTCAAGGATCAAATCGGGCAACTTACTAAGTTAGTTTCTGAAACACGATCAAAAAGCTTACCTAGGGAAAAAGAGCAGGTACAAGCAGTGACACTAAGAAGTGGAAGGGAGTTAATTGAAACAAAGAAAGAGGTACCACATGAAACCGATAAGGCAAAGATAACACCGACCCGTGAGGAAATCAAACCAACAATTCCATACTCAGCAAAGTTGAAGAAAGACCGCTTAGATGCATAATATTGTAAATTTCTTGAACTTTTTAAATAGCTACATATTAACTTACCTTTTGTTGAAGCTATTTCACAGATGCCAACATATGCAAAATTTTTAAAGGAGCTTCTAACAAATAAAAGGAAGTTCGAGGAAATTTCAACAGTAGAACTTAATGAAGAATACTCAGCTATCATCCAAAACAAGCTGCCAACCAAATTGAAAGATCTAGGAAGTTTCACTATTCCTTATTTAATTGGTAGTTTGAGCATAGAGAAAGCATTAGCTGATTTAGGTGCCAGTATTAATCTAATGCCTTATAAAATGTTTAAGCAACTTGGTCTCGGGGAACCAAAATCCACTAGGATGAGTATTCAGTTAGCTGACAGATCTGTTAAGTATCCTAGGGGAACTATTGAAGATGTTCTGGTAAAAGTAGATAAATTTATATTCCCTGTTGATTTTGTTGTGCTTGACATGAATGAGGACGTAGAGGTACCTTTAATTTTGGGACGACCCTTCCTAGCTACTGCTAGGGCTGTCATTAATGTTGGTGATGGTAAACTTGCAGTACAAGTAGGCGATGAGGAAATTGTTTTCCAAATTCATGATCCCATGAGGTATTCTAGAGAACAAGATGATTCTTGTTACTTTGTTGATGCCACTGATCACATTTTTCAAGAATCTTTGCAGGAAATCATGCATAGTGACATGATGGAACTGTGTCTTTTACAAGGTAAGGGGATAGATGACGATACCGATGAAGTGAATCCCAATACATCATCACAAACGGAAATAAAGGACATCAAGATTAATGACGAACTAAAACAGAAACCCTCTATTGATGAGCCGCCCAAGTTAGAACTAAAACAATTACCAAAACATTTAGAATATGCATTCCTGGGGGATAATTCTACGCTACCAGTAATCATCTCTTCAGAACTAGGACCCAAGGAGAAAGAAGATTTGCTAAGAGTACTAAGGAAGCATAAAAAGGCCATCGCGTGGAAAATGTCGGACATTAAAGGAATAAGCCCGTCATTTTACACCCACAAAATTTTAATAGAAGATGAGTATAAACCATGTATGCAACCCTAGAGACGCTTAAACCCCAATATGAAAGAAGTTGTCAAAGCTGAGGTAATTAAACTTTTAGATGCAGGAATAATTTATCCTATTTCTGACAGCACTTGGGTAAGTCCTATGCATGTAGTTCCAAAGAAAGGAGGCATGATTGTGGTAACCAACAAAAAGAATGAATTGATTTCCAGAAGAACAATCATAGGTTGGAGAGTCTGTATTGACTACAGGAAGCTGAATGACGCCACCAGAAAAGATCACTTCCCTTTACCCTTTATTGATTAGATGTTAGAAAGGTTGTCTGGGCATATGTTCTACTGCTTCTTGGACAGACTCTTCAGCTACTTCCAAATCCCCATAGCTCCTGAAGATCAAGAAAAGAAAACATTTACATGTCCATACGGTACGTTTGCTTATTGTAGAATGCCTTTTGGATTATGTAATGCTCCTGCTACTTTTCAACGCTGCATGCTGGCCATCTTTGATGAACTTGTGGAAGACATTATGGAGGTATTTATGGATGACTTCTCGGTATTCGGTAACTCTTTCCACCTTTACCTTAAAAATTTAGAACGAGTTCTAATAAGATGTGAAGAAACAAATCTTGTCTTGAATTGGGAAAAAGGTCACTTTATGGTTAGAGAGGGGATTGTGTTAGGACATAAGGTTTCTAGTAAAGGAATTGATGTAGATAAAGCAAAAATTGAAACCATAGAAAAATTACCTTCCCCTAGTTCGGTTAAGGCTATTAAAAGCTTTTTAGGACATGCTGGATTTTATAGAAGATTCATTAAAGATTTCTCTAAAATAGTTAAGCCTTTAACAAGATTACTAGAAAAAGATGTCCCTTTCAATTTTGATCAGGAGTGTTTAGATGCATTTAATATCCTCAAAGATAAACTAATAAATGCTCTGATTATAATTGCACCTGATTGGAATCTATCTTTTGAACTAATGTGTGATACGAGCGATTTTACAGTAGGTGCAGTTCTGGGACAGCAAAGAAACAAGCATTTTCAGCCAATTTATTATGCTAGCAGAACACTGACACTTGCACAAAAAAACTACACCACCACAGAGAAAGAATTGCTAGCTGTAGTTTTCACATTTGACAAATTTAGACAGTATCTGATATTATATAAAGTTGTCGTTTACACTGATCATTCAACTCTGCGTTACCTCTTAACTAAACCTGATGCAAAGCCTCGACTCATATTATGGATCTTACTCTTACAGAAATTTGATTTGGAAATACAGGATAAGAAGGGAGCTGAAAATCTTGCAGCAGATTTATTAAAGAGCTCGACGAGAGTGAGATAAACAACTCGTTCCCCGAGGAACAACTCTTTTCTATAACCAACTCTAAGGTACCGTGGTTTGCAGATATTGTGAATTATTTAGCTACTGACATCTTACCAAAAAGGTTAACACATCATCAAAAGAAGCGATTCTTTAGTGATGCGAAAAGCTATTTTTGGGAGGATCCCCTTTTTTCTGCATATGTGCAGATCAAGTAATTCGGAGATGCGTTACAAAGGCGGAATCAAGAAAAATCTTAGAACATTACCATTGAAGACCTTCAGAAGGACATTACAGTGGGATTAAAACAGCACACAAAACACTCGAATCAGGATTTTATTAGCCAACACTGTTTAAAGATGCCAACAGGTATGCCGCTTCGTGTGATAGATGTTAAAGAACAGGTAATATCTCTAAATGCAATGAAATGCCTCAAACATATATATTATCATGTGAGATATTCGATGTATGGGGTATTGACTTTATGGGTCCGTTCCCTAGTTCATTCGGAAATAAATACATCTTAGTAGCAGTAGATTACATGTCAAAACGAGTGGAAGCCCAAGCTTTACCTACTAACGATGCTAGAACTATAGTAAAGTTTCTTAAGAAACTTTTTCTCGTTTTGGAACACCCAGAGCGATCATTAGTGATAGGGGTACTCACTTTTGCAACACTCAATTTGATAAAGTCTTAAGAAAATATGGAGTACACCACAGAACAGCTACCCCTTATCATCCTCAAACCAGTGGGCAAGTGGAAGTGGCAAATCGAGAGCTTAAGCAAATCCTAGAGAAAACAATTGAATCAAATAGGAAAGATTGGGCAGTGAAAGTAGATGATGCTTTATGGGCCTATAGAATGGCATTTAAAACCCCTTTGGGAACATCCCCATACAAACTTGTCTACGGGAAAAGTTGTCATCTACCATTTAAGTTAGAGCACAAAGCATACTAGGCTATAAAATTCTTGAATTACGATCTTAAAACTACAGGTGAAAAGAGGATGATGCAATTGGACGAATTAGATGAATGGCGAACTAAAGCCTACGAAAACTTACAACTATATAAGGAGGCAACAAAACGACGCCATGATGCTCGATTAAAACAATCAAAGCAATTCGAAGTAGGAGACTTGGTCCTACTGTACAATTCAAGACTCAAACTATTTCCTAGAAAGCTAAAATCAAGGTGGTCAGGGCCATTCATGATATCCAACTCAAGGAACATTCAAGGTAAATGGCCATCAACTGAAAATTTATAATGGTAAAGATTTTAAGGGATTAAGAGAGGAGCTTCAGCTCCATGAACCTTCTGTTAAAAAGTCTAGCTTAAGACTTTAAACGAGCACTTCTCGGGAGGTAACCCGAGCACTGACTTCAGTAACCCCATTAATTTTTACATTTTTTCCTTTTAGCACCTGACCCAAACTAACCAATACAGCGAAGCGCAGGTTTCCCCCACCACACGGCCTTGCACACGGGCATGCCCGTGGCAATGTGGATGCTATGGGATGAAAGACGAGCGTGCAGGTAGCCGTGCGAGAAGAAGAAGAAATTTTTTTCCCAACACGGGCTGCGATAAAAAGCCCACGACCGTGCGACGTAACCGTGGTCTATTCTGAGTAAACCAACACAGGCATGAGCCATGCTCGTGCCTACCAATCGTGTGCAACACTGACGACATGAACACGGGCGTGGGGGAAGGGAACATAATAATACATAGCCTATGAACACAGGCGTGGGGCAACATCTCAAATGCGCCCAAATTTAAAAACCACGAACAATACGGGCTAAATAAAAGACACACGGGCGTGGCACTTGCCCGTGTCTCCCTATCTATATAAAGACCACCACAACCGTCTTCCCCAAAATTTTCCCCCATTTTAAACCCTAGCCATTTTCTCTCTAAAAACCACCACCAAAACTCCGGCCACCATCAAGAATCCCCCACCATTGCCTTCCCCTATCCCAAATCTTCCACTTTCTTTCACATTCACACCAAAAAACCAGTACACGCCCGTGCCCACGAAGTAGACGCCTACCCCAAAGGTCTCCCACCGCCGTGTTTCATAACTAAATCACAGCACACGTCTGTGGCTCGCCCCTACACGCCCGTGCTCTGCCAAAACACACCATTACCACCACCGGTCACATCTCATTATCACATTTACCTTTATTTAACTATTTTAGACTTGCAATTTTATCTATTTAATTACATTTAATATTAGATTAGTCCTAATATTTTAATGTAGCAATTGAATCTTAGTTTGAATAATGCTTAGGATTAGATAAAATATTTGTCAAATTCCTGCTACTGTTAACACGATTAATTCAACTCATTACAAGATTAGCCTTTATATATTTTAAATACTGATCGAAGCCCTTGATATATGTTTTGGTTGGAAATATACTTAAATCATTGCTTATCGACTTTTTTCAGGCCATAATGTCATCATCTCGAGGCAAGAAAATCGCAATCCCTAGCTCCAAAAAACGAAAGGGACCCGGTTCCTCATCAGCTAGTGCAACCTCAGAAGTGCGCCACCCATTCTTACGTTTTCTTCAAAGTATTCAAGAGGTTCGTTACAAGCTACTCCAGGCGCGACCACTCGGACAGGGAGATGTATTGATTGGACCGCCTTGGAACAGGTCCAATTAGCCAACGACGTACAGGCTCTACTAACTACCGACCCTTGGAATCAGTTCTTCAACATTATCGAGCCTATCTACTTAGAGCTTACTCTGGAGCTCTGCTCAACATTTCATCTTCAGACATTGATGTCACAACATGATGACCCAGTACGATCCAATTTCAACTTGAAGGAATCATACGAGAACTGAATGTACCATAATTTGGGGCTGCATTGGGACTTTATAATGATGAATTCATGGCAGAACATGATCTCTCAGAGCTTTGTCGCCATATCCATAAAACCCCCACAAGCTGTTGGTACAACATAGCCCCCAACGACAGCAACTATGACCCTAGCCGCTCCAAAGCAACGACCCTTGTCCCATCCCTGAGGTACGTACATGTGCTTTTAGCTTACACACTGACAGGTCGGCAAGAGAGCACCGGCATCGTCAACACTCACGACGCCTACTTCCTATGGTGCATGGAAAACGGGTACGTTTTTTACTTGGCCTATTTCCTAGCTCGCGCCATTCAACACCAGACGGAGCAACACAGGAGAGGAGTCATCTCTATGGGGCCCTACATCACACGCTTGGCTAGATATTTCGGGCTCCAAAACACCGACACTCAAACCTCCTCCCTTACACTGATAGGTTAGATAACCCCATAGGGCATCCAAACAATGTTACACATGCAGACGATTCAACGTCGACGAGGGGCAGACCCCCCTCAATATCGTCTAGTACCCACCACCAACGAGGAGGAGACTGAGGACGTTCCTGAAGATGTTCTTCCACCACAGGAAGCACCACAGCAAAGCCATCAGACAGTTCATTTGACTGTTTCACTCTCACACATTTCTACACGTCTCACTCAGTTCGAGCACTACTATACGCAGCAATTCAATAACACCACTCAAAGATTCGACAGCATTGATGTGACTCTTCAGCAGATCTGTCATCACCTTCATATCCCATCGCCACCACCACCTCAAGACCCAGCTGATGCAGAGGACTTCTGAGTCCTTTTCTTTTTATAACTTTGTTTATTTTTATTTTTATTTTTAGTTTTATTATTTTTAATTTCTTTTTCCTCTATCTTTATTTCTATTTTTATGTTGATTCTATTTTATTTTATTGTCTAAAGACTTGAAAAGTTTCATTAGTACTATTGTTCTCAATTTATCACTGGCTATCTAACCCTAAGTCTGCAAAATGACATCCATTCATTAAATTTAATTGATGACTTTGTAGATTAAATAGATCTAATATACCACTCAAGGAACGAAAACATCAATTATACCTAGTCTTCACATTCGTCATGGACAACCCTCCATGGATTTCATCCATAATTCAGGAAGTTTCACTTTTCTCCCTCTCTTTTGATTATCTTATTATTTGCTATTATACATCTTTGTACATTAAGGGCAATGTACATCTTAAGTGTAGGGGGGTTAACTATAGCATTATTTGAAAATCCCTGAATTATGCCTTGTTCGAAAGTAAAGTCTCTCATATTATGATTAGAATGAAAATTCCTTTGATTTATGATTTTTATTGATATGTTTTGGAGTAAGTCATTGATAATTATGCATTGATGATTAATTTTAAAGGATACTAGAGAATCAGACATGATAAGTCTATTTTTCAAAAATTAAAAATTTTGTTAGGTTGTCTACCTGAATCTAATTATTACCTTGAAATTTAAAATTTACGAGGTTGACATCAAAAACCCATAATTTCTGTGAGCTTTTGAGTCTTATAGTGTAACGACCCAAATTTGGGCCTAGAATAAATGGGTTTCGTGTGTTCAGAGAATGGATTTTTGTCGATCGAAAAAAGAAAGAAAGAAAGGGAATAATAAATTAAGTGTGATTAAAAAAAATTATTATGATTTCATGTTTAGTTTAATTTTTAGGTGATTTAGGAAGGGTTGGTAGTGTTGGAAAAGTCCTAGGCTCGATCTAGAGCTTTAGCAAAAATATTGTTTTTTACCCTTAAGGGAGGTTGGTGGTAGTCATAAGGCTTTTAAAATGTTGTTGGGTTAAAAGATATCACAAAGAAGTAGGTGGTCTGGTGGCTTGGGGCGTTTGGAATAAGCTGGTGGTTAGAGGTACAATTCCTGGACTTGGCAAAAATTTTTATTGCACATAAGTAGTATGAAGGCTAGAGTTTACGCCTTATAATTAGTTGGGGCTGATTACCAATACAAAGAAACGGCTGGCCCAGTGGCAAAGGCATTAGGAGCAGGAGGGGGAGCAGGGTTCTAGTCGCAGCGTGCGCTAAATGTTGGTTTTTTTTTAAGTAAACCTGGAGCGTGGTAGAAAGGGTTATAATTAATTAGGTAGGAAATATGACTCAAATAAAATAATTGGCGCAGTGGCAAGGGACGTGCCTCAAAGTGAAGAAGGTCGGAGGTTCGAATCTGGGTGTTGGCTATATTTTTAGATTTCTTTGGATGATTCGGTCGCTGGAAAATATGCTTTAAAACAAGTTGAGAATGGAATATATCACAAGAACGGTTGTAGTGTAGTGGCGAGAAGCGTGTGGAGGTGCTTGGAGGTCTTGGTTTCGAGTTGCCTTGTGCACAATAATATGTTATTTTGCTGCTGGTGTGGGGAAGGTATTTGAAGTGGACCAAAATGCCAAAAGATGGCTGCTGTTTGGGAAGCTATTTGAATGAAATTCAAATTGAATTTTTGGCTAAATAAAAGGACTTTTTGGGATGGGGATGAGGATAAATTTTGGAGATAATAAAGGAATTTAATTAGTGATAAGTTTGAGTTGATTAGGGAGTGTAGGTTTATTTTATTTATTTATCTATTTATTTATTTTAGCATATATATGGGTACCATATGGGCAAGTAGGGCATTTGCTGCTTTTGTGTGCTTTAGTTGAATAATTAGGGGAAAATTTCTTCCAATCTCCTAATTCTTTTCTCTCAACATCTTTTCTTTCAAAAAGCCGAAAACTTTCTTAAGCCATCTTTCTCTTCTTTCTTCTAAAAGCCGAAAGGTCTTATTTCACTTTCTTCTTCATTCTTTTTCCTCTTGTGCCGTTTTCTCTATAAAAGCTGAAATCCCTATATCTCTAACCTTCTACACTTTGATTTTCTTCTGTGATTGCTGAATCCTTCTGCAAGGGGTAGCCAAAACTTTTTGTAGAGGTAAGTGTTGATTCGTGTGATTTCAATCTTTCTTCTGGCTTTTGGAGACCATAGCCGAATGGCTACATGGTGGGTTGATCTTGTGTTTTCTTTCTTTTGCGGCATTCCAAGATTTGAAGGAGAGCTAATCGCTTAGGTTCCTAAATCAGTAGCACTCAAATCACCCTACTTCCGGGATCTAATCGATTTAGGTAAGGAGATTTGTTTGTTTAAACATATAAATTCAGGTAAATAATAATCCTTGGCCGAATATAGGAGAGGCCTTATCTTCGCGTTCTTCCGGTTTTTGAGCAAAGTTGTAGACAGAAGGCAGTAGATCCGATTAGCGAGGGTATCGACATAGAGGGTAGTCTTACTCATTAATCAGGTGTGTAACACTTCCACACCATTTAGATTGCCTGTTAAAATATGTTTATAAATCTGTGATATTCTGTGAAGTGCCAAAATATCGGCATGGCTGATGAAAACCCGAGGAGGGTAAGAGCGAATCACCAGGTTAGTGATCTCTGTCATTCTAAGTGAATGTTTCTGATAAAATGATATGATTTATGAGTATGTTGATTTTCTGTGTTTGCACGGGGTTGGGTGATTTATGAAAGGGGAAGTGATCTGTTGTAATGGCTTATGCCATGACCTGTTGTAGTGGCTTTTGCCATGATCTGTTGTACTGGCTGATGCCATGATCCATGATCTAACGATGAGCAGCTAACTACAGCATGACTGCCATCAATGGTGTGTAGCGGTGTGGGTTGATTGTAGAAATCCCCAATGGTATGATTGGCAGGTAAGGGTGGTGTGTAGCGGATGGAAACCCAAGATTGGGTTGGCCTTTGCATATCTTCTGATATATTATACTCTGTTATCTGTTCTGTGGGGCTAAGGCCCAAATCTGATGGTGCACGAGGGTTGCACACTGAGTCTCGCGACTCACCCCATTATTTAACATCTTTCAGGTAGAACCTAGTGCATCGGACCGGGCTGGAGAGGAGCGCAAGGTGGCCATGTGAGAGATTATTTTGATTCAACAAAAGACATTACTAGTTATTAATTTTTAATATTTTCAGTTAGTGGGTTTTAAATTTCATTGTAATAAGGCCACGGGCCACCAGCTTTATATTCACGTTTGTTTTGGGCTTTTATTATTACTAGACCCTTAGATTTTACGATTAAATTAAGTTAAGGCATGTGTAAATTTCAGTTTTTAATTCATAAAGGCATTTAAATGAAAATTCATATCTTTTACGGATTATTCAACCATTTATTTTTCGAATAAAATGTTAAAATCAAGAAAAACATTTTCCAAAAGTGTGACATGTTTTACTAAATCTTTTTAGTGACATACTAGATCCGGTCGTGGTGTTTGGGCCGGGTTTGGGGTGTTACCTATAGAGCATATATTCTTTTTCTTGCTCACTTTATTGATTATGAGTGTGTCAACATTGATTTGTTATTTTAGAACTTGCATTGATTATACATGTCGAGACCACACCTATGATTTGGTATACAAGAGATGATAAAGGCACCTAGGTTTTAACCCACTCACTCTACTAAAGGCCTACCTTCACAATTAACCCCTAGTGAACCACATTGATCCTAACAACCCTTTTTATTGACTCACCCTCTAATATTAACCCAAAACCCTTTGTATTTGTTATCACCATTCCTTTTGACTACCCTTATGTCGAGATTTGATTTGATTAGTTGCCTAACTATTTTATTTATTTCAATCATCCTTTATATTTGACTCGTTCTTAAAAAAAATCTAATTATATTCATTATTAGTTGTGTGATTGAATGAGCTTATACGTTTGAATGCCAATTATTGAAGAAGAAAGCTCGTATTAGAGTATTATTATTAGTATGACAAGTTTTTACTTAATGTAATTATTCATTATCATTCATTGTTTCTAGTTAGGTAATTTGTCAGGTCAATCTCGATTCTAACTTTCTAATTCAGCCTTTATCCACACCTTTAACCCAAGCCCCACTACAACCCTGTTAAAGACCTTTTGATCTGTGTATCATCTCATTTTATAGTGGTGGAGATTTGATTTTCATGCAAGCCTATGGGATTAACTCTTCATGTTTGACTTGTGAGTGCTTAATTCTGAACCTTAAACACTTCAGTGATTTGAGTGAATCTTTAGTGAGGATGTCAACTCTTGTCAATTTTGAATCAGAGGTAATTATTTGGGTAAAGGGAAACACCTAAAGTTTTCAGGGCTATAAATGTATAACTTTGATTGTTTGAATCTCTAGGACTCTTTGAGTTGAATTATCCATGTATGAATTATCTTTGAATTATGATGAATCATTATTGAAGAATATTGTGAATCAAGGAAGTTCGTTTTAATTGTAAGTTGAGAATTTTGCTTGAGGACAAGCAAAAACTTAAGTGTGGGGGTATTTGATAAACCGTAAAGGTAACATATTTTAAGCCCACATTTAGCATGCTTTTGGATGATTTAAGCCCTGAATTACGTAATTTGGTGCTCTTAATCCTTTGTTTTCATGTTTTATACCCAGGAGAGCACCGGATGATGAAAAGAATGGAAAATGGGCCCAAAACAGAGTAAATGGGCCATATCACGAAATCCATACGGCCTGGGCCCAAGACCACATGGCCGTGCCCAATTCAACAGGTTCGAACACGGCCTGGTCACGACTTACATGGGCGTGTGCCATGGGCGTATCCCTGTCGTGAGAAAAAAGAGTTTCACTCGGAGTAAGATACTTAGGGGCAAAGAAACATATTTAGAAGCCTATATAAACACCCTAAGTATGACCTAAAAAGGGGGAACCCAAGGCTTTAGTCAGGGGGCGTCCAGTTAGGCCAAATAGGGCAGATTTGTGGAGAATTACTCGAAGATAGCCAGTTGATTAATCTCAAGAAGTTGGAATCATATTCAAGACAGAGGAACTCTTCTTCAATTCCTTTAGGGGGTTTTAGGGATTCCTTATGTTTTGTTTTATCTTTTCTTTTGAGATGTATTCTTTTATTATCATTATGAACTAAACCCACAGATACCTGAGGGGGATGAAACCTAAGATGAGTCTTGTTATCGTTTGCTAAACTATATGATAAATATTTGGCTTGTTCTTAATTATGTGTTCTTAATTCTTGTTTTGATATTTCCGGAATATTAACTCAAGTGTGATGTGCTTAGGTGGAGGAGCAAAAGTCCTTGCCTAAGAGTAGATCTAGCATAATTAAGCGGAGTTGATTGCACACCTAGAGATAGGTTGATTAGATTTTTCCGGATTAGGGTGAAACCTAATATGGGAGTCCATAGATCGAGTTAATGCGATTCTAGGGGTTTTAATTAGAAAGAGATTTCAATTAATCAACCTAGGGTTAGACGTTAGTCGCCTCGAGAGAGGGATTAATATAACTTATAGAATCTTACGGATCAAGTCAAATGAATAAATCGTCTGGTTCAGAGTTAGATAACAAGTGAAGTCTAGGTGGATTCTTCCTTGGGTGTCATTTTAATCAATTGGGTTTTCCTCAAGATATTTTCACAATTTCATTCTTCCTTGTCTTAGAGTCTTTAGTTTAGTAGTTAGTTAAATATAGATTAGATAAACAATTCCCTTAATTCTTAGGCTAAATAATAAAAAGAGAGTTAGTATTAGTACTTTGGTTCCTTTGGGTTTGACAATCCAGTCTTGCCTTAACTATACTACTGTTCGATAGGTGCGCTTGCCTCAAATCGTTGTCATAGTTAGTTTCCAGGTTCGATCATTCTTTATATAAATTTTAAGACTTTGACATCGCATAAAACAACGATCAGTATCATCTCATTTTATAGCGCTGGAGATTTGATTTTCATGCAAGCCTATGGGATTAGCTTTTCATTTTTGACTTATGAGTGCTTAATTTGAATCTTAAAACACTTTAAGTAATTCGAGTGAATCTTTAGTGAGGATGTCAATTCTTGTCGGTGTTGGATCGAAGGTAATTATTTAGATAAGGGAAAACACCTATGTTTTGTGCTATAAAAATTTATGACTTAGATTGTTTGAATCTTTAGGACTCTTTCAGTTAAATTATCAATGCATGAATTATCTATGAATTATAATGAGACATTATTAATAAGAATTATGAATTAAGGAAGTTATTTTTAATTGTGAGTTGAGGATTTTGCTTGAGGACAAGTAAAGGCTTAAGTATGGGGATATTTGATAAACCACAATTTATACATATTTTAACCCCATTCTTGGCTTATTTTTGGATGAATTTTCTTAAGATTTGATAAGTTCAATGCTCCTAATCCTTTAATTTCATGTTTTACACTCAAGAGAGCTTAGGGAGCTGAAAAGAATGAGAAACGGGCTAAAAAGGGACAAAATAGGCCTACCTCGGAAATCAAGACGACCTGGACCAACGTACATGGGCAAACCACACAGCCGTGTATGGCGAGCAGAAGCGAACACGGCCTAAGTCATCGAACACGGGCGTGTCCCTGCCGTACCTAGGTTTATTTCCATTCAGAAAAGGCTACTTGTGGGCCAAGAAAGGCATTCCAAAGCCTATATAAACACCCTAGGGGGCAACCTAAAAGGGGACGTCGAGAAGAAGGTAGAAAATACTCGAAGACAACCATCGGGAGCAGCTCGAAAGAAAGATCTTCATCAAGATTGAAGATCTCCCATCAAGTTCTTTAGAAGTTTTTTGGGTTTTCTTATGTTTTGTTGTTTTTCCTATTTTAAGATGTTTCCCTCTATCAGAATGAACTAAATCCCTTAGATACCTAAGGGGATGAAACCTAAGACAGATCTTATTACTATTTGATTTATAATATAAATACTTGTTCTTATTCTTAATTGTGAGTTCTTATTCTTGTTTTAATAATTCAGGTTATTGATTCAAGTCGAATGTGCTTATTCAGAAGAGCAAAAGTCCCTATTTAAGAGTAGATCTGCACAATTAAGCGGAGTTGATTGCAACACTAGAAATAGGGCGACATAAATCTACCGGATTAGAGTCAAATCTAATAAGGGAATCCATAGATCGAGTTAAAGTGATAATAGGGGTTTTAATTAGAAAAAGATTTCAATTAATCAACCTAGAGTCAGTTGTTTTTAGTCTTGAAAGAGATATTAACATAAATCAGGGATTTCTACAAATTAAGTCAAGTGAATAAATCATATGAATCAAAAGTAATAAGTGAAGTCTAGGTGGATTCTTCCTTAGGTATTACCTTTATCATCTACGTTGTCTAAAAGTATTTTCTTAATTCTTTCTTTGTCGTGTTTTTAATTAAGTTTTAGTTTAAAATAAATCACCCTAATTCGTAGGCTAAATAATAGAAAGATAGTAATTACAAGGACCTCTTGGTCCTTGTGGATACCATATTACCGGTCTTACCATAACTATACTATAAACGATAGGTGCGCTTGCCTTTATTGTGATCATAATTAGTTTTAGACACATCAGTGACCCAGACGGTACCTGATGCTCAGCTTTGACTTGCTGACAGATTAAACATTTTGAAACAATTTCTGAGATATCACGCTTCATACCAAGCCACCAGTAAAACTGTTTCAGATCGTTATACATTTTCGTACTTCTCGGATGTACAGATAACTGACAATTATGAGCTTCCTTCAAAATCATCTGAAGCAACTCTGAGTTTCTCGGAACACATATTCGGCCTCTGAATCTTAAACAATCATCAGCATCAATTTGAAATTCTGTATTAGGGTTCAAATCATATTGAGCCCGTTTTGCTAACAATTCATTATCAACTTTCTGAGCTTTGCAAATCTGCTGTATAAATAACGGTCTCACTTTCAACTCGACTACAATTGAGTAGTCATTAGATAGAGCCAATTGAGTATTCATCGTACGAAGAGCAAACAAAAATTTTCGGCTTAAAGCATTAGCAACAATATTAGCCTTTCTTGAATGGTAGTCAATAATCAACTCGTAATCTTTTAACAACTTTAACCATCTTCGTTGTCGCAAATTCATATCTTTCTGAGTCATCAAATATTTTAAACTTTTTTTATCAGAATAGACGTGACATTTCTCACCGAACAGATAGTGGCGCCAAATCTTCAATGCAAACACAATAGCTGCCAATTCCAGATAGTGTGTCAGATAGTTCTTTTCATGCGGTTGTAATTGTCTCGAGGCATAAGCTATGACTTTGCCTTCCTGCATTAAAACACAGCCCAGACCATTCAAAGATGTATCACTATAAATGAAAAATTCTTTACCCGACTCTGGCCGAACTAGCACCGGAGATTCGGTCAACAAAGCTTTCAACTGATCAAAACCTTTCTGGCACTTTTCTGACCACTCGAACTTAACATCTTTCTAAAGTAGTCTCATCATTAGGGTTGCAATCATAGAGAAACCTTTTACGAATCATCTGTAATAACCAGCGAGTCCCAAAAAGCTTCGAATTTCAGATACATTTCTTGGAGGTTTCGAATCTAGTTTAGCCAAAATCTTGCTCGGATCAACCCGAATACTGAACTTCTCGTAACCAAAACTCACATTTACTGAACTTCACATACAACTGCTTATCACGCAAATTTTGTAGCACTACTCTCAAATGTTCAGCATGCTCGAATTCATCACAGGAATAGATCAAAATGTCATCTATAAACACAACCACAAATCGATCCAAATATGGTCTGAAGATCCAATTCATTAGATCCATAAAAGCAGCAGGTGCATTTGTTAGTCTGAAAGGCATAACCAAAAACTTATAATGTCTGTATCTCGTTTGGAAAGCAGTTTTCGACACATCGGAATCTTTCACTCGTAGCTGCTAGTAGCCCGATCTCAAATCAATCTTTGAAAACATTGTAGCCCCTTTCAACTGATTGAACAAATCATCTATACGTGGCAGAAGATATTTATTCTTTATGGTCACATTATTGAGTTGTCGATAGTCGATGCACATTCTTATAGTTCCGTCTTTCTTTTTCACAAACAAAACTGGTGCACCCGAGCGAGAAAAACTCGGTCGTGCGAAAACTCTATATGTTAATTCTTGCAACTGAACTCTCAATTCTTTTAATTCGGTCGGTGCCATTCTGTACGGAGATATCAATATCGGAGTTGTGCCCGACACTAATTCAATACCAAACTCTACCTCTCGGATCAGCGGTAAACCCGATAACTCTTTAGGAAAGACATCCAGGTATTCACACACAACTGGTACTGATTCAATCTTCTTTTCGGTCACTTTAGAGTCGAGCATATAGGAAAAGTAAGCTTCACAACCCTTTCTCACATATTTCTGAGCTAACATCGAAGAAATCACTATCGGTAAACTATTCAAATCATTAGACTCGATCGGAATTATTTCATCATTTTGACATCTCAGTTCAATAGTCTTCCGCTTACAGTTCACAATAGCATCATGCAATGTTAGCCAATCCATACCCATAATTATATCAAATTCGTCAAATGACAACAACATCAGATTGGCTGGAAAACAGAAATCCCGAATCATCAACGAACAATTCTTGCATACTTTATCAACCAAAACACATCGGCCTAAGGGGTTCGATACTTTAATCATAAATTCAATAGACTCTATAGGCAAAGACTTAATGGATACTAAAGTCTCAGATTCATAAGAATGAGTCGATCCAGGATCAATTAATGCAACAACACTAGTATCATAGAGAGTGAAAGTACTGGTAATAACATCTGGAGATAAAGCCTCTTCGTGAGGACGAATAGTATAAGCTCTGGCAGGTGCGCGAGCCTCAGATCTAAAGTTGTGTCTTTAGTTCCCTTCTGACTGCCACTCACATTACCTGTGTTTCGGGGTGGTCTACCTCGAACTGACATGTTACTCGGTCTTGTATTATGTACTATGTTTTGCTCAGCTAACTTAGGGCATTCACGAATAAAGTGATCCATCGATCCAAATTTAAAACAAGCCCGATCATTCAATCTACAATTGCTGAGATTTCATTTACATAAATGTTTGAACTCAGGTTGGTTCGGTCGGATGTTACCAACACTAACTACTGAGGTAACTCTCAAGCTCACAAGTGATCTATCTCGATCACGTCTAGAATAGCCCACAGTAGCTTTTGAACGGCTAAAATAATCTTGGAATTTTTTTAATGCCGACTGAAATGACTTACTCTATGATCTTTTTTTAAATCTCTAGCTTCAAAGTCAGCCTTTCTTTTCTCTTTCTCGAGCTCTTCAGCTTTGTATGCTCACTAAACTAATACTACAAACTCTTTTATTTCAAGAATCCCGACTAACAGCTTAATATCTTCATTGAACCCGTCTTCGAATCTTTCACACATTATGGCTTCAGTTGATACATATTCCCGGGAAAATCTTCTGAGTCTCACAAATTCCCATTCGTATTCTGTAACTATCAGGCGACCCTATTTTAACTTGAGGAATCTTTGCATTTTTTATCAATAAACCGCTGACTGATATATTTCTTTCGGAATTCAGTTTGAAAGAACTCCCAGGTAACTCATTCTTTTGGAACCACCGATACTAGTGTATTCCACCAGTGATATGCGGTGTCTCGTGACACGGATACAACACATTTAATACACTCATCAGGGGTACATGATAATTCATTGAACACATGGATCGTATTATCAAGCAATAATTCAGCTCGCTCAGCATCATCATCAACAGTAGCTCTAAACCCTTCGGCCCTGAATTTTCTAATTTTATCAACCGGTGGCTTATTTAATCTCACCGGATCAAGAACTTGAGGTATCACAGGTGTCTGAGAAGGATTAGGCAGGGGTGCGGGTTGTTGAACAGTTGGATTTGTCTGGATATACTGTGTGAACCATTCATTCATCATATGAAAGAAGGCTTGTTTAGCCTCTCCCTCGTCACTACTAAATTGAGCTCTGATACCAATCAAATGTAACACCTCCTAACCCGTATATGTCACCGGAATAGGATTACAGGCATTACCGAACAAAACACAGTTTCGCATAGTCATTTATCATTTTTCATACACAAGGTTATATCAACTTCTATACAATATAACTTTTAAATCCAATAGCAACCATCAACTAAATCATATTAGTTAAATTTGCACATATGTAACACATAACTAGATAAAACTTATCATGCTTTATTACTTATAATACATATACAAACTATGCTTCAAACTTCAACAATATTAATATCCTCTATAGAACCACATATCCAAATTAACTAATGTGCAACAAAGCCATGTTACATGTACTTAATACATATAAATGTTTGACCCACATGACTCTAATATTAATGGCATTTGTATACTTAAAACAGATCCCAGCATATATCATTACATTTCATACATCAAATATATGTCAATATATCTATTTCAATAGTTGAATATCAAACATATCATTTCATAACTTCTACAAAAGCAAATAATAAAACCATTCGAACCATATTACATTAATTATTATGCAATCACATATGCGACTTTAGTAACATTACAACATGGCTAAACATACTATTGATGCATATATATAGTGCACATTTTACCCTAAAAACAAAAGCCATATTTAACATTTGAACACAAATAACATTCCAATTTACACTTAATTCACATATATATGAGTATACCTAAACTTCATATTTCATCCTATTAACTAATCATTGATTCGGTCACACCATTATCAAGATCATATGCTTATCAAAATGAACCAAATATCGTAACCGAATTTACAACCACACATGTACGCATACCTATATTAATATTAACATCAACTTGACACTTTTAACTATCCATTAAAACTAACCAAAACATACCTAAATCATAACCATCATTTACCATTTGAATCCGTACCAAAACAATCATGAAACATATCCATTATTTACCATTTAGCAACTGAACCTATATAGCCAATATACAATCAAATACATATCCATCATTTTACATCATTACTCAAGCCGAAACATATATCCATCCACACAAACTATGCCATAAATTACATTTCCAAATGAGCTAATTTCATGGCCGATTATTCATCATTCTTTTCATTACCCATATATCAAAACATCACAAGTATACCATAAAACATAATTTCCAAAATAAATCTAAAGCATAACCGAATGCACATAAGTAATATCACATATATTCAACCATCTACTAAATCATTAATCAAACCAATCCATATAACCTAAAACCACACATATATATACACCATGAAATATACTTCCAAAAATGAGTTTAGGTCATACACACATACACACAAGCTTTAACATTATAATCAAGCCATTTTCGCATGGCTATCAATATATACAAATTCAAAACCACAGGTATCAAAATAGCTTATACATGCCATATGTCATATTTACATATTCCAAAGTACCGAAAGTGTGATGATGTTCCTTGACGATCCCCGAGCTCGAAGCTAGCTTTCAAAATCTATAAAACAATTAATAAATACACAAAGTAAGCTTGGAAAGCTTAGTAAGCCATAAGCAAATAAATCATCAAAAGAACATGCACAATTTAATTATATTAGGCCTAATACCTCCAATCTCATACACATATATATAAATTTATAATTCACAAATAATTCACATGATCATTTTATGCAACAACATTTACTTTTAATTTCAAATTTCATATAAACTTAAAACGTACCTCCATCATTTAACTTGAACTTACATTCGGTTTTACAATGTCATTGCCCGTTGAACCATTCAGAATCAATAAGGATACTCCGATAACTCATAAAGCTCGTATAATGCCAACGTCCTAGACGTGGTCTTACATGTAATCAAATATCGATGCCACTGTCCCAGACAAGGTCCTATACATAAATCTCCAATCGGTGCCAACGTCCCAGATGTGGTCTTACATGAAATCTCATATCGGAACTATACTATTCCTATGGCTTGTACGGGGCTCTCGGACATCGTAATTTAATCGATTCATGCTCGACACAAGTCATTCCAAGCTTATATCAATTCGACAATACATGTATATAATTATACAATTCAATTCGATATTATAAAACGTATTCACATGAATTTTAAACACATTGATTTACTTATGAACTTCCTCGTACGGAGACGAACGGACCAGAACGGCTATTCATTAACTTTTGACTTCCCCCGATCCAAACCCGATTTCTTTCTCTCTTGATCTAAATTAATTCAAATTTTACTTGTTTAATAACTCATTCACTCAAATTTATCCAAAAATACATAATTTGGGCATTTTGCATGTTAGCCCCTAACATTTCACATTTTCTCAATGTAGTCCTATTTCAAAATAACACAAAATACACAAAATTTCACTAAACCCATATTAGGCTGAATTCTCCCTAGGTCCCTTGCAGCCCATTTCTTTCATTTATTTCACATTTTGACCCCTAAATTTTTAAATTTCACAAGTTAAACCTTAATACACATTTTTACCAAAAATCACTTAATTAAACATAATAATCTATCAACAAGGATTTATTTTTCATCATCAAACAACAAAAATCTCAAGCTATCAATAATGGCAAATCACAAAATCCACAACCAATTCAAAAATTCAAGCATGGGCTACCTAGTATTCGAAGTAACGATCTCAAAAACGTAAAAATTATCAAAAATCGAGCTAAACGCATACCTTAATCAAGCTTGGACATGGCCGAACCTAGCTTCTTTTTCTTTTGAAGTTTCGGCCAAAGATGAACTAAAATGCATTGCCATTTCATGTTTATTTTATTTAATTACATATTATTTTACTTTTTACTATTTTAACCTTAAGTATTTAATTAGAAAACTATTTAATGGTTGTCCATATTTGTCCATGCATATTTCTAATGGTTAAATTACATCATAAGAACCCCACATTATAAAAGCCATAACAATGTAGCACTTTAACAATTAGCTAGCCACTTTATATTTTACACGATTAAGTCTTTTTATAAAATCGAGCACACAAACGATAAAATTTTCACACGAAATTTTCACACAGTAATTCACATGCTGTAAAAACCAAAAATAATATTAAAATAATTTTTACAACTTCGAATTTGTGGTTTCGAAACCACTATTCCGATATAGCTAAAACCGGGTTGTTACAACTCTCCCCCCTTAGGGATTTTCTTCCCTGAAAATCTTATTGGCAAATAGATTTGGATATTTCTCTCTTATAGCATCCTCGGGCTCCCACGTAGCTTCTTCAACCCCGTGTCGATGCCATAACACTTTCACTAAAATTGTTTTTCTTATTTCTCAATTCTTTAACCTCACGATCTAAAATCCGGATCGGTTCTTCTTTGAATGTCATATCAGGCTTAATTTCAATCTCAAATAGAGAAATCAAATGCAAGGGATCAGATCGGTATCATCGAAGCATCGATACATGAAATAAGTTATGAATCTTTTCTAACTCATGTGGAAATAACAATCTGTAAGCAACCGGCTCGATACACTCAATAATCTTATACGACCTAATGAATCTCGGACTTAATTTGAAACACCCCAAACCCGGCCCACAAGCCCCGACCGGATCTGGCATGTTCTTTGAGTAAAACTTAGCTAAATCTCTTTTTATCATCTTGAGAAATATGGTTGTTTTTAAAATCAGATTCGTGGTTTGTCAAGTTGAAAATTGTGTTGTCGTTCCAGTTTGTATATCTAAAAAAAAAAACGTTTCTTTCATATTCCACGAATTAAAAGATTTGCTGAATTTAAAAGCTCATTAAGTTGGAAAACCGTGGATTGACTAGATGACAAAATGTTTGAAGTTGTTAAGGAAAATATTTAGTTATTTGTTTGCCGATTATCGAATGGAAATAAAACTTAAAACATAAGACTTAAACAATTAAATAGTGGCCTTATTACAAATTTAAAATACCAAATAAATCCCGAAAGAAAAGTATTCTAAAGTAAACGAAAAATTTAATCGTTCAAAAACCCAAAAACGCTGAGCATGGCCACCACATAGTCCTCGCTGACCCGGTCCATATCGTTAAGTATTACCTGCAAAAAGTTAGCCCACGAAAGGTGAGTCAACAGACTCAGTGTGTAACAGTTACACCAAAACCCAACCGATTATAGCCTTAATCTTAACATTTCGGTGAGGCCCATAACATAGCATATCGAGTCATAACATATTTAAATCACATTTATACATAAAATGAAATGCAATCCCGAGCCCACCTAGATATCCATCCTCTACACACCACCATTACCTGCCAATCACACCGTAGGGATTACTAAATCGACCCTCCATCTGCGCACACACACCTCGGCGCGATCATTTGCGATCCAATCGCACATCGCCCCTATAATCATGGCATGGCCACCAGATAATGTGACAGAGTCACCGGATACATAATATGTGACATAAGTCACCGGATAATGTGGTAAAAACTACCGGAACACTTCCCTTTTATCATTATCACCCATATGCCCATGCAACATACATATTATTCAGATGTCATGCCATGTACCTTACCCCAAAGTCATAACGAAGTCACACATATTTCATATCAATGTTTATAACATCACTAACTGAGTATTAAGGGGAAAACGTACCTGAATACACTGTACCATTGAATGGTACCCTTTGCCATGTTACTCGTATTTCCATAATCACATATTACATATTAATACTATTAATCTATTGGGAAATTAATGTAGGGTTACACACCTGATAACAGTGAGAACTACGCTCTCGATCTCACTGACACTTTCGCTAGCAGAGATAACAGTGATCTGCTTATCCCTTTCCGATGCTGGCCTACACCCCAGTGGCCAATCACGTATGGCAAAAACCGAGCATTTCTTGAATCTAGGGGTAGGGACTACCCCTTTCTCTCCTCCACTAGTACTCGCATCCATTGAGGAACACTTAATCAAAACCCGGTTAATCGATATATAAGATCTAAACAAAATACAAGCTATAACTTAACTACCCTTACCGAAGTAGATCTGAATCCCGAGACTTTTCCTTATCCCTATCGAACTCCCCTTAAAAGACCATAGTTAGAATCGGCAATCCCTTAAAATAATATGGCCTTTGGCCGAATGTCAATATCTAGCTTACCTCAATCGTCTAAATCCCGAAAGATCACCTTCCAATCGTCGGCTACAAGTGAATCCCAAAATCCCCCTTCATGGTTTTGGCCAAAGAGATATAGAGATTAGAGTATTTGATTTTCGGCTAACCAAAGGAAAAAGAAGAGAAACCAACTAATAGTTAACCCTTACCGAAATCGATTGAACACCTTTGCTTGGAACACAAAAATATTCGGCCACCATAGAAGGTTGATCGGCTTTTAAGAATAAGTAGATCGATTTCAAAGAGTAGAGATGCAATGAATCTTTTCGATTTAGAAAGCAATAGCAACAAGATGTGGATTCGGCTTTTGATCTAGTGGATAAATCGGCTTCAAAGGTTAAAGATGCAATCGGCTATGGTCAAATGTGCTTTCGGCTTTTTGATGACAGAGGAAATCGTGAGAAGAAGAAAAAAATAGATTGAAAGTTGGTGTGGTTCGGCTTTGGTGAGAAAAAGGAAGAAAAGAATGGCGGTATGGCTCAATCAAGGATTCGACTTCAAGGAAATATGGAGAGAACTCAACCGAAGAGCTATGGAAAAGTGATGAAATGAGACTTAAAGATTCGGCTAGGGTGCTTATTGGATTCGGCTTTTAGTAGATGAAGGAGAAAGAGAACAAACTGAAAGGAGAAGAAAGGTGCACGAGTGGTCTCCTATTTCGGTTTTCGGTCACAAAAGAAAATAACACAAAGGCTTTCAGGAAGAAGAAATCGCACAACAAAGTGCCTAAACCTTTCTTAAGCATATTCGGCTTCTCCTCCCTACCTACATGACTGAAATGGTCATCATAGAAGTCCCTTGGCCGGCCAACTCTCCCCCTCTTCTCAAATCCTTGCTTTTTCTCCTACTTCTCCTCTCCACCTCTCATTCAAAGAGTTTGAATGAGTCAACCTCTCATCTTAGCCGTACATTCAAATGGATTTGACTTGGTCTTTCACTCATCCATTCAGAGTCCTTGTGCCATCCACTACTGCACCTCCTTGCCGCAAAATAAAAGCTCAAAACGCTACCTGTGCTGCTCGAACCTAGGCCCCTTCACACTCCCTGAGACGTCACTCCCTTGTGCTCTAAGTGGCGCCTCCCTTGCCACTTTACTAGCTAGCTTCTTGTGTCTTAACCCACACACAAATTTTCTTAAGGCCTAGCTTCCTTAGCTCCCCTTTCAATGCTTAAAATCAAATATTTTTCTATGACTCCTACCTACATCCCAAGATTCCCAAAGCCCCCAAAACACATACAAATCACACATAAGCATGCTACCACGTACATTCAAGTGAAAACACATAACCACTAAATCCCGGATATTACATAATTTGCTTTTATGATCGAATCGGAGTATTTTCTTCCACGGTGAGACTTTCAAGAACACTTTTTCTCCGATCTGAAACTCAATATCTTTCCGTTTCAAGTCTGCATACGATTTCTGACAATCTGATACTACTTTTAGACTATCGCGAATCACTTTCACTTTCTGTTTAGTTTCTTTGATCAAATCAACCCCGTGTATCTTATTCTCAACAAGCTCAGTTTGATACAAAGGTGTTCGACATTTACAACCATACAAAGCTTCGTAAGGTGCCATTTTTAAACTCAATTGAAAGCTATTATTATACGCAAATTCAATCAATGGCATGTATCGTTCCCACGTACCTTCAAACTCAAGAATGCAGCATCTCAACATATCCTCGAGTATATGAATAATCCTCTTGGGTTGACCATTCGTCTGTGGTTGAAAAGCAGTATTGAAGTCTAGCTTCGTACCTAATGCATCTTGCAGTTTCATCCAAAACTGCGATGTGAATCTCGAATCTCTATCCGAAACAATAGAAATAGGTACTCCGTGCAATTTCACAACCTCGAAGATGTACAACTCAGTAACCTTATCAAGCGAATAATCCGTGTCTACCGAAATGAAATGGGCTGATTTAGTCAGTCTATCAACCATTACCCAGAGCGCATCTTTCTTACTCGGTGACAGAGGCAAACCAGTAACAAAATCCATCGTGATTCTATCCCATTTCCACTCGGGAATCATAATCGGCTGAAGTAATCCAGATGGTACCTGATGCTCAGCTTTGACTTGCTAACAGATTAAACATTTTGAAATAATTTTTGAGATATCACGCTTCATACCAAGCCACCAGCAAAGCTGTTTCAGATCGTTATACATTTTCGTACTTCCCGGATGTATAGATAAAAACAACTATTATGAGCTTCCTTCAAAATCTTCTATAGCAACTCTGAGTTTCTCGGAACACATATTTGGCCTCTGAATATTAAACAATCATCAACATCAATCTGAAATTTTGAATTAGTGTTCAAATCAAATTAAGGCCGTTTTGCTAATAATTCATTATCAACTTTCTAAGTTTCACAAATATGCTGTATAAATAACGGTCTCGCTTTTAACTCGACTACAATCGAGTAGTCATCAAATAGAGCCAACTGAGTATTCATCACACGAAGAGCAAACAAAGATTTTTGGCTTAAAACATCAGCAACAACATTGGCCTTTCCCGGATGGTAGTCAATAATCAACTTGGAATCTTTTAACAACTCTAACCATCTTGGTTGTTGCAAATTCAGATCTTTCTGAGTCATCAAATATTTTAAGCTTTTATGATCAGAATAGACCTGACATTTCTCGCTGAACAGATAGTGGCACCAAATCTTCAACGCAAACACAATAGCTGTTAATTCCAGATCGTATGTCAGGTAGTTCTTTTGTGCGACTGCAACTATCTCGAGGCATAAGCTATGACTTTGCCTTCCTGCATTAAAACACAGCCCAGACCATTCAAAGATGCATCACTATAAATGACAAATTCTTTACCCAACTCTGGCTGAGCTAGCACCGGAGCTTTGATCAATGAAGTTTTCAACTGATCAAAACTTTTATGGCACTTTTCTGACCACTTGAACTTAACATCTTTCTGAAGTAGTCTAGTCATCGGGGTTGCAGGGAAACCTTTTACGAATCGTTTGTAATAACCGGTGAGCCCCAAAAAGCTTCGAACTTCAGATGCATTTCTTGGAGGTTTTCAATCTAGTATAGCCGAAATCTTGCTTGGATCAACTCGAATACCCAATACTGATACAACATGTCCCAGAAAACTGACTTCTTGTAACCAAAACTCACATTTACTGAACTTCACATACAAATGCTTATCACGCAAATATTGTAGCACTACCCTCAAATGTTCAGCATGCTCGGATTCATCACGAAAATAAATCAAAATGTCATCTATAAACACAACCACAAATCAATCCAAATATGGTCTGGAGATCCGATTCATTAGATCCATAAAAGCAGCAAGTGCATTTGTTAGTTCGAAAGGCATAAACAAAAACTTATAATGTCCGTACCTTGTTTAGAAAGCAATTATTAGCACATCGAAATCTTTCACTCGCAATTGATAGTAGCCCGATCTCAAATCAGTGTTTGAAAACACTGTAGCCCCTTTCAATTAATCGAACAAATCATCTATACCTGGCAGAGGATATTTATTCTTTATGTTCACTTTATTGAGTTGTCGATAGTTGATGCACATTCTTATAGTTCCGTCTTTCTTTTTCACAAACAAAACTAGTGCACCCCAGGGAGAAAAACTCGGTGGTGCAAAAACTCTATATGTCAATTCTTGCAACTGAACTTTCAATTCTTTTAAATTGGTTGGTGCCATTTTGTACGGAGCTATCAATATCGGAGTTGTTCCTGGCACAAATTTAATACCAAACTCTACCTCTCAGATCGGCAATAAACCAGGTAACTCTTCAGGAATCACATCCAGGTGTTCACATACAACTAGTATTGATTCAATTTTCTTTTCGGTCACTTTAGAGTCGAGCACATAGGCAAAGTAAGCTTCACAACCCTTTCTCACATATTTCTGAGCTAACATCGAAAAAATCACTGCCGGTAAACCATTCAAATCATTAGACTCGATCCAAATTATTTCATCATTTTGACGTCTCAATTTAATAGTCTTCCCTTTACAGTTCACAATAGCATCGTGCAATGTTAGCCAATCCATACCCATAATTATATCAAATTCGTCGAATGGAAACAACATCAGATCGGCCAGAAAATAGGAATCCAGAATCATCAACGGATAGTTCTTGCATACTTTACCGACCAAAATACACCGGCCTAAGGGGTTCGATACTCTAATCACAAATTCAGTGGACTTTATAGGCAAAGTCTTACTCGACACTAAAGTTTCACATACATGGGAATGAGTCGATCTAGGATCAATTAATGCAACAACAATAGTATCATAGAGAGTGAAAGTACCGGTAATAACATCTGGATATGAAGCCTCTTCGCGAGCGTGAAACACATAAGCTCTGGCAGGTGCGCAAGCCTCAAATCTAATAGCTGTATCTTTAGTTCCCCTCTGACTCCCACTCACATTACCCGTGTTTCGGGGTGGTCTACCACGAGTTGACATGTTTCTCAATCTCGTATTCTGTATTATGTTTAGCTCAACTAACTCAGGGCATTCACGAATGAAGTGATCCATCGATCCACATTTAAAAGAAGCCTGATCATTCAATCTACAATAGTTGGGATGTCATTTACTGCAATGTTTGCACTCAGGTTGGTTCGGTTGGATGTTACCAACACTAACTACTGAGGTAGCTCTCGAGCTCGCGGGTGGTCTATCTCGATCAAGTCTAGAATAGCCCGTAGTAGCCTTTGAACGGCTAAAATAATCTCAGAATTTCGTTGATGCAGACTGAAATGACTTACTAGATGATTTTTTTGTGAATCTCTAGCTTCAAAGTCAGCTTTTCTTTTCTCTTTCCCGAGCTCTTCAGCTTTGCATGCTCGCTCAACTAATACTATGAACTCTTTTGTTTCAAGAATCCCGACTAATGACTTAATATCTTCATTCAACCCGTTTTCAAATTTCTTACACATTATTGCTTCAGTTGATACACATTCCCGAGTAAATATGCTGAGTCTCACAAATTCTCGTTCATATTCTATAACTGTCAGGCGACCCTGTTTTAACTTGAGGAATTCTTTGCATTTTTTATCAATAAACCGCTGATAGGTATATTTCTTTCAGAATTCATTCTGAAAGAACTCCCGGGTAACTCGTTCTTTTAGAACCACGAATACTAGTATATTCCACCAGTGATATACGGTGTCTCGTAACAAGGACACAACACATTTAATACACTCATAAGAGGTGCATGATAATTCATTAAACACACAAATCATATTATTAAGCCAGGATTCAACTAGCTCAACATCATCATCAACAGTAGCTTTGAACCCTTCGGCCCCATATTTCTTAATTTTATCAACCGGCGGCTTATTTAATCTCATCAGATCAAGAACTTGAGGTATCACAGGTGTCTGAGAAGGATAAGGCAGTGGTAGGGGTTGTTGAACAGCCGGATTTGTCTGGAGATACTATGTGAACCATTCATTCATCATATGGAAGAAAGCTTGTTTAGCCTCTCCCTCGTCACTACTCGTAATCGGCCTAGAATCAGCCGACGCTGCTCCTTTTGTGGGAGCGGGTATATTACTTTCCACATCATCAGCTATAGCTCGATCGGGATCCATTTACTATACGAAAACACATTTTAATTGTCAGGAATCATCACACTATCGCAGTTTATAAATATGACATGTATAGTTAGACTCAAACGCGCTACGTTAGTCCTAGAATTGTCTAAACCAAGCTCTGATACCAATCAAATATAACACCCTTAACTCGTATCCATTGCCAGAATAGGGTTACGAGGCATTACCGACCAAAACACAGTTTCGCATAGTCATTTATCATTTTTCGTACACAAGGTTATATCAACTTCTATACAATATAACTTCTAAATCCAATAGCAATCATCGACTAAATCATATTAGTTAAATTTGCACATATGGAACACATAACCAGATAAAATTGATCATGCTTTATTATTTATAATACATATACAAACTATGCTTCAAATTTCAACCATATTAATATCATCTATATAACCACATACAAAGCCATGTTACATGTACTTAATACATATAAATGTTTGAACCAGATGACTCTAATATTAATGGCATTTGTATACTTAAAACATATCCCAGCATATATCATTGCATTTCATACATCAAATATATGTCAATATATCTATTTCATTAGTTGAATATCAACCATATCATTTCATAACTTCTGCACAAGCACATAATAAAACCATTCGAACCATATTACATTAATTTTTATGTAATCACCCTCGAAACCATATCGCGAACTCTGCCAACGGCAAGTACTCCTCCCAACTACCTCGAAAATCTATAACACATCTCCTCAACATATCCTTCAGAACTTGAATTACCCTCCCGACTGATCATCTGTCTAATAATGGAAAGCAGTACTAAAGTCCAACCTTGAACCCAGAGCCTCGTGCAATTTCTTCCAGAACCGAGACGTTAAGCGAGGATCCCTATCGGAGATGATCGAGATAGGAACCCCATGAGTTTCACTATTTAGGCTATATACAGCTTAGCCAATTTCTAGAGCAAAAAAAATGTCCTGACCTGAATGAAGTGACCAGACTTGGTCAATCGATCCACAACGACCTTGACAGAATCCTTCTTAGTAGGTGTTAAAGGCAACCTACTAGCGAAGTCCATCGCTACTCACTCTCATTTCCACATCGGTATCTTCACCGGCTGTAGCAACCCCGAAGGAAACTGATGTTCAGCCTTAACCTGTTAACAAGTCAAACTGCAAGCAACAAAGTCAGTAACCTCATCCTTCAACCCTGGCCACCAGTACAATTCACGCAGATCTCGATACATTTTGTTCCCACCGTGATGCATAGCATAAGGGCTACTATGCGCCTTCCTCAGAATCGACTGTCTTAAATCCTCATCATTCGGTACATATATCATACCGAGGAAGCAAAGTACCCCATCACTATTAATCCTAAAATCAGTTGTATCACTATTCTCAACCTGACGGAACCACAACTCAAGCGACTTATCCCTCAGCTAGTTACCTCGGATCTGATCAATCCATATAGGCTTAACCTGAAGTTCCACTAACAGACTCCCATAGTCAAATAAACTGAGTCGAGCAAACATCGCTCTCAGATCGGTCATAACCCTACGGCTTAAAGAATCTGTCACCACATTAGCCTTACCAGGGCGGTACTCGGTGGTGCAGTCATAATCCTTAAGCAGTTCAACCCATCTACGCTGTCTAAGGTTTAACTCTTTCTGAGTGAGAATATATTGAGGCATTTGTGATCAATGTAGATAGTACACTTCTCACCATACAGATAGTGCCTCTAGATCTTCAAAGCGAAGACTACAGCAACCAGCTCCAAATCATGCGTCGGATAGTTAGTCTCATATGTCTGGAGCTGATGAGACGCATAAGCTACCACTTTACCAGCCTACATCAGAACGCAACCTAGACCCACATGTGACGCATCACTGTATACAATGAAATCTTTCCCAGATTCAGGCTATATCAGAACTAAAGCCTGAGTCAAAACAGATTTAAGCTTCTCGAAGCTCTCTTGTTACTTATCACTCCAGACAAAGGGAACCCCCTTGCGTAGAAGCTTGGGTAATGGTGCCGCAATCAAGGAGAACCCTTCTACAAAGCGTCGATTATAACCCGCCAGCCCTAGAAAGCTGCAGATTTTGAACACGTTCTTCGGCTATTTCCAATCCAACACAGCCTCAATCTTACGAGGATCAACACGAATCCCCTCCGCGGAAACCACATGTCCTAAAAAGATTATCTCCCGGAGCTAGAACTCACACTTATTGAACTTTGCAAACAACTATTTCTTACGCAAAGTCGATAGTACCACTCTGAGATGCTCGTCGTGCACGTCCTCAGTCTTCAAATACACCAGAATATAGTCAATGAAGACTACCACAAACCGATCCAGATAGGGCTGGAACACTCGGTTCATCAGAACCATAAAAGCTACTGGTGCATTTGTCAGTCCAAATGGCATCACTAGGAACTCGTAATGGCTGTAGTGAGTCCTAAATGCCATCTTATGTACGTCAACCTCTTTAACATTTAACTGGTGATACCCTAATAGTAGATCAATCTTGGAGAAAATCGAAGCTCCTCTGAACTGGTCAAATAGATCATCGATCCTCGGTAAGGGGTACTTATTCTTGCTGGTCAGCTTGTTCAATTATCGACAGTCGATACACATCCTCATTGTCCCATCTTTCTTCTTCATAAACAACACCGGTGCTCTCCATAGAGCCATACTGGGATGGATGAACCCACGATCTAACAGTTCTTGAATTTAAGCTTTTAACTCTGTAAGCTCCTTCGGTGCCATTCGGTAGGGCACAATAGGCACCGGAGCTGTACCCGGAATGAGCTCAATCCCAAATTTCTATTTCTCGGCTCGGAGGTAGACCCGGTAATTCCTCAGGAAAAAATTTGAATAGTCCCTTACGGTTCTGATGTCCTTAACCGAAGATTCTCTATGTAGGCCAAGAATGCCTCACATACTTTTCGTACCAACTTTTTTGCCACCAATGCAGAAATCACATTAGTTAAATAGTCTCGACTTTCCCCAATCACCACTACCTTGCTGTCCTCTTCGGTTCTCAAAACAACCCTTTTTGTCGCATAGTCCAGACTTACTCGGTACTTGACCAGCCAATCCATTCCCGGAATCAAATCGAACACCCCAAACAGAAGCTCCATCAGATCAGCCAGAAATACTGTCCCTTGAACCTCTAAGGGGATGTTTCTAAACAATTTACTCACTCGGATAGACTGTCCCAATGGACTTACAATGGTTACCTCACTAGGAGTACCCTCAACCGGAATCTCCAAAGTTTTAAACACAGCACTAGCTCTATAAGAGTGTGTAGAGCCTATGTCTATCAATGCCAAGTATGGTACATCAAAAATTAAAAACGTACCCGTGATGATATCCGAAGAATCTCGGTTCTCATAGCGACGAGCAACATAAACCAGTATAGGGTGCCTCGCCTTAGTCGGTCCAACACCTTTTCCCGGTGTTCTCTGCCCTCGGCCCATGCCGTTTCCACATCTGGCCTGACCTCAGCCCCTGGATGGCTGCTGAACTACTCTCGGTGGCTGCGCAGTGCCAGTATCTGCGCCTTGCATCTGATCGATTCTCAACAAAAAATCCCTGATACGATGATCAGTAGAGCCACATCTCAAACATGCCCCAATCGTCCTCCAACACTCGCTCGAATGGCATCTACCACAATGCCCACAAAGCTCCACCCAGAAGGTGCAACAGGAGGCCTAACTCTTACTGGCCCATCAGATCTAGCCTTTTTCTTAGGCCTTATCACATAATTCGAGGGCTCTGATTCCCTCCTATCTTTCCTTTCTCATGATTTTGACGCTCAGCGCGCTTAACCTTCTCGGTGATCTTTGCCTTATCCACCAGAATAGAAAAATCACGTTTCCTCTGCAGAGCTATCAGAACCCGTAGGCTGTCCCTGAGTCCATCCTCGAAGTGAATGCATCGCTCATATTTAGTCGCCACCATGCCCCGGGCATAGCGCCTCAGTCTCAGAAACTCGGCCACTGAATGGTCTCCCTGGTAAGATTAAGGAACTCACGCCTCCTAGCATCAATGTAACTGGCTCTCACATACTTGCTCTGGAAAGCCATCTTAAAGTAGTCCCATGTCAGACGGTCGGGCTCAGTGCCCTCCTTAATAGTCAGCCACCACTGGTAAGCCTCGTCGCGAAGCTGGGAAACAACCTCCTTGAGCTTCTGCTCAACATTAAAATCCAGATCATCCATAATTCTTTCCGTGGCCTCCATCTAATATTCGGCCACATTAGGGGCGACTCCAGCGACATCCTTAAATAATTCAGCCCCATTGGACTGGAGTCGTTCCGTAACCAACCCACGACCTCCAAATCCAGTGTTGGGCCCAACGACCCTATCTAAAATCCGTAGCATGGCTGGGGATAGTGCGCCATCCCCAACCTCACGATCATGAGACCTAGTCTCTGTAGTAGGTGAGATGGGCATCTCGCTCTTATCCAGATTAGGAAAATTCTCAGATGCTGAGGACCTAGTTCGAGCCCCCTACGACCTCTACCACTGCCTTTAGTGCCCCGTTCGCGGATACCTCGTGCACTCATTGTAAATTTTAAGTTTATATGATTTAACAGTTTTATGCATTAGTTACAGTTCCAATATTTGTTAACAAATGTTTTATGCAGAACAGTATTAGAAGTTCAAAGTTCGTTATCACGAATCACAGTTTTTACCATGATTTTCTGTTTCACTACAGTTTTCAATTTACACTACCTAGAGTGTTTTCAGTACAATATACTACCTATTGGTTGTTTCAATCATGCAAGTAGTATTTTTAGACAAATTTAAACATAATTCAGAACACGTGCAGAATCAGCGCCGGAGACACGGTGTACTACATACTCATCTCAAAAATATTTTGAATCACTTAAAAATCATTTCTTAAAAGCCAACTTTTAAAATCCAAATCCACAGCCGAGTTTTGCAACCTGGCTCTGATACCACTAAATGAAATACCCTAAACTCCGCCTGGACGTCATGGCCGAATCTGGCGGTGTCACATGATAGTGCTTTAGAAAACGTAATTACGATAAAACCATTTTTAGATATCTTAGGCCATCGTCAAAATGTGTCATTTGTTTATTCATTATCCATTTTCAAAACATTATACGTTGCGGAAGCTTTTAAAATAATTTGCGAATTCGTGTATACTTTGATAAAACATTTGTTTATTTTGAAAACTCGCGTCTTACCTTACTGGTAGCAGCTATAAAATAAAAATCCCAAATTTAAACAAAAATCCGTAAAGGCCATATTACATAAACTTTTCCCAGATACAATTAAACCATGAATAAAATTTAAAATCGTAAAGGTCCAGAACCATGCTCACCATCGAGTCCTCCGTTGCACCGACCCGTTTACTGCTGGAGATTACCTGAACGGATTAAACAGAAAAAGGTGAGTTTTCGTAGACTCAGTGTGTAATCCCCACAGAAAACATGCACAGAGTAATATCAGAAAACATACATAAATTCATAGTTCGGGTCTAATCCCATTACAAAATGATGTGGACCTTACCCCACTCAGACACAGAATCAAATATATTCTAGGGCCTTAGCCCATTTCAGACATAATATGCTGATCAAAACAGAATAGCAGAATCCTACCCACCAGCCTCTACACACCAACTCCGTCCACCCTACACATAAAATTAACCCACCCATCCCCACACACCATGTTGTGCCGACTGTGACACATAATCAAAAAGTTGCAACTGAGCTGCCAGATAATGGGCTTAAGAGCCTTTCAGATACTTCCTCCAAATATCACCAACCCACCCCGACGCAATGCAACATGTAACATCCTAAATTAGGGGCTTTGCATTTTGCATTATTCTATGTGTTTGGCTAGCTAAGCTTGTTATTTGGGTGTGTTCGGGGGTCCTGAGGAGGCTCGGGTTCGAGCCAGAGCTTTGGTAAAATTTTGCTTTTTGGGCCTAAGGGGAGAGAGCTAGGCGAAGCAGGAGTTAAGCATAATTGTTGGTGTTTGATAACGCAAATGAGCACTTGGTGGAGTGGTGTTGGCGTCACAAGGGAGCATGGAAGAGAGGGAGAGTGTTCGAATCCCATCTGCTGCAACAAGGGCTTTGTTGTTTTGTGCTCAAGGTGGAGAAGAGGTGACATTCGGTTGGGACTCTACCAAGGAAGAGTTGAATGGGTCAAACAGGTTTGAATGGATGGAGGAGAGGAGTTTGGGGAGTTTGAATTGGTCAACCATTTCAAATGATGGATGGAGAGTTAGTGGAGGAGAAAATAAAGGGATTTGGTGTGTGGAAGGAGTTGGTCGAAAATGGGAAGTGTGTGGGGGGAGTAAATTCGGTCAAAAGAAGAGAAAAAGAGAGGAGTCTTTTGGGGAGCATTTTTGGTTTTTTCTAGGAAGTGTGTCTGCCGATTTTCCATTTGTTCTTTAGGCATTTTCAACATTCGGTCATAAGTGTGTAGGGAGAGTGTCGTTCCTCTTGGTGTGCATTTAAGAGAGAGAGTTTATTCTTTTGCTTTTTGAGACTAAAAACATTTCGACTGCTTCCATTTGGCGAAACTTCTAACTGCCTATTGACTTCTACTCTTTTCTTTTCAAACATTTTTGGCTATCTTTCTCTTTTGGTGTTGTCGAATTTTCCTTGTAGTTGCTTTCTTTTCTTTCAACTCCTTTTCCAACTCTTTTTTCTTCTTGCCGAAACTCTCTTAAGCTTTCTCTCATCTATTTTGCCTTTTCGTACATTATTTCCCTTACTTAGTCACCAAATCACTCTTGACTGAACCATTCTTTCACACCCTTCTAACTTTCTTTAGTTTCCTTCATCTTAGCCAATTGCTTAACCTCTCTTCTGCATTCTTTGTGGTAGGCGTTCAGTGAAGTTAAGTCTCTCTGTTCATTTCCTGCTCCATGTTCCATCTTTGGTTACTATCTTGTGCTGTCGAACCTTTCTCTCCTACTTGGTTTCTTCCAAATAATAGGTAACATTTTCTTTTCCCTTAATTGTCTCTACTTCCTCTGCTTTTCTCTCTTAAGCCAAAACACTCAAGAGTAACCTTTGACTGTTAGGCCGAGCCATTGCTTCTCTTGCAACTCATCTGTGATTCGAGGATGAATCGATTATTGTGCGGTTTCTCATTTATCAAGGTAAGGAGTCTTCTCTCCAGTTTTTTTGCGATTATTTCCTTTCGTTTTACTCTGCCATAACCAAACCTCCTTGTTAGACAACTGTTGTTTTCACTGTGGTACCTTACTAATCGAATTCTCTTCATGGGGGCAAGGATAACCAGACTGAGGAGGGTGCGCTAAGGGAGCCCGAGGGGAGTGGACTCGTACCCTCTGCTCCTAAGTTCAAACGACATAGGGTGTCAGCAGCTCGGGATTTCCCGTCGGGTTGTGGTAGGGTGCCGGCATCTGTTTGGGATAGGCAAATTGTTGTTATTCGCGCTAGTGAGGGTGACGGTGATTAGGAGTGTTTAGTTCTTCACGTAATCAGGTGTGTAATTCCACACCTTTATTTCATTTTTTTTGTGTTATACTTTGTGCCGGCTAAAAGCCGGAATACCCTTAACAGGGATGCAGTTGAGGTACCCTAGCGGGTAAGATTGGCGATATACCAGGTAAGTAAACCTTATGACTTTACCATTTGGATAAATTAGCATGATCGTACGTGTGTTATGATTATCTGATGTACATTGATATATGTATGCATACACCATATTATGATGATATGACATGATGCATGGGAAAGGGATAATGATTGATCGGGGAAGTGTATTTCGGTGACTCTGTCACATTATTTCGGTGGCACTGTCACAATTTCGAGATGAGCAGTGTGACTGCCATCGAGGTGTGTAGCGGATGAGGGTTAATTGTAGAAATATCCACCGGTGTGTTTTGGCTGGAATGGGTGGTGTGTAGCGGATGGATTACTAGGTTGGGCTGGGTTGCATTGCATACATTTATCTGTTTTACCATGCAAAAAGGGCTCAGGCCCAGTTCGTTTCCATAAGGGCTTCGCCCAGTTTGATTTCGTAAGGGCTAAGGCCCAATTTGCATCTGAATGGGCTCGGGTCCAGTTAATGTTTGTTTAGGGGATTACACACTGAGTTCTCGTAACTCACCCCTTTGCTTAATTTTGCAGGTAACCTTTAGCTTTGAAGATTTGGAGCCGAGGTGGTCTCTGTGGTGGCCATACATTGTTTCTTCAGTAAACTCTGTTTTACGTTACTTTAAATTTATGTTAATTTGGGATTATGTTCAGTAATAAGGCCACTGGGATTTTATTTTGGGTTTTTGTTTTTATGCGGTTAATATCGATTATGAATTGATCAATATGGGGTTTTACTAAAAATGTAAATAACTATTTTCCAAAATATTAATGAACGGTTCACAACCTATAGATAAATAAACTCGGGATTTTCTTAGAACTACAATAGCTGTTTCAAAACGACACATTTTCAAAATCCACTGAATCTGGTTTTTGTTTTATAAAACAAGTTGCGGTATTGGTAGTATTTATAACTTTTGCAAGAAAACCTTAAAAACATCTGATTTTCAAAATGAAAACAAAACTTAAAATTTTTAAACGATCGCGAAGTTTCTTTAGGAACCTCTCCATGTGACACGCCAGATTCAGTCGTAACGTCTAAGCCAGGTTTGGGGTGTTACACAACATACATAATATGACATGCTTTTATGCAAATAACAGCCCATACATTCAAATCAGTATACATGCTAAGTGTGACATGTTCAGTACAGATTTCACATAATCAGATCACATAGCTACGGGTCTAAGTACGGCTTACCGACCCTTCATTATGTTCATAGCCGACTTGGGCGACCCGTGCAATCTTTCAGAAAATTTCATAAAAATAGTCTCACACACCCATGTGGTCTGTCCGTGTGGGTCCACACGCCTGTGTGGCCCACATCACCTAAATTGGCCTTGGCAGTGTGGATCACACGGTCTGGACCAAAATTCCACACGCCCATGTGGCCCACACGCCCAATTGGTCGAGCCTATGTCTCGCACACGACCTCGCTCGGGCATCACACGGTCGTGTTACTCGTTCACGGCCTGGCTTGTCAATCACACGGCCGAGTGGTGACTTACATCTTGTACACAGCCTACCACACGGCGACCTGTGGCGTCGACAATGAGGTTTTCGGCTTTCGTCGAAACCTCATTTTCTACATTTTCGGGTACACACCAGATTCGACTTCGCCGCCTACGTAATCTGGAGATCACCAGAATCTACAAATCCATAATCAAATCCCAAATTCAGTGTTACTAACGAAATTTTAGCGAAACTAAAATGAGTCTGTCAAACAACACTATCAAATCCTTACATTCAGTCGAAATAACGAGAACTCCGCACCTTAATACCTTAATGGCTGATCCCTAGCCCGTCGGTTAACTCCTACATCCAACAAAACTCCTTTTAAACCTAACGATTTATACATCCTACATAGAGAACGCATCTCAAAAACTTACCGAAACTTACCAAACGCACAGACGATGAGGAGACAACCGAAATAAGTGTTCAGTTTACAAAGAAAGAAGCAAAAAGCAGGAATACGACACAAAAGTCAACAAGAAGAGGAAACAGATGAAGAAAACGGTAGAGAATTTTGAGAAAGGAGGAGAGTCGAATTTTTGGGAAACAAATGCAGAAAAATCGAAAAAGAGAAAAGTAATCAGATTGGAAAAAATTCTGATAACTCCCCTATCCAAGTCTACTTAATTATCTCCACCAACCTTTCCACTACCAGAATTTTAGTCCATCTCAAACTCTTTACAGGGTACAAGAAGCAAAATAAATCCCTTGTTCGCACAGGGATTCAAACTCAGGACTTCAAACATAACCAACACTCCACTTAACCACCAGACCAGCAAGCCCATTCTGATATATTCTCACCAACAATAAAATATAAGCCCACTGACTAGAAGTAAGGCTTTAATCATAAAAATATCAAAATCTTCCTAAGTTGTGGCTTGAACTTAGGACCTCCCACACACACCCAGAACACATAACCACTGAAGCAGATAGACATTGTGTGCCATAATTTAACAGAACATAAATTTAAAACCTGGGGCGTTACACAATATAACTTCTGAATCCAATAGCAATCATCCACTAAATCATATTAGTTAAATTTGCACATATGGAACACAAAACCAGATAAAATTGATCATGCTTTATTACTTATAATTAGAGGTGTTCATGGGCCGGGCAGCCCGGCCCGGCCTGAAGGCCCGACCGAAATTTGGGAGGGTTTGGGAAAAAATAAGCCTGAAAAATGGGCTTGGACAAAAAATAAGGCCCGTTTTAAAAATAAGCCGGGCCTCGGGTAAGGTATTTTTGGCCCGGACCCGGCCCAACCTGAATTTACTAAATGACAAAAAAATATCTACTATTTTTTTATTTTTGAATGTTATTTTCTTGTTGTTTTCTCCCTATTTTGCTACCATATTACTATTATGTTGCTACTATTTTGTTGTTATTGATTGAATATTGTATAAAACTTATTTTATTGTTAATTTTGTTATTATTTTAAAGGTATTTGTTAATTTTATTATTATTTTAAAAGTATTTGCTTGTTAAGTTACATCAATCTTAGTGTTATTTAGTCTACATATTTTTTAAAATTTTATTTTTAATTTGTTGGGAAATATTTATTTTGATTTTTTTAGTATTTTTTATGTATTATATATATTTAAAAATTATAAAAAATAATATAAAAATTTGATACGGGCGGGCTGGGCCAGGCCCGGGTTTTAGCATTTTTATATGGGCCGGGCTTGGGAAAAAATTTAGGCCCATTTTTTAGACTCGGCCCGAACCGAGCCCGATGAATGGGCCTAAATTTTTAGTTGAGCCCGGCCCGACCCGTCCCATGAACACCTCTACTTATAATACATATACAAACTATGCTTCAAATTTCAACCATATTAATATCATCTATATAACCACATATTCAAATTAACTAATGTGCAACAAAGCCATGTTACATGTACTTAATACATATAAATGTTCGAACCACGACTTTAATATTAATGGCATTTGTATACTTAAAACATATCCTAGCATATATCATTACATTGCATACATCAAATATATGTCAATATATCTATTTCATTAGTTGAATATCAAACATATCATTTCATAACTTCTTCACAAGCACATAATAAAACCATTCGAACCATATTACATTAATTATTATGCAATCACATATGCGACTTTAGTAACATTACAACATGGCCGAACATACTATTGATGGATATATATATAGTGCACATTTTACCCTAAAAACAAAAGCCACATTTAACATTTGAACACAGATAACATTCCAATGTACACTTAATTCGCATATATATTAGTATACCTAAACTTCATATTTCATCCTATTAATTAATCATTGATTCGGTCACACCATTACCAAGATCATATGCTTATCAAAATGAACCAAATATCGTAACTAAATTTACAACCACACATGTACGCATTCCTATATTAATATTAACATAAACTTGACACTTTTAACCATCCTTTAAAACTAACCAAAACATACCTAAATCATAACCATCATTTACCATTTGAATCCGTACCAAAACAATCATGAAACACATCCATTACTTACCATTTAGCAGCTGAACCTATATAGCCAATATACAATCAAATACATATCCATCATTTTACATCATTACTCAAGCCGAAACACATATCCAAGCACACAAATTATACCATAAATTACATTTCCAAATGAGCTAATTTCATGGCCGATTATTCATCATTCTTTTCATTACCCACTACCGAATCATATATCAAAACATCACAAGTATACCATGAAACATAATTTCCAAAATAAGTCTAAAGCATAACCGAATGCACATAAGCAATATCACATATATTCAACCATCAACTAACTCATTAATCAAAACAATCCATATAACCTAAAACCACACATATATATACACCATGATATATACTTCCAAAAATAAGTTTAAGTCATAGCCACATACACACAAGCTTTAACATTATAATCAAGCCATTTTCACATGGCTATCAATATATACAAATTCAAAACCACACGTATCAAAATAGCTTATACATGCCATATGTCATATTTACATATTCCAAAGTACCGAAAGTGTGACGATGTTCCTTGACGATCCCCGAGCTCGAAGCTAGCTTTCAAAATCTATAAAACAATGAATAAATACACAAAGTAAGCTTGGAAAGCTTAGTAAGCCATAAGCAAATAAATCATCAAAAGAACATGCACAATTTAATTATATTAGGCCGAATACCTCCAATCTCATACACATATATATAAAGTTATAATTCACAAATAATTCACATGATCACTTTATGCAACAACATTTACCTTTATTTTCAAATTTCATTTAAACTTAAAACGTACCTGCGTCATTTAACCTGAACTTACATTCGATTTTACAATGTTATTGCCCGTTGAACCGTTCGGAATCAATAAGGATACTCGGATAGCTCATAAAGCTTGTACAATGCCAACGTCCCAGACGTGGTTTTACATGTACTCAAATATCGATGCCATTGTCCCAGATAGGGTCTTACACATAAATCTCAAATCGATGCCAACGTCCCAGACATGGTCTTACATGAAATCTCATATCAAAATCCTATGTCATGAAATACGTATCCTATACTATTCCTATGGTTTGTACGGGGCTTTCGAACGTCGTAATTTAATCGATTCAAGCTCGACACAAGTCATTCCAAGCTTATATCAATTCGACAATACATGTATATAATTATACAAGTCAATTCGATATTATAAAACATATTCACATGAACTTTAAACACATTTATTTACTTATGAACTTACCTCGTACGGAGACGGACGGACCAAAATGGCTATTCGTCAACTTTCAACTTCCCCCGATCCAAATCTGATTTCTTTCTCTCTAGATCTAAATTAATTCAAATTTGACTTATTTTAATAACACATTCACTCAAATTTATCCAAAAATACATAATTTGGGCATTTTACACTTTAGCCCCTAACATTTCACATTTTCTCAATTTAGTACCTATTTTAAAATAACACAAAATACACAAAATTTCACAAAACCCATGTTAGGCCGAATTCTCCCTAGGTCCCTAGCAGCCCATTTCTTTCATTTATTTCATATTTTGACCCTTAAATTTTCAAATTCACAATTTAATCCTTAATACAAATTTTTACCAAAAATCACTTAATTAAACATAATAATCTATCAACAAGGATTTATTTTTCATCATCAAACAACAAAAATCTCAAGCTATTTGTAACAGCCTGATTTAGGGCCTAGTCGGAATAGTGGTGCGAGACCACAAATTCGGGGTGAATTTATGAGTTTTTAAAAGTTTATGCCATGTTTGCATGCTAGTATGAATGTTTCATGAAGCAATTTTATTAAATTGTGGGGGATTGGTCCAAAAGGACTAAATTGCAAAAGTTGCAAAATATGATTTTCTAGAAGCTTTTTGTATGAAATAGCTTTAGAATAGTAATTAGAAGTCCTTAAATAGCAATTTTTCCAAAAATATAATTTTGGACAAAATTGGCCTTGAGATGGTGTAATAGAAATTTTTAAGAGGAATGGCATTTTGGTCATTTTCCTAATAAGTGATTAAAATAGGAAAAAGATGAGAAAAATTCACTCATGTTCTTCCTTGTTGCTACCGAAAAAGTGGAGACACTATAGCTAGGGTTCTTCATTTTTTCAAGCTTGCTAGTAAGTTCATCTTAGTCCCGTTTTTGATATTCTTTGTATTTTCGAAGTTCTCGTATTATGAATTAGCTATTTTTAGCTATTAAATGAGCTAAGATGCATGTTCAAAAATTTAGCCATGAATGTCATGCATGCTAAATGATGTTTTATGGGAGTTTATGAGAGTTTGGTGTTAGATAAACATGTTTTTCTTAATGAATTTCATGAAAAATGATAGTATAGACCATTTTGTAAAAAGTTATAAAACTGGTCATACCTATTAGAAATAGAGAGAATTGATGATTGCTATAGTAGAGAAAATGATTCAGCTCAATGATTTTTAAGAAAGTTGTATGAAAATCATTTTACGAGCCTAAGGGCAAAAGTGAAAATATGAGAAAGTATAGGGGCAAATTAGTAATTTTGCCAAAGTATGAGTTATGAGTCAATTTAGTCAATATGATTATTAAATGATCTATTTATGATTATAGATTAAGAAAAATGAAGCCCAGATCGAAACCAAGGCAAGAACAAAGTCGAGGACTAAATTGCATAACTACATACATTTTGTATATTGAGGTAAGTTTGTATGAGTTCTAAGCTTTATGAGTTTATCATTTAATTGCTTAGTATAATTTACATTGTTATCATGAATGGTTTAATGTTATGTTAAACAAAGAAGTCAATAAGATTAAACAAGAGAAAGTCCCGATTGAAGATGAATTACCCGGGAGATACGGTCTATTACATGAGACAAGAAAGTCCGTATAAGACCAAGCCAAGGCATGGCATTGGCAATTAAGCAAGTTATCATGTAAGCCCAAGGACTCAAGCTTGGCATTGATCAAGGTATCAAGCAAGTTATCATGTAAGCCCAAGGATTCAAGCTTGGCATTGATCAAGTTATCAAGCAAGTTATCATGTAAGCCCAAGGACTCAAGCTTGGCATTGATCAAGTTATCAAGCAAGTTATCATGTAAGTCCAAGGACTCAAGCTTGGCATTGAATAAGTTATCATGTAAGACCAAGGCAAGCTTAGCATTGATTCAAGAAGAGATCTTTCATATAAGTCCATATCTAGAGTATGGCATTGACATGAAGTACATGACAAGAGATCTAGTATTCTCGGAAATTCATAGAAATTCATCGGGCAAATGAGTAAGCTAATATGTGAAAACAAGAATGTTAAAAAAGCATAGCTATTACCACGTTGAAATTGAATATCATTCATGTTATGAATGATGAATTAGAAGACATAACTATTATGTTTAAGTATGCTGATCAATGTGATCAAGTGATACAGGTACCTTATTACCTTACAAGTATGAGATTAGTAAGTACCATGAGACAAGTAAGAATCATGTATGAGTAAGTAAGCTTTATAGATGAGATAATGATACCATTCTTATGTCAAATGGTTTATCTGAAGCAAGTTTATTTATTATGTGTTATACGTGCAAACTTACTAAGCTAAATGCTTACGTCTTTGATTGTTTCTTTCTATGTAGTCTCGCCAAGCTAATTTGTGGATCATTGGAGTCGGAGCTCGTAGCACACTATCAACCCTTATTTTGGTATAGCCAAATTATATTACTAAGTATGGCATGTATAGGAATCATTCATTTTGAGAACATGTTTTGTGTAATGCCATAGTATAGGCCATCAAGTTTTTATTCTTTTGTATATGGCTAAGTGGTTGGCCAAACTTGTTTAAGTTGTTTGTATATGGATATCAATGAAATACGTAGTATTATTCATGAAAATATGTTATTAATGAATTGTATTGTTTTGAGTTGGGTTGATTAATTTCAGGGAGGCAAATGGCTTGGTAAATAGCCTCTAGTTGCCTACACGGTTAGACACACGAGCGTGTGTCTAGACTGTGTTAACCTGCACCTTAATGTTTTAAATAAAGTTAGACCACGATCATTTTACACGACCATGTGTAAGGACCATGTAAGACACACGTTCAAAGCATGGGCGTGTGCCCAGGCCGTGTGGTTGAAGTCAATAGCTTCACACGGTTGGTAGACACGAACGTGTCAAGGCCGTGTGAATAAAGTCAGTAACCTCCCACGGTTGTAGACATGGGCAGGTCTATGGGTACACGGGCGTGTCTCTAAGTAACATGGGTGTGTGAACCCTGCTTCCAAGTTGAGTGTTAGATGAAGTGTCCAAAAGAGTTTGGATAATTGTTAAAGGCCTCGTAGGCCCATAATATGCATGTTATGATCAAGAAAGAAGAGTTTTAAGTTGGTTCAAAATTTTACAGCCCGTAAGTACATGTTAAGTGAGTTTAAGCATGGTAATGCCTCATATCCAGTCCTAGCATCGGTCTCAGGTATAGGGTGTTACACTGTTAACAATGGCAAATCACAAAATCCACAACCAATTCAAAAATTCAAGCATGGGCTAGCTAGTATTCGAAGCAACGATCTCAAAAACGTAAAAATTATCAAAAACCGAGCTAAACACATACCTTAATCAAGCTTCGACAAGGCCAAACCTAGCTTGTTCTTTTTCTTTCTTTTTCTTTTGAAGTTTTGGCCAAAGATGAACTAAAATGCATGGCCATTTCATGTTTATTTTATTTAATTACATATTATTTTACTTTTTACTATTTTAACCTTAAGTATTTAATTAGAAAACTATTTAATGGTTATCCATATTTGTCCATGCATATTTCTAATGGTTAAATTACATCATAAGAACCCCAACTTATAAAAGCCATAACAATGTAGCACTTTAACAATTAGCTAGCCACTTTTACATTTTACGCGATTAAGTCATTTTATAAAATCGAGCACACAAATGATAAAATTTTCACACGAAATTTTCACACTTATTAATTCACATGATGTAAACACCAAAAATAATATTAAAATAATTTTTAAAACTTCAAATTTGTGGTTTATAAAACCACTGTTCTGATTTAGCTAAAACTGGGTTGTTACAACTTCCCCCCTTAGAAATTTTCGTCCCTGAAAATCTTACCGGCAAATAGGTTTTGATATTTCTCTCTCATAGCATCCTCGGGCTCCCACGTAGCTTCTTCAACCTCGTGTCCTTGCCATAAGACTTTCACTAAAGAAATGTTCTTATTTCTTAATTTTTTAACCTCGCAATCTAAAATCTGGATCGGTTCTTCTTCGTATGTCCTATCAGGCTTAATTTCAATCTCAGACGGAGAAATCACATGTGAGGGATCAGATCGGTATCGTAGAAGCATCGATACATGAAATACGTTATGAATCTTTTCTAACTTAGGGGGTAATAACAATCTGTAAGAAACCGGCCCGATACTCTCAATAATCTCATACGACCTAATGAATCTCGGACTTAATTTGCCTTTACGACCGAATCGAAGTATTTTCTTCCACTGTGAGACTTTCAAAAACACTATGTCTCCGATCTGAAACTCAATATCTTTCCATTTCAAGTCTGCATACGATTTCTGATGATCTAACGCTGCTTTCAGACTATCGCGAATCACTTTCACTTTCTGTTCAGTTTCTTTGATCAAATCAACCCCGTGTATCTTATTCTCATTAAGCTCAGTCCAATACAAAGGTGTTCGGCATTTGCGACCGTACAAAGCTTCGTAAGGTGCCATTATTAAACTCGATTGAAAGCTATTATTATACGTAAATTCATTCAATGGCAAGTATCGTTCCCATGTACCTTCAAACTCAAGAATGCAACATCTCAAATATCCTCGAGTATTTGAACAATCCACTAGGATTGGCCATCCGTCTGTAGGTGAAAAGTAGTACTGAAGTGTAGCTTCGTACCTAATGCATCTTGCAGTTTCTTCCAAAACCGCGATGTGAATCTCAGATCTCTATCCGAAACAATAGAAATAGGTACTCCTTAAAATTTCACAACCTCGGAGATATACAACTCAGCAAGCTTATCAAGCGAATAATCTGTGTGTATCAAAATGAAATGGGCCGATTTAGTCAGTCTATCAACCACTACCCAGACCGCATCTTTCTTACTCAGTGACAGAGGCAAGCCCATAACAAAATCCATCGTGATTCTGTCCCATTTCCACTCAGGAATAATAATTGACTGAAGTAACCCAGACGGTACCTGATGCTCAGTTTTGACTTGCTGATAGATTAAACATTTCGAAACAATTTTCGAGATGTCACGCTTCATACCAGGCCACCAGTAAAGATGTTTCAAATTGATATACATTTTCGTACTTCTCGGATGTACAGATAACCGACTATTATAAGCTTCAATCAAAATCATCTGAAACAACTCTGAGTTTCTCGGAACAAATACTCGGTGTCTGAATCTTAAACAATCATCAGCATAAATCTAAAATTCTAATCAGGGTTCAAATCATATTGAGCCCGTTTTGCTAACAATTCATTATCAACTTTCTTAGCTTCGTAAATCATGTATATAATTATACAATTCAATTTGATATTATAAAATGTATTCACATGAATTTTAAACACATTTATTTACTTATGAACTTACCTCGTACGGAGACGAACGGACCGGAACAACTATTCATCAACTTTTGACTTCCCCCAATCCAAATCTGATTTCTTTCTATCTTGATCTAAATTAATTCAAATTTGACTTGTTTAATAACATATTCACTCAAATTTATCCAAAAATACATAATATGGGTATTTTGCATTTTACCCCCTAACATTTCACATTTTCTCAATTTAGTCCCTATTTTAAAATAACACAAAATTTCACAAAACCCATGTACGAATTCTCCCTAGGTCCCTAGCAGCCTATTTCTTTCATTTATTTCATATTTTGACCCCTAAATTTTCAAATTTCACAATTTAATCCTTAATACACATTTTTTTTTCCAAAAATCACTTAATTAAACATAATAATCTATCAACAAGGATTTATTTTTCATCATCAAACAACAAAAATCTCAAGCCATCAACAATGGCAAATCACAAAATCCACAACCAATTCAAAAATTCAAGCATGGGCTACCTAGTATTCGAAGCAACGATCTCAAAAACATAAAAATTATCAAAAACTGAGCTAAACACATACCTTAATCAAGCTTGGACAAGGCCAAACCTAACTTGTTCTTTTTCTTTCTTTTTATTTTGAAGTTTTGGCCAAAGATGAACTAAAATGCATGGCCATTTCATGTTTATTTTATTTAATTACATATTATTTTACTTTTTACTATTTTAACATTAAGTATTTAATTAGAAAACTATTTAATGGTTGTCCATATTTGTCCATGCATATTTCTAATGGTTAAATTACATCATAAGAATCCCACATTATAAAAGCCATAACAATGTAGCACTTTAACAATTAGCTAGCCACTTTTACATTTTACGCGATTAAGTCCTTTTATAAAATTGAGCACACAAACGATAAAATTTTCACACAAAATTTTCACACATATTAATTCACATGTTGTAAACACCAAAAATAATATTAAAATAATTTTTACGACTTCAAATTTGTGGTTCTGAAACAACTGTTCTGATTTAGCTAAAACTGGGATATTACATATCCCCTTCTTAAGACCGATGATTTGTTCGATCAATTTCAAGGTGCTTCGATGTTTTTATGATAGATTTAAGGTCGGGGTACTATCAGCTAAAGGTAAAAGAGGCGGATGTGCCTAAAACTATATTTAGGACTCGATATGGTCATTACAAGTTCCTTGTAATGCCTTTTGGATTGACCAATGCTTCGACTGCTTTCATGAACTTAATGAATAAAGTGTTTCAACCTTTTTTTGATCAGTTCGTCATAGTATTTATCGACGACATCTTATTTTATTCAAAAATTGAAACCGAACATGATGAACACCTTAGGAAAATTTTGAAAATCCTCCATGAAAAAAATAACTATATCAAGCTAAGCAAGTGTGAGTTTTGGCTTAAAAAAGTCATGTGGTATCCACAGAGGATATCTGTGTAAACTCGAAAAAGATAAAGGTCATCCTAAAATGGAAACAACGTAAAAATGTTTTTGATTTCTGCTTAATTGAATAAGTTGTTGAGGAAGAATGTTCTGTTTAAATGTACGAAAGATCAACAAGCTAACTTTGAAAAGCTAAATGATGTGCTCACACAAGCTCCCGTGTTAATTCAGCCTGAGTTAGAAAAGGAGTATGTGGTGTACAACGATGCATCCTATATTGGCCTTGGATGTGAATTGATGCAAGGTGGAAAGTAGTTGCCTATACGTCGAGGCTGTTGAAACAACATGGTGCAACTATCCGACTCATGACTTGGAGTTAACAGTAGTGGTATTTGTATTAAAATTTTAGAGGCACTATTTGTTTGGTGAGAAATGTTATATATATACTGATCATAAGAGTCTCAAGTATTTCTCACCCAAAAATAGTTGAATTTGAGGTAACAAAGGTGGATAGAACTGTTAAAGAGCTATGACTATGTAATTGAATACCACCCGAAAAAAGCCAATGTGGTGGCAGATGCTCTAAGTAGAAAATAGATGACTGATCTAAGAGCAATGTTTGCCAGGTTAAGTCTAGTGGATGATGGAGGCTTACTAACTGAACTACAAGTGAAACTCACCTTAGCTAGTGAGATTAAGTGTAACGACCCGATAGGCAGAGGTGTCAGAAAACATATTTCCAGGACTCATTTCCTATGAACCGGACCCGTAAATATTTATTATAAATATTTACAGAGTTATATTAGAAACAAATTAAATTTTGAATAGGTAATTTTCATGAATTTGGAGCTATTAAGGAACTGAGACTAAATCGCGTAAGGGTTAAAAGTTGGATTATAGATTGAAATAAATTAAAGGGGCTAAAATAGTAAATATGCATTTAATTAATAGTAGTGGATGACATTAATGATATGTGTTATATATATGATAACTTAATATATATATGTTATAAAAATAACATGAAATGCATATATATTATATAATAATGAATTAAAATGAAATCAAATAAATGAAATAAGAATGTAAGTGGAGGGAGAGAGAAAGAAGAGAAGAAGAGAAAGAACGCACGACCTAGGAGGGTTTGGAGTTCAAATCTAAAATATAAACGTTGTTCCGGAATCCTTGAGTAAGAAGGAGAAAGACAAGGTCGACGTCAAGTTGCTTGGAATATACGGTTTGTGTTTTTATAATATGAATTAAATAGCATATTGTTGCATATTAAATTTTTTTCATATGATAAGTAATTGAGGTGGTTACTATTGTATTTTGGGTTTATTTGAACATGTGTATTTGAGAAAATGTGATTGCTATCAATATTGAATATATGTCTATATATGATAATGTACACATATGAAATTGAGACATTTGTTGTATTAAAAAGTGAAGTGAAACCCTATTAATTGTTTCAAGCTGAGTCGGATATAGATGGCATACCATAGGATAGGAAGAGTTCAGGGATTTCTTCGACCTCGAGTCGATGAGGCACTGGGTTCCAATTTACTTTGGTTTAACCGATGAGACATTAGGTGTCAACTTATATAGCGCTGGGCGTAGTTATTACTTCATATTTATCTGATGAGGCACTGGGTGCCAAACTGGTGTGTTGGTTGGATCCGTGTATCCGTCCGAGTCTGAGTCGTGTTAATAGGGAAAATTAAATGATAAAATTTGTGTTGATATTGAGATGACAATGATGAGAAATGAATATGAGATGGGAAATGGAATATGAAATGATAAAATGGGATATGAATATTGAAATAAATTCATGTATTCAACAAATAGATGAATCATGTCATTGCACGAGTTGAAATTTATCAAATGCTATATGAAATTCCATTATCATGTACTAGAACATGTGGAATCTAGTAGATGTGAACAAAGAATGAGCAAATTTATATTATTGAATTGAAACATATGTTAATAACATTACTTGTTGTATTCTTACATTTTAAATACTCATATCAAGTTTAAATTGTTCGGATTATATAAATACCACTGAGTTATACTTAGCATGCGATTTTGTTTTCTGTGCGCAGGTTAGGTACTTTTCAAACTATTGTTGATTCAACATCCAATAACGAATCCCGAACTCAAGTGTAGTGATGTTCTAAATTGTAATGGCATATACCTAGGAAGTTTTTGGTTGATATTTGGTTTGTTAATGTGATGTTATTTTGGTTTAAAGTGAAATGATGGTTACTTGTATATATATATATGGTTGTGGTTGAAGCTATGTGTTGGTATGTAGTCTAGTTAATGTGTGATATTTGTTTTAGCTTAAAGCTTGGTAGCCTAAGTAGCTAAATGTTAGTTCAATATTGGCTAATTTGGTGTGAATGAAAGTTTTTGAATGGTTGATGTGTTTTTGATATGTTTGAAGATAGAAAATATTGTACCAATTATGGTCCATTGGTTAGGCACTTAAGATGGTTGTTTTGGCTTGTTTTGTGCATGTTTAATGGTGTTTTGAACAGGTTAAATGGTTGGTAATTTAGTTGCTTAGTGTCCAAGTAAGCATGAAATGGTAAACTTGAGTTTTAAGGCACATTTAGGTACACACAGCTTGAGACACGGTCTGTCACACAGCCATGTGTCACATACGGGCGTGCGCCCTGAACATGTTGAATACAGTATAGGTACAGTTTCTACACGGCCTGCGACACAGTTGTGTGAGATTAATTCGAGAGGTACATGGCCCAAACACAAGGGCGTGTGATATAGCACACGGTTGTGTAGGGTAGTCACACGCCCATGTCAAGAGCCATACGCTTTGGCACACGAACTACAACATGGCCGTGTGACCCAAGTTAGTGAGTTACATAGGCAAAAACATGGGCTAGGACACGGTCGTGTGTCCCAACTTCGAAAGTCACATAGTCTGGGGCGTTCCACACAGCCTAGACACACGGTCGTGTGACCCTCGTTAAGATTTTGTGATTTTTTCCTAAACTTCCAGAATATTTTCAAATTAGTCTCTGGTTGCTTTTAGACTATTTTTAGAGTCCCGTAGACTTGTATTAAGGATTGTAAGATCATTTTTAATCTGATTTAGAATGAAATAGAAAACCTAAGCTAAGTGAAGTAGGTCTTTCTACTAATATCATCAAAGGTAGTAGTAGTTGGAGTATGGTTCAATACTCCGATGCTAATAATTGGAATAGTCTTGTTATGCATCCAACTTCTAGCTTTCTAGAGGGGATAAATAGTGATAAGAGTGTAGACAGTGGAATACCAAGTTTAGCATTGCATAGTATGATACATTATTCGATTTTATAAGACACTAATATAAAAGTATTAGATTGGCATGATCTGCCCATGTATAATATAATGTTAATTGTTAACTTACACAAATGCTTATGATGTAATTAAATGTTCTGATTGGTTATAATGCCCGTGACCCTAATTCAACGATGGAGAGGGGTTAGGGGTGTTGCATTAAGGCTAAACAACCATTAGATATGTCCTTGTTTCCATGGATTAAGTAAGCAGAGGACGAAAAAATTAAGGACTATAGGTTTAATAATGAGGGAATCTTGTACTTCTAAGGGAGGTATTATGTGCTAAACAATAAAGATCTAAAACATACCATACTTCGAGAAGCACATAGTAGCCTTATGTCATGCATCATAGAGGAAATAAGATGTATCGAGATTTAAAGGAACTAACTAGTGGCCTAGACTAAAATGATAGGTGGCAGAATTTGTAGCTAAGTGCCTAACGTGTCAATAGGTGAAAGCAGAACACCAATTCCCTTCGAGCATTTTACAACCGATTAAAATATCTTACTAAAAGTGAGAGTGAATAACAATGGACTTTGTTAGTGAGTTATCTTTAACACCCACTAAAAAAGATTCAATTAGGGTGATTGTAGATCGATTAACTAAGTCAACTTAATTCTTACCTATCTGTATGGATTACTCTTTACAAAAGCTGGCTAAGTTATATATTTCGAATATTGTAAGGTTGCATGGCGTACCTATATCAATTATTTTAGATTGAGATCCCTGTTTTACATCTCGATTTTGGAAAAAGCTAAATGAGGCACTGGTGCTCATTTGAAGTTTAGTATTGTCTTCCATCCACAAATTGAAGGACAATCCGAGCAAGTTATTCATATCTTAGAAGATATGCTAAGGGGTTGTATTATCGAATTTTGAGGTAGCTGAGAAGAACATTTGACTCTAGTTGAATTTGTTTATAATAATAGCTTCCAATTGAGTATACAAATGGCACATTATGAAGCCTTGTATGGTCATAACTGCCGAACACAACTGTGTTGGATCGAACTGGGTGAAAGAAAAATTTTGGGTCTTAAAGTGGTATAAGATTCTAAAAGGAAAATTAGATTGATTCAAGATAGACTGAAAGCGGCTTCAGATAGGTAGAAGTCGTAAGCAAACCTCAAAAGGAAGGTAATTGAATATAGTGTTGGAGACCAAGTCTTTTTGAAAGTGTTCCTATGATGGAAAGTGTTGAGGTTCAGACGAAAGGGCAAGTTAAGTCCTAAGTTCATCGAACCTTACAAAATCCTTAAGAGAATTGATCCAGTGACGTACCAATTAGAACTACCTCTTGAACTGGACCGTATTCATGACATCTTCCATGTCTCCATGTTGAGACGATACCAATTTGATCCTTCCCATATTTTACCAATTTAAGATAATGAGGTGAGACCGGATTAGTCCTTTGAGGAGGAACCCATACAAATTATAGATCATGAGGTAAAGGTACTGAGAAGTAATCAAATCCCACTTGTTAAGGTTCTGTGGCGGAACCATGGCACGAAGGAGGCCACATGGGAACCGGAAGAGATGTTTCATCGACAATATCGTCATATGTTTGAACCAAGTATATTTTGAGGACTAAATTTTTTTAATGAGGGGAGAGCTGTCATGCCTCAAAATATAAGGGGTCAATTGTAATGGATAGACAAGTAAATTAAATAGGCTTGATGGTTAAATGCTACCCCCTTCTCCCAGAGGTCCTAGGTTCGAGCTTCCTTTCTCCCATTTCTTTTTCTTTTATTTTGAATAACCTAAGGTAAAAGCCACAACTAAAATATATATAGTTCGGAGTTAAAACTAGATAAGAAGTAGGCTTTAGGCCTAATGGTTAAGAGTTAGCTTCTCCTAAGTGATCCTAGGTTTGAGCAACTCTCTTCCCTTCCATTTCCTTTTTATTTTGGCCCAAAATTTTGGTTATTTACCCTTGCCTTCCTTAGGGTTCCAAACCCTAACTATTTAACCATTCTTTTTCCCAATTGGACTAGGTTTGATTATTTTCAAATCTTAGTAAGGCTTCTTTTTATCTTTTCTATCTCTTCTCATTTTCTTTAATTTCCTCTTTTTTGCACCACATTTTACATCTTTTTAGTATTGAATATTTTTCTTTTCCGTATCAAATCAATCCTCATTAAATCATTTTTCTACCAATTGTTGAATTCGTCGTTGATAGCCTCCATATTTTCATCAAAGTTTGATAAGTGTATTCATTTTGATAAGTAGAACACATAATTCTGAAATAACATTGTTCCATGTTAATCTTTTAGTTCAATTACTCAATCTTTTACGGTTCTTGCCAAATCTTTTGTTAATAGTGACGAATCTTGAAATCAATAGTTAACTCGTGTATAAATTTCGTTGAAGGACTGGATTTAGGCGAATTGAATCAGATTTGATCATGAGGAACATCAATCGGACTCTCGATGAAAGGTTTGTGTTCTTTACCAAGTGAATCAAGGCAAACTGTGTGTAGGTTAAGGGCCACATGATCTCCCACATAAACGTGTAGACTACACGGCCAAAATCTCCCACACTACCTTGTCTTTGCTGTAGGGTAATTTTTACATTTGTCACATGGCTACAGTCTATTACACAGCTTGGCCACACGACTGTGTAACCCTTCCACCAACTTATAGCTCCTCACATGGTCTGGCCACATGGCCATGTGACCCCTGTTTTATAGTATTGCTCAGAATTTTGTGAATTGTTTAGTTTAGTCCCTGTATAACCCCCCCAATTGTTTCTAGAGTTTTTATTCACTTGATTGAGTCCCTGATATTATGAACATGCCAGAATCTATGAGTTGATAATTGAATTGCTATTGTAATAATGATGATATGTGAACTTTACATGTTTACTGTCACTGTATTTATGATGAATTGTTATTGTTATTTTTACCACTATATTACTGATTGCATGTTCAGCATGCCTACTGTTACTGTTGAACCAAATACATGTTAAGTATGCCTACTATTACTATTGAACCTAATACAGGTTAAGCATGTCTAATGCTATTGAGTGAATTGAATACATAATAAAGCATGTCTATTGTTTTTACATGATATTGTTACAAGCATGTCATACCGCATTGTATGGGGTGGGACGATTGTACGGAGGAAGTACTAGCAGTTTAATAATCTACAACACTGGTGGTTCATCCAAAAATTACTGGCAGCTTTTATCTGCAAATATGTTTTGCATCCATAACAAGTGGAAGTTTATCTGCAAATGATTTTATCTGAAAATACTGGTGGTTCATCCACAAACTAGAATGTATCGGTTAGAAGAGTTCTAGGGAGCTCTTACTGTGGAGTGTAGTGAAGTATGGTTAGGCTCTTTCCTGTTATTCTTGCATCACATTAACATTCACATACATGCTCAAAATAATTGTTGGCTTATGCTTTGCTATACGATTGCATTTGTTCTGGAAACTATTTGTTGTAGGTATGTTTACTATTTTGCACTAGTTTACTTGTGATAGGACTCATATTGAGCTTCTAAAGCTCACTCTCCTTTGATTTTCATCTTTACAGATAACCCACTAGGTTAGGACACGGACTCAACATCCGGAAGACTCGACATGGATCATTTTTTTAATAAAAATATTTTAGATTCATTATTTTTTTAATTTAAAAAGCATAGTCCAATCATTATATCATTGGTAATTTTTGTTAAAATTCATCATCTTAACGTGTTTGCTTTCTAGCAATCATATGCTATGTAAATAAGGACATCCTAATCAAAATTCTAATTTGACAAATTTTGACAGAAAATATTTATGATTTTAATGACTGGATTGAGATTTAAATAAAAAAACTAGGAGTAAGTTTTATCAAAGTACAAAGACTAATAGTATATTTTAACCAAAATGTTATGTTCGAAAAATGAGTTTGATCGAAAATTAAACTCATTTAAAACACAGCTTAGGTTTAAGCTCCAATTTTCAAATCTGAAATGCAACCTAACCCAACATGCTTTTAAATTTATAATATGTTATTTTTATTTTATTTTTTATATTATGTTCTTTATATCATATAAAATTAAATATGCTATATTATATGTTAAGTTGTTTACATTTAGAAATTTAATAAAAATATATAATGATAGAAAAATATATGTAAATAGTAAATAGTAAATTAAAATAATTATATTTTTAAAAATTAAATATAATACAGACAACTATAAATGATTTTAAATTAAATACTTACAAATATAAATAAATGAATAAATTTAGATAAAATTAAATAGTTGAGTTAAAATATAAATAAATATATATAATATTAAGCTGAAAGCAAACTCCAACTCGTCCCACCGTTCAACACTTCTAAAGTTAACTAAAAATAAATAAAAAATGTATGCCCACCAAAAAGAAAAACGAAAAGATGATAAAAGAATCTAATCCTATGGAGCATTTATATTTGATTATGACAATTATTTATACACAGGTAAAACGTCATTCTCAAAAAGGAGACATAATCAAATAAAATTGTTAGTATCACTAATACCATACATTTGTGGAGGTTTTCATAGACCAAATTACATTTGCATATATAATCTAAATATCACCATCCATGGATTTCTTTTTCCTTTTCCCTCTTATGGATAATTTAAGAAAAATCAACTTTTTCCAACTATAAAATTATGGCAACATATTATATTTTTAGAAAATTCACTGTTTGGGTCTTTTAAAGTAGTTGGGTTTGGGAAGGCTTTTGATTTGGGTTGGGATTTTCATGGTTTAGTGACAAGGCATTGGAGTTGCTAGTTGCACTCTAATTGCTCTCCAATGCTTAAATAAATGAAATTTATGAAAAAAAAAATACATCAATTATAAAAGCTCACGTGTTAAATTGAAAATATCATGAATCAAGTTGGAATTATCATGGAGATGACATTACATATTACATCATAATTATGATTATTTTAATTGAGAGGTAAGTAATGAAATTTTATATTATCTCACTAATTAAATTAAAATAATTAAGTGATAATATTAAATGATTAGTTTATTGCTAAATTAAAATAAAAGAGTTTATCTTTGTGGATCAGTTCAAACAAAGAGTTACATTCCATGAAAACTCATTTTTTCTTGAAAAACTGACACTATAGAAGAGGGTCACTTTCAAATCATTTTACACATTCACAAGTTTAGAAGTTCTAACAAATGCCATTTGAAGAAAGCCGCATTTGGGTCCAATTCAACTAAAGAGAGGAAGTACAAAGTCGCTTATGAAGAAAGCCTCCTTTTGATTCGATTCAATTGAAGAAATGAGATCAAAACTTGTTTCAAGAGTAAGTCACCGAGTTACTTGAAGCAATTTGCATTACTCCAAGATTAAGTCTACACAACCCTTATATCAAAGCTCTCTCTAATCTAGTTGCATCAATACAAAAAAGATAAAGTTTGTTTTCAAGATCAAGTCTCGAAGACCCTTGAAGTGGACTCAACCACCAAGATCAAGTCATGAAGGCCCTTGGATCTATCCAAACTCTTTCCAAACCTGTTTTCAAGATTAAGTCTCTATGATCATTGAAGTGGGCATCATTGATTCAAAATAAGTCTTGAAGATCATTGAATCCAAATTAAGTCAAATTCTTAAGTAAACATTTCTCTAAACTCATTTCAAGAGCAAGTCACCATAACAATTTAAGCAATCTGTATTTATTCGAGATCAAGTTCAAACAACTCTTAGATCAAAGCCTAATTGATGAGAAAAATCAAATAAGTTTTTCTTTATAATAAAAAATTCTAAAAATTATAACTCTTTCCAAATTAATAAATAAAATTTGAATCCGATATTTTCAAATCAATTTATGACTCGAAATTTGTGCCCAAACAGAAATAGAAAGAAATTAAGAAAAGAGAAAAGCCAAGTATGTCTAGAGATGATGATAGATAAATGATGGAATAGTGAAAATACCTAGACTTATGCCTCATTTGGGGGTCTAGCTTGTAGCCTTATAGTGCAGAGCGATTAATCCCATTCTCGTTGTCCTTACCTGAGAACTTTAGCAAGGGTGCAAGGTTTACTGTATTGTGACAGTGATGGTCATTACCTATTGTACTGTTTGTCAAGAGTTATGCAAGGTAGTCAATACATATTAGTGGATATACCCTTTTTGTTTACTGTACCATTTAGAATTAATCATTATTTTTAAAAAATATTTGTATATGTATATAATAAAATTTATAAATATTAAATAATAATATTTAATAGATCTTTAATATAAAATACTATTCAATTATATAAAATTATTTTCAGTAAACTTTACAAACACAATTCATCATTAAATAAATTCAAAATATACAAGTAATAAAAAGGATTATTTCATATATTAAAAAATAAGATAATCGCATACTAAACATATAACAATTCATCATTTAAAAAATACAAAAAAATAAAAAGAAGAAGTTTAAATTAAAAATACATATATTTTTGTACCAATGGTACACTCTATTTTAACTAATATCAGTAGAATCGATCAATACGCATCAATATTGATCAAAATTTATGCCAAAATAGAACCTAGAATTTCTTATCAAGTTTGTTTCTAAAATGGAGCATCCTGACTAATACAAGTGATAGCGATATAAAATTGACTTCTTTAAAACTATGTTTTAAGGCTTCACTGCTCTTTCAGATCACATTTTGAATTTTAGCCTTTAATGATGGTTTGGTATAACAACCACTATATGTAATTTTTTTTTGTTATATATCTATTATAATATATATATATATATACACTAAATTATGATATATCCATGACGTGGATAAAAAAATTTATGTGAAAAAAAATATAATTATTAAATATTTATGTAAGAACCAAATAAATCCTTAATTGAAGTGACTGAGATAAAAGACAAAAGTTCATAGGATCTTAGGTGGAAGTCTAACTATGTGTGATTTTCTTATTAATTTTATAAAAGAATATAAAAATACCTTCATAATAATATGATCTATTTTATAAAAAGAATAAGAAATTTGAAGTATAACTAGTTCATGGCATACCTACCGTTGTGAGTAAATTTTTTTTTATACAATAAACATATTTAATAAATATTTATGAAAGAAATCAAATGAACCCCAACATTTGATTTATTGGTCAAGGGTGTTCACCATTTTCGTGGGATCGATCCACATAATGTGCTCGTATGAGTTTGTGATTTTATTTTATAAAAAAAAAGGGTAAAATTAAATGTTTAAAATTCATTGTATCTTAAGATCAAATATATAATTTTTTATTGATTTTATATAAATTTTTATGGTCAAGGGTATTTATCGTCTCAGGTGTGACTTGAGTTCAAGTCGCAGTAATCACAATTATTATTTAAGCTTTGCGCTGTTATTATAATTAAAAAAACATAATAAAACAAAAATATCTCTCCAATAATATAACTTATATGTATTTTAATTTTCTCTTGGAGCATTGTTTGGAATTGTTTTTATTAATACTATATTCAAAATAGTTTCTTTTAAAGATTTCATATAAACTATTAAAATATATAAATACCTTTATATTAATATATGTTGCTCTTTTTGATTGATATATTTTAAAAGATACTAAATCTAGTATTTTAATAGTGTATATGAAATCTTTAAAAGATATTAGATTTAGCGATATGTGTGAAAACATTGAAGTAATAAATTTATAATAAAAAATTAATATATAAATCAAATGTAAATTTAGTTGATATGGTAATCTTAAGATGATAAAAATTATGATGTTTTAGGTTAAAATCTCATAATTTTCATTATGTATTTTTTTCTAAATTTATCAAAATATAAAAAGATAAAAATACCCTCAAAATAATATTTATTGATTTGTAAGAGAATTGATCTTTTGGTAATTTTGCATTGAATTGGAACTCGATTAATAGGTGAAACCAACTTAATCAAAATTTTAATATAGTATGAGATTATGGCACACCCATGATGTGGGTGAAAAAAAACCATGTAAAAGATATATTTATAAAAAAATTTATATTGAAACCAAATGATTCTTTGGTTCAAACGGTTAGTTTAAAAGTCACGTTAAAATCCTATTATAGGATTATTTTATTAAAAATATGTAAAAAAATAAAAAATACTTTCATATTAATATTTGCTGCTTTGTAAAAGTAAGGGAGCTTTTAATAATTATATAATTAAGTTGTTTCTTAGTTAACTTGTGACACCAACTCAATTAAATACTTTAAGAAGTATATCATACGCACACAAAACAAGGTTCTATATAAAAGAAAATAAATAGTCATGTTCACATTACAATTTTTTCACATGTGACACTCTTTATTTGAAGTACTTATTTCCAAATTAGGTAAATTATTCTTTTATTTCTTGCCTTTTAGTTTTTAAAATTTATTCCATGCCTCTCCTTTTTTAAAAAAAAAAAATTATCCATGTTAAATATAATGTTGATTTTAAATAAACTATCTCTTTAATTTTAGAATTTGTTTAATTAAATTAACTTTTAATGTTATAATATTAAAATTATTGAGTATTAAATTTTAAAACTTAAAATATAAATTGAAAAAAAGGACACATTAATAAAATTTATCAAATTAAAATTAACATTAAAGTAAATTAATTTAAATATATATAATAAATAACCTATAAAAATTAACAATAATATTATTTGGATTATTAAAAAAATAATATTAATATTCAAACCATGATGATTTTTTGTATTGTTTTTAGTATTAAATATTTTTAATATTAAATAACATTAATATTGCCAATTCTAAATTATTTAAATATTTTTAAAAATATTTTATAATTATATTACTTTTAAAATTCATTAATGATTTTAAACAAAAACTAATATTATAAAAATATTATAAAATTAATAAATACAATCGACTCATGCATTGCACGAGTATACAAACTAGTATATATATCATTTAGTACTCCTATAAATTGGTGAATGAACCCATTTTCGGGGCTTTTGTCGGATGATTCATTTGTCCTCTTAATTTTTTTGCCCAAAACCTACAAAAAAGGTAGAAATATGGAAGCCATTAACATTCGTAACTCTTAAAAACCCTACACTCAAAAACCATTGTTTTGGGATTTGTAGAGTTGTCTTCACGTCTCATCTGTCTGCATATTTCCTTCATTCTCGTCTATTGCCCAAACCTTGAAGAAACATGGAAGCATCCCATATTAGCAAGAAGCAAAGGAATTGTTTCCCTTCTCCCTTTCTTATTTCTTTTATTTTTTTCCATCATTTTACCAACTTATTTTGGATTACTTATTGTAGAAACTTGTTTTTGGTTATTAATGCTTCTGCCAATAGTAGTGTCAAGAAATATTGTTCCTTGTAGAACCACTACATGTTGAGACAGTTGTAGAGCTAAACTTAATAATAACTTCAAAGGTTGTTAGAGGAAAAAAAACAAAAGCCTTAATTTCTTCGAGTTTGATCTCAAACTGCTATACCCTACTAGGATAGCTACCAAACCATATCCTAAGGACTAAATCGGTTTTAAATTTAAGCAATTCAATGGCAAGTTCAGTAATGCCCGTGAGCATTGGATTAAATTTGTGGAGATGCTAGGAGTTTTTGGGTTGGATGATGATTCAAAGTTAATAGAATTTTCCAAGTCCTTGACAGAGAAGGCATGTAACAGCCCGTTTTTGGTCAAATCAGAATAGTAGTTTCGGGACCACAAATTTGAGGTCAAATTATTTATTTTATTAACATTTTAATGTTTACAGTATGATTGAATGATTGTGTGAAAATTTCGTTTAGAAATTTTATGATTTGACTAGTCAATTTGATGAAAAGGACTAAATCGCGTAAAGTGTAAAAGTGGAGTTCTATTAGCTAAAAGTATTTAATAGCTATAGAACCTTAAATTTAAGGTCCTTATGTGGTAATTAAACTATTATTTGTGTGAGTGGACTTTTATGGACATAATATATGATGTTTTAATGGTTTATTAACAAGGTTAAATTAGTAAATTATAAAATAACTTAAGTCAAAATAAAACAAACATAATATCATCATCTTCATTAAGCTTCCACTGCTGAAATTTAGGGTTTGAAACACCATTAAAAAGCTTGGAACATTCGGCCTAGTCTCCTTGAGCATGTAAGTCCATTTTTGTTCGGTTTTTAATGATTTCTATGTTTTTGTGATCGTTGGAACTAGTACTAACTACCCCAGGGACTAATTTGCAAAATTTTTAAAGATTTTAAATGTTGACATTGATGAATATGTATGAGTTTTGATGATTTATGATAGATTTTGAATGTTTGTTGTTAGTTAAACAAGTTTTGTTAAGTGATTTTTTGGTGAAAATGTACAATAGGGATTAAATTGTGAAACGTGAAAAATGTGTGGTTAAAATGTGAAATAAATGAAAAATATGGGCTTCTAGGGGCATAATAGTAATTTGGCTAGCATGGGTATAATTGAAATTTCACTAATTTGTGATTTTATGCAATAAGGACTAAATTGTGAAAAATGTAAAATATGTGGGGCAAAAGTGTAAATGTGTTTTAAAGTATGTTTTGGACTAAATTGAATGAATAGATAAAGTGGTTGACTAATTGACTCGATTCATTTTTTTAACATCCGAGGTAAGTTCGTATGTTATAATTTCGTTTCAAATGTATTTTATATGCTTTGATATAACATGAATTGTGATTATGTGATTACGGACGAGTTCGGAAATGATTCGATGAAGCTTCGATAGTTTGAAATCCTGATTGAACCTTAGGAATAGTTTAGGATACTAGTGACATGTCATTAGGTATACTTGAGTTGGCTTCGGGCCATGATTTAGCACTATTTGTGTGAGATAAACCAATTTGGCTTCGGGCCATGCATATCGGCTAATGTGGCTTCGGGCCATGATATCGGAATTTTGGATAAGCTACCTTGATTTGACTTTGGGACATTGTATAATACTTATCGTGTGAGACCTTGAATATCCGAATTCTATTCCAAATGGATCAATGGGTAAAAGAAGGAAGTGGTTGAATATGAGATTGGTACGAGATAATACAGGTACGTACGAAAATGAATTGAGTATTGAAAACTATGAAACTGATGAGCTTCTTGGTAAGTTATATGAATGATCATTTGATATCTTGAGATTTAATAGAATTGTTGTTCATTGTTTTCCATTATATGAATGTTTAATGAATGATGATAGTTGCTCATTGTTAACATACGAGCTTACCAAGCTATATAGCTTACTTTGTTGCTTTTCCATGTTTTATAGTGATTTCAGAGCTAGCTCGGATCCCAGGATCGTCGCAGACTTCACCACACTATCCACTGACTCTTTGGTACTTTTGAAACTATGTTTTAAGTATATGGCATATATAGGTATTTGAGTCATATTGGTTATATTTTGGTAATGACTTTGGCCAAATGAATCGGGTTGTAAATGTCTATATTTTGAGTTGTAAATATAGCCATGAGATTTAGCTTAATTTGGTTAATTTGGCTATGTGGTTATATATGCATATATGTTGATATTTGAGTTCTTGGGATGGATATGTGAATGACCATATTATGAAGTTTGTGGAATTGGTATTTTTCTAGTGAATTGATACAAAAAAATGAAGTATGTTAAGTAATGGTTAAACTAGTTGATTGGTATATGTATTTGAATATGTTTTGGTTGAGTTAAACTTGAGTTACAAGCATGTTGAATGTTGGTATTGAAAATGGTATGGATTAGTCTTGAATGTGGCTGAATTGAATGTTATTTATGCTATGAATTGGTACCATTTTGGTTGGTTTAGGTATGTGCAAAATGGGAGGAAAAATGGCTTGGTAAATAGCCTATTTTTGTCCACATGGGCAGAGACACGGCCGTGTGTCTCAGCCGTGCGTGACACATAGTCAAATTACACGATTGTGTGTCCCTTAATGTTGGAATTGAAATGAAGTAGGTATGCTACACACGGTCTCACACACAGGCGTGTGATCGGCCGTGTGGTACAAGTAAGTATACCCCCTAAATGGCACACGGCCTAGCACACGGGCGTGTGACTTGGCCGTGTTGCATTAGTTAGTATACCTACAGGTTTGGCATGGCCTAAACACGGCCTGGAACACAGGCGTGTGTGGCCATTTTAAAGGGCACACGAGCTAGACACACGGGCGTGTGGTTGGCCGTGTGACCCAAGTCAGTATGTAACCCCTGTTTTCATACGGCCTGTGACACGGGCATGTTTGGTGGTTGTGTGAGACACACTGCCTGGCCACATGGGCATGTGTCCCTTGCTTGAAACAAAATTTTCTAAGTTTCACAAAAATTTCCTGAGTTATCGATTTAGTCCCAAACCACTCCCAAAGTATGTTTAAGGCCTCGTAGGCTCTTAATAGGGACAAATTGATTGAGATTGAATGATGAATGATTGAATTGAACAATTGTATGTTAAATAGTTGTTTAATTGTTTCGTAAGTCCGGTAATGCTTCGTAACCCTATTTTGGCATTGAATACGGGTGAGGGGTGTTACAAGACATATACTTGGTATGTTAACCTCAAACCTAGTTTTGTGGAATCATGTAACCAGATGTGTGCAATATTTAAAGAGACATTCTTTTCTACTCAAGAAAAGGTTAGTCTTGTTGACTTAGGTAGAGAATAGCAGACCAAAAGAGGATGTCCTGGATTACATTCAACGCTTTAAAGAGAAAAATTTTGAATGGGCATAAAGCTTATGATGAAAAGTAATTGGTTAAAGTGTGCATCCAAGGTATGTTTGATGAATTCCAACTCTACTTGCAACATTTGTCACTGCTTTCTTATTCTAGCTTAGTAGAGGCTGCAAGAAAAACCAATAATACTATCATGGGAAACAAAAGACGAAGATATCACCTTAACTAGAAAGAGGGTGATTTCTTTACTTCAAATAAAGAGAAATTATTTAAGAAACCCAATGTCACATCCCAAAAATCATGTATGTAGAATCAGGTTTGTGAATCAAAAGGTTACACTTCGATTTTTTAAGGTTATTATTGTTCGTTTGTTAAAAAAGGAGTTATTGGTCTAATGGTTAAGTATTAGTGAAATTGTCCTTGAAACCCAAGTTTGAATCCCTTCCCTTGCATCATTTTTTATTTTTTGCAATTTTTCTTCAAACCTTAGTAAGTGTCGTACTCTGTTTAAAAACAAACATTATAAGAGTTTAAACAAGAATGAGTTCTGGCCTAATGGTTAAGAAGTAGTGTTTCTATCCTTGTGACTCAAGTTTGAGTCCCTTCTTTTGCAATTTTTGTTGAATTTCAACCCTCCCATGTGGTCAACCCTATTGCTACCCCTTTGATGAAAGAGTTGACCTTAAATTTACTCAATTTTTCCTCCTCGTTCCCCTCTCATTTTTCCTCTCTTTCCTTTTTCTTTTATTCATACCTTGTATCCATTCTAACTTCCCAGAAACTCTAATTTTCCTTTTGACTTTCTTTTCTCTCATTTCATCTTTTCTTTCCTCCTTATTGTGTCGTCCCCTCTTTTAGCTTTCCCTCCCCATTTTGTTTTCTCCTTTCTTTTGTTTTTACCCCCTTACACCATTGTCACTGCCGGCCCTTCTTTCTTCTTTGACCGCCGCTCCTCTTCTCCCCTCTCATCCATTTCTTTTTTCTTCTTTCACTACCGTTGCCCCCTTTGGTACTATTACCATTACCTTTTTGCGCGACCCTTTCACCACTATCGTCAATCTCTTCTCTTCTTCTCTTTTCCTCTATTATTTTCTTTCATCTTAGTCTCTATCACTCTTTTTTCTCCATTTATTTTCTTTTTAGCCAAAACTCACAATACTTTTCTTCATCACTTGTGGCTGAATCATCTTTGTTTGCTAAAGTCTCTATTGATTTACCATTCTTGATTTATTTTTCATTGTTGTGTAAGTACTATTTCAAACCTAGATCTCACTATGTTTTTTTTAGTCTTATTATCGATCAATTTTTATGAACACTTTTACATGATCAATGTTCAATGTTTGAATATGAAGAAGATTAGTCTAGATCCAATGGGTAGGAGTACAACCAATTCTAGTTTATAGTTAGATAAGGGAGCAAGTGTTTCTCATCTAAGTTGCAATCAGATCTTTTAGTTACTTTATCAGATCTAGCATTGATTAGTCCTAGTATGATGATTTATGTGTTTAAGATACAGATCTGAACGAAATCTGTCCAGATCTAAATTTAGAGAATGCTACTATTTTTTATTGGAAGTTTGTGGAAAATGATCTATAGTGAGAGGGAGTTGTATATTAGATATAACATTTTCAGATGTACCGTGTGTCTTAACTAGGTCTCCATGTGTGTTTGGTAATATTTGATGATTAAACATATATTAATTATGATTGGCCAATGGCATAATTGCCTTTGGAGTAATAACCAAATGAAATTTATGCGCTTATCTAAGGATGATTGAATGTAAGTGCCTCTAACTAAAATTTGTTGAAATAGCTGAAATGGTGTGCACTGTTGTGGTATGTTTTGTTCTAAATAGCATGTTTTGTGATATTCAAATGTGATATAATTACTGATATTCTGATTACATGTTTATACATGGTTACTATCACTGTTCTACAACTCTTACTGATAGCATGTGAAACCATGTTTACTAAATCTAATAAATCTGAATGCATGTTGAAAACATGCCCACTATTTATGATAAGTCTGATCACATGTTAAAATCATGCCTGCTGTACTAATTATATTATTGTAATTGTATGTCATACGACATTACATTAGGATTGGGACGATTATATAAGTAGGAAGATCTGATAGTTTATCTGCAATACTGATGGCTTGTCCGCAATACTGACAGTTTATCTACAATGCTAATGGCTTGTCCATAATACTGACAATTTATCTGCAATACTCGTGACTTGTCTACATATTTTTGGCAGCTTGACTACAAATATTGGTGGCTTGTCCACATATTTGTGGTAGTATATCTACAATTACTAGTGACTTGTCCACAAATTGGTTTGTTTTTAAATGGATGAGTTTTGGAAAACCTTTTACTATGGTGTGTAGCGGTGATGGGTAGGAAATTGTTCCTGAAATTCCAATACTACATAGTAAAATATGAGCATGCACATTTTTTACATAATCTGTGCTATCTATGATATTATGATTTTGAATTACTATTATACTGTATCTGTTTTGATTATGTGTTAAGAGTCACACTGGGCTATATAGCTCACTCCTTAGTTTACTTTTTTTTTTACAGATAACCCCTGAGGTTAGGGCTTGGACTCAACATTCGGAGGATTCATCTCAGATAAATTTTAAATAAGAGGTACTTCAAACTTATTTTTGTGATTTTTTTATTTGGGATTGTATTAATTTTGTTGGTCTGTGGCATCAGGTTTTTATATTATTTGGATTTAATGACATTAAAGTTTTAAAACTGCTTAAATTGGTATTTGGAATGATTATGCATGAAACTTGGTTTTAATAAAAATATGTCAATATCACACTTTTCCGCTACAATACTGAAGACAAGTTTTTAATAAAAATTTGAGTTAGTTTTCAAAATAATTAATAATTAGATATGCAATACTAAAATCAATTGATTTTAAAAATTAACATATTTTTGGGAAATTAAGAGAAATATTCGATCTCACCAGTTTGAACAAATAAGAAAATGATTTAAAAAAGTAAGTTTGAAATACGAAAGTTTAATTAGGCCATTTCAGTGACCAATGTAGCATTCAGAATTCGGTCATAACGTCTAGGTTGGGTTAGAGAGGTTACACCCAAACTTAGTAGTGATGGAAGAGACTTTCCACCATCGTTCCCATGCTTTGTAGAAAAAGTACTTGAATTTTTTAATTAATAAGTGAATGAATGTAGTTTTCGTCTACCTAATGTTTAGTGTTAACCTACTAATGGAGAAAAATCAAGTCTTATGTATTGTCATTTTCATAAGATCGTTGGACATCCTACACAAGAGTGCGATTATCTAAGAAAAATTTACTATAGTAAGATGAAGAACAATTAAGTGACGACAAAAAGGTGTGTATTTCAATTTAGCGAATTATACCCTACTTGTGGTTTTACATGTGTTTGAGGGCTATTCTATGATGATATGTAAGCATATCTTTTACAAGCTTGAATTGTTAGTTTGCTTTTGTTATTTTTCATGTTTGGCCAATTCAACTAATTATTCGACACAAGTATATTTGATAGAGAAGTCAGTCTGTAACACCCCAAACTCGGTCAACACACCACGACCGAATCTGGCATGTTACGGAGTGAAAATGTTTTGAAGAAAACAAGTTACCAGTTTATTTTTATTGGAAACTCCTTTATTGCTTTGTGTTTGGAGAAATCCTGTGTAGGTATAGTGAAAACGTTATGTTGTCTTTAAAAACCCGGAAATCTCTTTTTGTAAACTCGTTTGAACATAATTAATTTAAAACCGTTTGTATCTGAGATTGGAAAACTTAAAAATCATTTAAGTTAGCTTCGTTATCGCCTTGTGAATATTGTTACCTGATGGTATGGTTTAGAAAACTCGTAGCGTAGTGTAGTTTAGAAAACTCTGATTTTCAGGTTATTAAGAACATGTCAAGTAGTTTACTTAGCTATGCTTGAAATCAAATCTAAAGTAGATAAAATAATCCCGAAATATAATTTAATGGCCTTATTACAAACCCAAATAAACCGGAATTTAAAATAAAGTACCCAAGTCGAAAGTCATTGTGAAACCAAAACAATTTCGCATGGCCACCTTGAGTCCACCCGGCTCCTCATCCGCAATCTACGAGTCACCTGAAAAAGATAAGGGAAGAGGTGAGTCACCAAGACTCAGTGCATAATCCCCCTCCCGGTTTTAGCAACATTCTTACACAAATCATAATCAACCAAACATATCATGCACCCAAACCTAGCCATCCACAACTCCTTTTTCTACCCCGTGTGGTACCAAACCACTGGTGACCCAAAGTCACGAATATCAACTGTGGTACCAAACCACTGGTGGTGCCAAACCACAGGTGACCCAAAGTCACAGATATCAAATCTTCCCCCTCCTCTCATATCACCCACAATAATGCACATGCATATACATATCATGCCAACATGCTTAACCATTAAACATATATCGAACATAACATAAGATACACACTTGGTTAACAACGTGACTATCGAACCCCGTAGATCAAGATCTAACGCACTAGATCCCCCTTCCTACATTCGGCCAACACCAAAGTCATTAGAAAAAACCATTCGACCAAACCTATAAATCCTGAAGAGTTAACGCATAGACTAACCACAATCCTTACATTACTCCTTTCGTACCTTACGCAAATCCCGAAACACCCGATGACAAGCCTTCCCTACAATCGGTCAAAATCTTAGACAACATGACTAATAGCCTTCGGCTTTTCAAAAGATTAAGAGAAGGGTTAATCGACATGTATCCTTACCACTAACTACAACAAAACCGATTGGTAGAGTAGATGGCCACGATCCACTACTTCAAAATCCCGAAGAACCTAGGAGAATCCGATTCCATGGATGAATAAGAATCAAGACAAATGTCGAAATTCAGCTTTTGTTCCATGTGAGTCGATAGAGAAAAGAAGAAGTGATAAGAGAGATTCGGCCAAGAACACTTACCTACTCCAAAACCGATTAGAGAAGAAGACAAGGGAGATCTACACTTGATTGATGTTCAGCCACAAGTTAGAGCGAGAAGAGAAAGTAGAGAGGTTTCGGCAATGGGGTAAGGTGATCAAGATGGATTCGGCTATGGCTTAAGAAAGGAAATCAAAAGAGATTCAGTCAAAATGGAATGAGAGAATGGGAGGGGAGTCTTCGGTTTGAATGATGGTGAGAAGAAGACGAAAGAAACAATAGAAAAGAGTGACTTGAGGAAGAAGAAGATTCGGCCAACCAAATAAGTATAGAGAGCAAAATGAGATGAGGTTTAGGGAGAATAGTGTTTCGGCTTCAAAGAAAACAAGAGAGAAGTTCAAATGGGATTCGGCTTAATGCTCAAGAGAGAAATCGACAAGAACCTAAAGTGTTTTCGGCTTTTGTTTCAACAAAGTGCACCAAAGAGAAATCGACAAGGGTTAAGGGATTTCGGCTTTTGGTTCAAAAGAACTGCACCAAGGGGAGCCTAGCCGAAAATGCACAACTATCCTGACTAAGGAATTTTGGCACTCCTCCTAAGTCTTTCAACCGAATACTCCTCCTCACACCATTCAAATTTCGGTAAACTCTTCAAACTTCTCCTGGCCAACCATTCAAATGAGTTTGAATTATTCAAACTCCTAAATTTCCTCAGACTGTATCTTGGCTAACTTACGTGGACAATCCCTCACACGATGATCCAACGAGCCACATTCAAAGCATCCTTTGCAAACGGTCCAACATCCCCCCCAATGAGATTTTCCACACCGAGTACATTGCGCTGGTCCCTGAGTAGTAGCAACAGACCTCCCAGCTTGATTCGGCCCACCATGCCTAGCCCTTTTCTGCGAGTTTCCGGCCGACCCAGATGATCCAAAACCCCTCTTATGTCTATTCCTATCCAGATTCTGTTTCACAGACTCCTTCACTTCTTCGGCTATCTTAGCCTTCTTTACCAGCAAACTCCCTCTCCTGTTATGGAGCAATCAGCAACCTCAGCTCATCCCTCAGTCCGTCCTCGAACCTGACGTAACGTTCATGCTCTGTTGCCACAATACCTCGAGCGTACCGGCTCAACCTTAAAAATTCTGCCTCGTACTCAGATACGGACTTACTTTCCTGAACCAATCTCAGAAATGCCTTCCGCTGCGCATCAATATAACTAGACCCAATATATTTCTTCTGATAAGCCGCCTTAAAATAATCCCAAGTGAGATCATCCGCTGCAGCACCATCCCGAACCGTGAGCCACCACTGGTATGACTCATCCCGGAGAAGCGACACTATCCCCTTTAATTTTTCCTCAGCAGTAAGGTCCAAATCATCCATGATACGCTCTGTCACCTCCAACCAATACTCAGCCGTATTGGGCGCCACACCAGAAATACCTCGAAATACCTCGGCTCCATTGGCTCGAAGTCGCTCAGATATAGATTTTCGAGCTCCCGTACCTCCACCTGCTCTAACCACTCTCTCAAGAACTCGCAGCATCGCCTGCAACACTACATCATCCCCCATCTGATCCTGAAACTCAACACCTGCAGCTGCTGGTGGTGGTGGCATCTCATTTTTCGACCCCTGACCAGACCCCACTGGTTCAGACACAGTCATCCTACCCGGATCGCGTCCACGTGTATTACGACCATGACCTCGAGTACTCATGTCTAAGATTTTCGACTTATCTGATTTAAGAGTTTGATGCGTCAGTCTTTATTCCACTGTTATTAAAGCACAGTCTTATGAACAGTTTTATTACAGAGTTTTGTTTTCGCGAGTTCACAGAATCCTATGAGTTTTAGTCTCTAGGGTAGTCCACTAATACTATTCGTTCATCTCATATATCACCACAACCATAAACACAGTTAGGGGTACTTACCTGGGCGGATCGGTGCCATGCTTTTCAAACAATGTATTTTCGAACACACCTTTCCAAAATCCCACTTTAAAACATTTTGGGCCTCTGGGCCACAGCCGAGCTTTTGAACTCAGCTTTGATACCATAATTGTAACACCCCAAACCCGATCAACACACAACGACCGAGTCTAGCATGTTACGGAGTAAAAACATTTTGAAAAAAACAAGTTACTGGTTTATTTTTATTGGAAACTCCTTTATTGCTTTGTGTTTGGAGAAATCCTGTGTAGGTATAGTGATAATGTTATGTTGTCTTTGAAAACCCGAAAATCTCTTTTTGTAAACTCATTTGAACATAATTAATTTAAAACCGTTTGTATCTGAGATTGGAAAACTTAAGTTTGGAAATCATTTAAGTTAGCTTCGTTATCGCCTTGTGAATATTGTTACCCGACGGTATGGTTTAGAAAACTCGTAGCGTAGTGTAGTTTAGAAAACTCTGATTTTCAAGTTATTAAGAACATGTCAAGTAGTTTACTTAGCTATGTTTGAAATCAAATCTAAAGCAGATAAAATAATCCTGAAATATAATTTAATGGCCTTATTACAAACCCAAATAAAATCAAAAATTTAAAATAAAGTACCCAAGTCGAAACTCATTGTGAAACCAAAACAATTTCGCATGGCCACCTTGAGTCCACCCGGCTCCTCAACCGTAATCTATGAGTCACCTGAAAAAGATAAGGGAAGAGGTGAGTCACCAAGACTCAGTGCATAATCCCCCTCCCGATTTTAGCAACATTCTTACACAAATCATAATCAAGCAAACATATCATGCACCCAAACCTAGCCATCCACAACTCTTTTTTCTACCCCGTGTGGTACCAAACCACTAGTGGTGCCAAACCACTGGTGACCCAAAGTCACTGATATCAATATAAATGTGGTACCAAACCACTGGTGACCCAAAGTCACGAATAATCCATATATAGGGCCAACCCACGTTGTGATACCAAATCACTGGCGACAATCCCGTCTTATCAAATGTGGGGCCAAACCACTATGGTACTAAGCCACTGGGACGAGTCGCTATGTGGTGCCAAACCACAGGTGACCCAAAGTCACGAATATCAACTGTGGTACCAAACCACTAGTGGTGCCAAACCACTGGTGACCCAAAGTCATAAATATCAAATCTTCCCCCTCTTCTCATATCACCCACAATAATGCACATGCATATACATATCATGCCAACATGCTTAATCATTAAACATATATCGAACATAACGTAGATAATAGTATCAGAAGTCATGTATCTTAAACTCGTCAAAACGGACTTACCCGAAATCCTTGCTCATACCCATAAGGGTACCATATTGAAATCTACATAGTTTTCGGCTTTTAACATAGTTTAGGTTATTAGCACATTTACATAGATTATGAAGTGTGTAAGATACACACCTGGTTAACAACGCGACTATCGAACCCCGTAGATCAAGATCTAACGCACTAGATCCCCCTTCCTACATTCGGCCAACAACAAAGTCATTAGAAAAAACCATTCGACCAAACCTATAAATCCCAAAGAGTTAACGCATAAACTAACCACAATCCTTACCTTACTCCTTTCGTACCTTACGCAAATCTTGAAACACCCGATGACAAGCCTTCCTTACAATCGGTCAAGATCTTAGACAACATGACAAATAGCCTTCGGCTTTTCAAAAGATTAAGAGAAGGGTTAATCGACATGTATCCTTACCATTGACTACAATAAAACCGATTGGTAGAGTAGATGGCCACGATCCACTACTTCAAAATCCTTAAGAACCTAGGAGAATCCGATTCCATGGATGAATAAGAATCAAGACAAATGCCAAAATTCAGCTTTTGTTCCATGTGAGTTGATAGAGAAAAGAAGAAGTGATAAGAAAGATTCGGCCAAGAACACTTACCTGCTCCAAAACTGATTAGAGAAGAAGACAAGGGAGATCTACGCTTGATTGATGTTCGGCTACAAGTTAGAGCGAGAAGAGAAAGTAGAGAGGTTTCGGCAATAGGGTAAGGTGATCAAGATGGATTGGGCTATGGCTTAAGAAAGGAAATCAAAAGAGATTCAGTCAAAATGGATTGAGAGAATGGGAGGGGAGTCTTCGGTTTGAATGATGGTGAGAAGAAGACGAAAGAAACAATAGAAAAGAGTGGCTTGAGGAAGAAGAAGATTCGGCCAACCAAATAAGTATAGAGAGCAAAATGAGATGAGGTTTAGGGAGAATAGTGTTTCGGCTTCAAAGAAAATAAGAGAGGATTTCAAATGGGATTCGGCTTAATGCTCAAGAGAGAAATCGACAAGAACCTAAAGTGTTTTCGGCTTTTGTTTCAACAAAGTGCGCTAAGGAGAAATCGACAAGGGCTAAGGGATTTCGGCTTTTGGTTCAAAAGAACTGCACCAAGGGGAGCCTAGCCGAAAATGCACATCTATCCTGACTAAGGAATTTCAGCACTCCTCCTAAGTCTTTCATCTGAATACTCCTCCTCACACCATTCAAATTTCGGCAAACTCTTCAAACTTCTCCTGGGCAACCATTCAAATGAGTTTGAATTATTCAAACTCCTAAATTTCCTCTCTTTTCATCTGTTCAAATCTGTTTGACTCCATCCATCCTTATCTTCCAGAGTCCATCCTGAGCACACCACTTCCTCAGCTTTGGCGTAAAAAAGAATAAGCAGAAAGGGATTTCTGTAGCTTGAACCCAAGCTCTCCTTCCGTGCATGTGGCGTCACCTCTCAAGGCTCTAAGTGGCGCCTCCTTGCCACTTTACCACTGGGTTATTTGTGCTAAAGTTCACCACATAAAACACTTAACCCCTAGCTCCTTCAGCTCCCCTTAACCAAAGCTTAAAAACAAAATTTTTCCTATAGCTCGGGCCTACCCTTGGCTCATACCTAGACCCTAAGACACCTTAATTAACAACGCAATCAAGCCATAAACATGCAAACAATTCAAACATAATAGCCCCTATTTAAGGATATTACACAGTCGTTGTGGTCAAAGCACCACTTCTGTTACTATCCCAAATACAAATTCTTTCATAGAGAAGTCACTTGTTGTGGTTATGCCTCACTTCTATTACTCTCACAAAATACAAGTTATCTTAATGTATAAATTGATTGTTGTAGTCAAGACACCACTTCTATCACTTTTTCATAGAGAACTCGATTGTTGTGGTCAATGTATCACTTTCATTACACTCCTAAATGAAATTTATCTTAAAGGAGAAATTGATCATTATGGTCAAGGCTCCACTTTCATGAAGAAGTCAACCATTATAGTCAATGCACCACTTCTATTACTTTCTCAAAATAAGAATTATCTTAATGGAGAAATTGGTCATTGTGGTCAAAGTGGTTATTTCTACCTTACATACAACCTCGCAGGATTAGAAGTTATTCCTACCTTGCATACTACCTCACGGGATATATCCCTTTAATATTCTTTTTACCTAGCGAGAATGTTCCTCTGTGGATGTAATAATGTGCATGTCTAGATACATACTTAATTCTATACATTTGTTTTATTTTTTATAATAATATATAATGATAAACCTATCATGCTTGGTTTTCTTTGAAATAGGTATCATTGCAGGGATCGTGTAACAACTCGATTTAGGGCCTAGTCAGAATAGTGGTGTGAAACCACAATTCCGAAGTGGAAATATGAGTTTAATGATTTTTATGAGGCTTATGAGGTGGTTGCATGATTGAGTGAAAATTTCATGAAGAAATTTTATTAATTAGTGAATAAGTTGTCCATTAAGACTAAATTGTAATGATTAGAGAATATGAGATTCTAGAAGATTTGAGTATAAAATAGAATTATAAAAATTACTAGAGGTCCTTATTTAGCAATTAGACCATTAGATGTTAAGATGGACAAAAATGGACATGGGAAGGAAAAATCTTAAGGAAGGGGCCTTAAGGGCATTTTAGTCATTTGGTTAATAAATGAATTAAAAGGGAAAATAAGTCAAAATTTGTGTCCATCTTCTTCAAGCCATAGCCAAATTTTACAAGCCCTCCATAGCTGGGGTTTATTCAACTTTCAAGCTTGATTGTAAGTATCTTTTAGCCCCGTTTTTAATGTCCTTCGTATTTTTGAAATCCCCGTAGCTCAATTTAGATATTTCTAGCTATATTTTGAGCTAGAATTCATGTTCAAAAATTTAGCCACGTATGAAATGCATCTATTTTGATGTTTTATTGAAGAATATGAAAGTTTGATGTATGATAAACATCTTTTTCTAAATGAATTTCATGAAAAATGCATAAAAGGATCAAATTGTAAAAGTTGTAGAAATGGTCATACATGAGTGAAATAGTCGAAAATTTATTGTTGATATAGTTGAGAATATGATTCGGCTAGGCTTGAAATGCAAGAAAGTTGAATGAAAATCATTTTACGAGCCTAGGGTCAAAAGTGTAAATATGAGAAGGTTTAGGGGCAAAATCGTATTTTTTCTAAAGTATGATTCATGAGTCAATTTAGTCAATATGAGTATTAAACAAGTGAATTTGTTATTATAGATCAAGAAATACGAAGCCCGGATTAAAATCGAGGCAAAAACAAAGTTGTGGACTAAATTGCAGTTCTACACATATTTTGGAGTACTGAGGTAAGTTGGTATAAATTTAAGGCTTTATGTGTATTTACGTTAAATCACTTATTATGTTTTTGAATATACTTAATTTACTTGAAAAAAAATAATAATGCCTTAATAAAGAAATCAACGAGCACAAAAAATGAAAGTCCCGATTGAAGTCTTGGAATAAAGAGGATAGCTATGTCATAACATGAGACAAGAAAAGCCGTGTAAGACCATGTCTGGGACATGGCATCGGCATCAAGGAATATAGGTCCCGTGTAAGACCATGTCTGGGACATGGCATTGGCACCAAACGTAGATCCTGTGTAAGACCGTGTCTAGGACATGGCATCAGCATTGAATAAGGAAGGTCTCGTGTAAGACCATGTCTGGGACATGGCATCGACACCATACAAGGAAGGTCCCGTGTAAGACCATGTCTGGGACATGGCTTCGGAACCAAAGGAAGATCTCGTGTAAGACCATGTCTGGGACATGGCGTCAACATCAAGATAAGAAATCTCGTGTAAGACCATATCTGGGATATGGCATTGGCATCGTGAGGTGATTCCATGTAATACCATATCCGGAATATGGCATTGACATCAAGATACATGTTTGATGAGATTGAATATCCTTTGTTATTCTGAGAAAATTCAACGGGCTAAAAAGCCAAGTGTGAAAGAGGTAACAAAGGAGTTAAGTGAACAAAGATAGTAACAATTTAAGCTACTCAAGGATGATAAAGAGTTTTGTTTAAGTTAAGGAAGTTAACGATCTGAGTTTATGATTACTTTAGCTAAAGCGCTAAATTATGTGACTAAGTGATACAGGTACCACGAATAAGATACAAGTATGAAATTGTATTGTGATTTAAGATGGGTAAGAGTAGGTATGAGTAAGTATGCTTGAGTACTTGATGCTTATATTGTTCATATATCATGAGATGAATGAGTTATTTTAAGTATTTACGTTATTACATAAATTTCATGCAAACTTACTAAGCTATATGCTTACCCATCCCTTTTTCCTTTTTCCTTGTAGTTTCGCCAAGCTAGTTCGGGAATCATAGAAGTCGGAGCTCGGATCACACTATGAATCATTATTTTGGTATAGCCAAGTTGCTTTTTGCTAAGTATGGCATGTATAGAGATTATACCATTTTGAGTTCTATCATATTGGGAGCCAAAGAATTGGCTATTAAAGTTACTATTCTTTTTGTATATGGCCCAAGTGATAGGTCAATATTTGTTAAGTTATATATATTAATGATGATGAGTTTTATGAACTCTATAGGTGATGTTTTAGGAATTATTCATAGTACATGAATTGCTTGTGTTGGCATAAGTGTGTTTATGTTTCAGGGTGGCAATTGGCTTGGAAAATAACCTCTAAGTGTCCACACGGGTAGACACACGGGTGTGTGTCTAGGTCGTGTGTGACACATGATCAACCCCCTTAGGTGTGTTGATAGGCCGTGTGCTCCTTAAGGGGTTGCTGACGTCATAAACAAAATACCCCTAGTTTTCACACACGGGTGAAGACACGGGTGTGTGTCCGGCCGTGTGAAAACCCTGTAGGTTTGAAATAAAAATAAATTTTACACGGGCTGGGAACATGGGGGTCTGTGAGCACACGGCCTGCCCACACAGGCGTGTCCCAAGTCACACGGGCGTGTGACCTTTGTTTAGGAAAATATTTTTTAAGGAGTGTAAAAGTTTTCGGTTGAACTCCGAAACCTTTCGGATGTATGTTTAAGGCCTCGTAGGCCCATGATATGCATGTTATGTCTAAGAAAGAAAAGTTTTAATTTGGAATGAAATTTTATAGCCTGTTATTGCATGTTCAAGTAAGGTCAAGCATGGTAATGCCTCGTATCCAGTCCCAGCATCGGACCCGGGTAAGGGGTGTTACAGATCGACCCGTATAAACAACGAGATAGTAAAAGTGAAGAAGAATGAACACAAAATTTTACGTGGAAATCCCTCAAAGAGGGAAAACCCATTAGAAAAAGAGGCTTTGACTTTTCACTAAATGAGTAAATAAACGATAGTACAATATGGATAAAATACCCTAATTGTATAACCTGTACATTACCCAAAACCCCGAATACAAAGCTCAAAATTCCAAAGAGAAAATCAATAAACAAAACCCTAAATCTTATAAGGCAGTCACGAAAGGGGTACAAAGTACTCTCCATAATTACCACAAAACTCTCACCAAAGCTCATATGCCACTACATCTTGTCTCCATCAAAGAAAAAGCCTACGGTTACATCTTGATTGGCTTGTTAAAATAGGGATACAATAGCCCCTTTAAATAGGCTAAGACTAGAGTTCTAATTATACTAAAATATCTCTAGAATAACCAGTGTCTAACTAGGAGAAAAAATTGTGCTTGAAGTCTAAAATGTAGCTGCCAAATACAACACGTCGTGATGTCACAACATCCTATTCTCCTAATCACGACATCGTCCATTGTGTCGTCCTGGCGAGCTGGCGCTTCTTGTCCTGATGTCGGGCCCAATTCATTTATATAGCATCATAGCTCATCTTAATCTGATTTCAAATTTAAAATTTATTTCAACATTCAACATTTTCACATATATTCGATTTGATCCTTAAGATTATCATTCCATTCAAATCAGACCAACACCATTCATTTCTAGCAAGATGCCTCACTTTAAAATCTTACCATGAAAAATCAATTCATTACGCAACAATGCAAAATAATTCATATAAAAATAAAAATTGTAAATTGTGAGCTATTCATTGACAATTTTGTCTTTTCCTTTCTTTTTCGAGGATTTCGGGTCGACGTTAGCTACGAATTAAGACAAACATAAAAAATTATCAATACACAAACAATTTCACATTCAATTGTTAATTTAAGCAACTTTTGTATTTTATCCAATTTAGTCCCTAAACCAGGACTTACATTACTTTCAATTCTAACCTCAATTTTTCATGTTGGTTCACCTTTATTGGACTTTATATTTCTAAATTTCTACAACAAATTTTGAAATTTGTGCATTTTAGTCGTTATTGAAAAAAATCATCAATTGACTTTACAATTTAGTCCTTTTCAACTTTAAGCTTAAATTTTATCAAATTATTACCTAAAACTCCAAATATCCAACAAAGGAAACATCTTAAATCTTTAACAGTTACAAAAAAGTACATGGACTAATTTGCAGCAACCAATTTTAGAATTGAAGTTGGAAACCTCTAGGTCGAACATTCTCTTTTCTTTCTTCTCACCTCAAGGTTGCATGAACAATTTGGGGAAAAATGTTTTATTCTCCACTAAGTTTCTTTTCTTTATATTTTATTATTAACTTATTTTATTTATTTTAACGTATAATGTTATAATATTTTCAAAGATTAAAACCTATGTTATCGGCGACTATAATTAAAACAATGGTTCAATTGCCTCATGAGTCCCTTAACTAAGTTCTACATAGTGATTTATTAACAATTGAACATTTGACACTTTTATGATTTAGTCCTTTTATCCCAATTAAGCAGTAATTCGACAAAATTACTTGACCGAAATTCAATTCACTTTTGATATAACTTCGTAAATATTTAGTAAAAATATTTACGGGTCTGGTTTATTGAAATAGTGTACCAAAATTGAATATTTTGACACCACTAACTTTCGAGCTGTTACACATACCTTCCAACTCAATCATTGATTTCTAGCTTAAGGCATCAACAACAACATTCTCTTGACCGGGATAATACTTGATCACAACAATCATAGTTCTTTAGCAACTCAATCCAACGCATTTATCTCAAGTTAAACTCCTTCTGGGTAAGGAGATACTAAAGACACTTGTGACCAGTGTAGATAATATATCTCTCACCATACAAATAATGACGCCAAATTTTGAGCACAAATACCACACCAACTAACTCCAAATCATAGGTCGAGTAATTATGCTCATGTGGCTTCAACTATCTGGAGGCATATGCCACAAACTTACCATCCTACATCAAAACACACCAAAGGCTTGTATATGAAGAATCACTGTATGTAACACCCCTTACCCGTGACCGTCGCTGAAGTTGAGTAAGAGGCATTACTAGACTTGATTACAAGTTCAAGACATAAAAATTTAAAACTGTCAAACTGTGTCACGCCGACTAAAATGACTGTAACTCGAGTTAAAAAACTCGAAATTCAGATCCGTAAATTTTCCTTGAAACTAGACTCATATAAATCTTCACCATAATTTTTCCAGAATTTTTCAAGTGGCCAATTAGTACATTTTATTCGTCAAAGTTACCCTTATTACACAGCTTGACAATTCTGACCTGTCTCTTTAAAAATGCAGTTATCTCATTGCACAAATTTCATATACTGTTCTTGTTTATACCAATGAAAAATAGACTCATTAAGGGTTCTACACATATAAACTATGACTCCTAATTATTTTTTTACAATTTTTAACAATTTTTCCAAAACAGAACAGTGACTCACGAATTCATTCAGAGCAGGTCTCTTTAAAACTTAATTATCTCATAATATATAAATCTTTTCCCTATTCTGTTTCTTTCATGTGAAAATAGACACTCTAAGGTTCAATTTCATAACTCATTCACCTCCAAATTCAATATACCCTATTTTTGGTGATTTTTCTAACTCACGACACTGCTGCCATTACAAGCTGTTTTGTCGCATTGTAAAAAAAATGAACTAGCTTCTAACCGAACCTACCTACATCTTGAATTCAAGGATTCAATTCATATACAAACATTTCCTTAATAAAAACGATTAACTTGATTAAGAATGCATAACCATTGCCACCATGAACCAACATACATTTCAAAAACACACCAACGTACTTAACTAAAAATTTTAGCCATATTCGCATGGCTATTTTTACACATAAACCTTAAGATTCCATCAAGCAAAAACCAAGTCTTTCCTATACATGCCTTCGCTTAAAACCAAAATGAAAGAGTACCCAAAATGTAGATTGATAGTGTGAGCGACTTTCCGACGATCCCGATGAGCTTATGGCTTGCTTCTAATCTATAAAACAGAGGAGACATTTCACATAATTAAGCTTACTAGCTTAGTAAGTCCTAACTCATGATAATAAAGCATTTAACTATTTACGAAATGAGAACAATCAACATATGGCATTTCACATAGGCAAATAAGTAAATAGTTTATACAAAGCCAAAAACTAGTAATTCAAGAACCTAAGTGAATTAGAAATCAATTCCTTAGACCTACATTTCTTCGTAGTTCATATAAGCATATCGCATGGGAATCTACTTCCTTAACGTTTATACATGAAAACCAATTGTTCCATAATAACACGTTCTAAGCTCGACTTCCGTCATATTACATCTATCAATATTAACTTCGAACACATATAACACAAATCTCCCGATATTAATTTGATCCAAGTAATAATAAACATAACATACCTTACATGTTTACTCCAAACCATATACTTAACAAATTAGTCGTAATTAGTCTTGAACAATAATTCGATTCCCTTTGGTAAATATATCATCACAGGCATCAAGCTCCTAAGGCGAAAAGCTCGAAAAGTAACACCGCACAAGGCCCGCTAGGCGTAAAGCCCGATAAATAACACCAAAGACGAGGCTGCTAGGCGTAAAGCCCGATAAATAACACCAAGACGAGGCTCGCTAGGCATGAAGCCCGATTATGTCACCGGCACAAGGCCTCGCTAGGCATAAAGCCCGAATGTCAAGAATAGTTTTACATACTTTTCGCATTTCGCTGTCACATATTGAACCATATCGTTTATTCACATTACGTTAAGTATATTTGAAATCAACCCAATTCATCATCATCACATTCGCCACTTTATGGTTTTACACCAACTCATACGCTTTCTATCATTTATTAAATTTGTAAATAACCTTAAAACATAAGATTGCTCAAAAACTTACTTGTGCACCTTGCATTAGCCAAATAAATTCACTTCAATACTAAACATTTACATTCGGCTATGTCATGAATTCATACTTTAAATTTCTACAATTTATCATTCACTGAATTCGTAATTAACTTATTTACATATTTTAACTAAAGGACTTACCTTAGAAGTAGATAGATTCAAAATCTCCAACTATTCGCTTAGTTTAGCTTTTCCTCGCTCCAACTTCTTCTCTTTTTGATCTTGATCTAATTTGGTTCAATTAAACCAATTAAACCACACTTCCATTCAATTCGAAAGCAAAATCATAAAATAAATAATTTCAAGACATAAACATTTGCATTCGGCATTCATCCACTACTTTGTTCAAGTGCATTCAAAAATACTTGGGAACACTTTGATAGTAATCTCATCGATGTGCTTTAACTTATAACTTACTTTCTTAACTATAGCCATACATTAACTTTATATAATTATACATATATAACCGAATACAATAGCTCAAATTCATTCTCTCTTATGGCGAAAATGTCAATTTAGTGCACCCTACTTCTTCTTAAACATGAGACCAAGTAACAAGCTAATTACTCACAACTTAATTTCATTTTTCCAAATTAATATTAGCTTGCTAAAACCCTTTCATTATTTTTTTTTGAGTAACTTTGTCATCATACTTAGTTCACCCATTAACTATATCTAAGTATAATCCTCCATCCATGGCTAATTACCATATATGTGTATAACCGAGCATCAAAACAAGAGAAAGGTTTCTTGAATGGTTGTCTCACATTCGGCCAAAAACAAGAACATCCCCACGCCTAAATCCAACAATCTTCTTAAACATGCTCAAGATACTTCTTCTCATTTTGTCTAGATTTATGTATACAACAAAGTATAATTTCTCATCCATGGCCGAATTTCCTCAAGTTTAAGATCAACCATTTTCTACTTGTTTTTCCCTAATGATCAAAGAAATTAACACAATCTAAGGGCAGGTTATTAAGCTAGAATTCAACTCTTACCTTCATTCACACATGCAATGGCCGAATTTGAGAGGATGAATTTCCTTCTCTTCTTGATGATGTTTTCGGGTAGAAGATGAATGGGGGAAGAGAAAGAAATTTTCTTTTGTTTAATTCAATTTTTCACCCATTTTAGCATGCTTATGATATAATAATACTAAAAAAATAATATACATAGGAAGCATAATATTCTTGCATGCTTGCAGTCCACCTTGTTCAAAAAATGGGAATTTGACATGCAAATCCCCATGTTTAATGGACAATTCACTTAGCCCTCTTTTTATTAATGCCCACTACATTGGTTTTTCTTGCAATTTAGACCTTTTTGCAAATTAAACACTTAGATGGCTAAGATTTTCCACTAAATTTTCACACTCACTAAATCACATATAATGATACACAAACATAATATTTAAAATATCTCTCGTGCTCTGGTTTGTGGTTCAAAAACCACCGTCCGATAGGGTCGTCGAATTGGTCTCTACTGCAGTACCACACTTACTCTTTCCCAGACTCTAGCAGAATCAATACTAGTACTTCAGTCAAAATTGTCTTGAGCTTCTCGAACCTCCTCTATCTTTTATTAGTTTTCTCAAACACGACATTCTTTTGTAGTAGCTTCGTTAAGGGTGCAACTATAATGGAAAACCCCTTAACGAACCTATGATAATAACCAAACAAACCCAAGAAACTTCGAACCTCGATAACACTCTTCGGCGGTTTCCACTCTACAATCGCCTCAATCTTCTTCGGGTAAACTCAGATTCCTTTTACCGACACACCATATCCCATAAACATCACCTCTTTCAACTAGAACTCGCACTTGCTCAACTTTACCTACAATTGCTTCTCTAATAAAATCTGAAGAATATCATCTATAAAGGAAATTACAAACTTATTCAGATATGAGTGAATGACATGATTTATCATATCCATAAATGCAGCTGGGGCGTTACAAAAAAAAAAAAAATAGCATGACCTAGAACTCATAGTGACCATAACGAGTTCTGAAAGCCGCCTTTAAAATATCCGACTCTTTCACCTTAAGTTGATAGTATCCAGGCCTCAAATCAATCTTTGAGAACACAATCGCTCCTCTAAACTGATCGAACAAGTCATCAATCCAGGGCTATAGATACTTTTTTTATGGTCGACTTATTCAACTATCGGTAATTGATGCATAGCCTCAAAGTACCATAATTCTTTTATACAAACAAAACCGACGCACCCTAACGTGACACACTCGGTCGGATGAAACCTCGACCAAGCAATTCATGCAACTGTATCTTCAAAACTGAACTCCATTTCTTGGTCTGGCGACGAACTAGGCAACTCTTATGGAAACGCATCACGAAAATCCCTTAGTGTGTGGATATCCTGAACTCTCATCTCCTTACTTCCTCAATTCAGCACATGGGCGAGGTACGCCTCACAACCTTTGCCCATCACGTTCTAAGCCTTAGTTGCTGAAACCACGTTGGAAAGAAGTTTGGGTCTCTCCCCAACAACCACGACCTCTCGACCTGTAACCTCCCAAACCCGACCTAGACATTATGGTCGAATCGGGAAGGCCACATTGAACACCGTAGTGTCGAACTTACCCTAATGATAGTTAAAACCTTCAAGTACTTCTTTTTATAAAAAATTGGTTTTTATTGTTAGCTTTGAAAAACGTCCATTTACTTTGTCCAACCATACTTAACTCAAATTAGCGAATTAGGTGAGTTTTTGTAAAACCTTACTAACAGCGTTGGCTTTGAAAAATCATTTTCTTATCTTCTTAGCAGCAAAAATGTACCATTACTAGTCAAATTATTAATTTAGTCATATATCATGCATAGTCTATTTCAACATATTTATAAAAACCATGTATCTATACCAAATATGTGTGTCATGCATGCATGAAAAACCCAAAAATCCCGAATAGTTCCAAACCACAATTTAAAGAAACTTTACAATCCAAAACCAAATAATAATAAAATAACCTAAAAATATAATTAAGTTAAAATAATATGATGAAGTAAAGTCCAAAGCCCGCTTATACATCCGCATGCCTATTTCGATCCTAAGCTCGATCATTACTTGAGAAGTTGAGATAATGGGGTGCCTTTAACAAGCTCAGTGTGAGTCTAAACGAGTATTAATTATTCATACAGGCAATTTCATAGAGGTACCAATAGCACAATCAAACATTAACAACAATAATTTTCAAATGCACAAGATCGTGAAAAATGCGCAAGTGAGATCCTACCCATACCATCCACTACACACCACGAGTTTCCCAGAACCCGTCTGCCAAACTCCAACGTATGTGAGCAATGCTCAATGTGGTAAAACCACAAATAATCAATAATATAGTGAAATTGCCAAATAAATAATGCGGTATAATCGCCAATCCCCTTGGTACTCCAAATGCAGTGCACTAACTAAAAATATATGTGGACTTATTATGCCGCTGGTACTTCACGGAACTCCTCCATCAACCACAAAATCCCATTCCAATGCACATGCAATATGTCATACAAATTCATACACAATCACATTTCAATACTTTTCACATTTATTCGACATGCTCAACATGTCCTCAATAATCACATACCTTTAGAGAAAGGAAATAGTGTTTCAATTTTCAAATTACCATTAAGATGGATATTGACGTTCAATTCAGATACTTTACGAATTTCATTGTGCACCAATATCAACCTCACATATATATATCCTAGTAAATATTTCATGCATTTAAACCATGCATAAAAAAAATATCTCAACATTTCATACCATTCCATCAAAAATTCTCATATCACATAATATAACTATGCATAACAATCTCAATTACACATTCATATAGTCAAACTAGCAATTTTTTCAACACATCGCAAAACTAATATATTGGAAACTAATCAGCAAGCTAATTACCATATATAACATAACATTTATCATTATCAAACAATTTTTCCAAGTTTAAGACCCACACATTATTTTTCACTTTCTCGCAGCACCCTAGTGAATCTTCCAATTTTCCTTAGTAAAACTTTATACGATCCTAAACACAAATTCAGTATAAAATAAATCAGTTTACCACTTAACCAAATCCCAATTACCCACTGATTGTGTCTGTCGAGTCTTAAAATTTATAAAAAGAATGATCGAACCTAGAAACTAACTCTGACAACGATTTGAGGCAAGCGCACCTATCAAACAGTAGTATAGTTTAGGCAAGACCGGAATGTTGAATCCCAAAGGAACCAAAAGTACTAATACTAACTTTCTTTCTATTATTTAGCCTAAGAATTAAGATATTTATTTATCTAATCTAAAATTAACTATCAACTAAACTAAAGATGCAAAGACAGAAAGGATGAATTGAGAAAATAACTTGAAAGAAAACCAATTAATTAAAACGACACCCAAGGAAGAATCCACCTAGACTTCACTTGTTATCTGACTCTGAACCAGATGATTTATTCATTTGACTTGATCCATAAGATTCCCTAAGTTATATTAAACCCTCTCTCGAAGCGAATAACATCTAACCCTAGGTTGATTAATTGAAATCTCTTTCTAATTAAAACCCCTAGAATCGCATTAACTCAATCTATGAACTCCCATATTAGGTTTCACCCTAATCTAGTAAAATCTCGTCACTCTATCTCTAGGCGCGCGATCAACTCTGCTTGATTATGCTAGATTTACTCTTAAGTAGAGACTTTTGCTCCTCCACCTAAGCACATCATACTTGAATTTATATCCCATAAATATCAACACAAGAATTAAGAACACATATTTAAGAACAAGTCAAATATTTATCATATAGTTCAGCAAACGATAACAAGATTCATCTTAGGTTTCATCCCCCTCAGGTATCTAAGGGTTTAGTTCATAACAATAAAAGAAAACATCTCAAAAGAAAAGATAAAACAAAACATAAGAAATCCCTAAAACCCCCTGAAGGAATTGAAGGAGAGATCCTCCGTCTTGAGTATAACTCCGGCTTCTTGAGATGGATCAACTGGCTATCTTTGAGTAAATTTCCACAAATCTGACCTTTCTGGCTCGGCTCCTTGGCCTGGCTAACTGTCCCCTTCTAGGTTATACTTAGAGGGTTTATATAGGCTTTTGCAACGGGTTTCTTTGCCCTTAAGTATCCTTTTCCGAGTGAAATTGCTCTTCTCCACGTCAGAGACACGGCCATGGTACATGCCCGTGTGAATCGTGGCCAGGCCGTGTTCAGACTTTTAATGAGGCACGGCCGTGTGGTCTTGGGCCCAGGCCGTGTCGATTTCCATTTTGGCCCAATTTAGTCCGTTTTAAGCCCGTTTCTCATTCTTTTAGTCATTGGGTGCTCTCTTGGGTATAAAACATGAAAAGAAAGGATTAAGAGCACCAAATTACATAAATCGAGGCTTAAATCATCCAAAAGCATGCTAAATGTGGGCTTAAAATATGTTACTTTTTCAGTTTATCACCCACTTATGGGTTTAAACCAATTTTCAAATTAATATCTATTTTAAGAATTCAACTAGATCGATCTTGGAGTTCAAAATTTCAGATTTAGGAATAATTTTTTTGAGGGAAAATTATAAAAATATAGAAAAGGAGTTGGTGCACAATCTTGATGCAAAAAGAAGAAGAAGAAGATGGTGAAAGGGGAAGTGTAGGCAACGACCACAATGGAGGAAAAAGGGAAAAGAAAAAGAATTTGAGACGAAGAGAGGGAGAGGGGGTTAGGGACGGATAAAGTAGAAGAAAATGGGTTAAAAGGATGATTATTTTGATAAAAAAATTGTATTTATACTAGGTTTACTAAGATTGGATGCCAACACATAAAAAAAACAAGGGAATTTGCAAAAAAAATAATTTATTTTGTAAAAGTTGAGACTTGAACTTGGGACCTCCAACTAACCTTTAGGCTTTCACATTTAATGACTAACCATTGGGTAAATTCCCTATTTTTGATATATTTTTAAATTTTATGGAGCTAAATTTGGGATGTTACAGCTTTACCCCCTTAAAGAAATATCATCCTCAAAATTACCTATTTCGAAGAGATGAGGATACTGAAGCTGAATTGAGTCCTCCAGCTCCCAAGTAGCCTCTTCGATGCCATGATTTCTCCACAGTACTGCAACTAATGGAATTTTCTTTTGTCTTAGAACTTTGTTCTCACGTTCTAATATTCGAACCGGTTCCTCTTCAAATGATAAATCTGGTCTAACTTCAATCTCCTCAACTGGAACAGTATGCGAGGGATCAGATTGATACTGTCTCAAAATCGAGACATGAAACACATCGTGAATATGATCTAACTCAGGTGGCAACTCCAGTTGGTCAGTCACAGAACCAACCCTTTTAAGCACTCGATAGGGACCAATGAATCTAGGGCTTAACTTGCCCATTCGACCAAATCTCAAAACTTTCTTCAATGGAGAGACTTTAAGGAAAATGAAATCCCCAACATTGAAATCAATGTCCTTGCACTTCAAATTGGTATATGACTTTTGTAACCTCCCAAACCCAGCCTAGACGTTATGACTAGATTGAGATGGCTACATTAGCCACCGAAATGGCTAAGTTAACTTACGTTACTTTTTAAGACTTTAAATAAACTCACTTTAGAGAAAATCGTAGTTGTACTTTGAGTTAGCTTAAAAGCATTCATTCATTAGGTCATGTATGCTTAGGATTCATTTTATTGTTGACAGTGTTGTTTTAGAAAAACAATTTGCTTGTCGCTTTTCTTTAAAAAGAAACTCGAAGTTAAACTAATGCAGGGGAAAAATCCAATTTTCAAGTCATTTTGGAAAATTAGTTGCCTTACCGATTTATTTTTCAAAAACAATTCATTGCAATGTAATGGAAACTAGAGAACAATATCAAATTGTAATTAAGCCTGATATCATGCATTATCTGATTATTATGCTTGAGTAATCCATGCATGCAAAAATCCCTAAAAGATACCTAGCCACAGACTAGAAGTAATTAAAAATTACAAGCCAAAACCAATAAAGACTTAATAATACTTAATTAAAAATAGTAATAATCCAAGGTCCAAGTTGATTCTTCGAATGCCGAGTCCAGTTCTAATTTTGAGGTTTACTTAAAAAGTTAAACACTATTGGGGGGTGAGCTTAAGAAAAGCTCAGTGTGAGTCAAATAATTATTTAAACGGGCAAAAACATCAAATACAGTGAAACATATTAGCATTAACAGAAGAAAACAAAACCATCCTTCTTCTTTACGAACAGTACCGGTGCTCCCCACGGTGACATACTCGGTCGGATGAATCCTCGATCCAGTAGCTCTTGGATCTGAGCCTTCAACCCTACCAGCTCCTTCGGCCCCATCCTATAAGGGGCAATGGACACCAGAGCCATTCCCGGTAGGAGCTCAATGCTGAATTCGACCTCACAATTTGGTGGCAACCCCGAAAGCTCTTCAGGAAATACATCCAGAACTCCTTTACCGTCCTGACATCCCCAACAGACAAACCTTTAACATCAGATGTGCTGACATAGGCTAGGAACGCCTCGCACCCCTTGCGAAACAATTTTTTGGCCCTTAATGCTGAGACTATATTAGATAAATAATCCCTTCGCTCTTCTATCACGACCACCTCCTCAATCTCTAAAGACTTCGGTACCATACATTTAGCAGCGCAATCCAAATTGGCACGGTGTTTCACTAACAAGTCCATGACCAAAATGAGATCGAACTCGCCAAATGACAGTTACATCAAATCCGCCAGAAAGACAACCCTTTGGACCTCTAGAGGCACATCTCTAAATAGTTTATTCATTCTAACCGACTGTCCCATGGACTAATCACTGACAGTTCCCTATCAGCAAGTTCAAACTGTATGCCCAATGTTCCCGACACAGTATATGCAACATACGAGTGTGTAGACCCAATGTCAATTAAAGCTGTAAATGGCACATCATGAATGAGGAATGTACCAATTATGACGTCAGGTGCGTCGCCATCTTCTCGCCCCCGAGTAGTATATACCAATGCTGCCTATCTCACCTCTGTGTTACCGGCACCTCTACTCGGTGCTCCTCGACCTCGTCCAAACCTATTTCCCCATCTGGCTAGACCACGGCCTCTCGGTGGCTGCTGACCACCTCTCCCTAGCTGCACATAGCCTTGACCTGCAGCTTGCATCTGAACAGGCCTCTGAGTACAGTCTCTAACCTGATGATCACTGGAGCCACATTTGAAACACGCCCCAGTTCTTTTCCAGCACTCTCCCAAATGAGGTCTCCCACACTCAGCGCAAGGCTGCTGCCTGACCGCAACATTAGAAACCCCAACTCGGGCTGGCCCATCAAACCTAGGCCTCTTCCTAGGCCCACCAGAAGAACTTGAAGGCCCAAAATTCCTCTTACCTCTGCCCTTATCCTGTTCACGGTTCTAACGTTCTGAGTGTTTCACATCCTAGGTAATCTTAGCCTTCTCGACCAGGGAAGCGAAGTCTCTTTCCCTCTGTGGGGCTATCAGTACCCGCAACTCATCCTGAAAACCATCCTCAAACCGCACGCAACGCTCATATTCAGTTGCGACTATGGCCCAAGCGTACCGACTCAATCCCAGGAACTCTATCTCATACTCCACTACAAATTTATACCTTTGAACCAGATTCAAAAATTCTTTTCTTCGAGCATCCACATAACTTGCCCCGACATATTTTTCTTGGAAGGCCGCCTTAAAGAAGTCCCAAGTCACACGGTCAGCCTGCGTGCCTTCCCTCACGGTAAGCCATCATTGGTATGCCTTATCTCGTAGTAAGGACATTACTACCTTAAGTTTTTGCTATACCGTGTAGTCAAGATCATCCATTATTCGCTCAACCGCCTCCAACTAGTATTCTGCTACATTCGGGGCTACACCAGAGATGCCCCTGACCCAGTACTCGTTCAGAAATTGACCCTTGGGCCACTGACCCTCGGGGCTACATTCAGTCGCTCAGAAATTGACCCTCGGGCCACTGACCTAGTACTCGCTCCAGTAACCCTTTCCAGAACCGGTAGCATCACTTGGGACAAAGCATCATCCCCTCTAGCTCGGTCATGAGACCTCGTTTCAATCACTGGTGATACTGGCGCTTCCCTTTTAGGCATATGTCCTGATGCTGAGGACCCAGCCCTAGCACCTCGGCCTTTACCACGGCCACGTGTACCCTTTCGTGACCTCTTGTTCTCATATCGATGTAGCGTATTTTCTGATTAAAAAGTTTTTTGAATCAGCTTATAGTTCTCGTAATTATTAACAAGTATTTTATGAAAAGCAGTAATTATGGTTGTTCTCGCAGATCACATTTACTACAGTTTCAATCTCCTATAGTCTCGATTTCTACAGCTAAGGAGTTTTAGTATACTACTAATGTTCTTATTAGTTTCTTAGTACAGACATATCAGCATATAATAAAATATAGAGTAAATAAACTTATTGATTTGGTGCCTGAGACTTGGTGTGCCACACTTTTAGTAATATCACTACTTTTCTAAACCAGAATTTAAACAGATTTGAAAAATTTTCAAAACCCATTCCACAACCGAGTTTTGCAATCGGGCTCTGATACCATTAAATGTAACACCCCACACCCGGCCTAGACGTTATGACCGGATCTAGCGTACCACATCAGGTGTTGTTTGAAAACTTTGTATTCGTTGGAAAACTCATCTACGAATCAAAACTTCCTATCGTTCAAAAATCTCGATTTTCGTTGCTCATTAACAAAACAAGTTTTTCTCGAAATCATTCCTTTTTAAAAGTATTATTATGCATCTATTATTTTATTTTTAAAACCTTTTCTGTTACAGAGTTTGGTTTAAACAGTTGCGGAAACGTGATATTTTAAAAAAAGTAATTATTGTTTAAAACCCGTGTTTAATAAATTAGCAGTTTGTAAAGAAATACCAAACAAAAGTAAAAAACAATTCCAATGGCCTAATTACAAAAATTATTAACCTAAAAATTTAAGTAAAGTTGTAACACCCCAAACCCGGCCTAGACGTTACGACCGGATCTGGCATGTCACATGAAAGGAATGTCTAAAAACTGTGCGTTCGTTAAAAAGTTCGTATTCTTTATATTTATTGTGAAAAAAATCGAGTTTAAGTAATTTTGAATAAGAAACGATTTATTAACATTTTAGGAAAATCCAGAATTAAAATTCCATCAATAATAAGCAGGAACCAAATTAAAAGCTAAAATCAAATAAAATACCATAGGCCTTATTACATAACAGAATCCCAATATAATAAGTTCAAAACAAAGCAATGTAGTTTACTGTAAGAAATAGTAAGGCATGGCCACCTCAAGTCCACCTCGGCTCCCAAATCCGCAATCTAACGATTACACCGTAAATTAAGCAAAGGGGTGAGTCATCGAGACTCGATGTGCAAATCCCCATAAATGCAATCTGGCCTTAAGCCCACGTAATGAAGCATATTTAAACATGTATGCAATGCAAATTTCACCCCAACCTAGTTTTCCATCCTCTACACACCACCCGTACCAGCCAATCACACCGTGGGGATTACTAAATCGACCCTCCATCCGCTACACACCCTCGAAGGCAGTCGCTGCAGTCAACTGCACATCGCCCTTAATACGTGGCATAGCCACCAGATAATGTGACAACATCACCGGATACAGAATACTGTGACATGAGTCACCAGATACATAATATTATGACATGAGTCACCGGATTAATGTGGTAAAACCACCGGAACACTTCCCCTTATCATTATCATATCCCAAAGCCCATGCAACATGACATAATAATTCGTGTATGCAGTATGTTATGTATGCAAAACATATATCAAATATAACATATGAATTACCATCATATTCAAATAACAAATTGCATCATAAACAAGCTAATCAACCTCTAAGGGTATAATCGTAATTTTACCTACCAAGGGTATTTTCGTAATTTACCTTCTAGGGGTACTTTGGTAATTTACCCTGTCGAGGGTATTTCAGTAATTTTAAACCTGTAATGGCCTTTCTGAAGGCCTAATGTCGCCTCGAGCGACTCAACTACCATTTTCGGTCTTTACCAGACTATTGGGCCTAAAACCCGATTTCGGCCCATTCGGGCCCACACGCTCGTGTGGCCCATCTAGCACTCAATCTAGCCACGTATATGAGATTCACCTAGTCTAGTTCAATATATACTAAGCAATCATACAATTTACTCATATTGGCCCACGGGCCCATTAGGCCCACTTTGGCCCGTCGCGGCCCAAGCAGCCTCAACCCACAAGATTACTAATAGTGGCCTCAACTATTGCATCGAAGCCCCACACGTGCGCTTGCACGCTCGTGTGGCTACTATTGCCGTGTGGCCAACATTTCGACGCTTGCCGCTCTACAACTAGAGTAGAGAAGTACACACACACCTGATAGGAATCTGGTGCTAAACCGCGCTGCGACCACTCCTGTGCCCAAACGCCCACCAAGGTATGTTAACTCTCCTCCTGGCATGCTCTTTATATAGCTAGCTCTTCACCTTCATTCTTTGTGTCTTTCCGATGTGGGATCCCTTCGTCAGTAGAGTTTAAATTCAACTGAAACTCTTACCGTCCAATCCGTAAAATAAATACTCCCTTGCTTCTCATGAGATTCGAACCCAGGCTCCCTTGCAACATAATCCACGCCACTAGCCACTTGGCCACAAGCTCCTCTTGTGTCTTAAACCATGCGCAACTAAATTTGAATCTATAGCCAAATACTAAAGTCTATTTAAAAAGAAAACTAAAATGCAAAAGCCAAGACTTGAACCTTGGACCTCCTTCCTTCCTTGTGGCGTCACCCCATTGTCTCTTATGTTGCATCACTTTGCCACTACACCACACACTCCACTTGTGTCCTTTTCCTCCCTATTTTATTCTTAAGGCCTACCTGCCAACTTCCAGGGTTTTTTTTCACCTAAAACCAAAATTTCCCGAAAGCCAATATTTGATCCTGGGACTTCATAGAAGCCCTCTAACCTTCCAAAATCACTTATCCAATAGGTCCAACATGCACTAAAGTCATTCTCTAATTTTTTTTACACTATTACGCCTAAGGCCCATCAGGCTCAATTCTGCTAGGCCCAATTTCAGGATGTTACAAATCTACCCTCCTTAAAGAAATTTCGTCCCCAAAATATCCAACTAACTAACAGTCGTACATCCTAACTTACAACACTACACCCACGCTGCGCACTCTGATATACATTCTAACTAAATCTTGGAACCCCTTCACATAACCAACTATCTAACACCGAGGCAAACAGATATTTTCACACATACATACAATTCCTATATTCAAGAATCACATCCACACATTGTAGAATAAATACAATCATTCAGCATATAATAGAATGTAGTAAAAAGGAAACTTACGGATTTGGTGTCGGGGACCCAAGTGCCATACTTCCAGAAAACATGTATTTTTATTTTTATTTTTTTCTAAACCATATTTCAAACCAATTTTGAAAAACGTTTTTGAACCCATACCACAGCCGAGTTTTGAAACTGGGCTCTGATACCATAATTGTAACACCCCAAACCCTGCCTAGACGTTACGACCGGATCTGGCATGTCACATGAAAGGAATGTCTAAAAACTGTGTGTTCGTTAAAAAGTTCGTATTCTTTATATTTATTGTGAAAAAAATCGAGTTTAAGTAATTTTGAATAAGAAACGATTTATTAACATTTTAGGAAAATCCAGAATTAAAATTCCATCAATAATAAGCAGGAACCAAATTAAAAGCTAAAATCAAATAAAATACCATAGGCCTTATTACATAACAGAATCCCAATATAATAAGTTCAAAATAAAGCAATGTAGTTTACAGAAGAAATAGTAAGGCATGTCCACCTCAAGTCCACCTCAGCTCCCAAATCCGCAATCTAACGATTACCTGTAAAATTAAGCAAAGGGGGTGAGTCGTCGAGACTCAGTGTGTAAATCCCCATAAACGCAATCTGGGCCTTAAGCCTACAGAATGAAGCATATTTAAACATGTATGCAATGCAAAACCAAACCTAGTTTTCCATCCTCTATACACCACCCGCATTTGACCAATCACACCGTGGGATTACTAAATCGACCCTCCATCCGCTACACACCCTCGGCGCGCGCCGCATTGCGAATCGCACATCGCCATGTACGTGGCATAGCCACGGATAATGTGACAACGCCATCGGATACGTGAGAATCTTTGTGACATAAGTTACCGGATACATAATATTATGACATGAGTCACCGGATTAATGTGGTAAAACCACCGGAACACTTCCCCTTATCATTATCATATCTCAAAGCCCATGCAACATGACATAATAATTCGTTTATGCAGTATGTTATGTATGGAAAACATATATCAAATATAACATATGAATTACTATCATAATCAAATAACAAATTGCATCATAAACAAGCTAATCAACCTCTAAGGGTATAATCGTAATTTTACCTACCAAGGGTATTTTCGTAATTTACCTTCCAGGGGTACTTTGGTAATTTACCCTGCCGAGGGTATTTCAGTGATTTCGCACCTGCAATGGCCTTTCTGAAGGCCTAATGTCGCCTCGAGTGACTCAACTACCATTTTCGGTCTTTACCAGACTATTGGGCCTAAAACCCGATTTCGGCCCATTCGGGCCCACACGCTCGTGTGGCCCATCTAGTACTCAATCTAGCCACGTATATGAGATTCACCTAGTCTAGTTGAATATATACTAAGCAAATGGGCCCATTGGGCCCACTTTGGCCCATCGCGACCCAAGCAGCCTTAACCCACAAGATTACTAATGGTGGCCTCAACTATTGCGTCGAAGTCCCACACGTGCGCTTGCATGCTCGTGTGGCTACATTTGCCGTGTGACCGACATTTCGGCACTTGCCGCTCTACAACTAGAGTAGAGAAGTACACACACACCTGATAGGAATCTAGTGCTAGACCGCGCTGCGACCACTCCTGTGCCCAAACGCCCACCAAGGTATGTTGACTCTCCTCCTGGCATGCTCTTTATATAGCTAGCTCTTCACCTTCATTCTTTGTGTCTTTCCAATGTGGGATCCCTTCGTCAGTAGAGTTTAAGTTCAACTGAAACTCTTACCGTCCAATCCGCAAAATAAATACTCCCTTGCTTCTCATTAGATTCGAGCCCAGGCTCCCTTGCAACATAATCCACGCCGCTAACCACTTGGCCACAAGCTCCTCTTGTGTCTTAAACCATGCGCAACTAAATTTGAATCTATAGTCAAATACTAAAGTCTATTTAAAAAGAAAACTAAAATGCAAAAGCCAAGACTTGAACCTTGGACCTCCTTCCTTCCTTGTGGCGTCACCTCATTGTCTCTTATGTGGCGTCACTTTGCCACTGCACCACACACTCCACTTGTGTCCTTTTCCTCCCTATTTTATTCTTAAGGCCTTCCTGCGAACTTCCAAGGTTTTTTTCACCTAAAACCAAAATTTCCCGAAAGCCAATATTTGATCCCGGGACTTCATAGAAGCCCTCTAACCTTCCAAAATCACTTATTCAATAGGTCCAACATGTACTAAAGTTGTTCTCTAAAATTTTTTTTTTACACTATTACACCTAAGGCCCATCGGGCTCAACTCTGCTAGGCCCAATTTCAAGACGTTACGAAAGTAAAGTAAAATAAGGTAGCTAAATTTAACCCCAATGACATACAGGACGTGTGGCCACCTCCGCAGCTCTAAATCTTCTAAGGCTGGGGATTACTTGCACAGTTAAAGAGAAAGGGCGAGTTACGAGAACTCAGTATGTAATCCCCTTATTACACCCACAGTTTGGGCCCAAGCCCATACAGTATCAATCTGGTCTAAGCCCTATTCAGTAACAGTCTGGGCCAAAGCCCTAAGATATGCAAAACACATAATACCCAACCTAGTCCAACCAACACACCACCTATACCAACCAACACACCTGTGGGGACCAAGTCAACCCACCCAACCAACACACCAATAAAGCAGACTAGCTGCTAATACCATTATACGTGGCTGAGCCACTAAATCAGTATAATGTGACAAAAACCACCAAATCAATATAACGTGGCAGAGCCACCAGTACAGTGCTTCCTCCAAAATCCATAACCCAACCCATGCAGTATGACATGTCATATTAAAATCATGTAAACAATGCATCACCATCACCATCAATCATACAATTACTACTCATTCAATAATGATCCTAGCACTAAAGGTAAACGGTCATTTAGGGTTAAAACAATAATTTTGCCCCTCGAGGGTATTTCGGTAATTTACCCACCAAGGATATTTCGGTAATTTACCCACCAAGGGTATTTTGGTAAATTACCCACCAAGGGTATTTTGGTAATTTTACCCCTACAATGGCTTTTCCGAAGGCCTATTGTCACCTTGAGCAACACAGTTTTCATTTCTGGTCAAAACGGTGCTATTGGGCTTAAAATCCAATTTCGGCCTAAACGGGCCCACACGCTCGTGTGACCAATTTCTGCAAACTTCGCAGTTGTATCAATCACCCGGTACTCACCATGGATTTTGCCCCTGTGGGCCCATTTGGCCCACTATGGCCCAACAAGGCCCATTACGGCATAAGCCCACGAAATAGATCGTGGCACTCGCAAAGGTCTATCGTCAACGTTCGTGGCTCGGTTTATCATTACGAGTGCTTGCACACTCGAGTTATCTCAGATGCTGATAATCTAGCTTTTCAGTATTTTGACTTTTAACCGGTTCACAGTTCAAAGCATTCACAGGATAAGCAGAAGTGTGAGGTTACACACCTTGATTACGAGTTGTGGTTTCAACAGCTCCCAGGACACCTATGATAACGATTTTCCACTAATTAGTCTCAACCTTTGATAACCTTAAATATTGAAACACCCTACTAGACTAACTTCACTTAACACGAACCACGATCTCCTACTGTGCAACAGTAATCGGCTCTATCCCTTGGCTACAGAAACCAAGTCCCTAGTAATATTTGATGAGCACAAAGAAAAAGTGTTAGTAACTATCCAACATTCGCCTCCCCACAGAGGAGAAAGAGACCAAAGTTTACTCTTGCAGTCACAAGAATTCTAACGAACAACAAATTAAGTTAGTTTTTGCATTACTCCACTCTTACCACCACCAAAGAACGACAACAATCGACAGTTGTCTAACAACAGGATTCGACCCTCACAACGGAGAACAAAAGGGATTTGAGATGGAAAAAGGTGAGTAGATTCGGCCTAGACAACAAGGAGTCAATGTTAAGTGTTTCGGCTTTAACTATGTAAAAAGTGGGAAACAAGAGGTAGAGAAAACGTTACCTTCAACTAGAGAAGAACCAAATTGAGAAGAGAGGTTCGGAAGCATAGAGCAGCAACCATGAAATAATGATGAAGAGAAGAAAAGAAAGTGGAAGGGGAGAGGTTTCACAATTCAATGAATGGCCACAACAAAGGAATGAAAAAGAGTAGAAGGATAGAACTAAATTCGTCAGAGGTCAAGAAGAAGAAAGGTAGCAAATGAAATGAACCCGAAATGTCACTCTAGAAAGAAAACCAGAATGATAGAAAAATATCGAAAATGTCACTTCAGAAAAAGACCCGAAATGAAAAGAGAATAGCACAACACAAAGGAATTTCAGTTTTGCTCTCACACTCAAATTACCGAAATTGCTTCCAAATGCCACCCCTAGCCGAATTCCTCACTTAGCCACACTCCCAAATTCGGCCAACACTCCCACACACCTCACTTCATTGATTTTCTCCCCTTTTTCCTCCTACTATTGCTCCCCTCCATCAATTTGAATTATTTGACCAAGTCTCCAACTCCCCTTAAAGAGTTGGATCTGAACTCTGCTTCCTCCACTCACCTGTCACAAAATAAAAACCTCCAATTTGTAAGCTGAGGGATACAAACCCCTTCCCTCCTTGCTCTTTCATTGACGCCACAGCTACCTTGCCACATGCTCAACTTGTGTCTCCTAAATGCACATAATTATACTTAAGCCCTACTGCCAACAACCATCTCCACTAAAGAGCCAAAAACTAAAATTTTTCCCAAGCTTAAACTCGAACCAAGGCCTCCTTAAGACCCCCAATACACTCAAATAACCAGCTGAGCAAGAACAACATAAAATTAAGCAAAAGTTACAACCCCTAACTTTTGGGGCGTTACAGTCAAGGTTGATTCCGCACTCTTCTTGATCTATAACAATGAAATTCATTCATTTAGATCATTGTATGATTATAATGCATAAAAATCTACACTTATGCAAAAATGACCATTTTGCCTGTGTACTATGGCAAGAATTACGATTTCGCCCCTAGGCTCGTAATTCATTTTTCAACTCACTTTCTCAATAAACAAGCCTAGCTGAACATTTATTTCTTCTACAACTACACATAATTTCATCTATTTCATACATTTATTACAAAATCACAACCTTTACAACTTGGTCCCATTTAGGTGTTTTCATGACTACACCTTTCACAAAAGTTGTTTCCCATCTCCCTAACATTCATTTTCTTCCATAAAAACTAACCTAACAACATAACCATTATCATGGCAAGTCCCTAGACTTTCAACCATATCACAAATTAGTCCCCTCATTAGCTAGCTTAAGCTTTAGGGACTCTAAAAGTACAAAAATCATAAAAAACAATTATCAAATTGACTTACTAGCAAGGATGAAATGCAACGGAAATTTTGAACTTCAAAAACCCCTATTCTCCCTTCAATTTTCGATGGTAGAAGAAGAAGGAATAGTAAAAGATGATATCTCATCTTTTTATCTTATTTTAGTCATTTTTTATCACCTAATCTCTACCAAATTTGACCAACATTTAATGCTATTGTCTCTTTCATTCCTATGGCCGGCCATGCCCTCCTAATGGCCTAATTGCACTTTAACGACCTCCAATTTAACATTCTATGGCTATTTGACACCCCTACCTTGAAAAATAGAACTTTCGCACTTTATGCGATTTAGTTCTTTTTTCACAATTAAGCATGCAATCATCAAAATTAAAGCATCAAAATTTTCACATAGCCATATGTTAATACCATAACACATAAAATAACATCAAAGTAATTTTCCTCGACCTCGGTTTAGCAGTCCTGAATGTAATATCTGGGATTTTGGGCTGAATTTTATGTGAAAGCATGCCTATGTGTATTATAAGTATGTTTTATGAATTTTGAGGACTTTAGAATATAGGAAAATGCCTTAGAAAATATCAGATTTTAAGTCTGGAAGTGGAAATGAACAAGAGTGGCCTTAAGAGAAATTGTAGGTGAAATTAGACATAGAAATGGGCTTGGTAAAGTGGTAAGGAGGCGCCACTTAAAGCCTCTGTAAGTGACGCCACAAGCAGTTAAATGGGCTAGGGTTCGAGTCACAAGGGAAGCAAAATAAGAGCTTTTATTTTACGAAAACAAGGAGGAGTAGTGGACGGCATTGGGAGACTGAGGGAGGAGTTTCAAATGTGGCTAAATCCTTTTAAAATTTCGGCTAAGTAGAGGATAAATGATGATTTTATTTTTAAATTATTTGAATGAGCAAAAAGAGAGAAAATAGGAGAAAAGAAAGGGATGAGATAGGGGGAAGGAGTTGGCCGGCCTAGGGACTCCTTTATGGTGGTATTTTCGGCCAAAAGAAAGGGAGTAGGACCATTTACTTTCTTTTCTTTCCAATTAAGCCTCTGCCGAAATTCTTTTCCTCTGTTGACTACAACTGAAAGCAACTCTTTTCTGCTTCTTTTATTTTGTTAAAGCTGAAAATAGGATTCCCATTTGATAGCCATTGTCGATTCTCCCTAAGCCTCATATTCCTCTCTTCTCATTCTTGTTGAAGCCGAATACACAAGTGACTCATAGCCGACTATTCTCTAAGCCTCAAAGCCGAATCTCTGTGGTGTCAGGCAAAGGTGCTGTCGATTTCTGTGGTAAGGGTAATGTTAAATGCTATTCAATTTCCTTTCTTTTCTTTTTAGCCGAAACTTAGGAACTAATCCCAATATCACTCTTTGGCTAAAACTATGAAGGATCTTTTCGGGATTTTGGTGTAGCCGACTTCTAGGGAGATCATTCGGGATTTGATTCTTTAAGGGATTTCGACAGAGATCAAGTACAAGGGATATTCCGGGATTTAGATCCACAAGTATTAGCCAATTTCAAGGGAGAAACACTACGAAGTTTTGGGATTTGATTAGTGATCAAATCGGCAGCAAGGAACTAAAAATCTAGGACGCTAGATCGGGATTCTCGGGATTTTAGTGGAAGCGTTAAGTAAACCAGTTGTGTACCCCACACTAACTCTTAATAGATTTATGGCATCGATTTAAATTATGTGTTTATAATAATGTGAAAAGTGGGCAAAGGTACCATGTGATGGTACAAAGTACCCAGGTACGTAACCTTAACATTACATTAATAAATGATATGAATATTCGGAATATGGTACATATGTGAATATCGATAAGAATGTGAAGTAAGGCATAAGGCATGATATTGCATGTTTTGTATGACATGGGGCATATGGGTTATATGGAAAGGGGAAGTGATCTGGTGGTTTATACCACAATATCTGAATGTGGTGACTTCGGTCACATAATCTGAATGTGGTGACTCATGTCACAAAATTTTATCTGGTGGCAATGCCACAATATATATAAGAGTGATGAGCACGTCGTCTGCAGTGACTGCCTTCGATGATGTGTAGCGGATGAAGGGTTGATTTAGTAGTCCCCACGGTGTGATGGTTGGTACGGGTGATGTATAGCGGATGGTATCTAGGTTTGGGTTCGGGAATGCATCATTATTTGTAAATTGTGATATGTATATGTATGATCTAATATGCCTGAATCATTAGGACTTAGTGTGGTTGTTATACACTGAGTCTGTTTGACTCACCCCGTTGTGGGATATGTTTTCAGGTGACGCTCAGTAATAGACCGGGTCGGCAGGAGCTTAATGGTGGCCTTGCTCAGCTCAGAGTTTATTTTTAATTTGGACTTTTTATTTTATTTTACGTATTTGGATTTATTCAGGTTTTGCTTTTGATGTAATAAGGCCATAGTATGAACTGTTTACGCTTGCATGTTAATTATTTTGGTACGATACAAATTTTATTAAATTAACGCTTAAGTAATCTTTCTTAAAATAAACCTTTGAATATTTTGACATCTAAATACAAATGATTTCCAATTTGAAGATAAATCTTTAACAAATTCGGCATGTCTTTTAAGTTAAAAACAAGATTTTAATAAATCCCTGATTCCAAGAACAACACTGTTTTCCAATTGAACCCAACACGAATCGAACTTTCTTCAAAACCACCCAAGTTTTCCAAAGTAAAAAACGAATATGGAAAATGTTTTACTCAAGGAACAAACCAGATTCGGTCAAGTCTCATGGGCCGGGTTTGGGGTCTTTCAGGTTGGTATCAGAGCCCAAAGGAATTTTGTGAAAATTTTTGTGAAATGAGCAGGTTTTCTGGCATGGCACCTAAGTCTCCGACCCGAAGTCCACCAGGTAAGTATTCCTAACTGTTGTGTGATTTATAGTATGATTTGTAGAAAGGTATATCGGGAATGTAGATTAGCATAGTAAGTTATTGAACCCTAGGATTAGTTTTCCCCAACACAAGAATTACATAAGACTTAATGTCAAACTAAACATACCTGTGAAGTAAGTCGCCGAGTTAGGGTGTGGCAACCATTGTGCGCATGTCTAGGATTGGATTCAGGAAGAGCCTGGTATTTAAGCAGTCCTCGTGACTCACCTCCTCTTCGCTCGAATCCTACCTGGTGCGTAGCTACGGTTCACCCTAACCAAGAGGACTCATTCACGGGCTAAACTCAATAACTAAAACCCGAAAGGGACTAGCAGTATTTCTATAAAACCCTAGTTTTAAAATTACCAAATTTCCTCTTTGAGTTGTAAAAAATTATTTTGAAAGTTTTGCTCGATTTACAAAAATTACCTAAGTACCCCTGGTTGTAAAGTTACTAAAATGCCCTTGGTTTGAAAAATTTTAAATTACCATACTACCCTCGACTTTTACTAAGATATTCTTTCAAAATACCAGAAACCCCTATTTTGCGAAATACCAAGATACCTTGATTTGGAAAATTTACGAAATTACCCCTGAATTACAAAATTACCAAAATGACCCCAATTTCTAAAATTTTTGCCATACCTCTGATTTGAGGAAATTTTCAAAAGCACCCTCGAGTTTTGAAAATTTCAAAGTGCCCTGATTTATTAAGATTTTCAAATTGACCCCGATTTATTACCAAAATACCCCTGTAGGAGAAATGACGAAAATACCCTGGGGTTAGGAACAAAAAAAAAGTTCAAAAGATGAATGTTGTGTATAGTAGATATTATAAATGGATGTGTTCCTCTGAATTAGGGTAGGAAACTTGGAACGAAAACTTTGATTGATCGAAAGAACTACTATTAAACTTCTTTTCATAAAATTTCTTCGCGGATAATCAGTAGAACAAGATACTAATGCATAAAATTTCTTAATCAGATTAAAGCGTGATAGTAGAAATGAGCTGTAGGGGACATAGTCGTAATGTGCGAGGACGTGGTAGAGGAAGAATGACTGTATCGGAACCCGTTAGATCGGGTCAAGGGTCTGAGGATGAGGTACCACCATCACCCCCACCACCAGCTATTAGTGTTGAGCAGCAAGATCAGACGGGGGATGATGCAGTATCTCATGCAGTGCTGCGAGTTCTTGAGATGGTGCTTGGAGTCGGTGGAAATATGGGAGCTCGAAAATCTGCACCCGAGCGGATCCGAGCAAATGGAGTAGAGGTGTTCCGTGGTATATCTGGTGTGGCACTCAGTACAGCTGAGTATTGGTTGGAGGCGACGGAGCGAATCATGGATGAGCTCGATTTAACTGCTGAGGAAAAGCTGAAAGAAATAGTGTCGCTTCTTCGCGACGAAACATATCAATGGTGGCTCACAGTTCGGGATGGTGCCACAGCTGAGGATCTCACTTGGGAGTATGTTAAGGTGGCGTACCAGAAGAAGTATGTTGGTATTAGTTATACTGATGCACAGAGGAAGGCATTTCTAGGGCTGGTTCAAGGGAACAAGTCCGTAGCGGAATATGAGGCTGAATTCTTAAGGTTGAGCCGGTATGCTCGAGGAATAGTGGCTACAGAGCATGAGCAATGTGTCCGGTTTGAAGACGGACTGAGGGATGATCTGAGGTTGTTGATAGCTCCGCAGCAGGAGCGAGAATTTGCAGTGTTAGTGGAGAAGGCTAAGGTAGCCGAAGGAATTAAGGATTCTGTAAGGCAGAATACTGACCGAAATAGGCAAAAGAGAGGTTTTGGATCGTTAGGATCATCTGAAAATATGCAAAAGAGGCCTAGAGTTGATGGGCCGCGGGGTCAGCAGGCTGTGACCGGAGGGCAGTATCGTACTTGTACTCAGTGTGGAAAGATGCACCTAGGAGAGTGTTGGAAGAAGACAGGAGGATGCTTTAAGTGTGGGTCTAAGGAACGCATGATCAAGGACTGTCCTATCAAGATAGATGGGAGCCGACCCACAGGTCAGGGTTATAATCAGGTTGGTAGAGGTGGACAACAGCCTCAGCGGGGTCGTGGTCCGATTAGCAGAGGAAATGGTTCTAGAAGAGGACGTGGAACACCTGGCAGAGGTGTTGGTAATACAGAGGCAAGACAGCCTGGTCTGGTGTATGCGGTTCACCGAAGAAAGGATGGAGACACGCTGGACGTCATAACCGGTACGTTCTTTATAGCTGATAAGCCTTATTTTGCTCTGATTGATGTGGGCTCGACCCATTCTTATGTTGCATGTAGTGTAGTTGAAACACTAGGTATAGCCTCTGAACTATCCGATAGGGAGATGACTGTTGTAAGCCCATTAAGCCAAATTGTAGTGGTGAATAAGATTTTTCGGAGTGTACCTCTAGAGATCTAGGGAGTGATATTTTCTGCCAACTTAATGGAACTACCCTTCGGAGAATTCGATCTTATACTTGGTATGGATTGGCTAGTGGAACATCGGGCTATATTGGATTGTGCAATGGTTTAATGGAGTTAAGGACTCGGAGGATGAGGTGATAACTATGATAGGAGAAAGAAGAAACTACTTGTCTAATGTAGTTTCAGCACTGAAAGCTGATAAGATGGTTCAGAAAGGGTGCAGGGCCTTCTTGACTTTCGTTAGTGCGTTGGATGCAAAAGAAAGGGGAGTTAGTGAAGTTGGAACCGTAAAGGAATTTGTGGATGTCTTCTCGGAGGAATTACCTGGAATACCCCCGGATAGGGAGGTGGAATTCAGAATTGATTTGCTGCCGGGAACAGCTCCTATGTCAATTGCCCCTTATAGAATGGCACCAAAGGAGTTCATTGAGCTCAAGGCTCAGATCCAAGAGTTGCTTGATCGTGGGTTTATTCGACCCAGTGTGTCTCCGAGGGGAGCATCGGTCTTGTTTGTGAAGAAGAAGGACGGAACTATGCGTATGTGCATAGATTATCGTCAGTTGAATAAGCTGGCCATCAAGAACAAGTACCCGTTGATGAGGATAGACGACTTGTTCGATCAGCTTAAGGGGGCCGCGGTATTCTCAAAGATCGACTTAAGGTCGGGGTATCATCAGTTGAAGGTGAAGGAAGCAGATATCCATAAGACAGCTTTTCGGACAAGATACGGCCATTATGAGTTCTTAGTAATGTCGTTTGGGTTGACGAACGCCCCAGTCGCATTCATGGATATGATGAACCGGGTTTTTCAACCTTACTTGGATCGGTTCGTTGTTGTATTCATCGACGACATCCTAGTATACTCCAAGTCTGAAGAGGAGCATGATGAACATCTCTGGGTTGTGTTGCAAGTGTTGAGGGAGAAGAAGCTTTATGCCAAATTCAGCAAGTGTGAATTTTGGCTTAAGGAAGTTGCATTCTTAGGGCATGTGGTGTCTGCTGAAGGGATAAGGGTAGATCCTAGGAAGATTGAGGCAGTGCTGGATTGGAAACCACCTAAGTCTGTGGCTGAAGTTCGTAGTTTCTTGGGATTGGCAGGCTACTACAGAAGGTTTGTAGAAGGGTTCTCATCAATAGCCGCACCTTTGACTAAGTTGTTGAGGAAGGAAGTACCTTTCGTATGGACGGATAAGCAACAGGAGAGCTTTGAGAAGCTTAAGAAGGTCTTGACTGAAGCTTCGGTTTTGATTCAACCTGAGGCAGGGAAGGATTTCGTGGTGTATTGTGACGCTTCCTATATAGGCTTGGGTTACGTACTGATGCAAGACGGGAAGGTTGTCGCTTATACGTCTCGATAATTAAGGCCACACGAGGTTAACTACCCGACGCATGATTTGAAATTGGCGGCAGTGGTCTTTGCTCTTAAGGTATGGAGGCATTATCATTATGGAGAAAAGTCGGTGATCTACACGGACCATAAGAGCCTTAAGTATCTGTTGACTCAGAAGGAGTTGAACTTGAGACAGCGACGGTGGGTGGAGTTATTGAAGGATTATGATTGTTCTATAGAGTACCATCCGGGCAAGGCAAATGTAGTAGCAGATGCCCTAAGTCGGAAAGTCGTGTCAGATCTGAGGGCGATATTTGCACATCTGAGCTTGTATGACGATGGAAGTCTACTGGCAGAGTTGCAAGTTAAGCCGACATGGTTGAATGAGGTAAAGAAAAGTCAGTTAATGGATGAGGATCTAAGTGCTAAGCTACAGCAAGTGTAGAGTGGAAAGTTGGAAGATTATGGTATTAATGACGAAGGAGTGTTGTGTTTCAATGGTAAGGTCTGTATGCCGAGGAACAAGGGTTTAAGGCAGAGGATTCTTCAGGAATCGCATGGTAGCCCCTATGCTATGCATCCTGGAGGTAGCAAGTTGTACAGAGATTTAAGGGAACAGTTTTGGTGGCCTGGTCTTAAGAGGGAGGTTACTGAATTTATGGGGAAATGTTTAACGTGTCAGTAAGTTAAGGCTGAACACCAAGTTCCGTCAGGATTGCTTCAGCTGATAAGGATTCCGCAGTGGAAGTGGGAGAGAATCACCATGGACTTCGTTAGTGGGCTTCCCCTTACGCCTACTAAAAAGGACTCGGTATGGGTGATAGTGGATAGATTGACAAAGTCTACGCATTTCATTCCAGTGCGGGTTGATTATTCTTTGCAGAGGTTAGCAAAGTTATATGTGGCGGAAATTGTGAGGTTGCATGGAGTTCCGGTGTCGATTATTTCAGATAGGGATCCAAGGTTTACCTCTTGGTTTTGGAAAGCTCTACATCAAGCCTTAGGCACCAGATTGGATTTCACTACAGCATTTCATCCGCAGTCGAACGGTCAATCTGAACGAGTAATCCAAGTATTAGAGGATATGTTGAGAGGCTATGTAATAGACTTCAGAGGAAGTTGGGAAGAGTATTTGCCGTTAGCGAAATTTGCATACAACAACAGCTATCAAGCTAGTATTCGGATGGCACCGTATGAAGCACTGTATGGACGAAAGTGTCGCACTCCTACATGTTGGACGGAATTAGGGGAACGCCGAGTTTTGGGTCCAGAGATTGTGGCAGAATCTGAGGAGAAGGTTGAGGTAATTTGGGCATGGTTGAAGGAAGCATCTGACAGGCAGAAGTTGTATGCAGATCTCAAACGGAAGGAAATAGAATTCGATGTGGGAGATCAAGTATTTCTAAAAGTCTCACCTTGGAAGAAGATGATGAGATTTGGTCGCAAAGGGAAGTTAAGTCCCAGGTTTATAGCACCTTATCGGGTATTGAAGCGAGTTGGACCAGTGGCATACCAGTTAGAGTTGCCTTCGAAATTGAAACAGATGCACAACGTATTCCATGTTTCTATGCTACGTCGTTATCGATCGGATCCATCTCATGTAGTACCGGCTGAAGAGGTGGAGTTGAGGCCAGATTTGTCCTACGAGGAAGAGCCGATTCAGATTTTGGAACGAGATGTGAAGGTGCTACGGAGGAAGTCAGTTCCTTTAGTCAAAGTGTAGAGGAATCTTCGTGGGAGCCAGAAGAAGCAATACGACAGCAATAACCTCACTTATTTTAGCCAGGTAATTTCGAGGTCGAAATTATTTTAAAGGGGTGGAACTGTAATATCCGGGATTTGGGGCTTATGAATTATTGCTGAATATTATGTGAAAGCATGCCTATGTGTATTATAAGTATGTTTTATGAATTTTAAGGACTTTAGAATATAGGAAAATGCCTTAGAAAATATCAGATTTTAAGTCTGGAAGTGGAAATGAACAAGAGTGGCCTTAAGAGAAATTGTAGGTGAAATTAGACACAGAAATGGGCTTGGTAAAGTGGCAAGGAGGCGCCACTTAAAACCTCTGTAAGTGACGCCACAAGCAGTTAAATGGGCCAGGGTTCGAGTCACAAGGGAAGCAAAATAAGAGCTTTCATTTTGCGGCAACAAGGAGGAGTAGTGGAAGGCATTGGGAGATTGAGGAGGATTTTTAGATGTGGCTAAATCCTTTTAAAATTTTGGCTAAGTAGAGGATAAATGATGATTTTATTTTTAAATTATTTGAATGAGCAAAAAGAGAGAAAATAGGAGAAAAGAAAGGGATGAGATAGGGGGAAAGAGTTGGCCGGCCTAGGGACTCCTTTGTGGTGGTATTTTCGGCCAAGGAAGGGAGTAGGACCATTTACTTTCTTTTCTTTCCAACTAAGCCTCTACCGAAATTCTTTTCCTCTGTTGACTACAACTGAAAGCAACTCTTTTCTTCTTCTTTTATTTTGTTAAGCCGAAAATAGGATTCCCATTGGATAGCCATTGCCGATTCTCCCTAAGCCTCATATTCCTCTCTTCTCATTCTTGTTGAAGCCGAATACACAAGTGACTTATAGCCGACTATTCTCTAAGCCTCAAAGCCGAATCTCTGTGGTGTCAGGCAAAGGTGCTGTCGATTTCTGTGGTAAGGGTAAGGTTAAATGCTATTCAATTTCCTTTCTTTTCTTTTTAGCCGAAACTTAGGAACTAATCCCAATATCACTCTTTGGCCGAAACTATGAAGGATCTTTTCGGGATTTTGGTGTAGCCGACTTCTAGGGAGATCATTCGGGATTTGATTCTCTAAGGGATTTCGATAGAGATCAAGGACAAGGGATATTCCGGGATTTAGATCCACAAGTATTAGCCGATTTCAAGGGAGAAACACTACGAAGTTTTGGGATTTGATTAGTGATCAAATCGACAGCAAGGAACTAAGGATCTAGGACGCTAGATCGGGATTTTCAGGATTTTAGTGGAAGCGTTAAGTAAACCAGGTGTGTACACCACACTAACTCTTAATAGATTTATGGCATCGATTTAAATTATGTGTTTATAATAATGTGAAAAGTGGGCAAAGGTACCATGTGATGGTACAAAGTACCCAGGTACGTAACCTTAACATTACATTAATAAATGATATGAATATTCGGAATATGGTACATATGTGAATATCGATAAGAATGTGAAGTAAGGCATAAGGCATGATATTGCATGTTTTGTATGACATGGGGCATATGGGTTATATGGAAAGGGGAAGTGATCTGGTGGTTTATACCACAATATCTGAATGTGGTGACTTCAGTCACATAATCTGAATGTGGTGACTCATGTCACAAAATTTTATCTGGTGGCAATGCCACAATATATATAAGGGCGATGAGCACGTGTCTGCAGATGGATCGCCGATGATGATGTGTAGCGGATGGAGGGTTGACTTAGTAGTCCCCACGGTGTGATGGTTGGTACGGGTGATGTGTAGCGGATGGTATCTAGGTTTGGGTTCGGGAATGCATCATTATTTGTAAATTGTGATATGTATATGTATGATCTGATATGCCTGAATCATTAGGACCTAGTGTGGTTGTTATACACTGAGTCTGTTTGACTCACCCCGTTGTGGGATATGTTTTCAGGTGACGCTCAGTAATGGATCGGGTCGGCAGGAGCTTAGTGGTGGCCATGCTCAGCTCAGAGTTTATTTTTAATTTGGACTTTCTATTTTATTTTACGTATTTGGATTTATTCGGGTTTTGTTTTTGATGTAATAAGGCCAAAGTATGAACTGTTTACGCTTGCATGTTAATTATTTTGGTACGATACAAATTTTATTAAAGTAACGCTTAAGTAATCTTTCTTAAAATAAACCTTCGAATGTTTTGACATCTAAATACAAATGATTTCCAATTTAAAGATAAATCTTTAACAAATTCGGCATGTCTTCTAATTTAAAAACAAGATTTTAATAAATCCCTAATTCCAAGAACAACACTGTTTTCCAATTGAACCCAACACGAATCGAACTTTCTTCAAAACCACCCAAGTTTTCCAAAGTAACAAACGAATTTGGAAAATGTATTACTCAAGGAACAAACCAGATTCGGTCAAGTCTCGTGGGCCGGGTTTGGGGTGTTTCACCGAAACCACTGTTCTGACTAGCCTTAAAATCGGGCTGTTACATATCTCATGCATTTAAATCATACATAAGCTTAATATCTCAACACATTATATCATTAAGTAAAAAATTCTCATATCTCATAACTCAAATATGCAATTACAAACTCAATCAAACATTTATACTATCAAACTAGCAATTTTGCCAACATGTTAATCTTTTAAGGCTTGAAACATACCTGGTTTCGCCACTCACAAAATCAATAATTTGGCTATTAAGACAATCCAATAAGAAAGATAATTTATCATATATAACATGATATTTAAAATTTTCAAACAATTTTATGAGTTTAGGACCCACACCTTATTTTTCGCTTCCTCGCAGCACACTAGCGAATCTTTCAATTTTCCTTAATAATTCCTTAAACAAACCTATACCAAAATTCAGTATAAATTCAATAAATTTACCATTTAACCAGCCCCCAAACACCCACTTATGAGTTCAAACCAATCGTTTAAATTATAACTATTTTATGAATCCAAACTAGTTAGATTCCTTACACTGTATCGATGCAAACCGTATGTATAATCGTTCTTCGCCGTTACGGATGATTTGGGGCGATTGGGTCAGCACCTAATTCAATAATATAAAATAAAATTATTATCTAATTAATGATTAAATTCCTTCATTTAATCAATTCATAACCTTTACCCAACAACTATGTCGAAATAACAAACTAGTTACCCTTAATTGCACTTACACTTTATGATTTGTGGGATCCAAATGGCCAATTGATCAAGAATGTTTTCCCTAATTGAAATGGTTTTAAAATCTGATTAGGAGGGTTCAAGAACTAAAATTAATTCTGGAAAAATATAGGCAAGAACCAAGAAACAAAACAACCCCCTTTCTTGCAGATAGGCGCACGCACCACCACCCATGGTGGCCAAAATTGGGGCTGAATTTTAAAACGGTTTAAGATCTCATTAAATTTTGGAAAATTACCTTTGAAATCATTTAAAATTCCCTAAATTCCAGATCTGGAAATTTAGGTTTTTAATGGATAAAATTAATTAAGATACTGAAGAGAGAAGAGACCTTACCCAAACTAGTCGAAACAAATGACAATAGCACTTTCTTGGCAATGTTCGGGATCGATCTTGGAGTTTAAGATTTCAAATTTGGGGCTGATTTTAATGAAGAAAATGACAGCAATATGGTGGAGAATATGTTAACAAATCTTGTCGCAAAAAGAAAAGGAACAAAAAAGAAAATAAAGAGATGGTAAAACTAGGTGTAGGCTATAACAACAATGGAGGAAAGGAAAAAAATTTAAAATCAAAGAGGAGAAGATGAGAGGAACTATAACACCCCTTACCCGAGACCGTCGCCGAAGTCGAGTAAGAGGCATTACTTTACTTGACTACAAGTTCTGGACATAAAAATTAAAAGCTGTCAAACTGCGTCATGCCGAATGATTTGACCATAACTCGGGTTATAAAACTCAAAATTTAGTTCCGTAAATTTTCCTTGAAACTAGACTCATATAGGTTTTTACCATAATTTTTCCAGAATTTTTCATGTGGCCAATTAGTACAGTTTATTCATCAAAGTTACCCCTATTACACAGCTCGCTAATTCTGACCTGTCTTTACAAAAATGTAGTTATCTCATTGTATAATTTTCATACACTGTTCTTATTTAATCCAATCAAAAGTAGACTCGTTAAGGTTTCTACACATATAAACCATGATTCCTAATAATTTTTGTACAATTTTTAACAATTTTTACAAAACAGAACAGTGACTCACGAATTCAGTCAGGACAGATCTCACTAAAACTTGATTTTCTCATAATATATAAATCTTTCGCCTACTCTGATTGTTTCATGTAAAAATAGACACAACAAGGTTTGATATCACATCTTATTCACCTTCTAATTCAATGCACCCTATTTTTGGTGAGTTTTCTAAATCACATCACTGCTATTACTGCATGCTGTTTCATTGTAATTTATGAGATACTAGTTTCTAATCAACATACATAACCCCTAACTCAAGAATCTATTTCATTGATCACATTTTCTTAATAAAAACGTTTTAACTCCGATTAAGAATGCATAAACCTTGACATCATAATTCATCGTACAAAACAAAACACAATAGCATTCTTAACTAAAAATTTTAGCCATATTCGCATGGCTATTTAATACAAGTGCCTTAAGAGTTCATCAAACAAGGACTAAGTCTTCCCTATACATGCCTTTGTTTAAAAACCAAAATGGAAGGGTACCCAAATTGTAGATTGATAGTGTGAGTGGCTTTCCGAACAATCCCGATGAGCTTGCTCCTAATCTATAAAACAAAGAAAACATTTCACACGATAAGCTTGCTAGCTTAGTAAGTCCAAATTACAAACATAAAATAACCCACAATTCTCAACAATTAAAATTTCTACTATTCAACTAGTAGGCTCTCGTATTTCCTATTAAGGTGTTATCATGTAAACGTAGGTACAACATTCATATACTTAAATGACCAAAATCTCTATACCACATCTTTCATCATTATACCAAGAAAACATACCATTAGCGATAGATCACTAACTCACTAATTTACCTTGTCTTAATTAAATAGGAAGCTCATTCCAACTTTACGTACTCACCTGAGCCGTTAATTCGGTAAATTTGCTATAACTCACCTTGAACTCAGTTTCGGTTTCTAGTCTGTGAAGTAATACTCCGGCATTTAGCCTGCTAGGCACCTAAGCCCGATAAATAACACCGGCACAAGGCCTGCTAGGCATAATCGCCCGATAAATAACACCAAGACGAGGCACAAGCTGGCGTAATAGCCCGATAAATAACACCGGCGCAAGGCACGCTAGGCGTAATAGCCCGAATTATATCACCGGCACTAGGCCTGCTAGGCTTAAAGCCCAAACACCTTTAAGAATTCAATCGTTTCTAATATCATTTTATACAGTATCACGTAATGAAAGTACTTTGGTTTATTTGCATCAACTACTCAAAATCATTCTAATAGACTTATGTACATTCGGCTATGGCATGAATACCTACTCAAGACTTATCAAACTATATCGTATAATAGGCTCATAATTAACTCTTCAATATAATTTAGTTTTAGGACTTACCTCGGTTGTCGATAAGCCGTGCAAATCGGCTACTCGATAATCTTTGTTTTTCCTCGATCTTGATCTTTCTCTTTTTGTTCCCGATCTAATTTGGTTCAACTTAAACCAATTAAACTACACTTCCATTCAATTCAAAAGCAAAATCATAAAATACATAATTTCAAGACATAAACATTTACATTCGGCATTCGGCATTCATCCTCTACTTTGTTCAAGTGCATTCAAATTATTAGGGAACACTTTGGTAATAATTTCCTTGATGTGTTTTAACTTACAACTTACCTTCTTATCTATAGCCGTACCTTAACTTTATATAATTACACATATATAATCAAATACATTAGCTCAAATTCATTTTCTCTTATGGCCGAATATGCCAATTCCATACCCATGCATTTTCTTCAACATACAACCAAGTAACAAGCTAATAACCACACCTAATTCAAGCATTTAACTAATCCAATTTAACCTATGGAACACCACAATAAAATTTTCAACCCATTTGGATCTCTTCTCCATGGCCGAATGGCCCTTAGGTTCCTAGGATTCTCTATAACTCTTCCTTCCATCAAATTTACCCCTTGCACTAATTTACTTCAAGTAATCAAGTCTTAAACTTAGTTCACCCAATAATTAAACATCACATATAACAATCTTATATGGTTAATTTCATTATAAGGGAATGGCCGAACATCAAAACACAAGAAGAGATGTTTTCATGAATATCCATCATATTATTCGGCCAACTATGAGGGTACCTTCAAGCCAAAACAACCAAATCTTCTTACAAGTCCATGCCATTTCTTTTCATACCATCTAACTCATTATCAATACAAACTACAACATTAGCATCCAGGGCCGAATCTCATCATACCAACATTAGCAAATTTTGCTTGTTTCAAAAGAAAAAATGATCAAGAACTTAAGCCATATCAAGTTCAATTTTTACCTAATCTAGTGCATGCAAGGCCGAATGGGGAAGATGAAGTTCTTCTCTTCTCTTCAAGGTAGAAATCGGGCAAGAATGAATGAAGGATGAGAGAATTATTCTTTTGTTTTTTTTTTTTAACATAAATTATAGCATGCTTTTCTTACAATATTACTAAAATCAATATATATATAATTAAAAAGCATATATCCATAGCATGCTTTAATATAATAATGCCTAAATATCATACAAAAATAAAAAAAAGAACATATATGCATGCTTGCCGTCCACCTTGTTTAAAGATGGGGAATTTGACATGCAAATCCCCATGTTTAATGGACAATTTACTTAGCCCCCCCCCCCTTTTTTTTTATTAATGCCCACTACTTTGATTCTTCTTGCAATTTAGACCTTTAGCGATTTAAACACTTCGATGACTAAGATTTCCGACGAGATTTTTATTCTTACTAAATCACACATAACAGACACAAAACATAATATTTAAATAAACAAATAATAAAAAATAACTCTCAAGCTCGGTTTCGTGGTTCCGAAACCACCCTTCCGATTAGGGTCAAAATTGGTCTGTTACAACTCCCCCCTTTAAGGATTTTCGTCCCCGAAAATCTTACCGTTAAATAAGTTCGGATATTGTTGCCTCATTGACTCTTTTTGGGGCTCCCACGTAGCCTCTTCAACTCCGTGATTTATTCCATAGAATCTTTACTAATGGAACCTTCTTATTTCTTAACTCTTTGGTTTCCCGAGCTAAGATACGGATTGGTTCCTCATCATAGGTCAAATCAGATCGAATTTCAATCTCTGACGGGGTGATCACATGGGACGGATCCGATCAGTATCTGCGGCTTATCGAACGCGTGAAATACATTGTGTATCTTTTCCAAGTCAAGGCGCGCTTTCAATCGATAAGCAACAGTGCCCTATACGCTCGATGATTTCATACGGTCCGATAAATCTCGGACTCGACTTGCCTTTCTCGACCAATCGAATCGGAGTATTTTCTTCCACGGAGAAACTTTCAAGAACACCCGATCTCCGACACGAAATTCAATGTCCTTGCGTTTTTAAATCGGCATAGGACTTCACGACGATCCGGCGACTTTCAAATTACTTCGATTATGACCACCTTACGCTCGGTTTCTTTAATCCAATCAACCCCGTATCTTATTCTCGCCGAGTTCACCCAATACAATGGTGTGCGGCATTTTTGACCGTATAAGGCTTCATAAGGCGCCATTTTTATGCTAGACTCAAAAGCGTTATTGTAGGCAAATTCAACTAACGGTAGGTATCGCTTCCCACGCACTTTAAACTCGAGAACGCAACACCTCAACATGTCCTCAAGTATCAAAATTGTTCGCTTCTGATCGACCGCCTGCTTGCGGATGGAAGGTCAGACTAAAATGAAGTTTAATACCTAATGCATCCTGCAACTTTTTCCAAAATCGCGATGTAAATCTTGGGTCTCTATCTGAAACTATGGAACTTGGTACCCCGTGCAACCTTACGATCTGTGATACATACAGTTCAGCAAGCTTATCCAGTGAATAGTCGGTACGTACTGGTACAAAATGAGCAGATTTAGTCGATCTATCGACGATAATCCATACGGCATCTTTCTTACTCGATGTCATAGGAGACCGGATACAAAATCCATGGTAATTCTATCCCATTTCCATTCGGGTATCATAATCGGCTGAAGTAATCCGGAGGGTACCTGATGCTCAGCTTTCACTTGTTGACAGATTAAGCACTTGGAGACAAATTCGGATACATCTCGTTTCATACCGTGCCACCAATAGAATCTGCTTCAAATCATTATACATCTTTGTGCTACCCGGTGTATCGACATTCGGCCATTATGGGCCTCATTCGGATCATCTCAGATCAAATCTGAGTTCATCGGAACACACAATCGACTTTTATAATTCAAACAGTCATTTGCATCTATCTGGAAATCTGATTCGGTAGCATTTTCACACTGAATCCGAATAGCAACTAACTTTTCGTCAACTTTCTGTGCATCACGAATTTGCTTGAATAAACATCGGTCTTGCTTGTAACTCGGCTATGATCGAACCATCTTCGACATAGTCATCCGTATGTTTAATGCACGAAGAGCAAATAATGATTTTCGACTCAACGCATCCGCAACAACATTAGCTTTCCCCGGATGGTAGTCAATCACTAATTCATAGTCTTTCAGCAATTCTAACCATCGGCGTTGTCTCAAATTTAGATCTTTCTGAGTCATTAAATATTTTAGACTTTTGTGATCTGAATAAACATGACATTTTTCACCGAATAAATAGTGACGCCAAATTTTTAATGCGAACACAATGGCTGCCAACTCCAGATCATGAGTTGGATAATTTTTTTCATGAGGCTTCAATTGTCTTGAAGCGTAGGCTATCACCTTGCCTTCTTGCATTAGAACGCAACCCAACCCATTCAAAGATGCATCACTAAAAATAGTAAATTCTTTACCCGATTCGGGCTGAGTTAACACCGGAGCCTCGGTTAAAAGAGCTTTCAACTGCTCGAAACTTTTCTGACATTTTTCTGACCACTCATATTTGACATCTTTCTGTAGTAGTCTCGTCAAGGGTGTAGCTATTACGGAAAAACCTTTTACAAATCGTCTATAATATCCCGCAAGGCCTAGAAAACTTCGGATCTCAAAAACATTCTTTGGTGGTTTCCAATCAAGTATGGTCGCTATTTTGTTTGAATCCACCCGAATACCTGACACCGAAACCACATGACCTAAGAAGCTGACTTCGTTCATCCAAAACTCACATTTACTGAATTTTGCGTATAATTGATGATCTCTCAAGGTTTGTAGTACTACTCTCAAATGCTCAACGTGTTCCGCTTCATTTTTGGAGTAGATTAATATATCATCAATAAACACTACTACAAACCGATCTAAAAAGCGCCGGAAGACTCGGTTCATTAAATCCATAAAAACAGCAGTGCATTAGTGAGTCCAAAAGGCATAACCAAAAACTCATAATGTCCGTACCTCGCTCGAATGCGCCTTTGGCACATCTGAATCTCTAACTCGCAATCGATAATAACCCGACCTCAAATCTATCTTGAAAACACCAAGCCCCTTTTAATCGATCAAATAAATCATCAATCCGAGGTAACGGGTACTTATTCTTTATAGTTACCTTATTTAGTTGCTTGTAGTCGATACACATTCGCATTGTCCCATCTTTCTTTTTCACAAATAAGATCGTGCACTTACGGGAAAAACTTCGGTCGTCTGAAACCCCTATCTCATCAACTCTTGCAATCGCGCTTTCAATTCTTTTAATTCAAGAGGCGCCATTCGATGCACGAGCTACAGAAATTGGAGTCGCATCCGCACTAACTCAATACCGAACTCAATCTCTCGTACTGGGGGTAAGCCGGGTAGCTCTTCAGGAAACACATCTGCGTAATCACATACAACTGGTACCAATTCCATTAGTTTCTCGGACATTTTATTATCCAATTACATAAGCCAAATAAGCTTTTCACCTTTTCTTACATACTTTTGGGCTAACGGTGAGGATATTGCAGTAGGCAACCCATTTGTATCACAAGATTTAATTGATGGTCTCACCGTTTCGACATTTCAAATCGATCGACTTCCTTTTACGATCCCACTATCGCCTCGTGTGAAGTTAACCAATCCATACCCAAGATTATATCAAATTCGTCAAAGGGCAACAACATTAAGTCACTGGGAAACAATAATCCCGAATCATCAACGGGCAATCTCTACACACTTTATTAACAAGCACACATCTACCCAAAGGGTTGGACACACGGATCACAAACTCGGTGGGACTCAACTAGCGAGTCCGCCAAATTTTAAGTTTTCACACACATAAGAATGAGTCGAACCAGGGATCAATTAGTGCAATCACGGAGTATCAAAAAGAGTGAAAGTACCGGTAATGACGTCGGGAGGAAGCATCCTCTCTAGCTCACGCGACATATGCTCTAGCCGGGAGCTCTAGCCTCGAGATCGATCCAGAGTGTTCTTTGTTCCTTCTCGACTACCACCTACATTGCCCGAATGTCCGGTGGTCTACCTCGCATTGGCACGTTGCTCGGTGTAGTGTTCGAATTGCATTCTGCTCACTAACTTCGGACACTCTTCGATAAAATGATCGGCGATCCACATTTATAGCAAGACCGATCACGGAATCTACAACTCCCGAGTGCCATTTCCCACGATGCTTGCATTCGACTCTATTTTGTGGAATGTTACCAACATCAAGCATCGAGGTAGCTCGGGAGCTCATAGGAGGTCGATCCCGTCTAGGCCGATCCAGTAGTAGTCATCGTCATCGTAGTCATCTCTCGGGCTTCTTGCTCGTGGAATGAAAGACTTTACCCAAGACCTTTTCGGATGTCTCTCGCTTCAGATGTCGCCTTTCTTTTCTCTTTCTCGAGCTCTTGACTTTGCGAGCTCTCTCAACTAAAGTTACAAACTCTTGGATTTCAAGAACGCCAACAAACATCTTTATATCTTCATTTAGGCCGTCTTGAATCTTTTAGCACATAATGGCTTCAGTAGAGACACACTCTCTAGCATAACGGTGAGCGACAAATTTTCTTTCATACTCAGATTCTGATCATTCGTCCTTGTTTATTTCAAGGAACTCTTTTCGTTTTTGATCAATAAATCTTTGGCTAATATACTTCTTGCGAAACTCGGTTTGGAAGAAATCCCACGTCACTTTTTCTTTCTAACCACCGATACTAAGGTATTCCACGGTGATATGCGAAGTCCGTAGTAAAGATATAGCACACTTCAAGCATTCTTCCGAGTACAAGACAACTCGCCAAGTACCGAATAGTGTTATCAAGCCACATTTCGGCTCTCTCAAAGATCATCATCGTCATTGGCTTTAAATTCTTCTACCCCATATTTTCGAATTTTATCAATCAGGGCCTACTAGATCTCATTGGATCTGTCATTGGGGAGCCAAGGAATCGGGGTTGGATTATTCGGGGGTGGAGGTTGGGGCATAGCTGGGTTATTTTGAATGAATTGGACAAACCAATCATTCATCATCCGATAAAAGGCTTGTTTAGTCTCTCCTTCGTGGCTACCCGAAACAGGTCGAGAGTCTATCGGCGCTGATCCGTGGGTACGGTCAGGCGCCACGCTCTCCACATCATCAGCTACAGCTCTTTCAGGATCAGTGTCCATTTACTATATAAAACAAAGTTCAGGCTGTCAGAAGTCACCACACTATCAATATATAATAAAGGCATGTATAGCTAGACTCATACGCGCTACGGTAGTCCTAGAATCGACTAAACCGTAAGCTCTGATACCAATAATTGTAACACCCCTTACCCGAGACCGTCGCCGAAGTCGAGTAAGAGGCATTACTTTACTTGACTACAAGTTCTGGACATAAAAATTAAAAGCTGTCAAACTGCGTCATGCCGAATGATTTGACCATAACTCGGGTTATAAAACTCGAAATTTAGTTCCGTAAATTTTCCTTGAAACTAGACTCATATAGGTTTTTACCATAATTTTTCCAGAATTTTTCATGTGGCCAATTAGTACAGTTTATTCATCAAATTTACCCCTATTACACAGCTCACTAATTCTGACCTGTCTTTACAAAAATGTAGTTATCTCATTGTATAATTTTCATACACTGTTCTTATTTAAACCAATCAAAAGTAGACTCGTTAAGGTTTCTACACATATAAACCATGATTCCTAATAATTTTTGTACAATTTTTAACAATTTTTACAAAACAGAACAGTGACTCACGAATTCAGTCAGGACAGATCTCACTAAAACTTGATTTTCTCATAATATATAAATCTTTCGCCTACTCTGATTGTTTCATGCAAAAATAGACACAATAAGGTTTGATATCACATCTTATTCACCTTTTAATTCAATGCACCCTATTTTTGGTGATTTTTCTAAATCACATCACTGCTATTACTGCATGCTGTTTCATTGTAATTTATGAGATACTAGTTTCTAATCAACATACATAACCCCTAACTCAAGAATCTATTTCATTGATCACATTTTCTTAATAAAAACGTTTTAACTCCGATTAAGAATGCATAAACCTTGCCATCATAATTCATCGTACAAAACAAAACACAATAGCATTCTTAACTAAAAATTTTAGCCATATTCGCATGGCTATTTAATACAAGTGCCTTAAGAGTTCATCAAACAAGGACTAAGTCTTCCCTATACATGCCTTTGTTTAAAAACCAAAATGGAAGGGTACCCAAATTGTAGATTGATAGTGTGAGTGGCTTTCCGAACAATCCCGATGAGCTTGCTCCTAATCTATAAAACAAAGAAAACATTTCACACGATAAGCTTGCTAGCTTAGTAAGTCCAAATTACAAACATAAAATAACCCACAATTCTCAACAATTAAAATTTCTACTATTCAACTAGTAGGCTTGCACTCGTATTTCCTATTAAGGTGTTATCATGTAAACGTAGGTACAACATTCATATACTTAAATGACCAAAATCTCTATACCACATCTTTCATCATTATACCAAGAAAACATACCATTAGCGATAGATCACTAACTCACTAATTTACCTTGTCTTAATTAAATAGGAAGCTCATTCCAACTTTACGTACTCACCTGAGCCGTTAATTCGGTAAATTTGCTATAACTCACCTTGAACTCGCCGGTTTCTAGTCCGTGAAGTAATACTCGGCATTTAGCCCGCTAGGCACCAAAGCCCGATAAATAACACACCAAGACAAGGCCGCTAGGCATAATCGCCCGATAAATAACACCAAGACGAGGCACGCTGGGCGTAATAGCCCGATAAATAACACCGCGCAAGGCACGCTAGGCGTAATAGCCCGAATTATATCACCGCACTAGGCTCGCTGGCTTAAAGCCCAAACACATTTAAGAATTCAATCGTTTCTAATATCATTTTATACAATTATCACGTAATGAAAGTACTTTGGTTTATTTGCATCAACTACTCAAAATCATTCTAATAGACTTATGTACATTCGGCTATGGCATGAATACCTACTCAAGACTTATCAAACTATATCGTATAATAGGCTCATAATTAACTCTTCAATATAATTTAGTTTTAGGACTTACCTCGGTTGTCGATAAGCCGTGCAAATCGGCTACTCGATAATCTTTGTTTTTCCTCGATCTTGATCTTTCTCTTTTGTTCCCGATCTAATTTGGTTCAACTTAAACCAATTAAACTACACTTCCATTCAATTCAAAAGCAAAATCATAAAATACATAATTTCAAGACATAAACATTTACATTCGGCATTCATCCTCTACTTTGTTCAAGTGCATTCAAATTATTAGGGAACACTTTGGTAATAATTTCCTTGATGTGTTTTAACTTACAACTTACCTTCTTATCTATAGCATTACCTTAACTTTATATAATTACACATATATAATCAAATACATTAGCTCAAATTCATTTTCTCTTATGGCCGAATATGCCAATTCCATACCCATGCATTTTCTTCAACATACAACCAAGTAACAAGCTAATAACCACACCTAATTCAAGCATTTAACTAATCCAATTTAACCTATGGAACACCACAATAAAATTTTCAACCCATTTGGATCTCTTCTCCATGGCCGAATGGCCCTTAGGTTCCTAGGATTCTCTATAACTCTTCCTTCCATCAAATTTACCCTTGCACTAATTTACTTCAAGTAATCAAGTCTTAAACTTAGTTCACCCAATAATTAAACATCACATATAACAATCTTATATGGTTAATTTCATTATAAGGGAATGGCCGAACATCAAAACACAAGAAGAGATGTTTTCATGAATATCCATCCTATTATTCGGCCAACTATGAGGGTACCTTCAAGCCAAAACAACCAAATCTTCTTACAAGTCCATGCCATTTCTTTTCATACCATCTAACTCATTATCAATACAAACTACAACATTAGCATCCATGGCCGAATCTCATCATACCAACATTAGCAAATTTTGCTTGTTTCAAAAGAAAAAATGATCAAGAACTTAAGCCATATCAAGTTCAATTTTTACCTAATCTAGTGCATGCAAGGCCGAATGGGGAAGATGAAGTTCTTCTCTTCTCTTCAAGGTAGAAATCGGGCAAGAATGAATGAAGGATGAGAGAATTATTCTTTTGTTTTTTTTTTTTTAACATAAATTATAGCATGCTTTTCTTACAATATTACTAAAATCAATATATATATAATTAAAAAGCATATATTCATAGCATGCTTTAATATAATAATGCCTAAATATCATACAAAAATAAAAAAAGAACATATATGCATGCTTGTCAGTCCACCTTGTTTAAAGATGGGGAATTTGACATGCAAATCCCCATGTTTAATGGACAATTTACTTAGCCCCCCCCTTTTTTTTTTATTAATGCCCACTACTTTGATTCTTCTTGCAATTTAGACATTTAGCGATTTAAACACTTCGATGACTAAGATTTCCCACGAGATTTTTACTCTTACTAAATCACACATAACAGACACAAAACATAATATTTAAATAAACAAATAATAAAAAATAACTCTCAAGCTCGGTTTCGTGGTTCCGAAACCACCCTTCCGATTAGGGTCAAAATTGGTCTGTTACAGGAACATCTAGGGAAATGAAGAGTAGGATTAAAGGCTGATTATTAGTGAAAAATTAATATTTATACCTAGGTTAACTAGGCTTGGATGGCACACACATTAAAACAAGGGCTTTTTGTCAAAAAATTAAATTATTTGCATGAGAAGGGAATTGAAGTTAGGACCTCAAAGATAAATTCACTAATGTTTAACCATAAATCCATTAACTCATTCTTGATATAATTTGAAATATTTATTGTAAAAAAATAAGGCATGATCTTTCTCTTTTGATTCACAAACCCGATTCTACTAACCCCCGATTTTTGGGATGTTACAACTTCTGTCTATCAGAAGCTGCCTTCAATCTTTCTTGAATTAATTGAATTTTATCCTCAGTTTCTGTAACCAATCCTGGACCAACCAACTTCCTTTCACCCACTTCAGTCCAACATCAAGGCGAGCGACATTTATGACTATAAAGAGCTTCGTAAGGTTTCATTTGGATACTTGATTGAAAACTGTTATTATAGGCAAATTCTGCCATCGGTAAATGCTCCTCCCAACTGCCTTGAAAGTCGATTACACAACTCCTCAACATATCTTCCAATATCTGAATGACCCTTTCTAATTGACCATCGGATTGTGGATGGAAAGCCATACTGAAATCCAATCGAGTACCCAAAGCCTCATGCAATTTCTTCTAGAATTGAGACGTGAATCTAGGATCCCGATCTGAAATAATCAACACTGGCACACCATGCAATCTCACTATCTCAGAAACATAAAGCTTAGCTAACTTCTGGAGAGAGTAATCGGTACGAACAGGAACAAAATGGGCAGACTTAGTCAATCAATCAACCACAACCAAAACTAAATTTTTCTTAGTAAGCGTTAAGGGTAATCCACTAACAAAGTCTAGTGTCACTCTCTCCTACTTCTACTGTGGAATTGAATCGGTTGGAGCAACCCTAATGGAAACTGATGTTCAGTTTTAACCTATTGGCAAGTCAAACATTTAGATACAAATTCGGTCACTTCACGTTTATGACCTGGCCACCAATACACTTCCCTCAAATCACTATACATCTTAGTACTACCAGGATGCATAGCATAAGGGCTACTATGTGCTTCTTGATGTACGGACTGTCTCAAATTCTGATTATTAGGCACACAATATCTCCCCTTAAAGCATAAAATTCCATCATAATTAATCCCAAAGTCCTCAGTCAAACCATACTCGACCTGTTTAAACTGAGGTGTTAGAGTTTCGTCCAAACTTTATTTATCCTTGATTTCCTGAACCCACGCAGCCCTTACTTGCAATTCAGCTAAGATACCCCCATTATAAAAAAGACTCAAGCGAGTGAACATAGCTCTCAAATAAAAAATTGCCTTTCTACTCAAAGCATCAGCCGCAACATTGGCCTTTCCGGGGTGATACTCAATCGTGCAATCATAGTCCTTTAACAACTGAATCCACCTTCGCTGCCTCAAATTAAGTTCCTTCTGGGTTAGTAGAAATTTGAGACTCTTGTGATCGGTGTAAATAATACACTTTTCACCATACAAGTAGAGTCTCCAAAATTTGAGAGCAAAAACAATAGTTGTCAATTCCAAATCATGAGTGGGGTAATTACATTCATGCGGCCTAAGTTGTCTTGAGGCATATGCTACAACTTTACCATCTTGCATTAGAACACAACCAAGCCCAACATGCAGAGCATCGCTATACACAACATATTCCTTACCAGATTCTAGTTGAATTAAGATAGGAGCTTCTGTCAACACGGAGTTCAATTTTTTAAAACTGGCTTGTTGTTCGTCTTCCCACTTAAATGGAGCATTCTTCCTCAACAGCTTACTCAATGGGGCTGCTATCAAGGAAAAACCCTTGACAAACCTTGGATAATACCCAGCAAGACCTAAAAAACTTTAAATATCTATAACATTCTTTGGTTGCTTCCAATCTAGGATAGCTTTAACCTTTCTGGGATCTACGTGAATACCCCCAGTTGATACCACGTTACCTAAAAACATCACTTCCTTCAACCAAAATTCACACTTACTAAGTTTGGCAAAGAAGTTATTTTTCACGGAGTATCTGCAAAATCACTCTTAAATGCTCATTATGCTCGATTTCTGTCTTAGAGTAAATAAGGATGTCGTAAATGAAAACCATAACAAACTGATCAAGAAAAGGTTGGAAGACACGATTCATAAGATCCATGAAGGCTGCTGGTGCATTAGTCAACCCAAAAGGCATGAAAAGAAACTCGTAATGTCCATAATGAGTCTTAAAAGCATTTTTGGAAATATCAGATCTTTCACTTTGAGTTGGTAATACCCACATCTTAAGTCAATTTTGGAAAAGACAGTTGCACCTCTAAACTGATCGAATATGTCATCAATCCTTGGTAGAGGGTACTTATTCTTGATAGTTAATTTATTTAGTTACCGATAATCAATGCACAACCATAAGGTTCCATCTTTCTTCTTCAAATAAAACCGATGCACCACATAGTGAAACACTGGGTCTAATAAAACCCTTATCCAACAATTCTTGCAACTGTACCTTCAACTTCTTAAGCTCTTTCAATGCCATGCGGTAGGGAGCGATGACACCAGTGCCATTCCTGGAAACAACTCAATTCAAATTCCACTTCCCTCTCTGGAGGTAACCCTGGCATTTCATCGGGAAATACATCAGGAAATTCCCTCACTATACGAATACCTTCAACTACAGGGTCAACGAAGCTTGCATCTCGGACATAAGCAAAAAACCTTCACATCCTTTTTGAACCATCTTTTCTGCTACTAAGGCAAAGATTATATTGGACAGATAATTTCGATGTTCCCCTACCATAATAACTTCTTTCCCAGACTCAGTCTCCAAAGTCACCCTCTTCAATGCACAATCTGATCGAACTTGATGCTCAACCAACCAGTCCATCCCCAAAATCAAATTGAATTCATTGAAAGGAAGTTCCATCAAATCGGCAAGGAATACCTCTCATTGAACCTCTAAAGGACATCTTTTCTAAACTTTATTCACAAGGAGAGGATCCTAATAGACTAACTACAATTACAATGTTTTCAATTTCCTCTACCCTAATCCCCAAATTTACAGCCACATTACAAGCAACATATGAATGAGTAAATCCAATGTCAATCAAAGAAAAATAAGGTATCGAGTAAATAGTGAAGATACCTGTTATGACATTAGACGCGTCTTTATCCTTTTGTTGCCTAACCACATAAACTAAGGCAGGTTGTCTCGCCTCAACTCGGTTCGCACCTTGTGCTAGTGCTTTCTGACCCCAATTACCATTCTTATTTCGATTATGATTATGGCCCCTCTGAGCACCCTGATTACCTCTCTGATTTTTACCCCCAGCTAGGTCTTAATTCTGAGCTGGAGCTTGCACCTGATACTGACAACCAGGATAATCCCTAATATTATGCTCCAACAAACCACATACCAAGCGAGCACCTATCCTCCTCCAACACTTGCTCGGATGGCACCTCTGACAATACTGAAAAACCTAAATCTACTCTTCTCTAGGGTCCACTGCTTCCCTATTCTACGGTGGCCTAGCCTCTCTGGCTCGCTTAACAGATCGCGAATTTGGGCCAGTAGGGCCCGTTTCTTTTTTGGGTTGATCCCTCTGTTTCCTTTTTCGCTCGCACTCCACACGTTTAATCTCTTCAATAATTTTGGTCTTTTCGACCAAAGCTTCAAACACACACTCTTGGTGTTTTGCTACCTGAACCTCGAGTTCATGCTTTATACCTTTCTGAAAATAGAAACTCTTGTCCAGCTCAGATGCCACCACACTAGGTGCATAGCAGCTCAACCTTAAAAATTCTGCTTCATAGTCAGAAACTATTTTGTCTCCCTGTTTAAGTTCAATAAATTCCAACCATCGGGCCTCCACATAACGATGGCCCACATACTTACCCTGAAAGGCCCCTGAAAATAAGCATAATCAATACACTCTGGCAGCGTTCCTCGAACCACTGCTTGCCACAACCGATATGCCTTATCCCTTAACAGAGACATGGAACCCTTAAGTTTCTACTAAGGAGTGCATTCCAAATCCTCCAAAATTTGTTTAGTGGTTTCCATCCAGTATTTAGCCACAGTAGGAGTAGTTCCAGCAATACCCCTAAACAATTCTACCACACTAAAGTGAAGCCTTTCAGTAATCATCCCACGACTAACACCTCCTATTGAAGCCCTAACAACCCTATTCAAAGCCCTCTATAAAGCCTGAGTTACTGGATTATTCCCTACGTGGTCATCATTCATATTCCCATTTTCCAAAATTCCACCCTCAGTAGTGGGTTCACTGTTAACCTCATTATGTTCATTACCCAATTCTGGCCCTAACGATGCAGGTTACTCAACTGGAGCCCTCAGAGGTCACCCCGTACGGCCCCTACTACCACGAGTTATCATTCTACGTGCATTCATTTCGGTATTTTATGGATCTACAATTTTACAAATAAGAGCTTTTAGTACTTTGTTTTAGTCTTTTACGCACTCAAATTTTATAATTCTTTTATAAAAGTTTTAAGCAATAGTCTCTATAGTCTTAATAGGTTTTCAATACTATTTTTATGGACTTGGCATCGGACCTTCGAACTTCGTCGTTTCCTGTATAAAACATTTTTCAAATCCATTGTGGTTTGTGTTTTCGCAAAATTTTCCTTTTTCATGTATGCATGCATGCAGACTAATTTAAGTAGATTTAAAGTCTCAATCTGAGGTTTTGAATCAAGACTCTGATACCACTAAATATTGCCTCCCAAACCCGGCCTGGATGTTATGGTCGAATCGAGAAGGCCACATTGAACACCTTTGTTAAACTTACCCTAATGATAGTTAGAAACCTTCAAATACTTCTTTTTATAAAACATTGGTTTCTATTGTTAGCTTTGGAAAACGTCCATTTACTTAGTCCAACCATCCTTAGGTCAAATTAGCTAATTAGGTGAATTTTTGTAAAACCTTACTAACAGTATTGCCTTTGAAAAATTATTTTGTTATCTTCTTAGCAGCAGAAATGTACCATTACTAGTCAAATTATTAATTTAGTCATATATCATGCATAGTCCATTTCAACATATTTATAAAAACCATGTATCTATACCAAATATGTGTTTCATGCATGCATGAAAAAACCCAAAATCCTGAACAGTCCCAAACCACAATTAAAAGAAACTTTACAATCCAAAACCAAATAATAATAAAATAACCTAAAAACATAATTAAGTTTAAAAAATATGACAAAGTAAAGTCCAAAGTCTGCTATACGTCCGCATACCAATTTCGATCCTAAGTTCGATCATTACCTAAGAAGTTGAGATAATGTGGTGCGCTTAACAAGCTCAGTGTGAGTCTAAATGTGTATTAAGCATTCATACAGGCAATTTCATAGAGGTACCAATAGACAATCAAACATTAACAATAATAATTTTCAAATGCACATTATCATGAAAAATGTACATGAGAGATTCTACCTATACCATCCGCTACACACCACGAGTTACTTAGAACCCGTCTGCCAATCTCCAACGTATATGAGCAATGCCCGATGTGGTAAACCTATCAATAATCAATAATGTAGTGAAACTGCCAAATAAATAATGCGATAGAATCGCCAATCCCCTCGGTACTCCAAATGCAGTGCACTGACTAAAAATATGTGCGGACTTATTATGCCACTAGTACTCCACGGAACTCCTTCATCAACCAAAAAATCCCATCCCAATGCACATGCAATATGTCATAAAAATTCATACGCAATCACATTTCAATACTTTTCGCATTTCAATACTTTTCGCATTTCAATACTTTTCACATTTTCGACATGCTCAACATGTCCTCAATAATCACATACTTTCAGAGAAAGGAAACAGTGTTCCAATTTCCAAATTACCATTAAGATGGTATCATCAATATCGTCCAATTCACATACTTTACAAATTTCATTGTGCACCAATAGCAACCTCACGTATATATATCATAGTAAATATTACATGCATTTAAATCATGCATAAAACTAGTATCTCAACATTTGATACCATTCCATCAAAATTTCTCATATCACATAAAATAACTATGCATAACAATCTCAATTACACATTCGTACAGTCAAACTAGCAATTTTGCCAACACATCAATCTTTTAAAGCTCAAAATGTACCTGGTTCAGCCACTCGCAAAACTAATATTTTGGCTACTATGCCAAACCAATCAGCAAGATAATTATCAAATGTAACATAACATTTATCATTATCAAACAATTTTTACAAGTTTAGGACCCACATCTTATTTTTCACTTTCTCGCAGCACCTTAGTGAATCTTCCAATTTTCCTTAGTAAACCTTTATATGATCCTAAACCCAAATTCAGTATAAACTAAATCAATTTTCCACTTAACTAACTCCAAATTACCCACTTATGGGTTCAAACAAATTGTCGAATTAATAACTATTTTACAAATTCAACTAGTTGGATTCCTTACCTTGTATCGATGCGTACTGTACGTACGATTGTTCTTCACCTTTATGGTTGATTTGAGGCATCCAGCACCTAATTCCATAATATACTGGAAAATCAGTAGCTAGTAATTATTCAATTCTTTCATTTAATCAATCCATAACATTTACCCTACAACTATGTCGAAACAACAATTAATTTTACACTTAACTGCTCTTATGCTTCCTAATTTGTGAGTTTCGAATGCCCAAACGACCAAGAACGTTTTTTTTCCCCTAATTTAAATGGTTATTAGGAGGGTTCAAGAACTCAAATCAAGGTTGGAATTAATTGGGTAAGTTCAAGAAACAAAATAGCCCCCTGTTCTACACATATTCGCAAGCACCACCGCCCATGGTGGCTGAAATTGGGGATAAATTTAAAAATGATTTGAAACCTCATTAAAATCTATAAAAATAAATTTAAAATCCCCTAAATTCTAGATCTGGAAATTAATGGATAAGATTAATTAAGAAATTGAAGAGAGAAGAGACCTTACACAAGCTAGTCGAGAGAAACGGCAATGACACTTTGTAGGCGATATTTAGGATCGATCTTAGAGTTCAAAATTTTAGATTTAGGGCTAATTTAATTGAGGGAAAATTGTAGCAATATAGAAAAGGAGATGATGCACAATCTTGATGCAAAAAGAAGAAGAAGAAGACGGTAAATTTGGGATGTTACACGACCATTTTTACCCTGCAAGGTAATCTGTTTCATCTCAGAATCCACTTTCGCCTTATGCTCGGTCAACCAGTCTATCCCAAAAATAATGTCGTATCCATGAAATGGTAACTCCATAAAATCCATGGGAAAGACATGTTCTTGAATCAACAGAGGACACTTTTGATATACTCTTTTCACCACGACTCTTTCACCCAAAAAACTTGTGATAATCATACCCAAACTAATAATCTCTATTGAAGTACCCAACTCTCCAATGAAATTACTCAAGATATATGAATGTGTGGAACCAGGATCAAACAAAAAAAAATAGATGAATTGACTGCAAAGTAAAAGTACCTGCAATCACGTCGGTCGAGTCACGGTCTCGTGGTTCTCTGACAATAGAGACTCGACCTGGTCCTTTGGACACGGTCTAAGCAACTATTGTGTGTGTAATTTTCCTCTGTCCATATTGTCTACCATTTCCACCATGACCTCGATCTCGGCCTTTAGTAGGTGCAGGTGTAGAACTCAAAGTCTGGGGTAGTCTCTCAACAGATGCTCTTTCGAACCACAACCAAAACAACTCTCAATCAACCTTTTATACTCACCAAAAGGTTTACGATTACAATGCTCAGAAAACGGCTATCCTGAAGCTTATGAAAAACAACCAACACTAACTACTGTACTATTCTACTGCCTAGATTGGTTCAGTCAGAACCCTCAAGCACTTCTACCAAACCTCTATGATTCACAACCTCTTTTATTCAATCACTCCAAAGTACCCGACTGATTAGAAGCCCTCTTTCTGGACTCAATCACTACTGGCCTCAGTGGCTCGATTAAAGTCTGTTCAACAGCCTTGGCCTTCTTAAACATCTCACTGAACCGTGTGCTACCAGATACACACAAGTAACCAAGTTCAACCCATACTGAAACCTCTTACATATATCTTTCTATGTAGAAACCATCTCAAAAGCATATTGGATAAGTAGTATAAACTTTAACTCATAGTCAACCACAGTCATGTTGCCCTTAGTTAAATCAAGAAACTCATGCTTACAAGCCTTCATGTACTGCTCTCCCATATACTTTCTCTATTATATCTCTAAGAAATATCCTAAAGTCAAACGATCAGGAGTAGTTCCTTTCCTTACAATGTTTCACCAATGACGAGTCTCACTATTAAACAGGCATATGATGTAAGTGAACTTCTCTTCATCTGAGCAAGCCATCTACTCAAGGATCCTCTCTACACTTTTGATCCAATACACAACTACAGTAGGGTCAGCTCCTTTCACATCCCTAAACTCCTTTCCACCAAAAACTCGAAGATGCTTGAGTAGTAGCCCACGATTAACAGGAGCAAGGTTACCACCGGTAATCCGCTGAAAAGCCCCAATCATCGCTTGCATCATGGGCCTAACACTAACATCTTGTATAGCTTGCCTCTAGGTGTTGCAGTAAACATACCACCACCCTCTAAAGCATTCTTACTAATACTTCCTCATTTAGGAGGCATAACATATATTTTAAAAACATAAAAAGAAATAATATGAAATAGTGAGAAGTGGCAAGTGATCCAAGGCATATTTTTTTCAAAGAAAAATATCTTAATAAAGGCAGTGTATTCCTATTTCCTACCCTAAAACAAGGAATTCATACAAGGTAATTTTTTTCCAAAGTTTAAAAATTCTCAATTTTATTTTCAAAACTAAATCAACAACTCAAATTTCCAAAAAAACTTAAGCTCAAATGTCACAAAACCCTGTGACCAAAGACTTGATAAACCTAGCTCTGATACCACCAAATGTGGTGTCGCAAACCTGACTGGAATAGTTTGACCTAATAGAAAGCATATTATATCATTCATTCATGGCATGACATTAAGCATATCTCATAGAGTTTCATATTGATATATTGATATCTTGTGACTATGAAACATGTATAAAAACATCATGCATTGGATAAACAGATCTCCAAACATAGCCAATTACTCAAAGAGTCTAATATGTCCCATGAAGTGTAGCATATAGCTAACACTCTTCAACACAACCAACATAACCCGTTGAATGGAGTTAAGCTCAATATTCCCTTATCTCTCCAACATATCCCAAGGCCTCAATGCCCAAACATAAACATATGGGTGAGAACTCACAAATCATATGGCATGTTAATGATATCCAATGGTTCCAAGAGATCACAATGCCGACATATCCACTTAAAACATATTTACTTCCCGTTTTATGGACAATTCCATTTATCGTATATCATATGCTTATAACACTTCCATATTCACTTATCATGCACTTTTAAGTGGTAACAAAATGCTCAATGAGCCATATTCATATAGTTATCATATGTGTGCATAAAACCAGCAAGCCTTATATCATATCTTGTCATAAGCACATAGCATTTGCAACGACAACTCATCATCCATCACATATCACATAACATAGGCATTATTTGCAACATAATAATAGATCGAGTAAGAAAGCTTACACTTAGAACTTAGGATAGGTGTTTAGGATAACCTAAGATTCCAATTAACTCAGTGAATTGTGCCTAGAAATAGCAATTCCTGATCACTCACCTATTCTCTTTTGCTTGATGCTGAAAGCTCAAACTAGTTTTTCCTTGCCTTTCGTTTTGCTTATAGAGGCTCCCGATGAATCTAACACTTTGCATACATATTAAAAACAATATATAGACATCATTTATAGTCTTAAACACATCTAAACAACCAATAAAACGTAGACCACTCATCGTCTTTCTTAAACCAAAAATATAGTTAGTTTTACCAAAATATTTGCTTTCACCACTCAATTCTTGTTTCTAATTACTAATCATGAATTTATGCATCCTAAACATCATATTATAATATATCTAAGCTATCAAAATCATCTAATTTCTCAGATCTAACCTTTCCGAAAAATTAATCATGCATGAACATTAAAAGCGATAAAACTCTCAATTCTTCAAAATTCTTTAATGATCTACCAAATTGAGATAAAAAAACCTTCTAATTAGTTCAAAATTAGAATAGTCATTTAACTTAGTATTTTGAGTTTCACAATTTTTAAGCCAAATTTCAATTTAAAAGCTTTAGATCTATGTAATTCTCAACATAATTGATTAAATTTCAAATTGTAAAAACAACAAGCTTAGTTTTATTAATAGGAATCACAATTTTACCTCAATTGAAGAAGAACAATGAATTGTAGATCTAATTTGATGAAAAATGTTTGAAGAGAAATGAAGAAATTGATGATGAAAACATGAATTTTCTTTAAAATTAAAAGATGATTTGGTGTTTGGCAGGTAAGAAAATCATTTAGATTTTGTTAATTTGAGAGAAAAAACTTTGATTTGGATTTGGGAGAAATTTGAAATGGATGATGAGAAGAGAGGGAAAAATGGGATTGGGGGTTTAAATAGGCAAGGAGAAAAAACTAATTTTTAAATTTAGGGGAGATCGCCTTTTAAAAACTTTCAGTTCTATCCCTTTTTCAAATCAATCCCCCTTTTTAGAAAAAACACATTTTCTTAATTATTTTTAAATCCGATTTTATTTTTTTGAAATTCATTTTAAGGTAATTAATTCTTGAATACTTAATTCTAATTTCCTAACCTTAACTTTTTAAACCCAGTTATTTTTATAATTTTTTTAATTATACTAATCATTTCTAACCTAATTTCGATATCTGAATCGGATATTCGATTCATTAACCCAATTCTACTAACCCAATTTTTGGGATGTGACAGTACTTTAGTGGAATGACTCTATTACTAAATAATTTTTTATTAATAGACAAAGAGTCAAAACGTAATTACAAATTATTTAAGCCTTAATTATATATGTCTAATTGGTCTCTTCACTAGCTCAACTCAACTCTTTAACGAATTGAGTTTAACATGATAACTTACATGGAACTGTAAATGATTAGACAATGAGAACTGGTTCATTGGATTTACTTATTATAGTAATAGGTGTTTTCTCATTTTAATGATTAGATTGATCTAGGTTTCTTTAGTCACTTCAGATTTGATGAATCCGAAGTAGAGCTAAATCAAGAGATCATGTTATCTAATTATTTAGAATGGAATAAAATTAATTAAATAAAGTTACAAATGCATTTTAATACGATGAAGTTGTAATGACTTTAACATATTAAAATAGGGCTTGGGTAAATTATTTAATTGAAAAATTAATTTTGGCTTATTAACTAAATTAATTAAGAGCCAAAAATAAATATGTGGGCCTTAAAATAACCCTACAAGGGTCAAAGCAGGCTGACACATATGGGAGAATATACTTGTCTCCCAAGCAAGCTTGTTGTGGCACAAGAAGTCCTTCTGGAACTAAGTGTTCCGTCCATTATTGTTATACTCAGGCTATGATTATTTTATTAATAATTCTAAATAATTACAATTCTAATCACCTCTTTCAATAATATCTCATATTTGTTGAAGAGAAAAGATTGATGACTGATGAGAAATGAAATGAAACACCCAAGAATTCAAGTCATTGATTTGTTGGATTTAATTAATAAATAAGCGTGTGTCTCAATGGCTGTAAGCCTTGATTAAGAGGGTGAGGTCACTTGTTCGAGACTTGCGATAGTCTATTTATTTTGTTTCCTACATGGGTTGGCCATGTAGTAGAAGTGGGGTCATGTTAGGATTCTAGTTAGCGGGAGGTGGTTAGTAGTGGGATGCTAATTTTACTCCTAAAATCCCTCAACTTTATCTCCAAGCCTCTCATCTTTATTTTCTTTTTAATTCCATTATTCCATTTTGGTTCCTGATGTTCTTTTTCTCTTCTGCTACTATCTGTTGACTTTTTTTTCTAAAAAAAATTCTTTTCAATACTTGGTTGTGGGGCACTAATTCTTGTTTTACTAAATTCCTTCGGTGGTGGTTTCATAGTGTAAGGTAAGGTTTAAGTTTTGTTTCTTTCTGTGTTTATTTTGTTTTGATGGATGGTGGCAAAAAGGTGTAGGTTAGGAATTTGATTATTTGTATGTGTTATTTAGGAAAATATTGAAAACCGTTGGGTTTTCCTCCGGTGACCTAATTTCATTAGTGGGCTGCTATTTCTAATTGAAGGTAAGGGGTAATTTGATATATTAGGTTGATTGTAACGATTTTTTGAGTTAGATTTGGTACTAGTTAAACTGACTGATTTGGTGAACTAATGGTTGATTTAAGGTTTTGGACGACTCGTGGGATTTTTAGCATCGAAATTGAGCCAAGTGCATAACGAGAAACTCGAAAAATTGTGAACGGCAAAAGCCAAAATTGGGGCCTATCGATGCCACACGGCCGTGTGCGAAGCCATGTGTGACACATGGTCTAGGCCATTTTGGGCGGTGTGGGCCACATGGGCGTGTGGGTCCAAACCTAAAAAAATTTCCCTAAGGTCATACCGGTCGTCCCAATCGACTTTGGGCCTTCCGTGGGGTCGGTATGTGATTTTATAAGCTATTAAGCATGAAATATGTTAATTTGATAACATGAAACTTGAAGTAAATAATGTCCAATATGTATGATCTGTTATGTATAACGCATGTTCTACATATATTATACGAGCATGTATGATATGTAATTCTAGTATCTGTTATTTCTATTATATCTGACTATGGGGTGGTGTAACAATCCATTTTTAGTCAAATCAGAGCAGTGGTTTCGGACCATAAATTTGAGGTCAAAATAATTTTTTATTTTTATTTTAATGTCTACAGTATGATAGCATGTTTGTGTGAAAATTTCATTAAGAAATTTTATCGTTTGAGTGCTCAATTTAATAAAAAGGATTAAATCGCATAAAGTGTAAAACTTGAGTTCTATTAGCTAAAGGTGTCTAATAGCTATAGAACCTTAAAGTGGGGGTCCTTATGTGGTAATTAACCCATTTATAAAGTTCGTGGACATTCTTGGACATGTATCAAGTGATTTTAATGAATTATAACAAAGGTTAAATAGGTAAATTATCAAATAAACATAGTAAAATAAGTAAAACAAAATAATTTTCTTGTCCATCTTCTTCTAGCCGAACCTAAAGGAGAAAAATCACCATTTTTGAACTATCAAACATTCGGCCAAGCTCTTCCATTGCATGTAAGTGTGATTTCGTCCTGTTTTTAATGATTTCTATGTTTTTGAGATCGTTGCAGGTTAAACTGGCTAGCCCAGGGACTAATTTGCAAAATTGTTAAAGGTTTAGGGTTTTTCCATTGATGAATATACATGTATTTTTTTTTTTTTGATGATATAAAATGTATGCTTGTTGTTAGATAAACAACATTTGTAAAGTGATTTTTAGTAAAAAATTATTTAGGGATTAAATTGAGAAATGTGAAAATTTTGTGGTTGAAATGTAAAATAAATGAAAAATATGGGCTGCTATGTTAATAAGGGAAATTCGGCTAGCATGGGTAAGGACCTAATTGCATGAATTTGTGTTTTTATGAGCTAAGGACTAAATTGTAAAAATACTAAAATATTAGGGGCAAAAGTGTAAAGTTGCCATAATATGCATTTTGGGCTAAATTGAATAGAATGATAATTAAATAAGCTAAATTTGATTACATATAGATTAAGAAAAGTGAAGTTTAGATTTAGATCAGGGAAAAAACAAAGTGTTGGACTAATCGACTCATTTCATCGTTTTTGCACTCGATGTAAGTTCGTATGTTAATAAACATTAATATCATTGTGTTATAAATGCTTTATTATTGAATTATTTGTGAACACGACCTTGCGGATATGTTTGACGACGATTCAACAAATGAGAAATCTCGATTGAACCTTAGGAATAAATTAGGATACGAATGACATGTCATTAGGAGTTATGTGATTTGGGTGCTGGTCCGTACGTCCTACCGGGTGGTGAGTTATCCCAAGATGTGTGTGTGGATTCTCGCCACCTTGTGTGCAGCGATCGTCGTAGCTATGTCATGACCGCTACCTTGTGTGACCGCACCAGATTGATAGCTCGAGAGTGAGCATTATATGAGATATGAGATTGAGATAGCTTTGGCTATGTATTTGGCACTTAGGGTGCAAGATTCCTGAGTGTTTGATAGTATTCCAAATGGTTCAAAGGGTCTATCGAAGATATGAAATGGTGATAAATAGATACATATCAGTATAGATATGTACAGAAACTAATTGAGCATTGAGACTTATGAAAGTTGTGAGTTCATGACTACTTATGTGATTGAATATAAGTTAAACTTATGATTTAATGAATTTGTAGTACATTTTGTTCATATTACTTGAATGGTAAATGAATGGTGAGTTTTACTTATTAATTATGCGAGCTTTCTAAGCTTTATAGCTTACTCTATTTACTTTTCCGTGTTTTATAGTGATTATCGAAGCTAGCTCGAATTTGGGAGTCGTCGGAGATCTCATCACACTATCAAGCTATCACTTTGGTATTTTAAAACTTATGCATTTGGTATATGACATGTATAGGAGTTGGTTATTTTGGTATATGTGAGTAATGGACTTAGCCATTTGAATTGGCATGTAAATGATGAATGGTTTATTAAGTGTATAGCCATGTGATTTGGCTTATTTTGGCATGCTTGGTGATGTATGTATATATGTGAAAATGGCCTTTATTATGTGATTGGTGATTGCAAGGTAAATGCTTGTTGTGAATGTTTGTTTATGAGTTATGGACACCAAATGGTTAAAATTTGGATAAATATGCTTGTGGTTTTAAGTAAATTGATGCATAATTGAAAGTAACCATTAGGTGATTTGAAAATGTGAAATTGGTATGAATTGGATGTCTTATTGTGATATTTGTGTGTCTTGTGATTGATGTTATTGATATATCATGATTTGAGCTTCGTTTGGATGAGTTTAAATGCCATTTGAAGTTGTGGTCATATGTAAATTTGGTTGGTGTAGGTGATTGAAATTTGGGTGAGAAAAATGGCTTAGCAAATAGCCTATTTTTTTCCACATGGGCAGAGACACGAGCGTGTGTCTCAGCCGTGTGTGACACACGGTCAAATCAAACGGTCGTGTGTCCCCTGGTGTTTAATTAGAAATCAAGTCAATATTCTCCACACGGCCCAGCACACGGGCGTGTGACTTGGCCGTGTGGCATAAGCCAGTATACCCTATAGGTTTGGCACGGCCTAACACATAGCCTGGCACACGGGCTTGTGTGGCCATTTTGAAGGGCACATGGGCTGGTCACATGGGCGTGTGGTTGGCCGTGTGACCCACGTCAGGGAGTTACACAGGGTCAGACGCAGGCTGGGACACGACCAAGTGAACCCATTTCGAATGTCTACACGACATATGACACGAGCATGTCTTTGGCTGTGTGAGACACATGGTCGGGCCACACGGGCGTGTGTCCCCTGTATTTTGTAAAATTTTCTAAGTTTACAAAAATTTCCTGAGTTATCAGTTTAGTCTCGAACCACTTCTAATGCATGATTTGGGCCTCATAGGCTCGTATTAGGAACAATGTGATTGATTATGAATGACTTGTATTTGATATTTATAATTGTATGAGAAATGTATGTTCATTTTTGTATAAGTTCGGTAATGCTTTGTAATTCTATTCTGGCAATGGATAAGGGTTAAGGGTGTTACAGGTGGGACACGTATTTTGTGGAGGAAGTGTTTTGTGTGAGGTTATACCTCGCCATTATACTAGTAGCATTACTGTAATTATTCTGAAAAGTGTCTTATGGACACTATGCAGTGTGTAGGGCTGGGTGGGTGTTTTATACCCCATGTGGTGTGTTGGGATGGTCAGAGCTGGTGTGTAGAGGACGAGGGTAGGATTATACATATCTGCATCTGTACTACTCTATTATGATTCTGATTCTGTAAGAGATTTATGTCTGTATCTGTTCCTGGCATGTGATTAAATCTGAATTTCTGTTTATGTATGAGTTACACACTGAGTTTTAAAAGAAAACTCACTCTCTATTCGTTTGATAATTTCAAGTAACCCATAGACTTAAGTGGATCGGTGCGACGAGAGCTTTGTCGTGTCCACGTTTTTGTAAAACTTTATTTACATAATTTTGGCTTTTTTAAAATTTCGAATTGAGAGTTTTCTAAATTTTGGACTCTTTGGACTTTTGGGAATATTTTTGGATTTGGACATTTTGGGTTTTGGCATGGCATTTGATAAAATGATTTTTCAAAAAATGGTTATGTTTCTGCAATCAACTATTTTTAAGAAAACAAACTCGATTTTTCAAAATATAACATATTAAGCACTTCCGCTACAACTTATTCGATTTATTTAGAAAATGTAATCAATTAACGGTTTCAACTATTAAGTGTGACAAACGTTTTCAATTAAAACAGGTGTAACAGTCCGTTTTTAGTCAAATCGGAACAGTGGTTTCGGGACCACAAATCTAAAACCAAAATAATTATTTTTTATTATTTTTTTAATGTCTACAGCATGAAAATATGATTGTGTGAAATTTTCGTTAAAAAAGTTTATCGTTTGAATGGTCAATTTGATAAAAAGTACTAAATCGCGTAAAGTGTAAAAGTGGAGTTCTAATGGCTAAAGGTGTCTAATAGCTATAGAACCTTAAAGTTAAGGTCCTTAAGTGGTAATTAGACCATTTTAATTGTGAGTGGACAATGATGGACACAAAATGGATGTTATTAAATGGTTTTATTAAAGGTTAATTTTGTAATTTGTTTATTAATCATATAATAAATAAAACAAAATAGATAATTTGTGTCCATCTTCTTCTCATAAACACCAAAATCGATTCTAACATGAAGAAACCATAGCTAGGGTTCGGCCAAGCTCATTTGTGCAATTGTAAGTCCATTTTTGTCCCATTTTTAATGATTTCTACGTTTTTATGATCGTTGCATCTAGTACTAGCTAGCCCAGTGACTATTTTGCAAAACTGTTAAAGATTTTGAATGATGGCATTGATGATACATGTGTATTTTGAAGTTTCTTGATAGATTATAAATGCTTGTTGATAGATATACAAGTGGTTTTTAGTGAAAATGTAAAATAGGGATTAAATTGAGAAATGTTGAAACTTTGTGGTTAAAATGTGAAATAAATGAAAAACATGGGCTGTTAGGGGTGTAATGGTAATTCAGCTAAGCACGGGTGTTTTGAAGTTTGCATGAATTGGTGATTTTGTGTAATAAGGACTGAATTGTAAAAATGTGAAAGTTTAGGGGCTAATGTGTAAAACATCTCAAATGTATATTTTGGATTGAATTGAATAAATAGATGATTAAATGAGTTGAATTTGATATTATATAGATCAAGAAAAACAAAATTTGGAATTGGATAGGGGAAAAAATAAAGTATTCGATTAATCGAAGATTTCATCGTTTTTGAACCAAAGTAAGTTCGTATGTGATAAATTTCATTATAAATGTATTTTAAATGCTTTGATATTGCAAAAACTGTGAATAAAAGACTTTGGACAAGTTCGACAATGACTCGATGATAATTCGGCATTCGAAATCCCCGTTGAACCTTAGGAATAGTTTAGGATACCAGTGACATGTCATAGGGGATACATTGATTTGGCTTTGGGCCATCATATTAGCACTTCGGGTGCAAGTTATACTGATTTGGCTTCGGGCCAGGAATATCGGCTGATTTGGCTTCAGGCCATGATATCAGTATTTCGGATATAAGTTACCTTGATTTGACTTCGGGCTATGGTATAGGTACTTATTGAGCGAGACTCCTGAGTATCCGATTTCTATTCTGAATGGTTCAACAGGTAAATGAATGATGTGGTTGAGAATGAGATTTGTACGAGATGGTGAATGAGATTTGTATTTGTAGAAACCTTATTAGCTTTGGATCGAAGTAATGGTGAAGAAAATATATAGTCCTATGAATAAGTAATTGAAAGGTTTGTTAGTTGATGTGAATTCATGTATTGATAATCAATTGTTGAATTATGTGTATATGATTATATCAAGTTTATTTCATACAACCTTACTAAGCTATAAAGCTTACATTATTTATTTTTCTATGTTTTATAGTGATTTCGAGCTAGCTTGGATTTGGGGATCGTCGGAGATCGTTTCACACTATCTACCTATCAATTGGTACCTATGAACTTTGGTATTTTAAGTATATGGCATGTATTGGGATGTTGGTCATTTTGGTTATGACTTGTTAATGATTTTGGCCATATGAATTGGCATTGTAAATGTTAATGTTTTGGTTTGTTTATTTAGCCATGAATGATGGCTTAATTTGGATTGTTTTGGTATGCTTGAATCATGTATTATATAAGTGTGTTTAACTAGTGTGATGTTTGAAATGTTGGACATATTATGCTTGTGGACAATTAGCATTATAGTTATCTAATAGTCAAGCAATGAATGGTTGAAATGCTTGAGAATATAGATCAAATAATGCATATTTGTTAATGGTCATTTTGATGATTTGAGAAGATAAGGAATGGTATGAATTTAGTTTGTATAATGTGGTATTATGTTTTGTATTGGCTAGTGTTAGAAATGGTATAAATCATGCTTGATTTGGAATTTAATTATATGCCTATTGATACTATGATTTGTGCCATATGGGTTATGTAGGTGTGCCTAAATTTGGGTGGCAAATTAGCTTGGTAAATAGCCTATTTTTGTCCACACAGTCATGTTACATGGTCGTGTGTCCCCTGGTGTTGAAATTGAAATCAAGTCAGTATGCTCCACAAGGCTTCACACACGGGCGTGTGACTTGGCCGTGGGGCGTAAGTCAGTATACCCTACAGGATTGACACGGCCTAGTACACAGTCTGGCACACGGGCGTGTGTGTTGGCCGTGTGACCCAAGTCAGAGAGTTACACGGGGTAGGACAAGGGCTGGGACACGGCCATGTGATCCCATTTCGAATGTCCACATGGTCGGGGCACACGGGCGTGTGACCCATGCAGTTTGAAAAAAATTATAAGTTTCATAAAAGATTCCTATGTTATCGGTTTAGTCTCGAACCACTTCTAAAGCATGTTTGAGCCTCGTAAGCCCGTATTAGGGACATTATGATTGATGTTGAATGATGATTGCATGAAATGTGAAAATTGTTTGAGAAATGTATGTGTAATTGTTTTATAAGTCCGGTAATGCTCTATAACCCTATTCTGACATTGAATACGGGTGAGGGTGTTACAACGGGCTTTTAAATAGCAAAAGTTCATGATGTTTTTCAAAAAGTGAAAGTCAGATTTATAACTATTTTACGTAACATTTCCAGATTCGGCCATAACGTCTAGGTCAGGTTTAAAGTGTTACATAAGTTTTCTTAGTTATTAATTCACTTATTCGGCGAAAAGAGAGAATTTGTGTAGGAATCATTTTTCTTTAGACAGATTTGATTCAATGCTTGCATTTTTATTTGGAATGATTCCCACATCCATGAATTAGATAATTATGGAGAACATTTGATTGATTGAAAGCAAATATTGAAGTTATGGAAGAATCAGAAACCAATCTCGTAGGATTTTATAGGGCAAACTTTGACTAGACTTTTTAATATGCTTCGACTAGATTTTGGGGCGATTCTTATGCCTAAACCATATATCTTTGAGTTCTCTTTGAAAATATTTTTGAATCTGTAACATCCCCAAACCCGGCCCAATCACTACGACCGAATCTGGTTATGTCACTGGAGAAAGCCGGTTGAATAATCTTTTTGCCTTAGTATGAAATATGAAAGAAATTAACTTTTTGAAAACCTTGTTCATTTACTACTTTCTGAAAAAAAAACTTTGAAGTTATAAATTAGCCGAATAAAAACTTTATTGCACCTATTCTTCATAAATAAGTTGCTAAGATTAAAATCATTTTCACATAGCGATTCAAATTAAATAAACCATAGTTAAAGTGATACCAAAATAATAAAGTGGCTTTTATTACAACCCAATACTTAAAATAAAATACTTATATCTAAATCATGCATAAAATAATTAAACATCATCTTCGGCATGGGCCACCTTGTCCTCTCCAAACCCAGTCCAGCTTTAAGCAATACTTGAAAAAGTTAAAGGAAAAAGGTGAGTCACCAAGACTCAGTGTGCCACCCTTTTTCCCAGATTAGCAAAATATCATATACAAATATAAACATGATCATCATGCATCCAATTAATATGCACCCAACCTAGCCATCCACAACACCTTTCTCTACCCCGTGTGGTACCAAACCACTGGTGGTGACAAACCACTGGTGACGTATAGTCACAGATGTGATGCCAAATCACTGGAGGTGCCAAACCTCTGGTGTCCGAAGACACGATATCCGTCAATGTGGTGCCAAACCACTGGTGTCCCAAAGACACGATTGTGATACCAAATCACCGGGTGACCAAGTCACGAATCAAATGATGGGGCCAACCCATCGTGGTGATACCAAATCACCGGCGCTAATCCTCATACGCCTTGTGGGGCCAACCCACCGTGGTGCGCGGCCACGGGACGAGACGCTGAGGTGCCAAACCTCTGGAGGTGCCAAACCTCTGGTGACCCAAAGTCACAAAGTGTGTTACCAACACACTGGTGCCCGTCGGCACGAAATATCACTGCCCCCTCCACTCGTACAACCCACATCGATCATGATTATGCATCTTAATAGAAATATACCATCATGCTTGTTTAGCAACATACATATTGTTTATCCATAATAAAGTATTATAGCGCACATACTAGATACATTATGCTTACCAAAAGCATCACAACAGGGACTTACCTGACCCCTTGCCTTGTACCTTAATGGTACTTAATCCACCTTTCCATGGATCCAAGCAACACACAATATATATTCACATTTAATAATAGAAGAGTGTGTATAAGTACACACCTGCCAGCCTTAACCGAAGAACCAACTAAAACCCTTGATAACCTCCATAATCTTTGCTCCTACACGCTTTTGAACACTAACCAACACCAAGTGCTCCTGCTTCACCAACGATCAACCAAAGAACAGAGGCTACGCTTGACTGCTTCGAATCCTGGATGCCCTATGCCAAAATGATTCCAAACAAACGATCAATACACCACCAAACAAACACCAAAACCAACACTTGCCACTTGTAGATGTCGACAGAGAACAGAGGCCTAACCATAAAGCATTCGGCCTTACCTATATATCTTCTCCATGGCTTGAAATCACAACCCAAACGCAATCCACACCACCCTTAGATTCGGCCAAAGAACAAATCAAAAAGGAAGAGAATATTCGGCTAGATCCTTAAGAGGGTTGAAACAAAAGAAAAGTGATCCAAGGAGAAAAAGAATCGGCAATAGAGATTAGCAATGAGAGGGAAGGTCCGGCTAAATGGTAAAAAGAGAACAAGAAACAACCATGAAAGAAGGCTTTTGCATCCAAGGGAACATTCGGCTATTTTAAGGAAAAAGTAGGGAGAAACCAAGCAACTTTCGGCAAAGGTAGACAAGGTATGTTCGACACAAAGGAAGAAATACAAAATATGTGGAGAAGAAAATGTCTATTTTGGCTTAGCATAAGGGAAAAAGAGATTTGAAGAAAGCATTTGGCCACACAAGGTTTCGGTTTCAATAAGCAAAGAAAATGGGAGAGAGTTTGCTTTGAAGAATTCGGCTTTTGGTACCCAAACAAAAGCTGGCCGAAAGTCACCAAAAATGCTCGACAAACAAACGGCATTCTCCCCCCCTTAACCTCTCCAAAAACCGGCCACATACCCACCTAAAGATTCCCACAGTCGGCCACCTCCTAGAAACACTCCAAGCCACAAATTTGAATTAAACAAATCCCTCATTTTACTCTATTTTATCCCTTCAACACCCCCTCAAACTAACTAAAATAATCCCATAATTATCTAAAATAATAAAATAACAAAAGCCACCCACCAGCCGAATTTAAAAACTAAACAACCTTAGCTTAATCTTTATCTAATTGGGACTCCCATGTGCCGTCCAACACCCTCAAGTCTGCTGCCCAAAAGAATAAAAAAAAACTCCAACATGCAACTCCATTGGTTCGAACCTGGAACCAAACTGCTGCACACCTCTCCTTCAACGCCCCAGGCCACTCGGCCACAATGACTTTCATGCCATAAAGCCCCCACATTTAACTTTAAACCCTTCCTACTCAAGCCCATCACTGCCCTTAAAAATAAAACATGTAAAATGCTGCTCTAGCCCCTCGAACCAGCGCCCACGCACGCCTTCACTCCCTAAGTGCCGCCGCACGGAGCCACTTTGCCAAAGTGTCGCTATACAAAGACACGCTCGCTTCTTTTAGGCTTCCTTCCCCGCAACGCCAAGACCCAAAAATTAAATCACCCTTGTTGCCGCCTGGACTCGAACCCAGGCTCTCAATGGCGTCCTCCCCAAGCTCTTAAGTCGCGCACGGAGGCCACTCTATCACTGCCTTTCCTTGTGCCAAAAATTACCAAAAATTATTCTTAAGGCCTCCTTTGGCCCGATCCCCTTTTTTTTCCACTAAAAAAAATCCAAAACTTCTTAAGGCCTTTCCTACCTTCCAGGGTTCTCCAAACCCCCTAAAAACTTGCCCAAGCACACAAGAAGCCTACTAACACCTGAGATATGCACCCGATGCATAACCCCTAAAACCAGGGTGTTACAATTCTACCCCCCTTAAAAATAATTTCGTCCTCGAAATTACTTGGCTAGATTAACGGTCCACGTCCTATTTCCCCAAACTACACTATCGCTGCGCACTCTGATCTCCAAGGGCTAACTTCTTCCTAGGCATACTTTCTAAGTTTATACTCAAGGCTCTAGATACTTACTAGCAACAACAAACAAACAGCCACCAAAACAATAAAGAAATTCCAACCAAGAGGAACTTACTCGCTGACACATCCGGCACATCACTATCCTCTTTCCGACGAAGCAAAGCTTCACGACCCCGACCAGAACCATTTCCTTCACGGTTCGGACCACGACCTCCCATCGCTTGCTGACCACCTCTGCCGGGCTGCACAAAACCTTGACCCACTGTCCGAGTCCTTTTCGGATCCAAGGGACAATGCTTAACCAGATGCGACTTGGACTGGCATCTGAAACATTCTCGAACACGATTCCAGCACTCACCCACGTGATACCTTCCGTACTGAGCACACGGACGATCTGGATTTCCTACAACTGACTTTGAAACACGAGCAGATGTCCCGACCCTCGGTCTTTTCTGAGACCTCTCAAACGATTCTGACGATCCCGAGCTCCTCCTATTACGGTTCCTTCCTCTAACTTCATTCTGCCTCTCAGCCCTTTTGACATCCTCAGCTATCGGAGCTTCTTCCACAAAAAATAGCGATACCACTGACCACATCGGCTCCTGCCACTTGCTCAAGCACCCGCAGCATAGCCTGCGATACCGCGTTATCTCCTCCAGTCTGTTCCTGCTGCCCAGCCTCAACAACTGGTGACGACGTCACATTGCTCTCTGACCCAACCGGTTCCGCTACTGCCATCCTGCCTCTACCACGTCCACGAGAATTGCGACCACGCCCCCTAGAACTCATATCTAGCGCCTTGATTTAGTCTGTTTAAAAAGTTTTATGCATTAGAAATTCTTGTTTTACTGTTTTATCCACGAGCAATTTTATGAAAAGAGGTTTCCGAGAGTAGTTCTTTCGAGCAATCAATTTTCATTCCCTACCCAGGGGTAATTCCGTCATTTTCCTATAGAGGTATATCGGTAATAACTCAGGGTCAATTTTGAAAATAGTTTTTTCCAACTTTCAGATATTTCAAAATTCACAAAATCTCAGGGGTCGTCTTGAAAATTTTTTTTTTCAAACAAAATATGTTGTAAAAATTTCAGAAAGCAGGGTTATTTTTGAAAGTTTGAAAATCATGGGCATTTTCGTAAATTCTACAAATTGGAATATCACAATATTTCACAAAATAGGATTTTCTGATACTTGATAAAATAGGAATATTTGAGTAAAAGTCGAGGGAAATCTGAAAATTTAGAAAATAACAGGGGCATTTTGGTAATTTTATAAACCAGGGGTATTTTCGTAAATTTCCACAAACCAGGGTATCTTAATATTTGGAAATTCCAAGATTTTGGTATTTTACAAAGTAAAAATCATTTTATCAAAAGTTGAGGGTAGTACGGTAATTTTGCAATACAGGGGCATTTTTTGTAATTTTGCCACTAGGGGCATTTTGGGAAATTTTGTAGATCGACAAACGTCTTTCAAAATCAGATTTAGGGTTTCACAAACCAAAGGGGTAAAGTTGAAAATTTTAAAACAGGGAATTTTAAAACAATCAGGCCAAATCCCTTTCGGGTTTTAAAAATCGGTTTAGCCCATGAACAAGTCCTCTTGGTTAAGGTGAACCGTAGCTACGCACCAGGTAGGATTCCTGCGAAGAGGAGGTGAGTCACGAGGACTGCTTAAGTACCAAGCTCTTCCGGATCCAATCCTAGACATGCGTACCAAGGTTACCACACCTTGACTCGGCGACTTACTTCACAGGTTTGTTTAAGAGCTTTAAGTTTTATGCATATGTTTGAGTGAACTAATCTTAGGGTCCAATAGCCTGAATATTCTAATCTACGAGCCCAACCTAAGCCCATAATAAATCATACAAGCAAATCTCTTCAGGAAAGTTCGAAGTACTTACCTGGTGGACTTCGGGCCAGAGGTACAGGTGCCATGCCAGAATAACCTGAAAAAAATTTTATGAAAGCCCAAATCTTTGAAAAGCCATAAAAAAATGTTTTTGGACCCAAAACCCTCAAAGCCGAGTTTTGAACCGGGCTCTGATACCAAACTGTAACATCCCCAAACCCGGCCCAATCACTACGACCGAATCTGGTTATGTCACTGGAGAAAGCCGGTTGAATAATCTTTTTTCCTTAGTATGAAATATGAAAGAAATTAACTTTTTGAAAACCTTGTTCATTTACTACCTTCTGAAAAAAAAACTTTGAAGTTATAAATTAGCCGAATAAAAACTTTATTGCACCTATTCTTCATAAATAAGTTGCTAAGATTAAAATCATTTTCACATAGCGATTCAAATTAAATAAACCATAGTTAAAGTGATACCAAAATAATAAAGTGGCTTTTATTACAACCCAATACTTAAAATGAAATACTTATATCTAAATCATGCATAAAATAATTAAACATCATCTTCGGCATGGGCCACCTTGTCCTCTCCAAACCCGGTCCAGCTTTAAGCAATACCTGAAAAAGTTAAAGGAAAAAGGTGAGTCACCAAGACTCAAGTGCTACCCTTTTTCCTGATTAGCAAAATATCATATACAAACATAAACATGATCATCATGCATCCAATTTTAATATGCACCCAACCTAGCCATCCACAACACCTTTCTCTACCCGTGTGGTACCAAACCACCGGTGGTGCCAAACCACCGTGACGTATAGTAAATGTATGTGATGCCAAATCACCGGAGGTGCCAAACCTCTCGTGTCCAAGAAGACGATATATCGGTCAATGTGGTGCCAAACCACCGTGTCCCAAAGACACGATTGTGATACCAAATCACCGTGACGAAGTCACGAATCAAATGATGGGGCCAACCCATCGTGTGATACCAAATCACCGGGCGCTAATCCTCATACGCCTTGCGGGGCCCAACCCACCGTGGTGCAAAGCCAAGGGGACGAGACGCTGAGGTGCCAAACCTCTGGAGGTGCCAAACCTCTGGTGACCCAAAGTCACAAAGTGTGTTACCAAAACACTGGTGCCCGTCGGCACGAAATATCACTGCCCCCTCCACTCGTACAACCCACATCGATCATGATTATGCATCTTAATAGAAATATACCATCATGCTTGTTTAGCAACATACATATTGTTTATCCACAATCAAGTATTATAGCGCACATACTAGATACATTATGCTTACCAAAAGCATCACAACAGGGACTTACCTGACCCCTTGCCTTGTACCTTAATGGTACTTAATCCACCTTTCCATGGATCCAAGCAACACACAATATATATTCACATTTAATAATAGAAGAGTGTGTATAAGTACACACCTGCCAGCCTTAACCGAAGAACCAACTAAAACCCTTGATAACCTCGATAATCTTTGCTCCTACACGCTTTTGAACACTAACCAACACCAAGTGCTCCTGCTTCACCAACTATCAACCAAAGAACAGAGGCTACGCTTGACTGCTTCGAATCCTGGATGCCCTATGCCAAAATGATTCCAAACAAACGATCAATACACCACCAAACAAACACCAAAACCAACACTTGCCCCTTGTAGATGTCGACAGAGAACAGAGGCCTAACCATAAAGCATTCGGCCTTACCTATATATCTTCTCCAAGGCTTGAAATCACAACCTAAACGCAATCCACACCACCCTTAGATTCGGCCAAAGAACAAATCAAAAAGGAAGAGAATATTCGGCTAGATCCTTAAGAGGGTTGAAACAAAAGAAAAGTGATCCAAGGAGAAAAAGAATCGGCAATGGAGATTAGCAATGAGAGAGAAGGTCCGGCTAAATGGTAAAAAGAGAACAAGAAACAACCATGAAAGAAGGCTTTTGCATCCAAGGGAACATTCGGCTATTTTAAGGAAAAAGTAGGGAGAAACCAAGCAACTTTCAGCAAAGGTAGACAAGGTATGTTCGACACAAAGGAAGAAATACAAAATATGTGGAGAAGAAAATGTCTATTTTGGCTTAGCATAAGGGAAAAAGAGATTTGAAGAAAGCATTTGGCCACACAAGGTTTCGGTTTCAATAAGCAAAGAAAATGGGAGAGAGTTTGCTTTGAAGAATTCGGCTTTTGGTACCCAAACAAAAGCTGGCCGAAAGTTACCAAAAATGCTCGACAAACAAACGGCATCCTCCCCCCCTTAACCTCTCCAAAAACCGGCCACATACACACTTAAAGATTCCCACAGTCAGCCACCTCCTAGAAACACTCCAAGCCACAAATTTGAATTAAACAAATCCCTCATTTTACTCTATTTTATCCCTTCAATACCCCCTCAAACTAACTAAAATAATCCCATAATTATCTAAAATAATAAAAGAACAAAAGCCACCCACCAGCCGAATTTAAAAACTAAACAACCTTAGCTTAATCTTTATCTAATTGGGACTCCCATGTGCCGTCCAACACCCTCAAGTCTACTGCCCAAAAGAATAAAAAAAAAAACTCCAACATGCAACTCCCTTGGTTCGAACCTGGAACCAAACTGCTGCACACCTCTCCTTCAATGCCCCAGGCCACTCGGCCACAATGACTTTCATTCCATAAAGCCCCCACATTTAACTTTAAACCCTTCCTACTCAAGCCCATCACTGCCCTTAAAAATAAAACATGCAAAATGCTGCTCCAGCCCCTCGAACCAACGCCCACGCACGCCTCCAGCTCTTAAGTGCCGCACGGGAGCCACTTTGCCAAAGTGCTACTTGTGTCAAAGACACGCCTCAACTTTTTTTAAGGCTTCCTTCCCTGCAACGCCAAGACCCAAAAATTAAATCACCCTTGTTGCCGCCTGGACTCGAACCCAGGCTCTCAATGGCGTCCTCCCCAAGCTCTTAAGTCGCGCACGGAGGCCACTCTACCACTGCCTTCTTATTCTTAAGGCCTCCTTTGGCCCGATCCCCTTTTTTTCCACTAAAAAAAATCCAAAACTTCTTAAGGCCTTTCCTACCTTCCAGGGTTCTCCAAACCCCCTAAACACTTGCCCAAGCACACAAGAAGCCTACTAACACCTAAGATATGCACCCGATGCATAACCCCTAAAACCAGGGTGTTACAGAATCACCTAATTTTGAGGTTTGTAGCTTAAGATATGGTCATTTTTATAAACCAGTGCAATTACTTATGAGAAGTACGAGATTAATCATTGGATTTCATATAGGTAAGTTTGAATTGACTTTCTTATACCTTCTGACTATCTTTTGGGGGTGATTTGTGTTCCTAAATCATAGATTTTTAAGTTTTCTTCAAAACGAGCTTTTGAATCACCTGATTTCAATGTCTATAGCCCGAGCTATGGTCATTTCTATCAGAGCAGATCAAAACACAACCAAGTACTAGATTATCAATGTTTTATTGTTTTAGCTATCTGATTTGATCCTAGATGTATGAAGAAAATTTAAATTTCATTACACAACGCACCACGTTTTCCCCTTGATGGATTTAATGAAAATGGCTTAAAGAAAGCCTCAGAACTGTAACACCCCAAACCCGGTCAATACGACACAACCGAATCTGGCATGCCACTAAGGAAAATGTTTTGAAGAAAATTGAGTTAACGATTATCTTTTAGAGAAAACAATCTTTGTTGTTCTATGTTTGTAGAAATCAGGTGTATAATAAGTTTAAAACTAATAATTTACTTTGAAATTCCGTAAATAAATCTTTAAAACATAGTTGTAAATCCATGGATTAGAAAACCTTTTATAATTTAAAAGAAACCAAAGCGAATAGTTTGAAAACTATTTCTAATTGAAATTTGGGAACTTGAGTTTTGGAAAATAGTATGAGTTATCGAAAACACTTAAGTTGTTAAATATTATCAAATGATTTATATTACCCGATGGTAACGTTTTGAAAACCATTGCGTTTTGTAGTTTAGAAAACTTTGCGCTCATATTATTTAATTAACCATGTAGTTTATTAAGCCATGTTTAAATCAAGTCCAAAGCATATAAATAATCCAAAAACATAATTTGAAAGGCCTTATTACAAATCCAAATAAAGATGAAAAACCAAATTTAAATAAAATATAGTACCCAAACCAAAATCCGTGTAAATCAAATTTTATTGCATGGCCTCCTCGAGTCCATCCGGCTCCTCATCCGCGATTCACGAATCACCTGAAAAGATAAAGGAGAAGCTGAGTCACCAAGACTCAGTGTATAAATCCTTCCCCGGTTGATGCAACAAACTTATACAATTTATAACCGAGCAATATATATATAATGCACCCAACCTAGCCATCCATAACTCCCTTTCTACCCCGTGTGGTACCAAACCACTGGTGGTGCCAAACCACTGGTGACCCAAAGTCACGAATAATCAAGTTGTAGGGCCAACCCACTGTGATACCAAATCACTGGCGACGATCCCGTAATATCAAATGTGGGGCCAACCCACTGTGGTGCTAAGCCACTGGGACGAGTCGCTATGAGGTGCCAAACCTCTAGTGTCCCAAAGACACGAAATATCAATAATCCAAGTGTGAGGGCAACCCACGTGTGATACCAAATCACTGGCGACGATCCCAAAATATCAACTGTGGGGCCAACCCACTGTGGTGTTAAACCACTAGGACAAGTCGCTATGAGGTGCCAAACCTCTGGTGTCCCAAAGACACGAAATAATTGTGGTACCAAACCACTGGAGGTGCCAAACCTCTGGTGTCCCAAAGACACGGATATCAAATCGTCCCCCTCCTCTCATGTTACCCATAACCATGCAAATATTATGCAAATTGTGCCATATGCTCATTTATGTATCATATAGAAACATATATCACATGTCATGGTAATAAGTATCATATAGCAAAACATATCAAAACGGACTTACCCGAATCCTTGCTTATACCCTTTACGGTATCATATCAAAATCACACAGTTTCCAACTTTAATAACATGATTAGTATATTTATAAATATATATATACCGAATTATAAAGTGTGTAAGGTACACACACGATAATAGTGATAACTAAACTTTCCCCTTTCAAATCGACCCCCTTGAATCTCGAACAACAACTATATACGATTTCTCTCTCTCGATTGTTGGTTCATAACCCGATGAAGAACCACGAACAAACAATGGCTCGAAGTACGAACGACTTCAAATAATCGATTATCACCTGTGAGGGTCCACATCCCGGTGGAAAGTCTCGAACTCCCGACACACGACCTTCGCTTTGAAATTTGAGGGTATAGCGAGAACCACCCCTCTTTCTAACACTATTAATCGCTCTTTTCAACCCATTCTTGATTGCCCTAAAATCTTAACACTTTGATTCAATTCGATAATCGTCACTTGCCTATGGAGTTGTCAAAATCCTTGAATGATGAAATCCTTTTCCACACATTCTTAGTATGGCTATGGTCGACTATCATCAATGAAGAAATGATCAAAGACTCCCTATACCACTACAAAGATAAAAGGGTTTGTTTGAAAGAGAAGAAATAATGATTTCGGTCAAAAAGATCCTCTCAAGGAAATATACAATTTCGGCAATGAAAGAAAAATAAAAGAATTGAAAAGAGTGTTCTTACCGATTGATTAAGGTGTGAGTAAGAAAAAAGGTTGAGAAGTGAATATATGTGAAGAGAAAGATTCGGCTAAGGAGATTGTCATCAACATTCGGCCATGGTGAAGAATTAGGGAGAGAATAATGTTGAAAGTCTCTTGTGGAAAACAAAGAGGAAAAGAAGAATAGAAATGAGGAGTTTGGGTTTCGGGTTCTCAAGAATAGAAGATGAATCAAGGAAGAACTTTAAGTCAAAGTGTGTTCGGCAATAAGGGAAAAAGAGAAGAAATGGTCTTTGATGGTTTTGTAGTTTCGGTCACAAAAAGAAGAGAAAGAAGGAATGGAGTTGAGGGGAGAAAGAACAACTAAAACCCAAAATGGTCAAAACTCAAATGGCCAAAAGAAAAGAAAATGGTTACCTTTTGGCCAAAATACATTCGGCTAAGAGGAGAAAAAGATTAGAGAGAAACACAAAATAACCAAAAGAAAGATGTGCTCAACTAGTACTTAATTCTACCAAAACTAGCACTAAACCATACCAAAAGCTAACCAAAAATTCAGCCATCCCCCCTAGCCCCTAATACCATCCAAATTCATGGACTAATGGCCTTAGAATAGTTTCCAAAACACTCTCCATCATCCAAGCCCTTTGTCCCCCCATCCTTCCATAAATCTTAAGATTCTTATCCCAAAATACAAGCTTTCCTAAACTAATATTCAACTTGCCATAAAAATTGAAAGTCCAACCTACCATATGTATAGTTTGACCGACACTTAATGCAAAGATACATAAAAATAAAGTCTTCCAAATGCAATCCATGCTACTCGAACCACTTCCCTTAAGCAACCATCTATGCACCATAACCACCTTGCCACTAACTCCTCATGTGCTAAATTTAGACACATAAATTAACTTAAGTGTCAAGATCACCTAATCCACTTCACTAAATTCTCCATACTAAAAATTATTCTAAATCCAAATAATTCCAAGCCTTCACAAGACTATACTAGGCACACAATAAAATCATATCCGAGCTATCACAAGCAACAAGATTATACTCAAATTTTTCCTAAAGCCCAATTAAACCCGAGAATTCATAGAAACCTCGTAACCTTCCAAATTCACTTAACTAATAAATCCAATTTGCAAAAACACCATTCTCATATTCTTGAAGATTTTAAACACTCCTGAGCCCAAGGCCCAATCGGCCCAATCCTATTAGGCCCAATTTCGAGACGTTACAAGAACCTAGCACCCATTTGTGGTTGGCACCAATTAATGGTAGCACCATTGAAATAGCTTAAGTGGAAGCCATTGTTTTGTTTTGCTTTGTTCACCTTGTGTCTGAAAGTCAACATCTTCTCTTTTATGAAATGTTAACTACGAAATAAAGGTTGGGTTTTGCAATATGTTTTTAAAGGGAAATTATGAATTGAGTGGTAGAAATTTGAGATATATGATATGGCTTTGTCATCCCCATTTTTGTTCATAAATGGCAACTTCTCAAGTAGAAATCAACAGATAAGGTTATCTTATTTGTCCAATCTCCATCAATTTTGTGCTTTGGGAGAGAATTTTCAAGGTTGGCCTAAGCCACTCATTTTAATAAGAAAGTCCCAAATTTTTATTGACTTTTGTGAATCATTTTGTGGATATTAACTATTTGGGTTAATATTGGGGATAATAGATGGGTCATTGACAAGGTTTTAAGATACAACTTCATTAGGCCAATATTTACTCTACAACATCTGTAATGACCCGGTTCTTAGTGGTGTTAGAAAAGACGATTTTGAGATCCCATTTTCATAAACCCAGCCCATAAATATTTAAAAAGAATATTTATAGAGTTGAAGTATAGATGAATTGGATTTTGGACAGCCAGTTTAGTTAAAATATTGAGTAATTAGGGTCTAGGGACTAAATTGTTAAAATCCAATTGCTATAGATTTTTAATTAGTAAATGGCTTGGAGACTTCATTTTCAATTAGCCAAAGGTTCAAAACAACAATTATATCATGTTAAATCATATATTAGTGGATGACATAATTAATTAGTCATTAACTTAGATTAATTAAGATTTATTTGGTTAAAACAAGATTAATTAATCTAAATTATAATTTAATCCTAGTATATAAGTTAATTTTCGGTGGAAAGAAATAGAATGTCATCCCTGTAACATCCTAGACTAGGGGTTATGCGTTCGTGCCTAATTCATGAGTTAGTAGGTTTTGGCAGTGTTGGAAGTGTATTAAGGGTTTTTAGAATTCTAGGATGGAAGAAGAAAGCTTTGGAAAATTATTGGTTTTTAAGTAAAAAGGGGAGCTAGGTAAATGAGGCTTTAAAAGAAACTCCGTGTGAAGTATGACACAAGGAACCATGTGGTAAAATGGCATGTTTTATGAATTATGAATGTGTTATGTGAATTCTAGAAATAAGGAAATGTATGGAAATGTAAGGAAATGTAAGGAAATGTATGGAAATGTATGGAAATGTAAGGAAATGTAAGGAAATGTAAGGAAATGTATGGAAATGCAAGGAAATGTAAGGAAATGTCTTGTCTTGGAAATGTAGGGAAATGTCCTGAAAATGTGAAGGAATAAAGAGGAAGGTGAACATTTATGGAAACTAGGGAAATGATTTAGAAATGATTCAAAAAAGGAAAGTGAACATTTCTGGAAACTTGGAAATGTAAGGAAATGTCAAGTTTAAAGAGCCGAACAAAAATTTTAGGAAACTTGGAAATGACCTAGAAATGTCAAATTTTAAAGTTTAAAATAGGAAATTAGGGCAAGAAGGCCTTAAAAGAAAAAGTTGGTGAAATTTGACACACAAACAGGCTTGGAAAAGAGGCCTGAAGATGTCACTTAGGGCCTATGGAAATGGCGCCACATGCAAGGTGATGGGCCTGAGTTCGAGTCACTTGGGAAGCAAATAAAAAAAGTTTTATTTTTGTTCCAGAAGCACAAGGAGTGGATGGCAAGGCATCTAGAAAAAGAGAGGTTTATCCTCTTTAAAATTCGGCTATTAAGTGATAACTAAGGGATTTTTTTGGATTATTTAGAAAAGATAAATACTGGATTAAATCCTTTTATTTATCATATTAAAAAGATAAAGTTATCAGATAGAGGAGTGGTGGCCAAGTAAGGGACTCCTTAGCTGATAATTTTGCCTATAAAAGGAAGGAAGGAGGGCTACTCATCGCTTTGTTTCTTTCTCTCGCTCCGCCAAAAATTCCCTACCTCTTTCCTCTCTCTCTCGAATTTTCTTCTTCTTTTTCTTCTTTTTTTCTTCTCTCGTCAAGCCAAACCTCTTTGATTCATGTTTAAGTCTCCATAGCCAAATCTCTCTCGCTTCAATCAAGGGTGCCGCTGATCTGTGGTGATAAGGTAAGAATAATGGATTCTTGTTGTTTATTCTCTTTCAACCAAGATTTGGGAACTTATTCTTTTGGTTGTCTTTTGGCCAAATATTAAAGGAGGAATTCCGGGATTTCAGATCTAAGGATTTAAGGTAAGAAAAGCATGGTTTAGGCCAAAGGCCAATTGATTTAAGATTATTAAGTGATATGAAAATCAGATCTAACATATAGGTGTAGGGATTTCAACATCTCCATAGCCAAGGGTTACTTTTCGGGATTTGAAATCACAAGGTATGTGTTTAAGATATTCGGCCAAGGCTATTTTAAATATTTAGATTTATTATCGTAAGCTGAAAATTAACTCGTGGAGTATTATAGTGTTTAGTTTGAATTCACAAGGAGGAATACAAAGATCCAAGACTTGATTCTTAAAATCAATTCAAGCCATAAGGTAAGTAATACAAATCCTAGTTGTATTTGGAAAAATGGCCGAATGGTCTTTTAAATAGTAAGTGATTAACTTATGTAGGATTTGAGATCTAAATCTGTAATCGGTTTTCTTCGGGATTCAAGGACTTCATTAAACGAATCAGGTGTGTACTCCACACTATTTTTGTAATATGAATTATGGTTGTATATAATAAAATATATGTTAATAGAAATATGAGCATGGCTAAAGTACCATGATATGGTACTAAGTACTCAGGTACGTTTCCTACTTCTACTAGGAATATGAAAAATGTTATTCGTAACATGAGAATATGATAAGAATTTGAACTATGGTATATTATGCATATTAATGGGGCATTTGGTTGTATATTGAAAGGGGAAGTGAAAAGTGGTGATTTAAGACCACGATGAATCCGAAAAGTGGTGACTTACGACCACAGTAATCTGAAAAGTGGTGATCCAAGACCACAGTAATCTGAAAAGTGGTTTCCTAAAACCACAGATGTGGAGCCTTAAGCCCGCAAATTGGTGTGTAGCATAAGGAGGGTCGACTTAGTAGTCCCTACGGTGTGTTTGGCAGGTACGGGGGTGTGTAGCGGATGGACAATTAGGTTTGGGTTTGGGAATGCATCATAACTTGTATTTCATGTTTGAATGTATAACTACTGTATGCCTGATTCCATTACAATTTAGTGTCGTGTACACATTGAGTCTGTTTGACTCACCCCGTTGGGGAAATTTTTTTTTCAGGTGATGAGCAACAATGGACCGGGTCGGCAAGAGCTAAAGGTGGCCATGCATCGCAAGGAGAAATTTAAAGATTTGGACTTTTATTCTATTTTTACTAAGTACTTTAATTTTATTTTTGGGTTTTAATTGATGTAATAAGGCCATAAGGCCCAGATTGGATTTATTTATTTCTGTTTAAATTTTTAATTTACTATGTTACGAACTACTTTTGATTAAAGTTCAAGTAAGAATTATTTCTTTGAAAATAAACCCTAGATTGTTTTGTCACCATAATTAAATAATTTCTAAGTAAAATAAATGGGTTTCCAACTTAAGCCCAACCCAAAACGATATTTTTCTAAAAATTACACAAATTTTCTATAAGTAACAAAGAATTTGAAACCGGTTTACTTAAGGAACATACCAGATCCGGTTCAGGCTCGTGGGCCGGGTGTGGGGTGTTTCATTTTGGTATCAGAGCCCAGTTTCAAACCCTCGGCCTAGGGGTTTAAGGCCCAAAACATTTTCAAAGCGAGCCCAAATGAGTTTTATGAAAATTTTTTTGAAATAAGCAGGTTTCTGGCATGGCACCTAAGTCTCCGACCCGAAGTCCACCAGGTAAGTACTTCTATCCATTTGTGTGATTTATGATATGAATTTTAGAAGGGTAGGATTGGAACGTAGATTAGAATATCAAGTATGTGAACCCTAGGACTAGTTTACCCCAACTATTACATAAGACTTTAATGCCTAATTAAACAAACCTGTGATTAAGTCGCCAAGTCGTGTGTGGTAATCATGCGCGCATGTCTAGGAGTGGATTCATGAAGAGCTTGGTATTTAAGCAAAATCCGAGTGACTCACTTCCTCTTTACTCGAATCCTACCTGGTGCGTAGTAACCGTTCACCCTAACCAAGAGGACTTAGTCATTGGCTAAACACAAGGACTAAAACCCGAAAGGGAACTAGCCATGTTTTTTAAAAAAAAAAGAACAAAACAACAAACCCTAGTTTTAAAATTCTTAAAACTTTCTTTTAAATTTGTAAAACTATCTTTACAAAATTTCCAAAAAATTCTCGATTTGTGAAAATTACAAAAATGCCCTTAGTGGTAAAATTACCAAAATGCCCTTGATTCACAAAATGTCAAACTTTTCAACGGTTTTGCTAAAACTTCATTATTTTATAAATGTTCACAAACCCTAATTTGCAAACTATCAAAAATACCTTGATTTTGAAAATTTACAAAATTGCCCTTAATTTACGAAAATTACCAAAATGACTCTGATTTTTAAATCTTTGCAAACATCACCATTTTGAAAGGTACAATTCTCAAAAAGAACCCTCAAAGTTTTACAACTTCTAAAATATCCCTGATTTGTTAACTTTTACAAATTTACCCCGGTTTGCGAAAAATTACCGAAATACCCCGAGGTCAAAAATTTCCGAAATACCCCTGGATTTCAAAATTTTTCCAAAATTACCCGGGGCTTTGAAATTTCCAAAATACTTTTGACAAAATCACCGAAGAACTTTTTCTTTTGAAAAATTACGAAAATACCCCTGTAGGATAAAATTACGAAAATACCCCTGGGTAGTGGAAAAACAACAACAATGAAAATAACAACGTTTCTCTGAATGAACGAAAGTTCATAATTGATTGATGGATGTATGAAGGAATGAAAAGACTGTGTGCATGTATGAATACGAAAGAACCACTCCTAAACTTCTTGTCATAAAATTTCTTCGCGGGTAAACAAGTGAAACAAAAGTATTAACTCATAAAACTTCTTAATCAGATTACGACGTTAGAAATGAGTTCTAATGGATGTGAACTTAGAGATTGTGCCTAGAAAGTATGATGGTTCTATTAAGATCAGAGTGCACAGCGTAAGCATAGTGCGGTGAGAAGGATTGTACGACTGTTAGAAAGTAATTTCGAGGACGAAATTATTTTTAAGGAGGGTAGAACAGTAACATCCTAGATTAGGGGTTATGCGTTCGTGCCTAATTCATGAGTTAGTAGGTTTTGGCAGTGTTGGAAATGTATTAAGGGTTTTTAGAATTCTAGGATGGAAGAAGAAAGCTTTGGAAAATTATTGGTTTTTAAGTAAAAAGGGGAGCTAGGTAAATGAGGCTTTAAAAGAAACTCCGTGTGAAGCATGACACAAGGAACCATGTGGTAAAATGGCATGTTTTATGAATTATGAATGTGTTATGTGAATTCTAGAAATAAGGAAATGTATGGAAATGTAAGGAAATGTAAGGAAATGTATGGAAATGTATGGAAATGTAAGGAAATGTAAGGAAATGTAAGGAAATGTATGGAAATGTATGGAAATGTAAGGAAATGTAAGGAAATGTGAGGAAATGTATGGAAATGTAAGGAAATGCAAGGAAATGTAAGGAAATGTCTTGTCTTGGAAATGTAGGGAAATGTCCTGAAAATGTAAAGGAATAAAGAGGAAGATGAACATTTATGGAAACTAGGGAAATGATTTAGAAATGATTCAAAAAAGGAAAGTGAACATTTCTGGAAACTTGGAAATGTAAGGAAATGTCAAGTTTAAAGAGCTGAATGAAAATTTTAGGAAACTTGGAAATGACCTAGAAATGTCAAATTTTAAAGTTTAAAATAGGAAATTAGGGCAAGGAGGCCTTAAAAGAAAAAGTTGGTGAAATTTGACACACAAACAGGCTTGGAAAAGTGGCCTGAAAATGTCACTTAGGGCCTATGGAAATGGCGCCACATGCAAGGTGATGGGCCTGAGTTCGAGTCACTTGGGAAGCAAATAAAGAAAGTTTTATTTTTGTTCCAGAAGCACAAGGAGTGGACGGCAAGGCATCTAGAAAAAGAGAGGTTTATCCTCTTTAAAATTCGGCTATTAAGTGATAAATAAGGGATTTTTTGGATTATTTAGAAGAGATAAATACTGGATTAAATCCTTTTATTTATCATATTAAAAAGATAAAGTTATCAGATAGAGGGGTGGTGGCCAAGTAAGGGACTCCTTAGCTGATAATTTTGCCTATAAAAGGAAAGAAGGAGGGCTACTCATCAGTTTGTTTCTTTCTCTGCTCTGCCAAAAATTCCCTACCTCTTTCCCTCTCTGCCGAATTTTCTTCTTCTCTTTTCTTCTTCTTTTCTCTTCTACTGTCAAGCCGAAACCTCTTGTAACATCCTCAAAAGGGCCTATGCATTTTCAGTTTAATTGTAGGAAATAACAAGTCTTAAGCATAATGAATAAATTTTTGATATTTTTGGATACTCAGAAATGCATGAAAATGAATGGAAATGAACATTTTTGGCAACCTGGAAATGCATTAGGACATGAACATTTTAGGAAACCTAGAAATGTAAGGAAATGGTTCAAAAATGGAAAGTACACATTTTTGGAAACCTGAACATTTTGGAAACTGAACATTTTAGGAAACTTGAACATTTTGGAAACTGAACATTTTAGGAAACCTGAACATTTTGAACATTTTGGAAACTGAACATTTTAGGAAACCTGAACATTTTTGGAAACTTGGAATGTAAGAAAAATGGCAAGTTACAGAGCCGATCGAAAATTTTAGGAAACTTAGAAATGACCCCAAAATGATGAGTTTTAAAGTTTAAAATAGGAAATAAAGGCAAGAGGGCCTTAAAAGAAAAAGTTGGGGAAATTTGACACACAAACAGGCTTGGAAATGTGGTCTGAAGATGCCACTTAGGGCCTATGGAAATGGCACCATGTGAAGGAGCCATGGGCCTGGGTTCGAGTCACAAGGGAAGCAAATAAATGAAGTTTAATTTTTGCTTCCCAGGCTTAAAGGTGGACGGCACAAGCATCTAGAAACTAAGGTGTTTTAATTCCATAAATACATAATTAAAAAGTGATAAATAAGGGATTTTAAATTAGGATTATTTGAGGAGATAAATAAAGGATTAAACACCTTTAATTCTGAATAAAAGTGATAATTAAAGGTTAATATTATCACTTGAGGAGTAGTGGCCAAGTAAGGGACTCTCCTATTGATAATTTCGGCTATAGGAGGAAAACTAAAAGAGTTCTCTCATCTTTCTAGTGTTGCCGAAATTCTCTAAGCTCTCTCCCCTCTCTCGAATTTTCATTAAGCAAAATCCTCTCTCTCTCTCTTCTATTTTCTTCTCCGATTCTTCTGTCAAAGCCGAATCCTTGTTGATTCTAAGTAAAGGAGCAATCAACCACAACATCAAAAGGGTTTCCCCCATTATTGAATAGAAGGATCAAGGATCTAAGGTAAGAGGAATGAATATTTGGTTAAAGGTTATGATTCATATTTTCAAAGTTAGATTTAATCTAACACAAAGTTATAGGGATTTTGACAAGCATACAAAGGAATCCTCTTCAGATTTGGAATTTGTAAGGTAAGTGATATTCGGCCAAGGCTTGTTTTTTTTAATAATATTTAGGATTATTTCCCATTATTTCAAAAGTCGAAAACTAACATGGTTACATGACTAGTGTTAGCCGATTTCAAGGAAAAAGAATACTAGCAAATTTTTTGGGACTTGATTAACAATCATCCAATTCGGCAACAAGGTAAGTAATACAAATCCTACTAGGATTTGGTTTTCAAACCAAATAAGGTTATTAATGTATCTTTTATAATGGCCGAATATAGGCAACAGCAGATCTAAACTTTAGATCAGGATTTTCGAGATCTCAAGGAGCCTATTAAGCAAATCAGGTGTGTACTCACACTAACTTTCAATATGTTATGGCAATAATTATGTTTTAATATGTGAATGTGCATAAGAATGAGAATGTGGCTATGTACCACAAATGCGGCAAAAGTACCCAGGTACGTTTCCTACTTTTGATAGGATTATGAATGTGTTATATTCTGAAAAGTGACATGAATGTGAATTTAAGTATGATATGAATGATATGAAATAATTGGGGCATTTGGGATATATGTGAAGGGGAGAAAGTGAAGGTGATGACTACGGTCTCTCACCAACGAATTATGGTGACTACGGTCACATTATTGAATATGGTAACTTCGGTTACATTATCTCGAATATAGTGTCTAAAAAGACACAACGTAAGTGGGGCGATGAGCACGCTTACCGCAGCGATCGCCTTGGTGGTGTGTAGCGGATGGAGGGTTGACTTAGTAGTCCCCACTGTGTACAAAAGTTGGTACGGGTGGTGTGTAGCGGATGGACAAATAGGCTTGGGTTTGGGTTGCATCATCCTTTATTCTATATGAACATGAAATTGATATGACTTGTATGCCCGATTTGTTGAAAATTAGTATCAGTGTACACATTGAGTCTGGGACTCACCCCGTTGGGGAATTATTTTTCAGTGATGAGCAAGAATGGACCGGGTCGGCAGGAGCTAAAGGTGGCCATGCATCACTTGAAGAATTTATTTAGAAATTTGGACTTTATACAATTTTAGTACTTTAAATTTTATTTTGGGTTTGAATGATGTAATAAGGCCATAAGGCCCAGTTGGATTTTCTTTATTTCTGTTTATTTTTATTTGATTATGATACAATTTATTTTTGATTAAAGTTAAGTAAATTTATTTTTTTTTAAAATAATAAACCCTAAAATTATTTTGTCACCTTATTTAAGTTGGATTTTCAAAATTTATTAAATGGGTTCCAATTTAAGCCCAACCCAAAACAATGTTTTCTAAAATTTACAATTTTTCTCTAAGTAACCAAGAATTTGAAAACCGGTTTACTTAAGGAACATACCAGATCCGGTTTAGGCTCGTGGGCCGGGTGTGGGGTGTTTCAGTTTGGTATCAGAGCCCAGTTTTAAACTCTCGGCCTGTGGGCTAAGGCCCAAAACATTTTCAAAGCGAGCCAAAATGATTTTCTTGAAAAATTAAGCAGGTTTTCTGGCATGGCACCTAAGTCTCCGACCCGCAGTCCACCAGGTAAGTACCCCTAACTCTATGTGTGATTATGTGATTTATATAGGGGTAGAAAAGGAATGGAACGTAGAATAGTGTGATAGGAATTTGAACCCTAGGATTAGACTACTCAAACACATAAAACTCATAAGACTTAATGAACTTAACAAACCTATGGCTAAGTCATTGAGCTAGGTGTGGTAACCCCAGACGCATGTCTAGGATTGGATCCTAAGAGCCTCGGTATTTAAGCGCGATCCCTAGTGACTCACCTCCTCTTCGCAGTATCCTACCACCGTGCGTAGCTTCTGCTCACCCTAACTCGCAGGGCTCAGTGGTGTGGCAACCTCTGCATGCGCATGTCTAGGAATGGTTTCTGGTGAGAGCTTGGTATTTAAGCAATCCGCGTGACTCACCTCCTCTCCACCCGAATCCTCGCTCGGTGCGTAGCTTTATTCACCCCACCAAGAGGACTCGGTCATATAGTTTAAACACAAAGACTAAAACCCGAAAGGACTTAGCCGCTTTTTTATGAAGAACAACAAACCCTAGTTTTAAAACTTTTAAAATCACTCTTTTAAATTGTGAAAACCATCTTTACAAAGTTTTTCGAAAAATTCCCGATTTTCAAAAAAATTACAAAAATACCCCTAGTGGTAAAATTACCAAAATGCCCTTGATTCACAAAATGTCAAACTTTTCAATGGTTTTGTCAAAACTCCATTATTTTATAATGTTCATAAACCCTAATGTGCAAACTATCAAAAATACCCTGATTTTGGAAAAAATTACGAAATTGCCCCTAACTTACAAAATTACCAAAATGACCCTGATTTCTAAAATTTTTGCAACATCACCATTTGAAAGGTTAAACTCTCAAAAAGAACCCACAAAATTTTACAACTTTTGAAATATCCCTGATTTGTTAGTTTTTCCAAATATACCCCAGTTTGTGAAAAAAATTACCAAAATATCCCCGAGGTCAGAAATTACCGAAATACCCCCGGATTTCAAAATTTTTCCAAATTACCCCAAAACTTTGAAGTTTTCAAAATGCTTTTTGACAAAAGCACCAAGGAACGTTTTCCCTGAAAAATTACGAAAATATCCCTGTAGGACAAAATTTCAAAAATACCCCTGGGTAGTGAAAAACAACAATAATGAAAATTACAACGTTTCTCTGAATGAACGAAAGTTCATAATTGTTTGATGGATGAATGATGAATGGAAAAGACAGTGTGTTTCTATGAATACGAAAGAACCACTCTTAAATTCTTCTTCATAAAACATCTTCGCGGGTAATAAGTGAAACAAGAATACTAATTCATAAAACTTCTTAATTAGATCTCGACGATAGAAAATGAGCTCTCTGAGGACGTGGTCGCCGTGGAAGAGGTAGAGGAAGAATGACCGTGTCGAACTCATTTAGATCGGGTCGTGGTTCTCGACAATGAGATACCACCGCCACCACACCCCCAAATTGCAATGTTGGCGCAAGCTGAGCTCGGACGGGAAGATGCTTTGTCGCAGTCGTCCGCGAAGTTTTGGAATTGGTGGTGGTGCAAGAGGAAATTCAGAACCCGTAAAGTTCAGTGCCTCGAACGGCTCCAAGCTAATGGAGCCGAGATGTTTCGTGGAGTGTTCGGAGTAGCACCCAAAGATACCGGTGAGTCTCGGTTGGAAGCAACGGAGCGTATCATGGATGAGCTCGACTTGACCCCGAGGAGAAGTTGAAAGGGATAGTGGCACCGCTACGCGATGAAGCGTACGCTGGTGGTTAATCGTCGATGGTGCTACGCCGCAGATTTGACTCGGGAATATGTTAAAGAAGCATTTGAGTAAAAAGTATGTGGGAACCAGTATATACGGATGAACAAAAAAGGCTTTTCTCGGGATTGGTACAAGGAAGTAAGTCCGTCGCAGAATATGAGGCGAAATTTCTCGAGGTTGAGCCGTTATGCTCGAGGTGTAGTGGCAATCGAGCATGAACGCGAGATCCGCTTTGAGGATGGACCGAGAGACGATCCGAGATCGTTGATAGCACCGCATCGTGAGCGGGAATTCTCTCGCTTTGGTGGAAAAGGGCAAGGTGGCCGAGGAATCAAGGATGCTACCAAGCAGGTGTGGATAGGAATAAGCCCAAAAGAGGTTTTGGGCCATCCGAAAAGGTTATAAGAGGCCTAGAGTTGACGGCCCACGTAATCTACAAGCCGGGTACGGCCGCGAATCGCCTCTTGTGAGCATTGTGGAAAGAGACACTTGGGAGAATGTTGGAAAAGACGGACGATGTCTCAAGTGTGGGTCCAAGGACCATATGCTTAAAGATTGCCCCAAATCGCAAGATGAGAGCCGACCAAAGAGCTCAAAATGCTAACCAGCCGGTAGAGGCGACAGCAACCTCAAAGGGTCGTGGTTCGCAAACAGAGGAAATGGCAGAGGTCGTGGGGCACAGGCCGAGGTGCCGCTAATGCCAAGCAAGGCAACTAGGTTTGGTTTATGCGGTTCATTGAGAGGAAGATGGAGACGCCACGGATGTTATAATCGAGACGTTTCTTTATTCATGACAAACCTTATTTTGCTCTGATTGATGTGGGCTCTACCCATTCATATGTTGCATGTAGTGTAGTGGAAACACTAGGCCTAGATTCTGAACTTTCTGACAGACAGATGACTGTAGTAAGCCCATTAGGCCAAACCGTAGTAATAGATAAGATTTTTCGGAATGTACCCCTAGAGATTCAGGGAATAAACTTTCGGGCTGATTTGATGGAGTTACCTTCTGAGAATTTGAGCTTATACTTGGAATGGATTGGCTAGTAGAGCATCGAGCCGTGTTGGATTGTGCGCGCTAAACGTATGGAACTAAGGACCCCGAGGATGAAGTAGTAGTGATGATCGGCGAAAGGAGGAACTACTTGTCTAACGTAGTTTCGGCACTAAAGGCTGAGAAAATGGTTAAGAAAGGGTGCAGGGCGTTCCTGGCCTTCGTAAGTGCGTTAGGTGGAAAGGATGAAGGTGTCAATGGAGTTAGAACCGTAAGAGATTTTGGAGATGTATTTCCGGAGGAATTACCAAGAATACCCCTAGATAGGGAGGTGGAATTTGGAATTGATTTGCTACCGAGAATGCCTCCGTGTCAATCGCCCATATCGAATGGCGCCAAAGGAGTTAGTGGAGCTCAAGGCTCAAATCCAAGAGTTGTTGGATCGTGGGTTCATCCGACCCAGTGTGTCTCCATGGGGAGCACCGGTCTTATTTGTGAAGAAGAAGGATGGAACTATGCGTATGTGCATAGATTATCGTCAGTTGAACAAGCTGACCATCAAGAACAAGTATCCTTTTCCAAGGATAGATGATTTGTTCGATCAGCTGAAAGGGGCAGCTGTGTTCTCGAAGATAGACCTAAGGTCGGGATATCACCAATTGAAGGTGAAGGAGGCTGACATCCATAAGACTGCTTTTAGGACAAGGTATGGTCATTTTGAGTTTGTGGTGATGCCGTTTGGTTTAACGAACGCTCCAGCCGCGTTCATGGACATGATGAATCGGGTTTTCCAACCCTACCTAGATAGGTTCGTCGTTGTATTCATCGACGATATTTTGGTGTACTCAAAGTCAGAAGAGGAGCATGATGAGCATCTCGCTGAAAACTGCACTTAGAACCAGGAACGGACACTACGAATTTCTTGTAATGCTGTTTGGTTTAACTAATGCACCTGCAGTATTTATGGATTTGATGAACAGAATTTTTAGACTGTATTTAGACAGATTTGTTGTGGTATTTATTGACGACATTCTGATCTATTCTCAAGATGAGTCCGAGCATACTAAACACTTGAGGATTGTATTCCAAACTCTTCGAGATAAACAATTGTTTGCTAAATTTAGCAAATGTGAGTTTGGCTCCAATAAGTCAATTTTTTGGGATATATAGAATAAGCTGAAGGCATCAGAGTTGACCCGAGTAAAATTTCAACAATTGTTGATTGGAAACCACAAAGAAATGTATTCAAAGTCAAAAGTTTTCTAGGATTACCTAGTTATTATTGACGGTTCGTTAAAAGGTTCTTGATTATAGCTACACCAATGACGTGACTCTTACAAAAGGATGCGAAATTTGAATGGTCAAAAGAATGTCAGCAAAGTTTCAATCAGTTGAACGCACTATTGATCGAGACATCAGTTTTACTTCAGCCTAAATCAGGTAAAGAATTTGTGATTTTTAGTGATGCATCTTTAAATGGTTTAGGTTGTATTTTGATGTCGGAAGGCAAAGTAATTACTTATGCTTCCATACAGTTAAAGCTGCACAAAAAGAATTATCCGACACATGACTTAGAGTTGGCAGCTATTGTGTTTGCGTTGAAAATTTGGCGACACCATTTGTTCGGTGAAAAATGTCATATATTTACCGATCATAAAAGTTTGAAGTATCTAATGTCACAGAAAGATTTGAATTTGACATAATGTAGATGGCTCGAACTATTAAAAGATTATGAGTTGATCATTAATTATCATCCGGGAAAAGCGAATGTAGTTGATGACGCTCTGGGTAGAAAATCTTTATTTTCTCTGCGAGCGATGAATACATGACTGACATTGTCTGATGATGGTTCGATCTTAGCCAAGTTGAAAGCTAGAGGATTTTTTTATGGCAAATCTATGAAGCTCAGAAATGTGATGACGCTTTGTTAGCTAAACAGGCACAGTGTGAGTCAACTTCTAATTCAGAATTTTAGATAGGATCTGATGGTTGCTTATTGTTCAGAGGTAGAATTTGTGTACCGAAGAGTTTAGAACTCATTCAAAAAATCTTATACGAAGCTCATAGTGGTAGCTTGTCTGTTCACCTGAGATGTAATAAGATGTACAGTGATTTGAAACAGATGTACTAGTGGCTGAAATGAAACATGAAATATCTAACTTTGTCTCTAAATACTTACTATGTCAGCAAGTTAAAGTTGAAAATTAGGTACCTTCTGGATTATTACAGCAAATGATTATCCCGAAGTGGAAATGGGATCGAGTTACTATGGATTTTGTATCAAGTTTACCGCTATCTCCGAGAAAGAAAGATGTTATTTGGGTTATCGTTGATTGTTTGACGAAGTCTGCACGTTTTATTCTGGAACGTACAGATTTCTCCCTTGACAGATTGGCTGAGTTATATGTTTCTGAGATTGTTAGATTACACGGAGCGCCAGTCTCCATTATTTCAGATAGAGATTCATGGTTTACATCACGATTTTGGAGAAAGTTACAAGAAGCTCTTGGTATGCGATTGCATTTTAGCACTGCATTTCATCCTTAGACCAATGGTCAACCCGAATGAGTAATTCAAATTATCAAATATATGCTTCGTTGCTATGTTAGAGTTTGACGGCAAATGGGAGAAATATTTACTGTTGGTTGAATTCACGACAACAATAATATTCAATCGAGTATAAAGATGGCAACGTATGAGGCCCTATATGGTCGTAAGTGCCGAACTCTGTTATACTGGACCGAGCTCAGTAAGAAAAAGATACATGGGATTTATCTGATTTGAGAGACTAAAGAAAAAGTAAAAGTGATTCGAGATAGTTTGAAAGCAGCTTTAGATCGTCAGAAATCATATGCAGATCTTAAATGTAAAGACATAGAGTTCCAAGTCAATGACAGAGTATTCTTGAAAGTATCGCCTTGGAAGAAAGTTCTTCAGTTTGGTCGCAAAGGAAAAATAAGTCTGTGATTTATCGGGCTGTATGAGATTATTGAAAGAAACGGACTTGTCAAGTATCAATTAGCTTTACAGTCAGAACTAGAAAAGATTCATAATATCTTTCATGTCTGTAACACCCCTCACCTGTATTCGACGCAAGAACCGAGTACGAGGCATTACCGGACTTAACATACTTAATCGAACTAAATCGAGCCATAAATTTTCATCCCAACTTAAAACTTTTCATTTGTATTCACAACATTTCCATTATAGGCCTACGAAACTCAAAACATACAAATAGAGCGGTTTAGTAATGAACCAGAAGCTTACGAACATTTAGAAAATTTTTACTAAGTGTAGGAACGTGTAGGAACTAACACGCCCATGTGGGTAGGCTGTGTGGTCTCACATGCCCATGTCCCTAGTCCATGCAGATTTATTTTTCATTTCGAACCTATAAGGGCTTTCACATGGCTTGGCACACGCCCGTGTCTATGGCCCGTGTCCCTCACACGGCCATGACACGCCCGGGTCTTAGCCCGTTTGTGAAAACCTTGACATTCTGTTTATGATGCCATCCAACATTTAGGGTCACACGGCTGAGTCACACGCCCGTGTGCTAGCCCATGTGATGAACTGAATTTTTCACAAATTAAGTGCAGGGGACACACAGCCAGGCTACATGCCCAAGAGACAGACCATGTGCCACACAGGGCCTAGACACACGCCCGTATGCTTACCCGTGTGGACAAATATAAGCTTATTTACCAAGCCATTGGCCACCCTGAAAAGTAACTACACTTATACCATTTCCAATAACACATGACATAACAGTAATGCATCTCTACTATCCATTTCTGATACATTTCTGAGTAGTCATAGAAGAAATCACTACTGGCAAGCTACTCGATTCATCTGATTCAATCAGAAGAATATCATCATGTTCACATTTCAATTCAATAATTTTTCTTCCACAATTTACTACCACATCATGAATGGTCAACCAATCTATACCAAGGATTACATCAAATTCATCAAACAGCAATAGCATAAGATTAGCTGGAAATTAGTGACCTATAATCATCAGAGGACAATTTCTACATACTTTATCAACTAACACGCATTTTCCTAGAGGATTTGACACTTTTATCACAAATTCTATAGACTTTATGGGCATGTTCAGTTTAGGTACTAATTTCATACAAACATACGAATGGGTAGATCCCAGATCAATTAAAGCAACAACGTGAGTATCATAGAGAAAAATGTACCCGTAATCACATAAGGGGATGACGCCTCTTCGCAAGCGCGAATGGCATAAGTCCTCGCAGGCGCTCTACCCTCAGATCTTACAGTCTGCTCTCTAGGTGTATTCTTACTACTCGGTCCATTTCCTAGATTTTTCTATGGTCTCCCTCTAGTAGTACTACTCGATCTTGCATTTTGAAATTTCTCTTTTTCAACCATCTCGGGGAAATCTCTAATAATGTGGCCTTGGGAACCACACTTGAAACAAGCTCTCTCATTTGCTCGGCACTCACCGGGATGATGTCTACCACATTGTGAAGATTCCGATCTACTTGATCGAGCATTACCAACATTAGCAATCGAAGTGGTCTGAGCTTTAGAATCTAAGTACTGTTTACCTTTACTTCTGTTTGAGAATCCAACTAAAGCGGCAGATCGAGTAGTGAACTCTCTCGATTTCTTGGATAAGGATTGAAATGAATTACCCAATTGTCTCTTCCTTAAGTCACGGGACTTAATTTAAGCCTCTATTTTCTCTTTGGCCAATTCCTCGGCCTTGCAAGCTCTCTCTACTAGCACGACAAATTCCTTCAGTTTTAGAATACCAACAAACAATCGGATGTCCTCATTTAACCTCAAACCTCTTACACATGATGGCTTCAGTGGATACGCACTCCCGAGCGTATTTACTAAGACTTACAAATTCACGTTCATATTCAATTACCGTCATTCGACCTTGTTTTAGCTCAATAAATTCTTTTCTTTTTTGATCGATAAACCTTTGGCTAATATACTTCTCTCGAAACTCTTCTTGGAAAAATTCCCAATTAACTTTCTCCCTTGCTACAACTGACACAAGGGTGTTCCGCCACTGGTAAGCTGAATCTCTCAAGAAAGACGCAACACATTTCATACACTCTTCGGGTCTGCAAGACAATTCATTAAATACCCTGATGGTATTTTCAAGCCAGAATTATGCTCTTTCTAGATCATCATCTATATTAGCTCGGAATTTCTCAGCTCCTTGTTTTCAGATTCTATCAACCGGGGGCTTTTCCCTTCTTACTATTTCTACAGCTTGAGGAGCTACAGGGGTAGATTGAGCAATTGGTAGGGGTAGAGGGGTTGAGCGTTCGGGTCCGTTCGAACGAACTCCGTATACCAAGCGTTCATCATATGGAGAAAGGCCTCCCCAGCCTCTTCTCCTCCTTTCTGACTCACAGTCACTGGTCTATTTTCATTTTCAGTTAGCATCGCTTGGGCGGGGACCGGCGCGTTACTTTCTACATCATCTGCCACAGCTCTTTCGGGATCCATTAGCTATACGAAAACATATTTTAAATCGTCGAGATTCGTCACACTATCATTATGTATATACACAGACATATGGCATGTATAGATAGACCCATGCATACGCTATGTTAGTCCGAGAATCGAGTAAACAGTAGCTCTGATACCACTAAATATACCACCCCTCACCCGTATTCGATGCCAGAATCGAGTACGAGGCATTGCCAAACCTAACATACTTGATCAAACTAAATCGAGCCATAAATTTTCATCCCAACTTAAAACTTTTCATTTGTATTCATAATGTTTCCATTATGGGCCTACGAAACTCAAAACATACATATAGAGCTGTTCGGAAATGAACTGGAAGCTTACGAACACTTAGAAAAATTTTACTAAGTGTAGGAACGTGTAAGAACGAACACGCCCGTGTGGGCAGGCCGTGTGGTCTCACACACCCATGCCCTAGTCCGTACATATTTTATTTTTCATTTTGAACCTACAAGGGTTTTCACACGGCTTGGCACACGCCCGTGTCTATGGCTCGTGTCCCTCACAAGGCCATGACACGCCCGTGTTTTAGCTCGTTTGTAAAAATCTTGGCATTCTGTTTATGACGTCATACAACATTTAGGGTCACACAGCTGAGTCACATACCCGTGTGCTAGCCCGTGTGATAAACTAAATTTTTGTAAATTAAATGTAGGGGACATACGGCCAGGCTACATGCCCAAGAGATAGACCGTGTGCCACACACGGCCTACACACACGCCTGTGTGCCTACCCGTGTGGACAAATATAAGGCTATTTACCAAGTCATTTGCCACCCGGAAAAGTAACTACACTTATACTTTTCCAATAACACATGACATAACAGTAATGCATCTCTAATATCCACAATCGAGACATTCACACCTTCATTCCACATTGTGTTCATCATGCATATACTTCACACTTTACCCATTCAATTGCGCAAGCTTGCATTTCATGAATTTCATCATCATTGAATATATATAACTTAATTAGTATTGGCCATTTCCAATGGCCATTTACAAAATGAAATAAGTAACATTAATAGCCAACACCTTGGCTAACCAATATGACATATAACAAAATGACCAAGTTCCTATACATGCCATACTCAAAATAACTAAACTTTACTATACCCAAAAGAATAGCTTGATAATGTGAATCGAGCTCCGACGTCCTACGATCCCCGAGCTAGCTTGGCACTACTACAAGAAAAGGGAAAAGAAAGTGAGTAAGCATAAAGCTTAGTAAGCTTGCATGTAATAAATAACAACATAAATTCTTGGGAAACATCCACACATTACAATATAAATTGACATAAAATTCTCAAGCAACATTGACATGGCTTACTCATGCTCTCTCTCTTACCACCCACATATCACATATCGGACTCATTTCTCGTGAGTTTCGCATATGTACCTATATCACTCCATCACATAACTTTAGCCCTTTTTCCATCTTTATCATAAACTTAAATTCCTTTCCCCGTTGGACCACTTGGAATATCGAAGGATACTCGAAAATTGTCATACACGTAGTAAGATGCCAAAGCCATATCCCAGATATGGTCTTACATGGGATCACATGTCGATGCCAATGCCATATCCCAGATATGGTCTTATACAGGATCTCATATCGATGTCAACACCATATCCCAGATATAGTCTTACACGAGATCGTATATCGATGCCATGTCCCAGACATGGTCTTACAAGATTTCTCACCAAAGCCAAGTCCCGAACGTGGTCTTACACGGAATCTTTATTCGATGCCGATGCCATATCCCAGATATAGTGTTACACGAGATCTCAATTCGGTGCCGAGGCCATATCCCAGATATGGTTTTATACGGGACATTATTAATCTAATGTCGTGGCAAGAGTATCCTTTCTATTCCTAAAGTTCAACCTGGACTTCAAAATAGTAAAACTTTATAATATTCTTCATTGAGACCTCATTAAACAATTTCATAAGAAGAATATACATTTCATGTAATATCAAACATTAAAATACATAATAGCATGATGTTAATTTATTACACACAAACTTACCTAGGTACCAAAATATAGATAGTTGTTCAATCTAGTCCACCACATTGTTCTTTCCTCAATTTAGGTCTCAACTTCGTGTTTCTTGATCTATAATGACAATTTCACTTATTTAATTATCACATTGACTAAAATAGCCCATGAATCATTCTTTGGCAAAAATTATAATTTTGCCCCTAAACTTTGTCATATTTACACTTTTGCCCCTAGCCTCGTAAAATGAAATGTGTTCATTTTTCTTACACCCAAGCCTAGCTGATTCATAATCTCTCTTATAGCAGCCCAAAATTTTAACTATTTCACATTTTATACACATTTTATTTCATCTTTTGCAAATAGGTCCTTTTTATCGATTTCATCACAAATCATCTAGCAAAAGTTGTTTACCACACTTCAAACATTCATATTCTACCACTAGAAATCAAAATACATGCATGTCATCCATGGGTAAAATTTTAAACACAAACCCTAGCTCAAAATAGTGGTAGAAATAGCTAAATCAAGCTACAATGATTTTAAAAATACGAAGAACATAAAAAACGAGGCTAGGAGGTACTTACAATCAAGCTTGAAAGTGAAACAAAACCCTAGCTATGCCTCCCTTGTAATTTTTAGCTATGGAGGAGGAAGATGGACACGATTTTGACTTCTTTTCCCCTTTTTATTAATTTATTAACCAAAGGACGAAAATGCCCTTAAGGCCCTTCTTTAAGATTTTTTCTTCCATGCCCATTTTTGTCCATCATGAGATATAATGGTCTAATTATTAAATAAGGACCTCTAATGAATTTTCTAATGCTATCTCATACTTAAAACTTTTAGAATCTCATCTTTTTCAATTTTTGCAATTTAGTCCTAAAAAATAAATTGATCACTAAATCATAAAATTTCTTCATGAAATTTTCACAAAACCATGCAAACATGTCATAGACCTCATAAAAACCATAAAACATATATTTCTACATCAAATTTATGGTCTCGCAACCATTATTCCTACTAGGACCTAAATTAGGCTGTTACAACGTGTCTATGTTACGATGATATCGATCTAGCCCTTCACATGTTATCTCTCCAACGGATGTAGAAATTTAGACTCATATGTCGTACAGTGATGAACCGATCAAAATTCTGGCACGAGAGGTGAAAGAATTAAGTAACAAAGACATAGATTTAATAAAAGTTCTCTGGAAACGACACGATATAAAAGAAGACACCTAGAAACCCAAGGAAGCTATGAGAAATCAATATCCAAACCTTTTTCTGGTAAGGTTTTCGGGGACGAAAATCCCTTTAGAGGGAAGAGTTGTAACAGCCCATTTTTAGTGAAATTGGAATAGTGGTTTTGGGTCCACAAATTCGAAGTCACAAAATTTATTTTATTATTATTTCAATTCCTACAATATGATAGTAATATCGTATAAAAGATTTGTTAAGAAATTTTACCGTTTACACGCTTAATTTCATAAAAAGTACTAAATCATATAAAGTGCAAAAGTTGAGTTCTAATAACTAAAGGTATTAAATAGCTATAGAACTTTAAAATGGAAGTCCTTATATGGTAACTGTGCCATTAATATTAATAGTGGACAAAGATGGTCATCTTTTTAATGGTTTTAAAGGTTAATTACTAAGGTTAATTTTGTAATTTAATAAAACAACTTATAATAAAATAAGTAAAAGAAAGATGTCATCTTTCTTTCTTTCTTTCTTCATTGTCGAAATTTCACCTAAGGAAGCCATTAACAAAGCTTGAACATTCAGCCAACATTCATTCCCTTGTATGTGAGTATTTTTCGTCCCATTTTTAATGATTTCTATATTTTTGGAGTCGTTGTAGCTTAATCTAGCTAGCCCGAGGACTAATTTGTAAATTTTTAAAGTATTAGGGTTTTACCATTAATTAATGTTTATGATTTTTGATGATTTTTGGAAGAAAATGGTTTGTTGTTGTGAAATATTTATAGTGTAATTTGTGAATTAATGACATGTGTAGGCTGCTATAAACTTGTAGCATATTTGGCTAGGCTTGGATAGGGGATTCAATTGAAAAATGTGAAATATTTATAGTTTAATTTGTGAATTAATGAAATGTGTGGGCTGCTATAAACTTATAGGATATTTGGCTAGGCTTGGATAGGGGTAAAATTGTATGAATTTCATTTTCCTAGCCTAAGGATTATATTGCAAAGAAATTAAAAGTATAGGGGCAAAATGGTAATTTTTCCAAAAAATGTTTTGGAATAAATTGAATGAATTATATGTTGAATTGAGTTAAATTTATCCGTATAGATCCAATTAATCCTCGTACGGAATTAGATTAGAGCAAAGAGAAAGTCTCGGATTAATCGCCTATGTATCTACGTGTACTCATCGAGGTAAGTTCGTGTAATTAAATCGTGTTTATATATTTTTAATTGAAGTATATAATGTTATGAATTGTCCTACATAATTACTGATTGCATATCCAATGACGTACGATGATTATCGAGCCCCGTTTGAACCGTAGGAATTCGTAGGATACAAATGACATGTCATTAGGGTTACCGATTTATAGCTCGTGAGAGCATGCCGATTTATAGCTCGTGAGAGCATACCGATCTTTAGCTATCCCAAGTATGAGCATACATGTACCTGAATTGACAGATTACAGTTATATGAGCTAGCACACTATGTGTGAGCTATCCCGAGTATCCAACTGTATTCTAGACAGTTCAACGGGCAATGTTTTGTCATGAAACGATATGAGTTCGATATGAACTATTACAGGTATCACATGAAATACATGGAAATGATGTTACATGATATATAGATATATGAAATGGATGATATATGTATATGGAATTTGATAAATTGTTGTGTTCATCCATGATTATTGACTTATATATGCGTGTTTACATGGCTAACATGGTTGGTGAATATGTGCTTAGGAATTTGGCCTAATTGTGTTACTTTGTTTACATACCTAATATGTGACTAAATGGTAAGTTATATTCTATGTTATACGAACTTATTAAGCTTAAATGCTGACTCTATGCTATTTTCTGTGTTTTATAGAGAATCGGAAGCTCGTTTGGGTTAAAAGCTTGTCGGAGCTATATCACATTATCCACCGGCTCTTTTGGTATATTTGGATATTTAATTTTTGTTGTGATGGCATGTATTAGTATTTTGGCTAATGTTGGCTTATATGTTTGATTGTGAATATGGCCATTTGGTTTGGCTTGTGATTTGGCACTTGATGGTGTTATGAGCTTAGTTTTGGGCATGTAAATTTTAGCCTTAATATGGTTGATAATTTTCTTAATGTGTTTGAATGATGAAAGGGGAAATGATAGTTGAATGTGCATATTATATATGTTCTATAACTTGTTGTGAATTGGTATTTTTCTATGGAAGACATATATGTATGTTAAGGCTAGTAATTGAGTGGTTATTTGGTGCCATTTGGTTTGCTTTGGTAAGGTAACCAAATGTCTTGTATTGATGCTAATGTGCCTATAATTTAGTTGAGTATTTTGGATAAACAGAGTGCATGTTTGAACAAATTTACATGTTGTCATTTGAGGTGCCTAAGGGCATATTGGTTGTGTGAAACTATAACTTATGTATATATCTTGTTTATGCTTGATTTGGATGCCTTATTATGGCTTGGTTATATATGCAGAGTTGGTTATAGGTGCATGACAAATTGGGTGAGAAAAATGGCTTGTAAAATGGTCAATTTCTGTCTACATGGGCAGAGACACGGGCTTGTGTCTTAGCCGTGTGTGACACACAGCCAAGCGATACAACCATGTGTCCCCTATAGCTTTCAAAGGATTGCAAACCAGGCTGTTACACGGCCTAGCACACGAGCGTGTAAGTTGGCCGTGTGACCCAAGTTAGAGAGTTACACAGGCATGGACACGAGCTAGGACACAGCCGTGTGTCCCTATTTCAAATGCCCACACAGCTTGACACACGGGCGTGTTTTCTGACCATGTGACCCTTGCAGTATTAAAAATTTTCAATGTTTTTCGAAAAATTCTCTTAGTTTCCTATTTAGTTCTGACTTGTTTCTAATGTATGTTTTGGGCCTCAAGGGCTCATATTTAGGACAATATGAATGATTTTAATTGGTTTTTTTTATATGAATATTGATATGTTTCGAAATGTTTGAAATTATTGTCCGTTTGATTTGTAAACTTAGGTAATACTCTATAACCCTATTCCGGTGACGAATTCGGGTTAGGGGTGTTACAATATCCATGAAGAACTTAGAGGCATTTCTTACCATCCCGTCGTAGTATATGCCTTTTAGCGTTCCAACGAACAAAACAGTGGTCTCCTTTTCCATGAACGAGGGTTGTACTTGCGATGCTAGTTCCCTCCACTGTTGTACGTATTCCTTAATACTCTTATTTGACTTTTTTTTCATTTTCTGCAGAGTTAGGAAGTCTAGGGATTGGATTGTCCCTACAATATGTTTGCATTGAGCAATAAATGCCCGTGTGAGATTTCCCCAAGTTTGAATCCAGCTCTTATCCAACTTTACATACCAGCGAGCCATAGATCCGGTCAAACTATCTTGAAATATGTGCATTAGCAGTTTCTCATCTTTGGAGTAAGCAGCCATTTTTCTACAACACATGGTGATGTGAGTAATAGGGCAATTGCTACCATTGAATTTTTCAAAGTCATAAACTTTGAATTTTGGTGGGACGACCACATCGGGTACCAGACACAGGCCTTCTGCTTCCACAGATCTGAAGGTGTCTAATCCTTTGATGGCTTTCAAATTTTCCTCAACTAGGCTGAATTTATGAGCTTTTTCATCCATAATTGACTTTCCCTTATCCACTTCTCTCGGCTCCTCGCTTGTAGGCAACTTGTTTACTCTTGGGATTTGAATGGTCACACTTAGCGCTTGAAGTGGTAAATCTTCACGATATACCCCTGTATCACCCTAAAAAGGGATTGGATTGTCCAAAGTGCCACTTCTTTCTCCTACCTTGGCCATGCCTTTGTTGTAGTCATCATTTCCATCATCCTTTCCATCTGGTCCTCCAGTTTGGCCATGCATGCTAATTCTTCTTTCGTCATCTTCTTGGCTTTTGAATGGGTGTTATACCTGTGAGCTATCCTTGGTCTTTTTTTTAAGAACAAAATATGAAAAGCCTCCCTTCCCTTCATGTCTAACCGGTGTTTCTATTGTTGTCTCATGATTTCTTCCTCATTTTCCTTTACATAAGTCTAATGCTGCTCTCGTTGCTATCTAACCTATTCAACTCTCCCCCTCAAACGCATCTCTGAATCGTGTATATTTTCTGTTAGCTCGGCTACGTCATCTGGGACCTTCCACTTTCCCTTGAATTGTGCTGACACGGAGATTTTGCTTCTTTTTAGGCGCCACTAGATATACATTTCCGAAGGGGAATAGTTGAAAAAGGTTTCTGATTGCAAGCTCAAGGTTTGACCCCACTTGATTCGTATCTCTTCCAATTTCTTCCAAAATCCTGGGTCTTGAACCAAAGCTTCTACCCTATTAAAACCAGCTGTAGCAGGTACGCATTGATCATACCCATATTGACTCAGAACCATCAACGAGGAATAACTGATGGCTCCCCATATGCCAATTAAGGGAACCCACAAATGACCATCGCACCCGATGAGTACTGTGCTTCGAATCATCCATGGAGCCTTCTATTCTATTTCTTAGTATGTCAATGTACTACAGTTCTAAAACCACTCCTCAATTGATTGATTTGGAGGCTACTCACTTTCTAGAAATTCCTCTATAGGCCTGGTCGAAGGAACAAACACCTGATAAAAGCACTTACAGAGGCACCTAAAATGGCTTTTCATCCATACGAACAATTGTACGCATCCTAAGAAACACCTGTCTCCTTTCTTTCTAATGAAATTGAGTATAATGATGGTTTCAGATAAGACTATTGGAGCAGGATTCACTCATTTTTCAATCTAAAACAGAAAATCAGCTAGCTCTACACTCACATATCCCAAAGGTTTTGGGAACACAGTTAACCTGTATACAGAAAACACAAACAGTGCTAAATGTCTATCACCACTGGCCTTTCCCATAGCATCCCTAATGTCAAACCAGGAAATGCAGGGACCATTTTTATCTTTTAATCTTGCTTTTACCGTATTTATAAGTACTCCCATCAGACTGGCTAAGGGTCCCCAAAATCGACGTTCTGCTTCTAATATATCCTAAGCGGATTTCTAAAGTCATAATGGAGAAGGATAGAATATTCCTCGATAGGTAGTACCATATCCACCTCATTAAACGTAAAACACCTATAAGTGGATCCTAAAAACATACCATAGCCTTCAACAGGGCATCATCCAGTTTAACGAACAGAATGTGTGCTACATCGCCATACTTGTCCCGGATGTGCATTTCCTTAGCCTTGTCCCATAATTTCCATATTCCCTTTAACTCATCTTCACGATTCCTCCTATAGTCCATGCAGACTATCTGAGGTAGGCTCGAGTCAAAACTAGATATTTGGCAATCGCCTTCTCTGCTCTGAGTATCCTCTAACATTCTCGCTATTATCCCTATATTTTCTACCCCATGTCGAACAACTAAATTTTCTCAAAGTGTGTCCGTGTCGAATATAGATGTGACACTATGCCCTAGGTATTTAAATGATGCATAAATTATGCCATGAAGAGACACAAACACAAGAAAAACAAAGTCAGTAAAAAAAAAGTTCAAATGAAAAAAATGTGAAATTAAATCATAAAGCATTGCAAAAAAATTCAAACGCAAAACATACAAATAAATACTCATGAGGTCCTATAGGGTATTATAACGAGGGGTAAGGTATGGTTCTTATGTTTAGGCTTCATATCTAAAATGGTCATTACATACTGACTTACGACTGACTCTAATGCATGGGGAACCCAAGGCTTAAATACGACATCCATAGAGATGTGTTCCCCTTTAAAAAGGGTAGGCCCTTGGGTGGTAAGACTTCCATAGCGTACACGGTAGCATTTGCTACACGAACATCTATGTCCATCTTAATCATGGAGTAGTCCTTAAACTTATGTGGTGACATATTGCCACACGAAAGCCTAAGGCTACTCTTCCTAAACGGGATGGGCCCGGGCGTAGGACTGAAAGCAAGATGCAACATGAATGACAATTATAGCCACCCCATGATGGTAGAGTCAAAATACACATTAATTAATTTCATCGATAAAAGAATAAACCAACACATTGGCATACATATCAAAATAGGATAAGTAAATGAAATGAACAAATAAATCAATATTTAACACGTATTCAACAATTTAAAATGACATTAGACAATTAAATAAATTAATGCGCGAATAAATAAATCTAATATGCACAAATACTAAGAAAAACCTAGCTCTTAAACCTAAGTCAACCCACTAACATCCCCAGTGGAGTCGCCAAGCTGTCATAACGTTGCCCACATAAGAGTACAGGGGCCTAGTAAGCAAAGGTAGACACGAAGGACCTATATTAACGTAGAGTCTCCACTAACCAATTAAGGCTAGGTTGGTTAGCCACCTATCGTCTAAAAGTCTAGAATTAATATTACGAAAAATCCTAAAAGTCTAGACTCGATCTCATCACCAAATTTCAGGTTCGGGAGTGCGGTTACGTATGTAGAAGGATATAGCACCGCCACAACGCCTATCTGAGGATAGTCCTACGGTGTCTTAGGAGCTAGATTTTTTATTTAAGCATATTAATGTCTTAATCTGGGCTAAAATCTTATGGAAATCTTAAATAAAAACTCTAAAGAAAATGTCTTTGGTTTACTTGTAACTCGATTAAGATGTGTTCACCAAACTTATCTAATTTGAAACTTAAATTAGAGATTTTAACTTTTAATGGGAACCCTAAAGGATTCCTAAATAGTTCTAGTAAAATACCTTCAATTCCTAAAATTAATTCTATCTTAGAATTCTAAAAAAAAAAAAAAAACCTAAAAATTATCAATGAATTAGGAGAAATATTAAAATTCATCTACAACTTATTCGACCTTTTATTATTATTTTTTAAAAGATTTAAGTAATAGCATTGAACCTATCAAGATCTTACGAAAGTATCCTATGTCGGGTTTGTGATTTATCTTACTTTAAAATTCTTGATCTAAGGTTTAAATTTGTCAAAATTCTAAAATAATAAATCTTAAGTAACATTTATTAGTTTTCATAAAAAGTTTCTAAAATAAAATACTTAGACAGACCTACTCATGATTTACAATTAACCTACAAAAGTCTTTAATTTTAATATTGAATAAATTCCTAAAGAATATTTACATATTAATTTAAGATTCTAAAGAGGAATCTTATACTATATTTAAAATTAGTTTAAAACCCTAAAAAAATATCTGACATGTTATTTATAATTTTTCTAGGGTGAATGGTAGATAAGATCTTAATGTAACAGCCCAGTTTAGGGGCTAGTCGAAACAGTGGTTTCGAAACCACTAATCTGAGGTTGGAGAAAATTATTTTTAGGTTATTTTATGAGTTAGAGCATGATTATATAGATGCATAAAAATTTTCGTGCTTTAATTTTAGCGATTTCATGCTTAATCGCGAAAAAAAAAACTAAATCGCATAAAGTGTGAAAATTCTATTTTACAAGCTAAAGGTATCTAATAGCTAAAGAATATTAATTGGAGGTCCTTAAAGTGCAATTGACCCCTCTAGTAATGGTTGACCGGCCATAGGAGACAAAAAGATGTCAAAATTGGTCAAGTTGGTGGATTAGGTGATAAATTGTCTAGGAAATAAAATAAAATAAAGACGAACAGATATCATCTTTCTTCTCCTTCCTTCCACTGAAAATTTGCAGCAAAAATAGGGGTTGAGAGCTCAAAAATTCCAGCAAGCTTCTCTCATTACAAGTAAGTGATTTGATGATCATTTCTTGATAATAATTGTACTTTTGGAACCCCTAAAGCTTAAGCTAGCTAATGAGGGGACCATTTTGCAAAATGGTTGAAAGTTTAGAGCTTTTCCATGTGAGCTTCTAAGTTGTTTGCTGCATTTTTATGGAGGAAAATGAGTCTTAGATGTTAGATAAACAACTTTTGTGAAAGGTGTTTCCACGAAAACACCTAAAAGGACCTTTTTGAGAAAGTTGTAAATATGTAGTAAATATGTAGTAAATGTGAGAAATATTGAGTTTCGATGGTTGCCATAAGAGAAATAAATGTTCACCTAGGCTCGTTAAAGAAAGAAATTTGATTAGAATTAATTTCCGAGCCTAGGGGTAAAATGGTCATTTTGAGAAAGTTTATCATTTTGCCAAAATGTGATTATTGAAATATGTTTAATAATGTGGCAACTAAACGAGCTAAATTGTTATTATAGATCAAGAAGAGCAAAGAATTAACCTCGACCAAGGAAAGGGCAAAGTATCAGACTAGATCGACAATCTAGCCTATTTTGAAATTAAGGTAAGTTTTTGTGCAATAAATTCAACATCATGCTATTAAGTTTCTAAATGTTTGATATTAGTGATGTTGTATAATATTTCTATGAAATTGAGTTAAAATGTTGAATGAGAAAAATGATGAAAATTGTGATGATGAAGTCCCGGTTGGACTAGAGTGAATGTGAGAATACTATTAATGAAATAAGAGATAGATAAGGTCTCGTGTAAGACCATGCCTGGGATATGGCCTCGGCACCGAATTGAGGTCCCGTATAAGACCATATCTAGGATATGGCATCGGAAATGAATAAGAAAAATAGTATAAGACCATATTCAGGATGTGGCATCGATAATTGATATGAGATCCTGTATAAGACCATATCTGGGATATGGCATCGGCACTCAGAGGTGACCCCATGTAAGACCACATCTGGGATATGGCATTGACGTCGTATTTATGTGAATGACGATGAACAAGTATCATCAAGTATCCCAAGTGATTTAGTGGGATAAATAGTTAACCTTGAAATTGAAATAAGATTAGTGCTAGAGTGATGTGATTGAGTGATCATAGGTACCCGTGAGTAATTCATGAGAAATGTTTACAATATGTGACATGGTATGTATTCAATAAGAACAAGTATGAGTAAGTGTTGGCAAAGTGCTTAAGACTTTATATTTTTATCCAATACTATGATTGGATGCTTATGTTGTTATTTATTTTCATACAAACTTACTAAGCTTTATGGTTACTCCTCCCATTTCCCTTTTCCTTGTAGTATTGCCAAGATAACTCAAGGATTGTGGGACGTCAGAGTTTGGAATCACACTATCGACTACTCTTTGTTATAACAAAGTTAGATTCATTTTGAGTATGGCATGTATAGGACTTGGTTATTTTGTTATGTCATATTTGTTAGCCAAAGTGTTGGCTATTTATGTTATCAAATTCATTTTGTAAGTGGTCATTAGAATTGGACCAATACTTGGCAAGTTTATTTATATATCCAATGATGAACAAAATTCATTAAGTGTATGCTTGTGTGGATGTCTTGATTTTGAGTCTCTAGAAGTGCTTTATGGTCCTGATATATGTTAGATTGAATTGGTGTAAGTATGGGTGCTGTATAGGGTGGCATTTGGCTTGGTTGATAGCCTTTCAAATGTCCACACATGTAGACACATGGGCATGTGTCTAGACCGCGTGTGACACACGGTCAGCCCCATGGGTGTGTTGATTGGCCGTGTGTCCCCATGCATGCTAGTCCTACAAGTCAGTATGCTCAGTAGCAAACACAAGGGCAGAGACATGGCCGTGTGAAGTCTGCACCTAAAATTAGGAATTTAATTCGACACACGGTCTAAAGACACAGGCGTGTGCCTTGGCCTTGTGACCTTGGTGAGGTGATGACATCATAAACAGAATGCCATGGTTTTGACACACGGGCTAAGACATGGGCGTGTTGAGGCCGTGTGAGGGACACGGGCCAGGGATACGAGCGTGTGTCCGGCCGTGTGAAAACCCCTGTAGGTTCGAAATGAAAAATAAATTCCAAATGGGCTAGAAACATGGGCGTGTGTGACCACACTGCCTGCTCCCACGGGCGTGTTCCATTTCACACGGGCGTGTGGCCCCTGTTTAGGCAAAAAAATTCTAAGTACGTAAAAGTTTCCAGTTTAATTCTGAAACCTTCCGTAAGTATGTTTTAGGCCTCGTAGGCCCATAATAAGGATATTATGAGTATGAATGAGAAGTTTTATGTTGAAATAAAATTTTATAGCCCAATGTTGTTTGTTGAAGTAAGATAAGTTCGGTAATGCCTCGTATCCGGTTCTGGGGTGGAATACAGGTAAGGGGTATTACACTTAAAGACTAACCTAATTTAAAATGCAGAAACCTTATAGTTTCATTAAAATATAGCACCAATTTAACTAACTTCATGTCAACAATTATAGGATGGAAAAATGACATAAAGCTCCCTCTTTTAAAACGATTAGTAATAAAATAGGAAAATTAATTAAATTGGCTAAAGTTAATGAAAAGTTAAAACTCTTTCAAAAATGGCAATAATAAGAAAGAAAAATAAATGAAATAAATAAGACATTGATATGATGATGATAATAATAACAATAATACACTTTAATCATAATACAATAAAAGAATTAAAGTAACATAAATAAATAATATTAAAATGTATGTAAGGGGAATATGTAAATATATATATAAATGAACATGAAAATAAATAAAGATAAAATAAGAATAAATAAAAATTATACAAGTCTGAATAAATATAAAATATTAAAATAAAGTGCATAATTGATATTAAATATATAAGGTATAAATGCAAATGAAATGGAAGATATAAATGTAAATATTTTATTAAAGATGGAACAAAATGACATAGCTTGATTTTGGGATTAAAATAAAAAAAAAATGTAGAAGGCAAAGGATTGATGTAGCAATTAATTTGCTTTTAATTTTAAAATTTCAGATTAAATCGAATGTTTGAATAAACAAAAGGGTTACGAGTGTAAATAGGCCAGAGAGTGAGGGCGGTGCTACAAAGAAAAGGGTATTTTTTGTAAATTTAAAAAGTAAAGGGAGTGAGAATAAATTACTCATTTTTTGCATCTATAAATGAAAAAAAAAACTATTCATTCTTTCATTTTAACCTCCTTTTTTTCAAAAAAAAAAAAAATCTTTTTTTTTCTTCCTCCTTCTATGTTGGCCATAGCTCCACCATTGAAGAGCCCAACGGCTCTCTAGCCTCTAATGGTGGAGCCGCCGCGTGCAGTGGCTGGGAATTTTTTTTTTTTACAAAATTAAAGTTTTCTTTAAAAAAATCTCTACTTTTCTTAAAAATCAAAACTTTATTTTAAAAATTTTAAACTTTTCCTTTAAAATAACTAAGAAACATATTTTTATTTTAAAAAACTAAACTTTCTCTTTTTTTTAAAAAAAATTATTATTTTCTGAAAAATCAAAACTTTATTTTGAAATAGTTGAAAAAGATCAAAACTCTGTTTTAAGAATTAAATTTTTTTTCCTTTAATATGACTAAAAAAAATATTTTTATTTTAAAAATCTAAACTTTTCCGTTTTTTAAAAAAAATCAAAACTTTTACCAAGATCGAGCCTCTTTTTTTTTTAAATATTTATTTTTGGGGGCTCCTAGGGGCAGAGGACCGATGTTCCGGTGACGTTCCCTTCACTGGAGCCCAAACCGATCCCTCAAGATACATATATGACAAAAAAAAAAAAAAGAAACTAGAATGGTTGTTGTTGCTGTTTTACGTTTTTTTTTTTTTTAAATAACAAAATATGAAAAGCTTTCCTTCACTTTTCTTTCATTTCATCTATGTATATTGTTTTTTAATCTTGTTTATTTGTAAAAATAATAATAATAATAATATTTAATAATGGTAGTACTAATGATAATAATAATAATAATTGGGTCCTTGACAGGCCACAAAGGTTTCAAATTGATCAAAATCGGGTGGGCTTTGAATGGCGGGCTCGGACAAAAAATGGGTGTCTACAATAATCACACAAGGTTGCAGCACAGAAGAACTTGAGGAATGTAGAGAAATGAGACCATCATGGAGCAGGTTGTTGAAGTGGTGATGCAAGTGAGCCAACATAGGTGACCTGAACTTCTTGTGGCAGAAGATGGTATTTAATATTTAGAGCTTCAAAAATTCTCTTCAGTTCCAACACCAGTTCTGATCTCCGGCTGCTCTTATCTCCATAGTTCTGAAAGTTTATGGTGTGAGTCACATAAAGACCCATTTTCATCTTATTCACATTTTCAATGTCCTTCACTTGTACACTATGTCCAGGTCGCCAATGCTGAGGCTTGCTCTCCAGATACCTGATAACAAAGTTGCATGCCCATATCAACACAGCATTACATAATTGAACAATCAAAGACAGTTGAGTCTTAACGTACTCTTTTATTTTAGCTTTCATCTCTCCAATTTGCTCTATTGATGTGGAAACATCAACTGTGAACTCTACGGAATCACTCATCTCTGGACTCCTATAGAAGTTACTGATCGGTTTGGTTGCCAGAACTGAATTAGGATAGAATATTTTCTCGTTGTCGTATCTCAGAAACACGGTAGTCAGAATGTTCATCTCTTCAACGATCATCTGTATTCCATCGATTACACAGCGATCACCGACATCAAAAGGGTGCATCACGAATACGAATATGATGGCTTCAAATACAGTCTTTGCAGTGTTACCAAACATGAATGCCACAAGTAAGAGCTGAGATGAAATGAAAACGAGTATTTGGGTTGTTAAGAATCCCATCAGAAGTAACCACACAATGATTGTTACAACAATCACCACCACTGAGACGAGCTTGTTAAGCTCTTCAATTGCTGTCTTGGTGTCATTCAAGGAATGTGCCAATGACTTGCGTTCTAAGTAAACATTCACCTGCATACAAGCAGAACATTGATGAATACAAAGAAGGCATATACGAAGAAAATAATTAAAAAGAAATAAAAGAAAACTTGCCACCCAATTCTTGAAAGTTGATCTCTTGATCTTTCCAGTTTCTAAAGCTCCTTCAAACAATGGAAGCACATTGTCCACTTCTTCTCTTTTCATGAATCGTAATAGATCGTCCTCTTCGATGTACCTGTTTCATTAATCAAAGCGAGATGAGTCAGTTACAGAACAAAGCAATTGAATATATACATACATGCATATAAGTTAGATATGCTTACTTGCTACCAGGCTTTGCAACGTTCTTGAATACACGATATGCAGCGGCCTTTGCTTCCCACTCACTGGTTATCTCCTTATCCATTTGCTCATTCTCTTCATCCTCAACATCTTCAATGTAATTAGCAATGGTAGACAGCCCTGAACCACTTATCACATTGATTAATCCTTTCATGGTCCAAGCAGATACCTTCTCTTGCTTCATTTTCTTAAGCCTGTCCACATCAATCACCTCTTGCTTTTCCCCTCCTTTTTCCTTCATCAAATTCTTGAAACTCAACTGGCCAATGCTCCTACTACTCCCAACATTTTCGGCCATCTCCATAACCGGAGGCCCAGATAGAGCTCGGAGAACGTACTGATGAAAAATTGATTCCTGAATCCTATCAAAGAATCTAGTACACTGGAAAGAAGAAGCCAATAACTTAACAAAAAGGGTTTTGGCCAGCCATATAGCTGATCCGATGAGACAGGATGCAAGGGCCCTAGTAATATAATTTAGAACCCTATTGGCTTCCTTTGATCTTTTAACTCCGCGGTCAAACAACAAACCCCATGCGAGAAGGACCAAACCCAACCAAACAAATAGCCTAACACTCCCTTTCAATCCAAAAACAAAATATAAAACCTTCTTCTTAAGCAGATAGTTCTTTTCAATCAAGAAAACAACAATATTCATCATCCATTCAGTAAACAGCCTACCACAGAAAATGACCAATACCAACACACACCATTTCCACAATTCCAGACCCCAGATCCTAGTTTTTTCAAGTTTGTCCACAGTTAAACTAGCAACAAGAAGCCCCATAGTGCAAACAAATGTCATAATCTCAAACCAAAGAAAAATTTTCCATTTCTTACCTGATTTTGCACTTACTTTAAGATCAGCAGTCTTGTAAACCTCCTCCTCCTCATCTTCCTCCTCTAGGCCTGGTGAGATCAAAGGAGTTTTTGGAGTAATAGGAGCTGATCTCAGATTCTCTTTAGGAGTAGCTGCTGCTGCTGCAGGGGATCTCCTATAAGGTGAAGAGCTTGGATTCAAAATCTGGGCACTATTTTCTTCCACCAATTTAGCATCATTTAGATAGGATGACTCAACCAATCTGGATTTGGGCTTAGAAAACGCTGATCTTGCAAGGGACTTTCTTGGAGTAAGCTTCTTATCAATGGGAATTTTGGGGGGTTTATTGGGAACTGGACTCATCCTTGCAATCTCACTAGGATGAGAAGGAGATGGTATGGAAGTAGGAGTAGTTGAGACTCGGACTCTGAGATTCTCAAACTGTGTCAACTCGTAAGAGCCTTTAGAATCATTTTCTGTTTTGAAGACAAGTGATTCCTCAGGGCTTGAAATATGGAGTACAACATCGTTTGTTCCCTTCTTCTCCATCAACCCTTTTCCAGTTTCCATTTAAGCTTTGTTTCAAACACTCGATCGTAAATCACTCATATGACATTGCATTTGCCTTGTTCAGGCCAGTTTCTGTTTACTTTCCAGGGAAATAGAAGAAAAGGCTAAATTCTCGTGTTTTGCTTCTTCTTTTTTCTCGAGAAACAAGCAAAACAACGGAAGTTGACAAAAAAAAAAATTTCCCTTCAAACATAAAAATCGAAAACGACCCTTTGATTTAGGATTCCCCAAAAGAGGTTAGCCACCAATTAAGAAGGTCTGAACTTTGAACAAGTACAGAAATAAGTTTCAACAAGCCAATATTGACAAACCCATAAGAGTTAAAAAAAGAAGCCAATACTTTTGGCGACCAAAGATAATTGGAGGGTAGGAAAAACCAAAGGAAACAAAGTAAGCTGCAGACAGTGAGCTCTGATTTTCAGGGCCATTGGCGTTGGCGGGGTTGCTATCCTAGACCTCATCATAAAAGGACATAACACAACTTGTTTATATACTTTTTAAAATCCTCCATCGCCGTGACAGGAATTATTGACTATCTCTTTTTTTTTTCTTGCATCAATTATTTATTTATTAAGTAGTTATTATAATATTTGAGAATAAAAATTCCATGTGGTTAGTAAGATTTAGGGGAATGTTGGAGTACATAAAGTTTTTTTTCCCTTTTTTTCTATATTTATTTTGACATAAAATGGAGAATAATATGCATATATAAGATATTAAAATATAGATATAATCAGGATTAATTTAAGGAGTAGACAAAGGCTTTCCCCTCTCAGACATGATTATTTTTAAATTTAATCACTCTAAAAAATTTAAATATAATTTGATTTTCAAAAATATTTTATTTACAATTCCAATCTTTAAAATTTTTTTAACATATATAATTATAGTTTTCGTCTAATATTAAAATTGAGTTTGATCTGGTCAGATTTTTGAATTTATCAAATTGCCTCTAACCAAATAATTCGATTCCTGATTTTTTTTAATATAAAATATATATTTTTATATTATAAAAATTTAAATTTAATTATAAATAAAATAAAATTCAATTCAATTCAATTCAAGTAATTGTAATTGTAATTTTTAAATTTGTGAACCAAAACATCACGGTCCTTATAGATTTTTTATTTCTTGATTGATTCGGGACCTTCGGTTACTGCTGGGCGTAATAGGGAAAGGTTAGGGCCGACCTGGTAATGTGTGGCGGTGGCTAACTCCGTTGCCAGGAATGCTGAAGTGCAATGTTGATGCCGCAAGGAGGGTTTGGAAGAACACGGTGGGCTTTGCTGCCATTATTCGGGACTGTCAAGGTATACTTTAGTTCATGTTTAGCCGAAGCTTTTTGGCTTAAGTCGTCGTGATTGGACAATATTGTGGTGAAGTCGGATTTTCAAGTGTTGGTACATGCCCTCGTGCGCTCGCTCAATGATGATTATGAGTTGAGTGTTCTGATTCGTGATTGTGTGATGCTTTAGAGTCAATTTCAAAATCTGTGTTTTATTTTTACTGGCTGGTTTGTTAATAAGACAGTTGATTCCTTGGTTTAAGTAATTTTATGTTGTAGAAACTATTCTGAGTGGTCTCTTCCATGATAAAATTAGGTGCATTGGATGAGCTTATCGGTTCGAGTTCTTAGTTATCCTTCTTTCTCAATTTTAATTGTCTACTTTTATAACTTCTTTCGTATTTTAGTTTAATTTACTATTTATTATCTTAAAAATAGAAAACACTTCAAAAAAGTAAAATAATAATTTTAAGAAAACAGACCAAGTATATATGTGGAAGCGAGGCAGTTATGATAATTCAATTCATGGAGCTAAGTCATTATTGTTAACAATTAGAGCAAGTGGGGGTAGAGTGAGAGCGAGTTGGAGCAGGTATGCTTAGTTGGTTTTCATTTTCATTAAATGAAAATTAAAGTCTTATGTGATAAACAATGTAACATGGAACAGTGTTTTTACTATAATCACATTGTTGATTTTGTATTTCACCATGCGAAAGAAAATGATAATCGCATACTTTAACCCATTTTTTTAATATTTAAGTTTGTTTCATTTTAATACGTTGTCATAACATAGTTTATTCTTAGTATATAATACCAAGAATTGGTTAGAGTATTATTTTTTTCATATATTTTAGTTATTAGTTAGCTATAAATTAATTATTGTTGGTAATTTAGCCGTTCTAATGACTTGTTTGTAATAAAAACAAGGGAAACATTTCGTTTATTTTAAAAAAGTTTTATTTTTTTGTAAGAGTTTTTATGCATGTTTCTAATTGCATGTTTAAAGTTGTACTAATTATTCTTTATTTTATATGTAACTATTTTAAAACGTATGTGTTAAATAAACTTTTTTCTCACATTTTATTACACTAATAATTAAACGTAGCATAACATTGAATCTATTCATACTATATTTAAAGTGTTGATTGAATTAGTGTGACCCCTCAATTGGGTCTCAACACAGTTGAGCAATCATCTAAAGCTTTTCCCTTTATAAAATACAGAAACATTATTGCGAAGGTATTTTTCTCATTTTAAATTATGTAAAACCTAAAAAGAATACACTTGATGGGATTAAAACCAAAACATTGTCATCATGATTTTTAATATCTTAACTTAATCATTTCAATCAAAATCTTATCTATTTTTAATATCAATTTTTATTAATATATTAGTTACATATAGGTGTGACATAATCTAATATATATATATAAAAGCTTTGGCCAAATACAAAAATATCCATTTATGCATCCTAAAAATGTTTATGATTTTTTAATATTAGTTCCCATATCATTGCGTTGCATGTGATTTTATATGTTTATTTTTAAAACTTATTAAATAATATATTTTAAAATTAAAAAAATCCTAATTAAATGAGAATTGGTCTAATATATAATAAAATTATATTAATTTTAAAAAATAATTGAGAGAATAAAATAGCATTTTAAAAGTAATGAAAATAAAAAAAAAACAAAAAAAAAGGAAACAACCAATAGTAAAATATTAAGTAATTAGATAAAAGTAACTTGTCATTCGAGTATGAGTCAAATTTTCACTTACAAATAACCATAATTTTAATATTTCATAACAGAATGGTAAACAACAGTCACAATTATTTCCCCTAAAATACTTTTACTTGTAACAAACAAATAATGGATAGATAAAAAAAATGGTTTTAAGAGTGCTTGTTTTACATGGTATAAACAACTTATAGAAAATTTTAAAAAATAATATGATAATATTATATTACCTCATCATCAATTAAAATAACCATTTATCACTCTTCGACATCGTTATTGTTTAAATATAATTCGATATTACCTCTTTGAAAAACCATAACTTTAATGCTCTATTCATTTTTATATAATTCTAACTTATTAATGCTAACAATTCCTTTTTTTGTATAGGTAATTTTTCTTAGATAATACTTAATTGAATATACCTAACTACTAGTGTCATGGGTTGCACATGGGAGCCCGCAACCATGGCACAAATATGTGACCCATCATGTTCAAGAGAGGTCATTTGGCCCAACTGGACTAGTATGTTGCTTGGAGAGATTGAAGGCCTATCTACAAAGCATGGCAAATATAGAACGTAATCTTCAAATATATGCAATCTTAGAGATAACTTGTAATCTTAGAAGATATTATAATGTAATCTTAGAGATTTGATTTGTAGATAGCTTTTAATTCTAGCTATTGATGTACTTTAATCTATAATATTGATTTTGGGGAGGCTCAACTATAAACAGATGTCTCTCCCCCTCATTGTAAATCATCTGTTGAGTAATAGAATTCCTGAAAGCATTCCCTCAAACTCTCTCTTATGATCTTAGCTTTTTTTTTTTGTGGCTTTGTTATTATATTTCAAGTTCGTTCATCTTTGTCCATCTTGAGTTACTTTTGCTTTGTGTTAGTGTCTTAGAGGAATTCTATTTGAATCCTCAATTGTTGGGAGTTAGGCTAACTTAGGCGTTTTCGAGAGAAGAAATTGATTAAGGCTACATGGATTGTAAGGAAAAAAATCTAAGTCCATGATAGTTGGTATCCGAGCTAAGGTTTCGAAGGCACCGTTGACAGATGTTGAAAGAAATTGTCGAGAATGTTAAGCTAATGGGGACCCGTTGGAGGTCCAGAAAAGTTAATTGATCGAGGGACATACTGTCGGCTTTGGAAGGATGAGTAGTCACTCTCGAGGAGTCCATGAAGGACATCAAAGAGAGAATCAATGATGTCGATAAGAGAACCATCGTTGGGTTGGAATCAATGAAGGAGCAACTTAGAGAGTATATGTAGGATCCTCTCGGTTCTGTTGAGAAAAAGCTAACCAGTAGGGATGATACCCTCGAGGCTATGATGACAACCTTGAAATGGAAAATTTCAAATCTCAAAGGTGAACTCACAATCTACAAGGCTGCTTTGGGAAATGGAGGGTTAGTTGTTGTTGCACCTAATCCAGTGTAGATGTTCCCAAGTCTAAAGAGTTCAAGGGGACAAGGTCCACGAAAGATGTGAACAACTTCTTGAGGGGAATGGAGCAATATTTTCGTGCCAAAGGCATTATTGATGATGCCATTAAGGTAAATACTGTTGTTATATTTTACTAACGTTGCTTTATTATGGTAATGTCATAGGTCCACTAATGTAAGACGTGGTGGGACCAAATTTGGGACTTGGGAGGAGTTCTAAAGTGAGTTCAAGTGTAGCTTTACCCAGAGTATGCCGAGGACGAGGCTCGGGCAAAGTTACATCAGCTTACGCAAGAAGGCACAGTGAGGGAGTATGTGCGGGAGTTCAATGAAATTATGTTTCAAATCTCAGATATAGGCAAAAAAGAGGCGTTCTTTTCCTTTATGGATGGATTGAGGCCATGGGCAAAGAAAAAGTTGTAACGCCGAGGAGTTCAAGAGCTAACCAAAGCCATGTCTGTAACAGAATCTTTTGTCGAACTGTGTACGAAAATAGACAAATTTGATTCTTCCAAGCTCAAATTCAAACCAAGGGAAAATGGTGGGAGAGACAAAGAAAAGTTCGTTAAGAATAGCGATGGTAAGGCTCAAAAGTCGTGGGATAGGAGGAAGAAGTGGCCTTTAACTTGCTTCCATTATGACGATCCACATATGATCAAAGACTATTCGAAGAAAGTTGCGTTTTCTGCTATGGAAGTAAATGATGAGGAAGATAAAGAGACTAAGAATCTTAATTCAATACTAGGAGGTGTCGAAGATAAGATGGGTCGTGGGCTGATGTTTGTAGACATCACTGTGGCTAACAGAAGATTGAATGCGCTTGTTGTCATATGTGAGTCAGATTTGTTAATGTCTAAAGAGACTGCTCATGATCTTGGGCTCAAAATTAAGAAGGAATCAGATTAGATCAAGACGTTCAATTCGAAAGTGTTGAGATAGAGGGTGTGGCGAAAGGAGTCGAGATCCAACTTGGCAAATAGACCAGTAGAGACACCATTAAGGTAATACCACTTGATGACTTTGACTTTGTGGTTGGATTAAGTTTCCTTGACTGGATTAATACGAGTATTTTTTTCTTCTGGCAATGACATGGTGATATTGGACTTGAACCATCAATGTATGGTGTAAATGAAAAGAACATGAGGCATGAAAGGAAAACCACTATCGATGATCCAATTTACCAAAGGAGTCTGTAGAGATGAAACCTCCTATATAGCCACATTAAAGGTTGAGGAAGCCTTTAAGCCCGTTGGTGAGATTTCGAAAGAAGTGGGTCAGTTATTATAGTCATTTCGAGATGTGATGCCTTCCGAGTTACTTAAGAAATTACCACAAAAGAGAGAGGTAGATCACAGGATTGAGTTAGTGCCCAACATGGAGCCGCTAGCGAGGGCCCATATCATATGTCTCCGCTAGAATTAGAAGAGTTACGGAAACAGTTGAAGGAACTTTTAGATGCGGGATTCATTAAGCCAACTAAATCTCCATTTAGTGCACCAGTGTTGTTTCAAAAGAAGCACGATGGTCTTTAAGGATGTTCATCAATTATCCGGCCTTGAACAAGGTCACTATAAATAACAAGTATTCAACTCCCATTATTACCGATTTGTTTGATTAGCTTAGTAGTGTGAGATGATTTACCAAGTTAGGTTTGAGATAGGGGTACCATCAAGTCCAAATAGCTGAGAAGGACGAGCCAAAGACAGCTTGTGTGACACGCTATGGTTCGTATGAGTTTCTTGTGATGCCTTTCGGACTAACCAATGCTCCAACCACATTTTTCACCCTTATGAATAAGGTACTTCAACCCTTCCTAGATCGTTTTGTGGTTGTTTATTTTGTAATACCCTGAAAATTACTATAGTAAGAAAGTAAGATATTATCCTTGATATAATTAAGTAAGGAAATAAAGTGACAAAAAGGGAAATTTTGGATTATGTCAACATTGGGAAGTATATTATGATATATTACATTATTAATTCAAGAAAGGATTAAATTGTAAAAGTGAGAAAAGTTTTGTTGCCCAAGAATAGATACTCAAAATTTGAGAGGTTAAAGTGTAAATATGAAAAAGTTGAAAGACCAGTAGTGCAAATATTTTAGGGTGGAAAAATCTAGAAACTAAGGAAAATGGATGAATTAGGAGCAAATTGAATAGGTGAAGAATTATGAGGGACTAAATTGTAATTTTTCCAAATTAAGTGATGACTCAATAATGGAATTTTAAAAGATCATGAAGGGAAAAATGGTCAATTAGTAAGAGAGAGAATTCTAGAATGTAATGATTATGTTGATGATATTTTAAATTAATTAATTAGATAAATATTACTTTATTAATATTTTAATAAGATATTTATTATTTTATTTAGTATATATATGTGTTTATGGAAAGAAAGAAAACAACACATCATCCACCACCTTTCCCATGCATCCAACACTTGTGAAGAGAGAAAGAAAGAAAGTTTTGCTTTCTTTACAATTAGGTCCTTCCACCAAAAATTTACCATTTTCACCTAGTAATCAAGAGAATTTCCATAACTACCAAGAGAGAAAAATAACAAGAAGACTATGGGGAGCTAGAATATCAAGATAGATTGAAGAATTAGAAGCTGGAAGAGGGAGAAAATCAAGTTAAAGATTGAAATCAATAGGACAAGGTAAGAATTTTAAGATTTCAATACATTTTAAGTAGAGTTTTCTTATATAAGGTAATATCAAAAGCATGAAAATGATATTAAAGTAGAGTTTTCTTATATAAGGTTCTATGTGTAATAGCCCAAAATAGGGCCTAGTCGGAATAGTGGTTTTAAGACCACAAACTCTAAGTAAAAATATTTAATTTATGATTGATTTAGAGTCTATGATATGTTGGGTGATGGTGTGTAAATTTTGTTAAGTAATTTTTTTCTATAAAGTGCCCAATTTTATTATTGGGATTAAATTGCAATAAGTTGCAAAATATGTGGTCTATAATGTGATTGAATTGTTGTGTGGAAATTTCGTTAAGAAATTTTATCGGAGAAGTGTTTAATTTGGTTAGTAGGATTAAATGGGTGCAATTGTGATGAGTTTTTAAAGTGAAGGTCCTTATGAAGAAATTAGTCCATTTATAAGTTAAATGGATAATAAGACAAAAATAGTAAAAGAATAAAAATAAAACACCCTTATTTTCTTCTTCTCTCAGCCGAATGAGAGAAGAAAAAATGGCAGCCATGGATGAGCATTCGCCAAGCTTCTATGGCTTATATAGGTATGGTTTTTGTCCCGCTTTTTAATGATTTTCATATTTTTGAGATCCTCAAAGCTTAATTTATCTATTTCTACCATTAATTTGAAGTGTAATCAAAGTTTAAAAAAATACCCATGCTAGATAAGCATGTATTTTGGTATCTAATGGTAGAATATGGATGTTTGAGATTAGAAGAGTGATGTTTGCTAAATGATTTTCTATGAAAATGAGTAAAACGAGTTAATCGGTAAAAGTTGTTATTGTTCATAAGTATGTGTTATAGTAAGAATTTGAAGTTGCAATAGAAGGGAAAAATGTTCAGCATGTCATAAAACATAAGAAAAAGGAATAAAGTTTAATTTTCGAGCCTAGGGGTAAAATCGTAATTATGCAAAAGTTTAGGGGCAAAATTGTAATTTTTTCAACGTTTGAGTTAGGGACTGTTTTGAGTAGTATATTAATTAAACAAGTGAAATGTGATGTTTTAGATCCTGAAAACGAGATTTGGATGTAGAATCGGAGGAAAATCGAAAATCGAGAAAGTTGGTAAAATGGTCGTTTTAGCATTCGAGGTAAGTTCGTATGTTAATAAGTATTAAATTTAATATGTTTAAATGTTTAACTGATACCATGTGTTATTTTGTATGTTATTATTGGATCATGAAAAATATAAAAAAAAAAATTACGAGATTGTATTGAAAGATCAAAATTAAGAGAAATGCGGTAGTGAGTATGATCGAATTTACGACATGTGATGAATTGATTTGATAAGTCCATGGTTAATCCATGGCAAAGTGTGAAATGTAGGTATGGTATCATCCATACTGAGATATAAAATGTAGGTATGGTATCATCCATACTGAGATATGAAATGTAGGTATGGTATCATCCATACTGAGTTCTAAAATGTAGGTATGGTATCATCCATACTGAGATATGAAATGTAGGTATGGTATCATCCATACGAGTTCGAAATGTAGGTATGGTATCATCCATACTTGAGTTGTGAAATGTAGGTATGGTATCATCCATACTGAGATATGAAATGTAGGTATGGTATCATCCATACTGAGATATGAAATGTAGGTATGGTATCATCCATACTGAGTTGTGAAATGTAGGTATGGTATCATCCATACTAAGTTGTGAAATGTAGGTATGGTATTAACCATACTGAGTTAAGAAATGTAGGTATGGTGTTTCCATACCAAGTTGTGAAATGTAGGTATGGTATTTCAATGAGGAAAACCATACTTGAGTTGTGAAAACGTGGCACCGAGCAACGACGTACTCAAATTCGTAAGACGTTTCCTAATTTGATAATAAGTAATACAAAAGGAGTGAATCAAATGAAAGAGATTGAATGATTATTAATATTGAGCTCAACTATGTGTACAAGAGAGTTACGAAATGGTTTCGGTCACATGCATAGTACTAAGTGCAGGTTACTATGTGTACCAGATAGCTTCGGCTACAAGGGTGGTACCATGTGTGGGCCACCGTGTATCTGTTATCATTACAATGAGTTCAACGGGAAAGTGACTAAGAGAAAATACATGTGATTGTGTGATGACTAAGTGTAATTGAATACAATCATGTTATGAATAAGTGCAAGTATGAATGTGACCAATTGAGAAATGTGGCAAAAGTACGTATGAACAATATGTTCAATATGTAATCGGAAATTTGAAAGATTAGTATAAGCAAGTGATGAACACAACTAAAATGAAAGAGAGCAAAAAAAAAATTTACAATAGAACTGCTTTGGACAGCAGCAGCGATGTGAATTTGAAAAATCACCAAAAATAGTAGAAATTGAATTATAAGTTGGATGAGATATTTATTTGAATATTATTGAGTCTATTTTCATATAAAAGAAACAGAGAAATCAAAGGATTTTTATATTTCAAGATATTTAAATTCTTGTGAGATTGGTTTAGAATGAGTACGTGATCCCCTGTTCTGACTTTGAAAAATCATTAAAAATTGTACAAAAATAATTATGGGATAAAAGTTATATGCTTGAAATCCTTAATGAGTCTAGTTTCAAATGATATAAATTATAACATCATTTGAATTTTGTACAAGGAGAAAATTGATTCGTGGTGAAAAGTGGTCAGAATAGTCAAACAGTGAAATAGGGGAAATTTTAATGAATAAACTGTACTAATTGGCTAAGCCAAAAATTCTGGAAATTTTATGGTATGAAGATATGTGAGTCTAGTTTCTGATAAAATTAACGGATCTTAATTTGGAGTTTTGTAGCTCGAGATATAAATGATTTAGTGACTATGACTCAAGTAGACAGCTTAAGATGAACATGAGAAAATGGTGGAACTATGTCTAATTATGATTGCATTATCTTGAGAACTTGTTGTGAGGATTTGTCATGTTGAGGCCTTGATAAGGCTACAAATAAGTTGGGAAAGTAAGAACTTAGCATTATTTATGCAAGTTATAACGGCTTAGTAGTAAGCTAAATTCATTGCTAATGCTTATTATTTTTACATGTGAACTTACTAAGCTTTATAAGCTTACCCCCTTTTCTTTTCCCATGTTCTGAGTCCTATTAAACAAGCTTGGGTTGGAGGTCGTTGGAGATCGCTTCACACTATCAAGTTATCTATGTGTATCTTTATTTATAAATGATTTAAGTTATGGCATGTATAGGGACTTGACTAAGTCATTTTGTATGTGTTAAGTAATTTGACCAAATGTATTGTTAAGTCCAGTAATGTCTCGTACTCGGTCCCAGGCATAGGATACGGATAAGGGGTGTTACATGTATTGGTATCGAGCTATGGTTTAGTCGATTCTCGGACTATCATAGTGAGTGTGAGAGTCTAGCTATACATGCCATAATGAATCTGTGATAGTGTGACGGCTTAGGCCACGATGTAAATTATTTTATTAGACAGATGCGCACTTCAACCGAACTAAATTTGATAGTGCAAACAATATATTTATGATGAGTTGAGACTCGTAAAAAGTAAGAGAAATAGTTTATGATATTTATGTGATGATGAATAAATTGTGGATAAAAAAAAATTCTTACGAAATATGAAAGATGAGATTTAAATGAAAGTTTACACTATGATAAGTGTTCATGTTGATTTGCATTTGTATGATGCTATGAGTATAACTTGTGAAATTAAGTGAATGTTATGAGTATTTTACATGCAGCTCCATGTTCTGAGATTTTGTCATTTTTGTTTCCTTAATAAATTATTGTTCAAAGTATCAACCATGAGATATCAGTTGGAAATGTTCTATTGATGAAAATGGTTTCTTCTTATCATTAAAATGCTTAGAATAATTATAATTTTTGACTTGACGGTGAGAGTTCTTTGATCTGATTACGAGAGATATAAAGATTGTGTTTTTGTATTGGTTGTTATGGGAATTTCTGTTTAAATTTCTCCGATGATCGAGATGTTTTGTTTTCAATTTGAGGCATTATCTACTAAAGTAATTGAGAAGTTAGTCTTATTATGGCGACATATGAATATGTCATTATTGGTGGGTGTGTGTGCGATACCACAAAGATTTATTATTATTTGTAGGCGATGTGCGATACCCTCTGTATTTATCATTATTGGTGGGTCGTGTATGCGATACCACGATATTTATTATTATTTGTAGGTCAAAAAAGTGCGATACCACATTATTTATCATTATTGGTGGGTCGTATGCGATACTATCGTATTTATTATTACCGAAATTGTGTACAAAACCACTTTGTGTATTCGATATTATTCTAAAGTGCTCATCGGGAAACTTTGACAAAGTGAAAATTACGTGTGACTATGTGATGACAAATGCAGGGCATAAGTGCATGTAAATGTGAGCAATGTTTATGATATGCATTCAGAATGTGGTAAGACTTGAAATGAGTAAGTTTATATGTAAATGATACGTCCTTTTACTTATGTTTTTACATATTAATGTATCATATGAAATATGAGTGAATATTATTGATATTTATTAAAATGATGGAAAGTGAGGAAATTTTCGGATGAACCTTTGAAAGAGACAAAGGATACGGATGAATACCGTGAATATATGTTAAATGACCTAAAATAATTTCAGCGCTTTGTGATGAAATTTTATGAAAATCATCCCGGTTTCGCAATGTTACGATTAAGAAAAAAGTTAATATTGACTAATCGACTCGTTTGGGGTCTTATCATATGAGAATGCTAGTTGATTTGAAAGATAGATGAAAGCGGTGTTAATATGTCCGGGTCGTGATCGGTTTACTCTATCTTTTACTCGTATTCTATTAAAATGAATTGTGAGAAAAAGAAACAAGAATATTCATATGATGTTGAAATTCGCCCACCGATTGTTATTACGTGAAATGTGTATATGAAAATTATGTTGCTTCATTATCGTTCGGTGCTTATAAGTATTATTTTCCTTCGAAATTTTTCTCGAGAATTAGTCAAGTCGGTATTATTTCTCTTATGAGCTATATTCTCGGATTTCTTATGCGGTATCAAATCTTGGATCTCCTTATCTCAGATTTCTTATTGATTTTATTTTATGAATTGTGCAAGAGATATTCCTTTACTCTAAGTAATCATACTTATATATGAGTATGAAATCTAGTTTGATAGTGAACATACAATGTTACTATTGTCGGATGTGTAAAGACTAAAAGTATTGTTTATCGATGTGATCGAGAAGTTAGCCTTGAAATGGCACTACAATTTTAATTGTCACAGAGATGCAATTCCAATGTGGTTCATATTTTAAAAAAGTGATAAAATGAATTTTATTAGATGTGATCTATATTTAGATTTGGGAAAGAAATCAACAATGATAAAAGAGTAAACGATGAAGGATCAAGTTTGGAATCTGCATTATGATTGTTATTTACGAGTAATTTTATATATATCTCAATGAGTTAAAACAAGATTGTTATATATCATTGAAATCGTATAGTTGATTTAAGGATCATTGATTAAATGCTTCGGAAAGAATTGTAATAGGATACATGTTTGAGTTATCATGGCAACCGGATGAAAATAGTTCCTTTTGAAGGGTGCGGTGAAACAAACCAAGACCAATTCAATTATTTAGTCCGGATAGTTTATTGGTTTGAAGTGTATTTTTGATACAAGAACGTGAAAATGGTAGCTTATGCTTGCACTTAGTTAATATCTTTGCATGAAAAGAATCTTATGATGTGAATTAGACGGTGATTATTATTCGAAATAATGATGCTTATTCCATGATTTTGTGAAACTTAGAATTTTGTCGATGAAATGATAAGTTAGAAGTGTTTGAAAAGAACTAACTTCCGATTCGAACTACAGTCGAAACCGACTATTTATTTGTTGTTTGAGACGGAGTTTGTGTACCAAGAAATCAATTATAGATTATAAAAAAATTTCATACTGAAATCGAAGGTGAGAGTATTGAACTTAGATTAGTGTTAAGTGCTTACAAAGTATTTCATTAACCAAAAAAAATCATCTAGATAAGTAAAGATAGGTGAGTTGTGGTTCATTGAAGAGTATGGGATTATTGATAGAATAATGCCAATTACTTATTAGTGGGATTTTCAATGTAATTTAAGAAGATCAGTAATATGATTTTTATGTTCATGATAAGATAGTACAATTCTGAATCTTAATTTAAGAAGTAAGATGTTGAAGATGCCGAAACTATATGAGAAGCTGAAAGTGACTTGCAAAATTAGACCTAAATCCATTAACTGGTGAGATTTTCAGGGACGAAAATCCCTAAGGGGGGAGAATTATAATAGCCCAAAATAGGGCCTAGTCGGAATAGTGGTTTTAAGACCACAAACTCTAAATAAAAATATTTAATTTATGATTGATTTAGAGTCTATGATATGTTGGGTGATGGTGTGTAAATTTTGTTAAGTAATTTTTATCTATAAAGTGCCCAATTTTATTATTGGGATTAAATTGCAATAAGTTGCAAAATATGTGGTCTATAATGTGATTGAATTGTTGTGTGGAAATTTCGTTAAGAAATTTTATCGGAGAAGTGTTTAATTTGGTTAGTAGGATTAAATGGGTGCAATTGTGATGAGTTTTTAAAGTGAAGGTCCTTATGAAGAAATTAGTCCATTTATAAGTTAAATGGATAATAAGACAAAAATAGTAAAAAGAATAAAAATAAAACACCCTTATTTTCTTCTTCTCCAGCCGAATGTGAGAAGAAAAAATGGCAGCCATGGATGAGCATTCGCCAAGCTTCTATGGCTTATATAGGTATGGTTTTTGTCCCGTTTTTAATGATTTTCATATTTTTGAGATCCTCAAAGCTTAATTTATCTATTTCTACCATTAATTTGAAGTGTAATCAAAGTTTAAAAAAAATACCCATGCTAGATAAGCATGTATTTTGGTATCTAATGGTAGAATATGGATGTTTGAGATTAGAAGAGTGATGTTTGCTAAATGATTTTCGGTGAAAATGAGTAAAACGAGTTAATCGGTAAAAGTTGTTATTGTTCATAAGTATGTGTTATAGTAAGAATTTGAAGTTGCAATAGAAGGGAAAAATGTTCAGCATGTCATAAAACATAAGAAAAAGGAATAAAGTTTAATTTTCGAGCCTAGGGGTAAAATCGTAATTATGCAAAAGTTTAGGGGCAAAATTGTAATTTTTCCAACGTTTGAGTTAGGGACTGTTTTGAGTAGTATATTAATTAAACAAGTGAAATGTGATGTTTTAGATCCTGAAAAAGCGAGATTTGGATGTAGAACCGGAGGAAAATCGAAAATCGAGAAAGTTGGTAAAATGGTCGTTTTAGCATTCGAGGTAAGTTCGTATGTTAATAAGTATTAAATTTAATATGTTTAAATGTTTAACTGATACCATGTGTTATTTTGTATGTTATTATTGGATCATGAAAAATATAAAAAAATTACGAGATTGTATTGAAAGATCAAAATTAAGAGAAATGCGGGCGGAGTATGATCGAATTTCGACATGTGATGAATTGATTTGGATAAGTCCATGGTTAATCCATGGCAAAGTGTGAAATGTAGGTATGGTATCATCCATACTTTGAGATATAAAATGTAGGTATGGTATCATCCATACCGAGTTTCAAATGTAGGTATGGTATCATCCATACCGAGATATGAAATGTAGGTATGGTATCATCCATACCGAAGTTACAAATGTAGGTATGGTATCATCCATACCGAGATATGAAATGTAGGTATGGTATCTTCCATACTTGAGTTGTTGTGAAATGTAGGTATGGTATCATCCATACCGAGATATGAAATGTAGGTATGGTATCATCCATACCGAGATATGAAATGTAGGTATGGTATCATCCATACTTTGAGTTGTGAAATGTAGGTATGGTATCATCCATACTAAGTTGTGAAATGTAGGTATGGTATTAACCATACCGAGTTAAGAAATGTAGGTATGGTGTTTCCATACCAAGTTGTGAAATGTAGGTATGGTATTTCAATGAGGAAAACCATACTTGAGTTGTGAAACGTGGCACTGAGCAACGACGTACTCAAATTCGTAAGACGCTTTCCTAATTTGATAATAAGTAATACAAAAGGAGTGAATCAAATAAAAGAGATTGAATGATTATTAATATTGAGCTCAACTATGTGTACAAGAGAGTTACTGAAATGGTTTCGGTCACATGCATAGTACTAAGTGCAGGTTACTATGTGTACCAGATAAGCTTTGGCTACAAGGGTGGTACCATGTGTGGCCACCGTGTGTCTCTGTTATCATTACAATGAGTTCAACGGAAAGTGACTAAGAGAAAATACATGTGATTGTGTGATGACTAAGTGTAATTGAATACAATCATGTTATGAATAAGTGCAAGTATGAATGTGACCAATTGAGAAATGTGGCAAAAAATGCGTATGAACAATATGTTCAATATGTAATCGGAAATTTGAAAGATTAGTATAAGCAAGTGATGAGCACAACTAAAATGAAAGAGAGCAAAAAAAAAATTTACAATAGAACTGCTTTGGACAGCAGCAGCAATGTGAATTTGAAAAATCACCAAAAATAGTAGAAATTGAATTATAAGTTGGATGAGATATTTATTTGAATATTATTGAGTCTATTTTCATATAAAAGAAACAGAGAAATCAAAGGATTTTTATATTTCAAGATATTTAAATTCTTGTGAGATTGGTTTAGAATGAGTACGTGATCCCCTGTTCTGACTTTGAAAAATCATTAAAAATTGTACAAAAATAATTATGGGATAAAAGTTATATGCTTGAAATCCTTAATGAGTCTAGTTTCAAATGATATAAATTATAACATCATTTGAATTTTGTACAAGGAGAAAATTGATTCGTGGTGAAAAGTGGTCAGAATAGTCAAACAGTGAAATAGGGAAATTTTTAATGAATAAACTGTACTAATTGGCTAAGCCAAAAATTCTGGAAATTTTATGGTATGAAGATATGTGAGTCTAGTTTCTGATAAAATTAACGGATCTTAATTTGGAGTTTTGTAGCTCGAGATATAAATGATTTAGTGACTATGACTCAAGTAGACAGCTTAAGATGAACATGAGAAAATGGTGGAACTATGTCTAATTATGATTGCATTATCTTGAGAACTTGTTGTGAGGATTTGTCATGTTGAGGCCTTGATAAGGCTACAAATAAGTTGGGAAAGTAAGAACTTAGCATTATTTATGCAAGTTATAACGGCTTAGTAGTAAGCTAAATTCATTGCTAATGCTTATTATTTTTACATGTGAACTTACTAAGCTTTATAAGCTTACCCCCTTTTTCTTTCCCCATGTTACAGAGTCCTATTAAACAAGCTTGGGTTGGAGGTCGTTGGAGATCGCTTCACACTATCAAGTTATCTATGTGTATCTTTATTTATAAATGATTTAAGTTATGGCATGTATAGGGACTTGACTAAGTCATTTTGTATGTGTTAAGTAATTTGACCAAATGTATTGTTAAGTCTGGTAATGCCTCGTACTCGGTCCCGGCATAGGATACGGATAAGGGGTGTTACACTATGTTCTTGATATATAGTGAAGGGAAATAAGAGAAAATGATGGGAAATATTTTGCACTAAAACAGGTTTGGACAGCAGCAGTAGGCTAACTTTGAAAAAGCACCAAAAATTATGAAAATCGAATTAGAGGATTAATAAAATATGAAATTAAATCTTATTGAGCCTTGTTTTTCATAGAAGAAGCGGTGTAAACAATGGAATTGTAAATTATGAGTTATAATAAATTTTGTGAGACAATGTCAGAATGATTTCGGGTTCCCCTGTTCTGAATTTGGAAAATCATAAAAATTGTAAAAAAATAATTAGGGGCTTAAATTTATATGTCTAAATACTTAATGAGTCTACTTTCAATAGAAACAAATGGAGACATCATTCAAAGCCCGTACTAAGAGGTAATTAATTTTTAGTAAGGAAAGGTCGAAGCTGTCAAACAGCAGAACATAGATAAATTTGAAGACTTTACTGTACTTATTGGCTAAAGTATAAATTTTGAAATTTTTATGGTAGAAAGATATTTGAGTCTAGTTTCAGTAACATCAAGCAGTTTTTAATTTGGAATTTTGTAGCTCAAGATATAAATAAATTAGTGACTATAACTCAAGTAGACAGCTTGATATGAACACATAAGTAAATAGTGGAATTATATACATTAAGGATGTGGTATGGAGAGGAGGGGGAAGAAAAATATATATATGAATAATCAGCTAACATGGATTTATATTAAATGGATAATTTGCATGTTTTAGACTCAAGGATTAAATTGAATAAAAGTAAAACTTTAGAGGCAATTTTATAAAAATATCAAAAATGACCAAATTGAATGAAATGAATTATTTTATTGTCTAACTTAATAAATTGAATGAAATTATTAATTTAGATCAAGATCGGTTGAAAAATTGAGGAAAATAGAAAATTACCAAAATGCTCCTGAATCTTGGTATTTCTGCAATTTAGCCAGGTAAGTTCGTGTAACCTAATTATATGATATAAGGAAATACGAGTTGATGGTACATGAAATATTGATATAATGAATTAACTGATTTATGTTTATGAAGAAACGTCAAGAGAATGATATTTATCGTGACATGTAAATATGTGATTATCTTTTGATACGTTGATATAAGGAAATTAAGTATGTTTAAGGGACAATATGTTTGATTTTGATTGGTTCCAAATATGAATTCTAGATGAAATAAAATATCTGATAAATAAATTTGTAACTTCGGTAATGCTCCGTAACTCTATTCCGGTGACGGATTCAGGTTAGGGGCGTTACATATTTTAACGATATTGTGGTGTACGATAAGTCTCTTAAGGAGCATGTGGAACATTTGAGGGAGGTGTTCCCAACCTTATGAGAAAATAAACTATATGTCAAAGAGGAGAAGTGATCATTCTCCCAAAGCGAGGTACCATTTTTAGGCCACGTTGTGGGAGGTGGCAAGATTCGGATGGATGAAAGCAAAATTTGGGCCATTGTTGATTAGGAACCACCAACCAAGGTGACAGAATTAAGATCTTTCCTTGGGTTGGCAAACTACTATCGACGCTTCATCAAAGGCTACTCCAAAATTACTGCACCCTTAATGGACTTGTTGAAGAAAGGTAAGGTGTGGTATTAGAATCCTTAATGTGAGATTGACTTTAACCAAGTGAAGCCAGTGATGACAAGGGAGCCCGTACTTGTTTTGCCAAATTATTCGAAGTCATACAAGGTACGCATGAATACATCAGACTATGTGATTGGGGGAGTACTGATGCAAGATGGGCATCCAGTTGCCTTCGAGAGTCGAAAGCTTAATGAAACTGAGCATCGGTACACAATCCAAAAGAAAGAGATGACCACTGTTATGCATTACTTGCATCTATGGAGACTATTTGTTGGGTTCCAAGTTATTGGTCTTTACTAGTAATGTTGCAAACAGTTATTTTCTAACCCAACAAAATTTGTCTCCCAAACAAGCTCGTTGGCATACTTTCGTAGTAGAATTTGATTTTACTATGGAATATAAACTGAGGAATGCCGACATCGTGGCTAATGCACTTAGCTAAAAGATAGAGTTTGCGACAATCAACCAACCTGGTAGTTCTTTATTGGAGCACATTCGAGAAGGATTGTCTCATGATCCTACAACCAAAAACTTGATTGAGTTTGCCAAGGAAGAGAAAACGAAGAGATTTTGGCTTGAGAGAGACTTACTGTTTACTCAGAGGCATCACCTTTATGTGCCTTGTAACACTTTATACCCGAGTCCAAGGCTGAGACTGGATACGAGACATTACTATGCTTGAACTTTCTTAAACATGCACTTACGGGCTGTAAAATTTTGTTCCGAATTAAAAACTTCTCTTTCTTAGTCTAATCATACATTTCATGGGCCTACGAGGCCTAAAACACATATCTGGAAACTTTCAGAACTTAATCAAAAACTTTTCCTTAAAACAGGGGTCGCACGCCCATGTGGCTTGGGACACGCCCGTGTACCCCTAAGACACGGCCATGTCTTCCAACCGTGGTCGACACTGACTAATTTCACACGGCCTTGGCACGCCTGTGGACTTATACCATGTGCTATACCTTGATATACTGGCTTATTCATACATCCTGGGGTACACGCCCATGTTCTAACCGTGTGTCACACACGGCCTAAACCAACGGCCATGGGATTAGCTCGTAGTCTATTCTGGCTTAAGGTGCTAAGGTGCAGGGGATGCACTGCCTAGACACACGCCCGTGTGTCTATCCGTGTGGGCACCTGAAGGCTATTTACCAAGCCAATTGCCACCCTGAAATCAAGATCAATCTCATACTCAATTCAACAACTCAAATTACTACATCCTTCATGAACAATACTACATGCTTCATTGATATCAATATACATTACATACTTAGTCAATCTTGGCTAATCACTTAGCCATATACAAAAGAATAATAAATTTGATTGCCCATACTTTTGCCCTTTTTAAGACATATTCTCAAAATGAAATATTTCCTATACATGCGATACTTAATATAAACAACTTGGCTATACCAAAATAACGATTGATAGTGTGCTTCGAGCTCCGATGACAATGATCCACGAGATTAGCTTGGCGGGACTACATGGAAAGAAAGAATAAAAGACGTCTTATATGGGAGATCCCATATAAGACCATATATGCAAACTCGATGAAAACTTACTAAGCTTATAAGGCCATATTACATGATCCACGAGATTATTCAGTATCATCTTGGGAACTGAATAACCGATGAGAATGATCCACGAGATTAGCTTGGCGGGACTACATGGAAAGAAAGAATAAAAGACGTCTTATATGGGAGATCCCATATATGCAAACTCGATTATTCATGGTCTTATATGAGATTCAGTATCCTCGAGTTATATGTGGCCCTAGATATAGTCTTATATAGGATCTCTCATCTTGGTATCAATGCCATGTCTTGACATGGACTTACACAAAGTCTTCCTTGTGTGTTCCCTTGGGAACTTACCATTGTCATGTCTTGACATGGTCTTATTTGGTATCTTTACTCATGAACTGGTCAATGCCGAGCCTTGGCTTGGACCTACATGAAATCTTCCTTGATACTCACCAATGCCATGCCTTGGCTTGGACTTACATGGGATCTCTATCTCATGATAACTTTTCAATGCCAAGACTTGTCTTGGACTTACATGACATCTTTACTTGGAGACTCACCAATGCCATGCCTTGGCTTGGGCTTATATGGGTTTCATTTCATAACAACTCTTCAATGCCAAGACTTGTCTTGGTCTTACATGATAACTTGCTTGATTGCCGATGCCATGCCTTGGCTTGGTCTTATACGGACTTTCTCATTTCGTGTGATAGATTGAGTATCCTAAGTAATTCAACTTCAATCGGGACTTTCTCATGCTTAATCTCATTGATTTCTTTATTTAACATAGCATTAAGCATTTCCATGGTAATAATGTACATTATACTAAGCAATTCAATGATAGTAATCATAAAGCTTAGAAATCATACAAACTTACCTCGATATACAAAATGTATGTAGATATGCAATTTAGTCCTCGACTTTATTCTTGCCTCAGTTTCGATCCGGGCTTCGTTTTTCTTGATCTATAATAATAATTTAGATCATTTAATACTCACATTGACTAAATTGACTCTTAACACATACTTTGAAAAAAATTACAATTTTGTCCCTAAACTTTCTCATAATTACACTTTTGCCCCAAGGCTCGTAAAGTGATTTTTATTCAACTTTTATGAATTTCATGCTTAGCTGATTCATTGTCTCAACTATAGCAATAACAATTTCTCACTATTTCTACCATGTATGACAAATTTCATAATAATTACAAACTAGTCCTTACTAGCATTTCTCATGAAATTCACTTAGAAAAAGATGTTTATCTAACATCAAACTCTCATAATCTTCCATAAAATATCATTTAACATGCATGTCATTCACGAGTAGATTTTTAAACATGAATTCTAGCTCAACTTGTAGCTATAATTAGCTAATTCATAATATGAGGACTCCAAAATACGAAGAATATTAAAAACGGGCTAAGATGCACTTACTAGCAAGCTTCAAAAATTTGAAGAACCCTAGCTATGGAGTCTTTCCAATTTTCGGCACAAGGAAGAAGATGAATAAGAATTTTTATCATCTTTTTTTCCTTTTTAATCATTTAATTAATAAATGACCAAAATGCCCTTCTCTTTAAAATTTCACCATTTACTAACTCATGTCCATTTTTGTCCAAAAATTATAATTTGGGAAAATTGCTATTTAAGGGCTTCTAATTAATATTCTAAAGTTATTTCATACAAAAAGCTTCTAGAAACTCATAGTTTACAACTTTTGCAATTTAGTCCTAATGGACCCTTTAATGGAAATTTCCATAAAATTTTTACATGAAACTATCATAATATTATGCAAACATCTCAATACCTTAAAAACTCATATTACTACTTCAGATTTGTGGTCTCGCACCACTGTTCCGACTAGGCCCTAAATCGGGCTGTTACATGCCTCAACATGGGAATTTGCACAAGAAAGTCATGAAAGAGTGTCATGACTCAAGATGGGTCGGTTATCTAAGTATGCACCACTATGGCTCTTTTGGAGGACCACTACTATTGGCCTCACATGGGTGATGATGTGGAGACATCTGTGAAATCTTGTCTAATATGTCAACAAGATCTGGTTGAGTTGAAGACTCTTGTAAGTTTGCCACAACCCTTGCCCATTCCGGAACAACCATAGGAGAGTATATCCATAGACTTTATTGTTGGTTTGCCTAAGCCTGACGGGTTTGCGAGTATTCTTGTTGTGATGGACAGATTTTCCAAGTATGAAACGTTTATTCCAGCAACTAATGAATGTCCTACTGAGGAGGTAGCTCGTTTGTTCCTTAGACATGTGGTGAAATATTTGGGAGTGCCACAGTCTATCATCAATGATCAAGACGGACGGTTCATAGGTCGGTTCTGGACGAAATTATTCAAGTCAATGGGCTTAGACTTGAACTTTTCCACTAGAATACATCCGCAAATCGATGGGTAAACTAAACGAGTGAATGTGTTATTGAAGACGTATCTTCGGTACTATGTGAGTTTCATACAAAGGGACTGGCCAAAGTTGTTGGACGTGGTCCAATTTTCATACAACTTGCAACGAAGTGGGCTACGAATCAAAGTCCATTTAAGATAGTGACAGGATAGCAACCCCTCACACCCAATGCAGTTGTGACCCGTTATACAGGATCGAATCTAGCATCTTATCAATTTGCAAAGGATAGACAAGAGAAAAATGATTTAGCCAGAGCTTGACTACACAAGGCAAGTAAGCGCAACAAGAAGTGGGCAGATCAGAATTGAAAGGATATGCAATTTCAAGTTGGTGATTTAATCCTTGCTAAACTACACTTGATTTTGAGACATAATGGCTTGCACAAGGGGCTTGTGCGATAGTATGAGGGACCCTTTCGAGTTTTTAAGAGAGTACGCAAGGTGGCCTACAAGCTTGAGTTGCTAGCAAAGCTCAAAGTCCACCCAATGTTTCATGTGAGTATGCTTAAGCCATTCCATGAGGATTAAGAGGATCCAAATCGAGGCAAGTCCAAACGAGCACCAGTGCGGGTAAATGTCTCCTATGATCATGAAATTGAAAGCATCGAGGCAAACTGTGTGATCATACGAAAGTACTATCGACCAAGGCATGAGTACTTAGTGCGATGGAAGGGACTTCTCGATAGTGAAACAAGTTGGGAACCTACCAAGGCCTTATGGTAGTTCCAAGGCAAGATAGACCAGTTCCATGCGTAAGACGTGACAAGGGCGTCACTAGAACAAGTAGGGGAGAATGTTATAGGTTACGCATGGGAGCCCACAACCATGGCACAAATGTGTGATCCATCATGTTCAATAAAGGTCATTTGGCCCAACTGGACTAACCCGTTGCTTGGAGAGATTGAAGGCCCATCTACAAAGCATGGCAAATATGATACGTAATCTTCAAAGATATGCAATCTTAGAGATAACTTGTAATCTTAGAAGATATGATAATGTAATCTTAGAGATTTAATTTGTAGATAGCTTTTAATCCTAGCCATTGATGTACTTTAATCAGTACCATTGATTTTGGGGAGGCTCAACTATAAACAGAGGCCTTTCCCCCTCATTGTAAATCATCCATTGAGTAATAGAGTTCCTGAAAGCATTCTCTCAAACTCTCTCTTGTGTTCTTAGCTTTTCTGTGGCTTTATTCTTATATTTCAAGTTCGTTCATCTTTGTTCATGTTAAGTTACTTCTGCTTTGTGTTGGTGCCTTAAAAGAATTCTGTTTGAATCTTCAATTGTTGAGAGTCAGGCTGACTTAGACTTTTTCGAGAGAAGAAATTGCTTAAGGCCGCACAGATTATAAGGCAAAAAATCTAACTTCATGACACTAGATGCTATTTATAATGCTTAACTTAAAATTCAATTGGTATATAACTTTAATATAATTAATATACCTTAAAGTTCTATTCAACTTATAACTCTACTTTACATCAATAAAATTAACACAAATTTTTTTAAATATGAATTACTTGTAATTCTCACCTTTGTTTTTTTAAATACCTACCTATTAAAGTTGTACTAATTAATTATCAAAAACTGCAATATAAATGAAAAAAAAAAAAAGGCAAATTGGTTTGAAGATTGTGGTTGGTTTTGGGTTTCAAATTTAATAATAGTAATGCTGACATGTGAGCAACTGTCTTCCACTTCAAATAATATTTATATTTGAAATCTAAGGATGATATTGTCAAACTAAATTAAATATTATATTATCTACGAATTGACAAAATAGTTTAGTTTATATTGGGTCAAAAGTTGCATATCCGTTTGAAAACAAAATCTTATTTTCATATTTATTTTTTATTAAAAGAATAAATATTAAAATTATACATGAATTTTGATTTTATGCAATTATGCACATGAAACTTGAATTATGATTCCTATGTATACATGAAATTTAGATTGTGGTTAAATTATTTGTGCATACAATATATTAACGTAAAATTGTGTTAATTCGATAATGTTGTTAATAATTTATAAAAATTGAATCAAATCAAAATCTCATATATAAAATTATATAAAACCAAAATTTATGTATATTTTTTTCATATTTATCCCTTTTAGATAACAACATTGCGAATATAATAAAATAAATTTATATAAGCATAAGTAATTGAGTAAACATAAAATATTTCTTATTTCAATAAAAATGTCTTACAATTATATAGGCTTATTTAGAGCTCTTCATGAGTTGGGAGACTGGCCTTAGTTTAAACAATGAAGTTTTTGTTCACAAACCAATCCAAATTTAAATAAAATGATAATTTTAAAAATAAATATTAATATAAAATTATATATTTTAGTATTTTTAAAATAATAATATGAGTTTTTTTTGTGTGGATCAAGTCAATTTTTACGTTGAAGCGTTGAATTTTTTAAATTGAACATCAATCTGGCCATAAATACTTTAGACTTGAACAAAGGTTACTGATTATGTTACTAATATAATAAAATAAGTTGATTTAAATAAACATAACTGATTGGATAAAAAATACAACAAATTTTATTCATTTAATATATCATTTGGTATTCGAGTTTGATATTTTTTTTCTAATGTGATACTTACGTCGGGTAAACTTTAGTTGGTCACCCAAAATGAATTATTTGCAATTCTATCACTTAACTTTTATGATGCTTTCATTTTAGTTACTCAGTCGTTAAATCTCTAACGATGGCTAACTGTACATGTCACATAATGTTTACACTTTCATTTTGGTCACCTAACTTCTAGGTTGCTTTTATTCTGGTCATCGAAAAATATATCATTTTTTAAAGTATTGATAAGGGTAAAAATATAGGGTTGAAGTGAAAAAATGGTAGGTACTAAAATAATGCTCTAAAAAATTGTCAAGTTGTACTTATTTACCCCCTTGCTGAAAGTTATAATTTTTTTTTTTTCAGAG